>OW052245.1:32203333-33536385 GCA_932526585.2 Philonthus cognatus | reverse complement strand
AAATATATATATATATATATATATATATATATATATATATATATGTATCACTGTTTCTTCGGGTTTGGTCCCGCGTATTTTCTTGGCTCTGGTCCATTATATTTTTAATTCGACGTTTCGATGACGTCGCGGTCATCATCGTCAGGAATAACTATCAAAATTCCATTGCTCTAGCAACCACTTGTTTGACTTTTACGTACTACTTGATGCGTGAATTTCTTGTTTGGCTTCGTGTTACTCTTCTGCTTTGTTCTTCTAATGATGTAGTAGTGACAATTTCAATATTATTTTCGGAAGGGGTTAGATTTTGAATTTCTTGGTTGTTGTTCGGAGATAATATATTTTGACCAGAATTTATACAAGTTTTCCAAATTGGTGGTAGTCTTTTAGCATCATCTCTTTGATTTAGACTGTTCGGCCTCTTTTCAATTTCTATCGCTTCTCTAATAATCCCCGCGTGGAAGTAGTCTGTCTTTTTTAAAATTCTCGTTTTTTCGAAATTTATTGTATGTTTAGAAATGTTTACGTGTTGAAATAAAGAAGATTGTGGATCAGACTTTCTTACTGCTAAAATGTGTTCATCTCGACGAGTACTAATTTTCTGGTTTGTTTGTCCTACATAGCTCTTCTCACACATACCACATGGAATTTCATATACGCCTTGAGCTTCAAGTGGGATAATTTCTTTTGGAGTTCGGAGTAAATTTTGAATTTTTGTGTGTATATTGAAACAAGTTCTAATATTGTATTTGGAGAGGACTTTTCCGATTTTATCAGTTGTTCCTTTAATGTAGGGAAGGGTGACGTTGCTACACGGACTTTCACTTCTTGTTTTTGGACTTTTGTTTCTGTTTAATTTATTGATTGTTTTTTTGGAAAACCCATTTTGAATTAATGCCTTTTTGACATTGGATATTTCAACATTTAAGTGGTGTTCGTCCGATAGCGTACGTGCTCTTAGTAGAAGCGATTTTGCCACTGACGCTATTTGAGCTGGATGGTGATGTGACTTCGCATTCAAGTACCTGTTTGTGTGTGTAGGTTTTCGGTATACGGTGTAATTTAAGTTTCCACTAGGATTTCGGATAATAAGAGTGTCCAGAAAGGGTAAACGTTTGTTTTCTTCAACTTCCATTGAAATTCACGCATCAAGTAGTACGTAAAAGTCAAACAAGTGGTTGCTAGAGCAATGGAATTTTGATAGTTATTCCTGACGATGATGACTGCGACGTCATCGAAACGTCGAATTAAAAATATAATGGACCAGAGCCAAGAAAATACGCGGGACCAAACCCGAAGAAACAGTGATACATGTTACGCCCGCGAAAATCTACGTTTTAACATACATATATATATATATATATATATATATATATATATATAGTTAAATTTCACGATTTGAAATTTTAATTTTTAAAAAGTTTTTATTTCACTTAATTAATTGAGTTACAAAGGTATTTCATTTGTCGCAACGGTTATAACGATAAAGGACACGGAGATGTTTTCCGAACGAAAGTACGATTGTAATTAATTCATGCATGAGATAATTGTCCATGATGAAGAATGGGACGCTCTGGAACGTGCCTGCGATAAGGCGCATCATTCCTGGGAACTGTCTTCTCAGCATTTTGGTATGTGGATACCATTACATAACTCCTCCCTCCTTAGGTTTGAACGACCTCGTTCAATTCGGCAATGCGGGGGTGTCTTCTTGATTTGGATCGACCATCTTGATGCGAATGATTTTTCTTGGTTTGCAGAAAAGGTCGATAATGCGTGTCCTGAATTTGATAATGATGGCCGTGGCAAGTATTATTAACAATAATACAAGGCCGGTAAATCCATAATGAATTATGTGAACCAGTGGTTCCAAATGTAGTGGTTGATTCTTGAGTTCTTCAGCCTCTTGTTGAAGAATGGTTGGATCTTTGAGATGTCGCAGTTGAAGTTTTGCTTCTTGATAAAACTTCAATGTTTCATTTGAAATGTGGTACAATGTTAACTCGTACGTAGGTGTAGTGTTGACATATGTGGATTTTTCCAATATTATTCGGCATTGTGAACTGATTAAATTTGGTCCTTGTATAAATGTTCTATCTAGTTGTCCTTGACAATCTTCAATTATTTCAAGTTTTCTCTTTGATAGTACTAGTAATTGTCTATTACGCAGTACAGATGTAATTTGGTAATCGTTAGCAATTTTTATTGTTTTGCATTTGTTGGCATTCAATAAATTACAATCCTCTTGAGTCGGTTGTTGCAGACACAAGGTGATGATGTGGAAACTCTGGCAATCTTCGTTAGTCCAGTATTTTAAGTTGTTCATCTCGATTAGAAATGGTTTTGGTGGGACAATAACGATATCTTGATAATTCGGAATCGGGTAGATTTGAGAATAATTTGCGGAAATTGGTTTTAAAATGGGTATTTTGAGAAGGAATGTAATTGTTTCTTTTGTTCCTGTTACCATAAGTTTTGATAACTCTAAAATGTTTAATAATTGAGTCGTTTCAATTGGCAACAATTGCTTTGGATTATAGATTTTCGTCAAGTAATTTTGAACAGTTATAAGTTCATCTACCGTTAAAAGTTCTAAATCTGGAATTCCTTTCCATGACAAGCTGATTGCGCGTTCAAGCAATTCTAACGTTTTTATTAAATGTTCTGAATGATAAACTTCGTTTTGTAATAATGTTCTTGTATCTTCGATAAACGTTAAACCTTCAATAAAATGTTTTGTTTTGTTTAAATTTGACATTAAGATTTCTAAATCACATGAATATCTTTTTGATAAATGATTTGCGAAAGTTGTTAGTTTCGGTTATACCATTATGATTTGAATCGTGGTATTCTGTAACAATTTCTTTTTGTAATTCGTTATCAGTTACGTCACTGGTGATTTTATTGGTAATGAATAATTTTATTGAATTGTTAAAATGTTGTTTGCAAAGGGTTTCAAAAGGACGTCTGAGATTATTGTCAGTAAAATATATTCCATAACTTGAATTTGGTTTTAATGTGTCTTTCATGAAAGTTAATAAATCTTGATCAATTGAATTTTTGGAAATGGTTACTTTATAAGTATTTCTATTAAAGGGTTTAGTAAAACGGTTTTTATATGTTTCGCCGGTATTAAAATATATTCGATTAGGAAATATATTTAAAGATCTTTCTGAAATTGGAATGGTTTTACCGTTGTCTTCATCAGTTGAATGTACAGTATTGTCGCATTCATTTTGTTCAGTTAATGATGATCGCAAATTTTCTAGTGTTTTGGCATATTCAATTGGGTCTTCTACTTGGGAATTAATAATTCGTTCTATTTCTTCGTCATTGATATCGGGTAATTCGTCAATGTTTGCAATAACGGATTCTTCATCTTCTCTATTGTGAATTTCGATTCTGGAAAGGGCATCCGCTACTTTATTTTCTTTTCCTTTTTTGTAAATTATTTTGAAATCGAATTCCTCTAATTTTAATTTCCAACGCACAAGTCTAGAATTTGGTTCTTTAATTTTATAAAGCCAGACAAGTGGGTTATGATCTGTTTCTACAATGAAATTGCGACCGAAAAGGTATGGTCTGAAATGTTTGGTTGAATCTAAAATAGCTAACAGTTCTCTTTCAATTGTTGAATAATTTTTTTCTGCCGAATTTAAAGTTCTTGAATAGTAAGCTATTGGGCGATTTGATTGTGATAATACACCTCCTATCGATACATTCGATGCATCGGTGGTTAATTTGAATTGCTTATTAAAATCAGGATAAGCAAGAATTGGAGCATTACAAAGAAGTTCTTTGCACAATTCGAAAGCTTGAATATATTCTGGGTCGGAAATATTAATTTTTGAACCTTTTTTCAAACATTTAGTTAATGGGCATACTACTTTAGCAAAATTTGAAATAAATTTTCGATAATAACCTGTAAGGCCTAGGAATGATTTTATTTCCTTTGTGGTTTTGGGTAACGGGTAATTTGTTATCGCTTCAGTTTTAGAAGGATTTGGTTTAATTCCGTCTGGTGTTATTACGTGACCTAAAAAGGATACTTCTCGTCTTAAAAACTCTGATTTATCGAGCTGTATTTTTAAATTGAATTCTCGGATTTTACTGAAAATTAGTCTAATATGATTAATGTGATCTTGAAGGGATTTGGAAAAAATTACAATGTCGTCCATGTAAACAAAGCAAAATACATGTAAGTATTCTCGAAGGACGTTGTCCATAACACGTTGAAATGTGCTAGGAGCATTTTTTAATCCGAAGGGCATTCTGAGGTATTCATAATGTCCTTGGTTAACTGAAAAAGCGGTTTTTTCGATAGAGTTAGGATGCATTTCAATCTGATGGAAACCTTGGGCTAGGTCAAGAGTAGTAAAGTACGTACACTTGCCTAAATTGTCTAATATCTCTTCAATACGTGGAAGTGGGTATTTGTCTTCAATTGTGTTTTCATTGAGTTTTCTATAATCAATCACCATTCTAAATTTTTTCTTTCCGGAAGCGTCTGATTTTTTTGGGACTAACCATACGGGAGCTCCGTAGGGTGAAATCGAGGGTCGAATTATTTTATTATCTAATAATTTCTGAATTTGATTTTCAATTTCTTGTTTCATGCTATGTGGGTGTCGAAACGATTTTACATAAATTGGTTCATCGGTTTTCGTTCGTATTTCGTGTTTAACAGCGTTACTGAATGTTAAGTTGCAATTTTCGTTATAAAATATGTCAGGAAATTTTTTACAAATTTTAAGAATTTCGTGTTTTTCTTCAGAATTTAAATGTGTTGTTCGAATTAATTCTGAGATGTTAAATTGTTTATGTAGTGTTTTTGGTGGGTTCCTAATTTCTTGATTCAAAATGGGCATCACGTCTATACGTTCTGAACAATTTAAATCTACATCTAAATTCTCGTCAAATGGTAACATGCAATAACCATTTTTCGAAATTGCAATGCATTCGGGTATGCAATAATCTTCTGATATTTTTATTTGCGGTATGATGACTTCACCATTATCTATTGTCACTGGAATTTTTACATGATTGCTTTTATTAATTTTGTGAGGAGAAATTGATTTTTTATTCAGTTCTAAATAAAAAGGAATTTTTATGTCGCACAATTCCAAAGTGTTTGTTTTGTAATTAATTGTCGCGTTTAATTTTTCTAAGTCGGACGTACCTATTAATGCGTCAAATTTTGGGTGCCAGTCAACGACATGTAAATGAATATCGGCTGGTATACCTAATTCTTTAAGAATTGGAAATTTTAAATTATCTTGGCAATGAATTTGATTTCCTAAACCGGAAACTGTAAACGGTTTTTGATACAAATATTGAGAGAATTTCTCGTATGCAAGTTTTGAATTTATAACGGAATTTGTTGCTCCGCTATCTACTAGAATTGTTAAATCTAAATTGGGCAAATAAATGAATGGTAATTTTGATTTTATTTTGATTGAATTTAGATCTATGTTCCTGATTTCGGTGAGGCTGTTATAGGAAAATTTTCAAAATTTTGTTCGTCATTATCATTTTCGTTAATCTCATACTCGTACATTTCTGTTTGATCTGCAAAATTATCAGTATCTGAAAATTGTTGGACTGATTCATAATCTTGAGAGAGTTGGGACCCTGGAGAAACTGGGTAAACTGGGGAAACAGAGTCAGTTTCTACATTATAAAGAGCTGAATAGTTTATATTTTGTCTTTGATTTGAGTAATTTGGTACTTGATTAGTTCTTACTCTAGATTGAACAGACATTGGTGTTGGTTTATTCAGTCTAGACATTCCTGAGGAAGCTTGAGTTCCAAAAACTTGTTTATTTGTAGGATAAATATTTGGTTGTGCCGCTCGTGGCGCAAATACGTTTGGTTTTACGTACGATTGATTTGGAAAATTTTGTTGTTGAACGGGTCTCGGTTGAGAAAATTGATGTTGAAAATTTCGGTAATGTGGGTTTTGAGAAAATCGTGGTTGTGAAAAATTATTGTATTGATTTTGGTTAAGTCTGGTCAATTGTGATTGATTTTGAGAATTGGTGAATTTAGGATTTTTTCTGTTGTCATTGGACTTTCGGATGAATTCGCAATATTCCCATTCTTGTTTTTGATTATCGAAGAATGTACATTTATTTAAACACTGTTCGATGGTATCTAATTGAAAATTACTTAAATAGCTTCTGTATGGCTCTAACAAACCTATTTGAAAAGTTTTTAATGTTAATTTATCGTAATCAGTTTTCTTGTAATTTAAATAATTTGGATCTGTTATGTGTAAAGAAATATGTTGCATTAAGTCATTATAAGCTTTTAATAATCTACTGTAATAATCTAAGTAGGTTTCATTTTTTTGTTGAATACACTGTCTCAATGAAGATTCTAGAATTTCTTCGCTTCTTTGATCACCGTATTTTCTTAATAAAGCACTACGAATGGCGTTCCATTCAAATGCGTTTTGATAAGCGATAAAATCTCTAGCATCTCCTTTTATTTTTGATCTGAGAGAAAAACTAACTGCATAAGCTAAATCGGGTGATAATCTGCATTCTAAATGTTTGTGCAAATTATCAACTTCGGTTATAAAAATTGATAAATTTTGGCCTGGGTAATATTCTGGAATCGCGTTCATTAATAATGAAATTTCGTTTTTGTCAGTAATTAGATTGCTTGAATTTACACTTGAATTTGTATTAGTCATTTTTGGATTTTGCGGAATCGGACTAAATCTAACGTTGCCTAAAATACTTGGTTTTATCTTATATCTAGGTGTTGAATTTTCTAACGTATCTAAATCGTCAGCAATTATTTCAATGTCGGTATCGGACATTAAATAAAATTGAATTGATTATTATTATTTTTTTTTTTTTTTTTGAAACAATTACACTTTTGGGATGGTAGAAAACAAAGGACTTACAGCACTAGGATCTGCATCGTGTGGTGTGTATTTCCCTAGATGTATCTTCTTTCCTCTTCGTTGGATTCTCGCACAAAGACTTGAAAGCCACCTGTTACTGTCTTTCACCAGGGATAGAAATCACTTTTCGTGGGTCAATCCCGTCGATTGATTAACAGTTCAGTCGCGAATATCCTGTTCGCAGCGCCAGTTAAATTTCACGATTTGAAATTTTAATTTTTAAAAAGTTTTTATTTCACTTAATTAATTGAGTTACAAAGGTATTTCATTTGTCGCAACGGTTATAACGATAAAGGACACGGAGATGTTTTCCGAACGAAAGTACGATTGTAATTAATTCATGCATGAGATAATTGTCCATGATGAAGAATGGGACGCTCTGGAACGTGCCTGCGATAAGGCGCATCATTCCTGGGAACTGTCTTCTCAGCATTTTGGTATGTGGATACCATTACATAACTATATATATATATATATATATATATATATATATTATTTTTAGGTTTTCGCGAGCAAAATATAACTGGCTGGAGTTTTTTGAGCTGCTTTCTCGATTTATTTGCGTTTTACGTTTCGGCAGCATCACTTCTGCCATCCTCAGGAGCTTTTTTATATACTGGGTGATAGATGTCACGTTCACTGTCAGTACATTTGTTTTGTAAACTAGGGACTTGTAGTCTACATCTGCTGCGTGTTATTGGTCCACTCGATGTAGAAGGTGCTAAAATGTCTTGATTTGTGTCCGATGTATCTGAATTGTTGAAATTACTTGAATTTGTCTGAATATTCCGAAAATTGAAACCTTTGATGAATATAATAAAACAACAAAAAAATGACTTGCCTCCAATATTTAACAATTTTCGGAATATTCAGACAAATTCAAGTAATTTCAACAATGCAGATACATCGGACACAAATCAAGAAATTTTAGCACCGTCTACATCGAGTGGACCAATAACACGCAGCAGATCTAGACTACAAGTTCCTAGTTTCCAAACAAATGTACTGACAGTGAACGTGACATCTATCACTCAGTATATAAAATTCTTGATAATGGAATTAAGCCGAAACTAGTAGAAAATAAAATACATATAAGTGAAACAAAACCAAGTGAATTTAATTTACAAACCATTATATTTTAAAATGTTTTACCAAGTGATTAATGAGAAAAAAGTGTCCGATATATAAAAAAGCTCCTGAGGATGGCAGAAGTGATGCTGCCGAAACGTAGAGCGCAAATAAATCAATTAACGCGAGGAAGCAAGAAAGCAGCCCAAAAAACTCCAGCCAGTTATATATATATATATTTATATATTTATTTTTAGGTTTTCGCGAGCAAAATATAACTTGCTTGAGTTTTTTGGGCTGCTTTCTCGCGTTGGTTGGTTTATTTGCGCTCTACGTTTCGGCAGCATCACTTCTGCCATCCTCAGGAGCTTTTTTGTATACTGAGTGATGGATGTTACGTTCACTGTCAGTACATTTGTTTTGTAAACTAGGGACTTGTAGTCTAGATCTGCTGCGTGTTATTGGTCCACTCGATGTAGAAGGTGCTAAAATTTCTTGATTTGTGTCCGATGTATCTGCATTATTGAAATTACTTGAATTTGTCTGAATATTCCGAAAATTGTTGGATATTGGAGGCAAGTCATTTTTTTGTTGTTTTATTATATTCATCAAAGGTTTCCATGTGGTTTGTAATCTTGTGCCATCATCTCGTTTATTGAGGCACAAAGGATGTTTTTCTATTTCTATGGCTTCACGTACGATTCTTTCTTCAAATTTTGGGATAGAACTAATTACCGAAGTATTTTCAAAATCTATGTTATGGTCTGTATCAAATTTATGTTGGAATAATGAGGAATTTTGGTCGTGATTTTTTATGGCTAATTTATGTTCTTCTCGTCTGACGCTAATTCTTCTGTTGGTTTGACAGTGAACGTGACATCCATCACTCAGTATACAAAAAAGCTCCTGAGGATGGCAGAAGTGATGCTGCCGAAACATAGAGCGCAAATAAACCAACCAACGCGAGAAAGCAGCCCAAAAAACTCAAGCAAGTTATATATATATATATATATATATATATATATATATATATATATATATATATATATATATTAATATATAAATATCGTTACCAGATGTCTTAGCAAAAATATTCAAAACCTAATTATTTATTATTACCACTGAACATTGTTGATAACAGACTAAATATCTGACTCCCTGTTACTCTGGTTAAAGATGTATTTGTGTGTTTCTGAACTCCACTTCAAATCAATGTTTTGTACGCGTGGCGCATGAAGTAAAATTTCGAGTTTAGAAAAGCCCAGAAAATTGTGCGCGACCCTTGACAAATTTTCACGGGGCTTTTCTAAACTCGAAATTTTACTTCATGCTTAGTCTGGGAGTGGAAGCGCTCGTTCGAAACTTCAAACTGAATGCTTTAAGAAAAAGATTAAATGACTGAAAATGTTTTTAAAGATAATAATCTAGTTTTCAAAATTTTGTTTAATATTATTTGAAGTAAAACTGACGTGGTAGCCACAATTTAAAATGTTAAATTTTTCCGACATTTCCCTGACTAAAGATTTTTTCCCTGGCCTTATAATATAACTTTCTTCTATGGGAAACCCCCATTCTGTTTAATAGTTTTCATTATTTTTGCCAATATTTAAGTTAATTTTATACATTTTTAGGTGTTTTGTAATTTGCCTGCTGATTTTGACAAATTGAATAATAGCATATGGCTTTTTTGTTAGTGTTTTGGTCAATTTGAATATAATTCCATGACTTTTCTCTGACTTTTCCGGTTTTAATAATATTCTGTGAATTTTTTATTTACGTAAATTTTAGGCATTAGTCGATTTTATAATAGAGTTCATTTTGAAGTTTTGAAGGAGCGTTTCCACTCCCAGGCTAAGCATGAAGTAAAATTTCGAGTTTAGAAAAGCCCCGTGAAAATTTGTCGAGGGTCGCGCAGCGACCTGAGACAAATTTTCACGGGGCTTTTCTAAACTCGAAATTTTACTTCATGCGCCACGCGTACAAAACATTGATTTGAAGTGGAGTTCAGAAACACACAAATACATCTTTAACCAGAGTAACAGGGAGTCAAATAGTTAGTCTGTTATCAACAATGTTCAGTGGTAATAATAAATAATTAGGTTTTGAATATTTTTGCTAAGACAACTGGTAACAATATTTATATATTAATGGTTGCAAAAAAATAATAAAATCAAATTTATTCTTAAAGGATTTGGATTCGTGATTCGAAAATATTTATCTCTTAAGAATCCTTTATTCGAGTATTTGTGATTCGAATCATATTAGGTGATTCGGATTCGAATCCTTTTTACGAGGATTCGTCCCAGCTCTGATAGAGACACATTATTATATAAATTCCATATTATATTATGAACATAATGTAAATATGTTTTATTTTACAGATATATGGCGAGATGCCGTATAAGCATTTACTTTTTATAGTGTAAATTGGGCTTTGGCACTTACTCCTTCTAGTTTTTAAACAGAATATAGTATTATAAAATAACGATTATTTAAAATATAAATTAGAGTAGGTTTTAAATTAGATTGGCACTGCTGACTGTTAAGAAATAGTTTACCATAACCTTATATTTATTCCATCATTTAGTTAGCATTCTGGGCAATTGCATAAATGCAGCCTACTTTAATTTATAATTTAAATCACTGGACTGCAAAAAAAATTTTTTTTTCGAGCCCTGACACTATTCCTTCTGATTCTTATGTAAAATGACCTCCTGAATCCGAATATGACCTCCGTTTTCCCCCATCACCCACCGTTTTTGGGGGAGGCCCCCCACCTATTTTGATCACTTTTCGATAATTTGGAGGGATGAAAAGGATTATTTTAGCCTTTACATTTCTTCTGAGGGGCTAGAGAGGTGAAAAGTTCCAAAACATGAACATTTGTAGCAAGGAGGTAGATTTGGGGGGGATTTGCCCCCTTAAATTGTAAAAAAAATCATTAAAAATGATCAATTTTTTCCGTTTTTTTCGCAGTTTTTTCACTTATTTTCTACATATTCCAGCTTCCATTTTTATTATTGTTGCTATATATTTTTATTATTGTTGCTATACATTGTTGCTATATATTTTTATTGTTTGGGGGAGGATGAGGGGGAATGGAAGCTGGAATATGTAGAAAATAAGTGAAAAAACTGCGAAAAAAACGGAAAAATCATTTTTAAGGATTTTTTTACAATTTAAGGGGGCAAATCCCCCCCCAAATCTACCTCCTTGCTACAAATGTTCATGTTTTGGAACTTTTCACCTCTCTAGCCCCTTAGAAGAAACGTAAAGGCAAAAATAATCCTTTTCATCCCTCCAAATTATCGAAAAGTGATAAAAATAGGTGGGGGGCCTCTCCCGAAAACGGTGGGTGATGGGGGAAAACGGGGTCATATTCGTATTCAGGAGGTCATTTTACATAAGAATCAGCAGGAATGGTGTCAGGGCCGATTTTCATGCCGACTAGTGTAATCGCACTGTGCTCTGTACAACCATAATAGAGTAAAACTTAGTTTCTAAGGGTAACCATACTAAGATTAACTAAACAAAGTCATAACATTCAGAAACTATGTATATATATTTTAAATATATAAGTAATCAAACATTATTTTTTTATAGACTCATCACAATATTAGAATCTTTCATTAAATCAGTTGAATTATTTGTTAATATCGGAGCAAGCACGTCCGATAAGTCTTAATTTGAAATTGATTGTGCCGGTTGTTTAGCAGGTTGGTAGAGGAGGGTGAGCGGTGGGTGGTTGGTAGCAAATCCAGTTGATGGGTCGGCGCAGTGTGCAGTGAACTGTATATTTGCGGAGCACTCGGCTCTGTTTTAGATGCTTTATTGCGAATCTCTAAGTCAATATTGGGAGGCTCAACCTGCCGTCATATTTGCCCTCCCTTCGTTCTCATTTACTTACCGCTCCCCAATTTTAAAGCTATTAACTGCATCTACGTCTTTAAATTATAATTATTGTGTATATATGGATGTACGTATTTCGTATGTTATCGTATATGCGAGCCTCGGTTATTTAAACATATGTAAGAGGTGGTTGAATTGGGAAAAAAGGTGAGCACTTCTTTGAAAACACATTTACCATTTGTTTTAAATAAAATAAAATTGAAAGTCTAACGCATAGCTATACTGATGAGGGATAAATCTCGAAACGCGTCTATAGATGGCTTAAGACAATCAATATTCATTCCCTGTAATTTTTACTTTCCCCCGTATGTAATACAAAGGGAAAGAATTGTTTTCGTGAAAATTTTCGAATCAAAAATTTTAGCGGAAATATCCGTTTTGAGGTCCCCTGAGTCGAATAAGACCATTTTTGAAAAGTGTCTGTCTGTTTGTCTGTCTGTCTGTCTGTCTGTGTGTCTGTGTGTGTGTGTGTCTGTGTGCGCTGTACCGCAAAAACCGCTAAAGATATCGAGATGAAACTTGAAACTTAAGCTTTTTGTTACAATCGGAAGAACTGAAAAGCTTTTGGTGAAAATCGGAAAACCGGAAGTGGTACTTTACTCGTAGCGTTTTTCAGTTTTTTCTGATTTTTTTATTAAATGTTCATCAAACAAAAAATTCTTTCAAATAAAAGTTGTAGATAATAACAAAATGAAGATATATTGTTCACTTACTTTTTGTCATAGCACTCTTAGTTTTTGAGATATTTTAAAAGTTGTTTGTTTTATCTAGTTATTGATGTGTGACAGTGTATGTGTCGATACAATTGAAAAATGTTTCAAATAAAAGTTGTAGGAAATAAAAATGTAAAGATTTTTTGTGGACTCACTTTTTGTCATAGCACTCTTAGTTTTTGAGATATTTAATAAATAGTGTTTTTTATCTAGTCATTGATTTGTGTCAGTGTGTGTGTTAATACAATTGGAAAATGTTTCAAATAAAAGTTGTAGGTAATAAAATATTAAAGATTTTTTGTATGTTCACTTTTTGTCATAGCACTCTTAGTTTTTGAGATATTCAATAAATAGTGTTTTTTTATCTAGTCATTGGTTTGTGTCAGTATGTGTTGATCCAATTGAAAAATGTTTCAAATAAAAGTTGTAGTTATCAAAAAGTTGAAGACATTTTGAAAATAATAATCCTACAAATATTTTAAAAGTATTTTAAATACGCAATTTACGGGGGAAAGTACTATGATGGACACATCACCATTATTTCAATTTATTTCAATTTCCTGTTGTTTTATTTAGTTTGGTGAGAGAATAATTTGACCTGATGTTGCATTTTGCATATAAATTATGCATAGAACAGTGAAACTGTCGTGTAACTCAAATATTTATTGTATAATTCAATATCTGTCGGCGTATTAGCTCGAGTAGTAGTTGTTTCAATGAATATTTGTAGACTTGTCTCAATGAGACAACATTTTTGCAGAAAGTCGATATTAATTTTAATTCGTTTTTACATTTTACCATTATTTACGTTAAATATACAAAATTTATTTTGAAAGATATGGTTATAAACGTTTGTATTATTTATTAACGTAAGTTCAAATTTAAGTATGTAGTATATATTTCTAGAAAAGGTAGGGGTTTCATACAGAGAACCTGTGAGACACTGAATTGAGTTCAGTCATGAATATGAGAGTATATATTTGGTCTACTCTACTATTAAAATGCATTATAGTAGGTAAACCGCATTCACTGGTATGATTATAGGATACAAGTATTTCTGGGCCATCGATTTTAAATAGAGGCATTCATATCTGCCACAAAAACTAATCGAGATCGACAGGCGGCGTGTAAATAGTTTGTAATGCCCCTTTTCCCAAAGCTGATAATTCTCGGTTCACAATCCTAAGCTACTTACACAGATATTATCGCCACCGTTGCCTTTATGTAAGCGCTCTTACAACGAAAGGAACTTTTTGAATGAATTTCATAGTCAGTTTTTTTATCAGTTAATTATAACCTTATGAAAGGACATAAATTGCACGATTTACATGAAATTTAAGTTCTGTAGGCGTTGACATGTAAAAATTTACTAAGTAAGTTACTTCAGAATTATTTTCTGTGGCTAATTTACACTGAAAATGAGATCCGGGCTTGTGTTTGATCTCAGGTTATTACATTTTAGAAATGCTCGACTGAATCTTCCGCTTTCAAAATTTTAGTTTCTGGAACAATTTGCTTTTGAATATGGAGGTACGAAAAACCCCTGTATATGTATATAAAACTAAAGTTGATCTTAAAAAAAAGGAAACTAGTCACTGCACAAAAATAAAATTTGACATTCGATGAGTCATTTATGAATGCTTATACCGAGTGTCTGGGATAAGGGGCGAACATAGGAATTTAACATGTAAAATTAAATATGTGTATTTATTAGCTCCCCTATTCATTTCAAAGAAAAATCGTATAAGAATATTTTTTATTCAATTTTGTTAATTAAAATCGAAATTATTAACTCCATAACAACCGTAATAAACAAGGTTTTATTCACTAGTGAACTAAAATTTTGTTAGGTCACTAGTGAGTTAAAAAAATTTGTCATATTATTTATTATTCAATTTTGTTAATTTAAATCGACATTATTAACTCCATAACAACCGTAATAAACAAGGTTTTATTCACTAGTGAACTAACATTTTTTTAGGTCACTAGTGAGTTAAAAAAATTATTTAAAAATAAATGTAAAGTACATTTTCTTTACAATTTCGTCAAAATTGAATAAAAACATATATACGCCACGTGAATTAAACACCTTTATTCACTCAAAGAAATGATTTCACTCGCGCCGAGGCGCTCGTGAAATCAAAAATCTTTTCGTGAATAAAATCGTGTTTAATTCACTTGATGTATAATATATATAAGAGTATTAAAAACTGTACTAAATGTATCGATTTAATTTAGGTTTGTACCAGAATTCATATTATCGAAATGCTACCAAAGAAATTTTAATGATGCAAAATAATTAATGCATGCTTGTCGTTTGGGATAAATCATAATAATAACACTTAATTAGTGGAAGAAAGATCATTTATTCATTACTAAGATAATTTATAGTGGTGTCAGATTATAAACAGATCGTAATTTATTTTTGTTCAAATTTATATTTTACTGTATCTACGTCCAATGGGAAATGTTAGAGCAAGTACTCAAAACGTTCTCCATTCTGGTGTAAACAATAACCCAATCTGTTATAAAATGCCTGCCTTACATTAGCCAAGTGCATATCTGTAATTAATCCGCAATCCTCAAAAATTGCTCCCGCAAAGATTCAATATTTGGATGGCGTTTTTTATAAATTTTGTTTTTCAGGTGACCCCATAAAAAGAAATCGCATGGTGTTAAATCAGTAGATCTTGGTGGCCAGTTGATAGTGCCACCGCGACCAATCCAACAATTGGGAAAATTAGCATTTAAATATTCCCTCACATTTAAACGATAATGGGCCGGACATCCATCATGCTGATACCATATCTCCTGATTTTTACGTGCAACTCCTTCTAACGCAGGGCCAACCTGGTCGATTAAAAGGTCTAAATAAGAATTCCAATTTAAATTTCCATGAATTTAAAATGGCCCAATAATATTATTCTTAAAAGTACCAGCCCAAATATTTATTTTTTGCGGGAACTGGGTTCTAGTCAGAGCTGGGATGAATCCTCAAAAACAGGATTCGAATCACGAATCCGAATCACCTAAAATGATTCGAATCACGAATACTCGAATAAAGGTTCGTAAGTGAAAAATATGATTCGAATCAAAGATTCGAATTCTCATTTTTGAATCACGGATACAAATCCTTTAAAAATAAATTTGAATCTATTATTTGCAACCAGTAATATTTTATTCCATCAGTTTCTATTAACAAAAATGTTCATTTACCGACTAAATATCTGATTAAATAATGATTTTAATTAATAATGATATATGTGTTATTGAACTTCATTTTAAATCTGTGTTTTGTACGCGTGGCGCATGAAGTAAAATTTCGAGTTTAGAAAAGCCCCGTGAAAATTTGTCGAGGGTCGCTACGCGACCCTCGACAAATTTTCTACGCGGGGCTTTTCTAAACTCGAAATTTTACTTCATGCTTAGTCTGGGAGTGGACAACACTCGTTCTTAGAAGTTTCAAATTGAAGGATCAGTCTAGATTAGTAAGTTTATTACCATTTTACAAAGGCTACAGCTCGAAGGACCAATCATGGTCTTCGGAGACCGAAGGACTACAGGGAATCGAAGTTTCTTTACAAGAAAACAACGAATATTTGAAGGTTTACAGCATGGATAGGAAAGAAAACATCCAATTTTGATAAAATATCGAAGTTGGGTTGGTTTTTAGTGCGTTTTTAACTTCACTTTAAATCAGTGTTTTATACGCGTGGCGCATGAAGTAAAATTTCGAGTTTAGAAAAGCCCCGTGAAAATTTGTCGAGGGTCGCTGCGCGACCCTCGACAAATTTTCTACGCGGGGCTTTTCTAAACTCGAAATTTTACTTCACGCTTAGTCTGGAAGTGGACCGTCAAGATTTTCTACATGTCGAGATTTTCGATATTTCTAGATTTTTGTCGATTTATTTACAGTTTGTTATTGTATTAAATGCAACTTTAATATTAAATAAATACGGTTTTTAGGAATAGAATATTCACCCATTAAGAGCCGAGCAAATTATAAAGTTAACTCTAAAACTTAATTTTAGGTAAAATTTTGCATCTTTTTCTATGATTTCAATGAATGATTTAATAATAAATAAACTAATCACGAGAACCAAAAAATCCTTTTATCAAATCAAAATTATTAACTCAAAAAATTTGTCTAAAGATTCATAGCACATAATAAATGAAGTCTCGAATAGAAATTGTCACAAAAGTAGGAATAATATTATACTTAATCACAACAATCAACAGTTCGAAGACCCCAACTCACTTGCCCACATGTTCAACTCATTTTTTAAAGACGAACCTCTAAAGATAGTTAAGGAACTCTCACAAACAAATAATGCGTTACACATTAAAACACAAGCTCATTCAATTTTCCTAAACCCATTCAATGAACAAGAACTTTTGCTTATTATAAATAAATTAAAAAACAAAAAACGTGTGGATTTGATGAAATATCAAATATTCTATTAAAAAAATCATCTATGTTTATATTAGAACCTTTGGCATACTTAATTAACTTATCCCTGGAGGAAGGAGTTTTTCCTGAAATATTAAAGCAAACAGTTATCTGCCCTATTTATAAAAAGGGGGATCATAGAAATATTAATAACTATAGGCCTATAGCTCTAGTGTCACCGTTCTACAAGGTATTTGAACTGTGTATGTTGACCAGACTTAATCAGTACTTAAACATATCCATGACTCTGACAAACTCACAACATGGTTTCAGAAAATCATTTTCCACACAAACCGCACTACTGTCGTTTTACAATAACATCATAAGATATATTGAAAAAGGAGAATACCCCGTGGGACTATTCATTGATCTGAGTCGAGCGTTTGATTGTATAAACATTAATTTGCTTCTAGATAAACTAAACAGCTATGGTATTAGAGGTGTTGCCAGCAACTGGTTTAGGTCATATTTGGAAAGCAGAAAACAATCCGTAAAAATAACACATACAACTGAAAAAAATAGAACTGCATTCGTGTCATCGGCCGAAGTAATTAATATGGGTGACCCACAGGGATCCATCTTGGGCCCCATATTGTTTATTCTCTATATGAATGACATAGTGGCCAATGTTCCCAACCCAGTTCACATGTATGCTGACGATACCTCAACCATAATAAGCGCAAAGGCAAACTCGGACCTGGAAAGCAATTCCGATAATATAATCAGTCAATTGTGCAACTGGTTTCAGAACAATCAACTTCAAATTAATAATTCAAAAACTGTATATATTAGATTCCATACGAAACAATGCAAACAAAATCTTAAACTAAATATTATGATGGACCAACATCTAGTATCTTCAGCCCGGAGTACTAAATTTTTGGGATTAACTATTGATGAAAATCTAGACTGGTCAGATCACTGTTCAAAACTAGCAACATCAATTTCGAAATCATGCTACAGCTTAAAAGTACTTAAAGAGTATCTCACTAAACGACAATTAAAAATGTTCTACATAGGTATAATCGAGTCCCGATTGCGATATGGTCTGTGTCTTTGGGGAGCGTTCTCATCGTGGAAGAAGGTATTCATATCACAGAAACGATGTATACGATCCATGGCTGGTATAGATCGCAAAACATCATGTAGACCATTTTTTATTAAATATGCTTTACTAACTTTACCATGTTTATTCATATACGAATTGAGTATATACATTTTTAAAAATAAGTCAGATTTTGCCATAGCGAAACACATCCATTCATATGAAACCCGATATAATGAAAGAATATATATACCACCATACAGATTAAATGTCACAAAACGATCACCACTGGTGCTCGGTGCTACGGTATTTAATCACCTCCCAAAATCTGTTAGAGATGCACCATCGATAACTTTGTTTAAAAAAATGCTCATGCAATTTGTTACCGAGAAAGCGTTTTACGATTTAAATGAATATTTCATCTATGTTAGTAATTAGCTGTAAATATTTGTTATCTGTGACTATGTCTTATATGTGCCTGTTACTGATTGTACATCAATGGACAATAAATTTTATTATTATTATTATTATTATTTATTATATTACATACGTCGATTTTTTAAAACAGTTAAATTTAAAGTTCAAACGAGTGTTGTTCACTCCCAGACTAAGCATGAAGTAAAATTTCGAGTTTAGAAAAGCCCCGCTTAGAAAATTTGTCGAGGGTCGCGCGGGCTTTTCTAAACTCGAAATTTTACTTCATGCGCCACGCGTATAAAACACTGATTTAAAGTGAAGTTAAATATGCACTGAAAACAAACCCAACTTCGATATTTTTTCAAAATTAAATGTTTTCTTTCCTATCCATGCTGTAAACCTTCAGATATTCGTTGTTTTATTGTAAAAAAAACTTCGATTCCCTGTAGTCCTTCGGTCTCCGAAGACCATGATTGGTCCTTCGAGCTGTAGCCTTTGTAAAATGGTAATGGTAAAACTTAGTAATCTAGAGTGATCCTTTAATTTGAAACTTCTAAGAACGAGTGTTGTCCACTCCCAGACTAAGCCTGAAGTAAAATTTCGAGTTTAGAAAAGCCCCGCGTAGAAAATTTGTCGAGGGTCGCGCAGCGACCCGAGACAAATTTTCACGGGGCTTTTCTAAACTCGAAATTTTACTTTATGCGCCACGCGTATAAAACACTGATTTCAAGTGATGTTAAAAATATACTATTAAGGTTGGACATTTTTCATGGTTAAGTAACCAAATATGCATTCACAAATATTTGAATTATGCGAAAATTTAAATATTTATATTCAAATATGAATAATTTAGTGATTTAAATATTCATATTAGAATATTTAACTATTTGAATTAATCGAATTCGAATCCCAGCCTTAATAGCGATGATTCGAATTATTTGGGAGGATTTGAATCCGTGTATGAGGACTCGAATCCTTTTATAAGGATTCGATTCCTTTTATAAGGATTCGAATCCTTTTACAAGAATTCGATTCCTTTTATAAGGATTCGAATCCTTTTATAAGAATTCGAATCCTTTTATAAGGATTCGAATCATCTACGAATACGAATCCTTTTAAAAAACTGTAACGAATCCGGATCACGAATCCGTTTTCACTAAAGTATTTGAATACCTCTTCTGAATCCTCTAAAAGGATTCGAATTCGGGAATCGAATCCTGAATGATTCGAATCCTGCCCAGCTCTGGTTCTAGTTTGTAAGCGTATCCGTGGATTTTCCTGGGTCCAGTATCACGTGTTCTGTGTGTTGGGCTGGTTATTAAGAGTTAACGTGCATTCATCAGTAAAACAGATAGACTGCAAAAAGTGTCGGTCTGTGTTTGATCAATCCTGCATTACTTCACAGAATACACGCCTGTATTTTTCATCCACTAGTAGTATCTCCTGATAACATTGATGTTTGTAGGGATGATATCCATGCTTCTTCAGAATCTTATGTACAGAGAATTTAGACACGTTGCACTCACGAGCAATACATCGTATACCAGTTGTTGGCTCAGCATTTATCAAACCCAAAACTCTTTCTTCCAATTCATTGTTGCATCTTCTGTTCCGTTTGCCTGTAAGGTTAATGTTTTTGAATTAATATTTGTTGAAATTGGACTATTAAAATACCTTTTGAATCACCTGCCGCTACACTTGCTGTATTTTCAAACTTGTTCACAAACTTGGTAATTGTTGATACAGACGGAATTGGTCGATTGTTAAATTTAACCGAAAATAAGTCACGAACTCTGCGTAAACTGACGCCACTGTAAAATGTTTTTATAATAAATACCCTCTCTTCATTGGAATAACTCAGATTATTATTCATAACAATTATAATGCGTAAATTGATATCTAAGTAGCGAAATTATTTTCACTATTACATGACATTTGTCAAACTCATGGCAGGGGTTTTTATTAAATGGTACATTGTTCAACTTATTTTTATTATTTTTGAGGTGAATTTTGGTACAAACGCAAATTAAATTGATACATTTAATACAGCTTTTAATACTCTAAAAAAATATTCATTTACGATTTTTCTCTAAAATTAATAGGGCTGCTAATAATTACGCATATTTAATTTTACATGTTAAATCCCTATGTTCGCCCCTTATCCCAGACACTCGGTATATAGTGGAATTCGGGAGAGATGTCCTATGACTCATTGATGTGGAATGTGTGGTTCAAATTTTTTAGAGAGTATGTCGAAAGTTGTATCTACAACGATTTTTCCTAGTTGTATGACAATGTCATACTGTTTAGGTCGCGAGTATATTAAGATTCTTTCTATTAGAAAAGCTTTAAATCATTATTTCTTCTGAATAGTAGTAGTATAACCTTTATTTGGCATAATCCAATACAAACATAATTCCTTAAAAACTAACATTTTCTCTTTAAAATAAAAATAATAATAATAATAAAATATAAAATCAAAACTACATTCTTCTCTACCCGTCGCAAAGCAGCTAACTACATCTCCCTGGCCTTACTCTCATTACTTCCTTCACCACCTCTATCCCTCTTCCGCTCTCACACAAACTCTCAACACGCGTACTACTTTTCATACCTATTTTTATCCTCATTGCTGGGCATGCATTCATCAAGTGCTCCCATTCATCCTTCTCTCTCACACAAAATACACATCTCATATATACTTCTCCCATCCATACCTTCCTTCGTCTCTCCTCATTTCCACATCTGAGCCGCGCTAACAATCGTACCTCCTCCGCACTTAATGTCTTAAAATAGCGCGGCAGTCCTGCGTGCACTTGAATTATTTTATATTGAGGGTTGTAGATGCTTTTTCTTATTTTTTCTTGGCGCTCCTGTAGCTCAACATCCCTCAACCTCTCACTATATTCAACCTCAAGTATTTTCCCCGCGCTATTTTCTCCTTCACCATCAACCCCGACCACCCCACTTTCTGGTCCAATCTTTCTCTCTCTAACATCCATCTAACACCCACACCTGTCACTTGAAATTCCCTGTAACACTCATACCACGCTTCTCTTACCAGCCTTTCTTCCCAAAACCCACTCACCTTTCTCTCAAACTTTACCACTCTCTTCGCAGCCACCTATTCTACTGACATTCTCTGGCACTCCTGCAATACTATATAATTTGGAGTCGTCCTCTCCAGGCCAATTATTCTCAATTCTCAATCTCAATCTTATCATTCCTACTCACTCCCCACACTTCAGCTGCATACAACAATATCGCTCTTATACATGCATCCCACCATACCATTTTCATTCTAACATTCTCCCCAAGCATATTCTCCCATATTCTCCGCATCCGTGCCATCGCAACTTTCACCTTCTTACATACAAAATCAATATGTCGGACTCTGCTACCATTTTCAGCAAACATATACCCGAGGTATTTAAATTCTCTCACACGCTCTACTTCCTCACCCATCCATCTAAGTTCTTCTACCTTCCTTCTTCCACTCCCATTCTTACATACCATCCACTTCGTCTTTTTTACATTCACAGTCAATCTCCTTTTCATAAAATACCTTTCAAGCCTCTCTTTCATATCCTTTAGTTCACTCATAGTCTTTGCAATTATCACCACATCGTCCGCATACGCTAGGCTTCACACTTTCTTGCTTCCCACCACTATTCCACCTGCCTGTCCCAGCTCTAAGAGTCTCTCCAAATCGGCAACGTACAGGTTGAACAGTAGTGGGCTAAGTGGACACCCCTGCCTAACTCCTCTCTCTACTTCAAAACACTGCGACACCTTCTCACCCATTCTTACCTTGCACCACGTTTCCCTATATACTTCATTCACCCAATTCACCACTTGCTCCGATACACCCAATCCTTTCAAACACTCTATCATTCGTTCTCTATCTACCGAGTCATCCGCAGCTTTCAGATCTGCAAACAACAGGTATACATTCCCTCTTTTGCACAACTCTCTCTCAATCAGCCAGTTCAATGTAGCTATCTGCTCCACAGTTGATCGTCCTCTCCTAAAACCAGCCTGGACTTCCGGTAGCATTTTTTTCTCCTCCACTTCCCCCTCCAGTCTTTCTTTCACCATCATCATCATTAGTTTGTATAAGCTATTCATCAGTGTGATTCCTCTGTAGTTCCACTCCACTGAAAACTGCAAATCCCCTCTCTATATACTATTCAGTATTGCCAACATTTTAACTTTCCCTTCAGCACTGCACATCTTCCAAGCCTCCGCCTTTATTTTGTCCGGCCTTGCTGCTTTATCACCTTTAATGCCCACTCTAACTCCTTCTCACTGAAGTCCTCCGCTCTGTTGAACCGCCCTCTATTATCTATCTCCGTTCTTTCCCTGCCTCGAGACCCTACCAGCTCCTGGAAATATTTTCTCCACACCTCAATTGGAATGCTATCTCCTTTCGTTCTGGTTTATTTTATTCTCTTCTTTAAGTATGTCCATAGCTGTTTTTCATCTCGTATCTTCCCAACTACCTCCTATTCATCCTTCATCCACTTTTCTTTTTTTATTTTGCAAACCTCGTCAAACTCACAATGTTACCGGCGATCTATCGTGATCGCCGTAATTTAATGACTCAGTGAATTTAGCTGCAACATAACACGGACGCAAATCTTTAACTCCTAATTTCTCGGAACAGCGGACCCCGCTTACATTTTCTGAAAACTTTTTATTCTCTTCTTTAAGTATATCCATAGCTGTTTTTCATCTCGTATCTTCCCAACTACCTCCAATTCATCCTTCATCCACTTCTCTTTTTTTCTTTTGCAAACCTCGTCAAACTCACACTGTTACCGGCGATTTATCGTGATCGCCGTAATTTAATTACTCAGTGAATTTAGCTGCAACATAACACGGACGCAAATCTTTAACTCCTAATTTCTCGGAACAGCGGACCCCGCTTACATTTTCTGAAAACTTTTATAATCTTTTTATTACTCTTTACAAATTCATTTCTAAATTCAGTTCGTAATCCTTTAGCACTAAATCCGTAAAGTTCGTTTAAATAGATTTTATAACATGTTACTTTTAAGCTTTCTTATTCAAAGAAAATTTGTTTCGCAAACAGCAATAAATGCAAAGGCCTGAACTCTCATAAAACAGAAGAATGCTTTTCGCCGCGATGACCGAAACCCCAATAAACCAAGCGCGCTTAGGTACGCCCGTGAGCCCAACCACGCGCCAGTATGGAGTTTCCAATGACGCGTCGAATTAAAATACATTTTTCTTAAATATTTTAATTAAGACTAACAATTCAGCAAATACACACACCACGAGACGAAGAATCGAATCTCGAATGGAACAAGAGGTCACTCGAAATAGGTTTGATGATTTGCATCGGAGGTCGCGGAAAACTTAATTGCGAAAACCCGTGGATGATGAAATCAAAATTCGACAAACCTATTTTAATAAGGAAATAAGAACCCTCGTTCACAGAAACACGAAAGTCAATAGGAATAATTTAATTCCTCTCGAAGAAGAAGAAACTCACCCCCTCCCCGAAGAAGGCATACTTAAGGGACAGCGCCCTTAGAAGAAGCAGCAGTTAGCTCCGGTTATCCGAAGGCGTCACGCTACCTCTTCGTCACACGCCTTAAGTATTCTTCTGTTGTTGCTCTATTTTTTTTTACTTTACTTTTATTCTCATTATCTCACGTTTTGTTCAATTAATGATCAGGTCTTTGCAATACTCATATATTTTATTTTTCTTTCATTCATTTTTTATTGTAGTCATTTTGTTATCTTGGTTTTTCTTTGTTGATAATATATAGTTGTTGTTAAATCTGAACTTTGAGCAATAGTCGTTTATTCGTAAAATCCTATCACCAATCAATTAATTCAAATAGAAGTCATTAAAGCTTTAACTAGAATCAGTGTTGATACAGTTAGAGCCAGTGTTTGTATCGTTAGAGCCAGTTTTTACAAAGTCCAAACCAGTTAGCTGCCTACGTAAAAACTTCAGAGGGTAAGAGACACCTACGCACTGAAATCAACGGTAAGCTGTCAATTAATTACTTTAAACAAGTGTTTCGTGCCAACGAGCTAGTCGGAAGTTTCGTGGAGGTATTCTTGTTAATGTATTTTTACCAACATTAACAACATTATCCCCGTAACAACACTTAGCAGCTCTCACATCCTCTTCTCTCCCACTTCCTTCCCTACAGTCACGTATTGCTCTTCTTAGCGCTTTCTTAGCTTCTTTGCACTCCAGGTCGAACCATTCCACTCTGCTTTTTTGGTCCCACCTTTATATTCTGTCTGGCCATCGCTTGTTTGACTCCTCTCCTTAGTTGCTCTAAAGATAGTATCTCTTCAAAGCACACATCCCTAATTTTCTCCCTATAGTGAATATTCAGAGAATGTCTACACGTACTTGCGATAATAGTACACTGGGATTGAAACCAACTTAAAGAGTATGTATTGAGGTAGACCATTTTACATAGATCTTTATTTGGGTAGGAACTAAACCGCTAAATTGAGAGATTGATCTTCTGAGCCTCTTAGCAACTACCTAATGTTTCCTTATTATAATACGGAATTCAATAATAATATTAATAAATCTGCTTATTTGTCTGATTTTTATTTTAAAAATTGAGCTGTACAGCTAAGGCGGATACGAGGCAATCTTAAAACCAATGTTAAATCGGTAATTTTACGTGTTGTACTGAGAGTTTTTCTTTTGAGTATACATGTCTCAATTATGTGTTGTACATTTTTAAACATTCATTATTTTCTTAAACAGGTCAATTTGAAGTTAAAACAAGCGTTTTCCACTCCCAGGTTAAGCATGAAGTAAAATTTCGTGTTTAGAAAAGCCTTTTCTAAACTCGAAATTTACTTCATGCGCCACGCGTATAAGACACTGATTTCAAGCGAAGTTTACTGGTTCACAATATTTCAGTGCTTTCAGTGTTTTATACGCGTGGCGCATGAAGTAAAATTTTGAGTTTAGAAAAGCCTGAAAATTTGGTTTGGCCGCTCCGCGCTTCGCGACCAAACCAAATTTTCAGGCTTTTCTAAACTCAAAATTTTACTTCATGCTTAGTCTGGGAGTGAAATACACTCGTTTTAAGCTTTGGATTGAACTCTTTAAAAAAAAAAGCATATGCATATGTATATCTAATAGAAAATTCCCTGTATGTATACTTAAAAGAAAAATTCGCTGTATTAACAGATTAATCCGATGACTATTTGCCAAATCTACCGAATGCGTAATCGATTCAACTAACATTTTCGTTTGAGCTTACACAAATTCAACATAAATGCATTATTCATTTCTGTAAATACCTGAACTATTTAGTAGATGTAGAA
The DNA here is from genome assembly GCA_932526585.2 of Philonthus cognatus. NCBI lineage: Eukaryota > Metazoa > Arthropoda > Insecta > Coleoptera > Staphylinidae > Philonthus > Philonthus cognatus. The sequence continues at coordinate 33,510,532 of OW052245.1, read as the reverse complement.
ATTGGAATTATACCACCTAAACTCACATTCAAAACGATTGTGCACATTAATTAAAATGATTTGTGGCTGGGTTTTTTCAGATTTATTTTTACGAAGACATTGTCAAAATGTGACGTTTAACTTTAAAATTTTAAAGCTTCATACCGGAACATACGTTTTCGCATATTCTATCTAAAAACCAAAGCAGACATTTTTCTGTCTCTTTTGACACACGCAATCTAATGACATTAAACTGTGTTCGTATTACTTGTGTTGGTGCAACTACCAATCAAGGAAACCATGGGACACCTCTCGAGAATCGCACCTTACAGGGTATCCCACATTGAGTAGGATAGTATAGGCAACTTTGTTATTATTAATGATAGAGCTTAGGTTAAATGCGCAAAGTTGTGCAGTTTTATGTACTGATTCAGATTACTTGAGAAAACAATTGAACTTGGTATAATTTAGAAGTTTGAAGTTGAAAAAAAAACTGAAAATCGTTTTCGTTTTCAAAAATCCATATCTTTCATGACCCATTAACGGCCGAGCAATTATAGAGTTAACTCTAAAAGTTGATTTTAGGTATAATTATTCCCTTCTCATGATTTCTATGAATTATTTTATTATTATTATTACATAACATGAGTACATATATTTTCAACAAATTAACATCCGTTCTATAATATATTTCTTTTATATTAAGCAGTGTTCTGCTCAACGTAATGAATATCCAGATGTAACAATAATAGTTCAAAGCACCTAAGTGAGTGAACACTTGTAGCGTGCTGGCATGAAGTTCTTAGAAATGACTTATTATATTACATACGGGAGTTTTTTTTTTAAATATCCATAATGTATACACTGTCAATTTTCAGGCATTCGTCGATTCTATAAAAGAGTTTAATTTTAAGCTTTAATAGAGTGTTTTCCACTTCCAGATTAAGCATGAAGCATGCGCCACGCGTATTAAACACTAAAATATTAATGTATTGGGGGATCTTCTGGTCTAGTTTGCCGGTCAAATGGGGCGGGCCCCATTTAAGAATGCTTCCGTGTCCTGTCGAAGTTTGGTTTGACCACGTGTCCATGGCGTTCAGCTTTCTGCACTGTTTTTTTGTCACTTCTTTGATATGTATATCAAACGGTGCGAGGTAGAGTATTGTTTCGAAGGCTGCGGTGGGTGTTATTCTAAATGCACTAGTTGTGCACGTACACGCAAGCCTTTGGATGTGATTTAGTTTTGCTTTTACTTCTGTTTGGTTCGTCCTAGGCCACCAAACTAGAACTCCATACTCAAGGCCGTAGCCAGGGAGGGATATGAGGGTTTAAACCCCCCTCGAAATTGTTAAATTCATGTATGTAAAAGCTTCCCCGAAAGACCAAAAACAAAAAACGAAATTTTTATAGCCCCCCCCCCCGATTTTTTTTTCTAGCTACGGCCTTGTTCAAACTCGAGTGCTGGTCTGATAACACCTGTGTATATCCAATAGCTCTCCTGCATTGCCCGAACACTTTGCTTGCTTAATCAGTTTTGTATTCAAGGTGTTTGGGCCAATTTAATTTGGAGTCAAGATATACTCCTAGGTATTTGACTTCTTTCGATAGCGTTAGTTGTTTGTTAAACAAGGTAGGTAGAGTATATGAGCCTATTTTATCTTTCTTGGTGAACATCACTACTTCTGTTTTAGTGGGGTTCACTGATAGTGAGTTGGAGTTGCACCAGTTTTCTACAGTTATGAGAGCATCCTGCATTCTGTTGCACAGGATGTTTTATTTCCCGTTCAGGAGTATTGCTATGTCATCCACGTATCCCATCATATAGAATCCGTGGATGTTTAGTTTCGTTATCAGTTCATTTATCAGTAGTGTCCACAGAAGTGGTGATAGGACTCCGCCCTGCGGACAGCCTCAGGTGACTGTTGCCTCTAGCGTGACAACTGCAAGAGATGCTGTGACTTGTCTGCTGTGCATCATATTTCCTATCCAGCTACAAAGCATTTTGTCGACACCTGATTTAATGAGTGCCTTGTGTATGTTTTGGAAGGATACTTTGTCAAAGGCTCCTTCGATAACAATAAATTTCCCGAGTGTGGTCGTTTTGTTTGCCAATGCCTGTTCAATCCTTGAGACCGCCAGGTGTAGGGCAGATTCAGTACTCTTGTCTGGTGTGCAGGCGTGTTGGTTTGAGTGTATAAGTTTGACTTTGAGAATGTTATCACTAATGTGGCGATAACATAACTTCTCTAGCGTTTTTATCATAAACGAGGATAAGCTGATCGGTCTAAATGATTTTGCGTTTGTGTAGTCATTCTTGCAAGGTTTGGGAATGAACACTGGTTCTGGTTCTTTGGGGAGTGCGCATTTCTGCACTGCACTTAGGCCTCATTAGGCACATTGTGCTGGGAATGAACACTACCTTTACCATTCTAGCACGGCCGGATATATCCCATCCGGTCCTGGGGACTTGTATGGTCTGAATGATTTAATTGCCCATGTTATAATTTGGTCTGTAACTATCTTCATAGCTAATTTCTTGTTCTCGTCGTTCGGCTCGGTTGAGTTTTGCTTGACATCGTGTGTCTAGTGTTTCGCACCCGAAGAAGCGCGCTTGTAGCATTTGTTGGAGGGTCTTCTTTTCATTTAAGGGCAGTTCTCTGTTTTCTTTCCTTATGCTTCCAAGGCAATGGGGTTCCTTGGAATAGTGTATTTCATTAGGAGTCTAGAAAAAGGGATTTTTCCGTGTGCGCGTGACATTTCCCGTGTGAGGTGTAGCCGAACACGGGAAGTCATGCAAGCACGGAAAAATCCATTTCTGGACGTATAATGAACGCTATTTTTTATTATACTTATCTGAAAACATTATACTTATCTAAAAACTTAAATTATTTTTTTATTTTTAAACTAGTAATTTTTATGGTAGTGAAAAAATACAACTAATTCGGAAGAAAATGAAATTGAATACCAGTTTTTCGAAATTTGATCGAGTTAGCACTTTCTTTTAAAGCGAAAAGTCTTTTTATCGTGGCGAATCAACACCATAAGTTGTACGATTGTACGGATTTGGCTTTTTCAGAAAAATAAAATAGAAGTTGTACATCGTCACTCACAATTTTTGTGTTTATCATAGTTCCCATTTCGCTTGTGATCGTGTCTATATCTGGATTTTACTAGCAGTCATTTTACGCTTATTTGTACCGCTTGGGTTAATATAACATGCGAAATATCATCTACAAAATCAATTTTTTTACGTGCGTACGTTTCAACCAAACTTACGTATTTCACTGACGGAAAATAAAACGTCAGTGACAAATACATTGTTGCTATGGAAACATTTCAGAGCGCACGCAAAGGCGCACAAACAAACGTTTTCCGCGCGGTGGCTTGAAAAAGCGACGTTTTCATTATTCCAGAGGCACTTGGAAACGAAGTGTTTTCAGATAAGTATAATAAAAAGTACTTTTTTAAGTCTAGCAGCAGTGCTGGTGGACTCTATGTGCCCGCAGTACTTCCTCTAGACTTGTCTTTGTGCTGCACAGACTTCTCTTTTATAGATGGGATGTAGGCATCCCAGTCTGGTTTACTCTTGTTCTTCTTGGCCCTGTTGTAAAGCTTGCGGCCTTTTTTTCATGTCTTCGACGTGGGTGCTCCACCATGGTGTTTTCCTCCCTCCTTTGGGGGTACTTATTGGACATGATTTGTTATAGGCTTAGATGAGAGCAACAGTTTGTTTGTTACTTCTTTGAGTTCCATTATATTTTGTATGCCACACATAAGCATTTGTTTAATTATAATTAATTAACAATAATTATTGTTGATAAAAAAAAACGGAGATATAAGCAAATTTTAAATATCGAAAATTTCAGTTTCTTTCAAATTACGTCGAAACAATTAAAGATATCTAAAAAGTGAACGCAAATTATTAGTAAGCACTAAAATACGCAACTTTGCCCCTATTTAACCGATTCTCTATCTCTTCAAATAAGCGAGATCCCCATAGTGCCGCTCGAAAAACGGGCACCCTGTATATTATACAGGGTGAGGTTTTTTAAATGTTCTTTATAAGAATCTCGAAAACTATAAGAAAGAAACAAACCCTGTCACCTTATTATTTTCTTATATAGTAGCAAAGTAATTTAAAATAATTGCACAGAGAGTTTTGTGGTTAGTAGTCTCGTAGTAGCAAACCAAGATTCGATTTCTCATAATGGGAAACTTTTTTGTATATTTTAATATTTTTATGCACCCTTATTACATAAAGGAGTTGTTAAATGTTGATCAACATAACAAGCAAAATTTTACACTAAATAATAAAATTGTATCAGAGTTTTTCTATCAACATTAATTTTCAGGATATAGCACAAACTTACATTTTTAAATGGAGCTCATAGTTATTAACAATTATTTTTTTAAATAACAGAAAATATATAATAAATCAGGCAAAGTAAATGTCCATTAATATTTTAAAAACCTGTAATAAACCTTTTAATATTAAACATATCTGAAAATAAATTTCATTCCGTGTTAAAATACTACTGAATATGATTGTAAAATTATAATAAAATAAAAAATATGCATCGTCATCGCCACTGCGCTTATGAAATGCAGTCCGTTTCTTAATTATCATTTTTTATGCACCTTCATTAGAAAAAGGGGTTTTTAAATGTTGTTCAACATAACTCTAACGAGCGAATGTAAACACTCCGTGAACCAGTAAAGAGTGGATCCTGACCCGTGTCGTGTGTTTCACTCCTGAACCACTCACTTCGCAAACCGGTTCAGGAGCAGATCCCCACTAACAAACCGTTTTGTAAGTGTATCACTCTTGAACCACTCATCTCTCAAGCCGGTGCAGCAGCGCATCAAAACTTACTCACAAACAGGTTCAGGAGAGGCTCCCAACTCACTCATGAAGCAGTTCAGGAGCAGATCCAAACTCACTCCTGAACTGCAACTCCGTTTTTGTGAACCAGTTCAGGGGTGTTTTTTTAGTGAACCGGTCCAATTGAGTGGTTTAGGAGCGGATTATCTATCTCTCGATACCACCTCTTGAAAAAAAAAAAAAATAATATTAACTGATTTTTTTTATGAGATGGGCAGCTGAAGTAGTGTGCTATCTGCTCTCAATGTGTTGAGGTGGTCACAATCAATATTAAAAATCAAATTTATAATTTAAAAATCTTTTATTACTTAATAAAAACTTGCTTAATAGCTACGTCCAAACAGTGTGTAAAACTGTGGCTTATTTTTGCATGCCGGATGAATGCATTTATCGGAGCTCTTAATTACGGCAGGCTGATCAAGTGGTATGCAGAGTGACTTAGCTCCCATTGAAGGTGCTCCGGGTTCAGCCTCACTTTCATCCCTGAAACAAATATATTACATTTATCATAGTTAGATTTGATCATAAATGTACTCTTCAACATTGTTGATCCCAATACTATAAAACAATGTTAGTTTAAATAGACTATAAGTCAACTTTTCTTGCTCTTATTCAGATATAGGGATTGATAAACAGCATTTATACACTGATAAAAATATACGAGCCTGCGTGTTTATATCTAACAAGTTAAATTGTTTTCTTTTAATATGACCAAACTTAGGGTGTATTTACTGCGAACAGTTGTAGTCCTGCTTTAAGAGTAGGGTATTTTAAACATTACATTTTGAGATATTGGTAAATGAGAAATAAATCATAATTTGCCGAACAAATTGTCACGATGCAGAGAGTTTAAAAAAGAGAACGCTACAATTGACAACTTTACAACACATACAGAGATTTTTTTTTTAAGTATACTTTCACATATTCTACATAAACATTTGTAAACTTAATAAACATGTGATCAAAACTAAGCAGTATATTTTGAACTTCACTTTAAATCAGTCTATTATATGCATGATGCATAAAGTTAAATTTTGAGTTTAGAAAAGCCTAATTTGACTTTTATAAACTCGAAATTTTACTTCATGCTTAATCTGGGATTGGAAATACTCATTACAGTCTTCAAATTGAAAGTTTTTAATAAGTACACGAATGTCTGAAAATTTACATTGAAAAATCATAATATGTATACCTAAATGAAAAATTCCCTGCAATTAGAACTTTTTCAAAATTTGAATATTATTTTTTTTTTAAATAAAACAACACAGTTGGGAGGGTTTCACTTTAATTGTTGAACACTGCAACATGTTTCACCACACAGTGGCTTCATCAGGCAGATGAAATAATGATTTTACAAAGTACAGGTAAGAGCTTATATACTAATGCAATTAAGTTAATAGAAGGGGGGGGGGTTAATAAGGTAATTAGGCTGAAACTAATACAAACAATTTTGAGCGACTAAATATTGATTAGGGGTGAGTTGTTTACTACTATTTGGTCATTTAATAGAATACCTTTTTTATTATATTTATTAATTTCTAATTCTTCTAATAAGTTTAATTTACGACTTTTGTTACATTCGTGCAAAATTTTGAATTTAGGGTTAAAGTTATGTTGGTATTCGATTAAATGATTGGCGTAGGTTGAAGAGGTTTTCTTAAATTGAAAGCATTTTTTATGTTCTGAAATGCGATCTGGGAAGCTACGTCCAGTTTGTCCAACGTATACCTTAGGGCAATCTCCACACTCTAGCAAATACACGCCAGAGTTCGTAGTTTTATCAGATTTGTCTTTAGAATTATTGTTGAATTTATTAAGTGAGTTGACCGTTCTAAAAGAAGGAGTTAGGTTTAAGGATCTGAGTTTTTTGCTGATGGCAATCGAAGGGGGACCGTTAAATGTTAATGAACAATATTTATTACTCTGATTTTGAAAATTGGTGGGATATACTAATTTCAGGGCTTGTTGTCTTTGTTTTTTAAAAAGGATGTCTAAGATGAGCTTTTGACGAAAGCGGCGAAATCGGCTTTCGGCTTTCGAAATCGGCTTTCGTCAAAAGCTCATCTTAGACATCCTTTTTAAAAAACAAAGACAACAAGCCCTGAAATTAGTATATCCCACCAATTTTCAAAATCAGAGTAATAAATATTGTTCATTAACATTTAACGGTCCCCCTTCGATTGCCATCAGCAAAAAACTCAGATCCTTAAACCTAACTCCTTCTTTTAGAACGGTCAACTCACTTAATAAATTCATCAATAATTCTAAAGACAAATCTGATAAAACTACGAACTCTGGCGTGTATTTGCTAGAGTGTGGAGATTGCCCTAAGGTATACGTTGGACAAACTGGACGTAGCTTCCCAGATCGCATTTCAGAACATAAAAAATGCTTTCAATTTAAGAAAACCTCTTCAACCTACGCCAATCATTTAATCGAATACCAACATAACTTTAACCCTAAATTCAAAATTTTGCACGAATGTAACAAAAGTCGTAAATTAAACTTATTAGAAGAATTAGAAATTAATAAATATAATAAAAAAGGTATTCTATTAAATGACCAAATAGAAGTAAACAACTCACCCCTAATCAATATTTAGTCGCTCAAAATTGTTTGTATTAGTTTCAGCCTAATTACCTTATTAACCCCCCCCCCCCTTTCTATTAACTTAATTGCATTAGTATATAAGCTCTTACCTGTACTTTGTAAAATCATTATTTCATCTGCCTGATGAAGCCACTGTGTGGTGAAACATGTTGCAGTGTTCAACAATTAAAGTGAAACCCTCCCAACTGTGTTGTTTTATTTCAAATAGTATTATGGAGTTTCATCATGTATCCGCCTCATCAATTAAATATTTAAAATTTGAATATATAATTGAGCAGATAATGAAGAAGACAGATATTCGTGAGCAATGAGCCTGATCCTTTACCTGATCCTCCTAAAACTTACTAAATTGAAGTGATACATGTATTTTATTACTTGCAAGTTTTTGCATTATGTAATAACAAATACAATATTTTCCATTTGTATTACATACGGAGAAAGTGAAAATACTGTACAAACCTTGTACTATCAGCTTTTATTTGATCTTCACAATTAGTCTGCCCACAGAACGGAGCCAGGATGATATTTTTGTTATCCAAGTTCGGAGTGAATTGATCCCAATTAGTCAGCGTTACCATATGATCCTTCAAATCTTTGTTAGCACTAAAATTTATATAAAATTTACAGATAATTCATGCAAACCACAAACACAATTGCTCACTTATTGTAAAGATTGGATTGAATGTCATCCAGAAGTTTCTGAAGATCAGCAACAGCACTCTCTCTTTTGATGGTGACTTTCTCTCCGGTATCACGCCTAACTGCGACGAGCTGTTTATTCTTAATGTCCTTCGGTCCTAACTCGACTCGTATCGGCACACCCTACAAATAATAGTTATACAATTTAAGTAAATTAAGAAATGTGAACCTTCAATCGAATCAGTAATTTTGAAAAGGGGCAATTTCTGCAATTTCAAAAGTTTCAAAAAACTGTCATTTCCATTTATTATTAGTTAGGTCAACTTAGACTTTTTTACGTTTTTAAAGCAGCATAATCATAGTAGTTCTAGCCGGTTTTCTTATAAAATACACGAGTCGAAGCAACGTCATTGAATGACATACATATCGCAGATGTATTATGACAATGACAGTAAACGTGTACAAGTTAACTGTCATTGAATATATGATGTGTCATTTAATACCTTATAATTCTTCTTCTTTTGCGTAATTAATGGCCCTCGCGACTGTCACAGCAATCAAATCTATTTATTATCACAATAATTTATACAGAAAATTGGATCTAGAGAAAAGAATAAAGTATAATGTACCCAGTACGTTACACATGATACATTTTGTCACGTTATTTTCCGTGTGTGATCTGTGCATGTGCCCATTGACGTACTGACCCTCTCTTTGCTTCTAGAGCGAAAATGTCAAATTGTGTCATACCTAGACATATAGTATATGTGTCATGCAATTACCTTGGAGTAGAGGTACTAAAGGACAGAATTTGGCAGAAGGTGATTTTTTTTTTAGATTGAGAAGATGCCCCCTTTTCAAAATTACCGATTCAATTATTCTTACTTTGAGTTCCCAGTGATTGAATTTCCAACCCGGCGAGTAGTTGTCTCTGTAATCACCTTTCGTCTTGATTCCGACCTTTTTAAGGTCGGCTTCTAAAGCATCGCACGAGGTTTGTAACTCTTTACGATCGGCTTCGGATAGGTTGACGGTGATGCCGCATGGGACGATAACGATTTGCACACTGGCTACACGGGGTGGTAACACTAATCCTTGGTTATCTGCGTGAACCATGATCATGACACCTACACATAAAAATATAATAATTAGTGCTGGCGATTCAAATATTCAAATAATGGCTGGGAATTTTTCAAATATAAGTATTCGAATATTTATTCAAAAAGATGTTTGGATATTCGATTTATTCAAATAATACGAATACTGAAATATACAAATATTTCATTTTCCACTATTTGAATATGGTTTCGAATGTATATTTGAATACCTACATTTTTTTAAGTATACAGATGGATATGCTGTAAATTTTCCGATATTTATTTTTCAAAAGAGTTTAGTTTGAAGCTTTAAGCAAGTGTTTTCCATTCCCACATTAAGCATGAAGTAAAATTTCGAGTTTAGATAAGCCTGAAAATTTAGGTGGTCACGTAGCAAAGCGGAGCGACCAAACTAAATTTTTAGGCTTTTCTAAACTTGAAATTTTACTTCATGCTTTTAAAAACAGCGAATATCCTTAGGTTTACAGCATATACGCTGTAATTGGAATATGTATACTTTAAAGAATATTCCCTGTATTTGTTAGTATGAACAAATTAAACTAATGACATGTAGGAAACACATTTGTGGCATATTGACGGCTAAAGCGTCCGAATACGCCACTTGGTGGCACGAAAAAATATTAGAGAAAGGAGTACTGTTATTTGTTTACATCGTGTATGCATTGTGAATGTATTATTGCTTTATTTGTTTCATGAAATGTTGATATGAATCCATTTTTGTAGTAGTTCAAAGCAGGAAAATTAGCATCCATAGATTTGCAAAACCAGGCAAAGAATTGCAGGTTATATTTTGTATCAATATTGCATTAACTACTAAAAATGGCATTATTTTTTAATAAGTGCATAAAGTGTTAGTAGAAATGACTGGTGCAGCTTACATATTGTGTTGAAAGAACAAATAAGAATGAATATTCATTTTTATTACATATTGGATTTATCTCGTTTATCATAAATAACAAAATGATCATCTTCAAAAAAGGTCCTGATACTCCTTTCAAGATAAAAGTTAAGATGTATTCACAACAAATATCTATGTTTCTATTTTGCACTGATATAAAAATATTACATTTTCCTTAAATAAAATTAAGATTTCTACTTGTACCACTTCCATCTAAGAACACTCAAATGTTTTTATTTTAAAAAACATCGTTCCAAATACTGTGCGATCATTTAAATTATGATTTAGAGTAGGCGGCATTTTTTTTGTGCGGTTGCCCAGAATGCTAATTGAATGATAGAATAAATTTGAGGTTACGGTAAACTAGGTGTTAGCAGTCAGTAGTGCTAATCTAATTTAAAACTCAAAGTCTACTCTAAATCATGTTTTAAACGATCGCATGACACCTTCAGAAGTGTAAATATTAAATTTAAATTGGTTATGTTAACAGTCAGTAGTGCTAATCTAATCTAAAACTCAAAGCCTACTCTAAATCAAACGATCGCACGGTACCTACAAAAGTGTAAATATTAAATTTAAATGCAGCGAATTAAACACGCCTAACCAGCTGACCAACAGTACTCCTTCCTCAGTGCGACGCCAGCACCCTCATTGGTCATGTTAATTGTCAATTGTAAAAATTACTACATTACACTTGAATACATTTTTTAAATTCGTTAGTCGATATATTCTAAATTTCAGCGATAATTCTTGTGTCTGTTTAACGGCTCTTACTGACCAATAGTTCTTGTTGTGATACCCCAGGAATTCTGGTAGACATATTTCTTCTCTTGCGTTTCCGGATCTTCGTACACGATATCGAACATTTTCGAGAAGTTCTGTCCTAAATGGTGTGAAGTGGCCCCCTGGATGGCCCTGCCGCTGGCCGACACGAAAGCCTCGACAGTAAACGTGTAATCACCGCCCGCAAACTTTTCCTTTTCTGTTTTTCTACCCTTCACGACCGGTATGGCGAGGAGATCAGTGTAAACTTTGGCGTACAAGTCTAAAATGACTTTGACTTCCTCTTTAGCTTCGTCGATGTCGGCATATGCTGTGTGGCCTTCTTGCCACAAGAATTCTCTCGTGCGAAGGAACGGTTGTGGATGTTTAAATTCCCATCTCTATTTATAAAAATGCAGTTTAAATCAATTTTATAAATGTTTGGTCAATTTTGGAAGTTAATTTTCAAAACAGACTTAGTGGTGAACAAAAATCTATCAATCAAGCTCCTTCTTTGCTTTTAGCATTCAATGAACTGTATATAATACAAAATTTTAGGGTAAATATCTGCATTGAAATATCCTAAGTTAAATAAGACAATTTTTGGAAAATATTTGGCTGCCGCCAAAGTACTGCAATAATAACTACAGAGTTGAGATGAAACTTTGAATTGAATTTAAGGTTATTATTGTAATCATAGGATCAGAAAAGGTTATAATGGTTTATCTAATAAAAATTGCAGATAATCAGAAAAAGAATATTTATTATTTTCTTCAAAATATCTTGAAAACTAGGGAAACTGGGACAAAAAGTGAAATTGTCCCAGTTTCCCTAGTTTTCAAGATATTTTTAAGAAAAGTGAAATTATGATTTTTTTGCTATATCTAGGGTATGTATCGAAAATATTAAAAAAATAACGTTTTCAAATAAATGTTGTAGATCTCGTCGAAATACTTGAAATCTATATATTTTACTTTTCTATAGCTTGAAAAGTTTGAGTACCACGGTTTTTTTAGAAAACCGTAAGGAATTGTTTTACGATTGATTCTTCTCATCGGATTTATTGGTGGGAAAATTAGCAACTATATATTCTGTTTTTTTTTATTGGCCAACCGGATCTAGTGATTTTTTGTATAATGTTGGATATTTGGTTGGATACTCTGGTTGTAATTCTGACTTTTGCCATCAAAATACCTTTGAGGTTATGTTGCCATGTGCTTAATTACCCGATCATAAAGATTAATTAAGTGGCGGAACATTACTTTCGGCATCTTATTACTACTTTTTTGACAAAGAATTAATCAGTTGCAACATGGCACCCAAAAAAATCAAAGAACCTAAGAAAAATAATCCTCAAATCTGGTTGGCCAATAAAAAAAAACGAATATAGCTTTGTTCGTTTGTACTGCACTGAGTTCAAGTTTGCAACGTTGCTAGTTCAGGACAGTTCATGTCAGTGTACATGAACTGAAAACAAACGAACGCTTTTGGTGGAAAATAAAAAAAATATAATTACTGCAATACACAAAACAATTTAACAGAATACTAATAAAAACATTTTCTTCTGTATTTTATAATCAAATAAAACTAGGTAAACTGAAAGAATTCCGTGTTTCATAATTTAATAAAAAAATGTGGGGTTGTTGGGTATTCGAATGTTTGCTCATGAATTTACACATTGCTCAACCATAGACATGTCCCGTATCCATCATTAAAAATTGTATACCTCCCACCCTTTCCTTTTTCTAACCTGCACTAGTTACACCGACTCTGGACCAATGCAACTGAACTGATGCAAACGTACAGTTTAGTGCATGTAGCAAACAGTTTCAGTGCAAAAAGTGCTCTACCAGTTCATGTAACGAACAAACCTTATGATGGACACTTTATCGACTATGTGTACATAACAGTATGGAAAAATATGTAATACTATCTCTATGTAGAAGAAGAAAAAGTATAAATAAATACTTACCACAACGTTATTCCACTGATTTAACTTAATCGGCAAATCTCTGTACGACTGAATCCATTTGGCATACGCTGGATACATCACAGTTTCAGACGTTGGTCGGACGGCGATTGGTTCAGCCATGTCTGAATCTCCTGATTTCGTAACCCAAGCCACCTTGAAATGACACCCATTTCATGAATATCAACAAAATTTATGCAGCTTAGTTCAGGGTCACCTGAACGCTGATCTTGCCAAACATAATATAACATCAACTTTCTTACCTCAACCACCTTGAAATGACACCCATATCGTGAAAATCAACAAAATCTATGCAGCTTTCTTCAGGGCAGGCGCGGTTCGTGACCTCTCTTTAGGCGAGGCAGCAAGCTTTTCGTTATCAAAAGGTCGCATGATCTACCCGTAAGACTTATTTGGCAATAGCCATGTTATTTGACGTAACGGGTGTTGAAGAACAACCTTGTACCTTCGATCATTTGCATCGTCTGAAGTTGGCCACGAGCTGCGCCTGCTTCAGGGTTATCTAAACGCAAATTTTGTCCAACGTAACATAACATCGACTTTCTTACCTCAGGAGCGAAATCTGCAATGTGCGTCTTCTCCTTTTCCAGTACAGATTTCGATACAAATATAGGGAAGTAGCAGTTTTGCACGCCCAGCTTCTTAATTTCACCGTCGAACCACTCTTTGATTTCTTCCCAGACGGCAAAGGACCAAGGTCTGAAGATGTAACAACCGGAGACATCATAGTACTCTATCATCTCTCCTTTCGTGATGACTTGCGAATACCAATCGGACAGATTTTCTTCTTTCTTTGCTTCTAAGCCCAATCTGGTTTGTTTTTTAGGACCACTGTCTTCAACCTACAAGAAATCCAACCAAAAATGGTGAGTACTTTATCTGTCGGTGATACATAAAAAAATACATATTTCTTGAATAACTTTCTTACTTACTACTTGTGAAACTTTCTCACTTATTATTTGAACTAAAATATGCTATAACTCAAAAATTGTTGAAGGTATATAAAAGTATAATGTATGGATTTCAAGTATTTCGATGAGATCTACAACTTTTACTTGAAACATTTTTCGATATTTTCAAAATTTAAATTAATGTATGCCTGACGGGGGAAATTATTGATTATAATTGACACATCACCAACTAGTATACTCAACTATTTGAACATAACAGTATTACATGCACCAATAATAATAAATAAATACCACTTTTGAATTATCCTTTATTATGATCAATTAAAAAAGTAATTCGATTAAGATTTAATAACACTTTTTCTATGAGCAATAACTTTAGAAATAAAAACTTACATCAACCGGTCTCTTTTCTTTCTGTGCAGCTTTCTGTTTAACGGGTTTTTCCTTCGGTTTGCTTTCCTTCGGCTTACTTGGAGCTCTACCGGCGACGGGAAAATCCGTTCCTATTTGTACTTTATACTCGCCTTTTAAATCTAAGAGAATTTTGACAGCAGCATCAATTTCTCCCTTGGAGGCTTTCTTCGATTTCAAGTCACGAACCACTTCGCCTTGTGCATTAACTTTGGCGGTGAGAGCGTCTTTGATCGCATCTCCTCCACCCTGTTCGGCCACTGAAGACGGAGTTGTTTCCACGGCAGGTGCTGTAACTACCATACCAAGTTTCCAGTCTTGCCCGGTTGCTGTTTTGAATTCCGCTTTAAGGCCCAACAGAGTTTTAACTGCTATGTCGACTGTTGCTTTATCGGCTTTCTCTATAATAAGAAATTATTATCACAATATCTTCTAATCATATATTTAATGGCTTTGACATTTAAGCCCTGTTGACTAGTCACAGTATTAACACTTGAAATGCAAAAATATTTCAATATATTTTTAATATTTAGGTCCGCTATATACAAGGAGTTTTTTTTAACCTCTTCGTGCCCATGCTGCCCTGATTTGGCTATAGCATAATCCCAGGTTTACTAAATAAATAAATTGATTTACTGAAAAATGACTTTTTTATTGTTGTTACCTTTTTCTACAAAATATTATTCCACTGTCACAAGCTTACCCATTAAGGCAAAAAAATATGAAGCAAATATTCAATAGATGGCACTAAATAGGTAAAAATATATTTTTTTACCCACTTCGCCAAGCAACCAAACCAAATTTTCTGGGAGTGGACAACAGGAGTGTTGTCCACTCCCAGAAAATTTGGTTGGAGTTTAAAGCTTAAATTTGAGTTTTTTCAAATATGACGAATATCTGAAAATGTACAGAGTATACAGTACATTCAGGTATGTATACTTGTAAATATATCAAAATATTTTCGTATTTCAAGCATTGTAGTTCTATTAAGTACATTTTTAAAGACTGTGTCAACTAACATGGGATGGGGCTTGTAGTAACATAATAATTGAAGGTTATATAAATCTAAGTGTTTTTTATGGACAACTCAGAAACTATGAGAGATGAAGAATCAGTTAAAAGGCAAAGTAAAACTGCATTACTTAGTCTATTAAACTTCTTTCTAGCATATATAATACCTGCTTTCAATTGTCTAACTATATCCCCTTGTTTGGCAATTTCATCCAACAACCTATCCTCTCCACTACTTCGAGCTGGTGGTGCAGGTTCTTCAGCAGCTGGTGCAGTTGGTACCATTCCAGGCTTCCAATCCTTGCCCGTTAACTTCTTAAATTGCGCTTTCAAATCAAGCAAAACCTTAACCTCAGCATCGACGGCAGTCTTTTCAGCCTTAGCCGCTTTTAAATCCCTAACTTTATTCCCTTGTAGGACAATTTCACCCAGCAATCTGTTCTCCTCGCCACTTCCCGCAGGAGGCGATTGTTCCTTTGCAGCTGGTACCATTCCAGGCTTCCAATCCTTCCCTGTCAGCGCTTTGAACTGTGCCTTCAAGTCCAGCAGTGCTTTAACTTCGGCGTCCACAGCGGATTTTTCTGCTTTGGCCGTTTTTAAGTCGCGGACTTTGTTACCCTGCTGGGCAATTTTTTCCAGCAACACGTTTTCGTCTCCTCCACCGGAAGTGGAGGATTTTGCCGGGGACGGTTCTTTCTTGATTGGTAGAGCAGCGGTGGGAGGTGTCCAAGCTTTGCCAGTTTTTTCTTTGAATTCCGTTTTTAGATCGAGAAGGGTTTTAACAGCTGCATCGACTGTGGCTTTATCGGACTTTTCAGCTTTGAGTTTTCTGACCTACAAATTATAATAATAATAATTTGTTAGCTTAGAACAATGTGGTGAGTGAGATGTATCGTTGCTATTGAAAGTAATTTAGATAAGCTTACATTATCATTGTCATCATAATTAATTTGCAGAAATGTGACTGCTGATCACCTAGGTTTTGCGTTTTCTGCTTTCAAACTTTTTACACAAAAATGTGCATTCGGGCTGATTGAGGGCAACAAAGCAACACTGGCCCATGTAGTGAGTGCTCCATTTCAAGTGCAGTTATTTTGGCGGACAAAATAACGTGGTTTGAAAACAAAGGCCACTGAATGACAGCACTGCCCGTGTTCGGTGCAAACCGATTCCGTATAAGCCGAAAATGCTACTGATGTTTTACATTGTAAATGTGGATTATTATTTAAGTGTTTGCTATGGTAAAGATTTCTTATTTGATAACCTACTCATACAGTGAAAAAAAAAGTAAAAGTTTCGATTTAAAATTTTAGAGTTTACCCTCACTTAGCCCTCCAGGGGGCCAAAGAGAAGCAGTTACTGTAACAGATTAATTTACCCCCCGAAAATATTGGGTGGTTATTTTAAACATTTTTTAATATGCTTTATTCTTCAGATATTTAGCAGTCTCAAGTTAACTAAAACACCGGGTACATTATTTGCATACCTTATCGCCTTGTGCGGCAATTTTCTCATTCAAACTGTCAGCGTTACTGCTAGCACCAACACTGGAAGAACTATCGGTAGCAGGTGGTACACATCCAGGTTTCCATTCACTGTTTGTGATCAACTTATATTCTGCTTTCAAAGCCAATAAAGCTTTGACAGCTTCATCGACTTCTGCCTTAGAGGCTTTCTGTGATTTCAAAAGTCTCACTTTATCTCCTGATTTAACGATATCTTCATTAACTTGAACAGCAGATTTTTTTCCAGTTGTTGCAGTCGGTGGTGAAGATTCTTTCGACTGTAAGAAAATATATACAATAAATATTCTATAACAATAATAATTATAGTTTAATCGTAGATTTTAAAGAGAACACTTGGTTGGTTTGTTATACTATTTTTTAATAGAGTAAATCTAATTTAATCACGTAATCTTTGAAATATATTCAAGAGGACTACAGTGTGATCAATCACAAGTGTCCGGGGTTGGCAACAAAAAAATCCCTACATTAGTACATTTTTGTTTGAAAGTTTACAAATATCATTCACTAATTGATTATTTCTGCCAAACTGTCAGACTTTGTGCCGTCATTCATGTTATATTTCATAAAGCTTTGTGGAACATGAAAATAATGAATACAAATATCATCCAGTTTATAACATAACCTTCGTTTGACAGATTAAAACCAGATATGAAATAAATCATGATAGCCAATTATTCAATCATGCCACCTTAAATTTAGTATTACCAACTCAGGACAGTTGACACTGATCACCCGGTTCGATAACTTGTCGTATTGAAATGACATGATATTACTCTACGTATTTATCTCTGCTCAGTATAGTTTTACCTTTGACTCTTAACAATTTGAGACCTGAAAGAGGCATGCACGTTACCTTACAGTTTAAACATAAAACGAATACTTGGTTGTAGAATATGAGAGATAAATCTCAAAATGCGTCTAAAGATGACCTGTAAATAATTGCTTATTTTTATTAATAATAATTACATACCTCATTTAAAAAATCTTTTGTTTTTCAAAGACCAACAACGACACATATGTAAATTTAGTAAGAAGTACTCCACACGAATGATACAACATTACTGATGGAGAAAGTGAAAAAGAACAACTTTCACCAGAGAATATTTTGCTTTCATTTATGTGGTTTTGAATCAAACCACAGGTTTTTAATCATAAATTAATTATTGTAAATTTCTTGAGATCGATTGCATCAAATACCTTAGTGGGCACTTTAGATGCAGTAACGCTCGAGGTCGGGGTTTCTTTGGTGTGTCCATCTGGAATGTAGAAAAGGATGATGGGCTGTTCGACGCATGTAAATTCGCTGACAGGCCTGTATGGTTCATCGACCCTGAAGAAACCTTTCCTCTGTAACTGGATGATGTCTCCTTTTTTCAATTTACGTAATTCCGGATCGCCCAACATCTTCACCTCCCACTGTTGTATCAATAAAGGTTGTGTTATTAATTGAAAGTATATATTTTTATTAATAATATAATAATTACATACCTTATTTAACACGTTCGTTACCAGCGTCACATATATGTGACACTAAAATGCTGATATCTTTATTTTAATTGTTCTACAAAATCATATCGTAAACAAATTGAAAAAAAAATATGAAAAAAGGTTCTAGTCTAAAGGACAATTAATTACCTTCTTATAGCTTTTTGAGCAATTTTTCAATTTAATAAAAACATTATAAAGACAACAGTTGTAGAATTTGTCTGTGTAAGCCTGGTAGCGAACGTGGTAAAAAATGTTTAGTTTGTAAAAGATCAACAACACATACAGGGAATTGTTCTTTCAAGTACACATATCCTGATAAATGTAAATATTGACGCATTTGTTTTTTATAAGCATGAAGTTAAATTTCAGGCTTTTCTACACTTGAAATTTTACTTCATGCCCCACCCGTATAAATCAGTGATTTAATGTGAACTTTAAATTATACTGTAATTAAACTTAATAAAACACTAACACCTGCTTCACTAAAAACATTTATTTATGCTAAATGACTACGTGCTAATTATCAATAGCTATACTGCTTTAGCATACTCTTTTAGCGGTATATTTTGTACTTCAGTAGAATCAGTGTTTTATATGCATGGTGCATGAAGTAATATTTCGAGTTTAGAAAAACCAAACCAAATTTTCAGGCTTTTCTAAACTTGAAATTTTACTTCGTGCTTAACCTGGGAGTGGAAACGCTTGTTAGAAGCTTCAAATTGAACCCTTTTTAAAAACAACAAATATCTAAAAATTCACAAAGTACACAATTGGAATATGTTTACTTAAAAGAAAAATTCCCTGTGTGCACCAAATTTACAAAAAGTGAGAATACACTTTATATTCTGTATTTTTAAGAATATACTCTAAATCAAAAGAACAACAATTCGAAGCATCTGCTTAGCATGAGCAATCCGTGAGCATGTATATGTATTTCCTGTGAACAAAATAAAGCTGAAATACCACAAAATATTGAGCACAAAATATATTAGGGCTGATTATTTTTTCTTCAGCTCACTCACTTTTACTCAACCAATGTATGTAGTATTTTTACTTTGAGTATACAATGTGCAGTAAAATTTTAAAAAATATATTATTATTTACTCTTGTTTGATGTCCAACAAATTGTTTGAAATCTTCGTCCTTTCCTAACAATGGTTTACTCATTATATGATCAAAGTAAACACA
The DNA here is from genome assembly GCA_932526585.2 of Philonthus cognatus. Classification (NCBI taxonomy): domain Eukaryota; kingdom Metazoa; phylum Arthropoda; class Insecta; order Coleoptera; family Staphylinidae; genus Philonthus; species Philonthus cognatus. Next base: position 33,491,119 of record OW052245.1, on the reverse strand, counting down.
CCAAGTCGGAGTAAACTTGGCATTAGGTGTATCAGCTAACCAGGTAAGTTTCAGAGTTTTCTTGTAGTCTTTATTTTCCAAATTGGGCTCAGCTTCAACAGAGACTACTTGTCCTTTATCCCTGAAAAAAAATCATGCCAATATAATTATTATTTGGTTTACCCAAATTAAATTTTAACAACTTGATGTGTTTTTAATAGAGATAATAGTTAAGTAATTAACACGTTCGCTACCAGCGTCATGTGTATGTGATACAAATTTTTTGATAACAGCAATTTAATTTGCTCTACAAAATCATATCACATATCACAAAACTGCAAAGCCTTTCTTTAGATTTTTAAACAATTGTTTAATTTGATAAACAATTATAAAGACAACTGTTTCAAATTTTTCTCGGAAAGCCTGGTAGCGAATGTGTTAAGTAATATTTACATGATAGAATTTAAAATGTTTTAATTATGCAGAGTTTTACTAATAGTGTTAATTAAATGAAAATATCGTTTCCTCGTTTAAAAAAAAAAAATGTATTAAAAAATTTCCATTTGTTCTGAATACCTTGAAATACATACCATATGAGCGAAAATTTTGATCCTCTAGCATGCCATGACTTTTGTTTGTGAGTTGGTACCACTGACAAATCCGCGGGAACTGACGCGGCCCGACATTTGACGAGCAACGATAAAGTTATGTATGTATAACCTGTTTTTTTTTAATATGACCAATCAAATTTGGCATTTCAAGCATTTATTGGTGTGACGCAGGTTGTGTGTTTTAGGTTAGAACAAGATTAATTACATGTTGTGCTGTAAATAAACTTTGCATTTGTACGTTACGTGAAGGGAAATTTGACAGTAATGTGATAATGCAATCAACTCAAAAAATGGATAATTCTTTGGACACAGATTAAGATTACAAATGCACCAATTACCGCCTCAAATTATTTGTATCTACTACCAATTTAATGAAGTCTCTCTTAGGAAAAATAATCTGCCACCGACTTTAAAATATCTATCTGTCTTCTTCATTGTCCTCCTCATTTATATATTCAAGTTTTGAAAAAGTTCTAAATACGTGTTGTTTAGTTGCAAGTTGCAGCGTTCTCTCTTCTGATAATCTCTGCATTGTGACAATTTATTTGACAAATTATAATTTATTTGTCACATTGACAATGATACACTCAAATACCCTTCTGTTAAAGCAGGACTGCCACTGTTCGCAGTAAATACACCCTAAGTTTGGTCATATTAAAAAAACAGAGTATATGTATTTTGTATACAAAATATTTACAGTGACAATTGCAGTGAGAATTATTATTGGTTTCAATAATTTGTTACCAACATAATATTTATTAGAAATAATTTCATAGCCTTCAAGAGGATAAAACTTTTAGATCATATGGTATTTACCTGTTAATTTTTTTAATAATCAGGTTTCCCCAATTAATAAAAGTTGTGTTATCTCCTTCTTTCAAGCTCTCCGCATCGGTCTTATCGATCAAAATCTTCGGACCTAGCCACACTTCTTTGTTACCCACGTCGGAATTTTTAGGGTGCGCTGCCACGAGAGTCATCTCTTCTTTAACGCCCTCTACCAAAACTGGCACTGGGAAGTCAAATTCTACTGCGGAGAATCGAGGGGCAATGGGGTCGATTACCTTTTTATTGATCGCCCAGATTTTGTCCCATTCCATAAAAACGACTGATCGACTCGAACCTTGAGCTATGATGAATTGTTTTAGACCCTCGACTGTCATACCACGCCTGAGCACACCTCGGACAGTAGGCATTCTTGGATCATCCCTTTGAATGAAGTAAATTAATATTTATTTTAAATTTAAAGACACATTATGTAGGTGCAGGTAAGAAGGTGAAAAGATGCTCAATCATAAAGTTGAAATAAGTGATGGGCATAATCAAATGATATCAATAATTGATTATTGAGATTTGAATTAAATTGATAATCGAACGATCGCTCGAATGATTGCTTAAGAGGTCGTACGAATTAATCCTCCAGATATCGTTTGAATGATAGCTCGAGAGATCACTCAAATGATCTCTCGAGTGGTCGGTCAATTGGTAGCCGAAATAATTACTCGAATGATCACTTCGATAGTTGCTAGTATGATCACTTGATTGATAATTCTGATGATAATCTATCACAATAAAATAATAGTAATAAAACAATTATCTATCGGGAAAGAAATATATGGCGTAAAAATTTAAACAAAATTAATACGAATATAAAATGAGCATAGAGTAATCATTTCAGCAATCATTCGAGAGATCTCTTGAGAAATCATTTGAGATAACTCTCGAGCAATTATTCAGGAAATCTCTCAAGCAATTTCTCCTGCGATCTCTCGAGCAATCTCCAGAAGAACTCAAGATATTTCATTTAAATAATCCCATCACTATACCTTTTCAAGTTCAAGTTGGCACTAAACAAATTCAAGTTGACATTAAACAAAATCAAGTTGTCACTAATCAAATGTAACTTGAATGTGATAAGTGACAACTTGATTTTGATTAATGCCAACTTGAATTTGTTTAGTGTCAACTTAAAATGACCAATTCAATTATTGATTTAAGCTCTTATTAAGTCAAAATTCTAGAATATAAGAACGTTATAATTTTGTAAAATATCCTAAACATGTGTGTAAACAATTTGTTAATAAAATTGCTGTTTTTAAGAAGTACTAATCACACAAATAGGAGATTTCTTATTTTTTAGCTACTTCCTTTTACCCTTTACAGAGCACTGAAGCAATTTTATTTATAAATACGATTATTTCACACACCATCCATCAACTAATCCCTCCTCAACGAACCACGTAAGTTTTCGCTTGCTGAGAACAGTATTGGTCATCGACAACCGACTGTATTCCCAAATATGCGGCTTTCTAAGATTCAAGGCATCGATAAACCAGTAGAATTGTGCGTCTCTGTCGTGGTATTCCATAGTACGCAATGTGTGTGTTACCCCCTCTATAGCATCAACAATGGGGCAGGCGAAATCGTACGTCGGATACACTCTGGTAAAAATGAAACAATTGTTAATACTAAAGCTGGGAGTATTTTAAATTATAGCATGTCTTAAAATATTTAGATTTAAATATACTACACGCCTAATTTTATGCATCGGCAAATTTAAGATGGAGAGACACGCTGAGAAGGAGCGAAAAACAAACATGAGCTAGAGTGAGAGCGAACTTGCCACGAACCTATCGAGTGCACCCATTTATTTTCCCGCTAAAATTTGACTACTGCACATCAGGAAGTAATGTTTGCTGTACTATTGTATATTTGCATTGATGGATTGTAAAAAATGTTTGGAATACAGCAAAAGTTAGAGTAAGTTAAAATATCTGTATTTTCTCGCTGACCTCTGGCAATGTTAGACTAAACTCGCACTATAGTGTGTATATTAAAAATGTATATTATATATTTTGAATATACTTAACCACAAATTGTTGTATTTGACAAAAAAAACCTCAAGTTATGAAGATTATTACACTCAACAACAAACATTGAGTTAAATCCCTGTCAAAATAAACCGCTCAAATATTCGTTTTGAAATATTCGACTATTTAAATTATTTGTAAACCCAGCCTTAGTTTAGTTAATACATCTCGTTTGTATTTTCTGAGGAATTAATCTTACTTATACTTATCACCGGTTCTTGGATGAACTTCATTTTTACATCTGTAAATTGTCGGATCTCTCATGCAGCCATTGGGACTTTGCATATCAATTTTTGCCCTGATACAGCATTTTTGGCCTTTTTCCGTGCCTTTCACCATCTCTTGCCACATGCTATAATTCTTTGTGTAATCTGCAATGTGATACTATAGTTAGTGATTTATATTGTTACATAATAGATTCCTAATTTTGGAATAAATTGCTGTACTTTCTGTAGCAAATTTAAACTGTGCTTAATATTAATTATTTGGATTAATAATACGGAGTGTTTTTGTCGATAAATTTCTTTTAAAACTAACCATTATTTCTGTTGACACTCTCAACTTTCTGTTCCCTTTGTTCTTTCATCAATTCAGCGCTGGTATCGTCGGCGTAAGCTTTGCCTTCCTTAAGTAATTTCTCACAATACTCGAGCATCAAATCGAAGTACTGCGAAGTATGGGTAAACAGATCGGGCTTGATCTCTAACATTTCGACATCTTCGAGAATGACTTTCTCAAAGTGCACATTTTCTTTGGCAGGATTTGTGTCGTCGAAACGCATGATGAGCTTACCCTCGAAATTTTGTTGGTAGTACTGGTTGAGTAAGGCGGCTTTCGCATGCCCAATATGTAAATACCTAAAAAAGGGTAATTGAAAACTCATATTAAAAAAGATGCTAAATATTATTAATAAAATGAGTAGCAAATACATAATAAAACAGTTTAAAATAATGCGCAAGCTTAAATTGTCATGATTAATAAAATTTAAAGAGTAAATTCTGAAGAATGTACATAAAAAATGGGAAAAAAGTTTCCGATCATGTGGAATCCAACCCAGGTTAACTGAGTATAGTGTAAGAATTCTAACCACTAGCAATAATTTTAGAAAAACTTTGCTACTATATAAGACAATAAAAAAGCGACAGACAGACGAACTTATAGCGTTTTCTGCTTACTGCCCCAGTATTCTGCATTCACCGAGGTTTTATATTTTCTGCTTCCGAACTTTTCGCATAAAAATGTGCATTCGAAGAGGCCAAGGGCAAGAAAGCGACACTTGGTGGAAAAAATAACACGGTTTAACAACCAGGACAGTAAAATTACTGTACTGCCCGTGTTCGGAGCACAGCGATTCTGTGTAAGCCGAAAACACTAATATAGAATTCATACAACAAACAAAAATGTTTGTCGATAAAGAGGCATTAGAATTACATACCCTGAAGCTTCTGGTGGAAACCGAACAACTACTTTCCCCATTTCTGCACCAGGTAAGTCGACAAACTTGCCCTCTTGTGCCCTGCCACCGACCATCGTTTTTTCGGCAGATGCTCTGCTTCCGGAACTGGTTGGAGTTAGCGCAGATTTTGCATCGTCGGGCAGTGAAGAAATGGCCGAATCGACACTGGGCAGTGATTTAATATAGTTGTACCATCTCAACACATTTACCAAGGCTTCTTTTTTCGTTACCATGCTTTGCCATTGTTTACTCACTGAAACATTTATAAGCCATTTTATTTAAGATGTTATTACAATAGATCTTTCAGGTCGACGTAATTTGGATGGTTGAGTGGCCAATAGTCCACCGCCCAACATATCATAACTCTATCCTGTCATGAATCTACGAACTTACCATACAGTGTGGAAAACACGGCAAAATCAGCTATGGTTAACCGTTTTCCTACCAGATAAGTAACAGGCCCCAACAACTTGTTTAAATACTGTAAACTCCCGGTGAAATCATTTTTGGACGCCAGTGGGCCAGTAGATAATGTTAACCAGCTATCAATTTCCGTCTTCTCAATAGCCGTCTCTCCGTAGAACTTCTTCTCGTCCACAAGCTTGGCGACTACCCTGCACACATCGTTCGTTGATTTTGCGGCGATCTTCGTCCCGTTGTGCTCAATCACCGTCTCCGCGCCCCATTCGAAACTTATCGGGATCGAGAGTTCCGACTTCACATGTTCGGCAAAGAGAATACCACCTAGAAATATTCATTTATTACATATCATATAAATTAGGATGTTAAATAGGCTAATGATGAATAAAACAGTCGACATGATGGGTATTGCAGAATTAAGCATGAATGTCAATGGGTTGAGAGTTTATTGCCAACTGTTCTGGAATTCTCTGATGACCGTATTGTTAATCATGAACGTGTTTGGGATTCTTTCAATTATACAAAATAGACCGATTGGTGTTGGCAATTGGTGTTCACGGGTTAAAGTTTTCAAAATGGCCGAGTACCGTTCATCAGATACCAACATGCATCACAAACAAATGAAAACATGTTGAATGTTGAACATTTTGATAAACAATACGAACAAGGTAATACTAAACTTAATAATAAGAATAAAAATAACTTAGGCTCAGTTGCACCAAAAAACGTTGAGCTGGTTCATCTTTAAACTTGAGTTTAACATGACAGTTCCTATTGTTCTATTGTCACTTTAAACTGGAGTTCAAAGACAAGCTAGTTTAACTTGTTTGGTGCAACTGGCCCTTACTCATTGATTACCTATTTCTATCATAATAATATACAGTGATTCAGGTTAAACAAACGTAGGTCCGAATTTCATTATTTACAAAACTACAGCTGATTTAAATTTTGCGAAATAAAAAATATTGATACAATTTAAACATAACTGAATAATAAAATATAATAAAATACTTGGTTTTAGAATATTTTAAAAATATTAAAAGTGCCGAGATTCTTTTCGCAAATCTACAACTTTGTCTTACAATGACAAATTCAATTGTTTCAATGTGTTTGAAATCATCTCTGTAAGATAAACTAGTTGCAGATTTGAAAAAACAATTGCACTATTATTATTTTATAGCTTGCAAAAATAACTTACTATTTAAAATTTGTAACTAAAAATGTAGAGTTAATTTTATATTTAGGCAGAGTTGCACCAAAAATGAGTTCAGAGCTGAGCAAGTTCATCGTGTATGGTGTAACTACCCCTTAATGTTAAAAAGGCTGAATTGGCGTTTAGCCACATTAATCATTTATTTATTTTCATAACATTGTATGTGCTCTGTAATTGTTATTATATAATTTGCATTGTATTACAAGATGCACTTATTATTCAGTGACAAATATAAATAGTAAATTACTTTTATCCGTTAATCTGTAATAATTTAGTTTCCATATTTAGAATGATCATTCTTACCCAGTGTGGGGGCGGTTTTACTGCAAGTCAGCTTCATTTTGATCATGCAGGGGGGTGAATCGTTGTGTTTGAGGTGGTTTTGTGTGATGAAATCTTCTTAAATATGTTGAGAATTCTCTACACGTTGATGACCGCAATATGCCGAATGTGAGGTTAGGATATTTATATGATTTATAGACCTTTTAAAGTGACAGTTTCATTGCCTGTTCAGATTAAATAAATTGTTGCCGTATAAGCCTGTCGCACACGATGAAAATATTTTAATTTATAAATCAATAATATAATATAATAATAACTGTATTTACTGTTTAAATACAATTGTAAAATTTTTTTTAGATGTATTTTTATATATACAATCTATACAAAATATAGCATTGGGCCTGTTCAGAGACAACAGTTGGGAGTTTACAGTTAACTGTTGGGAATTCTCTGAGGACCGGATTGTTAATCATAAACGTGTTTGGGATTTTCGAAATCATACGAAATAGACCGACTGAAGTACCGTTTATTAGATACCAACACACATCACAAACAAATCCAAACATGTTGAATGTTGAACATTTTGATGTTGAACATTGTATTCAATTATTGCATGTTTTACATACAGTACTTATAAGTAAATCACTTTGAGCCAAGCCGAACATACAAGTCAACGGTGAGAAATCTAGTTTAATTGTATCAATTATAATTATTATATATATATATATATATATATATATATATATATATATAAGTACATATATATATATATATATATATATATATATATATATATATATATATATATATATATATATATATATATATATATATATATATATGTATATATATATATATATATATATATATATATATATATATATATACAGGGTGAGTTTTTTTCGATGATCTCTATAGGGATCTCGGAAACTATAAGAGATAGAAAAACGGTTAAATGGGGAAAGAAGTGTAGTTTTATAGGACGAGTAAAATGACACTTTCAAAATATTTGAAAAAGTCAAGGGTAACTAGATATTTTGAATAAAGTAAAATGTGTCAATTTTTTGAAATCAATATATCTCTATTATTATCATAGATAGAAAAAAACGGTAAGAGACATAGTTGTAGAAAATTTTACACAGATTAATAACAAAAAATCAAAAAAAAAATTCGCCCATATTTTGGGAGATATGACACAAACTTACCTTTTTTTAAATGGAAACAATAGTTGGTTATGACTTTATTAAAAGGGCTATTTTTTCCCTTCAATTCGATATAACATATGCCATAGTTATTTTTAAAATAAAGTAAATTACAGTCGTTTTTAATTTTACCATACACCAAAAAATAGTTAGCCATGAAAAAGACAAAAGTAAAACAATTGCAGTTGTTTATTCTAAACACATATTAATTCATTTCCATATTTGGTTTGCTTGTAAATATAACACTTTTTACTTTGTTTAACCACTGAATTTCAGTGGTTAAACAAAGTAAAAAGTGTTTTATTTACAAGTGTATTTAAGATGTACCACAAAGTGAACGCCTACAACACCAAACAATATTTGGTTTGTTTCGATAAGTTTGTTTTGTATTTATTTGGTGTTGAAAGTTTTTCAAAGTGATAATGAATTTTTCCAACGAAGAAAAGCGTGATATGCTTGTTTGTTACATTCAGTGTAATAAAAACGCTGCGGATGCTGCAGAACAATATTATAATCAATATATCGATCGTCGGCAGCCATCTTTACCAACATTCAGAAGAATTTACCACAATTTGGGTGAGTACGGATCCTTTACAAAGCCGAAACTTGAAAAAAAAACGAAATTAATGAAGTTTCGGAAATAAACGTATTAGCATTGGCGATGATAGATCCATTCACATCGACCAGACAAATTGCAACAGAAGCAAGCATATCCCAACGGACTGTAGTACGAGTTTTGAAAAAACACAAATATCACCCATATAAGGTATCAATTTCACAAAATTTACATGTCGGTGATACCAATAAGAGAATGGTCTTCAGTATGTGGTACAAAAACATGTGCCAAGAGGATAATACATTCCCTACAAAAATAATTTGGACAGATGAAACGCGATTTACTAATTGTGGGATTTTTAACCGGCACAATGAACATGTTTGGAGTCAGGAGAATCCACGAGAAGTTGCACAACGTAGACCACAAATTAAATTTGGATTTAATGTATGGTGCGGTGTGTTCAGATCGAGAATTCTCGGCCCATATATTTTTGATAACACATTGAATGCAAATGATTACCTTCGTTTTCTTCAAGAAACATTTGAAGATATGCTAGATGATTTAAATTTATCAGTACGGGCAAGATTGAAGTGGTTTCAACACGACGGAGCTCCACCTCATAGCAAGTTGGCTGTGCGAAACTATTTAAATGATGCTTTTCCTAATTCATGGGTGGGAAGAAATGGACCAATCCTATGGCCACCTAGATCACCCGACCTATCCGTTTTAGACTTTTTTCTGTGGGGTTATGTGAAGAACAAAGTGTATCAACAATCATATCAATCCGTGGAGGATCTTAGACTAGCTGTACTTGAAACATTTAATTCTATTGACAGAAGAAAAGTCAAAAAAGCCACAAATTTGATTTTAAAAAGATGTACTTTATGCCATAATAATAATGGTGGACTTTTTGAGCATCTTATGTAATATTTAAAATTTTCTTCTATTATTATTTTGATAATTTTGGAATTATTTTACTTTATGTCGCTTTTGACAAATCTAAAGAAAGTTAATAAATTAAATATTGATTTCGTTGCTATAAACTACCGCAATTGTTTTACTTTTGTCTTTTTCATGGCTAACTATTTTTTGGTGTATGGAAAAATTAAAACGACTATAACTTATTTTATTTTAAAAATAAGTATGGCACATGTTATATCGGATTAAAGGGAAAAAAATAACCTTTCCAATGAGGCCATAGCCAAGTATTGTTTCCATTTAAAAAAAGATAAGTTTGTGTCATATCTCCCAAAATATGGGCGAAGTTTTTTTTTTTGATTTTTTGTTATTAATCTGTGTAAAATTTTCTACAACTTTATCCTTTACAGTTTTTTTCTATCTATGATAATAATAGAGATATATTGATTTCAAAAAATTGACACATTTTACTTTATTACTTTATTCAAAATATCTAGTTACCCTTGACTTTTTCAAATATTTTGAAAGTGTCATTTTATTCGTCCTATAAAACTACACTTCTTATATATATGTATATTCTATATATATTCTTGTGCTGGTATATATATATATATATATATATATATATATATATATATATATATATATATATATATATATATATATATATATATATATATATATATCTATATATATATATACAGGGTGTCCGTATTTCGAGAAAATGCATGGGGATCTCGGTTATTTGAAGAGTTAGAGAGTTGGTTAAATTAGGGCAAATACGTGAAATTTGGAGCCCAACAATAATCCGAAAACAGATTTGAAATATCTTTTTTTGTTTTCGAGATATTTCCAAAAAACTATTTTTTTCAAATTTCGTTTTTATTTTTTTATTCAAAAACTATTGGATCTAGGAATTTGCAACTTTTACATTATACAGGCACTTTTTAATCAGGAATTTAGTAGTGTACTTACATTTAAAATAACTTTAATATCTTCTCCAGAACCATAGCCAACTTTTGTTTTTCTTATGGGCGCCATATTGGATATTCATATTTTTGGAAAGAACTTTTTTTTCTGAATTCAACGGTATATCACACTTATAATTTATTTTGCGTTTCATTTGAAACAAAGCAACCTTTTGTTTTTTTTAAGAGTGCCTTGAAAACAGTTGCACATTTTAAAATTCCTGAGACCTACAACTATATTTTTTTAGGGAAGGAACCAGAATAATCACTCTGCTGCTTGAGGAAGTTTTTCATAATATTAAATAATAATAAACAAATTAATTAAATATCTTTTGAACTAAAATTATCACAAACTTAGAGTAAGTGTTCGAATATATCACCATTGACCTCCAAACATAATTCTAGTCTTTTCCTTAAATTTTGGACTGCCCGAAAAATGTCTCTTCTTCTTAATTGCTGAATGGTAACTATTATAATTCTTCTTAAATCGTCTTTGTCCTCTGGAATAGTTTTATAAACTTTTTCTTTTATAGCTCCCCAAAGAAAATAATCTAGAGGTGACAAATCAGGTGAGCGAGCTGGCCAACGTATATCACCATTATTTGCTATAACTTTATTTGGAAACATTTCGGACAGACAATTAGCGACAATTTGGCTGTTATGAGGTGGTGCACCATCTTGTTGAAACCATACATTTCTTAACATATTTGAGGGGATGTTATTGTCTACGTAATCACTTAAAAATGTTCTTAAAAAATCGTGATATCTCTGTGAATTTAATGTATCTTCGTAAATGTATGGACCTACAATATTGTCTCCCAAAATACCGACCCATACATTTAGTCCGAATCGCACTTGTCGTCGTCTTTCTTCATGTTGTCTAGGATTATTTATACTCCACACATGTTCATTATGCCTATTAAATATCCCTGTGTTGGTAAAACGGCATTCGTCAGGCCATATCACATTTGACAAGAAATGCGGATTTTCGTTTAATTTTCCCAATAAAATACGACAAAAGTCCATCCTTTGTCTAGCATCTCCAGGATGGAGAGCTTGAGTAACTTTAATTTTGAATGGGCGATATTTATTTTTTTCAAAATTCTCCATACGTATTGAAACGTCACACCAAACTGGTTCGCAAGTTCTCTCGTTGAGGAAGAAGGGTTATCTTGAATCTAGGGGAATAAATATTATCTTATTGTAATTAAAATGAAATCATTTTACCGCTTGCAAAATTTGGTTTTCATTTTCATGGGGTTGGTGATATCCATATCTTTGTCGTGGCTTTACGAAGGAACCATATTCCAATAAATTTGTATGTAGTTTTATGAAATGACTTTCACTTGGCTGTTGCCTTTCTGGATAGCGCTGTAGATAGACTTCGGATGAAATACGTACATTTTTGTTTGAAGTATAATAAACTTCGATCATATCTCGTTTTTCTTGGTTCGAAAACACCATTTTTAACTTTATTTTATGTATTATGTATAATGATCGTATCTTATTGACACATCAATAACTGAATAACGTATCAATATTATTGTTTCCAAGGCACTCTTTACAAAAAACAAAAGGTTGCTATGTTTCAAATGAAGATTAAATTATAAGTGTGATATACCGTTTAATTCAGAAAAAAAGTTCTTTCTAAAAATATGAAAATCCAATATGGCGCCCATAAGAAAAACAAAAGTTGGCTATGGTTCCGGGGCAGATATTAAAGTTATTTTAAATGTAAGTACACTACTAAATTCCTGATTAAAAAGTGTATAATGTAAAAGTTGCAAATTCCTAGATCCAATAGTTTTTGAATAAAAAAATAAAAACGAAATTTGAAAAAAATAGTTTTTTGGCAATATCTCGAAAACAAAAAAGGATATTTTAAATCTGTTTTCGGATTATTGTTGGGCTACAAATTTCACATATTTGTCCTAATTTAACCAACTCTCTAACTCTTCAAATAACCGATATCCCCATGCATTTCCTCGAAATACGGACACCCTGTATATATATATATATATATATATATATACAGGGTGGCTTTTTTCGATGTTCTCTATGGGGATCTCGGAAACTATAAGAGATAGAAAAACGGTTAAATGGGGAAAGAAGTATATATATATATATATATATATATATATATATATATATATATATATATATATATATATATATATATATATACAGAGAGTTTTATGTAACACCGAACATGCTACAATGTACTCAATGTAAATTTTCCTATGTTCGATGTGTACTGGGATGCATCAAAACATTGAGTACGATGTGATTGGCTACGATTTCTAATGGTAATATAGTCAGCCCAATGTACACTCTTCCTGACAAAAATAAATTTAATTTGTCAATTATTATATCAACTACAATATGTTGAATTTTGGATATTTTAGTTCAACGGAATGCTTATCAACTTTTGTTATGTTTTAAATCAGTAAAATACTAATTGAAGAAGGTATAAACGCTTCATTAGTAAACACAATTTTTCGAAACATTTCGTTGTTTAATTTAATATATTAAATATAATTTTACAAACATTTTATCGCACAATTTTATCATACGGCAACTAATAATGCTGAAATTTGTAGGACCTAAACTTAAATTCTTGTAGAACTCATATGTACAGACAATTTTTAAATATTAAATGATTTTGCAATAGTCAAGATACTATTGGACACTGTTCGACATAACATACATTGTTTAATTTCATCTCTTTCAATAATATCGACGGACGTCTAACTCCTCGCTCATGAAATTTATCCAAACAAACTGTTTTATAAGGTTCGAAATAGTTGAAATAAATGGTATTAGTCAATCAGAAAATTTTACAGTAAATGATTCATGGGAATTTCTTGAACTGTTTTCTCCATGGTATAAATTTACCAGAACAATATTCTTTGTAAATATTATTGATATGTTCAACTCTCCGTTCTTCATCTACGTTTGCTTCAAGTACTAGAACAGCAAACATCATTTGCTTGCGATAACTGACAGGGTACATTTATTTTTGAAGGGAAGATGTAAATTGGGTTGACTATATTACAATTAGAAATCGTAGCCAATCCCATCGCACTCAATGCTTTGACGCGTCCCAGTACACATCGAACATAGGAAAATGAACATTAAGTACATTTTAGCATGTTCGGTGTTACATAAAACTCTTTGTATATAACATCTTTATTTATAAAATGTTCATAATATTTTAAAATACAAACAGATTATAAATTGTATATAGAAATTAAATTTGATTCTATAAAATGGCTATCGACTACTTTCAGCCTTATTATAATTATTTATTTGGTAATAATTATTAAAATAGAACAGTGATTATGCTAGGCAACCAAACATACAATATGCATTATAGAAGGGGAAAAAGCAACCAGTGTTGCCAGATGTTATGATTTATCGCCAATGTGGCGATTTGGTATATATATTTATTAGACTGTTCAATAATACTTTAGTGAGTGTTGTCCACTCCTTGATTAAGCATGAAGCTAATATTTCAAGTTTAGAAAAGCCTTAGCATTTGGATTGGTCGCGAAGTGAAGCGGAGCGACCAATCCAAATTTTCAACCTTTTCTATACTCGAAATATTTACTTCATGCGCTAGGCGTATTAAACACTGATTTAGTGTGAAGTTCTAAAAACACTTTATTCGTCTTAACAATAATACAAAATTATTAATAAATGAACAGTCATTTCTGATGTACGAAAATCTTTCTTTTTTATTCCAGCCTTCTCAGAAAAGGTAGAGTAACGAAAAAATTCACACATACTCTGGAGCCCATTTTGATATATCGACGATTCCTATTTCAACTAATTCTCTTTAAATTTAACAAAGTTTACAATAGGAATAATATTCGCGCATTTGTAGTAAATTTGGCACATCGAAAAATAAGTGAATATTTGCTAAATCGAATACAAATTCGCAGCATACCCAATGCAAACTCTAAATTAAAAAAATCATTAAATTCGAAATTGTCATTTAATTGTCATTAAATTCAAAGTAGAATACATTTTGCAAGTGAATTAAATTGTAAAAATATACTTTTTCTTGCATTTTTACTATTTTTTTGGCGTTTGTGAAGACCAGTGGTCTAATACATGCGGCAACACTGGAGGCAACCCATAGATTACTCCCGTTACAAGTGTCATCAAGAAGTTTCACTCGTAACTCAGATTTGGCGACTTTTACGGTCGCCGTTGCTTTCCCTCCGTTTTATAATTAATTAAGGTGAGTGATTAGTAATTTAGTAAAATATCAACACTTCTAGATAAATTTAAAAAAATTACGATTATATTTACAGCACACATAACCTCAACATTTTCCACCAAAATTATATGTTTTTAAAGTAAACAACGGTAATTGTTCAAACAAATCACAGCTTAAAAGATAAAAAATGTTAATTGATTGGTATAATTTGATTGGAAATTACATTAGAGTAATATTGTAGGAAGGAATAGATATTTTTCTTCAAATTGAGTTCGAAGTGAAACTGCTTTATTAAATAACATCAGTACAGGCTTTTCGGATTCTACTAAGGATTTAATGGTTATATTAAAATCAGAAGACAGTAGGCATTTTCTGGGGGGCTATTCACAACACCGATGCAATTTGTCATCACTGAGAAGTCGCACTGAAATGACGTCATTTTGGAAAGAATTAACCAAAGAGTAAAATAATGTAATTTCTGTGCAACTTCACACCGATGACAAATTGCATGGGTGCTGTAAATGGGGGATATTCTCCAGGTAGTCTTAGTTCCGCACAAATCATCATTATAAAGTGAAAATTGTAGTATGGTTTTATGGATTGTCAGTATCAAAGTATGAGTCGTTAGTGGACAGTTTTGAATTGTACAAATGATTGGTTTCAAAGTAAAAGTTGTTAGTAGACAGTTTTTGGATTTCACAATTCCTTGGTTAAAAAATGCAGACAGTTTTAGAATTTAACAAATTTTAGAAATCAAAAAGTAAGAGTTGTAGTAAAGGTTTGGTGATTTCACAATCTGTGTAAATGTAATTACATTAGTGGACTCTTTTAGCACTTCATTAAACATGGTCATCCTTTTCGTTGGTGTATTAAATCTCTGTTGTAACCTTTATTGGTAATAGAATTAACATTTTAAGTCACATTCACATTGATAAACATGTTTACAGATTTTCATGTTTGGCATTGATCATGTTTGGCATTGATTAATGCCAAGTATATATGTGCATAACATTTGTTGATATTTACATAATTTTATGTAAAATTCATAATTTTCTGGTATCTTGAAAAACATTGGTTTTGTTCTGATTTACATTTAAAAGTAAAACCACACTAATTTTATCAATCTATTTAACTCCTTGACATATGATTCAAAATAAGGTTTAAAATACATACAGGGATTTTTTGTTTTAAGTAGTTATACTTTTACAAATTCCATATAAACATTTGTACATTTAATCAACATTTAAACCTAACCAGTATATTTTGAACTTCGCTTTAGATCAGTGTTTTATACGCGTGGTGCATGAAGTAAAATTTCGAGTTTAGAAAAGCCTGAAAATTTGGATTGATCACTTTGCTATGCGACCAATCCAAATTTTCAGGCTTCTCTAAACTCGAAATTTTAATTCATGCTTAGTCTGGGAGTGGCAAACACTCATTTAAAGCTTCAATTTGAACTCTTTTTAAAAACGACGAATATGTGAAGATTTACAGTATATAGTATATCGGGATGTATACTTAAAAGAAAAACTCCCTGTATAAAATTATTGAGGTATTAAATTATTTAATTATTGAAAATCCATCCTCTATAATTGTTTGAATTAGAATCTAATTGGCTTTTAAATATTTTTATTTTACACATGTAATTAATTAACACATTTGCTGCCATAAAGATTTTTGAAAATAGTCCCAATATTTAAAATGATTAACTTATGTATACACGATTCCATTTGTTTCTGGATCTCACCTAGCTATGGAAAAGTGACAGTTTAAGTATTGTAAATGGGGCTGGTTGTGTTTTAAATCAGGGTTTTTAAATGTCACTGTCAGATGTTCGATTTTAAGGTTATAATTTCTGACTATTGTGATCTTACACTGTTGCCTGTTTTACAAATTTTCAGATATAAAAGGATAATAATATGCAGTTTTAAGATTAACAAAATTTACTACTTGGTTTTTGTACATACAAACACAGCAATAATATTGTATATAACAAATATAATGAATTCGGCTCTGCAAACTTATTTCGTCATCTATTTGTATTTCTCGCTTGGGTCTTCCCGTTAACACATTTTGATCAACTCCATCCATCTACCTTAATTTTGGTCATTCTCTCTTCTGTTGGCCCTCAGTATTTTTTTGTAGAATTGCAAATTTATTCCCACCCTCTTGTGATACTGATAATTTTCATGTCAAACAATTTTTAAGCCCTCATTCCACTTTTATTATTTAGTCAAAAGAACCTGCATCTGAATCTTCTGATGTTTGTTCTGAGCCAGATTCCCCAAGCGAAATAATAAATGGAGGAATGGTTTCAAAAGAAAGGTTCCCCATGTGTTTTGTCCAGTCATCCGAAATAAGTTTTTCACAATGATCAAAGAAATTTTGCCACATATCGGATGTACATTTTGAGAGAGACTCAAGCCATAAATTCTGAACACGATCCTTAGATGGTTGCTTAGAATTTATGTGCTTATTGTAGTAAGTCTTACAAAACCCCCATGCCATTTCAATTGGATTGTATTGACAATGGTATGGCGGTAATCTAAGAACTTCGTGCCCGTTCTTTCTCAAAATGTCATCAACTACGTAAATTTTGTCATTTGATCGAAAAGGTATAAATAAAGCCCATAGTTCCTTTTTGGTTAATTTTGGATTGAATTTTACATTGTGCTTAACCAACCACTCCTGCATTTCGCATTTCTTACAAGAAAATGAAGGAGTTTTGTCTAATTGCACAGAATGGTATGCAGCATTATCCATAATAACTACACATTTCCCTGAAAGCTTATCCAAAGCAGGAATAAGTTGATTAACCACCCAATTTTGAAAAGTATTACCATCCATTGTGGCATGGTACTCTCGGTCATTGTTTTTCGAATGTAATAAAAAATCGCACCCATCCAAAATCCCACCCCTATACCCAGCATGTAGAATGGTGAAGCGTTTGCCTTCATTTTTGAATTTAGTTGGATTACTTTTTATATCCGTTTCATGTACCCAGCGTCGAACCACGGATCCATTCTGATATATCCATGTTTCATCCAGGTATACGAATTGGATATCTTCACTGGAATTTTGATACTGTAAAAATTTTCTAAGGAAAATAATTTTAGCTGCAACAACATGTTTTTGTTCACAGAGAATTTTGCGCCCATTAATTAATTTGAATTTATACCCCATACTTTTAACAACCCTATAAAGTGTTGTTCTACTCCCATGGAACTCATAATTTTCTTTCATATCATTCAAAAGATCTCTCAAAGTAAAATACTGATTTCTAGAGTTATATTGCCAAATTAGTTGTTGCAGATCTTTTCTAGCTAGGTGATTCCAAAAATGGTTGTTTTTAGATCGTTAGCCAAAAGTAGTAGATTTCAATTCGTCAGGTCTTTGTCGTAAAATTAATTGTAATGAAGATCTCCCTACCTGAAACGTAATTATCTTTAATTAAATATATATGATAATTAAAATACTAGACATACCCCAAAAATATCTATTAAAATCGTAATAATATTGTGATGCTGTAGATTTGGATTACTTTGCCTAAAATGTTTGTAGGATTTCAGAATTTGTAACCTTTTTGATTCAGAGATAATCTTTGGCATGTTAATATTTAATATGTGCCTGAAATTATTTTTCACTTTGACATTGACACAGCATTGCAACACTAGATTAATTTGATTTAATAATAAAATGCTCGAAAAAGCGACCGCGTGGCGAAATAATGGTTGCAAGATTAACAATAAACCTCTTGAAAATTAAAAAGAGGATTACTTATGATATCATACATTATTGCAACACTGTTAAAATAAGGAATCAGGAGTGCCAATTAATAAAAAATGTAAATTTTGATACTGCAACATAACAACACGAAAGCATGGCTAGGCGAGATCCAGAAACAAATGGAATCGTGTATATTTAATAGTACCTGGCGATCAAATGAATTTATAATTGGAGTAGGCTCTGATTTTTTTTTCTGTTGACAGTTTTCAAAGGCATATAATTAACTCAAATTTATTCATTTGTCAAATTAGCGTAGATTTATGAAGTGCTACCCAGTGCTACTTCCCTAAATTCAAGCTTCATAGCTTGCTCGCCCGGTACTTATGTCCGCCCCAGCGTACTGAGCAAGTTAGATATCGGTCATCTAATATGTTAATTTACTTATAGTTTCGAAACAAATGTTTTTTTATTTTATTTACAGATATTTATAATGAACTCCTACACACTGTACCTTCTCCTCTTTCTAAACACAATGTGCGCACTCTCCGCACCAACCACGAACAGCTTCAACGTTTATGATAAACTAGTGGAACTTTCCGAGGACGAAAAATACAAGTGCCCTTATTTGAGACAAACGTTGCTCTTGAAACCGGAGCCCCGCTTCCTTGCCCCGTGTGACATCTCCAGTAACACCATGAGCTCCAAAGAATACAGTCCGATCCTGGCCTCGTACTCCCTCTGCGGTTTGTACTACGAGAGTTTCAAGAAAGTGTGTTCGATTTCGCCGAGCTTGGACCACAAGATCACAGAGAGTCTTTTCGGTAAGGAGATTTTGAGTTCGAAACTGGGCCTGAACAACACGTGTGAGAGTTTGAGGAAGGTCGGCGAGCTCGGGGTCGAGTTCGAGATGAATTTGTCCGGAGCGGTGGTTAGGGATGAGGGCCTGTGTAGGCGGTTGTGCGCGGATGGTGAAGGGGCGACGCCACTGTGCGAGTGGTCCGCACTAATGTTGAACGAGTTTCATTCGAAGAGTGAGGCTGTAAAGCCGAAGGTGCTCGAGAATAACTCAATGGAAGCGGTTAAACCTAATTTGGGTAAAGCAGTAAAAGTGACAACCCCAACTCGGAAGATTGATCCGAATATTAGTACTAATGCGGCTGAGGGGGCTGCTTCAAAACTGAAACAAAATGTTAATTCAGTTCTAAATATGATTGCACCTGCAGCTATACAACCGGGAAACGGTTCAAATCCAATTGTTGATTCGGTTTCGAACCTGAATGTGGTTAAAATGAAACCGGCTGGAGAGGTTACAAACACGAAAACAAAACCGGCTGGAGACGTTGCTTCAATCGTAAACACAGATGTAAGGCAACCGATAACGAGCAAGAAAGAAGAAACAAAAACCAATTTCGAAAAAGAAAACACTAGCGTTGTTAAAGATTTGCCCATTAATGGGGTGAAAACAATGCCTACCGATATAATTTTAACCAACACTGGCGTTAAATCTGAAAACGAAGGCAAACCACCAAGTAATCAAAATACGGTGGAAGATCCGGATAAAAATCCGGTGGAAGATCCAGATAAAAATCCAGTGGAAGCTCCGAATAAAAATCCGGTGGAAGATCAGAACAAAAATTCGGCAAAGGGGGAGGATAATAACTCGAATATACAGAAAATTGCTCCGTCTAAAGCTGTTGTCGATAATAACAATGATAATGTTGAAGGTAATTTAGAGTCGGAAGGTGAAAGTGTTCCCCAATCGGTCGCAAACGACGTTAAAACAGCCCAAACGACGACTCCGGATTCGAGCGAGACGCAGAACATACAAGTGGAAGCGCAAGCGCCGCAACTCGAAAAGGAGGATTCAAGGAAGAGCAATAACATCGCCTACGATGAAGATGAAGAAGGTAGGTTAACTTTTCCCAATCTGTGTTTTGGGATTGTAAATGTATAATGCGGCGGTTCTAAAACTCTAAAACAATATGACCCACTTTTTACAAATCTTTTTAGTGACCCACTTAAATGCAAGCTTAGATGACTTACTAAAGTTAAGTTAAATTGCTAGTTAGTAGAGTTGCCGATTATATCTTCTTATTCTTCTTCTGCCAAATAAATGGCCCTAGCTTCGGAATTCTGTCGATCAGTCACATCAATCAGATTTGTTTGTTTTTTTTTTATACGGTTTCCATAGATCTGATGTTAATAGGAGAATATGTAGTACAACCATACAATAAAATAAGTCAAAGAATGTTATTCTAAAATAAGAGTTTATATACTAATATGTAGGAGTCAAAAATTTCATTTTGAGTTGCAGCGGTATAATCAAATTGAAATTTTCACCAAGTGGTGTCAATAAAAAGGTGGAATACTGATAACAGTTTCCTCGTTGCAACGGTGCATTTCACACAGTAATAATGTGATAAGAAAGTAAATAAATGAGAAAAGCAAATAACCGTTGAAGAAAAAACATCACACACTGTTAAATTAAATTATTTTAATAAAACCAAAATCCTTTATCCATTATTATTATTAAAATTATAGCCAATAAAAATTACTCTAATTTTAGTAATTTTTATTTACTATAATTTTAATAATTACAATAATGGATAAAGGACTAAATCTGTGGCTTGGAGCAAAAAAAAGGCAATGACATTTTTTTGGAAAGTAAAATTATTGTTCAAAACAGGACATACATAATCAGATTCTAAGCAAAAGTATATATGAATCAAAGTTGAAACATACAGCTTCTACTTTGTCATTTAGAATTAAATTAATTTAAAAAAAACTTTCACTGTGATTTTCTCAAATGGGGAATTTTCGACATTGGCCTTTTTATCTTCAAGCCACAGAAATAATTGTATCAAAATATCACAATTTATATTTACAAAAGTAGAAGTAATGTATGATTTTATCAAAATTGTAATTCAATCTTTTTTTTTTGTTAATGTTATTGAATACATTATTTATAATATGGATTATTTATTTAAGATATTCTTTTGTTAAAAGTATAAATATTACATCATTAAGGTTTCAGCTTGATCGACTATTTTCCAGTAATTGCTTGAAGTCGCTAATGGAAATATTCGCGTGCTATTATATTCTTCCGAGTGGCATTGAATTGAATACATAATTAAATTGAGAAATGCATTGGTGTTTATGATCGCTTCATATGTTTATGTATTCAATAGCTATTGTTAAAAGTAAGGAAAACAACAAAGGAATATTGTTGATAGTGGAAAACATTTCTTATTGATATTGCTCGATCCAGGCAAAAAGCAAATGTCTAGGCTTTTCTAAACTGGAAATTTTACTTTATGCTTAATCAATGAGTGAAAACACTTGTTTCAATATTATGGGATACAAATTTAATAAAATCAAAGTCACAGAAATTTAACATTTTAGTCGACATCCTGGTGTAGTAGTAACGAATGATTTCAATAATCGAATAAACAGTACTTGAATTATGTTGATAATCGACTGGCGTTCGAATGATCATTTGAAAGATCATTCGAATGCTCACTTGAATGATCATTAGAATGATCATTATTTTAAACAAATTCAGGTTTCTATTAATTATTTATTGTTCCCAATGACTGATCATTCAAATTAATCATTTGGATGATCTTCATTTTGAAAAAATTCACGCTTTCTACTAATTAATTATTGTTTATTTAAATGATCATTTGAATGATCATTATTTTGAACAAATTCAGGTTTTCAATTAGTTCCTAAATAATTATAAACATCATTACACCTTAATTATCATTCCATACAAATATTTGAATGATCATTAGAAAGATGATTCATACTCATACGGGGTGCTTTTCTTTTAAGTATACATATCCCAATTATATACTGTAAATCTTCAGATATTCGTTGTTTTTTTTTTTAAAGACGTCAATTCGAAGTTTTAAACGAGGGTTTCCACTCCTAGGTTAAGCATAAAGTAAAATTTTGAGTTTAGAAAAGCCTGAAAATTTGGTTATTCTAAACTTGAAATTTATTTAATGCGCCACGCGTATGAGATACTGATTTCAAGTAAAGTTCACTTATTCACAATGTTTCAGTTTTTCAGTGTTTAACATGCGAGGCGCATGAAGTAACATTTCGAGTTTAGAAAAGCCTGAAAATTTGATTTGGTCGCTCCGCTTCGCTACGCGACTCAATCAAATTTTCAGGCTTTTCTAAACTTGAAATTTTACTTCATGCTTAATCTGGGAGTGGAAAACACTCGTTTGAAGCTTCAAATTAACAAAAGTTCCCTGTATATCTATTTGACTGATCATTCGAATGTTCATTCATATTACCATTTGAATGATCATTAATATTATCATTTAAATCATCATTGGTATCATTATTCGAATGATAATAATTAATTATTAAATAATCGATAATTTTAATACGATCATTCTCACTCAAGTCGGTCTAGTCATATCCGGAGTATGTCACAAATATTAAAAAAGGCATTGAAATGAAATGTTTATTTATTTTTCATGAAATACAACTTCAAACATATTTTTGATAAATTACACGAATATTTAATTATTGATTTGTCCTCTCATTTGGGGTATTTTATAAGTGATGTACATCGGGAGGCTTAAGTATACAACAGTCATAATTACACCATGCACGACTTTCTCAGCAAATGAAACTCTTACAGTTGGCGGGCCTGAAACTACATTCAAGCTCCTCCTTTGTTGAGCAGCTGTATTCAAGGTCTTCAGTAATCCTCTAACTGGAAACATCTAATAATAAATAATGTTTTGCAATTAATTTGAGGGTCAGAGTTGCATAAATAATTTTAGCTCAGGTTTTCATCTGAACTGAGTACAATATTACAGTAATACCTTTCATAGAAAACTACAGTACAGAAATAAACTCGGTCTAAAATATTTGTCACCTATTTCCAAAAACCTCGAAATTAATTTTTTTCAAATAAATCGATTTAGGGGTTTTTAGAAATAGACAAGGCCCTAGCCAGGGGGGGGGGATATGGTAGTTCGAACCACCCCCCCCCCGAAATTTTTAAAATGTTAAATTTATGTATGTAAAAGCAGCTCTGTAAAAGCAAAAACAATATTTTTACCATTAAACCCCCCGAAATTTATATTTATTTTTCTAGCTACAGCCTTAGAAATGGGCAACATTTATGCAATTGGCTCTGAGTACATTATATAATGATTTCTTTTCGATGATAGAATAAACAACAATTTTGTTTAACATTGGTTATTGAATACATATTTCCAAATGGTTATCCTGCACTTCGAGGTCCCGAGTTTGCGCCACCTATAGCCAACTGGATTTTATACGGTCAACATTGCTAAACGGGAATTTTACAGACTGATACACATTAAGGTTTGAGAATAAGAAATTAGGAAGTGCTTTGCAATTATTGGTAGGGCTAGGTTATTATAGGATAGGGACAATGATATAGGTCAATTCAAATTATTATAAAGTATAAATTATAAATGATTATAAATCAGTTTTCGCAAATACCACCTCCAAGCTAATTTAAATTTGTGTAGGCTAGCCAGCCATCACTCATAATAATGTTTATAATAAGTTGTATTGACGTATATCATTGTCTTAACATAACCAATAATTGCAAAGTAATTCGTAATTTCTTATTAATAAACCTTAGTGCGTATCATTCTGTTTTACTATTAATGAAAATGACAAGTTTTAAATTCCCATTGAAAAATACAAGTTTAAAATTCCCGCCCTTACAAAAAGACGTTTGGCAATGTTGGCGCTTAAAATTCAGTTGTTTATTGTTGGCGTTAGATAGCGCAAAGTCGGGGCCTTGTAATGCAGGATAGCCTACAAATGTTTAGAGCTGTTTTGAGGCATTCATTGATTTCGGAAATATTATTTCACGCAAACTAATATGTGCAATTTAATCGGAGTCTAAACAAGATCTGAATGTGCTAGTTGAAATCATGTTCTATTCATGAAAACTGATATAAACTGGTGATGCCAGTGTTCATGAAGTTACAACTTATTGCAACATTTTTTAATTGAATGCTAAGAACTGGCCATTGTTAAATTTAATTATATTTATCTGTACATAATAGGTAAAATAGCTTTCTTACCTTTTCAAACAAAATGTATGTACTTTGTGGTGTAGAGAATACTTGTCGTATCTTTTCACTCCTCACTTGTATGCAGTTATTTTATAAATGTCAAGGATGTTGTTTATTTGGCTTAAATGTTTGGTGACATTTTTGTTTCACAACAGCCTTCTACATAATTTCTCTGTTATCCTATTTATTATTCTGTATTAATCTAATGCTTTTTGGTATATCACTACATTTGAGTGTTTTGTACGGATGGCGCATGAAGTAAAATTTCGAGTTTAGATAAGCCTGAAAATTTGAATTGGGCGCTTCGCTTAGCTAAGCGACCAATCCGAATTTTTAGGCTTTTCTAAATTCGAAATTAAACTTCAGGCGGCACCCGCATAAAAGAGAACCATTTCTTGTATGTATTGCTCTTTAGTTTTTACAATTCTTTTCTAATCATTTGTAGATGACGTGGAATATTCTATCATTGAAGATGGTAAGTCAGGTTTTGCACATTACTCGAAATTATTAATCTATTTTTTTTTTCGCAAGTGCATTAATATTTCAATTTAGCTTGAACACTGCTCTTCTTCTTTTGTATTTTTCTTTTTATGAAATGTAAGCTTGTCTGTGCGCAATTTCTTCATTTGCAGCTTTTATTTTTGTGATTGCATTAATTAAAGCTTTGTTAATACAATTTATTATTGTGATTAGTGATGTAAAATTAACGATGATTTAACAAATATTTCTTAATAAAACAAAAGGATATTAAAAATTACTTGAAAACAATCGCTTTTTTCACGTTAAATCGGCGTTTAGCGCGCCTGGCACAGCGTGTAAACATTTGGAGTCTAGAAAAGCCTGAACATTTGAATTGGCTCCGCTTTGCTACGCGATCAATCGAAATTTTTAATCTTTTTTAAACTCAAAATATTCACTTCATGCTTAATCAAGAAGTGGAAAACTATAGTCAGAAATGTCAAATCAACCGGAATGTCATTGTTTTCTGTATAAAAAATGTAAAATTGTACAAATCGATAAAATGTTATTAACTAAACGTCGACATTCGTAAAAAGTAGTAAAAGAAAACAATTTCTCAAAAATGTTCAAAAATTATAAGTTTTATAATGATATATCTGACCACGAGCGGAGCGCGAAAAATGCATATCATTTTAAAATATATTACTTTGTCCACGTTTTATCAAATTCTACCTTATTAACATTGTATTAATTTAATTTAAAAGCGTGTTCACACATGGCCACTAAAATCCACTAAAAAACGCGCGTACGTGTGAATGCGTCAAATTGATACTGTACCTGGTGACCAGTCGCGCCACATTTTGTGGCATGGCTGTGTGTGATTGCTACTATTTATACTACTACGCTCTTAATAGATGTACTGTAGAATATTTTAAAATATTACATTTTAATTTTCAATTTTAACTAGACTGCATTTAAATATATTATATCTTAGAGATTAACAAATACCACACAAAATAACTCAAGGTGTCCTCTATCTACCCTATAAAAACTATTCCCATATGGAACCATTTACAAGTGTAATAATTTATTTTCTATTGCGATCATAATCAACTTTTCTAGTATTCATTGCTTAGGTATTAATTCACGCTATGTTTTTGAATATTGCTACAATGTTCTCATTCTATGTTATTTGTGTATTATTTATATGTCAACCCTTAGCTTATTATTAATTTATTTTCTAACCAACCAATTAAGATGATATTTATGCTAAAATAATGCTGGTTAAGGCTATGATCCCGCTAGTGTGTTTCAAATATTACAGATTGGCGCTTAAACTATTTATTTGAAAAAAGAAAAACGGAAATTGTTAATTCATTTAATAACCCACAAAAGGCAAAAAAATTATTTTGAAAAACCCCCAAAAAATTGAAAAAATGTTTTTCCAAAATTAATTTATTACAGAAAAATTTTTAATTAGCATTAAACAAATTTTGATTCATGTGGAAAAGCTTCCTCTATATATCCACACTTGAATGAATTGCAATTATATCTTTCTGTACCCGCCAATGTATTAAAACTACCAATAAGAATAATCTGGTTTGTTTAAAAAAGGAGGCGCAGTTTTCAACATCTAACAGCAGCTCTCGATAGGTTGATCAATCATAGTTGATGTAAAAAGATAGAGAACTAAACACAAAGCAATATAGTGAGTAACACCCGTTGGCCACCGCGCTAAATTACATCAATGAAATAAAAATAGTGTTCCTAGTCTGATCGCTTATGGCAGTTTCGTAGGACCGCCATGTGGTATTACCGTACGACCGCCACGTGGTATTACCGAAATAAAATCATGCAACCAAACGCGAGTTCTTATATGCTCGCGCTACGGATTTATATAACCTTTTGCAAGTTATTTTTTTAATATCAATAAATAATTCTCATACTTTTCTGACATATAGTGGTCAAGTGGTGATAGTGGTAAATGCATCCACTATCTCCACTTGACCCCTATATGTCAATACTCTAAAAAACCCAAGGGATGGCTACATATATCAAATCACGTTCGATTTGTTCGATGCATTACCTAATAATGGTACAGACATAAAAAAAATACAAATATGCCGAGAAAAAGGTACCGGACCCACGTTCCGGTGGGTGCGTTCAATTAGAAGAAATAGACCTGTGTATACCGGGTGTTCGATAAAAAACGCCCAACGCGATAACTGTTATACCGGGTGTTGACTTGATGGACGCAACATAGGAAATTGCATGTTAATTTTGAAGTATTCAAATATTGGCTTCCCTATTTATTTTAGAGACCAAATGTATTTCACTTTTTTCTAGAGGGAAAAATTCTAAATTTATGAATGTTCACACTTAACACACTACGTTTCTCTAAGTTAAAATATTTAAGAAAAAGTAATGTGATTTTATAAAAATAATGACATACCATGGAATTGATACAACAATTGCGGATATTCCCTGTTTTTTTAAAGTTTAATTTAAAGCTTTAAACAAGTGTTTTCCACTCCCAGACTAAGCATGAAGTAAAATTTCGAGTTTAGAAAAGCCCCGTAAAAATTTGTCGAGGGTCGCGCAGCGACCCAAGACAAATTTTCTGGGCTTTTCTAAACTCGAAATTTTACTTCATGCGCCACGCGTATAAAACACTATAATATTCTCAAATTTATGTATATTTGAACTTCACTTAAAATCTGTGTCTTATACGTGTGGCGCATGAAGTAATATTTCGAGTTTAGAAAAGCCCAGAAAATTTGTGTCGGGTCGCTGCGCGACCCTCGACAAATTTTCACGGGGCTTTTCTTAACTTGAAATTTTACTTCATGCTTAGTCTGGGAGTGGAAAATACTCATTTAAAGCTTCACATTAAACTCTTTTAAAAATCAACGAATGTCAGAAAATTTACAGTTAAAATAATGAAGAAAAAGTAACGTGATTTTATAAAAATAATGACATACCATGGAATTGATACAACAATTGCGGATGTTAAAATAACACAAGATATTGCTGTTACTTAATTAACGACAAAAAACATAATGCATCGTGATAACTGTGGTCTGCATAATACCACTTTATTAGGAGGATTTTTTCTCGTATAGTGTAAATCATTTCGAAAACATTTACTTTAATCAAGTGACTGCGATATCTGTCCCCATTTTGACAGCCGCAATTGTTGTTTCAATTCCATGGCATGTCATGAGAAACGTAAAGTGATAAACGTTAACACGAATGAATTCATAATTTTTTGCTCTACAAAAAAGGTAAATACATTTTGTTGCTAAAATAAATAGGGGAGCCAATATTTGAACATTTCAAAATTTACATGGGATTTCCTGTTTCGTCCGCTAAGTCAACACCCGGTATATTGGTTTGATATTATTTGAAGTAAAACTTATAAAATAAAAAGTAGATTTTTTATGCAAGGTTTCTTATAAAAGCGTTCAATTTTGATTAATGAGTGTTTCCATTGCCAGATTAAGCGTGAAGTAAAATTCGAGTTTAGAAAAGCCTGAAAATTTCGATTTGCCGGGGCGTGAGAGCGAAGCGAGCTGCGCTCCGGCAAATCCAAATTTTCAGGCTTTACTAAACTCAAAATTTTACTTCATGCGCCTCGCGTATTAAACACTGATTTCAAGTGAAGTTCAAAATATATTCCTTGTAATTATAATTCCTCAAGCCCGCGAGCTACCCCCTGGGTACGTGCCTGTCAAGAAGTATATCATTATGAAACAGTACATAAACAATAAAATATATTTTGGTACGCAAAGTATTGTTTTCTGACATTATGTCACCTCTGAGTGAGTGAATGTTACTAATGTTACCGAAACAGTTGGGAAAATTACCAGTGCTCATTACCGACTTAAATTACCGCTAACATCACTAATTGTGATGAGCTATATTTTCTTGTATCTTCTTTGAAACTTTTGTCGTAACCTCAATTTTAAATATCTTTTAAGGATTTCCAACTTGTGAAAGGGTCTGTTTCATAACTCGCAAAACTGGCTGTTACTCTAAAACTGGTCTGTGCACCAATGTATGTTTTTTTCTAATCTTCAAGAAGCTTTTTTTTCTGTGAATGCGCATCTTGTTATAATTTTATTAGCATTGATTTTAATAATATTTATAAAAGATAGACGTAGTGCATTTGAGAATGTTTCGATATTAATTTAAAGCTAAAAAAACAGTGGAAAAGACGAAGCCGTTGGAGATCGACGAGGACAACACCAGCTCCTTGAGCTCCTACACCAGCCAGGCCATCGAGGAGGACGACTCGTACTTCTTCTCATACTTCATGATGATCTGCATTGTTTTCATCCTGGGCTACGTCGGTTATCACAACAAACAAAAGGTACCATTCAAAATGAGTCGCCCAGATGCAAAGTTTTCACAAACTTGTTGAAAAATGATATAAATTGATTTTGCAGCGTATTTTGAACTAATTATAATAGTAGAAGAAATTAACCTTCACTGGCACAATAAAATAATACATACTATTATACAGTCAAACATATTTATCTCAAATCCTACATTAAAATTATATAAACAGACAAAAACAAAAGCAGAAGAACGAACGACAACAAAAAATCTTAATAAACATCTCTTCTTTCAATTGTGTACGCTCCGTAGCTAGCTATATCTCCCGGGTCTTATTCTCCTTAGCTCTTTGATCACCTCTATCCCTCTTCTGCTCTCACAAAAACGCTCTTCATGTGTACTACCTATCATACTTCCTTTTATTTGTACCCCCGCACACACATTTATCCAGTGCTCCCATTCATCTTTCTTCCTTCCACAAAAAAACACACTTCACATATTCTTCTCCCATACATACCTTTCTTCCTTTTTTTCACTCCCACATCTGTACCGAGCTAGTAAACGCACATCCTCCCCATATGTGCGTTTACTAGCTCGGTACATATGTGGGAGTGAAACATATGAGGAGGATGTGCGTTTACTAGCTCAGTACTTTAAAATAGCGCAGCGGCCCTGTAAATACATGTATATTCTTATAGTTGGGATTATAGGTGCTTTTTTGTATATTCTCCTGTCGAACCTGCAGCTCAACTTTCCTCAGCCTCTCCCCAAATTCAACTTCCAGCTTTTTCCTTCATGCTATTTTTTCTCTTACTATCAATCCCGACCACCCCACTTTCTGATTCATCCTGTCTCTCTCTAGCATCCACCTTACTCCCACTCCTTTCACCTGCCATTCTCTGTTACAAGTATGCCAAGCTTTCTTTACCAGTCTTTCTTCCCCTAACTCACTCACTTTTCTCTCAAACTTCACCACTCTCTTCGCCGTCACCCATTCCACTGACATTCTTTGGCTCTCCTGCAATACTATATAATTCGGAGTCATTCTTTCCAGACCAAGAATAATTTTTAAGTATTGCAGTTGTGCTCTCTCCATCCTCTCATTCCCACTCACTCCCTATACCTCAGCCGCATACAACAAAATTGCCCTCATACATGCATCCCACCATGCCATTAGCATACTAACATTCTCCCCTAACATCTCAGCCCATATTCTCCGCGTCCTCGCAAAAATTAAATGTATATACACATCTCCTTGATACTGACCTAAGGTCGAAACTAGTTGGAGTCAACATAAAAATAAATCAGTGAAACAAACCAAGTCTTTTAATCAAAGTTCTACTATTAATTAAATATGTTTCACCGCGGGTTAAGTGAGCAATTAATTCAACATATAATTAAAATAGTGTTGAATAAGCGAATGGGAACAAAAAATGAGTAAAAACTAAGTCAAAAGTTGGCATGTTTTGCAACTGAAAAAATGTCTCAGCTTTAGCAACCGAGAAATGTATCAGGTTTTGCATTCAACAGGTTGAAAGGCTTAGGATGGGTTTTAAAAGTCAATTTATTTTTAAAATTGTAACCTGAGACAAGTAGAATCCAGGGATATCAAAAAATCAAGATCAATAAAATATGTGTTATGGCTGGTTTTGCATCTGGGCGGCTCAAATACGAGGGGGTAATCAAAAAGTAAGGTTGCAAAGCCTGCAATGAAACTTGTACATTTTGTAACTTGACTTTTTGATCACCCCTCGTATAATAAACAGTACAGCATTTTTTATTTTAATTTTTTTTTTCCCTTACAGATTTTAGCGATGGTGCTTGAAGGTAGGAGAGGCAAGAGGCAGCAAAGGAGGCGACCGAACTCAGCTAATTACCATAAATTGGATAGCAATTTGGAGGAGGCCGTGACGTCGTCTTGCAATAAAAACACGACCAACATCATATACTAAAATTAAAATCGACACACACATACACACAATAAGCACACAAATTTAAATCTCGGCGACTGATTTCGAACTGTATTTATTTATTTTATAAAGTACCACCAACAAATTTAAAGTTCATCTCTGAAATTGAACATTTTCTTTTGTTCCACTGTCATTTTGTGTTTAGTTCAGAGATTAACTAAAGTCGAACTTCGGTTGGTGCAACTGACCCTGTCAGTCTGTGATTATTAGTATACTAATCTCAACTGGGTAGCCATTTATTTTTTAGAGAATTATTAGCTATTTTTAATATCTCTTAATTTAAACTAATCTGAACATACAAACTTTATATACTGAGGGCATTTATGTTTTTTTTTGTATTTGTATACTTTTGTAAAAGATGTTCTGATACTGAGTTACGTTTGCAGTCTGCCTAAAAGTTGTGATTTACAAAAATAATGTCCCAATTAAGGCTGAAATTCGAATATGAATAATTCATATTAATACAAATATTTTCATCACTAATTTTTTTCACATATTTGAACTATTTGAATGTTTTTGAACGAATATTCGAACATTTCAAATATTTGGGTATGTAATTGAAATGTATTTTTTAAACTTCGCTTGAAATCAGTGTTTTATACGGGTGGCGCATGAAGTAAAATTTCGAGTTTAGAAAAGCCTAAAAATTTGGTTTAGGCACTCTGCGTCACTTTTCTAACCTCGAAATTTTACTTCATGCTTAGTCTAGGAGTGGAAAACACTTGTTAGACAACAATTAGTAAGTTTAATAACAACACTGGTTACTTAAAGAAAATCAAAAACAAACACAAACCGTAGTTATTTTCATAATCTTTACGAGTTTCGGTAATTACAAGATAATACTTTATTATTAAAGGTTTTAATTGTTTTTTAAACAAGGGTTTTCCAATCCTAGATTAAGCATGAAGTAATTATTTCAAGTTTAGAAAAGCCTGAAAATTTGGTTTGGTAAACCAAGTTTTCAGGGTTTTCTAAACTCGAAATATTTACTTCATGCGCCAGGCATGTAAAACACTGATTTAATATAAAGTTAAACATGAAATTTAGTTATTGCTAATCTATCACATGAATTAAATAAAATAATTATACCTTTTCATTGCTATTAATTTTTAAAATTGAAGTATTCAGGAATTTTTCAAATTGAAATATTCGAATATTCCTAATTAAATATTCGAATATTCGTAATTAAATATTCGAATTATTGTAATTATTCAATCGTTTGAAAATTTTAATTATTATCATATTCGAATTTAAATATGTTTTGGATATCTAAAATAAGCATTCAAAATATATTAAAATCCCAATATACAAATAGTTGATGTATTCAAATAATTGAATAATTAGAATAATTTAAATATTTGCATATAATTTATAATGAATAATCGAATACTTCAATTTAAAAAATTCTTGAATACTTCAATTTAAAAAATTCACAGCATTAATCAAAACAAGTATCATTATATTATTTTAATCATGTTTAAAAATTCACAGCCTTAGTCCGAATTCACAAAAGTTTGTCGTGATGTGAATATTTGTTTCTGTTAACGCAAACATATGTGTTTAATGAATCACAGCTTACTCCAAGCGTGATAGTATTTGAACACCCTTTATTAAAAATAATAATAATAATGGGAATTTATAAAAAAGTAATTTGCACAGGATTTATTTATTAAGAGTACTACTTATGATCAGTGCGAGGAATTATAAATGAGCACCAAGTGCGTGGATGGATTGCTTTTAAACGATCAGTTTAATGATTTTTTTTTTTACTTTTAAACAGACGATATACGAGGGGCGATCGAAAAGTGAGGTTACATAGCCTGCAATGAAACCTGTACATTTGTAACCCTAATTTTGGATCACCTCTTGTATTAAGACATAAAACCTTTAAAGTTTATGGGAAATCACTTATAAAATTACAAACTTTCATTAACCATCACTGGTGGATAGCTAATAAAAGTTTTTATTTCGCGTTTTGAAATTAAATTCTGTAGGTATAATAAAAAAAACCTGGATTTTTCCTCATTTCAAAAAAGGAAAACTTGTTGTAAATATATAAATAAATATTAAAATTGCTATATTTCGACGAAGAGGGATTTGAATAAGAAACAAAAAAAAGAAAGCTTATTTAATTTTTTTATAGTGGTGAGTATATGTTGATGCTTGCGGGGAGCGCTCACGTTTTTTCTATCCGTAGGAGTTTAGCAGAGAGTTGTAGTTTTTATAAAAAATCAACAACTGAACACCGGAAATTTCGTCTAAGGGAACATTTGCAAATATGTAAATTATGTTAAGTGAGTTATAAATGGTAATAATGAAAATTGAATAATTAAAAGAAATGTTTTATATGATGTCCAAGAAGGGTTTTATTTTTGCCAAATTTCCCTAATATAATTAATAACAACTCTGGTTACTTAAAGAAAATCAAAAACAAACACAAACCGTAGTTATTTTCATAATCTTTACGAGTTTCGGTAATTACAAGATAATACTTTATTATTAAAGGTTTTAATCGTTTTTTAAACAAGGGTTTTCCAATCCTAGATTAAGCATGAAGTAATTATTTCGAGTTTAGAAAAGCCTAAAAATTTGGTTTGGTAAACCAAGTTTTCAGGGTTTTCTAAACTCGAAATATTTACTTCATGTGCCAGGCATGTAAAACACCGATTTAATATAAAGTTAAACATGAAATTTAGTTATTGTTAATCTATTACATATATATCTATACCTTTTCAACTTATTGAGACTATTCAATATCAAATTGAAATTAAACAATATCAATTTGGAATTAAACAATTTCAAATTGGGACTTGTTGTTTCTTCCCAATTTGACTGACTTGAGAATAAGCAATTTTAAATTGGAACAGAACAAATTTTATCTAAGAAATAACTTATACGGATTTTTGAAATTTCTTTTTTATTCTTTTATTTAAAAACTATTGAATCCAGACATTTACAACTTTGACATTATACAGGCACTTTTAACGAGAAATCTACTAACATATTTTATTTTAAGATAACTATAACATTTACCCAGGGACCATAGCCAACTTTTATTTTCTTATGGGCGCTATTTTGGATTTTCATGTTTTTTGGAAAAATAATGTTTTCTGAATTCAATGATGTATCACACTTATAGCTTATTGTACACTTTATATGTAAAATTTGAATCTTTTGTTTTTTTTATAAAGCGTGCCTTGGAAACAGTTGAGAACTCACTCATTTGACAACTCCTAGGACCCATAATTTGCTTACATATCACCCCTGAAGACGGGCATCCAGCTGATTAATTATTGTACTGATAGAAAATGTATATAAACGAAATGTATACAGGGTGAGTCACTAAGCGGAAATCGGTCTATAGTGGGCGTATCGTTGAAAATAGCAAAACAGTTTCAAATAAAAGTTGTTCAGAATCAAGTTTTTCATAACCCAAAATTATTGCTAAATATGGCGGCCTTGCGGTTATACCGGAAGTAAACACCAACTTCCTTATTTTAAATAGAACACCCTATATATTTTGACATTTTTGAATTGCTCGTTAAAAATAAACATGAGTTTATTCACAAAACATTAGGTCTCAGTTGAACCGTTTTCGAGTATTCTTCAGCACTTCAAACGTGCATAACTTCATTTTTTTAAATGGAACCATCTATCTTGTGACACTTTATCTGATGCGAAATTAAATTTCCTTTTTATTGATACCGGGTTGTTGCCATATCCTTCCAACAGTTTTTTCCATTTAAAAAAATGAAATTATGCATGTTTGAAGTACTGAAGAATACCGTAGACGGACTCGGTTCAATTTAGAAAATCTGAACACCATTCTTTTATTGTCATCTTTTGGAAATATCTGATGACCTGTTGAAATTTTGTAAGATTTGTATCCATTTCGTTTGAAAACTTGTCAAACCGTTACCCTGTTAGTACCAACTTCTGTGGCAATTCGAAACCTGGATTTTGACGAATCTTCTTCTACAATAGCGCAAATCATTATGTCCCGTCTTTCTTGGTGTTCTGTGGCAGCCCTTTGTTCTCTTCTGTGGCATTTATTGTTAGCAATACATCCAGTCTGTTCAAAAGCACGAACAATTCTTGAAATTGTTAAATAATGTAGAATTCGCCGGTTCTCAAAATTTGCTACATTTAATAACTTATATTCTCTCTTCCAGAGTATAAGACTTCGCGGCACGTGACAACTGCAAATTTGAAGTAAAATTTGATAAACTGGAAAACATTTATTTTCTAATACATAGGCATGGTAACAATAATTATCACGATTCGTCTGCTATATATACTCAATGACATTAGAAGCGTAACACCAAGAAGGAATGATTTTTTTGAATTCATATTTTAGCAACAGAGTGACTATATTTAAGGAGGTATTACCATTCGGAAGTTTTAAAAAAATGATTTTTTTTTGCATGTATTGATACTTGATAGTATCTAGTTTCATGTCCAAAAGCCGTTTTACAATAGGCGAATTCGTTAGTTAGATTTTTGCTTGTTGAAGTAAACAATGCTGAGTAGGTGGCTGGGTGGAAATACGCAGAACTCAAACGAAAGTTTGAATGCTTGTGTCTGGAAGCTGGCTTCGAAGCACCTCAACTGTGGTGCAAAAACCGTCGCTATCGCGTCTTTCATAGCTACCAGCATCTTCAACGACGGATACTCGGCAGTTTTTAAGACGATAGAGACACTGGGAATCCATATCGGCCTGCAAGCCAAGGCTTTCCGGTGCGGACCGACGCGGAGCGCGAAATGTGGGACGAATTTTGCCTGGCAGGAGTAAATCATTCAAACCCAGTTTTTAGAGGAAGAGGAGGGCCTAGTGTACGGAGCTACCATAGCTGACTAAAGCCAAAAATCTCCAAAAATAGTTAAAACTTGTGTCAAAACTTTAAACGCGTTTTTCTCGAAACCACTTTTTTTTCGCTGGCCGGAAACTTTCTTTTCAAACTATGAAACGGATTGACTTGAGCTTTTAGTGTTCGGTTCTCCACATTTTCCTCTGGAGTTTGAACCACCGTCATTCAAATATATTAACATTTGATATTTTTCATAGAGCCTTAAAGTCAGAAAAAGGGGGGCAAAAAGCGACCACTTTTTTCGAATGGCCTCCATTTTGTTATTTATCGAGATTTTTTATTGTCGGTGGTTCAAACTCCAGATAATTTAATACATAAATAAAACACTGTTTATCACTTTGTTTGTATAACAATTGGTTTATTTGGTGACTATAGTTTCGATACTACACGTATCATTATCACACCGTTAGTAACAAAAAACTACAAAGGAACATTATTTATATTTGCAAATTTTCTAATAACAGCGTTAAAGAGGGGGGTGTATTTAAGGTCAAGCTGGTCGTTAATTACGGGAATTTCCCGATTAGCGCGGGCTCTGTGAATCTCCAAAGACTCCAGGAGGTCCATCTTTCTACCCTTCTCGGCAAAGTGAATAACTGAAAGTACATCCTCGCCAAAAGAATGGTTATTTTCAATCAAATGTTTGGCGAAAGATGACTTATCAATTAATCTATGCCGAAAAGAGTAAAGATGCTTACTGAGTCTGGTCTTAAAATTACGACCAGATTGACTTATATACACTCCCTTACAATCATTACAGGTTAATTTATATATTCCTGATTTGTAAATACTTGGTATCTGAGTCTTATGGTTAAAAATATGATTTTTAATTTTTGTAAATGGTTTCATCGCTATATTTAATTTGTGTTTTGCTAAAATATTTTTAATTTTGTGAGTTATATTTCCAAAGTAAGTAAGGGAACGATATGTTGCTTGTGTTTTAGGTTCGATTCCGGCATATATGTATTTTCTAATAAGTTTAATTTTGTATTGATTAACTATTTTATCTACTATTGACGTAGTATAGCCATTTGAAACGGCTATACTTTTAATAATATCTATTTCTTTTTTAAATGAGGTTTCTGACAACGGAACAATAAAAGCTCGGTTTACCATGGAGTTAAAGGCAGCTAGTTTATGTTTATATGAGCTTTTATTGTTCCGTTATCAGAAACCTCATTTAAAAAAGAAATAGATATTATTAAAAGTATAGCCGTTTCAAATGGCTATACTACGTCAATAGTAGATAAAATAGTTAATCAATACAAAATTAAACTTATTAGAAAATACATATATGCCGGAATCGAACCTAAAACACAAGCAACATATCGTTCCCTTACTTACTTTGGAAATATAACTCACAAAATTAAAAATATTTTAGCAAAACACAAATTAAATATAGCGATGAAACCATTTACAAAAATTAAAAATCATACTTTTAACCATAAGACTCAGATACCAAGTATTTACAAATCAGGAGTATATAAATTAACCTGTAATGATTGTAAGGGAGTGTATATAGGTAAATCTGGTCGTAATTTTAAGACCAGACTCAGTGAGCATCTTTACTCTTTTCGGCATAGATTAATTGATAAGTCATCTTTCGCCAAACATTTGATTGAAAATAACCATTCTTTTGGCGAGGATGTACTTTCAGTTATTCACTTTGCCGAGAAGGGTAGAAAGATGGACCTCCTGGAGTCTTTGGAGATTCACAGGGCCGCGCTAATCGGGAAATTCCCGTAATTAACGACCAGCATGACCTTAAATACACCCCCCTCTTTAACGCTGTTATTAGAAAATTTGCAAATATAAATAATGTTCCTTTGTAGTTTTTTGTAACTAACGGTTGGATAATGATACGTGTAGTATCGAAACTATAGTCACCAAATAAACCAATTGTTATACAAACAAAGTGATAAACAGTGTTTTATTTATGTTCAACAATGTATAACGAAGTAGAAGCCTCTATAATCAGTGAATTTAATACAGATTAATGACTACTACTTCATTTTACGTTTCAAATCACAGAATCGAAAAAATCTTTCCGGCCATGAGGAAAAACACGGCGGACACGGCCTTATTTGAGGCCAGATTTAGAGGTTTAGCCGGACGATTGAAAAGAATTAAAATTCATTTTTTATAGTTTATGAATCTATAAACAAGTTGCAAGAAACCGCAAGATCGCATGTATTAAATTTCCAAAAATATAAATTCTGAAAAACCGTAAAAAAAAACGCTGTCCTAGTGGTAATACCCCCTTAAAGCATACATTGATAACAATTTCAACCTTGTGCCTTTTATATTTATTGTGAAACGAAAAAAATATTTAACTTTTTCTTTTTTGATAAAACTATTTATATGAGCTGTTTAGGACAGATGTTTTTAGTTTTCGTGTTTCCGTTGAGTGTGTTAAGCTTAAATAAAATGCCTCGAGTCCGAAGACGTCCACAATATCACCATTTGAGCGATTTTGACCGGGGTCGAGTTGTTGCTTATCGAGATGTCGGTATGTCCTATCGCGAAATTGCCCGCCGTATTGATTCCACTGCAGCAACTGTAATACGTGTGTATCAGGTATGGACAGAAGAAGGTAGAGGAGCAAGAAGAAGACCAATTGGTCAACCAAGGCGAACCACAGAACGTCAAGATCGGCGCTTAAGACAAATAGCCCTGCGAGACCGTTTCGCTACTACGCGTCAAATCGGTGATCAATGGATTGGAGAAGAAGGTAGGCCCGTTAGTATGCGAACCTTATATCGCCGCATTCAATCCTTTGGGCTTCTTTCGTACCGTCCAAGATTAGTGCTTCCTTTAACAGCGAGACACTGTCGCCAAAGGTTGGACTGGTGCAAAGAACGGCAGCATTGGGAGGCAGAATGGCACGATGTCGTATTCAGCGATGAATCACGATTTTGTCTAGGCACGCATGATGGCCGTAGAAGGGTACGACGCTACCGTGGAGAACGACCTGATCTTAGGTTTGCTATTGAGAGGCATGTACACAGGACTGCTGGAGTAATGGTTTGGGGGGCTATTGCTTATGGTAGTCGATCACCTCTTGTATTCATTCGAGGCAGTATGACAGCTGCGCGTTATGTTGAAGACGTCATACGACCGACTTTGTTGCCTTATTTAGATGGCCGCCCAGACGTACTTTTTCAACAAGATAACGCACGTCCCCATATTGCTCGTCGAACTATGAACTATCTTAATGAAGCTGGTGTTAATGTTTTGGCGTGGCCGCCCCGTTCGCCGGATTTAAATCCCATTGAACATGTGTGGGATATCATGGGAAGAAGAATATTCTCTTTGTACCATCCTCCACAGACTCTAGCACAGTTGATCGATGAAATTCAAGTTGCTTGGAACGAGATGCCTCAAGAAGACATCGACCATCTCATTTTGTCGATGCCCAGACGTCTACAGGAGTGTATACAGCAAAGGGGTCGCCAAACACATTATTAATTTTTTTTAGATTGTTTTTTAATAAAATTTCTTGAAAATGTAATCATTTTATTCTTGATGTAAGACTACCATACTGGCAAAAAATCAAGTTAAAATAATAACTCCTTCTGGGTGTTACGCTTCTAATGTCATTCAGTATATTTTGTCCTTCTCTTACTTCAGAAAATCATATACTGTATTAACCTATAGATTTTTGCTATGCTGCGTGAAAAAATTGTTGAACGGTATACGCCAATATTTGAACTTGAAAAACGATAATCGTAATCTCCTTGTTTAATTTTTCATCGTCGATCAAAATTGGTAGACCTTTTTATTGCTGCGAACGGTACCACACGCTAATGTATTCTCTGCTCTTAGCTTTTCCAATAAGTTGAGACTAGTGAAGAGATTTTCAAAATATATTTTTCTATATTTACCCCACTCTCCTTTAGTCATACTCAAAACGACCCTTTCCTCAAGACCCAAGTTAGAAAACCTTACTTGAACCGTGTCGTTTTTTCTCTGGTATACTTTAAGTTTGAGAATATAACCCTTTTGATCAGCTAAATATTATAACTTATAACCGCGTTTTATGTGTTTCATTGGGTTGTATTGTTTGAGACTGCTTCTTTCTTTGAAGATAATCATGGACTCGTCCACACTTCCCTGGTACCACAATATGCAGCAGAGCTGGGACGAATCCTCGTTAAAAGGATTCGAATCACGAATCCGAATCACCTAATATGATTCGAATCACGAATACTCGAATGAAGGATTCGTTAGAGATAAATATGATTCGAATCCTGCTTTTTTGAATCACGAATACAAATCGTTTAAGAATAAATTTGATTTTATTATTTTTTTACAACCATTAACATATAAATATGTGTTACTCTGATTAAAGATGTATTTGTGTGTTTTTGAACTACACTTCAAATCAATGGTTTATATGCGTGGCGCATGAAATAAAATTTCGAGTTTAGAAAAACCCCGTGAAAATTTGTCTCGGGTCGCTGCGCGACCCTCGACAAATTTTCTACGCGGGGCTTTTCTAAACTCGAAATTTTACTTCATGCTTAGTCTGGTAGTGGAAGACACTCGTTACTTTAAAATACGTTACAACTGTTAAAGTATGTATTGTCGGATGCCCGTCTTCAGGGGTGATATGTAAGCAAATTATGGGTCCTAGGAGTTGCCAAATGAGTGAGTTACTCAACTATTTCCAAGGCACTCTTTGAAAAACCAATGGATTAAAATTTTACATATAAAATGTACAATAAACTATAAGTGTGATACATCATTGAATTCAGTAAAAAATATTCTTCTAAAAAATATCAAAATCTAAAATGGCGCCCATAAGAAAAGCAAAAGTTAGCTATGGTCCCTAGGTAAATGTTATAGTTATTTTAAAATAAAATATGTTACTAGATTTATCCGTTAAAAAGTGCTGTAAATGTCTGGATTCAATAGTTTTTGAGTAAAAAAATAAAAACGAATTTTCAAAAAATACGTTTTTTGACAATATCTCATTACGGAAATAAGATATTTCAAACTTGTTTTTGGGTTATTATTGGGCCCTATTATTATGCAACTTTGCCCCAATTTAACCGCTTCTCTATCTCTTTAAATAACCGAGATCCCCATACATTGTGTTGAAATACGGACACCCAGTATAATAATAATACTAATATAGAATTTATTGTATTTGTATTTTAATTAAATAAATATATTTACATTGTTTTCCGTATATTTACGAATATATTAAAAACTAGCATTTAGCCCGATTTACCAACCGGGGAGCCGAGGGCCGAATCAAGGAAATGTAGAAATGTAAAGAGAATTGCATAATTAAAAAAAAAATAAATGATGTTGAAGAAAAATATATGTATAATAGTAGCAAGGGGAAAGGGAGGGGGAGAGGCGTTGGTGCATGAGCCGAATGGTGGTGACTGCAAGGTAAATCGTTGTTTTGTAGTGGTTATGGAGTGGATGGATGTAAAGGTCCGTGAAAAGGTTGGAAGAGATGGTCGCTTCGCTCCAGCGGCTCGCTTCGCTCGCTTGCCTTGGTCGCTTCGCTCGCTAGGGTGCTCGCTTCGCTCGCACATAGAGAGGGTAGTTGCTCCTTTATCCCCGCGAAAACAAATTTTCTCTAGCGCAATTTTTGGACCGAAAATTTGCTGAAACACCGGGAAGGCGGCCATTTGTTGGCTCGAAAATAATTTGCTGAGCACCGCGAGGTTAAACCATACCACCCTACGTTTAAACAAATCGTTTTGGAGCATTTTAAGTCGGTCAAAAAAAATAATCAAGAAAATCACGGTTTTAGACCACCCTGTATATACACGTTAAACTTAAAAATTAATTAATTTTAATTGTTTTGTTTCGTCTTGTTTCATCTTGTCGGTTGCGGATAATTATTCGAAATCGAAATGTGAAAACCAAATTCCTCTTTCGCAATTTTTCGAACGAAAATGTGCTGACAGCCCGTGAAGGCGGCCAATAAAAAAAAAAAAAAAACATGTCCCAACACCGCTAAATTTAATCCTAGCGATCTGCGTTTAAAGAAAACATTTTGGCGAAAAAATAAAAACCATCGATTAAATGCGAGATTTAGACACCCGGTATATATTTTTATGAAATTTCAATCGCAAAAAAAAATACTTTTCCTCGATAGAAAAAATTCTCGATAGATAGGTCGTGTTTCTAATGGAATTCTGAACACGATAGACGCAAAATTTTGAAAATCTATTTTTTTTTTTGCAAAATCGATTAAATGCGATATTTTTTTTAATCGGGCTATTTGAGCGCTCGGAAGTGTCGCGTTGGAAAGCCCAGGTCAAATCCCATCGAAATTGTGCTATGCGCGACCTGAAAAAGTTCCGTGTGAAGCAAGACCAGCGTGTAAAGTATTGAGATTAGGAAATCTTCCGCCCGGCGTAAAATTAAAAGAATGATTTAAAATAGAAAACGCGGTCGGAATTGAACGCCGCTTAGCCTAAGACACGCGGATTTTTTTTTCGGTCCTGTGAAAATTTGAACTTTCTAAAATGAATTCTTCGATTTTTCCACTCCCGGTGACAGTCGTCTCCCATAAGAGCAATGTAAAAGTGGTTGCCATGGCGACCGAATCGCAGCCTTCTCGGATCCCCGCTGCTTTAACGTTCTTATTATTTGAGATAAATACTTATTTCAGTAATTCAATATTAATTATACCATCAAATGTCTAAAAGTCTTGTGTTAAAAATCACTAGAAATCATTAGATGTTTTTTTATTAAACGAATTTCACTATGGCTTTCGACGTATAAGTCAAAAAATGTTTAAAACAAAAGTTATAGCCAACGAAAAAAATACACCTCTTTTACCTAAACACTTTTCACGTAAGCTCTTTTCTTTTTGAATTAGAAACTAAAAAATCTAGTGGAGATTTCTTGATCTCCACCAGATTTTTTAGCCACCGATTATGGCTTTCGACGTCTGAATCAAAACATGTTTCAAACAAAAGTTGTAGCCAACGAAAAAATAAACCACTTTTACCTAAACACTTTTCACCTCAGCTCCTTTGTTTTTGTTCAATAAACCGAGAAAGATTTTTTTGAAAATAAATACACAACTTTATGACAACTTTATGATAATTCGAAAATTTAACAACGAGTGTCTCCACTCCCAGGCTAAGCATGAAGTAAAATTTCGAGTTTAGAAAAGCCCCGCGTAAATTTGTCGCGCAGCGACCCTCGACAAATTTTCACGGGGCTTTTCTAAACTCGAAATTTTACTTCATGCGCCACGCGTATGAAACACTCAATTCAAGTAGAGTTAAAAATATATTAAAACTGTGTTCAGTTTTAAAAGTTATCAAAATATGTCAAAATTATTTAAAATTGCCAAAAACATCAAAATGACCAAAATGTCATCTCGTAAATATAAAAAATATCAAAAACGTCAAAAATTCGGCGTGTTGATAAAATCGATTTACGTCAAAATTATCATTTTATGTCAGTACGTGACAGTTTGACAAAAACGTTCTTACAAGAACGAACATTTCTGTTATAATCAGTATTAATGTCAAAAAAGTTATCTAATAATATAAAAAATTGTTATCTAATGTAAAACAAGTAAATATGTAATATCAAAAATATCAAACGTCAAAATTGTAGTCTAATGTCAAAAAAGTAAAAAAAATATAAAATGTCAGAACTGCCATCTAATGTCAAATACGTCATTTAATGTCAACATCAGAAATAGTAAAAAAGTAAAAAATTTCATTGTTTATCAAAAGTAACATCTAATGTGAAACATGTCATCTAATGTCAAAAAACGTAGTCTAATATCAAGAATATAATCTATTGTCAAAAATGACATCTCCAAAGGTAAAAAATATCAAAAATGTCATCCAATGTCAAAAATGATTAAATAGGTCTTGTAGAAAAAAAAATCTCAAATTTGTGTGTTCAAATAATGATTCAATAATTTTTGAAAATCGTTACAGATCTGAATAAAAATATTGACAATCTTACATATAAACATTTTATATATTTGACGAGAAAATCTCGAAATATCGAAAATTTCATCAAAATTT
Source organism: Philonthus cognatus (assembly GCA_932526585.2). Lineage (NCBI taxonomy): Eukaryota > Metazoa > Arthropoda > Insecta > Coleoptera > Staphylinidae > Philonthus > Philonthus cognatus. The sequence goes on along the minus strand of OW052245.1, from coordinate 33,446,951 downwards.
TATAAATCGATAAAAATGACAAAATATCAAAAATCAAGATATGTTGAAAATCTGATAAACATTTTCATAAATTAATTAAAAATGTCGAAATATTGAAAATTTCATCAACATTCGATAAATTAGGAAAATTTGAGGAAATATTGCAAAATCTGATAAAAATTTGATTAATCGAAGAAAATCTCGAAATGATGATAATTTTATGAAAATATCGATTTGTTGAAAATCTTATAAAAATGTTATAAATCGACATGTTAAGTGTAAAAATTTGATTGGGAATGTCAATTCATATTCATCAAAATGTTTTATTTGGCGATATTACCGAAAAACAATTAAAAATCTTAAATCTGGCAAAAATCATCAAAATTTATCAGAATGTCAAATTTGACACAAATCATTAATTTAATTGATTTTATCACTTACAAACGAGTGTCGTCCACTCCCAGACTAAGCATAAAGTAAAATTTCGAGTTTAGAAAAGCCCCGCGTAGAAAATTTGTCGAGGGTCGCGCAGCGACCCGAGACAAATTTTCACGGGGCTTTTCTAAACTCGAAATTTTACTTCATGCGCCACGCGTATAAAACAGTGATTTAAGGAGAAATTTAAAAACATACAAAACAAATTTTTCATGTTAATCCTTACGATTAATTCGAATTATTTTAGCCGATTCGAATCCTTTTGTAACTATTCGAATCCTTTTATAAATATTCGAATCCCTTAATGAGGATTCGAATCCTTTTATGAGGATTCGAATCCTTTTATGAGGATTCGAATCCTTTTATGGGGATTCGAATCCTTTTATAAGGATTCGCATCACCAGCATTTGGATTCGAATGCGAATCCTTTTAAAAAAGTGTAACGAATCCGGATCACGAATCCAGTTAAACTAAAGTATTCGAATACCTCTTTTGAATCCTCTAAAAGGATTCGAATCCTGAATGATTCGAATCCTGCCCAGCTCTGATATGCAGACCCTAAAATCTCATTGAATTTACCAATTATTGATCAAATTTGCTATAATTTATCTGTGCTCTTTATTGGAAAGTTGCTTTTGTCATTAGCATAGATATTCGATCAAATTTGATCGAAACGATCGCGAGTCATGGCGGAATTAATACAAGAAACCCTTAAGTATGGTGCTATTGACCAATAATCCCTCCAGCTAGGTAATCTATGATAACTTATCATAAACTGTATGCCAATAAAGCACAACAGTTCCTCTTTCTTTAAGTTTAGGGTTTTATTTCTTTGTGTAGCATATAAATTCGACTGATGAATAATATTCTCTAGAACAGGTTTAATTATTGTTATAAAAATATCAGTGCTCGGTTTGCACCCAGTGAAAAATGTTTTACTATAATATTCAAGAAAACTATAAAATATTCTGTATCAAACTTTACAGTATTCCTTTTATTCCATTGTCTGTTAAAATTTTGATTTATTGTGTGTTCTTGTTGACCTGTTGGAGCAGTATTTTCTTTTTCTGTTACAGTTTCTTCTACCTCTTCTAATCATACAGTTCTATCAGATTCAATGTTAATTTCTTTTGCAAGCTTCTAAAACACATTTAACCCTTTGAGGACAGAATAAAAATATTTTACTTAACACATTTTTATTTCTAGAAATTATTTACAAATAAGTGTATATAGCAAATTATGAGAAGAAAATGTTTAAATCATGTCCTGATTATCCTCCAGGATGTGGTTAGCGCTGGTAACCAGGAGGCACTTGTGGTACCTTATTATTTTGTGTAGAATAATGTAAAACAATTCCTGTCTTTATTAAGACACAAGCCTACATTGCAAATAGAGCATTTCCAAATTGTTCTATGCACTTCTTTTGTTGTGCTGCAGTGTGCACATCTTAGAGACTGTACCCGTTCAGGCATATGTGCAGCTTTATCATACCTTGGTTCTTGTGGCACATATTTTTTGTACTTGTTTCCTGGCATATCTTTAGATTTTCTACCACGCTTTAGGTTTTCTGGTGCAGCACCAATTAGGCCGCTCGCAACTGAAAGGCGAAACATCTTCAATGGCATCTCATTTGGACATCTATTTCGAAATAAAACATATGCATTTACAACGCAAGCATCTACAAAAAACCAAAAAATCCTATGCCACCATTTATGGGATTTTCTGTCGATTTGATACAGTGAAAGTAACATATAAAATTTGTCCACATATCCTATGTGTTTGTTATATAGATTACATATAAGGGGACAAGAAACCTCTTCTACAGACCCATCTCTTTTTCTTCTTGTGATAATAGAGTTATTTGAGGGATCAATATAATTCGCAAGAAACAAAACACTGGGATTGTCCATCCATTTGAGAGCTACTATACCATCCGTTGATACCCGCCAGTCTGAATCTCCTCTCTTCAATTGCTTGTCCGCTTTGAATTCGGGCAGATTTTTTCTTCCTTTACGGACCGTGCCACAAGAATAAATACATTCTGCAAGTAAATCTCTTTGCAATTTGACAGAATTGAAATAATTGTCAAAGTACACCTTATGGTTTTTACGAACTAGTGTTCTCGTTAGGTCTTTTACAACCCGACTGCCTAAATTTGTTTCAGTCCCATGATTGACCTTTCCAGTATAAATCTAGAATTGACACATGTAACCGCTTCGGTCAGCTCGCACTCAAACCTTGTACCCTCGTTTCGTCGGTTTCATCGGCATGTATTGTCGAATAGTGCTTCGACCTTTGAATTTTATCATCGACTCATCAATTGATTGATGTTCGCTTGGTTTCAGTGATGTCATAAAAGTTTCTGATAAGGTGTTGAGGAGGGGCCTAATTTTGTAGAGTTTATCATAATTTATATGATCTTTTTTAGGTTGCATAGCATTGTCGTTAAGATGCAAATTGGTAAGCAACCAGGAAAATCTGTCTCTTGATATTGACGAACTGACGTAGCTATCCCTCATTTCCATTCTTGATGACCAATAATCACGATAGCTAGGCATCTTTTTCAAACTCATTATCATGTTTACGCCTAAAAACGTGTTTACTTCATTACTTGTTGTGGGCACAAAATTATTGTTACCACCATTGTTCTGTGTCGCATACAAATTTGTATGAAAAACAATTTCATCCATCAACCTCTCTGGAAACAGATATTTAAATATTTCGGTTGGAGTTTCAATGTCTTCTGGAATATTTGGTCCACTATCTTATAAAAAGGGATTTACATTTCCTACATTTGAGGAATTGTTTGTCCAAATAACGTCATCCCCTCGCTGTTGCATTTGCAAAACGGATAGCGGTACGTCATCCTCGCTTTCCCAATCACTAATTATAAGATCTTCATCATCATCTTCATGACGTTCAGTTTCCACCAATAACTCATCATTTTCCAATTCCTCTTCATCAGATTCTGAGGCATCACTTGGTATATCATCGATAAAGGCATATATTTCATCTTGCGTCATATTTTCCAATTCTCTAATACTCCACTTTTTATTCATGGCTAAAAACAAAATTTGTACTATATTATACTGAAAATTGTGCACACAGCTTGATACTTCAACAAAAATAAAAATAAACATTGTGTGCCTGGTGGTTAGCAACAAAGACCATGTTTTATAAAGTATAAAAAAAAGCATTTATTCTTGAAAATAGGAGGTAGGTAATATATAAAGCTACTTATTTTTGGTATTATTATGACTATAATTCACCTGTCATTTTGTTTATTTCGTTCAGTAACCTCACAAAATTGATGAACTAAGATACACATAACCTATAAGTATCCCGACATGTGCACATCGCCACAATAAATAGTCTGAAATAAGCTCCAAGACAATGATACCAACATGAAATCTATACAAGCACTATTTCTGTTACATAGGCAACACATATTGCACCGTGGTTTTAACCAGAAACCAGTAGACACATTATTTTAAATTTGTGGTTAGCAGCAGTAACCAGTTGTCCTGAAAGGGTTAATTGGTCTTCTAATTCATCGTCATCTACATCAGTATCAAACTCTTCATCAGTAGGAATACTTCTAATGTAACATTCTTATCTTCTTCTTCTTCTAATTCCTTTTGTGTCAATGGACGAGAATTTCGACTCATCTACAAGCAGAATAAAATTCATTGTAATTTAAATTTTTACTTCATAATATCGTTTAATATTATGTAATAATATATTACGTCACGAAAGTGGTATGCAGCATATTACATAGGAGCGGATATGTTGCGCACGAGCCGCGCAGCGGCGAGTGCAGTATTCCGCGAGTATGTAATTGCCATACCACTCGAGAAACGTACTATACTTTACCTACGCCCTAACAAAATAAACAATGAGCATGAAAAAACAACTTATTTATTCAATAATTTTTTATAGTAACATGACATTGATGAAAACTAAGTAGTAGTTAGATCAATATACATCAAAGAAATGCCATTTGGTTGTGCGACAATCAATCAGCTGTTTAGCTGTCAGCATGTAATATACTTGTCAAAGCTATTACGTGCATGTGTATGTAATGTCAATCATACGCATCAAGATGACAGTGTGGTATGATGCAGTTACTAGATACTGCGTAGGTAATATTATATTACGTAACGAGACTGGTATGCAGCATATTACATATGAGCGGACATCTTGCGCAATCGCCGCGCAGCCACGAGTGCAGTATTCCGCGAGTATGTAATGCCATACCACTCGAGAAACGTATGATACTTTACCTACGCCCAAATAAAATAAACATTGAGCATGAAAGAACAACTTATTTATTGTAATCATTTTTAATAGTACCATGACAATGATGAAAACTAAATTACTACTTGATCAATACACAGAGAATTTTTCTTTTAGGTAAACATATGCATAAAGCTGTCCATTTTCCGACATTCGTTGTTTTTTTTTAAAGAGTTCAATTTGAAGCCTTAAATGAGTGTTTTCCACTCCCAGACTAAACATGAAGTAAAATTTCGAGTTTAGAAAAGCCCTGTGAAAATTTGTCGAGGGTCGCGCAGCGACCCGAGACAAATTTTCTGGGCTTTTCTAAACTCGAAATTTTACTTCATGCGCCACGCGTATAAAACACTGATTTCAAGTGAGGTTGAAATATACATAAAGTTCACAATAATTAAGTGTTTTGTACGCGTGGCGCATGAAGTAAAATTTCGAGTTTAGAAAAGCCCAGAAAATTTGACTCTGGTCGCTGCACGACCCTCGAAAAATTTTCACGGGGCTTTTCTAAACTCGAAATTTTACTTCATGATTAGTCTGGGAGTGAAAACACTCGTTTAACGCTTCAAATTGAACTCTTAAATATAAAAACAACGAATAACTAAAAAATTAAAGAAAATAAGCTAAGTTTGGAATACGTGTAGTTTAAAGAAAAACTCCTTGTACATCAAAGAAATGTCATTTGGTTGTGCGGTAAGCAACCAGCTGTTCAGCTGTCAGCACGTAATGTACTTGTCAAAGCTATTACGTGCATGTGTACGTAATGTCAATCATACTTGTCAAGATGACAGTGTGGTATGATGCAGTTACTAGATATGGCGTAGGTAAAACTAATAATGTATCAAGACTTCACAAACAAATAATAAAATGTTGTAATGAAATATCGTGTACAATATAACAGGTGGGCCATCTAGTGGTTTCTTTTTAAAAATACAATAAAATGAACAACATTATTTTTTTTCCATGTATTATGGCTTTATTAAGAGCAAACATTCCCATTAATTATGGAACACAACTTCGTTCAAGTGGATGCCTCGGCTGGCTTCGCAGTAGCGCATTCTGTCACTCTAATTTTCCAAGACCTTGTTGATGATTTCGATCTGTAGCTCACGGATTGCTTGGGTGATATTGGCCTGAAGTGCTTGAATCATTTCTGGATTGTTGGCATAACATCGGCCTTTCACGGTTCCCCACAAAAAAATCCAAAGGGGTTAAATCGCAGCTCCGAGGCGGCCAATTAACATCGCCAAGACGGCTGATAACACGATTTAGGAATTTGGTGCGCAAAAGATCGATTGTGGCATGGGCTGTGTGGAATAGCGCGCCATCCTGCATGAACCATAGGTCGTCCAAATCCATGTCTTCAATTTCATTAAAAAAAAAGTCGGATAACATGGCTCTGCAACGCTCACCGTTGATCGAAACGTTGATTCCAGCCTCGAAGAAAAATGGTCAAATGATGCCACCACTCCACAATCCGCACCAAACTGCCAATCTCCGGGGATGCATTGGCTTCTCGACAAAAACGTGCGGGTTTTCCGAGCCCCAGATGCGGAATTTTGTTTGTTAACGTAGCCGCCAAGATGAAAATTTGCCTCGTCAGAAAATATGATTATTTGCCCAAAATCGTTGTCCAATTCAAGCAACTCTAAGGCCCAAACTGCAAAGCGATAACGAAGCGGATGGTTATGCGCCTTTAATTGCTGATTCAATTGGACCTTGTAAGCGAATAATCCGAGATCTTTGTGCAGAATTCTCCTCAGGCTAGTGCGTGCAATGTTGAGCTGTTGAGATCGACGGCGATTTGGTGTTCGTAGATTGAGTCTCACACTCTCGGTTACAGCAGCCACATTCTCGTCTGTGCGCACCGTACGAGAACGAGGACCATGAGTGTTGTTCACTAGCATGCCAGTCTCACGAACTTTTTGCACAAATTTGCGTACAGCAGGCGCGGTGGGTGATTCATTTCGGCCAAAATTTCTTTTCAACAAACGCACTGTTTGGCCTACACAGCACTTACTTTGGAAATAAGTTTGCAATATTTCCCAACGTTGTTCAAGCGTAAAGCGACTCATTTCGTACCGCGGAGGAATGATACCGACTTTCTGTCAAGATTTCGAGCGGTAAAAAGATGTCAGTGTCAAAATAACCTATGATTTAAAAAGAAACCACTAGATGGCCCACCCTTTAGTATCCAAAATTTGGTTCAAGTAGCCTGATGGTACTCCAAAGTCCATGTTAGAAAAAGGTTAGTATCCCTTGCAGTAGCACGAAATAATTTAAATAATAGTGTGAAAACTGTTCATACCATAGAGTTAGTATGGTCTAGAGCAGTGGTGGGGAAACTTTTTTTAAGACGGGCCATTTGTAATAACCAGACAATCGTAGCGGGCCAAAGAATAATGCTTAATCGTTAAAAAATGTATGTGTTCTATAAACATATACATATATTATTACATGCACTTATTATTTTAATAGTAAAAAAGCAAAAGGTAAGAAAATTATAAGCACAAAATATAAAATGTAGTTCTTGATGTGAAGTATTATCACTTTATTTTCTGGTGTCATTACTGGTTGATGGTGCATGAGAAAAATAAAATTGAGACTGTTTCATCAAAATTTCATTATAGTCCGGTTCCATTTGCGAAGCAGAAATTCTTAAAACTGATGAAAGGTGCTCATCTGTAATTCTGTTTCTTAAAGAACTTTTCCTAAGCTTCATTGTTGAAAAGATTTGTTCGCATATATAAGATGAGCCGAACATTGTCATTATCTTCATTGCATGAGTAATTAGATTTGGGAAATTATCTGGACTTAAATTTTTATAAAATTCTAGTAATGGTACTATATGAAAAGTTTGTTTCAGGAGAGTATTACAGTTCAGTTCTATTAACTCAAGTTGAAATTTTGCATCAACTTCTTCGTAATTAACATTGAATGGGGTCGCAAAAATACTAAACTATGGTTCCATTTTTCTAAAGTCCTGAAATCTCCTTTCAAATTCTGAAGATAGTTTTCTCAAATTAATTTCGTATTTTTTAATCTTATTCTTTGATATAGTGAATTTTAAAGATTGTATTCTTGGAAAATGAGAAAAATCAGATTTAGAGATCTGATTAGCAAATAATAATAACTGTAATTTGAAACTTTTCAGGTTGCCAAATATCGTGAAGAAACTGATTTTTTTCCTTGCAATTTGAGATTAAGTTTATTGATGTGTACGAGGAGGTCTGTGAAAAAAGCGAAATCAGAAAGCCACGTTTCGTTTTCTAAGACGTCAAATTGATTATAAATGTCTTTATCAAGAAGAAAATTCACAATATCGTCTTTTAAATCCCAAATTCTTTCAAATACTTTTTCAGCACTTAACCAACGAACTTTTGAATAATACAGGATATCGGAATGCTCAGCATGTACGGACTCCAAAAACTGTTGAAACTGGCGTTTTACAACAATATTAAGTATATGGTCAATATCTAAAGCCGATTTACAGAGAGCATCCTGATGTATAAGGCAATGCAAAAAAACAACATCATTTTCCGGATACTTAGAATTAAATTTCCCAACAAATCCTTGATTGATTCCAACCATATTAGGAGCACCATCTGTAGTTACATTACATAACTTATCAATAGGTAAACGAAGTTTATCGATGCACTTTTCAAATTCACAAAATATATCGGCACCAGTCGTTGTTCCTTTCATTGACTGCAGCCCTGCAAGTTTTTCTGTAATTTCAAAGTGGGCGTTGATTCCTCTTACAAATATGAGTAATTGCGCAGTATCGCTGATATCTGTACTTTCATCCATGGTAATTGAATAAAAAATAAATTTTTGAGTTTTTGTAGTCAGTTGTGAAATTAGATTTTTATCAATATTTTCAATTCTCTCGTTGATTGTTCTTCTTGAGAGACAGTGACTGAAAATCATTTTTCTTTTCAGGGCACATAATATCGCACACATCTATCATGCACTGCTTTATAAATTCACCATCTGAAAATGCTTTATTAGATTTAGCAATATTATAAGCCAACACATAACTGGCTTTCGTAGCGCATCTTTGAGAATGATTAGCTCTCTGAAATAATTGTTGTTGACTTGATAAATTTTTTATTAAATCTTTCGATTTAATTTTTTTCACCTCTTCACTGCTCTTGAAATGGCGTTGAATGTTATATTCTTTTAAAACTGCAACAGTTGTATTGCAAAGTAAGCACACAGGTTTTTCTTTAAATAAAGTAAAGAAATATTTCCACGTCCATTCTTCTTTAAAAACTCGACATTCTGAATCCACTTTTCTTTTTTTAACATCCATTTTAGACGTTACCTACTACGGAGAACAACACACAGAAACGCAATTGACGAAAGCTTACTGCTAACTAATGCTCTTGCGCGGGTGTTTGTTGAGGCAGTGGGAGTTTCGGGGATTACACAAACAATTACTCAAGTCACAGCGGGTCGTTGCAGATGACTGACTAAGTCGCTAACTAACTGATCTTCGGGCGGCCTCGCTTGTATTTATACCTACCTGCAAGGATTGTTCGGGAATTGGATTTTTCCGGTTCTTTCGAGAAAACAAGTTTCGAGCGAAGATGAGTCATCTGTTTTGTTCGGATGGATTTGTCCAGAATACTATTGTGTTTTGAATATCGCCGCAGGTAGTTTTTATGCGGGTCGTCACATTACGAAGTAAGAACGCGTTCAAACATTCTCAAACGGCACTCTTAAACGGGTCGGATTAAACCTTTCCGCGGGCCGGACTTGGCCCGCGGGCCGTAGTTTCCCCATCACTGGTCTAGAGCCTGGGTCTCCAAACTTTCCAGCCTTAGGGCCATACTGATTACTCCAGTAAGTTCCGAGGGCCAAAACCATATTATCATTGTTGCCGGTGGTAAAAAGTGAAATATTCCACTGATGAAAAAAAATGTCCGAAAAAGTACGCAACGTTTAAAAAAAGGCTGCAAATCGGACTAAAGTCCGCAAAACGGCAACACTGCATATTATTAATTTTCCTGTCATTATCTGTAATTTCTAGATTGGTCGTAGAGTACAAGCCATGAGGAGTAACGTGACACGACATCTGGTGGACACAAGCGGAAATAGGTAGTACCTTCTATCGCTAACAGATGGCGCCAATAGCACGTACAGAATAATCTCGTTGGTTCGAGAAAGTTCTGGTGTCTTCCACTCACTTCTAGATGGCAGTAATTGGAATATATAAGAAGGCTAGTGGCGCAACCACAAGTCAGTTCCTATGACACTGTTGTGAAATAAAATAGTGCGTACCTCCTTAAAACGTGTTTGTGCGTGTTTAAGTTTAAGACATCTTTGTAACAGTATTTTGATTTGAATTGTTGCTTTTGTGTGTGATTTAGTAGTATGGAAAAAAAGCGAAAAATTGATAGTGAATGCAGAAAATTCAAAGATCAGTGGAACATTCAGTATTTCGTAATTGAGTCCAGTAACAAGGCGCTATGTTTGATTTGCAATGAAAGCATAGCCGTTCTCAAGGAATATAACATTAAACGTCATTATGAAACAAAACATTTTCAAAATTACTCAAAATATACAGGAAGTTTGCGGACAGAAAAATTTGAAGCTATGAAGCGCGGATTGAAATCGCAGCAATCTTCATTTACAAAACTCAAAACTGAACAAGAGGCTACAACTCGTGCCAGCTTTCGTGTGGCTCTTGAAATTGCAAAACGTGGAAAACCATTTACCGATGGAGAAATGATCAAAGAATGCATAATTGCAGTAGCCGAAGAAATGTGCCCTAAAAAGGTAAATTTATTAAAAACTGTCAGTATGTCAGCAAACACTGTGGCTCGAAGGGTAGAAAACATCGCTGAAAATATATCCTCTCAACTGTTCGACACAAATGGACATGTTGAGTGGTTTTCTTTCGCCTTGGATGAGTCAACGGATGTGTCAAATACTGCTCAGGTGTTGATTTATATTCGAGGAGTAGATAAAAGCTATGAAGTGCATGAAGAACTTCTTGATATGTATAGTATTCATGGAACAACCACTGGTACAGATATTTTTAAAGGAGTTGAAATGGCCATTAATCAAAAGAACCTTCAATGGAAAAACTTGAAATGTATTACAACTGATGGAGGCAAAAACATGAGTGGGAAAGATAAAGGAGTGGTCGCTCTTGTGTCAAAGGCTGTAGAAAATGACGGTGGTTCAAAACCATTAGTCTTACATTGTATCATTCATCAACAGTCTTTGTGCGTTAAATGTTTGGATATGTCTGAAGTTCTGAAACCAGTCATATCAATTGTTAATTTTATCAGATCTTTTGGGCTGAATCACCGACAATTCCGACAATTTATTGAAGAGATTGGAGAAAATGACTTACCTTATCATACTGCCGTACGTTGGCTTAGTTGTGGGAAAGTCCTTCAGCGCTTTTTTGAACTTCGAGCAGTGATCGACATTTTTTTGAATGAAAAGCATCGCCCTCTTACTGAATTACAAAACAACGCATGGCTGTGGAAGTTAGCATTCTATGTTGATTTGACAAAACATATGAACGAACTGAATTTGAGATTGCAAGGAGAAAACCAGCATCTTTCTGGTTTATACACTAATATCAAATCATTCCGGAAGAAATTGATACTGTTTCAATCACAACTACGAAGTAAATGTTTTTCACATTTTAAAACATGTGAAATATTCAGCCACATCACTGAGACTGAGTTTCCTATCGATTTTGCAATCGAAACTTTGAGTGCTTTGAAAAAACATTTTGATACTCGTTTCTCGGACTTTGATGCCATTGCGAATCAAATTAAGATTTTTCAGAATCCTTTTGATACTGACATGAAAACCCTAGCCCCGGAACTTCAAATGGAAATGATTGATCTACAGTGCAGTGATATAATTAAGAACAAATATCAAAACTCATCTTTGTTGGAATTTTATAAGGGTCTTCCACTGACATAATTTGATAATTTGCATAAATTTGCTCGTGGGCTGTTTTCTGTTTTTGGTACTACTTATTTGTGTGAGACCTTCTCCAAAATGAAGTACACAAAAAATGTTTACAGATCTAAATTAACTGATGAGCATCTTAAATCTCTTTTAATAATTGGTACAAGTAAAATTAGTCCACAACTACAAACTATTGTCAGTGGAAAATCTCAATTACATAAATTTCATTAGTATTTCATATGTCATTATGCTTGTTATAAGTTATCTTTTTATTTAAAATGTATAAAATGTTAGTTGGATTCATTTCAATAATTTGTTAGTTATTATATACTGAAGTTAAATTCTCTGCATATTATACATGTCTTTACTCATTACAATTCTGTGTTTCTTTATCCAACTTATCACAAAAACAATAACAATAAGCCTACAACAATGTTATGAGTAGTTAGCCCATGACCATATCAATGTAGATGTCATATTAATAATTATTCAACATAAAATTAGAATACTTCAGTAAACTAAATTTAATTTGCTATAAAAAATATGTTCTCTAAAAGGAGTTTTCAAGTATGCTAGCTCTCCGCGGGCCGGACAAAATCTGTCCGCGGGCCGGATGTGGCCCTCGGGCCGTAGTTTGGAGACCCTTGGTCTAGAGAAAGCATACCGCCCATTTGTTGTTACGAAACATAACTGTTCTGCGCGGGGTGAGGCGTGTGTTTACATTCATGTTTGTAAACACGCCAGGCCTCTTCGGTTAACCTGACTTTTATATTTATTTATCTAATTGCGTATGTTGTGTATAGTGAACGTAAAAAGACTGAAAAGACTAATAGTGTAAAAACATTTTGTCAAAGAGACCACAGTTCTATTAAAATGGTGCGCATTTGTGTATACTGTCAAGTGAAACAAAAAGGAAACAATGATATATCATTTCACAAGTAAGTTTCTCATGTTTTTATTAAAATCCTAGTAAGTTAAAATCAGAATTTGTCGGATACAAACAAATTAGTAATTTACGTGACTAGTTCCAAAAGTGATATTTTACAGGTTAAGTAGGAAGTTTCCAGGACGAGCCGTAGGCTAGTCCCGTAAAATCACTCTTGGATCGTGTAATGTGATCGTTTTCTGCATGTTAAAAAGAACATGGATGGAACCATGATTTTACATGAAAATGTGCTAACTCTTATAAATATCTGTCATATTTAGTTGTTTATTCGTTCAAAAATAATTTGAATAAATTATATATGGCTACATATTATGCGAACTGTAAAATGTTGTTTAAAACCAATTGTGTCGATTATGTTTCCAATGCATATTATTTTAAGTTTTTTTACATGAAATCTTTGGCCTTTAACATTCCTTTCCCGGGATCTGGCTCAAATCACATATAAGTTTATAAAATGGTTAGCACTTTTTGTGTGGCTTGAGGTTACGTCCATGTTTGTAAACACGCCAGAACACATCAGTTAACCTCACTTTTAAGTTTGTTTACATTTAATCGTGTTTGTAAACAAGCGTGTTTACATTTTATCTTTACATACAAACATTGCCTATCCCCACCATCGCATTACTCGTCTATATTATACTTGGTCTGAGGTTCATACTATATTATTCTATGATAACATTTTAAAATAAATGCTTACCTTATTAATTAATTTTTACAATTCTCTTGATAATTTTGGTCTTCCATGCCACGGATACAGACACATGAAAAGATGAACACTCGCCTACTTTTTATCACATAACCTCTACAAAAATGAAAAATATTCCTGCGTAGTTGCTTGTGCATATTTATATTGAAAGGCTCATCAGTACCAACAGGCTGCATGTTGATTTCAGTTAAAAGCAATGTTTTTATAGACTAATAAAGTTTTGCTACATTAAAGTACCGCTCGTCGACAAGGGGTTACCATAATTAAATCTATATATTTCATAAAAGTTGTTAAATATGTATTGTTTGATTTATGGATTAACAATTAAGGCCAATTTGCACTCCGACTGGTTAACTTTAATCATCCACTAATCATTGATTAAATCTCTGATTCAAGATTCTAGAATATCGGAATATTATAAATTTGTGAGAAAACCTAAACATGCCTCTTCTATCAATATGCTGTTATGCAAACAATTTGTAAATATAATTGTTGTGTTTTTAAAAAGTACTAATCAATGAATTGCATGAAAACAAGCAAAAGTATGAAATATTCGCTTACAAATTATTTAATAATAATAATAATAATAATAATAATAGGCTTCATATTGGCTATACAAAACCAAGTAATAGCCACCAGGAATTACAGAAAGTACATACTAAAAGAAACAACAATTAATGATGACAAATGTAGAAGATGCCACCAACACCCCGAAACCATTGACCACATCGTATCAGGATGCAAATTACTTGCTGGCACAGAATACACAAGTAGGCACAATACTGTCACAAAGATAATACACCAGGCACTTGCTCTAAAACATAAATTACATACAGACAACCAGCCATACTACAAATGCAACCCGCAGACAGTTCTTGAAAATAAAGAGTATAAATTATACTGGGACCTCACCATACACACAGACAAAACAATCATGCACAATAGACCGGACATTACATTTCAGAACAAAACATGACACACAACATATATTATAGACATCGCAATACCAGCAGACCATAACATAGTGACTAAATACACAGAGAAGAAAACCAAATACCAACCATTGGCAATTGAAATGGAAAGAATCTGGAAACAAAAAACAGTACACATAATTCCACTCATAATATCCACAACTGGTATCACACCACACACGATGACACAACATCTGTCGGAACTAGATCTGCCAAACAACATTCACACTCAAGTTCAAAAAGCAACCATACTTCACACATGTAACATAACAAGGAACTTCTTGAATCAGAAATAGATTATGTTTGGACTTGGCTAATGCCCGTCTAAATATAATATAACCGACAACAAGTCGAGATAAAATGGATAATAATAATAATATTTATTCAGTGCCACCAGAATAATCTTTACACGGGTCAAAAATTACATGTAAATTTAAAATATCATCTAAATTAAATAAGGCGAATAAGTTAAAATTAAAAATACAATATACACATCACATATTAAAATAACACTTAAACATATTCACGTATATAGTAAGTAGCAATGTAGCAATGCATGTGGAAAAGTAATATGGAAAATCAAACTTTTTTAAAAACTTTTTAAAATAGATAAATAACTTGTAGATAAAAGTTGGCAAAATATCACAAAATTTGTCAGCCAGTATCTCCTCAATACTATAAAATGCTTTTTTGCTGAAGTATTTTTTTAGCGATTTTTTGAAAGCATTTGATTGTAATTCTTTTATATGATTAGGAAGAGCATTGTAAAGTTTGGGACCGTAATAATTGATACTGTTCTGCGACTTACACAAACGCCGATATTTGGTAACAATGCTGGTTCTAGTTCTAGTTGCGTATCTGCGTACCTGATGGAAGGTTTTAAAATTGTTGATATGTTTACGCATATACTTTAAGCATTCCACTGCATACAAACATGGAACAGTTAGTATATTTGATTCGATGAATGCATTGCGGCAGTCATCTCTGCAGCCTAAAGATGCTACTATTCGAATTGTTCGCCGCTGTAGCGCGAATATTCGTTTGGATATACTAGAGTGTCCCCATATCAGTATACCGTATAGGATGTGGCTTTGATATACTGAAAAATATATAATTCTTAGTTCAGGGCAGGAAGACAATTTTTTAATTGCATAGTTTATTGCAAACTGTTCGTTCGTGTTCATACCATGATAGTTTGGAGTCAATGTGTATGCCAAGAAATCTTGTGCTGTTTATTGTGGTATTACTCTTTAGGGAAAAGGTAACTGTTGTCGACTTTTCTGGATTAACAGATAACCTGTTAGCAGCGAACCAGTTCATTATCTGATCAACCGCTTTTCGATTGATTTCATTAACCCTTTCTTGATTATTCCCAACAGATTGTATAGTCGTATCATCAGCGAATAATATGGTGGATGAGGTTGTTTGGTACGATAGATCATTGATGTAAATTAAGAATAGTAATGGTCCCAATATGGACCCTTGGGGCACACCATACATGGTTGTTATTTCATTTGATGACCCATTCTTTAATTTAACTATTTGGCTTCTGTTAGCAAGATATGAGTTTATAATGCGACAACTATTGGGATGAAAATTGTAGTAGTGGAGCTTCCGCAGCAGAACATCACGAGAGACGCAATCAAAAGCTTTACTTAAATCAAGGAAAGAGGCAACAGTGTATGAATTATTTTCGAAAGATTAATAGATTTCTTCCGTCAGAGCTAAGATTGTGGCCCTTCCGCTGCGGAAGCCGTACTGACTACTCGAAAATATATTATTCGTTTCCAGAAAGTTAACCATTTGAAGATACAAGATTTTCTCGAATACCTTTGACACTATAGGGAGTATAGATATTGGTCTGTAGTTATTACAATCCAATCTATTTCCTTTTTTATATATTGGAATTACACAAGCCCGTTGTAGACAAGACGAAAAAATGCTACAGCTGATACATTAATTTATCAAACGCGTTAGTGGGGTGATAATTACGCTAATCATGTTTTTCAATAAGTACCATAGATGTCCCTACTGTTTGATTTTTTTTAGGTTGTGAACAACATTTCTAACATTAGTATCACTTACAAGTTCGAAATGAAATTAGCGTGAAGGTTTGACCTGCATTTTGTTTAGGAAAATAGTTGGAGAGTCATTGGTAGGTGGTATATCATGCATTATATCATCTATGACCTGTGTGAAAAATGTATTGAATTCATCCACAGAAATGCCTATATCTTCCATATTATTAAGTGATTTTTTCTTTACCAGCGACCATAAAGCTTTTGGCTGGTTTCCAGACTTTTTGATAAAAGTTGAATTCGCAGATATTTTTGCTTGTTTTAGCGCCATTTCATACTTGCGTTTGTAGTCTTTATACAGACCACTGTGTATGCTACTTGCATCTTTAATAAAATGAAGTGTTTCACGCATTAGGCGAAGGTTACTGTTGTACCACTGAACACTCGAGGCACCCTTATGAATTATATATTTTTCAGGAAAACATAATTTAATATAATGTTCCAGTATATAAATAAATTCATAGAAATTAGTTTCTGGGTAATTTACGTTTTGACTTATAAAGATCCAATCGGTGTTAGATAAATAATTATGAATCAGATATTGCCCATGTTTTGTGATTGGTCTTACCTTTTGATTCCTATGTTTACAGCTTTGGGTTATTATTTTTATGTTAAAGTGAATTCCAATATGATCAGAGGGCAATGTATCTACCGGACTAACTGTTATTAAATCAGTGTGTATATTAGAAAATACATTGTCTAAAGAATACTGGTTTCTAGTTCTAGTAAAATTGACTTTAGTTGTGAGACCATATGTTTTAAGTAAGTCGCTCAATGCAACGGCTGTTGCATCATCACCATTGAAGTGAACATTAAAGTCTCCACCTAAAATTATAGTTTTGTTAATATCCAGCAAATCAAGTAGGTTACCCAAAATATTCAAAAATTCAGTGAAAACGCTGGAGGGAGATCTGTAGATTGTGATCACTATTATATTGTGGGGTAATACTTGAGTTGTTGAAATCTCACAGTTGAGTTCGTTGGATAGACTATTAAGGTGATCAAGTTTTTTTACTGCCATGTTATTTTTTGCAAGCTGTAGTACACCACCATGGATGTGTGTTTGTCTTGCAAAAACGATGCTAGTTTAAAGTTGGCTATATTTACTAATTCACATTCAATTGTATTTAGCCAATGCTCACTGAATCATAAAAGGTTAATATTATTATAATCACCTAAAAATGCTTCAACATTGTTGATTTTATTTCTGAGACATTGTACATTTAAAAAATGTATGTTAAGAAAGCTATTCGAGTCTGAATCTGCGTTTCTATTTGATTTGTATTGCACCTTGGGCCCGTCGAAAAATATAGCGATTTAAAATAACACCATTAGGCCAATTTTTTGGATCTGTTAAAACATAATATTTGAAATCTGCTCCTATTTTGAAGGCTGGGCTAGTGGATTTGGTGATTACCTTTTCACATACAAAGTCATTGCTATTTATTATTAATTTAACATGACCTCGTAACGTTTCTTCAGTGACATTCTGCTTAACGCGTTTCAGGAACAGCCATGTTTTCTTTGGTTCTGCTTCCAGATTATATTTTATAGCACCTCCTGTTCCTACGGCCAGATTTGTCATTGTTTTAGTTTTCTTTTTGTGAGTAACAGTGATAAATTCATCTGCGTCGCCCTTGTTGGTATCGGTGTTAATCCTGCTTTTTGCGTGCGCTTCGGTAGCACGCGACTTAGCCGTGGTTTAACGTCGGAGTTGGAAGTGCGCGCGGCGCTTGTAATCCCCGCTCCGTCGTTAGGCGCTAAGGCAGACCCAGTCGACTCCATATGATTCTGTAAGTTCACAAGTAAGTTTGTTTTAATTTTATTCTTAATTTTTTTAAACGTCATAAGCAAAGCTATACTGAAGGGAGATAAATCTCGAAACGCGTCTATAGATGGCCTAAGATATTAGCTTTAATCCAAGTCCTTTCACTTCTAATTTGTTGCTATCTCTCCTTTAATTTTAAATTATATTGTTAGTTGGTTTGAAGAGAATTTGACCTAAACGTTACATATACTTTAATAGAGCGTTGTAACAAATCAAATTAAATAAGATTTTAAATATTTCATTGTATAATTCAATATCCGGAGGTGTATTTGCACGGGAAGTAGTTGTTTCAATGGATATATATCGTCTTAAATTGTCTTATTAATTAAGACACTGTTTGTATTTTCACGAATAGTTTTTTCGTAATTTTATATATCACATATATAGTTGACCGACCCACTCGATGAGAGGTCGCATATGTCGGAATTTCAAATTTCCCGCAATTTCTAACGGGCTCGTTCTCAATCAACAGCTGTCGGATCTGAAGGCACAAAAATGCCGATAAGACGAAATCGTCTCGAGATGAGCGTTAATAAATATAAATAATTACAACTGTAAGTATATATATATGATATTTTCAAATTTTAATCTATTGTATATTATTTTAAATAAGTCTACTGTCAAATAAATTTAAAACCCTTCTTCCTAGCACATGTGGATGATCTTCAAGTATACGAAACAACCATAGTCGTGGATATTTTCATCATATTGAACTAGCAGCTTTTTTTCATGGAGTATATCCCTGTTGTTGTTGGATTAAGCAATTCTGAATCTTGGGGGATAGGCGTTAACATAAATAATTAAAACCGTAAGTTTATATATTTTAAGTTTTTGTGTATTATTTTAATGAAGTCTGCAGTCAAACACATATAAAACCAGGGTGTCTACATTATTTCTCTTTATTTCTTTCTAGCATTTGTGAATGATCTTCAAGTACTAAGCATAAAACAGCCACAGATGTGGAGATTTTCTTCACAGCGGGCAAGGAGCACACTTCCATGGAGAATGTTTCCGTTGCTGTTGGATCAAGTAATTTTGAAATTCCACCTAGATTTCTCGATTTACAAAATAAGTTTCACTATATACCAAATACTTTTCCCTTTAATATTTTTGCTAAACATTTTTGCAGTAACAATAACTTTCTTCTGGAAATATTTTATTTGTATTTATACATACAGGGAGTTTTCTTTTAAGTATACGTATTCCAAATTCAACCTATTTTCTGTGAATCTTTAGATATTCCTTGTTTTTATTAGAGATCAATTTGAAGCTTTAAATGAGTGTTTTCCACTCCCAGGCTAAGCATGAAGTAAAATTTCGAGCTTAGAAAAGCCCTGTGAAAATTTGTCGAGGGTCGCGCAGCGACCCGAGACAAATTTTCTGGGCTTTTCTAAACTCGAAATTTTACTTCATGCGCCACGCGTATAAAACACAGATTTCAAGTGAAATTCGAATATACATAAATTTCAGAATATTTTAGTGTTTTATACGAGTAGCGCATAAAGTAAAATTTCGAGTTTAGAAAAGCCCAGAAAATTTGTCGAGGGTCGCTGCGCGACCCTCGACAAATTTTCACGGGGCTTTTCTAAACTCGAAATTTTACTTCATGCTTAGTCTGGGAGTGGAAAACTCTCGTTTAAGGTTATAAATTGAACTTTTGAAAAACAACGAATGTCTGAAAATTAACAGCTTGTGCATGCTTACCTTAAAGACAAATTCACTGTATGTAACACTACTTACGCCAGCATCCATTCTCCAGATAATGAGTCCTCTAATTTCATTTCTAAGATGCATTTTTTGACGAACTGCAGTTATTTTGCTGAGAACTGAAATGTAATTAACAAACTGTGATAAGGTTTTGACATATAGCGAAATATGTTTGTAATACATTATGAAATATACATTTAACATGTTCATTATGTCTTTGTTATTTTTCGCATGCACGGTAATTTAATACCGTGCGATGTTCCCTGCACCGCGCACCCCGCTTAGCAAGAAATCCGTCCGCTCCCCGCGGCCATTGACGTCATTTGCGATTGCAGCGCCGCCCCATCGAGTGGGTCGGTTAACTAAAATCATGATACGTGGAGCCCCCTAGGAGTTATCAATCTAATTTAATCTATGCGCTAAGGTGCGCACAGAATTCAGTGATACATCATTCGGTTGGTTCGATGCAGAGATGATTAGTGGGGGATGTATTGCTACACTCGTTGGCAATTTATGAACAACGTCACGTTTATTATTTTCGAATTTATTGCTTTTCGATTTATTGATAATTTGAGGAGATTTCTCAATGTCTTTATGAATGGGATCTTTAGGCGGGAATACACTAACCTCCAAACGTAGTCTAGCTATTTCCGACTCTAGCAGCTCTATTTTCTCTTGCATGAGTAAATTTGTGTACTTCAATTCACTTACGCGTTCCTTAAGGCTTTCGTATGCTTCCTTCTCGAAATCAAAAACATTATTGGCAGTTGGAGTAGCCATTGTGTTGTTTGGGGTGAGTAGGTCTCGTCCGCAGCATGAAATTTTACTAGCTGCACAGCTTGCATGGTATAAGGACTTACAGATAGTACATTGAGAGCCCGATCTTGCTAAACTTTCACAAACGCAAGATTTTTTGTTAGGATCACTAATCTTATTGTCGTTATTAGTAGAACTTGGGTTTTTACGACCGCCTTGTTCGTCGGCCATGTTGATATCTGATATTTAGACAATATTCCAACATATTAAGAACCCATTTTTGGGTCTTTGGCACAGATGTGTTCTGCTTTGAAATTCAAAAGGTTGGATATAAGAAAATGTATAAAAAGTTATGTTAAAATTATATTTATTACTATTGATTAATATTTACAGACACACAAAACACATTATTAATTCACCTCCTCAATAGAACTTGCGTATTTTTGATATTTATAACATGCGATTTGTAATAATCGATAAGATCCTTCAGAGATCGGAATTCTTCTACGGCTGAGTCGGGCTCTTGGTTTGCTAAAAGCCTATAACGGTAAGATTCATTAAGAATTGGTACGTTGAAGATTTTCGTTTGGCCTTTGATCACCAGCGTGCAAAAGTACTGTTTGCTTGGTCGCAGCAGAAAATAACCCAATTGTTTTGTTTCAAGCAGCCTGGAGACAGTGTCTCTGTTGGTGATGTTTTGGAAATACTCGTTTCTGTGTAATTCATCTGAAATAAAAATTGATGATATCTTGGTAAATTCAATTTAAAAAAAATGGTTTGCAAGCTACTGAGTTTAGAAGACTTATTATTATTTAGTTGCTCTTTCTTTACTTTTATGTTCACATGTTTTGAAAGCTACACAAGATTTCATGAAAATACAATTATAATAAATAAACGTAAGAAGTTATCAGGTATACATTTTTTAAATGTTTACATTCCTAAATATTTTAAATTTTCACTCATTATAAAATCGTTGATAACAAACCAAATATGTGTTTTTGGCAGAGCTGGGACGAATCCTCGTAAAAATCACCTAATATGATTCGAATCTCGAATAAATTATTCGAAAGAGAAAAATATGATTCGAATCAAATATTCGAATCCTGTTTTTTAGAATCACGAATACAAATTCTTGAAGAATAAATTTGATTTTATTATTTTTTTTCAACTATTTATATATAAATATCGTTACCAGTTGTTTTAACAAAAATATTTAAAACCTAATTATTTATTATTACCACTGAACATCGTTGATAACAGACTAAACATCTGATTCCCTGTTACTCTGATTAAAGATGTATTTGTGTGTTTCTGAACTTCACTTCAAATCAGTGTTTTCTACGCGTGGCGCATGAAGTAAAATTTCAAGTTTAGAAAAGCCCGAAAATTTGTCTAAGGTCGCTGGGCGACCCTCGACAAATTTTCATGGGGCTTTTCTAAACTCGAAATATTACTTCATGCTTAGTCTGGGAGTGGAAAACACTCACTTAGGGCTTCTAATTGCACTCTTAAAAAAAAAAAACAACGAATAACTAAAGATTTAAAGAAAACAAGCTGAACTTGGAAAACGTATATTTTAAAGAAAAACTCCCTGTATATCAAAGACATGTCATTTGGTTGTACGGTAAGCAATCAGCTGTTCAGCTGTCAGCACGTGATGTACTTGTCAAAGCTATTACGTGCATGTGTACGTAATGTCAATCATACTTGTCAAGATGACAATGTGGTATGATGGGGTTACTAGATAGGGCGTAGGTAAATACTTTAATTTATTCTTAAAAAAAATATTTTCAGTTGACCAGCCCTGATTTAGATAATTTAATAAACAATGTTGAATTGATTAATAAATTGATTTTATATATTTATATCTGTTTTCTTGATAAAAAAAAATACTTCAAACTTAAGGTTTAGATAAAACTTACAGACATTAATCTTTCCTACACTGATCACTGAATTCTAAAATTCTAATTAATTCTCTGGGTAAATTAATTGAATAAAACACCTAAACGTCTAATCAAGTTTGTACAAAACCAAATAGGTACTTAAAAGTTTTTAAATTGAAAACATGATAAAATTTTATTTCATTATCGTAAAATATTTATTTATATATTTAATTAATCAACGGACAATTCCATTTACAGATTGATTCACAAGATATAAATAAAACTCTAAATATTATTTTAGCTGTACTTTATCTGATTATATTATTGACAATTATTAAGCCCTTTTAATGTTACTATGTACAATCATTGAAATAAATAAATAATATAAAATAAAGATTGACATTAAACAAAAATGAAATTAATACAATATACTATATTAATACAATATACTATAAAATATATTTTCTTTATTCTTTTGTTTTTAGAATCTTCAATTGTCAACCAGTCAGTATTAAAATAATCTAGTTAGTTGTTTCTATTATTAGTTTATATATTAGACATAACAAATTATACATTTCTGAAAAGCGAATAAATCTCTTTTCTATGTTACTATAGCCAACTATGACCCCCATAAGAAAAAACAAAGTTGGCCCTTGTAACTCAAATATAATAATAATTTTCGAGAATCTGAGTACACTACCAGATTCCTATTAAAAAAAGTGTTGTAAGAACATGCACATTAAACTCAACTTCCTCTGAAAATAAATGAGCTATAACATAATAAAAAAAAATCATTTTTCGCCATACCGCCTGAACTACGTGAAATATCAAACGTTTTTTTTATGGGGTTTAGTACAATTTTAGATAAGGAGTATTTCATTCCATTTAACTAAATCTCTATTTTTTATAATAATGGAGATTCCCATGCTGAGAATAAATCTGTGGGCAACCTGTATACGACCTGTTTCTTTACGTAAACTAGGATATACATTTTGAAGAATACAAATTTAATTTTTCTAAAACTCTAAGACGAAATCCTGGCTGCACCAGTTTAAAACATACAAAGGGCGATCAAAAAGTAAGGTTACAAAGCCTGCAATAACACGTGTACATTTTGTAACCTTACTTTATGATCATCCCACATACACGCATTGATAACTCGCTATGATTGGTCCATTCACACTTTAGAAAATTCAATTTTTTAACTTACCATCATGACGTAAAACGGGTGGAGGTATAGGAGGCAAAGGAACATGCTGCTTGTTGAAAAACGAGGACTGCATTAATTCATTCGTTATCAAATACCCTCCGTCATCAACGGGAGCCTGGAAATTCTTCTCCGGAACCCTCGGAGAATTCAGGAAAGTCTCCAATAACTTTGGTATCTGCCCTACATCCGGAGCAGGCTCGTAAGTATCGTCATCCTCGTTATTCAAAGTCGGCTCTGAATGGAATTTCGTAATATTCAACTTCTTTTTGTGTTGGTCTTCTAGAGAGGAACGTAACTTCGGCTGACCGACTGGAGGTTTCGACGTCTTCTCTTCGGGAATAACATTGGAATTTCCGCTGTTTCTTTTCGGCGGTCTCTGTGGGGTTTTTGTTAAATCGAACAGAGGGGTTTCTAGTTTTAAACTTGGAGGCAATTTACTTGGAGGTTGCGGTAAAGGTGATTTAAGGTTTCTCGATTTATTAGGCATGGTGCTTGTGTGATCATTACTCGATGTATGTTGTTTAGGCAAAGTATTCGAGGAAGTAACCTCTTGATTTAGTTTCTTGGGTGGTAGTTCAAAACGTCTCGGAGGCATTGGAGGTTTATCCACCTGCAATTCCGGCGTGGAAATTTTACTCTTGAGCTCCTCCAAATTAAATCTCGCTGGTTCTGATTTTGAAGGTATCGGAATTGGTGGTTTGTCCACTGTAGTAGATTCCATTTTCCAGACGTCTTCGTTGCCGTAAATCGGTTCTACATTCTCCTCCTTTACCTCCTTCTTTTCATCAGCTCTTACTCCATTAAACAGCATTGCCAGTTTTTGTTTATTCGCGATGAAAAGCTCTGCTGATTTTTTTCTCTGCCTTTCATTCTCCTCCTCGATTTCTATCGTGTTATCACTTACGTAATTTACTCCTCCTGCGTTTTCTTCTGGTACATCTTCATCTTCAGACCAATCTGTGGAATTGCTTTCAAAGGATTCTTCCGATTCAGGTAACGCGTTTTTGAATTTTTCTCTCAGGTTGTTTCTCAAGCTTTCAGCTAAGTCAACCGTGGGTGAAGTGAGCTCTGTTTCCCTTGGTTCATTAATTAAAATAGGTGGTGGTGGTGTAATTGGCGAATTGTGCAATGGAGGTGGAGTTGGTTTTGATGATTTTTTTAATTGTGATGGGATTGGTTTTGGTGAGTTGTTCAGTGGTGGGGGTTTTGGTGAATTATTCAGTGGTGGAGGTTTTGGTGAATTATTCAGTGGTGGTGGTTTTGGTGAATTATTTGCTGGTGGTGGTTTTGTTGAATTATTTAGTGGTTTTGGTGAATTATTCAGTGGTGGTGGTTTTGGTGAATTATTTACTGGTGGTGGTTTTGGTGAATTATTCAGTGGTGGTGGTTTTGGTGAATTATTCAGTGGTGGTGGTTTTGGTGAATTATTTACTGGTGGTGGTTTTGGTAAATTATATAGTGGTGGTGGTTTTGGTGAATTATTCAGTGATGGTGGTTTTGGGGAATTATTCAGTGATGGTGGTTTTGGTGGGCTATTAACTGAAGGTGAAATTGGTTTTGGTGATTTTTTTAATGGTGGTGGGATTGGTTTTGGTGAATTATTCAGTGACGATTGGCTTGGTTTTGGCGGTTTATTTAAGAATGGTTGAGTTGGTTTCGGCGGCGGATAAGTAAAAGATGGTTTTGTTGTAATGTTCTGCTCATTTGAATTTAGGGAATTGACATTGTGAGGTGATTTTAAACTGTTTTGCAATGCTGCTGATTTTTTAGGCGGTGGTGGTTTTGGTTTTGTCGGTGATTTATAGTTTAAATATTGGGGATCACTTAGAACGAATTCTTCCGGATGATCTTTGGTTCTGAGGATGAGAGACCACAGACGATGGAGTTCTGGCGGTTTCAAGAAGAATTTGTATTGTTTTAGCTGATACTCGGTTATGTTCTATAAAAAAAATATAATTATTAAAATAATTTCTTTGCATCAGTGGTGGCTCGTCCATAAGGGCTACCCTCTTGAAAGATATATATTTTAGATGTATACTCGTTTATTTCTTTTAAGTAACATAACGTAGACACTCTAAACTGTCGGCATCCCAGTAGGTTCTGACTTCAGAAACATACGTCGTAATTAGACATATAATTAAATTTATTTGACGTTTCCGAGACTCACCGAATCCTATGACGTTCTCTAAGATATGCAATTTGTTTTTCAAAGCAACCGAAATGCTGACAGTTTATAGACACTCGTTATTTTAATAGAAATGAACGAATACAAAAATTGTGAAATATCTACATAGTTTACAATTGTCTACCTTGACACTGCATGAACAAATTTGTCATTAATACTCTAAATGTAGGTAAAACTTAAAAAACAGGACTAATCTGGTGACATTTAAAAAGAGTGTGTAATTTTAGTACTTATTTAAATTATTTATACATACAGGGTGTAGCACTTTGCTTCGCTACGCGATCAAACCAAATTTTCAGGCTTTTCTAAACTCGAAATTTTACTTCATGCTTAATCTAGGAGTGGAAACACTCGTTAGAAACATTAAATTGAACGCTTTTTAAAATATACGAATGCTCAAACATTTACAGCGTATGCATCGGAATATGAGCATGTTTACTTATAAGAAAAAATGCCAGTACGTATACTTAAAACAAAACATTTCTGTATGCATGATCTGCAATAGTTTATTTTTTTCAATTTTTTTGATGAAAAGGAAAATTGTTTATTTAATGCTATGTAACTATTTTTATCTATTGATTCTATTGAATCACTCTATTGGAAAAACCACGAACATTTAATATTTGTTTTGTAATAAGTTTTTTCAATAAAAAGTGTAAACAGGCATTATTTTTGTTTTAATTACTACATGAATATTTTTATTTTTTCAATTTCGCTTATAGTTATCTAACTTTTTGGGGAGTTTATGTCTGCAGTCCCATCAATAGAATTCTCACGGGCCATTTCTACAATACATCGCATTGTTAGTAGAAGGGAGAGAGACAAAAATAGAATAATAAAATACGAAAATATCTGATCCCTTTAAAAAAAAAGAAATCTCTTTATTTAAATTTCTTGTTTGGCATGAGTTTATAGAACTCATGAGCGAAATATTGATTATTTCCCAATTTATTTAGAGAACAAACAGTTTCCATGAGTGTACTTTAATTGGGGTCATTCACCAATACTGAAGGATGTATTTAAGCTTCAAAGGAGAGCAATTCGTGTGATGTCCGGTATCAACTATAGAGCTGACTGCAGAGAAAACTTTATACAGCTTAAGATTCTCACTGTCCCTTGTATGTATATCTTGGAGTGTCTAGTCTATATTAGAAACAATCTAGATGCTTATGCATGGAATAAGGACTATCATATGTATGAAACGCGTGCTAGAAATCATTTACGAATAAGTAAGTTCCGCTTATCAAAGGCCAGGACAGGCACAAGATATTATTGTATCAGTTTCTTTAATATATTGCCCAGTAATATACAACAACTAGACCCTAAGCTTTATAAAAAGTGGTGTAAAAACTACTTAACTAACCAAGCATTCTACTCATCTGATGAGTTCTTGTCAACTCCCATAGTGTAGAGTAGTATATACTGTAATATTTTAGTTTTATTATACTTTACTCATCATTTTAAAAATAATTGTTTCGTGTATTTAATTAATTTATATTGTAATTTTAATATCCTGTTTTAAGTGTCATATTTATTTATTTTATTATACAATTGTAATTTTAATGTGTTTTTAATTTGGAATGTTTTTATTACAATTCTAAATGTAAATTTACAATTGTAGTAAATCCAGCTTTTGATATATCTTATATTATTTATCGGTAATTCATTTGTGCATTTTAGACAAAATTATATCTCATCTGCTATTACCGTGATTACTCTAAATTTAATTGCTAAGATCTATGACCTGTGTAAAACATGTAAATGTTATTTGCACCAATAAACATTATTATTATTATTGAGGGGCTCAGTGGAAAAATGGTACAAGTGCAATTTTCTTAAAATTTGCTATAAGTACAAAAATCTACAAATGAGATTCATATTTAGTAATAGAAAAAATAGTACAATTGAATATGTGTATCTCTCAATACAGTATACAATGTTATTGATTAAACGTCCACAGATTTTTCTATAAAAGTTAACTTTATATCCAATTTACACAAATAAATCTCATGTCACTTTAATTACTTTTCCACTGAGCCCCTCAATTGTCTACAAATTGTTGTCAACCATTGTTATTCGGTGATTCATGATTTTTAATAATAAAACGTTATTGCCTTTTTTTATTTTTTCTCATTTTGCCCTTATTAAAGTTTCAATTCTCAACGAAAAAATAAAAAACAACTTACCAGAAACGTTTTGCCATCAATCTCTTTATCAATAACGAGTTGTCTGCACCCGGAAAATCCGTTCTAGAATTGCGAAATATTCATGTTTATCCTCGTTTCACTTCCGATTTCAAGAAGGCCATTCTACTTACATTATCCAGGGCGTCCGCGAGGGCCTCAGGAGACAACCTTTCGATTTCTCTCAGGGCCCTGATTTTGCTCATGCTGGCGCACAGAGTAACCCTTTGATCGCGACTGTGCAATACACTTTTTTACCGTCTCTAATCAGTAAATCGTCACGTCCTGACTGATGATAAAAGCCTTATCGCGACTTTGGTGGGTTCGGGATTTTTAAATGGGAATTTCATATAATTGCAATGATTAATGTGTAAATAACTAACTACTTAGTAGTATTTTAATTGCAATTTTTTGCAAAATATTCATATATATATTTAATATATATGAATATTTAACAGAGCCGGATTCGAATACTTTTAGAGGATTCAAAAAAAGGTATTCATATTCATATTCATATTTATTGATGTATTGACAAAAGTACATGTTTTACATATGTCACCTTAACCTACGAGTATCTAATAATAAAAAATATAATAACAATAAAACCTTATAAGCTAGTTTGTATAGTGAGACACATCGAAGTAAATAAGTAAATAGATCTATAGTCACATATTAAAATAACTTATTAAGAAATAACATATTAAAATAACATATTAAAATATCATATTAAAACAACATATTAAAATACCACATTAAAATAACACATTAAAATAACATATTGAAGTAACATACGGACGTTCACAATTTAAAATGAGTTTTAAAATCAACTTTAAGGAATTCTTCCCAGCAGTAAAAACCTTTATCCTCAAGTAGCGTTTTCAGACGATTTGCAAATTGCTTGGAGGCAATTGCTGTATGTTTTTCGGTAGTGCGTTGAAGAATTTAACAGCGTGGAATCTAGTACCAGTCTTCGCTTTCGAGAGTCTTGTTGTTTGTAGATATATGTTTGATTCTTGGCGAGTATGGTACTTATTGATGTCGCTACAAGTTTGGTAGCTATCCAAATTGTGTCTAATATGAGACAAGCAGGCAAGAATAAATAGTGATGGGAATGTTAATATTCTTAAATCAATGAAAGCTTGTCTGCAGTCATCACAGTAGTTCAGGCCAGCTAACACTCTTACTACCTTTCTCTGAAGACCAAATATTCGGTGTCGAATAGCGGCATGACCCCAAGTAAGTATCCCATATGTGATGTTGGACTGGAATAGCGAGAAATATGTCGTACGAGCTACGTTCCTTGATACTATGGGTGCCAGGTTTATAATAAGATATATACTCGAACTAAGCTTTCTAGCGAGTATATCCCCATGAGTAGTCCAAGATAGAAAGGAATCAATGTGAAAGCCAAGAAATTAAGTTGATTCATATTTAGTTGATTCATATTTCCTTAATGTGAACGTTAGGGAAGCAGATTTGTTGATATTCAGTTTTAGTCGATTACATATGAACCACTCCGATACCTCCCCGAGTGCTTTATCATGCAAATTATTAGCAATAGAGTAATCTTTAGATTTGTTAATAACAGTGGTATCGTCTGCATATAATATTGTATTGGTGTTTGGCGTCGCATTAGGTAAGTCATTGATGTATATCAGAAACAACAGATGCCCAAGAATAGATCCCTTTGGTACACCGTATTTAATGGGCAAGGCCTCAGACATGATTCCATTTGATAGTACCCTCTGAGTCCTTCCAGTGAGGTATGAGAGTAAAATCCTGCAAGTGTCTGGATGAATATTGTAAAAATAAAGTTTGCGCAGTAAAATGTCGTGAGATACGCTGTCAAAAGCCTTAGACAGGTCTAGAAATGTAGCTCTTGCTAAAGATCCATCTTCGAAGACATTGATAATTTCTTCAACTAATTTCGATAAAGCGATCCCCGTTGAACGTTCTTTCCTAAAACCATATTGCTCGCTTCTTAATATGTTTGATTGTTCTAGGTAAGTAGATAGTTGATCTTGCAAGATTTTTTCAAATATTTTGCCAAACAAGGGCAGCAGAGAAATTGGACGATAGTTGTCAGGATCGTTTGGATCTCCTTTCTTAAGGACCGGTATGACCAAGGCTCTCTTAAAAGTATCCGGAAAGGTGTTATTTCTAATACACATATTGAGCATTTTTATGAGTGGAGATAAAATAGTGTTCATTACGGATTTGATAACATCAATTCGTAATCCGTAGATGTCCCTGCTTGAACTGGGTCGTAATCTACTTACTGCATCTCTGACAATATTCATCGATATTTGACTGAAACTGAAAAACTGAGTACTGCTATTAAATTCTGAAGACATTAAGGTTATTGGGTCTGTATTTGAATGAGGTAAGGATGATATATTATCAGCAATTTCAGTAAAGTGCTCATTGAAGGTCATTGCAGAAGTGGTTGGACGCGTAATTGATTTCGAGGGTCTTGAGCAATTAATAATTTTCCACGCGGCTTTTGGTTTAAAGTTGTTCTTTACAATGTACAAGTTATTGGCCTTCAATTTGCTACATTCAATTGCTCGCCTGTAACATTTCCTATGATTGTTCCTTAATACTCGTACTTCTGGATCACGCGTGGTGTTGTATATTTCGGATAGTAGCTGTAGGTGTTCTCTCATTTTTTTTAAAGAATTATTATACCATCTGATATGATTTTCCTGTATGTCCGATTTGGTTGTTTTGAGTGGAAAACAAGACTCAAAATATACAAGGAAGACAGACAAGAAGTTGTCCACACATTCGTTGGTATCACTTATTATATTCAGAAAGCTCCATGATTCCTCTTCCAATAGTTTAAACAGGGTATGTTTTCCAGCCGCAGTGATTTGTCTTATCGGTCTGTTATGTTTGGGATTCTGATTTTTGTTTAGTGGAACGGTAAAAATAATTGCTCTGTGGTCTGATAATCCTGTTTCAAGAGGATAAGATGACATAGTATGAAAGTTCGTCGCTATGTTGTCAATGCAGTTATTTAAGCGTGTGGGAAAGTTAATCATGAATTCTAGATCATAGCTATGAATAACATCCACGAGGCTCTCTGTATTGCGATTGGAAGTATTGATGTTAATATTGTAGTCGCCAATCACAAATATGTGCTTTTTATTTTGCTTGATGGAGTCAAGTACAACAGAGAGTGTATTCAAGAATTGATTGAGATCGCCATTAGGAGATCTATAGACTGTGATTATTATGTTACAATCTGTTTCAATTCCCGCTATTTCGCAGTTTTTCTCCGATGAAAATTGGCTGATATTTAAGGATGTGAATGCTATGTTATTCTTGACCATAATTAGAATTCCACCGCTGGATGTTGATTTTCGAGAATAGCTGGTTGCTACTTGAAAGTTTGAGAAGACAGTGGTTTTTATAGCATCGACGGTTAACCAGTGTTCGCATAAACATAGTACAGAAATATTTAATGTCGTGTCTTTAAGGATTGCGTCAATTTGATTTAATTTGGAGCGAAGAGATTGGATGTTTATATAAAGACAGTTTGCAGTTATATTGTCAATACTGTTTCCATCGACGTCGAGGATGTTCAGTTTTTTGGAGAAGATGTAGCTATGTGATCTTTGTAGGAGTCAAACTCTTTGATTTGTATCTTGTCTAGTATGTGTTTAACCAGTAAATGTTTGGATCTATGTGAGATTCGAAAGTAATTATCAGACTCTGAGTTGTTGGTTATGAATACACAGCTTAAGTCTTTTGCAAGTTGAGCTAATTGCTTATTAATTGTAATCATGAATTTATTGAGTATAGGTCTACGCTTCCATTGCGGATTTTCTGTAAGGTAGACATTGGTGTGATTTATTGCACACGATAAATGTTGTCTTACTTGCTGGTTGTTAAGAGAAGTTCCTTTTAGAGCATCAACCGCCCCTGCCATAATAAGTACATGATCGTTGTGTAAATTGTTTAGTTAGGGTGTTTATATCATTGATTATGCTATTAAACGTAGCATATGGTTTGAAAATCGATGTAATTTTCGGCTGGTTGATATGGTTACTGATTGCCTTTCTGAAAACACTTGATATGTGTTTGCCATGATTATCAGATAGTATAAGTACTTGGGAAATTTTCTTGAAGATTTCGGACTGACTTTTAGTTTTTTCTATATTTAGGTCTCTTACGTCATTGAGCGTATCTTCCATTAATTTAAGTTTTTCTTTTACTTCGTAATTTTCTTTGATTAAGTCTTTCACCGATAAGTGACCAAACTTGTTTAACGTTTCAGTGGTTGGCAATGGTGTTGTTGGAGTTAACGGTGTAGGAGATATCGTTGGACACTTATTTCTAAGGTGTTGCTGTTGTAAGTCTGTATAGCTGTTTAGCTCGTCTTGGAGGTCGGTGTTTAGTCGCTTACATTTTATAAGATCACCTTTCAATTGCTTCGTATCATTTTCGAGCTCGTCTATCCTTTTTGTGAGCAATTCCTCACCTTCGATTGCTTCATTTTCAATTAATTTTATTCTGGCAGTGAGTTTTTCAATATGCTTCGTTTTATTTTTCAGTTCGATCTGGAGTTCATCAATGATTTCCTGTTTGATAGATTCAAAGCTGCTGTTTAACGATGAGTTATTTAGATTTCTTCGACAACAGATTATTTTGTGATCACCTACATATTAAATCCTTTTCAGTTTGCTTTTACATGCAGGGTGGTAAATAGCATGGCAGTTTATGCAAACAAAATTCCTAAA
Organism: Philonthus cognatus; assembly: GCA_932526585.2. Classification (NCBI taxonomy): domain Eukaryota; kingdom Metazoa; phylum Arthropoda; class Insecta; order Coleoptera; family Staphylinidae; genus Philonthus; species Philonthus cognatus. The sequence continues at coordinate 33,414,107 of OW052245.1, read as the reverse complement.
GGTCACATTTTTGCAACACTTAAAATTACAACCAGGTTGTGACATTTTTCAGAAACCGAAGAAAATACAATAGAGTGAAAAGAAAAATAATAGTAGTGAAACAGTCGTGAAAATAATTATTTTATAATACAAAATAATAATAGTAAACTAATATAATAAAAAGAAAATATATATATACATACAGTATCGAACCCGTATTTGCAAGTGATGCACGAGTTAAGGAAACGCTTTAACACAATCAGCCATGGCGACGTTCGAGATATTGTTAAATTAAGATCATTGGCAATTAAAAACGTATATGATAATATGATAACATTTCGTTCAATTGCAATGAGATGTTAGTATAGAGGAGAAACAGAAACACAAACTTCACCACAAGGGGCCTGTCATGTGGACTTTTCAAACAAACAGGGCGGGCCACGGTAGGGAAAATACATTGGGTTAACAAAGGATTTATTACTGAATAATCAGAATAATAGCAATTATTAATAATTAAAAAGTAAAATAACGAAATAAAATAATTCAATATATGACTCTCAAGGGAATCGAACCCGGCGATATTAGATTGAGAGTCCACCACGTTACCACTCCGACAATTTGACTTATAAAAACAACAATAAATAAATAGTTATTTTAAGTAGAAGAAAATATGAGGATAATATTTTTGGAGGTTATGGATATTAACAATAATGTTTTGTAAACAAATTATCAAGAAAGGACAACTACGACAATCAGTTACCTATAACAGCTTGTGGCGTGGAGAGCTATCAAGCGCGTCCCCAGGTGGCGGATAGGGGATCGGCCATATCGACCCAGTTGAAATGGCTAGTGGTAGCTACAGGGATCACTCCAGGCCTAACATCCTGCGTGGTGGTACCGAAGGCTATCGCCGCGGACCAACTCCCCTCATCCCGGCTGTCGTATCGTGGCTAAGGGATTGCACTGAGGTTAACGATGCCGAGGTCCACATACTGCCTGGCAGTGTGCCCTCGTAATACCATTCAATCTCTGTTGACGTGGTCATGTCTCGCGGGCAGAGATTGAGGGGGGTCGTGGCTTAACCGCCTGGACCAAGAGGAGGACACCTCAATAAAATCCTAAATCTTAAGGTAGGGGACTGGGCCGATAAGATGCGTGGCTAGATAGAAGACTAGTCTTTACCGGTCCCAACCTCCAGGGAGATGGCGCCCCCTGGTTGCAACTAGCCTTCTCGTAGCATGCGGGGCTCTGTTACGGGTGACCTGTTACTTCCCTAGCTTCTCGTGGGAACAAATATGAGAACAAACAAAGAAAAAAAAGAAGGGGATACTACGTCCCCCCACACGGATGTCACCGACATCCCTAAAAATCTGGAGCAGGCTGGAAGGCCTGGCCAGAACACAGAGGATCAATCCTCAACTAAGGGATTTCAATATCCCAAGTTAGGTGGTGCGGCAAAGAAGAGGTATAGATTCCTCCTGCGACAAGGGGTTACCATGGAGGAGGCCCGAGCACAAGCCGTAATTCCCCTTAATCCTCCCAACTCCAAAGAAGCGGGCCACAACAAAAGGCCCAGGTCCGATGGCAGTACCCCGGAGAAAAGAGCTCCAACTAAGAGGGTGAAGGCGGGGGAAAGACCTTCCGGCTTTCAGACCGCAAAGGCTGAGGCTGGAGGCTCCAGACCTCGCACCTCTCCCTCTGCTGCTTCCTCCTCGGGAGCAGCAAAAAAAAACGGGCAGAGGCTACCAAATCAAGGCCTCCCCGTAAATCAACTGAAGGCGAAGGTCCGAAGCCTTCCTTCAGTCAGGCAGCAGGGAGCATACGGGTAGGTATAATGCCTAGTAAGTTCCCTGAGGCGTTAGCTGATGCGAATCAACTAACAATGCTTCAGGAAGCAATCCTGGATAAAATTGTGGAGCTAAAGGAAGGGGACATTCGCCCAAAATTCCTAAGCTCCAACAATAGACCAGGATGGCTTATGTTGGTATGCGCGGATAAGGCCACTGCAGACTGGCTAAAGTCCGTCGTGCCAGCACTAAAACCGTGGGATGGCGCCTTGCTGAAGTATGTGGAAGAAAAAGATTTTCCACATACGGATATAGTAATTGGCTACTTCCCATCGAGCGCAGGATACTCCAATGAGAGGATACTGCAGCTTTTAGAGGCCCAAAACAGCCTCAAAGCCTCACAAAGCTGGAGGGTGCTAAGGAGAACCTCCAATGGCCCCACAGTAGAGCTCGCCCTATCAGTGGACAGCATGTCGTCGGCAAGCCTCAAAGAGGGTGCATACAGGGTGAGCTACAAATTCGGCCACATACAATTAAGGCCGAAAAGGACCACGGGGGCAGATAAGACAGCCCCACAAAATGAGCCCGAAAAAGCGGATGCTCCAGAAATCATGGAGCTGGAGAACGCTCCAGAAACCATGGAGCTAGAGGAAAGGACGGACGAGATGCCCTACTCACCAGCTTCCGCACCCAATGCCGAGAAGGAGGTTGGACCGGCAAAAAACAACAAGCCGGACAGCCCATCCGTAGCAGGTGAGGGGATCGGAGAAACTGGCCCCAGGGGAAAAGGAACACTGAGTCCTGCCCCCGGAAAGCCAAAATGACCCGATCACCTCAAAAACTAACTTGCGTCCAAATAAACCTCCACCATGCTAAAGCGGCCTCGAGCGTACTTTCAAGGAGGTTTATTAAGGAGCAGTTAGACATAGGGCTCATTCAAGAGCCCTGGACCAGAAGAGGCCAAATTATGGGACTCCAATCCAAAAACTGTAAGTTGATCTATAGTACCTTACACAATAACGTTAGGGCCGCTTTATTATTCAAAGCCGGCACTAACTACATTCCTGTTCCAGAATTCATCACGAGAGATCTGGTCACAGCACAAATTAGAGTCACTAAGGGGACGAGCAAGAGGACAATCATTATAGCCTCGGCCTACTTCCCGGGTGACTCCACATCCCCTCCACCAGAAGAGGTCAAACGCCTCATCACCTGGTGCAGGAAGGAAAACAAACACCTGGTCCTGGGCTGCGACGCCAACGCGCACCACACTGTATGGGGCAGTACGGACACCAACAGAAGAGGTGAGTTCCTGCTAGACTATGTTTTAGGTGAAAACTTAGATATAGTCAATAAGGGCAATAAACCTACTTTTATCACATCAGTTAGAAAGGAGGTATTAGACATCTCACTAGCTGATAATTACATAAGCCAGTACATACAAAACTGGCACGTCTCAGATTACGTCTCACTATCAGACCATCAGCATATACGGTTTGACATCGATAGTGGTAATAACCACATCAATGGATTCAGAAATCCCAAAAATACCGACTGGGAGGCCTACCAAGAGCGCCTTACGTCGGAACTTGCGGGACCACTGAATCCTATTGAAACAGTCGAGCAGCTAGAAGCAGCATCGACACAATTACAAGATGTAATCAACATCGCTTACGAAAGTAGTTGTCCACTAAAGCAAAGGGCTGTTGTTAGAGAAGTGCCCTGGTGGAACAGCGAACTCGCGAGCCTAAAGGCCAAAACTAGGCGTACTTTTAATAGGGCTAAAGCCTCTGGACAGTGGGAGGATTACAGAAAGGCCCTTACGGAGTACAACAAAGAACTGAGAAAATCCAAAAGGAAAACTTGGAGGACTTTCTGCGAGGGGATAGATGATCTACCTCCCGCACAACGCCTCCAAAAAGTCCTTGCAAAGGATCACACGAACGGTATTGGACTACTAAAAAAGTCCAACGGTGAATACACTGGAACCCTAAAAGAAAGTCTAAGAGTACTCCTAGAAGCTCACTTTCCTGGGTCCCAGGCAATTAACAGTGAAGACTTACCTGCCATCGGCTTTGAGGTAGAAGAACGCCCTACCAGAGAAAGCAAAAAACTGGCAACAAAGATCTTCACTCCAAGCATAATAACATGGGCGATCAACGGCTTCAAGCCGTTCAAATCCGCGGGGGCAGATGGCATCTTTCCAGCCCTTTTGCAAAGGGCAGGGGAGGAGTTATTACCACGTCTCACGCAAATTTTCAGAGCTAGCTACTCTCTTGGGTATATCCCCAAGCAGTGGAGGGAGGTGGCGGTGGTGTTTATACCAAAGGCTGGCAAACGCGAAATTGACGAGCCTAAGTCATATCGCCCCATAAGCCTCACCTCCTTTCTCCTAAAATCAATGGAGAAAATCATTGATAGAAATATCAGAGGGAAAGCTCTTCAGTCGTTTCCCCTTCACAAACACCAATTTGCCTATCAAGCAGGCAAATCAACAACAAATGCCCTTCACACACTAACAAGTGTAATAGAGAAGAGCATCGCAAGCAAAGAAGTGGCTCTATGCGCATTCTTGGACATCGAAGGTGCATTTGACAACACCTCCTATGAATCCATAGACACGGCCACCAAATCAAGAGGAATTGATGCCTCCACATCCAAATGGATCCATGCTATGCTCAAAGGTCGTAGGATCACACTGTCCATTGGCGATGAATCGGCAACTGTGTTCGCAGTAAAGGGGTGCCCACAAGGCGGGGTTCTATCGCCCCTGCTGTGGTCACTAGTTGTCGATGAGCTAATATCGGTGTTATCCAACGACGGTTTTGACGTACAAGGCTATGCTGACGACATCGTCATCATAGTTAGGGGAAAGCATGACGATACGGTGTCCAACCGCATGCAGTCAGCCCTTCGGAAAGTAAGTACATGGTGCGTGCAGAAGGGGCTCACTATCAATCCCAACAAGACTGTAATTGTCCCATTTACAGGTCGTAGAAAATTAAATCTTAAGGCACTAACCATGAATGGGACACTCATTGGGCTTTCCAACACAGTTAAATATCTCGGCCTCACCTTTGACCAGAGGCTAGACTGGAAAACCCATGTGGATAACATCACTGCCAAAGCAGTAAGGGCAATATGGGCTTGCCGCAGGCTATTTGGCAAACGATGGGGTTTACACCCCAAGATGATATACTGGCTTTTCATTACGGTGATAAGACCAATAATCACCTATGGTTCCGTGGTCTGGTGGACGAAGACAACGGAGATCACAACCCAAGCAAGGCTCAGCAAGGTTCAACGGCTGGCATGTTTGGGCATCACAGGGGCTATGAACACCTGCCCCACTGGAGCAATGGAGGCTATGCTAAATCTCACACCTCTGCATCTGCACGTGAAAAGGGAAGCAGCACTAGACGCATTAAGAATAATCCAGACAGACACACCAAAATTTGGATACCTTAACGGGCACCTAAAAATCCTCAACACTGTGTGTGAAAGAGCGATATACATGCCCAAAGACTACATGTCAACTGACTACGACTTCGACACAACGATTGAAGTGGCCATCCATGGCCGCCATGATGTTGGAGCGAGGGTGAAGCAGTTACAAGGCTCCTCGATAGTTTGGTTCACTGACGGATCCAAAACTGAAAACGGAGTCGGAATCGGTATCACTGGCCCTCGATGCGAGTTATCAAGGGCCTTGGGACGATCCTCATCGATATTTCAGGCAGAAATCGAGGCCCTGAACACATGCGCCCACATATGTTTAGACAGGGGATACAACAAACAGAGGGTTTGCATCTGCTCAGACAGTCAAGCTGCATTAAAGGCAATAAAATCGCCTACATGCAAGTCTAAATCTGTCTGGGAGTGCAAGCTATCCCTAAAGCAGCTGGCTAGGAACAACAGAGTCAAACTGGTCTGGGTTCCGGGACACGCAGGGATCAAAGGCAATGAAATTGCCGACAACCTTGCCAAGGAAGGGTCCAAGACTCCATTTGTCGGACCAGAACCTTACAGTGGAATAACTAAAGTCCGCATCAAGGGGATGATCCGGGAATGGGAAGATGCTGCCAAAAGTGCTCACCTGAGAGACACACCTGGTCTGCGGCAGGCGAAGAGATTCATCGCCTTCTCTGCCGTAAGAGCCGGACAGTTTCTCAGGTTAAGCAAGGGCAACCTAAGGCTCATAACCGGCCTTCTAACTGGACACTGTCCTCTGAAGTACCACCTCGCCAAGATGGGTCAGACAACTGATGCCAACTGCAGGTTCTGCAACGAGGCACAAGAAACAGCAGAGCACCTACTTTGTGAATGCCCTGCCTTGTCCCTTCAAAGAGGGAACTACCTGTCATCGGCCACTTTAAACACCGAGGAACTGGTACACATTAACCCTCAAGTTATAGTAGACTTCATAAGAAGTCTAGACATTGAGGGACTCAAGTAGGTCAGGGATAGTTACAAAAGATCTTTTAGGTCGAGGTAACTTCGAAAGGCCCAGAGGCCACACGACCCACCGACCCCATACCATACCATACCATACCTATAACAGGCAATTATTGCATGTAATTGCAACATGTACACTGTCTTGAGTTACACTAAAAACACTATATACTTGCGATTTTTAATTTAGGATACGGAGCAACTTGAACACAGAGAGGATTCGATATCAGCAACCGTAAATGAGTATTCGAATACTTCAGTGAAAACGGATTTGTGATCCGGATTCGTTACATTTTTTTAAAAGGATTCGTATTCGAATCCAGACGTAGATGATTCGAATCCTTATAAAAGGATTCGAATTCTTATAAAAGGATTCGAATCCTTATAAAAGGAATCGAATCCTTATAAAAGGATTCGAATCCTCATACACGGATTCAAATCCTCCTAAATAATTCGAATCATCGCTATTAAGGCTGGGATTCGAATTCGATTAATTCAAATAGTTAAATATTCTAATATGAATATTTAAATCACTAAATTATTCATATTTGAATTTTTACATTTTCGAATAATACAAATATTTGTGAATGCATATTTGGTTACTTAACCATGAAAAATATCCAACGTTAATAGTATATTTTTAACTTCACTTGAAATCAGTGTTTTATACGCGTGGCGCATGAAGTAAAATTTCGAGTTTAGAAAAGCCCCGTGAAAATTTGTCTCGGGTCGCTGCGCGACCCTCGACAAATTTTCTACGCGGGGCTTTTCTAAACTCGAAATTTTACTTCATGCTTAGTCTGGGAGTGGACAACACTCGTTCTTAGAAGTTTCAAATTGAAGGATCACTCTAGATTACGAAGTTTATTACCATTTTACAAAGGCTACAGCTCGAACAAGAAACAAGAAAACAACGAATATCTGAAGGTTTACAGCATGGATAGGAAAGAAAACATCTAATTTTGAAAAAATATCGACGTTGGGTTGGTTTTCAGTGCATTTTTAACTTCACTTTAAATCAGTGTTTTATACGCGTGGCACATGAAGTAAAATTTCGACTTGAAATTTTACTTCATGCTTAGTCTGGGAGTGGACAACACTCGTTTGAATTTTAAATTTAACTCTTTTAAAAAATCGACGTACGTAATATAATAAATCATTCATTGAAATCATAGAAAAAGATGCAACATTTTACCTAAAATTAACTTTTTGAGTTAACTTTATAATTTGCTCGGCTCTTAATGGGTGAATATTCTATTCCTAAAAAAACCGTTTTTATTCAATATTAAAGTTGCATTTAATACAATAACAAACTGTGAATAAATCGACATAAATCTAGAAATATCGAAAATCTCGACATTTAGAAAATCTTGACGGTCCACTCCCAGACTAAGCATGAAGTAAAATTTCGAGTTTAGAAAAGCCCCGCGTAGAAAATTTGTCTCGGGTCGCGCAGCGACCCGAGACAAATTTTCACGGGGCTTTTCTAAACTCGAAATTTTACTTCATGCGCCACGCGTAAAAACACTGATTTAAAGTGACGTTAAAAACGCACTGAAAACCAACCCAACTTCGAAATTTTTTCAAAATTGGATATTTTCTTTCCTATGCATGCTGTAAACCTTCAGATATTCATTGTTTTCTTGTAAATAAACCTCGATTCCCTGTAGTCCTTCGGTCTCCGAAGACCATGATTGGTCCTTCGAGCTGTAGCCTTTGTAAAATGGTAATAAACTTAGTAATCTAGAGTGATCCTTTAATTTGAAACTTCTAAGAACGAGTGTTGTCCACTCCTAGACTAAGCATGAAGTAAAATTTCGAGTTTAGAAAAGCCCCGCGTAGAAAATTTGTCTCGGGTCAAGACAAATTTTCACGGGGCTTTTCTAAACTCGAAATTTTACTTCATGCGCCACGCGTATAAAACACAGATTTAAAATGAAGTTCAATAACACATATATATTATCATTAATTAAAATCATTATATAATCAGATATTTAGTCGGTAAATGAACATTTTGGTTAATAGAAACTGATGGAATAAAATATTACTGGTTACAAATAATAGATTCAAATTTATTTTTAAAGGATTTGTATCCGTGATTCAAAAATGAGGATTCGAATCTTTGATTCGAATCATATTTTTCACTTACGAATCCTTTATTCGAGTATTCGTGATTCGAATCATATTAGGTGATTCGGATTCGTGATTCGAATCCTGTTTTTGAGGATTCATCCCAGCTCTGATATTTAAATAGTTTAATTTAATGTAAGAAAATGTAATATTTGCATATTTCACCGAAGTGTAATAAACCTTCTTGTAGTTATTACGAATATAACTACAAAAAGATTTATCACACTTCGGTGATAATAAATAAAGTCTTGCTTATAATTTTAATTGATTAAATATGTGTATGATTTAATAATTCCCGACTGGCAATTCGAATATGCAAGTATCACATTTTCTAACATTAAATCATTCACATATTTGATTAATTAAACTATTCTAATATTTATATATTTGAATCATTTGCACTCAAGTCGGTTAAGTTAGTCAGTGATTAGTACAACAATTTTATTTACAAATTGTTCACACAATCGCGTATTGATAAAAGATACGTGTTTTAAGATATCTTACAAATTTTTAACATTCTTATATTCTAGAATTTTGATTCAATCAGAGGTTTAATCAATGATTAGTGAAAGACTAAAGTTAATAAGTCGGTGTGCAAATGAGCTTTAGTGTTAGCAGATATGTTTTCTAATATTAAATAAATCGAAAATTCAAATAGTTTAATTATTTAAATATGTACCTATTTTGAGTACGTTTCATAATTCAATATTCGAATATTCTGATTCCTAACCCTAAAAATAAGTCCATAGTATTCTGCTGAATATATAAGGGTGTGTAATGTGGGTACTTATTTAAAATATTTATACATACAGAGAATTTTTCTTACATATTCAGTAAAATTTCAGGCATTCTTTGCTTTCAATTTAAAGTTTCGAGAGAGCGTGTCGAACCCTTGATTAAGTATGAAGTAAAATGTTGTTTAGAAAAGCCTGAAAAAGGCTTTTCTAAACTCAAAATTTTACCTTATTCGCCACGCATATGAAATACTGAAATATTATGAAATTAAAAATATACTACTAAACAAGAATAATTTCAATTTTACAATATTTCAGTGTTTATACGCGTGGCGCATGAAGTAAAATTGCAATTGCGGAGCGACCAAACCAAACTTTAATGCTTTTCTAAACTCGAATTTTTACTTCATGCTTAACCAAAGAATGGAAACCACTTGCTGGACAACTATTAAAACCTTTAAGGACGACACTGATCCTCTAAACTCGAAATACTTAATTTAAGCGCCAGGCGTGTAAAACACTGATTTATTGTAAAGTTTAAAAACAGACTTAGATATTGTTAAACTAACACAAGATTAAATTAAAATAAGGATAATTAAAATGTTCTTTCCTACTTAATAATATGACGTATTTAGTTATTGAACACTAATAAAAAGATAAAATTAAAACAAATATTGATAAAATAATCTTTAAATAATAAAAAGTAAGACTTGCGATATTGATAAAAATTAACGTGTATTTAGTGGATTGATGAGCATTTTAAAATTGAAATGTAAGAGGACGCTTACTTAAATAAATAAAATGTCATTAAAAAGCTATGACAAAATTACGTATTTAAAATAAAATGAATTAAAATATAACTATACATGTGGGATTAAAATGATTGTAGGTATACCTAAAATAAAAATCCTTATATAAAATGTAGTAATGTTTTCAAAACAAATACTAGTATTATAAACAAAGTTAAAACATTATGAGTAACATTGTTTATAATCAATAGGAAACCTTTGATTAATAAATTGCCAATACCTAAATAAACACCAATCTGAAATATCAGACATTCGCTGTTATTATAAAAGCGTTCAATTTGTAACTTCAAAGAGTGTTTCTATTCCTTAATTAAGCATGAAGTAAAATTTCGTGTTTAGAAAAGCCTGAAAACTTGGATTTGCCGGGGCGCGCGAGTTGCGCCCCGGCAAATCCAAACTTTCAGGCTTTTTTAAACTCGAAATTTTACTTCATGCGCCACGCGTATAAACCACTAATCTAAAGTAAAGTTTAGAGTGTACTTTTTACATTTGATTTTACGTTAATAATTTTACTTAGAAAACTACATATCATAAAGCGATGTGCTCAGCTTTGGGATATTTATTGGTGTTTTCCTACTGAGCAAAAAACAAACAAATGACGTTATATCAACATTGTAGCAACATTTAACGTTGTTTTAATGTTGATGAAACATTATTTACGTCTTTGCTCAGTGGATTAGGTAATACCGTAAAGTTTAATACAATATACTAAGAAGACTTGTACTTAAATAAATAAAATAATGTCATTAAAAAGCTATGACAAAATTACGTATTTAAAATAAAAATAAATAAAATATAACTAAATATTTAATATTAAAAGTGTTGTAGGTGTACTTATAATCCAAATTATTATGTAAAATGTGGTATTTTTTTTAATATGACATTTACAGTTGGTAACATTTCCGGCGCCCCCTTTCTGTCGGCGCCTGCCAGCAAAATACTTTGCAAAAATAATAACGGGCGAATTAATGAATTTATAATTGAAATTGGCTCTCATTTTTGTTTGCACTTGGCAGTGTACAAAATCTGTGACACAATTAACTCAAATTATTTGATTTGTCAAATTAGCGTCAAGATTCATGAAGCTATGAAGTTTGAATTTAGGGTGGTGCACTGGGTAGCACGTGCAACCACCCTAAATTTAAACTTCACAGCTTGCTTGATAATAAATTCATTTGATCGCCCGTTAATACCTTGTATAACTTCAGCAAGTATCTTGTTGCATATATATATATTTTTTTTAATATCCATCGATACATTTTTTTTGTTAGTGTAAAATATTTGTAATTTATTGATGAATTCAGTTCGTGGAGTGATCACACTGAACGCAAGTTTCTAGATATTAGGAAAGCGCCACGCGATCCGTGAAAGGCATCTCCTTGAGTGTCCTGCTTCCCTGGTTGCTTATATAAAAATTTTCTGGAAAAAGCCCCAAAACAGAATTTCCTAGGATGAGGTAAATAAAACTAATAAATTTATTGTAATATATAAAAATTCGAATTGTCCAATGTAAAATATGATTTTAATCGCAAATTATATCTTAGAATTTTACAAAACAATACATTTTTTATACTAAAATTGCAAATTAGATAAGATAAAGGCAACGTTTTGTAATATTCTTTCAAAAATAAATATTGTATAAAATATTATAATATTTTTGAAACTGTTTGATTATATATATTTATAAAACCAGCGCGAGGGTATTGATTCAGATTCAAACAAGTAGCCGGTCCCGTACCGACTTTTCCACGCTCATGTTCTCTTGATACAAGTGCTCGCGTTACAGCAACCATGTGTGACCATCATGTTCATGTGTATGTCATCATTTTACATGTGTGGAAAATATTGATTACCATGTGAACGTCGGAGGAAATCAATAAAAAACCGGCGTAATCCGAAGGTGCACCTCCTCGAACGTATGCGATCCTGTTCGAAAAAGGATATACGCTTTAAAGAAAAAAAATGTTGAGCTCCTTATCGTCCCACCGAGAAATTATTTTGGTGTGATTTGAATGGAGATTTAGTAGAATTTTGCGGTGCAGCGCTAATCCACCATGTGGTGTTTCTTTCGTTGAAGGTAATGTTTAGACAGAGTAAAACAGAGTACGCAGATATAACAATTAATGCGCCAGAGAGGTACGTAGTGAAGGAAAGAGCTGGGAGAAGGGGATTGAACGAAAATGCAACAAGTTCAGAGGAAGACAGATATATACACAATTCATAGGGGCAGACGTGCAACAGGTACTGAGGAAGACAGATATATACAATAGATGATTAAGGGAGCCAACAGTTCAAGTTAAAGTAAGATAGATATATACAAAATATAGTCCAAAGAAAAAGAAAGAGCTCCAATTAAACATTTCTAAATGTAAGAAAGGGATAAAACCGTAATTACATGAGAAACAGTATATACATATCTCTCTTTAACTATATCTACTGGAGGTATCTATATAATCCACAGAAAGAGAAAGAACTGTGAGCATTAGAACGTGTCCAAAGGAGAAAAAAGACGATCAATACTCCGCACACTGTTTGCACACCTTCTGGGGAACGGGACTACCACGTTCAATGTATGTTCTCCTGGTGGAAAGTGCGGGTTGGTGACGTTGCAACGTCCCGAATGATAGACGGCTGACAGCTGGGGGCACACCTGGACATTGCAAAGTAGGGTCTTTGATGGGAAGGTGTTCTGGGCGGTGTCCGGTGGCTCGGTGGGAAGATGCGGATCATCCGGAGGCTGCGTGAAGAAGTCGAGGATATAAATGCGCGCCAGTCGCGCACCATCTTCCCCATTTCAACCAGGCCGACAGAGGCGCGAGAAGGTGTTCCGTTCTCGAACGAGTGTGGAATTGGAAAAATCGGTATTCTCCATTAGTATATAGGTTTTTAATTTAAATTCACTTGGTTCGTTTTACTAATAAGTAAGTATTAGTAAAACAAACCAAGTGAATTTGAATTAAAAACCTATATATTAGTAGAAATGTTTTACCAAGTGATCAACGAGGAACTAGTTAACGACATATTCTCGAAAACTGTTCTACCTACAAAGAGGATGTAAGTATTCAAGTCATTTTGGATGATATGCGAAGGGAGATATTTTCAACCTGTTAGTACTTGTATGAGTTATAGACTAATAATATAAAAAACAAAAATATGAGTAATACCTTCAAAATTAATAAGCTAAGAAATACCTTCAGCACCGTCAGAAGAATTTAATTTACTTTAAATAGTGCTATGAAATGCACATTTTCTCAACTTTTAACCAGGGGCGGACTGGCTCTCTAAAAGTTACCGGGGAATAGGAGTATCGGCTATACATGCTTGCGGCTCTAAAAAATCTTATATTTGTATTTGATTCCGTAAATTTTCGCGTATTCTATTTTAATCCGTATTTGTATTTGTTAAATTTATTCCGATTTTATTGATTAATTTGAACAATTTTCTTTCAAAATTTGCTTAAAATTATTGTGTATATTTAGCATTTACTTAATTAAATAAAAAAATAACTAAATTAGAAAAATTCACAGTTAACTGAAGTACAAGAAAATCTCAAAAGCAGCAAATAACCGATTTCAATCAATATTACAGAGATTATTAAGAAATTGCCAAGATTAGTTTTTAAAATGACTAACCAAATAGGTTAATTTGATTCATCGCATTATTTGACCTAAGTTGAAAATGTGTAAAGAAAAATGTAAATATTTTGTTATTTAAATATTTCGATTATTACTCATTGTTACAAAATATGTTTAAGTGCGAGTATTTATCAGTGGATTTCTAACTTCACAATAGTTCAGTGTTTTATACGCGTGGCGCATGAAGTAAAATTTTGAGTTTAGTAAAGCCTGAAAATTTGGTTTGGCCGCTCCGCTTCGCGGACCGACCAAACCAAATTTTCAGGCTTTTCTAAACTCGAAATTTTACTTCATGCTCAATCTGGGAGTGAAAGTTTGAAACTTTAAATGTAATTCTTATAATACCGACGAATGCCAGAAAATGTACACTTCTGTGCAATAAAAGTAAGCACAGAAAATATGTTATAGTTTAAAATGGACATGATGAGTTTCCTAGTTACGAAAATATGTAAATATGCCAATTTCCTTAATGTCAAAATACTGTCATTTAGACAACAATTCAAAAATTCGAATTCCAACTAAAATAGAAGATGGTTTTTCTATTTCAGCTTTGTTGTATTTATTATGAGCGTTTTTTCAAAAGGTATTAGTTTTGGTTTTTTAATAAAGGTGGTATTTTCAAGTTATGGTATTTCATCATTTGTTAAATCTGCTGCTAGGCAATTAACACAGACCCGAATTATACAACTAGAATATTGTGAAAAATAATTGAGACTTGTGCTTAATTTTATTGCACAGAAGTGTACATTATGTATATTTAAGAGAAAAAATCCCAGTAGATAATAGGATAAGTCATTCATAGAAATCATAGAAAGAAGTACAGAATTTTTCGTAAAATCAACTTATGGAGTAAGTTATAATTGCTCGGCCGTTAATGGGGGAAGGATTGAAACTATAAGAAAATTGCAAACGCTCAAATTTTGAGAATGTTAAAAAATAATTTGAAATTTGAATTTTTGAAAAAGTTACAAATGCTGAAATAAAACTGAAATTATGAAGTGCATAACAATTTAGCTTAATGACAAAAATCGAAAAGTAAACTACTAAAGAACGAATTATAATAAAAAATACAGAGATTATCAAATTACTATGAATAGACAATTTTTCATTTAACGTTAAAAAAAATATATTGAACAATATCTAACAAAATTGCAAACTTAATACAGAAATTATTGGAAACGCATGAACTTCTTTGTGATTTTATTAAAAAAGTCACCAAATTTTTGATTTTGATAAAAAACTGATAGTGATTATTAGAGAACGAATTTTATATAAAAATAGGCGTCATTCTTAAGAAATTATTATTTATGTTATATTTACTATAACAATAAGACCATAATAATAACATTAATTTACAATTAACAAACATTAATTGATACATACAGTGAATTTTTCTTTTAGGCATACTTATGCTTGATTTTTAAAAACGGTTTATTTGAAGCTTCTACCGACTGTTTACATTCTTGATTAAGCATGAAGTAAAATTTCGAGTTTAGAAAAACCTGAAAGTTTGGTTTAGTCGGCAAACCAATTGTTATTATTATTACAGAACAAATAAACATAATTCCTTTTCACCCTCATCATTCGGTGTCTTCTGTTTCCACTTTTTTTTAGACCATTTAGGGAATGCATCTATTTTCCACTTTTTTTTTACCATTTAGGAAACCTATAAATCTATTTAAACATGTAAACTTTTTGTTTTAAAGTGAATACACGACCTGCCATTGGTGTGGCAAAAACTGTGTGGATGTTTTCATAGGATCTCCCTAACAGCTACAGGAATCTTGACATACTATTATTTAAGTCTAAGATTAAGCTTTTTATTGTGTGGAGGATTTTCTGAACGACAAACTCTGATATCCACCTCAAATGTTTCTAATGTATTTTTATATTAATATTTATTAACGGTAACTATATAATTAGTGTATTTTTTGTATATGTTTTATGTAAGTTTCAGCTATTAATACCAATAAACAATGATTACTAAAATTCTGATTACTCTTGCAGTCGCCCCCTCTAGTAAAAATCCTGGCTACGCCCATGTCTCTTTGTATGAACATCTCTCGTTCGTTCCACCTGTCAAATTTATGATTTGTGTCGATCATAGTGTTCTAACAAGAATATACAGCAGGAGAACATGAATACATGGAGATCAATACCAACTTGTTGCTTGTGTAGCCGTTTCCCACTCGCGCCAATTCTATTTATATTCATTCTTTTCACGTTTCTCTGTGGATAATGGACCGTTTATCGAAATGTTCAGCATTCAAAATGTTTGGATTTGTTTGTGATGTATGTTGGTATCTAATGTATACTCCCAACTTGTCTCTCTGATAAACGGGCCCAATGTTAATATTCGTTTAACTTACGGAATCGTCACGAATATTGCACAAACATATTGATGAATATAGGATCATATTGCTTGGAAAAGCAACAAACAGTTTTTCGTTTCCTACTTCTAAAGGCTGTTTTTTAGAGGTTTGCTTTTCAAATTGACAATAATTTTTCTAAAGACAGCTAGTTTGACAGCTGACAGTTGATTTGTACCCACTTCGGTTTGTCAGTTTACCAGGACAAAACACGCCAGAACAACGCTTGTAAATTGTGCAAATTTTTTTCGAAAAACGTCGTTCAGTTCGCAAAACTTACCGTCCATTTTACGGTCGACATAATCGTCTACCAGAACAAGTAATTCGAATAATTATGGATTGTTTTCGCACCACGTATACTCTAATTGATAATACGCATACGCAGAGATGTCGTACGGTGCGCACAAAAGAAGCTATTGTGGAGCGTAGTATTGAGGAGGACCCGAATGAGTCGATTTGCCACCGTGTACAGCAATTTGAAAACGTTTTTTTGTACTTTTTCGGTCTCAAATTAAATGGCATTAATGTGTGGTTTCAGCAAGACGGCGCAACATGCCACACAACGCGCGCCACAATAAATGTATTTAAAGACATTTTGCGCATAGTTTTGCACAATGGACCTGTAAATTGGCCTCCAAGATGGTGCGGTTTAACACCTTCAATTATTTTCTGTAAGGATATGTGAAGTCACTAGTCTACGCCGATAAACCAGAGACTACGGACGACTTGGGCTGGTATGTTGAAATTAATCGCACGATCGGTCGCCCGCCAACTGTCAAATTCACATGTTAAATCCCTATCTAAATGACAGATTTCGTACGACCGAATCGTACGACCAATTTCGGGAATACGGGCCTTGGAAGCTAACATTCGTCACGTTATTGCAGATATACGTTCCCACCTGCTCAAAAACGTGGTCGAAAATTGGACTTCCAGATTGCGCTTTATTCAAGCCAGCTGCGGCGCGGCACCCATATACACAAAATTATTTATAAACACAAATGGCAATTATCTTTCCAATGATGCTAATGTGATGGTCTTTATCACGATTTTTATGTGTATTATTTCATTTGAAAGTTCTATACTTCTAAAAAACGCCCTATATTTCTGCTTATACGAGTACATATAGAGGTAGTCTTGGAATTTGCAATGCGGGATATAGAGTTTTTTTGTACCACAGCAAGAAGGAAAGACAAAGAAATGGAAAATTGGTACTTTCTAACGGGAAGCGATTTCTGCAATAGAAGTTTTAATTCAAATAACAACTACCTTTAAGTTTTAGGAAATGTCGGTATTTGGCAATATAATTTCAATTTATTGATCCAAACTTGAAACATTTTTTATGATTAATAGTTATTTTTCACCGCGTGTTTTTCTTTACATCAGGATCATATGTTAAATAATTTTGAATGCTCCAAGATAAAACATAAATGTTTTAAATTCAAAACTATTTGAATTTGAGAAAATAAGCTTACGCTTTTTTTAGTTTGAAAAACTTTAAGTATAATGTATAAAATAACGATAATGTTCGTATAAAATAAACTTTTAATTTAGTCACAAATAGAAAGACTGTTATTCCTTACTTCACTTTTTTGTTAGATGTACATTTCGAGACACAAGGTGCTCATTATCAATAACAAACAAAGTGAAGTAAGGAATAACAGTCTTTCTATTTGTGATTAATCACTTCACGTAAACTCAAAACAATACAGTTTTTAATTTAGTATTTTTCAAAAGATGTTTCACCTAAAATATTTACAAAGTACATAACTCTTTACAAGCAAATATTAAATTAATGTGTAAACTTATGTAAAAACTTCTAAAAAATATGTTATTATGTAAAAATAAGGCTTTATGCGCGTGACGCATTTTTAAATAAAGTGAAACCCACCCTCTTAATTAGTTATCTGTCTATACCGTTCTTTTGTTTTATCGTGCTCACCATTGGGATCTCATAAACTATTAGACATACGAAGATGGTTAATTTAGACAAGAGCTTACATTTTTCATACAAAATAAAGTTACGTTAGCAAATTTCAACTAGCGTCATTTGTTTTCTAGATATGGCGAAAAAGGTGAAAATCGGCAACATTTTCTATTTGTTATAACTTTGTTAACTAGGAAGACAACGAACTGAAATTTAATTTTGTATCCCGAATAACATCCAACAAACTCAACAATATCAACAGATTTCTTACAGTGTGTCCTATTTTCAAGTAACGACAATAAAGTATAAAATGGAGCACCTTGTACAACATTTGACAATTTTTGTAATTGAAAATGTTATAGTCAGCTGTAATATAACAAGTGGTATGATTATCATCGATAATATTCATGAGCTACAGATTTAACGAGCCCGAAGGGCGAGTTGAATGTACTGCTCCGGTTTCACGAATTATTATTAGTGATTATTAATCATACCACGAGTTTTATTCGATAAGAGAATATAACGAATTTTACTATATTTCCAACTTGGAAACCTCACCCCATCGCCCGGTTGACATTTTTACTGATTGGCTGTCAGATTTGACAAATCATTTTCATAGCAACGACCAAAACAAGGTGATAGAATTCAATCACCGCTGTGATAACATTATCTATAGAAATAAGCGATTCTCATTGGAGGGAATGTAGTCATGTGACGCATGAGATATTCTCAGCTGTAATATAACAAGTGGTATGATTATTATAGATAATAGTCACGAATGAAACCGACCTGCAGAATGTGCTGCTCCGGTTTCATGAATGAATATTATCGATTATTAATCATACCCCGAGTTATATTCGATGAGAGAATATAACGAATTTCACTATATTTCTGGCTTGGAAACCTCACTGTCAGATTTGACAAATAATTTTTGTAGCAACGACCAAATTCAGGTGATAAAATTCTATCACCGCTGTGATAACATGTATCTATGGAAATACCCGATTCTGATTGGAGGGAATGTAGTCATGAGACGCTTGAGTTATATTCTCAGCTGTAATATAACAAGTGGTATGATTATCATCGATAATATTCATGAGCAAAATCGAGCTGCAGATTTAACGAGCCCGAAGGGCGAGTTGAATGTGCTGCTACGGCTTCACGAATGAATATTATCGATTATTAATCATACCACGAGTTATATTCGATGAGAGAATATAACGAATTTCATTATATTTCCGTCTTGGAAACCTCACCTCATCGCAGAAAACTATTTGTCAAATCTGACAGTCGATAATTAAAAATTTATTATCGACTGTCAGATTTGACAAATAGTTTTGATAGCAACGACCAAAACAAGGTGATAGAATTCTATCACTGTTGTGATAACATGTATCTATGGAAATAAGCGATTCTGATTGGAGATAATGTAGTCATGTGACGCTTGAGTTATATTCTCAGCCGTAATATAACGAGTGGTATGATTATTATAGATGATATTTTGGAGCTGAAACCAAGCTGTAGGTTCAACGATTGTGCAGCATGAGTTGAATGTGCTGATTCGGTTTTAACGACAAAATATCATCGATAATTAATCATATCACGAGTTATATTTAGTGAGAGAATATAACAAATAAAATAATGCGAGTCCTTCAACATTATCGACAACTGTGATATGGTTGTTTACCTATGAATT
Source organism: Philonthus cognatus (assembly GCA_932526585.2). Classification (NCBI taxonomy): domain Eukaryota; kingdom Metazoa; phylum Arthropoda; class Insecta; order Coleoptera; family Staphylinidae; genus Philonthus; species Philonthus cognatus. Next base: position 33,394,589 of record OW052245.1, on the reverse strand, counting down.
GTAATTTTTTTAACCGCACAGAAGTTTGTAAACTGCCGCCACTGCCATTCTTTGTTTATGGCGGTGTTTTTTGGTGGTGTTTTTTGGCGTCGTACTTTTCACTTCTCTATTAATGTTATTGCACCGAACTTTATCCCAGCGATTTTCGTCCATTTTGACGTTTCGAACAGAGCTGGGCAGGATTCGAATCATTCAGGATTCGAATCCTGGATTCGAATGCTTTTAGAGGATTCAAAAGAGGCATTCGAATACTTGAGTTCAACTGGATTCGTGATCCGGATTCGTTACGTGTTTTTAAAAGGATTCGTATTCGAATCCAAATGTGGGTGATTCGAATCCTTATAAAAAGATTCGAATCCTTATAAAAATATTCGAATATTTATAAAAGGATTCGAATACTTACAAAAGGATTTGAATCGTCAAAAATAATTCGAATTAATTGTGAGGATTAACATGAAACATGCCTTTTGTGTGTTTTTAAATTTCTCGTTAAATCGGTGTTTTATACGCGTGGCGCATGAAGTAAAATTTCGAGTTTAGAAAAGCCCCGTGAAAATTAGATGAGACAAATTTTCACGGGGCTTTTCTAAACTCGAAATTTTACTTCATGCTTAGACTGAGAGTGGAAAACACTCGTTTAAAGCTTCGAATTGAGCTTAAAAAAAAACAAGGGATATCTAAAGATTTACAGAAAATAGGCTGTTTTGCTGAAAACACTATTTCTACTAGCAGAAACAACTAGCACTATTACCTAGCTCAGATGGTTGTAGCTTCAGATATCTTGTTACCAGCAGACGAGGCCTGTACTAGTACTATTAAGTACTGTTAGCCGAAAGAACCACTACTACAAACTGTAACGTTGATTTTTTTTCAGTTAAAAACGATTTGTCCACTAGCAGAAAGAACTGCCGCTATTAGCAGACAGAGCTTCTAGTTCCGTAGACGGAGCCTGCACTACTACTAGTTGCAGAAAAAACTAGTGGTAGGAGAATAAACACTACTATTAAGTTGAAAGAACAACCAAGGCCGCAGCCAGAAAAAAAATTTAGGGGCTTAGGAAAAAATATTGTTTTTGCTCTTACAGTCCCGCTTTTACATACAAAAATTTATCATTTTGAAAATTTCAGGGGGGGTTTGAACCCCCATACCCCCCCCCCCCCTCCGGCTACGGTCTTGAGAACAACTGCTACTAGCTAAAAGAATTACTACAGCAGAAAGAACTACCGCTATTAACGGAGCTTCTAGTTCAGATGGTTCTAGCTTCAGATGTCTTGCCATCAGCAGACGGAACCTGTAGTACAGGTTCCGTCCGTACTAGTAGTAAAAAGACCTACTCGTAGTAGAAGGAACGAAATAGTAGTTGTTCTTTCTAGGACGAACGCTAGTAGCACACAGAAATTGTACTTCTAGCTGAAATAACTACTACTACTGATAGAAACATTTACGCTTTAGCAGAACACGCTATTTCTAGTAGTAGAAACAACTGTCGCTATTGGCAGATAGGGCTTCTGGTTCAGATGGTTCTAGCTTCAAATCTTGCCACCAGCAGATGGAGCCTGTACTACTACTAGTAGCAGAAAGACCTAGCAGTCGTTTTTTTTATAGCAAAAAACACTATTTCTACTAGCAGAAAGAACTACTGCTATTAACAGAGCGTCTAGTTCAGATGGTTCTGGCTTATCGTGTCTTGCCACCAGCAGACGGAGTCTGTATTACAACTAGTTGCAGAAAGTCCTAGTAATAGTAGAAGGAACAAAATAGTAGTTGTTTCATCTACTACTAAAGGGACGATTGCTGCTAGTAGAAAGAACTTGTACTACTACCTGAAAGATGGATAGTTTACTTCTTTTAACATAAAACGCATTTCTACTAAAAGATTAAAAATACATGTTTTTTTCTTTGTCGCCGCAATTTTTTAACAAACGCCAATTGTGTATAATATTAATTAACGAGTGTTATTTGAGAATAAATTGTTATCTTCATTATGGTTTATAATTATTCATATTTCTTCGGAGCAAACAGATACAGGGAGTATACGTATTCCAAATTTAGCCTATTTTCTGTAAATCTTTAGATATTCCTTGTTTTTTTTTAAGTTCAATTTGAAGCTTTAAATGAGTGTTTTCCACTCCCAAGCTAAGCATGAAGTAAAATTTCGAGTTTAGAAAAGCCCCGTGAAAATTTGTCGAGGGTCGCGCAGCGACCCGAGACAAATTTTCGGGCTTTTCTAAACTCGAAATTTTACTTCATGCGCCACGCGTACAAAACACTGATTTAAATTGAAGTTCAGAAACACACAAATACATCTTTAACAGGGTAACAGGGAATCAGATATTTTGTCTGTTATCAACGATGTTCAGTGTTAATAATAATTAATTAGGTTTTGAATATTTTTGTTAAAACAACTGGTAACTATACTCAATGACATTAGAAGCGTAACACCAAGAAGGAATGATTTTTTTGAATTCATATTTTAGCAACAGAGTGACTATATTTAAAGCATACATTGATAACAATTTCAACCTTGTGCCTTTTATATTTATTGGGAAAAAAAAAATATTTAACTTTTTCTTTATTGATAAAACTATTTATATGAGCTGTTTAGTACAGATGTTTTTAGTTTTCGTGTTTCCGTTGAGTGTGTTAAGCTTAAATAAAATGCCTCGAGTCCGAAGACGTCCACAATATCACCATTTGAGCGATGTTGACCGGGGTCGAGTTGTTGCTTATCGAGATGTCGGTATGTCCTATCGCGAAATTGCCCGCCGTATTGATTCCACTGCAGCAACTGTAATACGTGTGTATCAGGTATGGACAGAAGAAGGTAGAGGAGCAAGAAGAAGACCAATTGGTCAACCAAGGCGTACCACAGAACGTCAAGATCGGCGCTTAAGACAAATAGCCCTGCGAGACCGTTTCGCTACTACGCGTCAAATCGGTGATCAATGGATTGGAGAAGAAGGTAGGCCCGTTAGTATGCGAACCTTATATCGCCGCATTCAATCCTTTAGGCTTCTTTCGTACCGTCCAAGATTAGTGCTGCCTTTAACAGCGAGACACTGTCGCCAAAGGTTGGACTGGTGCAGAGAACGGCAGCATTGGGAGGCAGAATGGCACGATGTCGGTTGGACTGGTGCAGAGAACGGCAGCATTGGGAGGCAGAATGGCACGATGTCGTATTCAGCGATGAATCACGATTTTGTCTAGACACGCATGATGGCCGTAGAAGGGTACGACGCTACCGTAGAGAACGACCTGATCTTAGGTTTGCTATTGAGAGGCATGTACACAGGACTGCTGGAGTAATGGTTTGGGGGGCTATTGCTTATGGTAGTCGATCACCTCTTGTATTCATTCGAGGCAGTATGACAGCTGCGCGTTATGTTGAAGACGTCATACGACCGACTTTGTTGCCTTATTTAGATGGCCGCCCAGACGTACTTTTTCAACAAGATAACGCACGTCCCCATATTGCTCGTCGAACTATGAACTTTCTTAATGAAGCTGGTGTTAATGTTTTTCTACCGTTCGCCGGATTTAAATCCCATTGAACATGTGTGGGATATCATGGGAAGAAGAATATTCTCTTTGCACCATCCTCCACAGACTCTAGCACAGTTGATCGATGAAATTCAAGTTGCTTGGAACGAGATGCCTCAAGAAGACATCGACCATTTTGTCGATGCCCAGACGTCTACAGGAGTGTATACAGCAAAGGGGTCGCCAAACACATTATTAATTTTTTTTAGATTGTTTTTTAATAAAATTTCTTGAAAATGTAATCATTTTATTCTTGATGTAAGACTACCATACTGGCAAAAAATCAAGTTAAAATAATAACTCCTTCTGTGTGTTACGCTTCTAATGTCATTGAGTATATATTTATATATTAATGGTTGCAAAAAAATTATAAAATCAAATTTATTCTTGAAGGATTTGTATTCGTGATTCGAAAAAACAGGATTCGAATCTTTGATTTGAATCATATTTATTTCTTACGAATCCTTTATTCGAGTATTCGTGATTCGAATCATATTAGGTGATTCGGATTCGTGATTCGAATCTTTTTTACGAGGATTCGTCCCAGCTCTGGTTTCGAATGACAGGACAATTTATCACCGCTTCTCTTGTTTTTTATCATCGCGGTGATAGACATGTACCTACGGCTTTCCTTACATCTATGAGCTATGAATTTTGTTCGCAGCCGTAATATAACGAGTGGTATGATTATTATCGATGATATTTTGGAGTTAAAACCTAGCTGCAGATTCAACGAGTGCACAGCACGAGTTGAATGTGCTGCTTCGGTTTCAACGACAAAAAATCATCGATAATTAATCATATCACGAGTTATATTTAGTGAGAGAATATAACGAATAAAATAATGCGAGTCCCTCAGTATTTTCGATAGCTGTGATCTTTTAACGGCACAAAGGTTCGTAAGCTGCCGTCACTGCGATTCTTTGTTCATGGCGGTGTTTTTTGGTGTCGCACTTTTCACTTCTCTATTAATGTCGCTACACGAAACTTTACCCCAGCGATTTTCGTCCATTTTGACGTTTCGAATGACAGGACAACTTATCACCGCTTCTTTTGTTTGTTATCATCGCGGTGATAGACATGTACCTACGGCTTTCCTTGCATCTCATTGGTTGAAAATTAGTTCTAGTAGGCTATGAGTTGTATTCTCAGCCATAATACAACGAGTGGTAAGATTATTACCGATGATATTTTGAAGTTGAAACCGAGCTGCAGATTCAACGAGTCCGTAGGACGAGTTGAATGTGCTGCTTCGGTTTTAACGACTAAATATCATCTGGTATTAATCGTACCACGAGTTATATTTAGTGAGAGAATATAACGAATAAAATGTTATAATCTTACTTACCTGAAACTTCCTAGCGGCACAAAACTCAGAAAATTGTCGCCAATGCGACTCTCTATTTCGCACTGTGTTTTTCGGTATCGTATTTTTCACTACTTCACTTAGATTGCTGCTAGAAGCCGTACCAAAACGATTTCCAACGTCCATTTTAATATTTGGAATTCTGACGTCTAACCACTTTGACGTTTAAAAACCAATTTATGACCACAACAAACTTATCATTGCGATGATTTTTATCATCGCTGCGATACACATACTGCTACGTATGTACTTGCATCTGATTGGCTGAAAATACATTCTAGTAGGCTATGAGTTGTATTCTCAGGCGTAATATAACGAGTGGTATGATTATTATCGATGATATTTTGGAGTTGAAACCGAGCTGCAGAATGTGCTGCTTCGGTTTCAACGACAAAATATCATCGATAATTAATCATATCACGAGTTATATTTAGTGAGAGAATATAACGAATAAAATAATGTGAGTCCCTTATCATTATCGACAGCTGAGATATTGTTGTTTCCCTATTGATTGAGAATTTTTTAACCGCACAAAAGTTCGTAAACTGCCGCCACTGTGATTCTTTATTCATGACGGTGTTTTTTGGCGTCGCACTTTTCACTTTTCTATTAATATCACTGCACGAAACTTTACCTATTTTGACGTTTCGAATGGCAGGACAACTTAACACCCACCGCTTCTTTTGTTTTTTATCATCGCGGTGATATGGTATGGCTTTCCTTGCATCTCATTGGTTTAAAATTCGTTCTAGTAGACTATGAGTTATATTCTCAGAATAATATTTTAGCGATTTTCACGTCTTTCATCGTATATTTAAAATTAAATACCTACAAATTTAACCATTTAACGCTATTGTGATTAAATTAACCTAAATTGCAATGCAATGAATAAAAATATATTGAAACAAAAAATTAATTCAAATTTAACAAAATTATATTCGAAAAAAAATATTCAAAGATAACTAAATTCACAAAACTGCCAGAAATGTATACTTTACGTTTTAACGATTTAGAATAAATCAAAAAGAAAGAATAACTATTTTGTTAGAATGATCGGATAAGAAACTTAATTCTTTATAATAAATTAATTAAATTGGTTAGCTAGCAAAAACAAATTAGGTATGTATAAATAAATTATACTTAAAAATGAATAGAATCTTGCACACTTTTAGAACATTTGTATTTTGTTTTTAAACTTTAAAACTAGAAATCAACTTTTTTATTTTTCAATTTAAATATATTCTATTTAATTCATTTATTTAAAACAGAAACCTCAACAAAAACGAATTGCTGGTACAAACTACTAGGGCTTAAAGTATACACGAGAACAAGCATTTCTTGTTTATAAATGTATATATAGCCAAAAGAGTTTCTTTTCAGGGGTAAAGATATTCAAAGATTTAAATTTTCAGACATTCGTGATCTTATTAAAAACTTTTAAATTGAAGACTAACGAGTGCCTGAAAATTTGGTTTGGTCGCCGCGCTTCGCGGAGCGACCAAACCAAATATTCAGCTTAATCTGGGAGTGGACAACATCTGTTTGTAGCTTCAACTCAAATCCCTTTTAAAAACAACGAATATCTGAAGATTTAAAAGAAAAATTCCCTGTACTCGTATGTATACAGATAAAAAAATTCCCTGCATATCCTCTTTAAATGTTCAGCAGATTAGTCCTGTTTTTATTAGTCTCGCACATATTATCGACGAGCCGCTACTGATCATTAATATTGCATCTTGATCATCGTTTGTTTATCGAAAATCTTAGTACTCTAAATTAGATCATTCTTGGGTCTATATATGTATATGGTACTTTCTGATTATTTAACCCCTCCTCATATTTTAAATATTTCCACTCTTCCTTCTTTAATGCCCTTTATTGTAAGTTAGAGAAGGACTCCTCTATCTGTCTCTTTCTGGCGTAAATCTTGGGTCTTGAGGTAGGGCGTAGCTCTTCTGTTGTTTCTGGTATCCTGTGAGGTGTATATGCACAAAGGCGGTCCTGGGGGTTGGCTAATGGACCGGGGCGTAGCTACATCGTGATGCACACCCTAAATAAGTGTAATTTATAATGTTGGAAGGGTGTATCTGCCAAAATCCTCGGGGGTATGATGATATGAAGCGCAGACAGCGGAATAATAAATAGACTGCTGGTGTGTTGAGTGTTTGCACAATACCGGTAATATTTATGTATATTTGGTTGTATAGGTAGCTTTCAAGAAAATATTAAATTTCCTGTTGACTGCCTGGAAAATTGAAATGGCAAATAGAAAAGGAATTTTATTTTAGGGAGACGTAGAAAAAAATGTTTGTCGTAATTTTACTTTAGAGCAGTGGTCTCCAAACTACGGCCCGCGGGCCAAATCCGGCCCGCGACTTGCATGAATCCGGCCTGCGATTGTTTGTAATTTTTTTTGTAAATGTCATATTTTGAAATATTGTAACAATTGTTCCTTAAATTTTTCATAATTTTATAAAATTAATCGGATCTTGGCCGACTTTATTATGTAGAATTGTATTTGTGGCCCGCGAAGAAGATAGTTTGGAGACCCAGGCTTTAGAGAGACGTAGAAAAAAATGTTTGTGGTAATTGTGTTTTATTTTTTTGGCACACAATTTGAAATATTGCAAGGTAAAATATTACCTTCAACAGTGACATTCTTATACTTCTTTGTGTAGTAATTTTTGATGATTCTGATTACCTTTTTTGAATGCTAAAGATTTTCGTCACTTTTATTAACTAAAAACAATTTTGATTCTGCAAAAAATATAGAAAAATAAATCTTTCTTTTTGTTTTCTTGTAATAAGAGTATATTATTATTATTATTATAAAAACACTTCTAATTCAATACATGAAGTATGCTTTGAATTTATCTTTAAATCAGCGTTTAGTACGCCTGGCGCATGAAGCAAAATTTCGAGTTTAGAAAAGCCTAGAAATTTTGATTTGCCAGGGCGCGACTCTCTTCGCTCGCGCGCCCCCGCAAATTTTCATGCTTTTCTAAACTCGTAATTTTACTTCATGCTTAATCAAGGAGTGAAAACATTTTTTTTAAAACTCATCAAATTCTTTATTAAAAATACTGGATTGCTAAAAACTATTTTCAATGTTCAATGTTTTTTTTATGTTAACTATGAAAAAATGAAAAAGTTTACATTGAAATGAAATGCTAAAATTATTTTATTTATTTTAAAAATCTTACTAAAACTTGTGATATAATGAATTCATATGGGTAGTTTGCACATAAAGAAAAATGTTGATATATTAAAATAATGATTTACAATAATAGTTTAATTAATTTTTTTCTTTCACCGCGTTCAACACTTAATAACAGTAGCTACCTATTTCAAGAAAATATTTAATTTCCTGTTGAGAAAATGGTTAATAGAAGAGGAATTTTATTTCAGAGATATGCAGAAAAAAAATATTTGTCGTAATAGTGTTTTAATTTTTCTTGGCACACAATTTAAAATATTGCAAGGTAAAATATTACTTTCAACAGTCACATTCTTATACTTGTTTGTATAGTACTTTTGATGATTTTAATTAACTTTTTTAATGCTTATGATTTTCGTCACTTTTATTGACTATAAACAATTTTGATTCTGAAAATAATATGGAAAAATACATTTTTGTTTTCTTATAATACCAGTGTATTATTATTATTATAAATAACACTTCTAATTCAGTACATGAACTATGTTTGGAATTTATCTTTAAATCAACTTAGTATTTTTAACAAGGAATTTGATTATTTTTAAAAAGAAAATTCCACTTCTTGATTAAGCATGAAGTAAAATTTCGAGTTTAGAAAAGCCTGAAAATTTGGATTTGCCGGGGCGCGACTCGCTTCGCTTGCGTGCCCCGGCAAATCCAAATTTTCAGGCTTTTCTAAACTCGAAATGTTACTTCATGCTTAATCAAGGAGTGGAATTTTCTTTTTAAAACTAATCAAATTCCTTGTTAAAAATACTGAGTTGCTAAAAACTATTTTCAATTTTCAATGTTTTTTTTATGTTAACCATGAAAAAGACGAAAAAGTTGACTAATTTGGATTGGCCAATCCAAATTCTTAGGCTTTTCTAAACTCGACATTTTACTTCATGCTTAGTCAGGGAGTGGAAAACCCTCGTCTAAAAAGCAAATTCAAATCTTTTTAAAATAACAACGAATGTTGTCAAATTTACAGTGTATGCATATGTATACCTGAAAGAAGATTTTTCTGTATTTAAAAATCACATTTATGAACACATATTTAATAATTTCTTGTAATAAAATGTTATGTTTAACAATATAATTTAAAATATCTTCAACAATTTAGCTAAAATTTACAATATAAACAAAAAATCCTAATGACGATAATTTAGCAAATTTAGAATGATAAAAAAAACGTTTTAAACAAATTCAACTTATAAAGCTGGTTTAAACAAATTTAAGATTTAAAACACGTTTAAAACAAAACCGTTTAAAACACGACGGCTGTTTTTAAACATGCTTAAAACACTGTTTTAAAACAAAGTGTTTTAAACATAACAACCCTGGTACCGACCTCGTTGGGAAACGCTGCTTTATTCGTTTTACAGATCTTATTTTTTTAGAATGGCATATGAAAAGCTGACTCCGATATCTAAACCCAGAACTAATTTGCAGTAATAGAAATCCTCATTAGCAATTAAAAAAAAAATACAGCAATCACCGCCTTCGTTTAATTAATAAAAATCACTTTAATCGTGCAATTATTCCATACGATTTTTGAACTAATTCACGGACACTTTTTTTTATGAATTGGCTCAATTAAAATGTTAACTTTTTTTAATAATTCATTTCCAACCTTGACTTGACTCGATACGGATCAGTAACACATAATAAATATGTAATAGGTATACACACATCTATGTAATAAACATTCCACAATTAAAACAATGACAATTTAAAACAATACACGTGCCTACAATTAACACGAATAAAATCAAAATAAATTTTATACCGCAATAAAACAAAAACATATTATGTTTCAATAATTTGAAACAAACTTAAGTTTTTATTAGTAGTAAATAAGAAAAACCTAATGATTGAACGATTTAAGAATGTGTGAACAAACCAGTTTTTTTTTAATTAAAGATCTGTTCTTTAATAATGGCATTTAAACTGATTTTATGCTAAACTTGGTTTAAGCCAGGCGAGGCAAAATGGTTTTGTATTTATAATATTATTTCCTTGTCTTTAAAATGATGATTAAATTTGAAAAACATAATATCTCAAAATCCAGGAGTTACAACAAAAGGTGAATATGTATATTAGTAAATAGTATTTTTGTAAATTGTACGTACATTAGTAAACAGTATTTAGTATATTTCAAACTTCACTTGAAATCAGCGTTTCGGACGTGTGGCGTATGAAGTAAAATTTCGAGTTTAGAAAAGCCTGAAAATTCTTCAGGCTTTCTAAACTCGAAATTTTACTTTATGCTTAATCTGGGATTGGAAACACTCGTTAGAAGCTTCAAATTAAAATCTTTTATAAAAACCTCGAATAACTGAAAATTAAACACCGAAAATCCGTGAAATGTATGTAATATTTTAGTATTAATATTTTGTAACTATATTATATTTATGTATTTTGTAATAAATTGTGTCTTTATTATATTGTAGAATGGTTTACCCGTAAGTGAATAAATAATTAAATAAATAAAAGAAAAATTCTATATAAGTGGCCAAGCTAGGTTAGAATCGTGAAAATTAACCATATCACTTAATGGGTTTATTAGAGTCTACGAAAATTGTAAAAAATTAAAAAATTTACGATTATTATATAACTGCAAGAGTTACAGAATTTTTTGAAAATGTCAGAGTTTTTGAAAACCATGAAAATTATCTATATTTATAAATACAGCTTCCAAATACCAAGACAATTTAAAAAGTAGAGAGTTAAAAAATCAACTATAAATGATAAAAATCCTTAATAAACAGATTTAAATAAATAAAGTAAAGTTTAAATTGATACAAATTCAATTTTGATGTTTGTAACTTTTCGTACAAATCGATCAAACTAAATTTATTTATTTGTTTTCGAGATCTATTTACAAATTTTATATTGTAAATAGATCTCGAAAACAAATAAATAAATTTTGTTTGATCGATTTGTACGAAAAGTTACAGACATCGAAATTGGATTTTTATCAATTTTTGTGTCAATTTAAACTTTACTTTATTTAAATCTGTTTATTAAAGACTTTTAACTATATATATCACTACAATTTTATTGAAAATATGGATTAACATTTATAAAAATACGTTATAATAATAAATATTAATAAAAATAGTATAGATATGTTGAAATTAGTAAAACAAAAGGATAAATACAGGGAATTTTTTTTTTAGGTATACACATCACGCTGCTCCGATGTAAATGTTTAGACAATTGTGATTTTATTGAAAACCTTTAATTTGAAGCCTCTAACGAGTGCGTCTAATCCTATTTACTCCGCGAAGTGGAGCGACCAAACCAAATTTTAAGGCTTTTCTAAACTCGAAATTTTACTTCATGCGCCACGCGTCCGAACGACTGATTTCAAGTGAAGTTCGAAATATAGTAAATACTATTTACTAATATACGTACTATTTACAAAAATACACTAAATACTATTTATTAATATACATATTCACCTTTTGTTGTAACTCTTGGATTTCGCGATAATATCTTTTAAAGTAAAGTTCAAAATATACTGCTTAGGTTTGATCACATGTTTATTAATTTTACAAACGTTTATATAGAATATATGAAAGTATACGTAAAAGAAAAAAAAACAGTATATGTCAATATTTAACAAAAATCACAAATTTTATATATTTATTACTATTTCAAATAAAATCGTCAACGCCAACACATCATTAAATGTTATAAACATTTCAAAACTGTAAAAACTTGGACAAATTGATACAAATGTCCCAAATCAACAAACATGTAAAATGCCAAACGAGTAATTGATTAGTGGAATTTAACCTAAATGTTAAAACTGTCTTTAAAAGATAATTATCACCCCCTCCCAAATAGCTCTCTGGATCCGCTGCTGCTTTAAGCTGCTATTAAACAACTGACAGTCACACTTGTATTACCCATTTCTTGCATTCAGGTGACTTAATAATTCAACGAATCATCTCTAAAACAATGAATTATATAAAAGACAATTAAAGTGTAAATTCTTCGCTTGATTGAATTTTATGTAATTTGTTATTGTTTCTTTTATTTATTTATTTATTCTTCTGGAAAGTAATCTGTGCGATGGAGCGTGTTGGTTTAAAGAAAAAAATACGTTTTTCATATTGTTTTCATTTATTGGATTTGTGCAATTCTCTGCACTTTCTCGTTCACTTTGGAATTATTCTAATTTCCAACAATTACTGTTAATGTCGGGTATTTAGGGCGTGTAATTATGCAAAATGAATTCGTTTGCGTTTTATTATAGTGTAAATGAGCAGATCGAGAGGGAAATAGGAGACAGAATGGAAAGGAAAAATGGAAATTATTTATTATTTATCATTTGAGTTAAAATGAAAAGAGACAATTTACATTTAAACAACTGTACACTTTCATCAACTGTAATTTCTCAAAAAGTTAAACAATTCTAAGTTTTTCTAACGTTAGTATAAATAAAATTTGAGTTTATTGAATGAACAGGCATAACATTGTAACAACTCAAAAACTTACTAAAAATCATATACAGAAAGCCATATATACATATTCAACAAGTTAAATTTTTAAAGATTCGGGCGTTCCAGCCTTTAATAAAGTTTACTTCATTTCAATAGCTAAATATGTGTTTAAAAACAAAACAAACCCGATCTTATTACACCCTCATACCAATACATACTTAACACGAATGGCAACAAACCCACTGAACACGGAAACATTTTAACATTGCATGAATATTGAATATGATACTAAAATAAAACATTGTATTAAAAATATGCCAACAAATTTTTAGCAACGTACAAACATTGTATAAACGTTTTCCGTGCAATATTGATTGTTATATACATTACCTAAATGTTGAAAATGATACTAAAATTCAACATTGTTTTCTAACGTTTCAAAAATATTGCGACAAAGTAACACACCGTTGTATAATCATTACAATTTGACTTTTATGCAACATTGTATTGTAAAAATTGAATAAATATTGAAAATGGTAACATTGCATTTTTAACATTGTATAATTGTTGAAACCGTTGCTGTAATACAGTATTATGGTTTACTCATTTCATCGACATTAAACATACAGGGAGTTTTTCTTTTAAGTATACATATCCCAATTATACGCTGTAAATCTTCAGATATTTGTTGTTTTTTTTTTAAGAGTTCAATTTAAAGCTTTAAACGAGTGCTTTCCACTCCCAGATTAAGCATGAAGTAAAATTTCGAGGTTAGAAAATCCTAAAATTTGGTTTGGTCGCTCCGCGAAGGAGGTTTTAGGTTTTTCTATACTCGAAATTTTATTCATGCGCCACACGTATATGATGCTGATTTTAATTGAAGTTCACTTTTTAACAATATTTTAGTGTTTTTAGAATTTAAGGGTACTGTGTACTTAGGTACCCAGGTACTGTCCCCCTTAGACTATAATTACTTTTTGTATGACAGTTTTTTGCTTGTTTTCTTGTTTCCAATATATATTTGTATTTTTTGACCCATTTAAACCCAGAAATAAATATTGCACGAAGATTACGAGAAAAACATTCCTATAACGTTTACTTAATTGCTGTACATCGGATTGTATACAATACGGATTCTATGCATTACATATATTTGTATGTTCGATTGCATACAAATAAGAGTAATCGCTCGTGTTGCATAGGCGTTGCTTTTCAACGACGCAGCAACATTTTTCTTTGAACGTTACCATGCAACGTTCCCGCATGCGGATATTCAGCGTTTATGTTTTTTCACCATTCATACAACTTAAAATGCAACGTTTCGTGTTACGCGGCAACATTGATGCAACGTGTCATGCAACGTTTCTTTAACATGTTAAAAAACAATTGCAACAACAAGTTTTATGTATTATGCTGTCAAAGTATATAACTATCTCGAAAAAATAATATATTTAAATTACTTAAACAACTACATATAACGAGTTAAAATGCAAATTAAAAAAACATATGACAAGAGGTGTCTACTATTTTGGGGAAAAATGAATAAAATACTTTTCATCTTTATTACATTATTTATTTTAAGGTTAGTTTATTCTGATTATATTTTATTTGTATTACACATCTCATAAATTATTTGAATAACTAATTTAATTTAATTTTTGTTTAGTTTTTACATAACATGTTATAACTATTGCGGAAGATTAATCTCCTTTACAAGCTTATAGCCTTGAGAAAAGCAAACTAAAAATAAATTAATATTTCACATGTATACAGGGTAATTAAGTTTGGTGTTCCACCCTCTTCTAACTTTTTTATTTTGATAGTAAAGTATAACAAACTTTTATATTTGTAAACGGCAGGAAATTCTCTAATTATTGGCGATTCCGAATTCACAATATGATTACAACTGTCAACTTTTTTTTCTCAAATGACACCATACCTATTTTTTGTTCAATTCGGATAGAGCACTTTCCTAAATCCGTATATTTATCACAACCATACGCTTAAATAACGAAACAAAAAATCGGTGTATTTTATAAAAAAGAATCATATGTCTATAGAAAAGAAATATGAGGGTTTACCAAAATTTCCACTTTTTTATATTTATTTATGGCTATTTTTTTTGTAAAGAATGTTTTAATTTGTTAAATGACCCACCTTCAAGAATGTTTCAATTTGTTAAATGACCCACCTTTACGAATTAAACACTTAATGAAATAGTTTGTTTAATTTGTCATAATTTTCGTAGCCACATATGCTTTTTATACATTTTTTTATTATCTAACCGTACAGTTGTAAAAGATATTCGGATGCAGAAAAGTGCCCTCTATCCGAATTAAACAAAAATAGGTATGGTGTCATTTGAAAAAAAAGTTGACAAATAGAGAATTTCCTGCCGTTTACAAATATATATGGTTTATTATACTTTACTCTTAAAATAAAAAAGTTAGAAGGGGGCGGAATACCAAACTGAATCACGCTGTATATCGTGTTAGATTTGTTTTACTCAACTTCGCACAGCTCTAATTTCACCTACAGTAAATTAATTTTGTTTTATTTAACTTCACAAACTTTATTCATTTTATATTAATATAGTCTTCGCGAATCTTATCAAAATTTATTGTTTTGGCAATGCTGAAAAAAGAAAACATTTTCACTACTTATTATTCAGTCGACTTTGAGCAACTTCTAAGTAAGAGTTAGTAAAACATTAGAAAAAATATTGTATTTAATGTATAAATCTCAACAACCTCAGTGAATTTCATTAGAAGGTTACTAGAGGATCAAGTTTTTTACTGATGGCTAGAATTCCTTGATTTTGATGTTAAAACACATTTTAAATTGTTGACGTCTGTATATTAGTGTTATTTTTATATAAGGTATTATTTTTTTAAATTTTAAAACATATTTTAAATTGTAAATGTCTGTATTTCTGTGTTTTCTTTACATGTTTTTATTTATTTTGGTTTTAAAATATATTTTTAATTGTAAACGTCCGTATATCTGTGTTATTGGTAAATAACTTATTACTGTACATATTAGTTTTAATTTATTTCCATGTTTTGACTACCTTAGATTTTGACGTTTTATATTATTTATTTATATATTATTATTCTTCTTTTATATTATACACTATATCTATTAAGTTGACTTATGTAAAATATCTACTTATGTTAATATATGAATAAATATGAATATAAATATCTGAAGTTATTGATAATTTAAAAAAAATAGATTCTCTTTATACATATTTTTTTATCATTTCTGCTGCATGCTATTTCTGTAATTTCCTTTCCTTATATCTAATAAATGTTCTTTTATTTGATAAATACATTTGGAAATCAAATTTCCTTGGGCTGTAAGATTATTTTTATACTATTTATTTATATATTATTATTCTGTTTCTATATTATACACTATAGCTATTCAGTTGACATATGTAAAACATGTACTTATGTTAACATATCAATAAATATGAATACAAATATGAATAATATAGTACATTTGATTTATATATAAATTCTCAAATTGTTCTTAAGTTGTCAAATTATAATATTTTAGAATAGGGATTTAGGGGAATGCTGGTAGTTAGTCCTAAATGTCATAGTGACATTGCCATTTTATTTTGATTTTGAAATCGAAGCTGATTCGACCGACAGCTCTTGATCCGAGTGGTTGTGTGTTATCTTCTTGAGTGACTTTTGGCTGTGTTCTTCTCAGTTCTTGTGTGTATCGTAAGTTCTTTTCTCTTTACCTTTTCATATCTTTATTAATTTCAATTTTCACAAAAGAGTACACATTTTCGTTTAGGCTAGAATAAGTCTTTCAATGCAAACGTGTTCGGGGGGGAGTTTCCCCCCGTCACGTTACCAAGTAAACAAAATATTTTGTTATTTAAAAATGGAGACCGCTCTCCATATATAGTTTACATTGAAAAAATTGCATTGGAAAATGGACCAACTCCTTCTCTGCATGAGATGGTGGTTGGAAACATTTTATTTATCTGGATATCACGTTAACACCTCTAGGAGAGGTAGGAATCGTGTCAGTGTTGAATTTAAAAATTTGGTAGATGCTAATAAATTAATTAATGATGATAAATTACTCAGCAAGCACGAAATAAAAGCTTATATACCCTCTCAATTCATTACAACCAAATGTATTCTCAGAGACGTAGATCCCTCCTTCTCAGAAGATGAAATCTTACAGAATTTAAATTGCTCAAATAAATTCCAGACCTTAAGTGTGAGAAGATGGAAAAGAAAACTCATTGTTGATGACAAAGAGGAATTTAAAAACACTCACACTATCGTTATTACAGTACGAGCCAACTCACCTCCACTCAACGTAAAACTCTTTTGCACAAATAAATGCCCAGAAATGTACATTTACCCAGTCACCCAATGTGAGTCCTGCCTGAGGTATGGTCATACGAAGAATTTGTGCAAAGGTAAGGGCAGATGCTGTAAATGTGGGCCACAAGATCACATTCTTGCTGAATGCACGGCTTTAAATCCTAAATATGTATACTGTCAGGGTTCCCATACTTCATCTGAAGTCGGAATATTGGCAAAAAACAGAGTCTGCTCAGAATTTCTGAGACAAAGAAAAATAAAAGAATACATATCTAGACACAATGTTTCCTTCCCACAAGCTAATTCTTTATTTCCAATAAATTATACAAAAAATAGTACCCTAATTAATAATCCTCAAAACAATGATGTTCCAAATATTAACTTCATTCCTTCGAATCAAAATTCCTTCGAATCAAAATCTTTCAGACAACGATATCTTGATATAATTAACCCTTCAAAACTTTCTCCATCTCCAAAAAAATTATGTTTTGATAATACAACTTCTGAATTAAAATGCGACGAAACTCAATTTAAAGACCTTATCTCAAAATTATACTCTTCAGACCCAACTACTTTTATTCTAACATTTTTAAACATTGTTCCAGTATCGACTGGAACAATGTTTAAAAATGTTAGAATAGAAGTAGTTGGGTCTGAAGAGTATAATTTTGAGATAAGCTCTTGAAAATTATAAATCCCCGTCAACCAATAATGTATCCAGTAAAACTAGTTCAATGGAACATTAGAAGCTTCAATGCAAATAAAGCCAATTTAAGTGACCTAATTGATACATATATACCTGATATTATATGTCTTTCTGAAACATGGACTAAAAAAAATATAATTAAAATTAGAGGTTATAAAACCCTTCTTAAATCTCGGGAAGACGGTAAGGGTGGTGTAGCCATGCTTATCCGTCATTCTCTGAGTTTTAATGAAATTCCCCTTAATCCTATTTATTCTGGCAATAATGCACAATTTATTCCCTCGATCTCTTTATCTTTTCCTTCATCTAACTTCACATTAGGAGAATTAAACTAAATTTTGGATAATTTAAAGGATTCTTCTCCAGGAATAGATAATATATCTTATTCTATGCTTAAAAATTTACCCTTTGAAGGAAAATCATTGCTTCTGAAATTCTTTAATAATTTCTTATTATCTGGGAATGTTCCAGAATCTTGGAATAAACAAATTATCTGTCCTATTTTAAAGCCTGGTAAAAGTCCTAATTGTGCTAACAATTATCGTCCTATCGCTCTTACTTCTTGTATAAGAAAAACTTTTGAACATCTCATAAAAATGAGATTGGATTGGTGGTTGGAGAAAAATGATATTTATTCGTCTTCACAGTGTGGATTCAGAAAAGGGAAGAGCACTATCGATAACTTAATCAAATTAATTTCAGATATAAATAGCGCTTTTTAAATAAACAAATCAGTTGCCTTATTCATAGATATTTCTTCTACATTTGATTCGGTTATCCCGTCTATATTGATCGACAGACTTTCATCAATAGGCATTCCATCGAATGTAGCAAAATGTATTTGGTCTCTAATAAATAAAAAAAAAAATTACCTTAAAAATGATACCACATTTTCGAATTCCATAGTGTCATATATAGATCTCCCTCAAAGATCCATTCTTAGCCCAATTCTGTACATATTATATACTTTGCCCTTACAATCATTAATTTCCCCCTATTGTTCTATTCTTCAATATGCCGACGACATAGTTTTATACTGCTCAGGAGATAATACCCAATCATTGTTTAATAGAATAAATCAAGCTTTATTTGATTTGTCAGATTGGCTGTTTTCTCATGGCTTATCTCTTTCAAAGTCTAAAAATATAATCTTCATGAAAAAATCTAGAAATATTCCCAATTATCAACTCTATTTCCAGGACGTAGCAATACCAAAATTTAAAGAAGTTAAATATTTGGGTATCACTCTAGATTCTTCGCTCTCATGGAAACCTCATATTTTGGACTTACAAGAAAAAGTTAATAAAACTCTTAATGTTTTCAAGAGTCTCTCTCATGTTTGGTGTGGTTCGGATCCTGCTACTCTAATTACTCTGTATAAATCGTTAATAAGATCCCGAATAGAATATGGTTTGCTATTGTTCTCTCCACAAAATAAATCTTCAGCGATAATCATTGATCGACTACAAACATCTGCATTACGTATTGTCCTGGGCTGTATGAGATCTGCTCCTTCTAGAGCTTTAGAAGTGGAAAGTGGTGTTCCTCCAATACTCATAAGATCTGATTTTCTAGCAAGAAAATATTTTCTGAAATGTCTTGCAAATAATAATCAAATGGTCATCACATCTATAAATAAATTACTGGATATATACAATCTGAATCATAAACCCCATCCTGCTATATTAGAAAACTATGAAATTTTCTCTTCTTTTAACATTTTTACCTCATCTAAATTACCTTGTTATCTTTCTCCCTACTTCTCTAATTTTCTCCCTATAAAAAGCACATTCAATTTGGATATTAACAGCCCTAATCCTAATGTACATAATAAAAACGTAATTTTTTATAATATAGCTCGAGAAAAATGGCCAGACTCTGTTTTTTGCTTTACGGATAGTTCATTTACATCTTCTCATACTGGTTGTGGAATATATATAGAAAACTCTTTATCTTACTCTTTTAGAATCCCTCATTCCTCTTCTATACATACAGCAGAGCTTTCAGCATTACTTGAATGCCTAAAATTAATTAAAGAACTCAGTATAAATAAGGTAGTAATATTTACAGACTCAAGTCAGCTCTATATTCAATACAAAAATTAGGAATAAACCCTAATACATATTTATTAGTTTCGAATATTAGGACTATAATCTTTGAATTGTTCAATAAAGGTTATAAAATAAATTTTTGTTGGATACCTAGTCATGTAGGCATTATGGGGAATGAAACTGCCGATTTATTAGCTAAATCTTCAAAGGATAGCCCTTTGTCTGAATATTAATCTCCTTATAAGGATTTCTTTAAGACACTCATATCCAGCCTTAAATTGAAATGGCAATCTATTTGGTCCTCTTCTTCCTCTCATATTAAGTACTTTTCTTTACACCCTGTAATCCCTACCAGTGTTTGGTTCTTTAATCCAAAAGTTAGAGGAAGAAGATTCGTGACTTCCATTATTCGTATGAAGATGGGTCACAACTCTTCTCCCAGTCATTTATACAAAATAGGAAGCATAAGTTCTCCAAACTGTTCTTGTGGTGACATTGGGGATTTGAATCATATATTCTTCTCATGTAACAATTATTCTGAGAAATGTAAAAATGTGTACTCTCGTCTTATAGCAACTGGTCACCCAGCCCCTCTTTCTATTTTATCTGTTTTATCTAAATATTGTATTAAAACTTACATCATTCTATATTCTTTATTACACGAAACTGATACATTTATTTAATTATTAATTCATTTTTTCAAGGGTAATTCCTTTCCATCTGTCCTAATCCTTTTTTCACTTTATCCTATCCATTATTTTCTTTTCCGCTGTGGCTGGTTAACAGAGCTATATAGCTGAGGCCATTAAAAACGCAAGAAGAAGAAGAAGAAATCGAAGCTCTTCATTCTCATCAAAATGTATAAAAAGAACGAAATCTCAGCAAAAAATCGAAAATGTAGGACAATTTCATCCTTACGGCAAAAAAAACAGCAGTGGTCGGATACATTGAAAACCCTAATACTCAAAACAAGAATGCAAACAAGAAAAAGCATTATAAAAGAGCTTCTCGGATTGTAGATGTAAGTTTTATGTATTTATTTTTAAATCATTATTTTCAAAACTAAATTAAATTAATTTGCAGATGTCAACTATTACAGTTTTGGGAATTAAAAAAAAACTATGAGCTTAGTGGGGGAAATTGAAGTTTAAAAGAGTCGTGGCCGCAAAAAATAGATTTAAAGGTTTATGCAAATCTTAATTTTTTTTAAAGAAGAATTTAGTCGTAGGATAGCGGAACATCAGAGCTAGAATTAGTACTTTTCTTTGGATAATTTATTAAAGTTCGCAAGGGAAGAATATAATTTTGAATGAGGTAGAGATAAATTATATTGTACTTTAAAATCAATTTGCTACAAATATAAAATAACATAATTGTCTAAATGACGGCTTCATGAACTCTAACCTCACAATGATATGTCAGAATCTAGTAACTTATAAGGATGATTCAATAAAATGTATTTATTATACCTATTGATTTTTCACTGAAATTTTCACATTGACAATTAATATAAAAATCAAATATATATATATATATCTATAGATTCTTTTTTTTATTGAAATTTGTCTTTCTATATATATTTTATAATTTCTACTACATACCTTTCCTGTAATTTCCTTTCTTTATATTTAATAGTTCTTTGAATTGATAAATATATTTCGAAATCAAATTTCCTTGTGCTGAAAGTTTAATGCACCACCATGGACACCCACCTCTTTTGATTCAATCAACTTGCACAACAATAACAAAACAATTCTCGGCGTAAACTGCATAAAAACATAAAACAATTTGTAAAGAAATGTTGCGTTAGAATGCCATTAGTGGTCTGTGTTTTATTGAATTGGGTAATCAAGTAAACGCTTTTGTTTACAAGTCGAACGAACAATAGGGATCAATACACCAATATTGAATAACAAATGTTATGAAATTATTATTTTCCTTAAGAAGATGCCTTTAATTGATACTTTTGAACAATTTATTTGAATGGTTGCAGTTTTATATTAATTTATTGGTTGCATTTAACAAATGTTTTGGCAATAGTTTTTTTTAGAAAATATTCACGCTTTGTATGCCGCTTGACTTTAATATTTTTTTATTTTATTCAAATATACGGGTTACACCATACACAAAAGAGGTGATTGCATCGAGCTTAAATTAAAATACATATTAAAATAATATCTAAACACTAACAAGAAATTAGACAAATGTAAACAAGACAGTACGCTACTCCTGAAGGTAACGACGTACAGACATTAAGTCGCTATGAAAAAAGTCACAACTGCAAGCATTGCAATTGGCCGCTATTCTATACATACCGAAGTTCCTGACATAGTTCTTTCTTATTAAAGGAATATGAAAGGTACTTCTGCTGCGAACTACTCTACTAGGAACATGAATACCAAACGATTGAACAAGGGTAGGAGAGTTAATTTTACCATTGATTAATTGGTAACCGAGGAAACAGTTTGTAATATAACATCGTAGGCTCCTATAAACTTTATTGCTATTTTTATTACAATTTCAGTTGATTTTGAGGATTTTTGTATTTTTTTTTAGTTTAAAAACATTTATGTTTTAACGATTTTAGTAAATATTAAAGAATTTTCGTTTGTCGATATTAAAAACTTTATTGCTATTTGTTATTGTTAAATTTACAGACTTTGACTACT
This sequence comes from Philonthus cognatus, assembly GCA_932526585.2. Lineage (NCBI taxonomy): Eukaryota > Metazoa > Arthropoda > Insecta > Coleoptera > Staphylinidae > Philonthus > Philonthus cognatus. The sequence continues at coordinate 33,372,249 of OW052245.1, read as the reverse complement.
TTATAATTTATATGACAAGTTTGACCATTATAATTACTTGCTTTATTTATTTGACATTTTTATCCATATTCCTGTTATTGAAATTCGTTAAGAAGATATTTATTATTGATACTTTTAAACAATTTATTGAATTGTTGCAGTTTTATATTAATTTATTGTTTGCATTTAATAAATATTTATTGTTTGCTATTTATAGAAAAGCGTTTATTTTAAACTTTTAAAGAGTGTTTCCACTCCTTGATTAAGCATGAAGTAAAATTTCGAGTTTAGAAAAGCCTGAAAATTTGGATTTTCCGGGGCGCGCGCCGGCAAATCCAAATTTTCAGGCTTGTCTAAACTTGAAATTTTACTTCATGCGCCACCCGTACAAACCACTGATTTAAAGTAAAGTTCAAAGTGTACTTTAGTATGATCGCATTGTATAAAATTTTACAAATATTTATTTCTTCTAACTAAATCTTGCGCTTTCATAATTCAAATTTAAAAGAAAAAATGATGTGTCCATCATAGCACTTTCCTCGTCATTTACACAAATGATAATCGACATACCGAACTTATTTCACTCTAATCAATTGGTCGAAGATTTCACTTGGTCGTGTGGCGCATGAAATAAAATTTCGAGTTTAGAAAAGTTTAATAAAGCCTGAAAACTCGCTTCGCTAGTGCGCCTCGGCAAATTCAAATTTTTAGGCTTTTCTAAACTCGAAATTTTACTTCATGCTAAATCAGGGAGTGGAAACACTTGCTGTAAGCTTTAAATTGAATACTTTTATAAAAGCAACAAAAGCTTGAACATTTACAGCGTATACATCGGAATATATTTAAATAAAAAAAATCCCTGTATAAAAAATCCCTGTATAAAATCTGTTTCATTTCTTTCACCTTAAAATATGAATATCCTAAACAATTAACCTTAATCAAAATGTAATATTTTAAATAAACAACTATTCTTTCTTTAGCAGCAGATTAACTTCCTAGTTTATTTTCTGTCCAAACATCGTGGAAATAATCATCTTATTTTGTTGATGGATTTAAAAGTAGAGGGAATTTCGGGAATAGAACTCGCAACCTGTTGATTCAAAGGACACATCAAAATCATCCTTGTTGGTCCTGGTTGCCTGATTATTTCGGGTTGTTGCCAAACTACCTAGCCCTGAAACGTTCCCATCGATCGATGGCCCAAACACGTGTAAAGGGTGAGGCGTGAATAAACAAAAACGTTCAATGCCAACAAAATACAAATAATATTACGTACATCGAAATCGGAAAATTGTAAAAACGACAGAATATAAAATATTTATGTAATGAATATAATAATATTTATTTCCAATGTAAAACGTGTATACACATACAGGGAACTTTTTTTTAAAGTATACATTAGTATACGCGTCTTTAAAAGATTTCAATTTGAAGCTTTTTACGAGTTTTTTCCACTCCCAGATTAAGCTACGCGACCACCGAAATATTATGAACAAGCGAACTTCACTTGAAATCAGTGTCTTATACGCGTGGCGCATGAAGTAAAATTTACTTACTAAAAAATTGGCTTCGCTTCGCTACGCGACCAAACCAAATTTTCAGGCTTTTCTAAACTCGAAATTTTATTTCATGCTTAACCTAGGAGTAGAAAATACTCGTTTAAAGCATTGAATTGAACTCTTGAAAAGAAAACAAAGAATATTTGAACATTTACAGCACATAATTGGGATATGTATACTTAAAACAAAAAATCCCTGTATACAATTACATATAGTTATACATATACAGTACGATCGTTCGAATTATATTTAGAGTAGACTTTGAATTTTAAATTAGATTGTCACTGCTGACTGTTAACACATAGTTTACAATAACCTTAAATTTCTTCCATCATTCAATTAGCATTCTGGGAAATCGCACAAAAAAAATTCCGTCTACTCTAAATCATCATTTAAACGATGACACGGTATAAGACAACATGGAAATATGTCCAGATAACAATGAAAAAAACAATATATTAAATTAAAACTAATTGTTACATGAATGGTTTTAAAATTAAATATATCTAATTAATAAATTAATACAGGGTGCCCGTTTTTGAGTGCCACTATAGGGATCTCGCTTATTTGAATAGAGAATGGGTTAAATGGGGGCAAGTTGCATATTTTAGTGCTTACTAATAATCTGCTTTCATATTTTAAATATCTTCAATTGTTTCGATGTAATTTGAAAAAAAAATAATATTTACAATTTGTCTATATCTCAGTTATTTTTAATTTTATTCTAAATTTATAAAAAACATTCTTAGAGCAATTTTTTATAACTCGACTTATGGAATAAGTTATAAAATATTTAAATTTTGCCTGTATTAAAAATATAACTCAAGTGGTTTTCGTCATGATTATTTTACGAAAACGCATTCCTGGCACATATGCACTCAATATCCTTAAATGGACCGAAACTAATTTTGAAGATAAATTATAATATTACCTTATTCTTTAATAGTTTAAGTTCCATAAGCTCATATCAATGGGTATTGCAAAAATGTGTAAACTGCTTCCAAAATTCAAAAGTTTGACCGTTTTGTGGCACAGAACATCAATATTTTGTTCAATATCTTCTTCATTTCTTCCTTATTCTTATCAAAGCGAGACATCTTAGTTAACTTTATTCGTAAAACGAACGCTCCCAGCTTTTGGCGTTTTAATTTGATGTTTGTGTGAGTTGAGTTACTATGATTAACTGTAAGAGAAAATAGTTTTTCCATTTATTAAAACTTTCACAGTCTACACGTGAAAATCCTGTTTCGTTTGATCAAGTATCAAGAATCAAGTATCACATCTTTATTTACTTAGGCTCTTTATAATAAAATAGATGTGAGACATCAAATAATAATTAAAATTATTGTGTAGAATAAAATAAATTATCTCTGCTGTAGTTGCGTATGGAAAAACCGTTTAGACGTCATGCAAATCACGTAGTTTTCGTATTTATTAAAACATGTCACGTGCTGCAAATTCGACCAATTTTATTGGTTCTCAATACTTTGAGTGAAATAATCATTTGATAAAATGTGAATTTCATTTGATGCATGGTAAAAATCAAACGAAAAACTCCGTAATTTCCAACAACGAAATAATGTTCGATTAACACATTTACGACCTCCATAAACAAACCAGATAAGCCCTCTTCTTATCAATAATTCAACAACACATACGATGGGCGTACATCCATCACGAAAACGGATCGCTTGGATCGAATTCCCAGTTATGATTTTATTTAACAATTTTTCACGCTTTGAATCATCCGAACAATTCCGCGGTATTTCATAGTTTCACCCATTTACACAATAATTATGTGTTAGAAAGTTACTTTTTTATTTTACTATTTTAAGTTTACATTAATTATCAGCAACGAAAGTTTAATTAGAATTATTTATTTACATCTGGAAAGTTTGAGTGAGACAGCGTTTGAAAGTTTGGGGGATTTTCGTTGTTCGGTAATTTTTTTGTTAATAATTACAAGATTGCTGGTTATTTAGGTGGAAAATTGTTTTATTATTTAATAGGGTTATTATTTCGGGCAGCGATTGTGGTCTTTTATTTATTGTATAATTTAAAAAAAATACCGATTATATAATTCTATTATTATTTACCCATTGTATCAGTTTAACAAATTTTAACCGCAAATTGAATTTATAAAACAATTATTCAACCTGAATAATGTATAACAGAACATTTACACATTCCTCTCGAAACTACGCATAATTTTCCCAATCATAAACCTTTCCACAATTCCACATAATTATTCAAAAACTGTTCTTTAAGCCAATTTTAATCAGAGCAAGAATATCCATTTTATTCAAACAATTCTTCTCTTTTCCTCATAAACTGTCACTGTCACCATCTCTACGATTCCACTGGATGAATCCGTTAAGTAAAATATTCGCTCTACTGACAAAACGTACAGTTATTTTCGAGTAATTAGAATTAGACAGTTTATCGGTTACTTAAAATTGCGTTTATGGTTCGCTCTCGAAGGCTGAGCGTTTCGTATAAATGGACGTGTCTTAAATTTATGCCGCAATGCTTCGATTCGTTTAATTTTGAAGGCCCGAGTGTCTTTGACTTTACCGCGAACGCCTTTGTTGAGTTTAACCTTAGGAATAAATTGATATTAGGTACCGTTTCAAATGTTGAAATTTGTGGATTTAATTAATAGTCGATAATTGTTTGTGGTTAATGACCACCAAAATGTAGCACAAATCGTAAGGAAATTAACATTGAAAATCCGGTTTCGTTTTATCAAGTATCAAGAATCAAATATCAATTTTATATTTACTTAGGCTCTTTACAATAAAATAGATGTGAGACATCAAGTAATAATTAAAATTATTGTGTAGAATAAAATAAATTATCTCGGCTGTAGTTGCGTATTTAGCACTAGATAATTCTTGAGGCTCACTTTAAATGTTTTCTCAAAGAGATTGCTGAGATATATATAAATATTGTTCTAACGTTAAAAAAAATCGATTGACTCTTAGCAAAATTACAGCTGCTCAAAGTTGTCTCAATGTATGCAGAAAATTCATGTCTTGTTGTATAGTTCAATCTCCGTCGGGGTATTAGCTCGGGAAGTAGTTGATTCAATGAGTGTTTGATATAGTCTATATAAGACTAACTTATTGTATATTGCGAAAACAATCGCACTTTTAATGTTTGAATTGGTTTTTATTGCAATTATTATCCGAAGCTTTTCTCTTGTATTGCATGATAGGTAAAAAGAAAACTCCGATAAAAAAAGCTATAAACTATAAAAAAATACACACATTAATTATGTAAATAAATGTAGATGAAACGTTCCTATTTCGATAAATAATTTCTTCTTTTCTCTCTTGTAATTACTAAGTATTCGTAAAGCAATATGTTCGTGAAGATTCGAATTGCGTGTTTAGGTGTTATAAATTCATATTGAAAGCAGACCATGAAATAAGCGATTTTTTCTCTCTTTGTTCTTTTGATTTATCAACAGCTGGTGCCTGCTTATTCATCGTGTTAGTAAGGCTTGGAGAATTTTTATAAATTTGAAGAAGAATTTCCGGTTTGTAGATGGTGCGTTGCCCTTTTTCCAGGTAGGAAATTTAATTTCTTGGGAATGAGCTAAAAGTTACTATTTTTATCATTTAAATATAAATCACCTAAAGACCTAAGGTGATTTATATTTATATCTGGGAGTATCTGGAAAATTGTAGGTAGAAAATAATAAAACCGGTTACAATTAAGAATGAAATTAAGGTTGCATTTATGATGGAAAATATCCAACGTTTTGGGTAGTAACAAGTTCCAGATCGATGTTCTGATTAAGTGTTAACATTGCATGATACATCAAAATAATGCTGAAATTTGTAAGGTTTCAACTTCACCAATTTAAAACGATTAAGATATTCAGATCTTTGTAGGCAGCAAAAACTTGTGCTTCCTAAAATTCAAGGGTGTCCGTAAATTCTGCATTCAATGAGCTCAACTTTCATTAAAAAAAATATTCTATATATTATACCTTCCGTTTATCTTTTAATGATGGAAATAGTAATACAGGCCTCTCCCATGCTAACTAACAGCTGGAAAGAGTTTGTCCCACTCTAGTAAACCGCAACCTTAAGGATGTATTACATAAGTTGGTAAACCAAAATTGATTTATTTGAAATAAAACAACACAGTTGGGAGGGTTTCACTTTTATTGTTGAACACTGCAACATGTTTTACCACACAGTGGCTTCATCGGGCAGATGAGATAATGATTTGACAAAGTACATGTAAAAGCTTATATACTAATACTAAAGTCGTAAATTAAACTTATTAGAAGAATTAGAAATTAATAAATATAACAAAAAAGGTATTCTATTAAATGACCAAATAGAAGTAAACAATTCACCCTTAATCAATATTTAGTCGCTCAAAATTGTTTGTATTAATTTCAGCCTAATTACCTACGCCCCCCCCCCCCCATTTCCTATTCACTTAATTGCATTAGTATATAAGCTTTTACCTGTACTTTGTCAAATCATTATCTCATGTGCCTGATGAAGCCACTGTGTGGAGAAACATGTTGCAGTGTTCAACAATAAAAATGAAACCCTCCCAACTGTGTTGTATTATTTCAAATAGTATTATGGAGTTTCATCATGTATCCGCCTCATCAATTAAATATTCAAAATTGATTTATCAACTGAAAAATAAGTTGATTTAATATTACCAATAATATCTAAATGATTCAACCTAATCTATCCAAATTGTAAGCATAATACTAGTTATGGATAAAGAAAGCTGCTGTTAAAACTTATAATAGGGGCAGACAGTTTTACAATGTCTTGTATAAAATCGTAAAAAAGACGCAATTATTTTGTCAAATATATGCCCACATAGATCCTCATTCATCAACGTCTGCACTATTTTATTTTACTTGCGAATAGGTATGATGTACAAATGGATAGTTCGCTAAATAACTATTTTTGAACTAAATATAAAATATTAGACAAATACAAACCTTTTCTACCGGGTGTTGACTTGGCGGACGCAACATGGGAAATCGCATGTTAATTTTGAAGTGTTCAAATATTGGCTTTCCTATTTATTCTTAGAGACAAAATGTAATTTACTTTTTTGTAGAGAGAAAAATTCTAAATTTATGAATGTTCACACTTAACACTTAACGTTTCTCTAAGTTAAAATAATTAAGAAAAAGTAATGTGATTTTGATACAACAATTGTGGATATTACCTGTTTTTTTTTAAGTTCAATTTATAGATTTAAACAAGTGTTTTCCATTCCCAGACTAAGCATGAAGTAAAATTTTCTGGGCTTTTCTAAACTCGAAATTTTACTTCATGCGCCACGCATATAAAACACTATAATATTGTCAAATTTATGTATATTCGAACTTCATTTAAAATCTGTGTTTTATACGCGTGGCGCATGAAGTAAAATTTCTAGTTTAGAAAAGCCCAGAAAATTTCTCTCGGGTCGCTACGCGACCCTCGACAAATTTTCACGGGGCTTTTCTAAACTCGAAATTTTACTTCATGCTTAGTCTGGGAGTGGAAAACACTCGTTTAAAGCTTCAAATTAAACTCTTTTAAATATCAACGAACGTCAGAAAATTTACAGCTAAAATAATTAAGAAAAAGTAATGTGATTTTATAAAAATAACGACACACCATGGAACTGATACAACAATTGCGGATATTCCCGGTTTTTTTAAGTTCAATTTAAAGCTTTAAACAAGTGTTTTTCACTCCCAGACTAAGCATGAAGTAAAATTTCGAGTTTAGAAAAGCCCCGTGAAAATTTGTCGAGGGTCGCGCAGCGACCCGAGACAAATTTTCTGGGCTTTTCTAAACTCGAAATTTTACTTCATGCGCCACGCGTATAAAACACTCTAATATTGTCAAATTTATGCATATTCGAACTTCACTTAAAATCTGTGTTTTATACGCGTGGCGCATGAAGTAAATTTTCGAGTTTAGAAAAGCCCAGAAAATTTGTCTTGGGTCGCTGCGCGACCCTCGACAAATTTTCACGGGGCTTTTCTAAACTCGAAATTTTACTTCATGCTTAGTCTGGGAGTGGAAAACACTCGTTTAAAGCTTCAAACTGAACTCTTTTAAAAATCAACGAACATCAGAAAATTTACAGCTAAAATAATTAAAAAATTGATTGATAAGGCTGATAAATGTTGAAAGTTCATATTCACTTTTATATAAATAAAACAATTTAAACACTTTCAAATATGTATTGTAATAACGCTATAATTGTTTCGCCACACTGTGGCTTCTTCAGGCGAAGAAATGATAATTACAATTTGTCGGGTCGGGTATATATACAATGTTTATGGGGGGGTGGGTTTTTCAAAAAAATGTAAATTTAAGAGGGGCGAATTAGTTAAATCTGTTTGATCGTTGAGAAGATGTCCTGAAAATGTTCTTTTATTGATTTCTAAACACTCCATGATGTTGAGTTTCCGACCTTTCCTTTCTAGATGTAGCACTTGGAAATTTTCATCGAAGTGGTGGTTTTCTTCGATGAGGTGGTTGGAGTATGTGGAGTTTGTTTTCTTTTGTTTGAAGCTGGTTAAATGTTCTTTTATCCTCTCTTGAAACGATTTTCCGGTTTGTCCTACATATTTCTTGGGGCAGTCTTTGCAAGTTAGTAAATAGACGCCACTTTGTTGAGTTTTATTATTTTTGTCTTTATTGTTTTTAATTATTTTTCCTAAGGTGTTATTTGTCCTGTATGCTAAATTAATATTCAGTTTTTCTAACATTTTCCCGATTTTATTACTATTGTTTCCTGTGAATGTTAATGAAGAGTAGTTTTTATAGATTTGTTTTTGATAATTGGGTAAATGGAATGTATTAATTTATTTCTTTGTTTTTTCTGTACTAATTTTTCTATTATTGATTTTTTAAATCCGTTTTTGTAAGCAATTTGAAATATTATTTTTAATTCCCTATTATAATTACTTTGTGTCATGGGGACTGCTAATAACCTATGTATCATACTATGATAAGCTGCTAACTTTTGAGACATTGGGTGATTCGATTTATAATTAATCGTCGTGTCTGTGTGTGTCGGTTTGTGAAAAATCGAAAACTCGTGTTTGTTATTAGTTCTCTTTATCTTTAGGTCTAAAAAATTAATGGAATGATCTACTTCTTTTCTTTTGTAAATTGATTTTTTTTTTTATGTTGTAAGTTTATTAAATGTAAAAACGAATCTAATTGTCTGTCGGTGCCATTGAACGCTAAAAGTACATCATCAACGTACCTATACCAATAAACACATTTCTTAAAGGCCGGCAATTGAGATAATCCCTCTTCTAAGTTATTCATAAATATCTCTGCCATCAGGGGGCTCAGTGGGTTTCCCATGGCTAAGCCTTCCTTCTGGCGAAAACATTTATTACCAAATTGTAAATAATTCTGTGACTAGCAGATTTCTAGGAGGTTTAGAATTTCCGATTTTATTATGGGGTTTGTGTTGTTTTTTATTAGCATATCTTTAATTATTGTGAAAACTTCGGTCGGCGGCACGTTCGTGAATAAATTCTTATCATCAAATGAAACTAGTTTTGTTGTATTAGGTAAATCTATATCTTTGATGTTATTAATTAATTCTAGGCTGTTTTTAATTGAATATTTTGGTTTCAATTTAGTATATTCAATAATAATATTGTTTAACTTTTTACCTAGTTCGGTCCATGGGGCATTAACATATGACACAACTGGTCTGATTGGGTTGTTCTCTTTATGGAGTTTGATTAATCCATATAATTTAGGAGATTGCGGGTTCATGTTTGTCAAAAAATATTTTTCTTATTTAGAAAACAGCGCACTAGAGTTATTTAATGCAGTTTTTATGTTTTTTTGAAATTGTATTGTCGGATCTTTACTAATTATTTTGATGTTATTATCTGAGAAAAAGGTTTCTATTTTATTTTATTAATGTATTCATTTTTATCCATTGCAATTATTGTGTTTCCTTTATCCGCTTTGGTGAAAATTAAATTATGTAGTTTTGAAAGTTGAACAATAGATTTCGCTGTTTTAATTTCGTTATTATAATAATTATCACATTTCGTATTATTTTTGTTTTTAAGGTAATTAGCGAATTTGTATTTTTCTAAGAAATTATTATCTGATTTATTTAAAGCAAGTTCTGTTTCTATTGCTAGCAATTCAATTTCTTTAGTATTTTGATTTTGTTTTATGTTGTATTTAAAACCTTTTTCTAGTAATGCTATTTGATTTTTATTGAAATTTACATTTGATATGTTAATGAATCTATCGAAAAACTTGTGTTCCTGAATATATTGTTCTGTTACTTGATAAGTTGACTTTTGTTTAATTAATCTTTTAATTTTATCTGTTTGAATCTTATTTTTTAAAAATGTTATTTGATTAACTTTGTCTCTCGTATATGTATCTAATATATCAAACTCAACATTGTGTAGTCTACTCGCTAATTCACTGTGACATACCTTCAAATAAGCTGACAGCATATCTCTTCTGGTGTTGAGTGTGGCGATTTCGTCGTTGTCCTATGTTTTGGCCGTTCTTCGCGGGTCTACTTATGTTGTTTGTTTTAAGTGATATGTGTTGTGGTGTAATGTCGTTTTCTCTGCACTTGTGTTCGAACCAGATGTTTTGTTCACATGTTTTGTACTTCAGTCGTATTTTGAAATACCATTTAGCCAATTCTCCATCACTGGATTGTTTCAAAAAATTGATTGATAAGGCTGATAAATGTTGAAAGTTCATATTCACTTTTATATAAATAAAACAATTTAAACACTTTCAAATATATATTGTAATAACGCTACAATTGTTTCGCCACACTGTGGCTTCTTCAGGCGAAGAAATGATAAATACAATTTGTCGGGTCGGGTATATATACAATGTTTATGGGGGGTATTTCCTAACTTGCAAAGACTGCCCCAAGAAATATGTAGGGGGGTATTTACTAACTTGCAAAGACTGCCCCAAGAAATATGTAGGACAAACCGGAAGATCGTTTCAAGAGAGGATAAAAGAACATTTAACCAGCTTCAAACAAAAGAAAACAAACTCCACATACTCCAACCACCTCATCGAAGCAAACCACCACTTCGATGAAAATTTCCAAGTCCTACATCTAGAAAGGAAAGGTCGGAAACTCAACATCTTGGAGTGTTTAGAAATCAATAAAAGAAAATTTTCAGGACATCTTCTCAACGATCAAACAGATTTAACTAATTCACCTCTCTTAAATTTACATTTTTTTGAAAAGCCCACCCCCCCATAAACATTATATATATACCCGACCCGACAAATTGTATTTATCATTTCTTCGCCTGAAGAAGCCACAGTGTGGCGAAACAATTGTAGCGTTATTACAATGTATATTTGAAAGTGTTTAAATTGTTTTATTTATATAAAAGTAAAATAATTAAGAATAAGTAATGTGGTTTTATAAAAATAATGACATACCATGGAATTGATACAACAATTGCGGATGTCAAAATAGTACAAGATATTGCTGTTACTTAATTAACGACAAAAAACATAACGCAAACATCATGATAACTGTGGTCTGCATAATACCACTTTATTAGAACGATTTTTTCTTGTATAGTGTAAATCATTTCGAAAACATTCACTTTAATCAAGTGACTGCGATATCTTTTGCAATTTTGACATCCGCAATTGTTGTTTCAATTCCATGGCATGTCATTATTTTTATAAAATCACATTACTTTTTCTTAACTATTTTAAATTAGATAAACGTAAAGTAATAAACGTTAACACAAATAAATTCAGAACTTTTCCCTCTACCAAAAGGTAAATATATTTTGTTTCTAAAATAAATAGGGGAGCCAAAATTTGAACATTTCAAAATGTACATGGGATTTCCTATGTTGCGTCCGCCAAGTCAACACCCGGTATATGTAAATATTTTTCACATTACAAGTTGTTTATCAATAAAACACGAAATTTTTGTTACAATATATCCTACAATTCAATGTTATAAAAAAATATTCTAAAAATATCGGTTCAGAGGGGCCACAAACAGAAAAATATGACTTTTACATTTCTGTCATATTTTTTCAATTATCTCGGATATTGTTAAATTGAACTTGTTCTTGCAGATAGTTATTTTAATGGTTTAACGTTCCATCACAGGATTTTAAACTTAAAATCATGAACATATAACGATTTCAAATTGAATTTATGGGCGCAAGTTATCAAATAAAGATAACACTTTAATATTTCACCACTAATAATATTTTAAATAAGATCTTAGTTATGAAATAATCTCAAAAAATATGTTAAGATTTTTATATAGCTTTTCATAAACAACTGAAACATTTCCTGGCTTGAGGAATTACCACATTACGTCGAAATTTGACATTGAATTTAACTTATATATTGTTAAATTGAACTTGTTGCAGATAGTTTTTTTAATGGTTTAACGTCCCATCACAGGATTTTAAACTTAAAATCATAAACATATAACGATTTCAAATTGAATTTATGGGCGCAAGTTATCAAATAAAGATAACACTTTAATATTTCACCACTAATAATATTTTAAATAAGATCTTAATTATAAAATAATCTCAAAAAATATGTTAAGATTTTTATATAGCTTTTCTTAAACAACTGAAACATTTCCTGGCTTGAGGAATTACCACATTACGTCAACATTTAACATTGAATTTAACTTATCATTTAATCTAACCAAAGTTATTCTTAATCTAACCTTAACTTAAAAAACGCTGGAATCGAAAACAGCGAATATATATAAAATGGTATCTAACCTACTTTATTCTCTATCTTATCCATTATTAATCCTGACTAATGTAACAGGTGTCTGTTTTCAGTAACAAGCATCTAACCCAACCTAGTTAACAGCCAAATAATCCCAATGATGTAAGTAGCATTAAACTTATCAACTTATCCTATTATTAATATTTGATGACCAACCTAACTTATTCTTAGCTATTAACATCTGAATTAGAGATAGATTAGGTTAGATGGCGAAAATTTATGAGGTTATGTTAGTTAATAATAGATTAGGTTAAATACTCACAGCCTTATTACGTTAGCATACAGCTTTAACGTTGTTCTAAGGATGGTACTAACATTTTCGGATTAATTAAACGTTTTAGTAGATTACTATTGATAGTTTACAACTAACTAATAATTTAATAAGTCCTAGATCAATTATATAACATAAACTTAATTGTCATGACAAAATAGGATTATTTAGAATTTATTTAATAATGCTATAAACCATAAATTTACATACTCGTACTTGATTAGTATTTTGAACTTCACTCGAAATTCGAGTTTTATACGAATGGCACATGAGGTAAAATTTCGAGTTTAGTAAGGCCTGAAAAAAAACCAAATTTTCAGGCTTATCTAAACTCGAAATGTTACTTCATGCTTAATCTGGGGCTGGAAACACTCGTTCGAAGTAAATTTCAAATTATTTAGCAGAAGAAATACATTTTCACAAAAATAACCTTACAGTCAAAATTCTTTTATATTTCTATAAATATTTGTATAGTCAATATTCTCGAAAATTACCCCAAAAATTCAATACAAAAAAAATAAGATGTTCTGCCCAAAATTAAAGTATACTTTTCATCAAAAAATAATCTGAAATTTGTTTACAGACATAATTTCCTCATAAAAAATAGTTCAAATCATTTTAACTTCAATATTTTTTGAGACTTACTGGAGATATTTCAATTTTATTCTATTATATATTGAATAATCTATTTCGATTATATATTTATAAACCAAAATAGAAATTGTGATAATTTGTAATAAAACATTTCGTAAAAATCTTTAATCTTCAAATAATCACCCGATATTTATTAATTGTCAAAATAATTTGATATTCTCAGAAATTATTTAATAATCTACTTTTTAGGAAGACAATATATACTTTGAAATTTAATAATCGTCCATATTAAATAATGAAATAAAAAAAAGAAAAATGAAATATAAATAATAAAATAAATAAATATAAATTAAAAAATAAATTAAACTTAGGAATATAAGAAAAATAGAAATATAGAACAAAAATAAAATGAATTATGAACATAATAAAAATAATATATTGATAATTTAATGGTGATATGTATGAATAAAAAATATAGTTATTTTATTTAAAACTTGTTTTCAATTGTTGTTTATTTATTTTCGCATTAAAACAACATTTATTCAACGGTTAAAAGTACGAAAGTTGAGATCTACAAGATAGGCATATTTATTTTTATACAGGATGATCCACAAAGTATCGAAAAAAAATTTAAATCTTATTTTCAACATCACAAGGGCGAGTGTTTATCAAAGTTATCAATATCATACAAAAGAGTGTTTTCCATTCCTTGGTTAAGCATGAAGTAAAATTTCGAGTTAAGAAAAGCCTAAAAATTTGGTTTGGTCGCTCCAAACCAAACCAAATTTTCAGGCTTTTCTAAACTCGAAATTTTACTTCATGCGCCAGGCGCGTAAAACGCTGATTTATCCCGGACTTCAAAAACGCACACAAATTCCAATAAATACTTCTAACTTATTCCATGATTTTGAAATTTTTTTAAATTTTTACGAATCTTTCAACAAGTTGTCATGTTTCTCTAAGAAAAAAGATAGCTACAAAAAAACTTGAACAAAGTGAAATTGTCCAAAATTTGATTATCTAAAAGTTTTATTTGAATCATTTTCCTGTATGCCCATCAGTTACACAATAATTTGCAACTTTTGCAAAATACAAAATAAGCGAGCGCACTCGCGTAAATTCTCGACATTTTTCTGTTTTCACAAAAACCGCTATAACTCAAAACCTATAACATACGCATTTCGGCTATTTCGACGAATTCTACAAGATGGGCGTGTTTATTTTTTATACAGAGTGATCCATAAAGTATCTAAAAGAAAATATCAATTGTTTTTTTATAAATCAAGAGGACGAGTGTTGATCAAAGTTATCAATATTATACAAAAGAGTGTTTTCCATTTCTTGGTTAAGCATGAAGTAAAATTTCAAGTTTAGAAAAGTCTAAAAATTTTGAATTGCCTGGGCGCGACTCGCTTCGTTCGCGCGCCCCGGCAAATCCAAATTTTCAGGCTTTTCTAAACTCGAAAGTTTACTTCATGCGCTACGCGTAAAAAAAACCGACTTATTCAAAAGTTTAAAACAAATACTCACATCATTACCTTTAATTAGTATAGTTCGAAAACGCATTTTTCTGACATTTGGTTATTTGCACAAAATCCTTTTTCGCTCAACCAATTTGCTTTTCAATGATTAGTGTTTCTTTTGCATTGTATGATAGTCAAAACTAAGCCACCTATCAAATGCACTTTATATCTTCTTGATGAATATGCATAGCTCCAACAGCCGATAAACGTGCTCGAAAAAAAAAAACAAAAGAAAATCGCAAAAGTGCATTAAAGCCCGCGTGCTGAATCAGTGCGTAACGCGTCGCCATCGGCCAATCGGGCGTCAATAATGATCATGCAAGAAAGAACTGGCACTTGCAGCAACGTGCACGAACATGACGTGCATAGTTGCCAAGTAACGAGCGACACAAAACACGCTCGAAACAATTTTTAACCCCAGGCCGACCGCGACTCGCCATCATTGTGATCCGAGCCGCGGACGCGAAAGGTGCACGTTGATTAAAAGTAAAACAGGTGAACGTCGAAACACGCGCAGCACAACTGCGCACCCGCCAAACTTAACTTGAGTGCTCAAAATTTCGAAAATAAAGTGCCTTAAATTGAGAAAACAAAAATCAGTGGTGCTTTGTGTTTTTGTTGTTGTTGTCGACTATCTACTTAGTAACCAAGGAGGTTAAATCGATATTTATTAGTGCCCTTGATGACGCGTGACGAACTTGTAAGTCTTTGCTTTGTCCGTTCTAATTCAATCCATTCATGCAACTTGTGCACAAAGTGTTATCATTTAATTTATTTTATATTTTTAATATCTCTTTATCGCGGACGGTTTATTGTTGAGTGATAAAGTGGTGACTAATCGGCAAACCATCCGCACTTTCTAAACTGTAAACTGTTGCAGTACTCACTAGGAGTTTGTAAACATTGCTCTGAGAGTCACGACGGATCGTCTGAGACAATTACCAGCGTGTAATTGGAGGAAATTAAACCTGTCTGACGGTGAATTAACGTAAATAAAGTCGTGAATTGTAAAATTAATTGTACTAGAAACTAGAAAGGTTGAATCAGTTTATTTTTAAAGTGGTTATGCTAGATATGACATTCTTTAAATTACTAGTATTATGTTAATTAGGCAAATCCAAATCCAAACGTTAAGGCTTTTCACACCTCGAAATTTTACTTTATGCTTAATCAAGGAGTGGAAACACTTGATAAAAGTTTCATTCACAGTAAGTATAAATAAAATGGTCCAAATTGGGTTAATTGAGGAACCCCAGAATTTCCGGAAACTGGTTTTGAAAAAGACACTCTGACTTTGAATTAACGTAAATAAAGTCGTGAATTGTAAAATTAATTGTACTAGAAACTAGAAAGGTTAAATCAGCTTATTTCTCAAATGGTAATATTAAATATGTCATTCTTTAAATTGCTAGTATTGTGTTAATTTATTATTTGTTGCAGGAGCGCAGCCCTGGGCTGCGCAAAAAAATCATGAAAGACAATTATTTGTTGTGTTACAAATAAGAAATAATATATTCCTAAGTTATAGTAGTAAATCTATACAATATAAAAACGAATTAATATCGACTTTCTGCAAAAATGTTGTCTACTTTACTTTAGCAAATATACTGTGAAAATTATTTCAAATACTTTAACTGTCTATAAAAGTAAACGTACACATCTATGTAGTACGAGGGGTGATTAGAAAGTAAGGTTACAAAGCCTGCAATTAAGCATGTACATTCTGTAACCGTACTTTTTGATCACCTCTCGTATATTTTGAACTTAGCATTAAATTAATCTTTTATACGCGTAGCGCACGAAGTAAGATTTCGAGTTTAGAAAAGCCTGAATTTGGATTTGGACGCTTTGCGCCCAAATCCCAGCGTTCGGGCTTTTCTAAACTTGACATTTTACTTCATGCTTAATTTAGGAGTGGAAACACTTGATAGAAGTTTTATTCACAAAAAGTATAAATAAAATGGTTCAAATTGGGTTCCTTGAGAAACCCCTGACGTTACCGAAAATGGTTTCTAAATTAGGATACTGTTTTGTTACGATTTAGAAGATGTTTATAACATTAAATAAATAAATGTATGTTTATAGAACGTATAGGATTTTTGGTTTATTAGTTTGACAATATTATATGTAATTAGCGAAATTTTTAAATAACTTTGTCTTTTATTTATAATTTATAATTTTTTATGAATATAGTAAATCTATAAAATATAAAAACGAATTAATATCGACTTTCTGGAAAAATGTTGTCCATTTAAGACTTTAGTTTAGTAAATATACTATAAAAATGATTTTAGATAGTTTAACTGACCATTAAAGTAAATGTACACATCTATGTAGTATATTTTAACCCTTTCAGCCTTGGAATTCTTCTGGTGCCAAAAGAATGTTTTGTACACTGCATATTATTTATTACCATCTCAGATATATAGAGAGTTTTTCTTTTAAGTATACGTATCTCAATATACTGTATACGTTGTAAATCTTCAGATATTCGTTTTTACAAATATTTTAAATTGAACTTTCAAACAAGTGTTTTTCACTCCCAGATTAAGCATGAAGTAACATTTCGAGCGAAGCGACCAAACCAAATTTTCAGGCTTTTCTAAACTCGAAATTTTACTTCATGCGCCACGCGTACTAAACACTGATATAATGTGATGTTCAGAATACACGTTTTTAGCATACTGCTTCAGTAGGATATTTTGAACTTCAGCTAAAATCAGTGATTAGTACGCGTGGTGCATGAAGTAATATTTCGAGTTTAGAAATGCCCGAAAATTTGGTTTCTTCGCGTAGAGCTACTCGCTACGCGACCAAACCAAATTTTCAGGCTTTTCTAAACTCGAAATTTTACTTCATGCTTAATCTGGGAGTGGAAAACACTAGTTTAAGATTTCAAATTACACTATTTTAAATAACAAACAATTATTGGAAAAGTTACAGCTCATGCGTACATGTATGTATATTTAAAAGAAAAATTCCTAGTATGTTTACCAAATTTTAGTGGTGGCATATGCCACCGGCAGGGCCGAAAGGGTTAAATTTCTCAATGTTTTAAACGCCTGGGCATAAAGTAACATTTCTAATTTAGAAAAGCCTAAATTTGGATTCAAAACCAAATGTTCAAGCTTTTCTAAACTCGAAATTTTACTTCATGCTTAGTCTGGGAGTGGAAAACACTCGCTTAAGCCTTAAATTGAACTCTTTTAAAAAACAACGAATGTCGGAAAATTTACAGCTTATGTATATGTTTACCTAAAATAAAGATTCACTGTATTTAACACTATTTACGCCAGCATCCATTCTCAGGATAAGGAGTCCTCTTAGTTCATTGCTAATATGCATTTTTTGACGAACTGCAGCCATTTTGCTGAGAAGTGAAATGTAATTGACAAACTGTGATAAGGTTTTGACATATAAGAAAATGTATAATGTATTGATAAATGGGAAATATATTTGAGATAAAGGAATATTCGATATAAAGTGAAATACAATAGAAAAACTCTGAATTATTAATTTTTTTCGAAAACAGCATTTTAACTAGTGTAATAGTAGATTGTTTGACAAGTTTTGAAAGCTTCGTTTTGCATGCGAATACCAAATTGCATTTACGAGCCCGCAGGGCGAGTAAATGCAACGTATGAGCATGCAATGCAGCTTTCAAAACGTATTTAACACTCTGCTTTTCCTACAATCAAATAGCGGCGGCGCAGAATATAACCCTTGCACTGAAAATTAGACAAAAATACTAATAAATAAAGTTGAACAAATTGCAAAGTTTATGACACACATCATGTGTTCTAAAGACTTCAATTAATAGGAATAACAGTTTTTTAACACAAAAATGTAATATTAGAAAAAAACGTTATATTTTTTGTAATGATTATACTTTTATAAAAAAGTTTAATTACATAATAAACTCACAATGTCAAAATAAACAGTTATTATAGAATATAATTCTATAACTGGTTATTTAACTTGATAGATCACATATAGACCACGAAAGTATGCGGTATTTATACGTTTTAAATTCTTACAGAATTGTCTTCTTTAAAGTATAATAACCTCCTAAGTTGACGATGAATCTTAGCAAAAAAAGCCTATGCATGTAATCTAAAGTATGCAGAAGTGATTATGAAATATAATTTTGTCTAAGGTAGACGTTAATTTTGATACCTTTATTGTATTTTTGGCCAATTTCGGGGTTACGGTTACACTGTGCGGCGTTTATTGTTCTTCGTCACTACTCATTTAATTTTAATAATTTTGACACTGGCGTCCTCAAACGTCTTTACTTTCAAAACTAGTTATAAAAATTTAATTTTCATAACTGTCATTACTTGTCAAAATACAAATATACAATTGTCACCTTTCAATGCGCTACCTGCGACGAAATGTCTGTTTTCGGGAGCGGTCGTAGGAAAAATAATTTGGAAGATTACCAGTGACTTTTTGACTTAACTGTAAATAACTGTGTATTGAGCTGGAATCAAGAAAATGTACATTAAACCCAGTTTTTTGCAGATTTAAAAAATATCTAATTTTACCGGTGATTTCCGCCGTGTAAAGATATACTCATATTAATTAGTGCGTTTTCTTTAATTGGCGTGTCTAAAGCTATTGCAAAATTACAACGTCCTGGGATTTCTAATCTAATCGATGTACACTTTTCGAGAATAAATTGGCTCTTAGGAAAAAGCGTCTTGCATAACTAACCTCCATTTTTTATACATTAATCCAAACTAACAAAAAAACAGAAACCGGTAGTGAATCGATCGAGGACAGAATTAACGAGCGTAACCTTAAAAACCAAAAATGATGACCGGCGTTTAAATTTTAACGTAGATATGTATTAGGAATCTTATCTGGATATTGAAAGTACGCTGTCTGAATCAATAAAACAAGTTTGTTTAAATTTGGAAAGACATTTTTACAAATGGCATAACTTTATGCCAGTTGTTAATAATAATTCATTTTTTTCGAAGAGGAATTTTTACATTCGTGGGTGGGTCAACATGTTTTGATCAGCTTAACTTAATAATAGCAATAAGATGGTAATATAACTTATAACTAGGTGAACAAATTGAAATATTTGTAAAGTTAAAAACAATATAAATACGTCCTATAAAACTCACAGTTCAAAGAATAAAACTTAAAATTAAATGATACAGATTAAAAAAAAAAAAATTATATTTTTATTAGTAGAGACATAACCGTGCAAATATGGTGAATGATAATTAAAGCCATCAGTTTCTATGTATTGTCACTGCAATATTTATTATATTCATCTAATGTGTAGAAGCTCTGTTTGAGTATAAGTTTGAGCTTTTTGGTTAGGTTTTTAGTAAGCAGCATTTTGAGAGAACGAGGTATGTTATTATATAATTTGATAGGTTGTATTGAATTACCAACGAAACTGTGCCTGTGCTTCGAAATAATAATATTGGAGTTTCTGACATTGTATGAGTGTGTATTTTGATTTAGGTTGAACAAATATGGAGTGCGGCAAAATATGCCCAGTTATGGAATATTGTTATAATTTTGTTATTTCCTTGACAACTGTCAAAAGTGAAGTTTTATATCAAAGAAGAAAGATACCGAATTTTATTATAGGGCGTTATTCGCCTCAAGAACGCGCAGAAATTGTTAAATTGTATTTCGAAAACTCTTCTTCGATAATTTCAACCCAACGCGTTTTTAGGAGAGCATATCCTAATCGAAGAGCTTCACACTTAGTCGTTTAGTAAACGTTTGTTTTACAAAATAGCACAGTAAGCGATATAAAGCATATTGGAAAACCTTGTTCTGGCCGTTCAAATGAAAATATTGAGCTTGTTAGGGCTGATGTTCAGGCAGAACCAAAATTTCGACAAGAACGTGCGGCGCAATTATCGTTATCTGAGCGGACTTTAAGAAGAATTTTGCACTTAGACTTGCATATGTATTGATATTCAAAGACGTTTGCAATACGCACAAATCGTTACAAACTTAATGGAAGCAGAACCTAATTTTTGGCAAAATTTGATAATGGGCGACAAAGAATATTTTTGCCTTTCTGGTCGCCTTAACAAGCAAAATAATTGTTTTTGGAGAACAGAAAACCCTCGTCTTATTTAAGAGAGCATGCAGTTTGATCAAAAGTCGTTGTTTGGTGCGCAATATGCTTGGAACAAACCATTGGACCCTTCTTTTTTGAAGATGCCATGGGCAATGCAGTTACTGTTAATGGTGAACGGTATCGAACAACATTACGAGCATTTCTGCAACCACAGAACTTGACATAGAAAATACATGCCACACAGCATGTGAAACGGTCGCTCTTCTTAGAAACATTTTCCCTGCTAGGCTGCTCTAAAAAAATTGAGATACTGAGTGGCCGCCTTATTCCCCAGATTTGACGGCACCAGATTTTTTCTTGTGTGGATACTTAAAAAGTTGAGTCTATATTAATCGCCCACAGACGTTAGAAGACTTAAAGACTAATATTCGTAAAGAAATTGCGCAAATTTTAGCTGAAATATTGCGCAGTTATGCTACAGGCTCAAAGTAGAGTTGGTCATAAATAGTGTTACATGTTTTAACAAATAGCTTTCATAACAAAATTTTTTTTTGAGCTCATTTTTGTTTTATTTAAAAAATACTTGGCTGGGTATATTTTGCCACACCCTATATGATATTATAAAATTACGAAAATGTTCGTATAAACTGCAAATAATAAGTCTTAATTAATAAGACTACTACATATACTATCATATACCGTTGTAACAAATCAAATAAGATTTTAAATATTACGTTGTATAATTCAATATCCGGCGGTGTATTTGCACAAAGAGTAGTTGTTTTAATGGATATTTATGGTCTTAGTAGTCTTATTAATCAAAACTTATTGGTTGCAATGTATATGAACATTTTCGTAATTTCATATATTATATTTAATGTTTTGCAAACTAAAAGAAGCGTAAGCTTATTCTCCTAAATTTAAATAGTTTTGAATTTGCAATATTCATTATATAATAGTTCTAGAATTAGTAAGAATGTTAAATTAACCCATTAACGGCCGAGCAATTATAGAGTTAACTCTAAAAGTTGATTTTATGTAAAAATCTGCACATCTTTTTATGGTTTTTATAAATGACTCATTCTAATACATACTGTTAATTTTTCTTTGAAATATACATAATCTATACTCTGCAAATGTTCAGACATTCGTCGATTTTATAAAGTGTTTAATTTGATGTTTCGAACGAGTGTTTCCACTCCCAGACTAAGCATGAACTAAAATTTGGAGTTTAGAAAAGGCTGAAAATTTTCAGGCTTTTCTAAACTCGAAATTTTACTTCATGCGCCACGCTTATAAGTCACTGAAATATTGTGAAGTTAGTAATACAGTGGAAATACTTAATTATCTTTTAAATGAGCAATAATCGAAATATTTAAATAGCATAATATTTACATTTTTTTGCACACATTCTCCAGTCAGATCAAAATAATACAATGTATCAAATTAACATATTTATTAATAGTAGAACTTCGATTAAAACACTTAGTTTGTTCTACTATTAATTAAATGTGTTTCACCACGGGTTGTGAGAAATTAATTCAACAATATATTTATTTATTAATTTAAACAAAATCAATAAATAATATTGCGTTATTGTATAGTATGTTCAATAAAATAAAATCTCTAGAGTGCCATAGAAAATATGGTAGGTTGGCAACTACGAAATTATACATTATAATTATTATGTTTGACGTTTTATATGTCAATTCCTAAAGCGTGTAGCCAACTTAAATTTTAAAAAAGATAAAATCATGGCACTCTAGAGGTTTTTTTTTATTGAACATACGATATCAATGGCTTAAGAAATAATCGATAATAATAATAACAGTTATGCTTAATATATAGAGAACATTCTTTTTAAAATAAGAAATTACCTATGATGTAGACACAATACGTTATTTTCTAATGACAAACATGTGCTATTCAAGTTTTGAAATGTTCTACTCTTTGTTTTTTTATATTTTAGCGATTCATTCAATTTTAAGTAGTTATTATTTGGTGAACGGCATGTAATTTCCATTATGAAATTAGACAAGTCTAAAATTTTCTTCAATCACATCTAAATTACCGCATTATGTAGATTAAGTAACTCATGTCAGCATGATTGTCAATTTCTAGATAATTATACAATCTGCATAATTTTCCTACAAAAAATTACATATCCCAGAAATATTATTTCGAATAAAACAACGATGGGAAACATTTATTCAACTTTAGAATTGCTAATTTTCAGAAATTACAGACAATTATATTTACAACACGAACATTCTTTTTAAAAGAATATGTATACAGGGTTTCTAAATTGATGCGGAAGATTTGATTTGATTTTTCAGCAAAAATTAATAATAATAATAATAAAAATAATACTTTATTACCTAACAGGTTCACAATCCAGTGACAGGGTAACATCATAACTTAAGTATACAAGTAAGAATGTAAAAATGCAAGGAAAACATAAAATATAAAAATAAAAACAAGAAATACAATAAATAAGCACTTGGACACAATTACAAATTAAGGCATTAGTTAATGCGACTAAGGAATGCACTGAAACAATCACCAAATATATCTGCATCATATTGCACACTATGGTATGATTTGTACAAGGGAGGTTGTTCATAAAATATTTTGTTCAAAACCCCTTCCTCTCCAAGTGACAGAAAAATCAAGTAGGCTGATGTCAAATAAAGTACACTATTTTCTCAAATTTCTAGAGAGTTTTATACGTATGAACTGAAAACATGTTGCACAATTAAATAAAAAATTATTGATTTTTCTTAACAAATAATAACCAATCTCTGAATTATGTCAAATGAGCCTATGTATTATTTTATTTTTTGTGATAAAACTAACAATTTTAGGAGAAAATGACAACAGACCATTAAGTTGCCGATTGAATCCCTCAAGTTTTGAAATTGAAAAATGTAGACACATTAAAAAGTTCTGATGCAAACTATTAAATGGGTTGATTTTTTCACCCCCTTGTAATAACATTTTAAAGTAACAAAAATCGTCAAAAAGTACCATTTTATTAGGAACAGTTATCCGCCAAATTTTATTCTTCCAAATTCTTCCATAGTGAATATTTGAAATAACAACAATTATTTTCTCATCACTTTAGAGGGCTGTAACTTGGAGAGAATATTCGATAATTGTTTTGCTACTTTTTTGATATAACCACATTTTTAAATTTCGTAAAGTAAAACACTTGTTTTGTTTCATATTTTTAAAAATATTGAACAAATCAAGTGTTTTACTTTACGAAATTTGAAAATGTGGTTATATCAAAAAAGTAGCAAAGTGATTTACTTTATCCAATTTGAATATGTATGTGATTGTTATTAAATTCAATTAAAAAATTAATCAGAACATTGTCTTAAAAGTTTTTTATATACTTCATTAAAGTGCTTTGTCCAAGAAATTTCACACAAATTCATTTCAATAGTGGGGAAGCTATCTTGTTTCTCAGAATATTTATTACATTTCTAAGGCATTCGCGTTTAATTTGAAACTTATAACAAGTTCTCCTTCATTAAGCAACAAGTAAAATTTCCACTTTATAAAACATAATTTAATCACCTAGAAGCAAAGGCGTGTAACAATTTAATAACATTCCAGCTATAAATTTAACTTACCAATGAAAATAGCTGTGTGATTAAGTGAAGCTAAAAAGAATATGCTGGTACTGTATTTATCAATGAAAATTTATATATCTCTTGTAATTATTAAAACTCATCCTGTTGCAATTCAATTTAAAAATAATGTTATGATTGATTTGTTTTTAAGAGCCCCAATTCTAAAGACAGGGTGCCAATTCTAAATACCACCTCAATTCTAAATACAGAGTGTATTCACTGATATAATTATCAGGCTTAAAAGTTATCATACTAGATATCTTTACTTTGTAACTCCAGAGACTACTTTCTTTAAATTTTATCAGATTTCAAGATAAAATCAAAACAAATCTTGTATATCTCCTCATCAACGAATAAAACATTATTCATGCAAATTGATGAATCACGCTTAATCTTTAATGATTTCACCATTGCAAAAAGAATGGACGGTTTTGTAAGAAATCTCGGCGCCTTTTAATAAGCCATAAATGCATGACACAATATTCCAAATATAAACTTCTTGCACACAAAATCAAACCGAAGGCCACGTGGAAGATCTGATCTTTCAGCAATTAGACTGGATGCATGGCATTTCAACCAAAGCAAAAGAAAAACAGATTGCCTTGGGCGAAATAAGAAAAAATTCGATGTTTATATCTACAATATTTCTAATTCTTAAGCCATGATGGATAAGATATACTGAGATATTTTTTTAAGTATTAGTCTATATCCAGATTTTGAAGCTGCGAATTTTAAGGAATTGGTTGTTATTTAAAAGAGTTTAATTTGATGTTTTTGAGTGTTTTCAATCCTTGATTAAGCAAGAAAAATTGGGACAAAATAAAAACAGATTACCTTAGGCGAAATAAGAAATAATTTGATGTTTATATCTACAATATTTCTAATTCTTAAATCATGATGGATAAGATTCACAGGGTTTTTTTCTTTTAAGTACCTGTACATATCCAGATTTATACGCTGCGACTTTAAAGGAATTCGTTGTTATTTAAAGCGTTTAATTTAAAGTTTCTAACGAGTGTTTTCAATCCATGATTAAGCATAAAAAATTGGGACAAAACACTGATTTAATATAAAGTTCATAACATACTGCGTACTTCACAATATTTTAGTTCATGCTCAACTAGGAAGTGGAACGCTGACACTTCGGTTTTATAAAATACCGAATACCTGAAAATTTCCAGTGCATCTGTATACAGGGAATTTTTCTTTTAAGTATACATATGCATACGCATTTTTAAAAGAGTTTAATTTGAAGCTTTAAACAAATGTTTTCCACTCCCAGATTAAGCATAAAGTAAAATTTCGAGTTTAGAAAAGCCTGGAAAATTGGTTTGGTCGCGTAGCAAAGCCCGGGGAACTTCAATACAGTATACAGTATCTTTTATCAATATTCTCTATTTTTATTTTACATCTTTAACTCCATTTTCCGGTAATAAAAGATGAAATAGCTGTTCCGCCATTTCAGGATAAATCAGTATTTTATACGCTTGCCGCCTGAAGTTAATAATTGCGTCTTAAACGGATGCTCAAAGTTGATGAAGTAAAGTCTTAAAAACAAGTGGCTTCCACTCCTTGATTAAGCATGAAGTAAAATTTCGAGTTTAGAAAAGCCAAATTAGGCTTTTCTAAACTCGAAATTTTACGTTTTACGCATATAAAACACTGATTTCAAGTGAAGGTTAAAATATACCGTTTTTGTTTGATCTAATGTTACATTACATTTTACAAATTACATTTTAATAAAAATCAATCTACAAGTAGTAACAAAACTTAAGCTGAAAGTTGACTGAAATTATGAGAACTACTGTCAATCATTTTTATTGCAAGACCGGTAAAAACAATTAATTTAAATAAACTTACCATAGATAAACAACTTTTGTTTTTCTGCTGCGAAATAATTATATACAGGGTGTCTACGCTAAACCGTTCGTTAAAAGTTTATGGGGTTGCCGTTGCACTAAAAATTTGAAAAAAATACTTGTCATATGGTTGAATCAGCTCTCCTCATGTGAAATATTTTCGACTTTATATCACTTCCGGTTCCACCGGAAGTAGCACCAAGTTTGTTATATTAAATAAAACACCCTATATATTGGTAATTTTTTGGGTTTCTCGTTTAAATTGCAACATATTTTATTCGAACATATGTACACTTATCTCTTATAGTTTTCAAGAAAAAAATATATTTCTAAAATTCTGACCTCTAAAAGGCATCTTGAAATCTGTCTGTAACTTTTCTTAAGAATAAGATAAAAATATGATTTATATCTCTACTTGTACCTAGAAGATGCCTCTATGAGTGAATTAATTGGAAACTGTCAATTTTCACAATAAGTGTTCTTAACATGTCAATATCTAAGTGCCCTCTTCAATATCTAGTAATTCAATTTTTTTAAATGGAATGACTCTATTTTTATCACATGGTACGATTGAGGGGAACATTTCCTACAAAAAAGTATTATAAAAGTATACTCCTAAGTATATAAGTAATAATGCGCGCATAAGTCGCAATTGAATTTTAGTAGGCCAGTAGTATGTTTTTGTTTTGTCGCGATTGTATTGCGAAATGTCAAATAATAAAAAAAATGTGTACAAAGTTTTACAGAAATCAACAAAATGAATAATTACACAAATCAACAAAGTATCAATTTATTCTTTATACATGGCAACTGCCAATTGAACAAAATTTGATTCCAATCTTCTAAATCTTGTTTTATTCATCGGCGGCAAATGTGGATAAGTTTCATTAAAATTCTACATGTTCGAGTACCAATTCTATCGCAGTTGCCATGTATAAACAATAAATTGATAATTTGTTGATGGGTGTATTTATTCATTTTGTTGATTTCTGTAGAACTTTGTACTAATTCTTTTTATTATTTGACATTTCGCATTACTTAAGCCACAAAACAAAAGCATTACTACTTGCCTACTAAAATTCAGCTGCGACTTATGCGCGCATTATTCCCCGCATAAATGCGACGAAAAACGAATCTTGCTTTAGGAGTATAGTTGTTAATACTTTTTTGTAGGAAATCTTCCCCCCAATAGTACCACGTGATAAAAAATGGGTCATTCCATTTAAAAAAATTGAATTACGAGATATTGAAGAGGGCACTTCGATATTGACATTTTAAGAACATTTATTGTCAAAATTGACAGTTTCCAATTCATACATTCATAGAGGCATCCTCTAAGTACAAGTAGAGATATAAATCATATTTTTATCTTATTCTTAAGAAAAGTTACAGACAGATTTCAAGATGCCTTTTAGAGGTCAGAATTTTAGAAATATTTTTTTGCTTGAAAACTATAAGAGATAAGTGTACATATGTTCAAATAAAATATGTTGCAATTTTAACAAGGAATCCTAAAAATTACTAATATATAGGGTGTTCCATTTAAAATAACAAATTTGGTGCTACTTCCGGTGGAACCGGAAGTGATATAAAGTTGAAAATATTTCAAATGAGGAGAACTGATTCAACCGTATAACAAGGATTTTTTTCTAATTTTTAGTGCAACGGCAACCCCATACACTTTTAACGAACGGTTTAGCGTAGACACCCTGTAGACTAAAAATAAAATTTCCAAGCTCAAAGTTGGTAAACAGTACACACATACTGGGTGTTGAATTGATTAGGAGGTATACATACAATTTAATATGGTGATTTTACATGTTACATACGTATGTATACCTAATCGATTTAACATCTGGTATACAGGGTAATTCAGTTTGGTGTTCCACCCTCTTATAACGTTTTTATTCTAAGGGTAAAGTATAATAAACCATATATATTTGTAAACGGCAGGAAATTATTTATTTAATGGTGTCACCTAATTAAAAATACGATGATAACTGTCAAAGTAGCGAGAGTCAACTTTTTGTTTTCAAATGACACCATATCTATTTTTTGTTCAATTCGGATAGAGGGCACTTTTCTGCATCCGAATATTCTTTATAACCATACGTTTAGATAACAATAAAATATATAAAAAAATCATATGTGGCTACGAAAATTATGAAAACATAATCAAACCACTTCAATAAGTGTTTAATTCTTAATGGTGGGTTATTGAAGAGATTAAAACATGCCTTAAAAAAATAGCTACAAATGAATATAAAAAAAGTGGATACTTCATAAAAATCCTCATATTTCTATTCTATAGACATGATTTTTTTATAAAATAAACCGTTTTATGATTATTTTTTGTTATCTAAGCGTATAGTTGTGGTAAATATGCGGATGTATATGTATCTATCCGAATTAAACAAAAAATAGGTATGGTGTCATTTGAGAAAAAGAAGTTGACTATCACTACCTTGACAGTTGTCATCTTATTGTCAATTTGGTGACGCCATTAATTATAGACATTTGCTGTCGTTTACGAATATATATAGTTTGTTATACTTTACTATTAAAATAAAAAAGTTAAAACCACCCCCACACCAAATTGAATCACCCTGTATATTTGCAAAATACATCTCAAAGGTAACAAGCGACTTTGTTGAGTTACTAGTGATTTTTTGAAAAAATCGCCGAGACACATCGATTTTTGTTTCTAGGGGGACAATTTTTAATGTCATTTTCACCCTCATAACCTTAACTCCCTAACCTAACCTAAACTTACCCCCTGATTTTAAATGGGGAAAGTGGGTTGAGTGATATATCGTTAAAAAGCTCTTTCGATTCTGAATGTCATTTGTTTTTGTTTTCATTGATTTCTGAGGGAACGGCAGCACTTCGAAATAGAATTTGAGCTAACACATTTTTTTGCATTTATCTCCTCTACATCTCAAATACATGATTTTAAAATTTGTTTGGACATGTGAATTTTGGCATTTGTCTCTTGCCGAAAGTCATGTATCTCTTGTGTTAATAAACCACCCATCAATTTTAAATTCCTTGCTGGATTGTTAACTTTTTTTGTTGCGTGAAATTGCAATTTTGAAATGTTCAGGAACAATGAAATCGAAAAGAAGTGATACTGCTGTGTTCAGAATCAAAAGAGCTTTTTAACGATGTAGGTTAGGGGGTAAAGGTTATGAAAGTGGAAATGTTATCAAAAATTGACGTGTCTCGGTGATTTTTTCAACAATGCCGAGTAACTCAACAAAGTCTCTTGTTACCTCTGAGATGGACCACCCTGTATGTATTTGCATATGTATGGGTGTTGAATCGATTAGGTATACATACGTATTTAACAATGTAAAATCACCATGTTAAATTCGTATGTATACCACCTAATCAATTCAACACCCGGTATGTATGAACTATTCACCAGCTTTGAGCTTGGTAATTTTATTTTTAGTCTATGAAATTATTTTGCAGCAGGAAAACAAACGTTGTTTATCTATGTTAAGTATGGCCGCGTAACTCATCAAAATCACTTGTTACCTCTAAAATGGATTACCCTGTATATTTAATTGCGTCAGCATTTATTTTAAGATAAAATTGTTAGTTTTATTAAAATTAAGATCTTTTTTATTAATTTCGAAAAAAATCAAAAATTTCTCGTATTTTTTTGATTTTAGTATTTTTTTTTTAGTTAACACACAAACAGTTTATTAATTTCTTTTCAAGTGCTGCTGGTTTTATCAGTATCTGACGTTTCTTAAATTTTCTAAGAATATCAAAATAGAGCACAATTTTCTACCAAATTTGAGTTAATGTAATATTTACTTATGTTTTACTTTTTTATCTGCGGGCAACTGAAAATTATAAATATATACAATACGCCAAGTTGAATTAAATGAAATTATTTAAATGATACGAAACTAAATAAGTATTGCAACTTTACCAATTTGTGTAAAAATTGCCTTTTTTGTTATACAATGAGTTTCGCTCTAAAGGTTAAATTTCCCATTATTACCATGTTAAAAATCAACATGAAATTCACAGAATTGACTTAAAATTGAAACATTCTTTTCATAGTTTCAACTTTGGCTTAATATTTTTGTGAGAAACAGTTTTGAAATAATTTATTTTCTTTAAAGCAGATGTAGGTACATCTGCTTTAAAGAAAATAAATTATCTCAACTCTTTTTCTCAAAAAATATTAGGCCAAAGTTGAAACTATGCAGTAAAATCAACGATTTTAGGAGAATGTTTTAAACAATTGTAAAAAATAACAGATTATCAAATCAACGTAAAATTCATATAATCTACATAGAAATTAATAAACTTTCATGGCTATAATTGGAATTTAAATATCTTTACTGACTATTCCATAATATCAAATCAAAGTAAAAATTTGATTTGAAATGTGTTTATTTTATTAAATAAAACACTGTTTATCACTTTGTTTGTATAACAATTGGTTTATTTGGTGACTATAGTTTCGATACTACACGTATCATTATCAAACCGTTAGTAACAAAAAACTACAAAGGAACATTATTTATATTTGCAAATTTTGTTACTAACGGTTTGATAATGATACGTGTAGTATCGAAACTATAGTCACCAAATAAACCAATTGTTATACAAACAAAGCGATAAACAGTGTTTTATTTATGTTCAACAATGTATAACGAAGTAGAAGCCTCTATAATCAGGGAATTTATTTTATTAGTCTATTTTTTTATTAAATTAAATTCCATTGTAATTTTATCGAAAATTGTTCAATTTTAATTCATCCTGCAATAAAACAAGGTCTGTTCATTCTCTATAACTTTTATCAAGATTTATATTCTAAAATTGAAGACGCTGCGGTTATTAATACACAAATTATGCACAGGTATTTTTGTTTGTTCCAAATTTGAACAAAAAGAAACAACATCAACTCTATTTTATTTCATTAATTTTACAATAAAAGAAACTGCAAAATAAGTTTCTGATTGACCGTTTAAAGAGGGTGTCCACTTCCAAATGAAGCACGAAGTAAAATTTCGAGCTTAGAAAAGCCTGAAAATTTGGATTTGCAGAGGCGCGCGAGCGAATTCAACGCTGAAATATTCTGAAGTTCAAAATATACAGCTTGCGTTCTGAAATTCCCATGTTTTGGCTGCAGCTAGTCTCCTTGTCTACTTATTGATGTGAAAGCTTATTATTCATAGGATAAAATTATGAATAATTCATAATTAAAACAAAGATATTCACCAAGCTATTTATAAATCATCCGAGGAAAATTCTACTCATCTTCTTGTTGAATTAACATGCACACCGCATGGCTTTCAAGACAATGTTTCGATGTTTCTCGTAGTGTCGTCGTATCAGCCATAAATAAACAATAATCCGAGGACTGCAACATAAATATTAATACTCCTAAATACAGAAAATGTTCTCGCTTTCTACATGGCCAACCGACTTGACCACATCAAACGATACCTTGCATAATATTCGATCACAATATGCCATTTCGCCATTTCTCAAAACGCGGAAGTGCACGCCGACAACACGGACTTTCTACAAGATATTCCACCGGTAACGTTATGCTCAAATAACCACGACCTAACGATGGGCAAAAAGTTAATAGTTATGGTAATAACAGGAATGATTTTATTGAGGAAATGTACTTGTTTACGTTTTTCGTTGTTGATAAGTGATTTCCTCCTGATACACTTTGGAAACGCGTTCAATTTTACTTCATGCTTAACCAGGGAGTGGAAACACTTGTTAATAGTTTCATAACAAGTGTTTCCACTGCCTGGTTAAGCATGAAGACAAATTTCGAGTTTAGAAAAACTTGGAAATTTGTTTTGGTTTGGTCGCTTACTTCATGCGCCACGCGTATAATACACTGATTTAAAGAAAAGTTCAAAATATACTGCTTATGTTTGATTACAAGGCCGTAGCCAGACAACAAATTTTGAGAGGATTATATATATTTCGGGGAGGGGGGTATGTCTTCAATGGTAAAAATAATACTTTTGCTCTTACAGTGCCGCTTTTACATACAAAAATTTAACATTTTAAGAACCTCGAGGGGGGTTTGAACCCCTATATCCCCCTCATGGCTGCGGCCTTGTTTGATTACATGTTCATTAGTTTGACAAATGTTTATATGGAATATGTGAAAGTATACATAAACAATCTCTCTGTATATTTTTGAATAAGAACACTTCTACTTTAATGTAATTTAGACATAAGTTTTTTTAATGTAATTTCCAGTCACTTGATTTTATTTTTCTCAAATCAAAACCAGGATTGTTACGTTTAAAACACTTTGTTTTAAAACAGTGTTTTTCACATGTTTAAAAACAGCCGTCGTGTTTTAAACGGTTTTGTTTCAAACATGTTTTATATCTTCAATTTGTTTAAAACATGTTTTAAACGTTAAATTTGATTAAAACGTTTTTTCTTATTATCTTAAATATTCTAAATTATTTTTTATACTACTTCATTAAGATTTTTTGTTTATATTTTTAAATTTTAACTAAATTATTGAAGATATTTCAAATTACACTATTAAACTTAACATTTTATTACAATAAAATATCACAACGTTCTGTGTGTGCATAAATGTGATTTTTAAATACAGGAAATTTTTCTCTCAGGTATACGTATGAATACATTGCAAATTTTACGACATTCGTTGCTTTTTTAAAAGATTTCAATTTTAAACTTTAAACGAGGGTTTTCCACACCTAGACTAAGCATGAAGTAAAATTTTGAGTTTAGAAAAGCCTGAAAATTTGGATTGGCCGCGTAGCGAAGCGGAGCGGCCAATCCAAATTAGGCTTTTCTAAACTCGAAATTTTACTTCATGCGCCACACGTATAAACACTGAAATATCGTAAAGTTTAAAATATACGGCTTTAGCAATCTAATATGTAGATGTGAATATAATCTGAGTCAAATTCTGTGCTGAACAAATTGTTTAAAACAGTGATTATAGGTAACCCAATAACTATAACGTATATTAGGTTGAATATACTTGATGTTGTATGTGTGTTTTTTTAACTTCATTGTAAATCAGTGTTTTTAAGCGTGGCGCATGAAGTAAAATTTCGAGTTTAGAAAAGCCTAATTTGGATTGGCCGCTCCGCTTCGCTACGCGGCCAATCCAAATTCTTAGGCTTTTCTAAACTCGAAATTTTACTTCATGCCTAGTCTGGGAGTGGAAAACACTCGTTAAAAGCCTCAAATTAACCGCTTTAAAACAACGACTTCCCTCAAATTTAGAAAACGCTGTAATTATCGGGATATGTATACTCAAAAGACCTATTCCCTGTATGTTCTGTTTTAAACACGTTTTAAACGTGGTTTAAACACGTTTTAAACAGGTTTCAATTGTAATTTTTTTAAACACTGTTTCAATGAAAAAAACACGTTTTGTTAAAAAAACTGTTTGTTTTAATTAAAATGAAAAACACGTTTTTTTTAACAACCCTGGTTAAAACAATGTTTAATTATTTCTCTCTGTCGATGCTGATTTTGTATTTAAAAACAACAACAACGTAAGATTTTATGTTTAGTTGTTTTCGTATGACTTTTAAATTTTGTTTCTTCGCACAATTCCACAATTAAAATACATGTATAGTTTAAAATAATTCACCCAGTGAGCAAACACATTAAAAGATTGTTTTATTAGAATTTTTGAAATCGAATTATTCCAGTATTAATTTAAAAACCATTGCAAGTGCGAATATTGAAATATTCGAATATTTAAATACTTGAATAATTTAAATATGTTTTTGATTGAATATTCGAATACATCAATTTAAAAAATTATTTTAAACTACACTTTAAACCACCGTTTTATACGTGTGGCGCATGAAGTAAAATTTCTAGTTTAGAAAAGCCTGAATTCGGATTTGGACGTTCAGGCTTTTCTAAACTCAAAATTTTACTTCATGCTTAATCAAGGAGTGAAAATACTCGTTAGAAGCTTTAAACTTATTGCTTTCGCAAAAACCAGAAATTCCTACAAATTTATTAAACGCTGTAATCAGGTTATGTATACTGTATATAAAAATATATAGAAATCATGTAAAATATCCAAACATCATTAGAATTATCAATAACTGTATGTTTTTGAGTTTAGGTGAAGTGATTATTACACTAATAAATATTGTTATTCCTTACTTCACTTTTTATCAATATTGTCAAAGTAGATAAAAATTAACGGAAATCATAAAACAAATTGCCAATACTTTCAAAATTATTGAAATCAATAAAAATTTCACGGTTTTTATTAGCTTGCAAAATTTGCAGAATTATTTTAAAATGTCAAATTTAATAATAATAATAATAATAATTGCTCATTGCCCAACAGACTACATGGAGACCAATAATAGAGAAATACAATAATACATTAAAGTTACAAATTAAAAATTTGTTGAAAAACATGACGATTATTTCAATTTATAGGCATGAATGACAATATAAAATAATACTAAAAAATAACAATATCTAAACATCTCATCCTACTCCTCAACAATTTCCTATCCCATAGAACCTTAAAAGTTAAAATAGATAATTATTTCTCCACAACATTTTCCCCCGAGCAAGAGGTTCCACAAGGATGACCCCTCTCTCCCATACTATACAACATTTTCTGCACTGACATGTATAATCCTGATCCCAAATACTTTAATCCTACATCATATATCCTCCAATACGCTGACGATGCCGCTCTCATAACTCACGAACCCTCCCTTCCAAAAGCCCTACAAACCCTGCAGCAACTAATAGAGACACTCAAGACATGGTTTGCAAAATGGCGAATCAAAATTAACCCCAAAAAATCCCAACTATTAATTCCTTTCCACCGACTCTCCCCTAACTATCCGTATAACCTATTCATCTCACAAACTCCTATACTTCCTTCCCTTTATATTAAATACTTAGGTGTCACATTTGACACTAAGTTAAAATTTAAAAAACATGCGGCAAACATTAAAAACAAAATAATTTGTAGAGCGAAGCATTTTAGATGCTTAACATTTAGAAATAAGGGTATTTCCACCCTAACCGCCACCCGCATCTACAAAATGATCTGTCGTCCACTCCTTGATTACGCATCCATACTCCTGTTCGAATCCTCCAATCTAACTATAAAATGCATACAAGTTAGTGAACGAAACGATCAGCTCTCCATGCACTTACAAAAATACGCCATCCTAACAACCCTTTGTACAACCCATCCAACCATCTAATCTATACCACAACCAATGTATCCCCAATCGAAAATAGGCTACAATACCTCGCAGACAAATTCGCAACAAACCCTTCAAACTTCCAATTCCTTTCCCAATTCTGTAAACGTCTAAACCCTCATCTTACCCGAAAACACAAAAATCCCACATCTACCATTTTCGACTTCATTTCATCTCACCACCCACACTAACTGTCAAAGAAAATAGTACCATCATCAATTCTCGGCGGAAAGACCTCTGGTCGATAGCCAGTTATCAAGAGGAAGTTTATTTTATTTATATTTATTGATTATAAACAATAACGTAATTAATTATTTTGTATTGTCCTCTGATAATAAAGATTTGTTATATATATATATAACAATATTTCCAAATTTGTCAGCTTTTGTAAGAAATAACAAACATTAATTGAAAAATGAACTAAACATGTTTATCATCTTTGGTTGATTTTCAATTAATGTTTATTATTTTTCCAAAGGTAACAAATTTAGAAATGTATATTGACGCATTCAATAAAATTAAACAAAGGAAAATAAAATACAACAGAGTGGATGAGTGAAAATGAAGCTGGTGTAAAGATTTTGATAAGACTGGAGTGGGAAAGAATAAATTTATTTGTAATTGTACTGTTGGAATTGTGTTTTTAGTTTTGAGATACGATGCCAATAAAGGTCTTATTTTAAAAATAAAAAAACAAAAGTTGACAGAAACGTCATGCATGTGCTGTGTTGTTAATTGTATTTTATATTCTTAGTCATAACATTTTTTAATGTGTTCTATTTATATTATTAGTTAGATGTACAATTAGTGATGGGCAAAATCGATCAAAAAAGATCGATTAATCGATCCTTGCAAGTGATCGAGCCGCTCGATCTTCCCGTGCCGCTCGATCTTTTTTGATCGGATCGATCTTTTTAATCGGCTAGATCTTTTTGGTCAACTCGATCTTTCTGATCAGCTCGATCTACTTGATCGGCTTGATCTTTTCGATCGGCTCGATCGTTTCGAGCCGCTCGATCTTTTCGAACTTGTCGAGCTAGTCGATTGATCAATCGACTCGAGCAGATTGATCAAACCGGTCGGCTCGAGACCCTAACCCCTAAAAAAACCAAAATACGTCCGGGAAAATCACGCCCTCAAAAAACTACTCACTGAAAGGCCCTCTGTAAAAAATATTAGTGGAAAATCTCCCCTCCACCGAAAAAAAAAAACACCCCCTGTAAAAACACTCCTGGAAAATTATCTCCAAAAACAACATCTCTCAAAAGAAGCAAAATTCACCCCTTCAAAAAAACCACTCCATGTAAAACCATTCCAGAAAATGATCCCCTCAAAAAACCACCAAAAACCATTTCTATTGTCAATTTAATTAAATTTAAACATAATAAGTTAAAATAGAAATAGCCGATTTATTAAATGGCAAAAAATCCATGACTTAATACTTGTTATGTTAATATTGTTCTTAAAATTAATTGTTTTTTAGATTCCACGCTAAATTCGTGTTTTATACGCGTGGCACATGAAGTAAAATTTCGAGTTTAGAAAAGCCTGAAAATTTGATTCAATCGCTTCGCTTCGCTACGCGACCAAACTAAATTTTCAGGCTTTTCTAAACTCGAAATTTTGCTTCATGCTTAATCTAGAAGTGCAAACACTCGATTTAATATTATTAAACACTGTAATAAATATGAAGAGCTGAAAAAAGCAAATCAAACTAAATACTTAATTTTATTTTAAATGTACTTGAATAAATTAATAAATGTTTACATATTTTAAAAAAAACTAGCGTGTTTTACAAAGTTAAGTAATTATAGCAAACATTTAACATATTCTAAAAAAATAAAGAAAATAAATTCAATGGGTTAGTGAATGAACTTTTTTTATATTAGGATTAAAAACAAACAGTTAAACTAATCAACATGGAAATCACTGAATATTTCAATTTATAAACTATTTGAATTCAAAACTTTAAATATAATATATGAAATTTATTTAAGCGAACATTAACGTAATTTTATATATTATGAAAATCACTAAATTTACATCGGAGTAATGGACCTGTAACTTTTTTTTATAGAGAATTAATAAATCTCGTCAAATTTTTCTACGAAAGTATTGAAAAGTTTAAGTGAATAGAAAATTAAGACAAAATGTGCTTAAACATTTATGCAAAATAAACAAGTGATTCAGCATAAATCAACATATAGTTCTGTTAATTTACACAGAATTAATCGGTTTTTAATATTCTCCAAAGAGAAGTTAATTATCTCAACTAGTTTTTCATATATTTTAAACCAAACTCAAAGACATTTTTAATGAAAATATAATTTTTAAGAGGTTTAATTCCTAATTACGATTAAAATAAAAAATGTAACTTGCTTCAACAAGTAACTCGTTACAGAGTAAGATGTTTGTGCATTTTATTATTTTTTTCTAAAATTTAAAAAAGCACAAACCTCCGCTCCTTGTGCTGTGAAGTTTTTATTATTATTAACTAATAAAAACTCCACAGCACAAGTTTTAATGATTGTAAAAATACTCGCCATTTATTATTAGAACCTTTTTTTAAAATTTTACAAAATTTTAGTGGTAACTGATGGTGTTTTGTTTTTACTAACTAATTTGTATTTAGTTTTCAAAAATATTGATAGGAATTTTAGGAATATTATTCTGTTAATTATAATATATGTGGAAAATTAAATTTAGTGGTATGTGTACATTATTTTTATTTTATAAAAACAGAAAATAATGTACAGGGAGTGTTTCTTTTCAGTATACTTATTCCAAATTCAGCCCATTTTCTGTAAATCTTTAGTTATTTCTTGTTTTTTTTTAAGTTCAATTTGAAGCTTTAAACGAGTATTTTCCACTCCCAGACTAAGCACGAAGTAAAATTTCGAGTTTAGAAAAGCCCTGTGAAAATTTGTCGAGGGTCGCGCAGCGACCCGAGACAAATTTTCTGGGCTTTTCTAAACTCGAAATTTTACTTCATGCGCCACGGGTATAAAACACAGATTTGAAGTGAAGTTAGAATATACATAAATTACACAATATTTTAGTGTTTTATACGCGTGGCGCATGAAGTAAAATTTCGAGTTTAGAAATCCCCGTGAAAATTTGTCGAGGGTCGCGCAGCGAACCGAGACAAATTTTCACGGGGCTTTTCTAAACTCGAAATTTTACTTCGTGCTTAGTCTGGGAGTGGAAAATACTCGTTTAAAGCTTAGAATTGAACCTTTTAAGTTCAGTTTGAAGCTTTAAACTAGTATTTTCCACTTTTTTAGTTCAATTTGAAGCTTTAAACGAGTATTTTCCGCTCCCAGACTAAGCATGAAGTAAAATTTTGAGTTTAGAAAAGCCCTGTGAAAATTTGTCGAGGGTCGCGCAGCGACCCGAGACAAATTTTCTGGGCTTTTCTAAACTCGAAATTTTACTTCATGCACCACGCGTATAAAACACAGATTTGAAGTGAAGTTCAAGTATACATAAATTACACAATATTTTAGTGTTTTATACGCGTGGCGCATGAAGTAAAATTTCGAGTTTAGAAAAGCCCCGAAACAAATTTTCACAGGGCTTTTCTAAACTCGAAATTTTACTTCATGCTTAGTCTGGGAGTGGAAAACACTCGTTTAAAGCTTTAAACTGAACTCTTTTAAAAACAACGAATGTCGGAAAATTGACAGTCACATTTTCAGGCTTTTCTAAACTCAAAATTCTACTTTATGCGCCACGCGTACAAAACACTAATTTAAAATGAAATTCAAAATATACTATTTATTTTTATGTGAATCATGCTTGAACATTTTTTAAGCGCAGGGATGTCTATACGGAAACGAATAATTACCTGTTCAAAAAAAAACAATCAAAACGGAATTTTAGATTCCTAAACTTTTAAATATGTCAAAAATGCCTAAACAAGTCTTTAAAATTTCTGAATAAAAAATGAAATATTAAAAAACTTGATTTTGCAAAAGATAATCTGTGATGCGGCCCTTGAAACATTCTAAGTGCTAATTTTAGCCCTCGAAGCAATTTGGGTTGGCCCGCCCTGATGTAAATATTGTGTTTTGGCAGGTCGAGAAAATTCTAGTCTGCAATTTATTTATTAATCCTCACTTTTTCGTATTTGTACAATTTTCAATTATAAATTCAAAACATTATAATTACACTGAAAAGCATAATTTGCATTAATTATATTAATTCATTTAGTCGGCTCGATCTTTTTGATCAGATCGATCTTTTCGATCGGCTCGATCTTTTCGATCGGCTCGATCTTTTCGATCGGCTCGATCTTTGCGAGCGGCCGATCTCTTTTATCGGCTCGATCTTTTCGATTGGCTCGATCTTTCCGAGCGTCTCGATCCTTTTGATCAGATCGATCCTTTTGATCAGATCGATCTGCTCGATCCTCCAACTGATCGATCATTGCTTGATCGATACTTGAGATACTCGATCTTGCTCATCACTATGTACAATATTATGTATTATTAAAAAGACTATGTCAACTGAATTAATAAATGTATAAATTCAAGAGTAACTACGTCACAATTAATAAAGTGGATCATAATTAATCAACAAGGATACGATTTTATTTGACGAAAAGTCCAAATTGGAAACATCGTTAAAATTATTTTAAAAAGTAATCAAAATTTGTGGATTTTTGTAAATCGATAAAACTCGTGATTAATGAACGATTCATTAATAAAAACTTCAAAAATAGTCAAAATCAATCAATAAAATAAATACCAAAACTTTTATAAATAAGGAAATACATACATTTAAAATACAATTATTATAAAGATTTATGAATCGTTAACATTTGTAAAAATTTAACATTTCAATCAAAAACGAAATTCATGTGCAATAAATTATAATGTTTTCGAAGGCTGTAATTGTTCATACAAATCGATAAAACTCAATTTATTTATTAATTTATGAGATCCGAGTAGAATGTTAAATAACTATAATTATTACTCTTTTTGGAAGATTTGGATTCTAGTACCGTGCGATCGTTTAAATTATGATTTAGGGTAGGCGTCATTTTTTTTGTGCAGTTGCCCAGAATGCAAATTGAATGATAAAATAAATTTGAGGTTATAATAAAGTACGTGTTAACAGGCAGTAGTGCCAATCTAATTTAATACTGAAAGCTTACTTTAAATCATGTTTTAAACAATCGCATGGTATTTTCAATTGTATCAGTATGTTCAATAAAAACAACCTGTAGAGTAGGTTATGGTTTAATCTTCATTAATTCAAGTTGGCTATACGCCTAAGGAATTAACATATAAAACGTCAGACATTTTTTGTTTACTTCGGTAAACAACAAAATATTTCGTCAAAGGCGGTTAAAGTTTATCAAATTTCAGAGTTGCTTACCTACAGTATTCTTCATGGCATTTTTTTCTATTGAACATACGATATAATTGAAATTACTAGAATTCAAAAAGTCCAAAAGAAACATTGATGAAGTTTAAACGCGAAATATGTCATAATTTGTTCAGAAATACATTACTTTAACATCTAACCAATGTCATTTGTTTTATTAACCGTTTAATGATCTCTTTGGCTCTAATGTATCGATTTACCGAGTATTTCAAATTATAGATAGGTTAAGTGCAAGAGCAGTTAATCTGACTATCAGATCGACTGAACTTCGCCTATGTAATTTTGCTGTACATTCTACACCTTGTATCTTTTTTATATAAATAAAGACGTTGATTATTATTATTAATAACCATGGTAAATATAAGCTGCAATTTAATAAATTATAAGATCAACATTTTATTTTAAAATAAAATCATCAAAAAACAACAAACAAAATGTTACAAAACTATCAATATTAGCACAAATTGACAATACTGGAAACACAATTCGACTATTTATATGTAAATTTACATAAAAATTTATGATATCGAATATATTACTATATTTCAAAACAATAATCCCGGAAAATTACTGAAACTTAAATTATAGTAATGGTCAAAATTTACATAAAGATAATGAAATAATAAAAATTTATAATTTCCACAATCGGCAATTCGATTATTTGTATATTAAATTGTATTAACAATTATAATATCGAATACCGGGTGTTGACATGGCGGACGCAACATAGGAAATCGCATGTTAATTTTAAAGTGTTCAAATATTGGCTTCCCTATTTATTTTAGAGAGAAAATGTATTTCACTTTTTTGTAGACGGACACATTTTAAATTTATGAATGTTCACACTTAACACTTTACGTTTCTCTAAGTTAAAATAATTAAGAAAAAGTAATGTCATCTTATAAAAATAATGCCATACCATGGAATTGATACAACAATTGCGGACATTCCCTGTTTTTTTAAGGTTAATTTAAAACTTTAAACAAGTGTTTTCCACTCCCAGACTAAGCATGAAGTAAAATTTCGAGTTTAAAAAGCCCCGTGAAAATGTTCTGGGCTTTTCTAAACTCGAAATTTTACTTCATGCGCCACGCGTATAAAACACTGATTTCAAGTGAGGTTCAAATATACATAAATTCACAATATTTTGGTTGTGTACGCGTGGCGCATGAAGTAAAATTTCGAGTTTAGAAAAGCCCAGAAAATTTTCACGGGGCTTTTCTAAACTCGAAATTTTACTTCATGCTTAGTCTGGGAGTAGAAAACACTCCTTTAAAGCTTCAAATTGAACTCTTTTAAAAATTAACGAATCTCAGAAAATTAACAGCTAAAATAATTAAGAAAATGTAATGTGATTTTATAAAAATAATGACATTTTTCTTGTATAGTGTATATCATTTCGAATACATTTACTTTAATCAAGTGACTACGGTATCTTTTGCCATTTTGACATCCGCAGTTGTTGTTTCAATTCCATGGCATGTCATTATTTTTATAAAATCACATTATTTTTTCTTAATTATTTATTTTAACTTAGAGAAACTTAAAGTGATAAACGTTAACACGAATGAATTCAAAATTTTTCTCTCTACAAAAAGGTAAAAACATTTTGTTTCTAAAATATATAGGGGAGCCAAAATTTTAACATTTCAAAATATACATGGGGTTTCGTATGTTGCATCCGCCGAGTTAACACCCGGTATATTACTTTAATTTAACCAACACAAACGACAAATTTAAAAATAAAACATCTAACAATTGTTATAGATCGGTTATTTGAACATAGTTAAATCTAGTTAGTTTAGTTGTCAACATAACTCTGTCAACATTCGCAATTCTGTAGTACAATTCTAAGTTCAATAAAGCCTTTAAATAGGTTAATTATTACAATTTATTGAACTTAGACTCTCTTAAGTATGGACCGTTTGTTAAAACCCGACAAACTCGATTTAGATCCAGGCTCAAGCTCAGCTGCTCTACAATGGCATCATTGGTATAAAACCTTTATGAATTTCATCAAGTCGGTAAATCCCAGTGATGAAGATAAGTTACAGATATTGATTAACTTTATTTCGCCGCAAGTATATATGATGTTAGTTCCTTCGATGGAGCGATTAGCTTACTTAGAAGTATTTATATAAAACCTGTCAATGAGGTGTTCGCTCGTCATAAACTTGCTTATCGTCACCAAAACTCTGGCTATGGTTAGATCAGTATCTCGAGGCGCTGAGGCTTCTTGCCAAAAATTGTAATTTTAAAGCTATTACGGCCGAGATAAACAGAGATGACTGCATCAGGGACTCATTCATTGGCGGCCTACAATCAAATCACATCAGACAGAGACTACTCGAGAATCCCTCACTTACACTTGCTGAAGCCTATACACAAGCACGTTCCTTAGAGCTAGCCCAACAACAATCTCAGACGTACGTTACATCACCTATAGTAAATGCAGTTGCCGATAATCAACCTTGGACTACTCCCGATAATTTAGCAAACATTGGCCCCTCTAATTCGACTCTAGCGGGCAGCTCATCGCCGTGCTATTTTTGTGGATTTACTTTCCATCCCAGAAACCAATGTCCTGCTAGAAATGAGGTTTGCAGGCGTTGCTTGAAAAAGGGTCACTACGCTAAGGCCCGCCGATTTTCCGGTAACAGAAATAAAGTTTCGACTTCCAATAAAACAGCCTCCTTACTAGCTGGTCTTATAAATTGTACAGCCACTACACCACCTGGTTTAACTTCAGCCACTGTATCTGCCCTTCTAAACGGAATCACAGTATCTGCGTTGATCGACACTGGAAGTACTCTGAGTTTTATAAACTATGAAACAGCCCAAAGACTTAAGTTAAAGATCA
The DNA here is from genome assembly GCA_932526585.2 of Philonthus cognatus. Lineage (NCBI taxonomy): Eukaryota > Metazoa > Arthropoda > Insecta > Coleoptera > Staphylinidae > Philonthus > Philonthus cognatus. The sequence goes on along the minus strand of OW052245.1, from coordinate 33,328,467 downwards.
CTCCATCACAAGGGAAGGTGTCTATGGCTTCGACCACGCTTACTTCAAATATTATTGGAATCTGTAATATAAATCTTGAAAATGTTGGTCGCCGCTATACAAATATCCAGCTCAATGTCCTTCCAGACCTCTGCGCGGACATTATCCTTGGTCATGATTTCCTGAAATCACATTCTGGCATCGAGATGTCTTTTAGTGGTAAGAAAGATCGCCTAATAATCTGTGGACTTGCTGTAGCCAAAGTAAAAACAGCTTCACTATTCTTTGATCTGTCTCCTGAATGTAAGCCCGTATCTATTAAATCCCGTCAGCAATCTGAAAGCGACGCTAAGTTTATAGAAATTGAAGTCCAATGTCTACTGAAAGAAGGTATAATAGAACTAAGTTTTTCTTCATGGAGAGCCCAAGTGCTTATTACTACAAACGAAAATCATAAAAGACGAATGGTAATAGATTACTCAAGGACCATAAATCGGTTTACCCAACTAGACGCTTACCCTCTTCCTAAAATAGAATATATTGTAAACAAAGTAGCTAAGTACGAAGTATTCAGCACCATTGATCTGCGAAGTGCGTTCCATCAGGTGCCAATCATCGAAGCAGATAGAACCTATACAGCTTTTGAAGCATGCGGACAACTTTTCCAGTTTACAAGAATCCCTTTCGGTGTTACAAATGGAGTGGCTGCTTTTCAACGAGTCATTGATGAAGTTATTCGTGTTGAAGGTCTGAAAGATACGTATGTTTACCTCGATGATGTCACTGTTTGTGGCTTAAATCAAGAAGATCATGACCTAAATCTTAGTAAATTTTTGAATGCTGTAAATAAATACAATCTCACAATAAATCAGGAGAAGAGCTCTTTTCCCCTACGATCAATTAGTTTACTAGGATACAATATTAGCAATAAAACGATAAAACCTGATCCAGACCGTCTTAAACCTGTTAGAAGGCTCTCGCCGCCTTTAGACACTTCCTCTCTGCGAAGGACCATTGGTATGTTTTCATACTACTCCAGATACATACCCAGGTTTTCCGATAAAATTCAGCCCCTCATTAAATGCTCGTTCCCATTATCAGAGGAAGCTATTGCATCTTTCGAAAACTTGAAGAAAGATATTGAAAATGCTGCTGTCTCATCAATTGACTCTGAAGCTAAATTCACAGTAGAAACAGACGCATCTGACACTGCTCTAGCTGCTACCCTATCCCAGTGTGGTCGACCAGTGGCATTTTTCTCAAGAACTCTCTCTTCAACTGAACAAAAGCATCCGGCTATAGAAAAGGAGGCACAAGCTATTGTTGAAGCCATAAAGAAATGGAGACACTATTTAATGAGTCGACATTTCCTCCTTGTTACAGATCAAAAATCAGTATCTTTTATGTTCGATGCCAAGCTATCTGGAAAAATAAAAAATGAGAAAATTATGAGATGGAGACTCGAACTATCTTGTTACAAATACGATATTGTATATCGCCCTGGAAAAGATAATGCAGCTGCTGACACACTTTCCAGAACATGCTCAGCTACTGGCAACAGAACTGAGAGACTGAAATGTCTTCATGAATCACTCTGCCATCCAGGGGAAACAAGAATGTATCATTGGGTTCGAAGTAAAAACATGCCTTATACATTGGAAGAAATTAGACAAATGACTTCTGCATGTCGTGTTTGCTCTGAAATAAAACCAAGATTTCACAAACAAGAAGGGAAACTAATTGATGTTGCCGTTTGAACGCCTAAACATTGACTTTAAGGGGCCTCTTCCATCAACATCGAAGAATCGCTACTTATTAACTATAGTCGATGAGTACTCCCGATTCCCTTTTGTTCTTGCATGCCCTGACATGTTAACATCTACAATCATATCGAACCTGAAACAACTGTTTGCCATTTTTGAAACACCTGCCTAAATTCACTCAGACCGAGGCACTTCATTCATGTCACAAGAGTTGAATATTTTCTGAACATCATTGGGCGTTGCTACTAGTAGAACTACTCCTTATAACCCTCAAGGAAACGGGCAAGTCGAGCGATACAATGGAATTGTGTGGAAAACCATTCAGTTATCTCTGAAGAACAAAGTAATGAACATCACTCAGTGGGAATCAGTCCTACAGGAGGCTCTTTACTCTATCCGTTCGTTGCTTTGTACCTCGACAAATACTACCCCTCATGAACGAATGTTTTCACACCCAAGAAGATCAAGTTACGGCCAGTCTATACCCACATGGTTACTAGAGCGTGGACCTGTTTTACTGAAACGAACTTTTCGTCAATCGAAGTATGACCCGATAGTTGACGAGGTTACTCTGTTGGAAGGTAACTCCGAATATGCCCACGTAAGATATCCAGATGGCAGAGAGACTACTGTTTCCACTAGGCTTTTAGCTCCTGCTGATGAGAACGTTCAGGATATATCAATGGACAGTAGCGGCCCACCAAAAGGTCAAGACATGATCCAGGAAGAAATTGAACCTGCCGAAAATACGGTAAAACTTCCCGAGCCTACACTTGCACAGGGTCCCACACCAGATGCTGCTTTGCGGTTGAGTCTGAATCCTGCTATAGATCCCCCTTCGCGGCATAGCTCTCGTGATCGTCGGCCTCCTACTTATTTGCAAGACTTCGTTAGCTCATAGGGAGCAAGAATGTTATAGATCGGTTATTTGAACATAGTTAAATCTAGTTAGTTTAGTTGTCAACATAACTCTGTCAACATTCGCATTTCTGTAGTACAATTCTAAGTTCAATAAAGCCTTTAAATAGGTTAATTATTACAACAACAATAAAACACTTTTACCTTAGTATAACACTTTTTTATTTTACGTGACTGCAGTTTCGACAACTTTAGCTTGCCATTATCAAACATGTAGTTCACGACATGTTTAATAATCTCCGAAACTGCAGTCACGTAAAAAACAAAGTTTAAAGTTTTTTTATTGTTAAATTAACATGTATAACGAAGTAGAAACCTCCACAATACAAAATATAAAACAACATCGTTTAATGCATTTTTTTGCTACAGATTAAGCAACAACATATTTTTATGAAAACTTTATGAATTGTCAAAACCTTATTATTGCACTATTTATATTAAGGTTTTGACCATTTATGAAGTTTGATTAAAAAATATGCTGCTGCTTAATTTTTAAGCAAAAAAAGCACCACTTTCAGAGGAAATGTTTTTCAGGCTATTAAACATTTTGAATAAAGCAGAAAAAGTATAGCTAATTACGATAAATAAAAAATGGCAGACAAAAAATCAAAGTTTTCGATATAATTTGCCCTTACTATTAATGATAAATATCTTTAAAAATATTTCATTTGAGTTTCTCTTAACTTGCATCTGTGTTTCTTATAGAAAAACCCTTTTCCAACAATTGTCTTTATGCACACATGTACTAATAATTCTCGTATTTGTAGAAGATAACCCATTAATAAATAATTTTTTAGCATTCAACACAAATATATGCCAGCTGATAATGCCAGTATGCGAGATAATGCTGTTTTTTATCCATTCCCATTGCTGACGTCACACGCTCATTTCGATAGTTATCGTCGAATGCAAATCAGCAATCAGTGAGTGAATCAGTCGTTCGGTTCGCGTTCGTTCATTTGTGTTTACATTCGTTTTGTGCAGGTGAAAAAATGGACAGGTTAATTGTTTAGTCCTTAGACGGAATTATTGTTAAATTAATTCGGTGTTGTTGAGTGTGTTTTTAATTGCTGATAAACGCACGAGGTGGGAAAGTTGATTGTTTCGCACAGAGGCGGGAATGAGTAAGTAACGAAAGCAAATTTTTTCTTCTCGCGCGATTTATTGTTGTGATAAAATATTGTTATATAAAATTGTGTATACATTTAATCAATATTAAACGAAAGAATAACAATAATATTTATTATTAGATTACTAATATTGTTGAATTCCTATGTTTGTTCGTAATATTATTTTCGAATTGATTTCTTTCTTAACTGTGAATTTTATGAGAATGAATTCTTTGCTTGTTGTTTTTTTTTCTAAATACTACACAAAAAGAAATGTAGTGTTTAAAAAGAAAAACAATAATATTCATTATTAGATTACTAATATTGGTAAATTCCTGTTCGTTAGTAATATTATTTTTATTATTTTCTAACTGATTTATTTCTTAACTGTGAATTTTATAAGAATCCGTTATTCTGTTTATTTTTTGGTAGTAATTAGGAGAAGTAATAATTCTGGTAAAAATTTAAGAGGTTACACCACTGTAGAATTTTTAAAAAGTCGTTTTTTTGTTTTAATATTAATTCGTTTTTAAAATAGTTTATAGTTAATAAATTTGCATTTTATCAAAATATAATAAGCGGTAATTATTTTCTTGTTTTATTTTTATTTTTGCACTTTGAATCATTTTAGTTAATGTTGAGATTTTGTCTATGTCGTTTGCTATCTTTTTATAGTGATATAGATATATAAATTGACCATTCTCAATGGAAACACTTCGATGAAAAGGCGCTAGAAAATCCGTTAACCGTTGGAATTGTACAGGGTGGTGCATTTTGAAGGTGCCACATATGGAAAACTTTTTTATTTGTAGAGATATTAATATATCGTTTTCCCGAGCCTGACTCGCTTTTTCGTGTTTTACTCAACGGTGAAAAGAAAATAGATCCATCTCGAACCGTTTCCGCTATATAACCGGATGTTGATAAACTGTCGTTTTTCTGAAATTACTGTAAATCATTTGTTTTAACCAAACTGTAACATTTTCTTATGGCAACTTTTTAAGCCCATTAAAATGACGTATCTGTTATATTTCAAGGACGTTTCGTTTTTGTTTTCTTCTATCAAGATCGCATTTTTCTTTTGGGTGCATATGGAGATATGCATATCATTGAATAGCTTTTTTAACCCTGATTTCAATGACGTACCACATACATACTTTTGTCAAAAAAAGTAATTGATAAAGTTGCTATGACAACCGTCAAACAATGTAGTTACTAGGTGATGCTTGTAATTTGTTTGAAAATATGACTACTATCGATGTAGCATATTTTGTTTTATAAATTAACACTCTTGATTGATATAAACTGCTACTTTGCTTGTCGTATATAACAAAAAATATTTTTTCACAAAGATACACAAGTGGCACATCGTTTAAATCGCCATCACAAATGCTATTCAATGATGTGCATATCTCCATATGCGCCCGTAAGAAAAAAGTGAATTTGGTGTAGAAAAACAAAAACGAAACGTCCTTGAAATAAAACACGCAGGGCATTTTATTGAGCGTAAAAAGTTGGCATTAGAAAGTTTTTACACTTTGTTTCTTTTAAACAAATGAGTTACAGTAGCTTTATCAAAATGACATTTTATCAACTTCCGGTTATAGAGCGCAAACGGTTAGAGATAGATCATTTTTCTTTTCGCTATTAACTAAAACATGAAAAAGTAACCCTTTCTCGTGAAAACGGTTTTTCAATATCTTTTCAAATAAAAAAGTTTTCCATATGTGGTACCTCCAAAATGCACCACCCTGTACAGGGTGGTCTAATTTCGATGTTGCTTAACGGCATCTCAGTGAATATTAGAATTAGAAAAAAACCGATGGCGCAGTCGCGATCTCTTTTTTTGAGACTAGGATAATGTCGAAAACAAAAATGCACCATCTTGTTTTTTTTCAGAAGTAATAGGGCAAAATCAAATGTACCACCCTGTACATTCCAAAGTTTAAATTCAATAAGCCGTAAACTTGGTAACTTTGATGACAGTTTTACTGTAAGTGACTGATAATAATAATTTTTATTGTACACACGGAAAAAACAATTATTATATATTATTAATATAAAAATAAACAAATACGCTTTAGAATAGCGACAATAAAATAATTATACGAAAAACTGTACACAAAAATGATGACCAAAAGCGTTGAATGACGAATAATTTGAAAATAGTCTTGAAAATCATATAAATAATCGATAAATTTTGTGCTTTTCATAAATTAAATCGGAAAATGTTTAACGTGCATGAGAAACATGAATCACAGAAAACACTAGTAAAATTTTGCACGGAAATTATTGTTTCACTTTTCAAATCAGTCGTGCTTTCAAGCCACACGACTTCGTTAGCTAAATTCGTATCTCTAATTTTGGAACGACTGACCAAAACAGTTTCTCTTTATGTAAGGTATTTACAAAATTGGTGTTAAGTGAAGTTTCACCAACTTTATTTGCGATTAAGAAAATGTTTTGTTTTTTTAAATTCAAAATTGTACTTCATGCCTAATCAAGGAATGGAAACTTTAATTCGAAACTTCGAATTAAACGCATTAATAAAACAACGAATGCCAAAAATGCATACGCATTAGGATATGTGTACTAAAAAGAAAAATTCCCAGTATTATTGTCTCCAACCTCACCAATAAAAAACGTTACGATCCGCCACTGATATTAGATATTAATGGAACAAGTTAGTAAAGAAACTAGAAGAATTGGAGAAGAAGTTAGAAGGTTTGTTTTTGACGAAAAAATTATATGTTTTACCACGTAGTAACGGTCGAAACAATTGTGATATATGTTTTGTGTTGTAGGCGTTCACTTTGTGGTACATCCTAAATACACTGGTCAATAAAACGCTTGTTACTTTGTTTAACTACTATATATTGCACTTAATTTGTGACTATAGTTGCGACTATCTAGTAGTCATTATCAAACTTTTAGTTTGATAATTACTACTAGATACTCGAAACTATAGTCACAAATTAAGTGCAAAATATAGTGGTTAAACAAAGTAAAAAGTGTTTTATTTACAAAAAATTATATGTTTTGATTTGGCAAAAAAATCACAATTTGTAAGGAAGGGACAAACCTAAAATAATACAAAAAACCATCTATAGATTCGTGAAATCTATGCATTGTCTATTAATTCTTCTATCTATTCAGCATTCGATGGTGAAAACCTTGAACTGGTCACGATTGTTGCAGTATAACAAAAGCGCGTGATTCTGGTTTCATAACTATGCAAGTTGAAAGTATCGAGATATATTGGCATTTAGTGGAGCCTATCCTAACTTATTCAAACATTTCGAATTGTCACACGGAAATAATACGAACGAACGCGCGAGCAAGGTTGACTTAAAGAAAAAAGTCCGGTCGTGCACGAGCCCGAGGTCTTAATTACGGTTATCGATTTTAAAATGTGTGACTGACCTTTGTCAATTAGAATCGCAAATGTCGTTACACTCTAATGTCATTGAAATGTCTAGTTCATGTTTGGGTGAGTAGAGAATTGTTAAAACGCTTATTTTTTGTTAGTTTGTGTTTAGATTAGTGAAGAACAGAGCTGCGATGAATCCTTAAAAAAATGATTCAAATCACGAATCGGAATCACCTCATATGATTCAATTCACGAAAACTCAAATAAAGGATTCGTAAAAGAAATATAATTCGAATCAAAGATTCAAATCCTCTTTTTTGAATCACGGATATAAATCCTTTAAAAATAAATTTGACTGTTTTAATTTTGCTGCAACCATTAACGTTTTTAATATAGCTATCAGTTTTTATTAAGAAAAATGTTCTAGTTAAAGATAATGTGTATCTGTATGTGAACTTCACATTAAATCATTGTATTTACGCCTGGCGCATGAAGTAAAATGTTGAGTTTAGAAAAGCCTAAACCAAATTTTCAGGCTTTTCTAAACTCGAAATTTTACTTCATGTTTAATCACGGACTGGAAACCCTCGTTTAATAATAACAAAAACCTGCTCCCGGTACGACCACAAATTAAAATGATATAAGATTAGTGTCTGTCACGAGAAATAAAATTAATTATATATATTTGAATATTTTCTGGTAAATGTATTATTATTATTATGTCTTTATTTAGAAAAATAAGTTATACGTTATAATTATACAAAATATATGTCTGCGTAGGCGAAGTTCAGGCAGACATACATATATATGTCTGTCGCTGCTCTTCCACTTAACCTACTGTTAATTTTAAGGGACAAAACAAGGTATCCATGTCTAGCTATTAATTTAAAGTATATTCAATATGTACAGTTCAGCAACCTTAAAATTCACCACATAATATAAGGTTCCGTATACTTGATTGAAATATATTTAAACTGAGAGATTTCAGGTTTTTAGGGATTTTATTGAATATTTTATAAATATTGTATGAAAAAAAAGGTTTGAATAATTCAGTTTTGTGCTTTGGCGGTGAGATTAATCCCTGAAATCTTACATTAATAGGGTGAACGTCGGTATGAAATACGATTCTATTGTAGAGGTAAGGTGGGGTGCGAAAGTTAATTATTTTGAAATACAAAATTACTGAGTGCAAAATTCTTCAGTCAGCCATTTTTAACCAATTTAACTCATTGAACTTCTCTGAGATGTGATCATATTTACGGATTCCAAAAATTAAGCAAATACATGAGGTTTGAATCTTCTGTATACGATCAGCAGTAATTTTATCAAGAAACGAGCCATACACCACATCAGAGAAATTAAAATGGCTTAACACCAAGGAGTCACATAATATACGCTTCATATGCCTACTCAAAGTATTTCGATTTGCATAAATCATTTTGAGGTTGGTGTAAGCTTTAAAAATACATTTGTTTATATGCAGATTAAAACGTAAATCTTTGTCAATAGTTAAGCCTAAGTTCCGAACAGAATCAGTAAATGGATTTTTTTTTTATTATTTGCAAAACACTTAGTTGTATTTTACTATAATTACAATCTGATCACAAATGGATCAATGAGTAATATTTAGTTAACTTAATTTACTAAAGGTTTAATACTAAGGGTTTACTCATTAGTATCCCTTAGATTTTAATAACTTAATTACACTAATTAATGTGTACACTAGCACTATGCTCTGCTTTTGCACTAACACAATATTAAACTAACTCGAACGGTTTAGTCCGCTGTAGTCTTCTGGTCAAATTCGTGTTATCGAGGAGCTGGATGGCTTCGAAGTTGACGTGTTGAAGAAGTCGCTGTTCATGACTCTTGGCAAATTTATGTATTGTCTCATTAACAGTATCCATTTCCAAGTCCCTGTGGAGGTCACTGTTTCGGAAATACCAAGGAGCATTGACAATACTCCTCAGTACTTTATTTTGTTATCGCTGGATTATTTCTATATTGCTCTTTTTGGCACAACCCCACAGATGGATGCCATATGTCCATACGGGCTTAAGAATTTGTTTATACAGCAGTAATTTATTGTAGATTGACAGAGTGGAGTTCCGACCAAGCAGCCAATACATTTTTCGAAATTTGATGTCCAGTTCTTCTTTTTTCTTTTTGACATGAGCTCTCCAGCGTAGCTTAGCGTCCAGTGTAAAACCCAAATATTTTGCTGTATCAGCATATGGTACCTGGATATCATTCATACTAACAGGGATATGTTGATTTCTTTTATTTGTGAAATTGACGTGGACCGATTTAGTCTCATTCAATTTGATTCGCCATTGCTTGATCACATCATCTAATTCCACTTTAAGGAGATTTTTGGTGGCTTCAAGCTTATTTTTGGGACCAAATATTATTGCTGTCGTTTTCTTAGGATTAATCTTTAGGGAGTGTTTCTTAGATATAACCATCAGATTTGACAAGTCTTTATTTATTTTGTAACAAGCACTTTCAATGTCTTCAAATTTAAAAGAATATAATAATTGCGTGTCGTCAGCATATAAATTACAAGTGCAGTATTCAAGTGACTTCGACAGAGATGACGTATATATCGAAAATAAAATTGGTCCCGAAATTGAGCCCTGTGTGGCAAATCTTTAGATATTCCTTGTTATTTTTAAGTTCGATTTGAAGCTTTGAACGAGTGTTTTCCACACCCAGACTAAGCATGAAGTAAAATTTCGAGTTTAGAAAAGCCCCGTGAAAATTTGTCGAGGGTCGCGCAGCGACCCGAGACAAATTTTCTGGGCTTTTCTAAACTCGAAATTTTACTTCATGCGCCACGCGTATAAAACTCACGTGAAATCTGTGTTTTATACGCGTGGCGCATGAAGTAAAATTCCGAGTTTAGAAAAGCCCAGAAAATTTACTTCATGCTTAGTCTGGAAGTGGAAAACACTCGTTTAAAGCTTCAAATTAAACTCTTTTAAAAAACAACGAATGTCGGAAAATGTACAGCTTATGTATATGTTTACCTAATAAAAAAATTCACTGTATCTATGAAAGCATGATTATTTACACATTTACCAGTAAATATGCACATGTGTAAAACATGTTGGTAAGTGTTAAATAAATAAAAAACAACACAATAAAATTGTTTTGATTCAAATATTTACAATTTATTATATTTTTCAAGATTCCATATACTTCTACATTAGGTTAGGTTAGTAGAAAGGTTTTTAATGTAACCTTTCTACTAAACTAATATGATCTAACCTAGAAGTACATATATGGAATCTTAAAAAATAATAGAATGGCATTAACATAAACCAAATGCAATTTGTCAATTTTCTTTACTAAATATCATGAGGAATGGCTGAATTCTCATTATTAAAATTACGAAAAATATTATAAAATATATATCTTTATAAATTGGGCGATTTTAAAAAAAATACTTAAACATTTCATACAAAAACAAGTCAGATGCTTTAATATTTTTTATTGCAGTTATTACCAAACAAAATCTATCAGTGTTATAATGAATGCGTTCGAAATTTTTGAAATCCATTAAATGTGATAGAAAAAAAAAACTCACCTTTTTGACGATTAATTGGAAATTATTTTGAAACGGTTTTGATGAGTTTCTTATTTAAAAGTCAGAAACGTGAGGTTTTCGATACCAAAACATTTAAATAATTGAATTTGTGTTCAGTAAAATCAAAACACTCGTAGGTAACTTTAAACATGTTCATGAGATCTTGAAATTTTCCGAGATGTTGAGGAAACCCATCTCATTTATAATTTGCGAAAAAAACCAAATCACTCTTTTAATACTTTTCAGATGGAAATAACTAGAGTATTTTTCACATAATTATTTATTGTATTTTTAGACAAGCAATCGTAATTGTTGGACAATAAACGTATTTATTTATTTCTAATCTAATCTTAAATCTGTTTTCTGAACTTCCTTACAAAATGTCATAAAGATCTGAAGCAACATTTAATAGTTATTTATGTAATAAGTGTGTAAAATTGAGCTTTATGGCATGAGTTCAGATGATGTTTCGTGACGAGCCGAAGGCGAGTCACGAAACATCTGAACGAATGCCATAAAGCTTATTTTACACACGCATTACATACATAACTTTTTGCACGTCATACCGTAAACAAGTACAATATAGTATTTAAAAATAAGGTTTTTTTTGACTTTAAACTTCAATGGGAATTATTTGTTATTATTAACAGTTAAGTTTATAGTAAAATGGGAGCAATTTTGTATATTGACCCCTGAAGCTGTAAGTGCTGGTAACATAACATTTTGGGAATCGGCATTTGCTTCTGATATATTATTTGCAATATTCACATCTTCACGTTTTTGGCATTCCTTAATAGAACTACTATGTGCGATTATAGTGCTTTCTTTTGCCTTATTGGATTCTATATATTCTATATTATCATTTGTAGTCAAATTTTCTATTCTGGGTTCTACATAATTACTTGAACTTGGACCTGCTACAGATGGATTTTTCATAATTGCGACCGCTGTTTTGATTTTATTATTAAGGGAATTATCAATGTAGCCTTCGGCTACAGCGGACGATTTCCATCCACCATGTTTCTTAATTTGTACTAAGTTAGCTCCAGTATTGGCCAATAATGTTGCGGATGAGCGTCGAAAACAATGACCCGTGAAAAGATGTGGATTTTCTAAATGTAAATATTTCGCAATAATAGAAGGAAAGCTTCCAAACGTGTTAATGCCAACTACTTGATTGGTGCATCGTCCGTTTGCATATTTTATAAAGAATTTTCTATCTGCCGCACTTTTATTGGTCCGCAATCTTGAATACTTTTGGTAAAAAGAGATATAATCTATATCAGATTCATTATCGTTGACAATAGTAAAGGTTCTTGGATTGTGAGTTTTCGTATCAGGAATGCTAATAATTAACATATTGTCAATTTCTTTTATATCCTCTTTCTTGATATTGTACAATTCGTGTCTGCGGCATGCCCCAAAAATCCCAAATATTAATGCCACCTGAAATGCCTATTTCAATATATTGTTAAAATGGTTTAATTAAAAATAACCAACCTTAATCATAAGAAAACTGACATCTGGGGCTTCCTTCAAAAATGCCAATATTTTGGATATCGAGAGAGTTTTAGATTTTTTTGCCTTAAATCCTACGCCATTCTGTTTGATGAAAGCTATTAATTTGCTATATTTTCCAATTTGCACTTTATTTTTTGTAGCGAGGGTGCATTTTAACATTGAAAATATAGACCAAATGCTAGAGGGCTAATATTTTCTGCAAAGATCGGCAAAATATGCTGATAAAGTATTTTCTGAATACCTTCTAATGGTTCTAGATTCACACCACTTGATAAATTCCTGGTAGCGTTTTTTGAATTTTTCGGTAGTAGTTCTAAACTCGCTATCTCTGCTTCCTTTACTACATCTGGTGGTGTGCAGCTTTCCGCGTCGGATGTATCATCCACTTCTATGATGAACTACTATCGATGTACTCGTCTCGCGAAAATTTGATTGATTGTTCTGACAGCAGGTATTTCGATGACAGCGTATCATGAAATTCCTTTATGCATTCGATACCACTTTTATGATTGAATACAAATAAACAATGTAACATTTGCTAAATGCCACCTTTTGACATTAATTAGAGTTTGTTAAGTGTCAACTTTTAAGATGAAAGTGCAAAAAAGTATTTTAATTTCTATAATCCATATAATTTAATTTAGAAAGGGCATTTTTGATATTATTAGAAATAATTCAATAACTATTTATGGGGACATTCACAAGGTCGTAGCCGTGGGGTTCAAGCACCCCCCCCCCAAATTTTCAAAATGTTCAATTTTTGTATGTAAAAGCTGCCCTGAAAGAGCAAAAACAATATTTTTACCACTAACCCCCCCCGAAATTTGTACACCCCTCCGAAATTTTTGTACCCCTCCGAAATTTTTATATCCCCCCCCCCTGACATTTTTTTTCTAGCTACGGCCTTGGACTTTCAGATTAATAGAAATAGCAATGTTTTTTAACAAACTCACAAAATTTAATTAGTATCTCACGCGAAATTTTACCAGTTACAAGTTTTTTTAATTTTTATAAAATCTAATTTAAAAAAAACGCACTTTTTTATGTTCAGGTGGAAATAAGAGGCCATTATTTACCTAAGAAGAAAACGAACATTACTCAATTAAAACTATAGGTGTGAATCATTTCCTTTTTAATTAATTTGAATTATTTTTGACGATTCAAATCCCTTTCGAGGTTTCGAATCCTCGAAAATTGGTATTCGAATACAAATCCGCTTAGATTTGAATCCTGAATAATACAAATTCAAGATTCGAATCCTTAATGATTCGAATTCTGAATGATACGAATTCTAGATTCGAATCCTGAATGATACGAATTCAAGATTCGAATCCTGAATGATTTGAATCCTTCCTACCTCTGGTAAAGAATAATGCTTGATTTGTTGTCATGTTTGATTTACTGAAGAATAATAATCATAATTTTTGTAAGTTGAGTTTGGATGAGAAAATAATTGATTGCCTGCTCGAATGCGATTTTTTCATAACATAATTCAATTTAGGTTTGGATGAGGACACTACAATTATTACCTGTACGAATGTGATTTCTTCAAAAGATAATTCAATGAGTTGTCGCCTTGGTCATTATTTAAGATAAGATAAGAATATGCTGAAATCACACGTACTATAAAATCAAATTCCCTGACTTCCTAAATTCAAGTAGCAAAAACTGAGAGTGAAATGACTAAAAAGAAACATACTGATATCAATTGAGACAACTTTTTAATTTTAGACTTGTACACATTTAGGAAAAGTACAACATTCATGTATATTTTATTGATTTTAATATGTTTGACTATTTTTTATCAATTTGTCATTTGTTTATATATTTTATTGATTTTGATATGTTTGACTATTTTTTGTTTAGAATCGCTTTTATAAGTTTTATCGATTAAGAAAAATGATAAATTTAAATGTTATAATTTTATTTTATTAATAAGAAAATCATTTTCAGTTATTATGTTAAATTATTTTCAGTGTTCACGTCTTTTTGAATTAATAATAATATTTATTACCCAACAGGACAACCCAATTAAAGAATAATATTATAAAGAGATAACTTCTTAGAATAAAACAATAATACATATAAAGAGTAGAAAATTATCAAAAATAAAGATTTTGCCAATTTTGGTCCTTTTTATTTAAAAAAAAATGTTATTTTGTTTGTTGATTATTATTAAATAATATTTTTGACGTTTTATTATTCTTGAATTTGTTGATATTGACAATTTTTTGCTGATTTGGTTGATTTTAATGATTTTTTCAATTTGAACGTTTTTTTAATAAATATTATTTGTATAATGTTTAATTCAGAAAATGTCTGTCATTTTTAGTTTATTTTATCAATTAAAATGTTAATCATTTTTATTATAAAATTATATTTGTAGAATTTGTTATTGTCAAAATTTGTTTAATTTACAATTAGAATAATAATGATAATTGTCAACAGTTAAAATAAATAATGACAACAATAAATGTTGTTAACGCTAACAAAACTAATTGATAAAATAAACTAGAAATAAAAATCTTAAAAATTAAACATTATACAACTAATATTCAAGTTTATTTCATTCAATACTTTTCCACATTATTTTAATTGTCAACGGTATTTATATATTTTTATGATTTTTTATTACTTAGCTAATATTGATATTTTTTTTATGGTTTCGCGATTCTTCATAAATGTCAATAATTTTGATATTTTTCATAATTTCTGTTTATTTTTTTACTTTTTGCGATTTATTTAAAACGCTTTTTTTTAGTGTTTGGTTAATTTGAACGAAATTCCGTGACTTTTCTCTACACACTTATATTTTATTTTAAGATCCTTGGCTATCGACCGTCAGTCTTTCAACCTGAGTTGTAGTTGTCATTGTCTTGTCAGTTAGTTATGATTAATGTGAGATGAGATGAATTGATGAATGGTGGTTTCTGGGTTGTTGAATTTGGAAGAAATATTGGGGTTTCGCACTAGACAAAGGTGATTAAGGATGTCATAGATGTGTGGGTTAGATGCGAATTTTTGGGACAGTTGGGTAAGTCGTTGTTGAATAGGGATTATTTCTGTTTTTTCATACAGTAGGGTATTGGAGGAGTTGTGAAGTGGGTTATTGGGATGTCGGATTTTTCTGAGGTTTCTGAGGGCTGACCGTTCTGCTACTTCGATATTATTTAATGTTGAGGGTCGCGGGTTGAGGAAGAGGATTGAAGCATATTCTAATAAGGGGCGGCAGATCATTTTGTAGATGTGGACTGCTGTTTTGTCGTAATACCTTTATTCTGGAAGGTTAACGATCTGAAATGCCGCGCCCTATTTTGAATTTTTGTTTTCATGGATTGGGAATGGAGTTTGAAGGATAGTTTGGATTCGAAAGTGATGCCAAGGTATTTACAAGCAGGGTTTGATATGTTTATGCTGAATGGGGAACCAAGCCGTCTGTGAAAGGGTATAAATAGATGGGATTTATTGGGATTAATAGATATTCTCCGTTTAGCAAACCAAAGAGATAGGGAATCTATTAGTCCTTGGAGAGTCGAGAAAGCTTCAGCAAAGAGAAGAAAATATGCAGAGGGATTAAGGTACTGTGGGTTAGGGTTGTATATGTCATGAACATAGATGCTGTACAGGAGGAGAGATAATGGAGAACCTTGAGGAACACATTGTTGGGGAATAAAATGCCGGTAGATGGTATTTTGGACGCGGACATTAAGGAGTCGATTGTTGTTTCCTCTGATTTTTCCGGGTTTAATGATATTTAGTGAATTTGGTTTACGTAATTTTGAGGCATTCGCCGATTTTATCTTTTATAAACTCTTAGTTCAATTTGAAGTTTTGAACGAGTAATTCCATTCCCAGGTTAAGCATTAAAGTAAAATTTAGAGTTTAAAAAAGCCTAAACGTTTGGATTTGGATTTGGCAAATCCAAATTCAGGCTTTTCTAAACTCGAAATTTTACTTTATGCGCCACGCATACAAAACACTGATTTTAAGTGTAGTTCAAAAACACACAATTACATCTTTAATCAGAGTAACACGGAATCAGATATTTAGTCTGTTATTAACGATGTTCAGTGTTAATAATAAATAATTAGGTTTTGAATATTTTTCTTAAAACAACTGGTAACGATATTTATTTAACATATAAATATCGTTATCAGTTTTTTTAAGAAAAATATTCAAAACCTAATTATTTATTATTAACACTGAACATTGTTAATAATAAAATCAAATTTATTCTTAAAAGATTTGTATCCTTGATTCCAAAAAACAGGATTCGAATCATATTTATCTCTTACGAATCCTTTATTCGACTATTCGTGATTCGAATCATATTAGGTGATTTGGATTCGTGATTGGAATCCTTTGTACGAGGATTCGGATTCGTGATTGGAATCATTTTTACGAGGATTCGTTTCAGTTCTGGTACTTGTAGCATTCAAAATACGACCAATTTTCTTTTGGATATGTAACTATAATTAAAAGAAAATTCCGAAAGCAAAATGATACAAACTCTTGAATTTTAGATGATTTGGACACACAAAATTAACATTTGTAGCAATGATTATTTATTAATTTGTATTACAACTATAGACATTTATTTACCAAATTTCCTAAGTATAGTATGCTACTTATATGTAACTATAGTCTAGATAACAAGCGTGAGATCAAACTGAGTACCTATTAACGTTAGATCACTATTAGTATATAGTTTTGAACTTCACTTTAACCCAATAACGGGTTATTTTAGGTACAATTCTGCACATCTTTTTATGATTTCTATGAATGGACTAATTATATTACATACTGGGAATTTTCCTTTGAAATATACAATATAATGCATACTCTACACATTTTCAGGCATTCGTCGGTTTTATAAATGCGTTCAATTTGAAGTTTCGAATGAGTGTTTCCATTCCCAGACTAAGCATGAAGTAAAATTTAGAAAAGCCAGAAAATGGCCAAATTTTCTGGCGTAGCGGACCGACCAAACCAAATTGTCTGGCTTTTCTAAACTCGAAATTTTACTTCATGCACTACGCGTATTAAGCCCTGAAATATTGTGAAGTTTGAAATACACTTCAAAATACTTTTTTAAAATTAGTAATAATAAACATATTTAAATTACAAAATATTTACATTCTTCAACACACATTCTCAAGTCAGGTCAAATAATAAAAAGTATCAAATTAACTTATTTAGTAATTTAATTATCAAAATATTGCAATATTGTTGAGTATATATATATATATATATATATATATATATATATATATATATATATATATATATATATATATAAATATATTTTTAGATTAGCCTTTATAGATAATTTAGTTTAATTTTTCATATGTTATAATAGTTATATTTTTAAATTTTCCCTGTAATTGGATTATTTCTGTTGGGAATAAATAAATAAATAAATAAATAAATTATTGCATCAATGGCGCTTAATTTTTGTATTTATATATATTTTGTTTATGAAATTTTAATTGTATGACTATAACATATTATGTATAATGGTTTTTTCCGTAAATAAATAAATAAATAATAGGTTGAATCAGTATTTTATACGCATGGCGGATAAAGTAAAATTTCGTTTAGACAAGCCTGAAAATGTACAGAATATGCGTCGGTATATGTATACTTAGAAGAAAAATTCCCTCTACATAAAGAAGTTCCTCTCAATATCAAGAAAAACTAATTTTGAATCTATTTTTGTTTTTAAGTATTTACACTAATAAAAACAAAACTAATGGACATTAATTTTGTTTTTATTAGTGTAAATACTTGAAAACAAAAATTAATTCTAAATTAGTTTTTCTTGGTATTAAGAGGTACACCTTTATGTAGAAGGAATTTTTATTTATTTTGGCTGTAATAATTGTTCAGGTATAAGTACTGACATACCAAAGATGATTTTATATCAAATCCTCTTTAGAAGATCTACTTGTTGTATTCAAAAGCTACTGCAAACATTTCTTTATTGCGATAAATCCAAATCTTCACGATGATTCAAACCTTCAATTACAATTACTGTAGTTGTCCGAGGATAAATTAAAATGAAAAATAATTAATTAATTAAACGACCACAAAGTCCTTGACTAGCGCACCTCACGTGCTGGCAACAATATTTTCCAGCAGAAATGCAATTAAACGTGGATTGATAACCATGAATAGAAAATGCAAATATTTAATGAGACCATCATACCACACAAACAATCGCGATTTTATCTGCACATATACCAACCACCTTCTCCCAAGATCCAATTGTCCACTGGCCATGAAATCCGGTTATTAATTAGAAAGAACTATTTATTTACTATTTTTCAATATCACAACTATGTAAGGTACGATTCACGAAAGGTGTCTCTTAGTTTTCTGGATTTGTAGTGCGTTCTGCACCAATACATGTCATACGACAATAGTTTAATGTCATCAGATTACGTGTGTGAAAAGAGACAGAAAAATTCATAATATGTCTGCTATGGTTTTTAGATGGAACGTGCGAAAACGTATGTTCCGGTATGCAGTTTTAAAATTTTAAGGTTAAACGTCACATTTTGACAATATCTTTGCAAAAGTAAATCTGTAAAAACCCAGCCACAAATCATTTTAATGAATGTGCACAATCGTTTTAAATGTGAGTTTAAGTGGTATAATTCCAATTTCCACATCTACTAAATAGGTTAGGTATTTACAGAAATAAATAATGCATTTATGTTGATTTTGTGTAAGCTGAAACGAAAATGTTAGTTGAATCGAATGCGCATTCAGTAGATTTGGCAAATAGTCATCGGATTAAACTGTTGTTACAGGGCATTTTTTTTTTTAAGTAGTTCAATTTGAAGTTTAAAACGAGTGTTTTCCACTCCCAGACTAAGCATGAAGTAAAATTTCGAGTTTAGAAAAGCCTGAAAATTTGGTTTGGGCGCGTAGCGCGAAGCGCGGAGCGGCCAAACCAAATTTTCAGGCTTTTCTAAACTCGAAATTTTACTTCATGCGCCACGCGTATTATACACTGAAAGCACTGAGATATTGTGAACGAGTTAACTTCGCTTGAAATCAGTGTCTTGTACGCGTGGCGCATGAAGTAAAATTTCGAGTTTAGAAAAGCCTGAAAATTTGGTTTGGTCGCTCCGCGCTTCGCGCTACGCGACCAAACCAAATTTTCAGGCTTTTCTAAACTCGAAATTTTACTTCATGCTTAACCTAGGAGTGGAAAACACTCGTTTAAACTTCAAATTGACATCTTTTAAGAAAACAACGAATATTTAAAAATCTACAACACGTAATTGGGATATGTATACTTAAAACAAAAAAATCACAAGAAATTATGATTAAGCTTTTCTAATAGAAAGAACACTAATATACTCGCGACCGAAACGGTACGACATTGTCATGTAACGTCAAAATTTGACACAACTAGGAACAATCGTCGACATACTCTCTAAAAAATTTGAACCACACATTCCACATCAATGTCATAGGACATCACTCCCGAATTCTACTTTAGTTACAAAATAACATTTGTAACAATATATGTGTACCTGCGTTTCATTATCATATTAGGTCGTTAATAGCCAAGGAGTATCCTTCTAAGAATGATATTATTAAGAAATATATGGCATGCAGTTCTTTTGATTAGAATTGTTTTAACATATTAAACTTTCCAGGAATTTTAACTTGATTTTGCTCTTTTATTTATAAGCTTGTACATTTTAATTATAATTTTGATTTAAAGAGGTTGCGCCCAGCAGGAATAAAAAATGTACCTTTTATACTTTTTCCTAGGTGAATATTTTAATTACGTACACTCCTAAATAAATACGCCCAGTCTTGATTTTTGCAAAGTTTATGAAACACAGCCGACTTAGCATATCAGATAAAAGTCAAGATCACGCATTCCCCTTTATCTCGCAAACGCATCCAAGGAATGTATGTCATGGTAATCCCAGCTCAAATCCTTTTTTGTACAAAACAAGGATACTTACATAATTACACAAAGAGGCTCCTTTTTCTAGATTGGTTACTTACTTGTGTAATTACTGATTCTCTTTTTTTAAATTATCATTGCTCAATCGGAACGAACAGTGAAGTTACGTTGCCGAATTATTTGAAATTGTTAAACAAATCACGATGCCTTGTGGTAAGCTTTTGTCTTCGGCTGGCTTTCGTTTTAAAAGTCTTGGGCAACGAGGAATGAGGATCTACTCCAAATAAGCAAATGGAAATGTATTGCATGTCGTTCCTTTTAATGGAATGTAGATTGCTCAAGGTGTAATAGTCTAATAATTATCTGTTTCTCTCGTAGATGTAACGTTTTGATATTGTTGGAAATGCATTTGTTTCAAGAAAGTTATTTCGATGGGAAATCAAAGCTGTTGCGAGGAAAACTGAAATGTACTCGAGTACTGAGTACAGTTACCAGTTGCGCTTTTGGGATTTTAGCTTAAGGGGGTCTCAAACAAAGTTACAAATGAAATATGTAATTAACGTAAATTAAAATATACAGGGTCCTCGTTTGAAATATTTTCAAATTTTTATTACTTCCGGTTCCATCGGAATTAGCGCCAACTTTGTTATTTTTAATGGAATGCTCTATACAGGGGGTCCCATTTTAATCTGATCAGGCGATTATCTCGAGACACGTGCATCCAGTTGGAAAACTTTCTGAATAAAAATTGGATGATTCGGAGGGGGACATCCGATGCTGTAACAAATTTCATCCTCCGACCTCTAGGGGGGTCGGTTAATAGGGGTGACTTTGAAATCTTAAATAGGAACCCCTATTTTTTATTACAGATTCGGAAAGAGAAAAAAAAACTATGAAGTTTTTATCCAGGAACTTTTTTTATGTGCGATAAGTGGCGCTGAAATCGATAAACTGTGTTTTTCTAGAATAAGCCATCAAATAATTGTTTTCATGACAATTTGTGATAAAAAACAGGTCAGATTGATAAAAATGTACACACCTTCAACTTCGTGGAGGCGGAGAAGTGTCAAACTATCAAAAATTTCTACAACATTATTTTTTTCTAATATTATTAATATTACTTTTTTCTAATATTATTTTCTGAAGTCTTGTAATTGATATTTCATAATGGTAACACAAACTTAACTGAATCTGAATGATTGTCAGTCTTAATGCTAATGAATTAATAACAAACAATATTTACAAAACGTATTTATTGCATTAAAATAAATATTTTCCAGTTTTCAAATTTCTGAATTTGAATTTATTCAATTATAAATTTTAAATTGTTGAAAGTGTTTAAATTTTTATCAATCTGACCTGTTTTTTATAACAAATTGTCATGAAAACAATTATTTGATGGCTTATTCTAGAAAAACACAGTTTATCGATTTCAGCGCCACCTATCGCACATAAAAAAAAGTTCCCGAATAAAACCTTCATAGTTTTTTTTTCTCTTTCCGAATCTGTAATACAAAACAGGGGTTCCTATTTAAGATTTCAAAGTCACCCCTATTATCCACCCCCTAGAGGTCGGGGGGTGAAATTTGTTACAGCATCGGATGTCCCCCTCCGAATCATCCAATTTTTA
The DNA here is from genome assembly GCA_932526585.2 of Philonthus cognatus. Taxonomy (NCBI): domain Eukaryota; kingdom Metazoa; phylum Arthropoda; class Insecta; order Coleoptera; family Staphylinidae; genus Philonthus; species Philonthus cognatus. The sequence goes on along the minus strand of OW052245.1, from coordinate 33,306,655 downwards.
TCCAGAAAGTTTTTCAACTGGACGCACGTGTCTCGAGATATTCACCTGATCAGATTAAAATGGGATACCCTGTATATTAGTAATTTTTTAGACTTCTCGTTTAAATTGCAACATATTTTATTCGAACATATGTACACTTATCTCTTAAAGTTTTCAAGAAAAATAATTCTAAAATGTTGACCTCTAAAAGGCGTCGTATAATCTGTCTGTAACTTCTCTTAAGAATAAGATAAAAATATGATTTCTATCTCTACTTGTACTTTGAGGATGCTTCTATGAATAAAATAATTAGAAACTGTCAATTTTAACAATAAGTGTTCTTAAAATGTCAATATCTAAGTGCCCTCTTCAATTTTTATATAAAGTATACATATCCTGAAAATTTCGCATTTGCAGGAATTCATTGATTATATAAAAGCGGTCAATTTCAATTTCAAGCTTCTATTTGATTAAGCATGAAATAAAATTTCGAGTTTAGAAAAACCTGAATATTTGGTTAGGTCTCGTCATGCTTAAACAAGGTGTGCAAACTTTGTACAAAATTAAATAAAGTACTAATAATTGATATTTATTGAGATTTAAATTAAGTTTGGCATATGCTTTTAGCCTCTCCCTTGTCAAAATCCCGGCTATACCCATAATTTTGTAAAGACTGTTATGTTTTCAAGATTTTACAAAAATCGGTTGAAAAGAAGATCATATAAAAATATGTTATTCTTTAGAAGTAAGTTTCAATTAACTTTTTAATATAACAATTTTATGATTTAAAAAAGAAAAAACTTGGTTAGATTTCACTAATATTTTGTTTTTTTTATTCCAACTAGTTTCGACTTTGAATCATTCTCAAGGAGTACTCCTTGAGAATGACTCAAAGTCAAAACTAGTTGGAATAAAAAAACAAAATATTTTTCAAATTTAACAAATCATTGTTAAATATGTTTCACCACACGACAGATGAGAAACTTGTTCAAGATATAACAATGTTAGTTTTCTCAAGAAAATATTTTATTAAAATTCCTTTTTAAGGTTTCAATGACCTTAAATCATGTATGATTATTTTAAAAATGATTAGAACTACTCATAAAAATATCACCATTCTTATCACGATATTTTCATTCTGATTGAATTGCAATTACCTTTGTCTTAACCATGATTTATTTCCTGACTCACATATGGCGCTTTGAAAGTAAAAGCGCCGATCGATGATTTCACGACCGAATGATAATAATTATTTGTTGGTATGTAGGTTGTGTCATTACGATTTTGCCCGTATAATTTGTTGTTCCTCCCACTAAACTCGTGCACGGTTTAGAAATATTCTGCCAGATGACATATCGGTCTGGTTTGAAGGTTAGTAGAGCTGTTTGTTACACATTCGTTGCTCACTGGAATTCACTAATTAATTTTTCATATAATTAATGGTGTTCTCCGCAGTTATTAGTACGTTGCTTGAGTGAATAACTGGTCAAATGGAAGTTATGGTTTATTCATTATTAGCGATTTTGTTATGTGAAAGAAGGTAAGATAAATTAGATTGAAAAAAAATAATGAGCCATAATTGTTTTTTTTTCAATAATTTTGACTCAATGACACACACAAAATATTTAAATCTCCAAATTTTGAAAGAAGAAGATTTGGTTAGACGCAGTAAACATTTGTAAAATAAATTAATGAGAGATTAAACATAAAATAATCAGGTTGAATTTATTCTGAACTTTACTGGAAATCAGTGTTTTATACGCGTGCCGCATGAAGTAAAATTTCGATTTTAGAAAAGCCAGAAAATTTGGATTGGATCCAAATTTTCAGGCTGTTCTAAAATTGAAATTTTACTTCATGCTTAATCTGGAAAGTGAAGCCCTCATTAGACAATGAATTAGAAATGTATTTAATCAGAAATTATTTAAAATGAATGGAATTTCATTTAATAAAAAATGCACTAATAAAAAAATATACATTAAATCAAATTTTGAATTATGGACAATTAAAGTTTATTTATTGCTGTGTAAATTCTATAAATTTTATGTTGATTTGATAATCTGTTGGTTTTTTTACAATTGTTTTTAAAAAAAGTTCTCCTAAAATCGTTGATTTTATTGCTTATTTCAACTTTGGCTTTGGCAGAAATGAATTAACTTGAATTGGCATTTTTTTAAAATATTAAAAAAATGCCAATTCAAGTTCATTCATTTCTGTGAATTTTCTATGAATATAATGTTCATTTGATAATCTGTTGATTTTTTACAATTGTTTCAAAAAAAAGTTCTCTTAAATCGTTGATTTTATTGCTTATAATTTCCACTTTGGCTTTGGCTTTGGTATGGAATATAAAGCTTCTAAGTAATGAAGCATGAAGTAAAATTTCAATTCAAGTTTAGAAAAGCCTGAACGTTTGGATTTAGACGCGAAGCGTCCGAATCCAAATTCTGGCTTTTCTAAACTCGAAATTTTACTTCATGCGCCACGCGTATAAAACGCTGATTAGTAAAGTTCAAAATATACTGCTCAAGTTTGATCTCACGTTAATAAATATTACAAATGCTTATTTCATTTGATTAAATCTCCCAATATTCAAACGCCTTAAGAAATTTGCCACTGAACGTTTTCTTTTAATTATTTATACGTATTCCAAAGAAGATTGCTCAAATTTTGCAAGCGCAAGATTAGGTTAGACGAAATTTTAAACTTGTAGTCAAATTAGTGTTTTATACGGATGGCGCATGAAGTAACATTTTGAGTTTAGAAAAGCTTTAACTTTTTTTTTTGTTTTGGTTTGTTTGGCATAGGTTTTACCATTCAGCCACTAACGATGATTTATATATCTATATACATATATTTGGACGTCACAACACATTCACACTACACCCACGGACACGACGAGATATTATTTTTAAATAACAACTCCCCGTGCTCGGGAATCGAACCCGCGTTTGTGGCTCGCAGCTTTAACTTCAACCAAATTTTAAGCTCGAAATATTACTTCATGCTTAATCAAGAAGTGGAAACACTCGTTAGAATCTCTCAATTGAATGCGGTTATAAAACTAATGAAAGCCTAAAAATGTACATTGTATACATCGTAATATGTATACTTAAAAGAAATATTTCCTGTATGTTTCTTTCTTAAAATTTTACAACTCAATCATTTATTAAAATTGATTCTTCCCTATTTAAAAAGGGACTAAATGTATGAACTCTACTTTTAGAGTTCGCATATTTAGTTTAGGCAGTTCAAATAAAAGAAGCGCGTTAAGAGGGCCAATTTTTGCTGGTAGTGTGTTTCTGGGGTACGAGATGGCGCAGAGATAACAAAATTGCTGAAAGTAGTTTTGACTATGTATTGGTTCATAGGTGCCTGCCGAATTTGATCACAACGAATAATAAAAATTGAGTGAGGAGCGCGTTGTTCGTTTGTTTAGATAGCGAATAGGTATTAAATTTTAGTAAACAAGTAAACTGGATAAATAAATATTCACGATTTTAATTTCAATCGACAAATATTTAACTGTTTTTGCTTGTCTCATTTCTAATACTTATTTTTAATATATAATTATGAATTACAATTATAAAAATATATTATAAAAATATATTACATATAAACATTTATTTATGTGTATACATAATAATAATTTGAATAGAGTTTAATTTCTTTATCAAGAATTTTATGTTCTGTCCGTGGTGCGAAAATCATATAAAAGTGATGAAATGTCATGGAAAAATGTTTAAATTTGTCAGAATTTTGAAAAAATTGATGAAATGTTTAAATTTGAGAACAATGTCAAAAAGTGATGAAATGTCAATAAATATCAAGATTTGACAACAATTTGAAGTATGTGTAAAGTGATAATCTATAATAAAATAATGTTTTAAATATTTTATACTTAACAATTAATCAGAATTTTATGCGCGTGGCGCATGAAGTAAAATTTCGAGTTGAGAAAAGCCAGAATTTGGATTTGGACGCTACGCGTCCAAATCCAAATTCTTACGGCTTTTCTCAACTCGAAATTTTACTTCATGCTTAGTCTGGGAGTGGAAAACATTCGTTAAAAGGAATTAATGGCTTTTTACAATATTGTAATTAGTTACAAAATCTTCAGGGGTTTTTAAGTTTTTGTCCAATTTTTAAAATCTTGTCGATTTCTGTGAGTTTCCAAGATTTTAATTATTTTCAAAACTTTGACGACTCGTAAACTTTTCAATACGTTTGTTAATTTTCAAACTTTTTTTTTAATTTCCAAGATTTACAACAATTTTTAAAATTTTGATAAAAATCATGCATTTTCGAAGATTATTGCTGATTTTCAAATTCTTGACTTCTTTCGTTACTTTTTAAAACTTTGACACCTTTCATGTACTTCCTAGATTTTCGATTAACTAAAAAAAAATGCCGCTATTTATGACTTTTATAAAATTTCGTTAATTTTCGGCCTCGCAAATTTCAAAGCGTTTATTAATCGTTAACGATTAATATAACGTCTAAATACTTTTAATCGGTGCTGGAAAATTCATGAAAATAAATGAAAATCTCGATATGTTGAAAATCTAACGAAATTTGAACGAGTGTTGTCCAATCCCAGACTGAGCATGAAGTAAAATTTCGAGTTTAGAAAAGCCCGAAATTTTACTTCATGCGCCACGCAACATTGAAATATTGTAAAGTTTACAAAATACTATCCTTTACTTTTGTTCGGTTGGTTGACAATTGTGTTGAAAACTCTGAGCTCATTATACATACTATTTTTTTTTATAAATTCTGACAGCTTTTTGTTAATTTTTAACTAGATAATTTCCTTAGTCATAATCATTTTATTTTCAAATCGTTAGATACTTAATTATTTATTTTAATTTTGGTGTAAACTTGCCTGCAATAATTTTAAATGTATGATTTTTTGGTATCTAGAGGGGGGCCCGGGCACCCCCTTTTAAAGTAACGAGTATTTTCCACTCCCAGACTAAGCATGAAGTACAATTTTGAGTTTAGAAAAGCACCGCGTAGAAAATTTCGCGCGACCCGAGACAAATTTTTACGGGGCTTTTCTAAACTCGAACTTTTACTTTATGCGTCACACGTGTAAAACACTGATTTACAGTGAAGTTAAAAATATATAACTCTTAGATGTGATGATGTTCAATATTTACCTAGAAGTAGCAAAAAATGCAAAAATTACTTTTTTGTGAACAATTTTGGAATAATAATAAAAGTAGAATAAATTTAGTTTGTGCAATTTTTCCATATTGTTGATATTTAAATCATCATATTTTTAACGAAGAACGTGCTATGATGAACACTTCACTATTTTTTAAATTGATGTCATTTCCGGTGAAACCGGAACTGCAAATAAGGTTTATGGAAGATCTATAAACTCGAAATTGTGTTAAGTACAAGCATACCAAATTTTAAACTGATATCTCACAAAATAAAAAAAAAACTGTGGTGTTTTGTCGCATTTTGGTCGGTTTCTGACCACTGTGCGTCGCTCAATTCAATGAGTTGGCGAATCAGATGAATCTCTAAGAGTCAGAACTCTTAGCGGATCGCTAGCTCGTAACTGAGTCACGTAACTCTTTTGAGCCGGCTCACTGAACTAGCTCTTTAAAGTAAGTCAAAAAATGCTCAGCTGACTCGGTGCCTCGGTGACCAAATCGCCGAGTGCCGCACGTTCAATTTAGTAATTTATAAATGAAATACGATTTTTTTCGACTCAGCACTTGAATCAACATTTACTGGCATTCCACATTTTTATTCAACACATGAATCCAGAAATACAATTATATTTACAAAATGTATTGGGAAATATTTTAACAGTGTCTTTCTTTGTTGTGTATCAATAACATAATAATTGAATAAACGGTTCGCGTCAGAAAAAATACATTCGCAACTTAAGGTCAGGAGCCGGGAGACAGAAGCCCGTGTCGCGACAAATGTCGTATATGAATTCTACATATCAATACTAATTTCTTTTAACATGTTTTTAGAAATCACAGTATATTCTTAAAATATTACTAAAAAGGCACGATGCTGCCCCCTATTTATTGAAAGTGTAATCAAAATTTACATTGCTCTTATGGAGATTTCTAAACAACGATTAATTTTATTTATTATTTATTTTAGATCAATATATTCAATACAACATGTTTATAATAATATCCTCAATAAATTAAAGCAATATGAAGCAGAAATAATGTTTGCTATGACAGTAATACAAAGATTTATGTAATCATTTGACAGTGTTTCATTATTTAAAGCTTCGATGTACAATACATCCATAACAGATACAATTAATGCTTAGTATTATATAAATAATTTTAGTTTGGGTTAACAATAAGGCTTTTTTCTATTCATATTTGACCGTTGTAGTGTAAGATAGAACGATTTAACTTTAAAATGTTTTTTATAGCTCATAATCTAACTCTTAATTAAACAAACCAGGCGTGCACCCAGGGGGTGGCTCACGGGCTTTGACAAGTATACATAGGTCCCTGGGGTTGTTAAAAAAAACGTTTTTTTTAAATTTTAATTAAAACAAACATTTTTTTTTAAAACGTGTTTTTTTCATTGAAACGACGTTTAAAACATTAACAATTAAAAACATGTTTAAAAGATGTTTAAAACACGTTTTAAACAGAACATACAGGGCATTTTGAGTATACATATTCCGATAATTACAGCGTTTTTCAAATTTGCGGAAATTCGTTATTTCAAAGCGGTTAATTTGAAGCTTTTAACGAGTGTTTTCCACTCCCAGACTAAGCATGAAGTAAAATTTCGAGTTTAGAAAAGCCTAAGAATTTGGATTGGCCGCGTAGCGAAGCGAAGCGGCCAATCCAAATTAGGCTTTTCTAAACTCGAAATTTTACTTCATGCGTCACGCTTAAAAACACTGATTTACAGTGAAGTTCAAAAAACACACACATACAACAACGATTATAGGCAACGCAACATACGTTATAGTTATTGGGTTGCCTATAATTACTGTTTTGAACAATTTGTTCAGTGCAGAATTTGACTCATGTTTTATTCACATCTATATACTAGATTGCTAAAGCCATATATTTTAAACTTAACAATATTTTAGCGTTTTATGCGTGTGGCGCATGCAGTAAAATTTCGCGTTTAGAAAAGCCTAATTTGGATTGGCCGCTTCGCTTCGCTACGCGGCTAATCAAAATTTTCAGGCTGTTCTAAACTTGAAATTTTACTTTATGCTCATTCTGGGAATGGAAAACCCTCGTTTAAAGATTCAAACTGAAATCTCTGAAAGAAAATATCCCTGTATTTCAAAACTACATTTATGCACACACAGTTATGATATTTTATTGTTATGTTTAATAATGTAATTCGAAATATCTTCAGCAATTTAGCTAACAATAAAAACGTAAACAAAAAATTTTAATGAAGTAGTATAAAATATAATTTAGCAAATTTAACATAATAAAAAAACCTTTGAAACAAATTTAAGATTTAAAACATGTATAAAACAAAACCGTTTAAAATAAGACGGCTGTTTTTAAACATGTTTAAAACACTGACCAATTTCTAAGTGCGCGCCTGAGACAAACACACTCACAGCCCTGTTAACAAAAATGAAAGAGCAATTTTCAACAACAAGGAAGTAAAGAACTTCCTAAAACCCATCTCTACTAACAGTAAACATAGTTTGTCAGTTCCTTTACCCATTAACGGTTCTAAATCGTATAACGTTTATTCGCTATTAAGTTATTAAATTTATCAAAATCCCGAAGACATTAACTGCGTTTTAACGGCCGTTAAAAAAGCGAAATTTATTGCGTAATGAACGGCTTCTTTTTCGAAAATGCAAGTGCCGGGTCCGTTATGTAAATGCGCCATAATCGGAAACAGTTCTATGCCATAATCCGTGGGAATTATTGTTTTGTCTTTTAATCTGGACAATTTCTTTGCCGCGGCGGTGCGAAATTTCATGCCGTTAACAATAAAGTCGCTACCTGTTAATTGTGCTAATTGTTTGTAAAGTGTTTGTAATAAATTAACATGATATTATTATGATTTTTTTTAACTCGTATAGTTTATAAGATTATTATATCTTTAGCTTAGGAAATGTATTCATTATAAGATGAATTTTATGCAGATCATAAAATATTTAACCTTAGGAATATGTTCAAATAAAGACAACATTTATTATTATAATTTTGTGATTATAAAATATAATATAAATTACACCTTTACAAAATTACGTTTACTTGTAGATATAAAAATGATGCTATTATACATCATAATTCACTTTTAATAAGTTAAAATGATACGCATCTTATGCCTTTTGGTGTTATGAGCAAAAATTATAGCTAGTTCTATTTAACTAGGCGAGAAATTATTCTCGCCTAGTTAAATGGAACTAGCTATCATTATGCTTCTTAAATCGCTCTCTACTCAAATTAAACTAATCCTTTAGATCCTGGGTCTCCAAACTATCTTCTTCGCGGGCCACAAATACAATTCTACATAATAAAGTCGGCCAAGATCCGATTAATTTTATAAAATTATGAAAAATTTAAGGAACAATTGTTACAATATTTCAAAATATGACATTTACAAAAAAAATTATAAACAATCGCGGGCCGGATTCATGCAAGTCGCGGGCCGGATTTGGCCCGCGGGCCGTAGTTTGGAGACCACTGCTTTAGATTGTTTAAAAAAAATATTAATACGACTTACTTAACTCGTATAGTTTACAAGATCATTATATCGTCAGCTTAGGAAATTTATCCATTATAAAATGAATTTTATGCAGATCATAAAATATTTAACCTCAGGAATATGTTCAAATAAAGATATAATTTGTTATTATTATTTTGTGATTATAAAATATAATATAAATTATACTTTTACAAAATTTCGATTACTTGTAGATATAAAAATCATGCCATTATACACCATAATTCACTTTTAATAAGTTAAAACGAATCGCATCTTATGCGTTTTGGTGTTATAAGCAAATATGATAGCTAGTTCCATTTAACTAGGCGAGAAATTATTCTCGCCTAGGTAAATGGAACTAGCTATTATTATGCTTCTTAAATTCCTTCCTATTCAAATTAATCCAATCCTTTAGATAGTTTAAAAAAAATATTAATATGACTTATTTAACTCGTATAGTTTACAAGATCATTATATCTTCAGCTTAGGTAATGTATCCATTATAAAATGAATTTTATGCAGATCATAAAATATTTAACCTCAGGAATATGTTCAAATCAAGAAATCATTTGTTATTATTTTGTGATTATAAAATATAATATAAATTACACTTTTACGAAATTACGTTTACTTGTAGATATAAAAATCACGCCATTCTACACTATAATTCACTTTTGATAACCTAAAATGAATCGCATCTTATGACTTTTGGTGTTATGAGCAAAAATGTGTTTTAATTTCTCGCCTAGTTAAATGGAATTAGCTATATTTGGCGTTGAATTAAAACACTAAATAATATCTCATTATGCTTCTTAAATCGTAAATTAATGTAACCGTTTAGATTGTTTACCAAAACAATGTTTACCTTACCTAATTCCTGCATTAAATTAGAGCAATTATGGTATCAAACAATTCTTTTGAATAGTTAAGTGTTTCCAAATGTGAAGTGAAACTCACACGAATAATATCACGCATGCGATAAGACACAGAAGACACGAGCACCGTACATAATTTTGCTTGTTGTCTTGTCCCGTTGTAACGCAACAGCACAAATTATTTTGCAACGAATTCGTCCTCGAATATCACACGAAACTTCCAATTTAATCCGTGAAGACATTTTGTAATACCAACAACCGCAAGCCATGACACGTAATTATACATTCACCCACATTATTTTCCTCTTTGTTTACGTATTTTACTTATTCGATAGTATAGATAAAAACTGATGGTAGTTTTGAAAATTTAAATAAACCATTAAAATGTACAGTCATTAATATTTTGAAATTCCAAAAGAATTCCGTGTAATCGATGAAAATAATAAAAATTGAATGCTCTCAAATTAGGAAAATCAAGATAAAAGTCGATAATCATAAAGATTGTACTTACTGCTTATTTACACAATATTTATGAGTACATCTTCATACAAAGATTTTTTCTTTTAAGTAAAAATTTGCACACACTTTTTTTTAAATAATTCAATTTCAGGCTTTAAACGAATATTTTCCACTCCCAGATTAAAGTGTAAAGAAGAAAAGAAGTAAAATTTCGAGTTTAGAATAGCCTGTAAGTTTGGTTTAGTCGCTCCGCGATTACAACAAAGGAAGCATTAATAACATTTTTAGTTTCTTGGTAATTAGAGTTTTAGGTAAAACACCCTGTATATTGTATATTTTGAATATACTTAACCACAAATTGTTGTTTTTGATAGAAAACGTCAAATTATGAAGATTATTGATTACAGTCAACAACAAAAATTGAGAAATGGAGTTAGGCCATTTTTAAAATAAATGGCAATACATATGAGCCATTTATTTTAAAAATGGCCTAACTCATTCTGTTTTTATATTATACATTAGCTATTAAGTTGACTTATGTATAACATGTACTTATGTTGATACATCAATAAGTATAAAATATGAAATATGGAATGATGAGATATGATGTCTACTCGTATAAAGAGTATTTTAATATAATCTGGTGTTATTACATTATTTCAATTTTAATTAAATTTATTTTACTGTTTTATTTATGCATGTATTTTAATTCTGTTATTCAATCTAGTCAATGTGCATATTCAATTTTAATTTAATTTACTGTTTTATTCGTACAAATAATTTAATTCTGTAAGTAGGTTAAGTTTTATATATACACATACATTTTCTTTGTATGTTTTTTTACCCTATGTTGGTCTTTTGTTATTTATATTTTTAAACAATTGACTTAAGATTTTTATTTACTTTTAAACATATACTCACCTCACTTTCTATTGCTATATTCTAATTCCTATATATGTCACATAATCTAATATATATTTTTATTATAAAATATCGTAAATCTGACCATTTTGGTGATAAAAAATAAATATTATTTATTTCTTAGAAGATGTACATTTTGTACACAAAATGTGATACATTAAAGTACAGAAATAAGATAAACAAAAGTTCAATAAAACAAATATGAATACACACAAATGAAATTTGTTTGCGTCTCAGTGTGCTGTGAAAAAATTCTATTTGAAAGTTTTTGGAAAATGTGCAAAATATTGTTTCTCGCAAGTTTTGAAAATCGGAGCTTTCAGTTTTTTTTTTATATAATTACAGTTATAAGCGTTCTATATGCGACTTTTACAATCAAATAACATAATGTGCGGAAATATAATATTAGTTTATTACATAACGAGAGTGGTATGCAGCATATTACATATGATCGGACATATATCCGCGAGTATGTAATTGCCATTCCACTCGAGAAACGTACGATACTTAACCTACGCCCTAACAAAATAAGCAATAAGCATGAAAGAACAACTTATTCATTGCAATAATTTTTAATAGTACAATGACAATGATAAAAACTAAATTACTACTTGATCAATATACAAGGAATATAGCCGAACATTTTCCGACATTCGTTGTTTTTTAAAAGAGTTCAATTTGAAGCTTTAAACGAGTCTTTTCCACTCCCAGACTAAGCATGAAGTAAAATTTCGAGTTTAGAAAAGCCCCATGAAAATTTGTCGAGGGTCGCGCAGCGACCCGAGACAAATTTTCTGGGCTTTTCTAAACTCGAAATTTTACTTCATGCGCCACGCGTATAAAACACTGATTTGAAGTGAGGTTTAAATATACATAGAGTTCACAATATTTTAGTGTTTTATACGCATGGCGCATGAAGTAAAATTTCGAGTTTAGAAAAGGCCAGAAAATTTGTCTCGGGTCGCTGCGCGACCCTCGACATATTTTCACGGGGCTTTTCTAAACTCAAAATTTTACTTCATATTTAGTCTGGGAGTGGAATACACTCGTTTAAAGCTTCAAATTGAAATATTAAAAAAAATAACGAATAACTAAAGATTTAAAGAAAATAAGCTGACTTTGGAATACGTATACTTTAAAGAAAAACTCCTTGCACATCAAATAAAGGTCATTTGGTTGTACGGTAAGCAATCAGCTGTTCAGCTGTCAGCACCTAATGTACTTGTCAAAGCTATTACGTACATGTGTACGTAATGTCAATCATACTTGTCAAGTTGACAGTGTGGTATGATGCGGTTACTAAATAGGGCGTAGGTAAAATATTTTATGAGATTTCAATGTTATAATTCCAGAAATTATTTGATTTTTTTTTTTTTTTTTGGGAAGCGAGAAATCAATAAATACATTTATTCTCGGCAATCCCCGGGAGTAACCCTCTAACTTATTATTATTATTATTATTATTAACGTAATGAATACCTGACCGAGTATTATTATTAAGTATTTTGTTTTATTGGAACTAGTTTATTTAAATGCATTCATTTGTATATGCAAATTTTATTTCGCACTTTGTCGTTTTCTTTGTGTTTGAACTTTTTTCGGGAGAAAGGTAACGCGGTTTATATTTTTTTTCCTTGTAGCAGTTCCGTTTTGAGTCATGCGAACACCCAAAACACCCACAGAGCTCAGTTCGGATCTGGGTATGGAATATCGATACGAGGTGAACTGCGAACGCTGTCCCACTTTCAACATTCCAAACTTGCCGATCGAACGTGCAAACGGAACACTTTTCTAGACAAGAAATCCGATCTTTGTGTTTAAAAAGAACAAATACAACAAATGAATCACAAAGACTAATATACAAGTTTGAAAGTAAAAAATTGGAACAAACCTCACTGATATACAGGATTTTTTTCTTTTAAGTTTACATATGCATACGCTGGGAATTTTCCAACGTTGCTTACTAAAAGAGTTTAATTTGAAGCTTTAAACTAGGGTTTTCCACTCCCAGATTAAGCATGAAGTACAATTTCGAGTTTAGAAAAGCCTGAAAATTTGGATTTGCCAGGGCGCGCGAGCGAAGCGAGTCGCGCCCTGGCAAATCCAAATTTTCAGGCTTTTCTAAACTCGAAATTTTACTTCATGCGCCACGCGTATATAACACTGATACTGTATTAAGTTCAAAATATACAAACACATTTTTCATCGACAAATACAGTCATTAAATTACAGTTTTTCGTGTTTTTATTTATTGTACTCAGTACTTTATACTCGTAAATGTACTTAAGTACTTATTGTTACGTACTTGTACTTGGTACTCGAGTACATTTTCTGTAGAGTATTTGCACTTAGTACTCGAGTACATTTTACTTGTACTCGGAACAGCTTTGAACTATTAACATGTAGATTTTATTCTATAAAAACAAAATAAAAGTATAGTGTGGTTAAACAAAGTAAAACGTGTTTTATTTACAAGTTTATTTACAAGTAATAGTAAAGTGTTTGTACAGGTTTAGTAGAAAATAATATTAACGGCAATTCCATTATTAATGCTGCAAAAAGGGTATAATTGATGTTACTTAAACGTAAATGCCTCAACTTTTCTAAACAGTTTAATCCGATTTATAAATCAAAAATGCAATTAACCCACAGTAATTTCGAACTTCATATCTCTATAATTATTCTATTCATATGGAAAACTAGTTACCGATTACAGTTATTGCTATAAATCGATGAATACAATTATGTTAAACATATTCGTTGTTACACTAAATAACTAGGTCTACGTTTTTTGTTGATGACAAAATAAATTTTAGTGTAACAAAACGCAGTTTACTATACTTTATACAATTATTTATGTAATAGCGGTTTTCATAAAATAATTACATAATGTTCCAGTGAAGATTACGAGAAACTAACATAAAGAACCAGTTTGCTTGAATACATTATGGATAAGGATGTTGACGGAGATTATCTCCTGGGGCTAAAAATGGAGTTAACGGTTTTTCCTAGATTGAATTAATAAACATGATTCGTTTATGATTCTAGGATGAATCCATAAAAAATATAAATATGAAAATTACCTGTATTTGTTGGATGCTGGTAACACGGTTATCTATCGATATTAATATCTTAAAAATTGGTTATTGTTCAAGTCATAACCGAATCGCCCAAGCCGAAGTTTTAAATATAAACTGTTTATAAAAATAAATATAGTAAGATCAATGATTTATAAAACGTGTGCAGTAGCCCAGTTTTTTAAAATGTGCCTTTATTATGGAAACCTTACCAAGGGTTTCATAATGAAGTTAAAACTTCGTGAAATATACGGGGACTTTTTCTTTTGTGTATTTTGTTTGCTTTATTGGACTCACCATTGAAACTTGTTAATTATAAGAGATGCGAAGACGGTTAAATTAGGCAAAAGTTTCCATGCAACTTTACAAAACTTTATTACAAAATGAAATTTTGTTAACAAATTTCAACTAGATCCATTTGTTGAAGAATGCCAAAATTGCATTTTCTTTAGTTCTTTATGACCTTTGTTAATTAGAAAGTTATCAAGCTGAAATTTGAAATGTACACAAAATAATAGCAAAAATGTCTAAGTTTATACAGTGCGTCTCATTTCCACGACATCAACGTTTAATTTTTCTTATGGCAGCCATATTTGATTTCTACACCATTGAAATAGCAAGAAATTTGAGCTATAAATCCTGCGTGATACATAATATGTGTCAAATAAAGAGAACAGTATCTAAACAAAAAATGGGACACCTTCTATAAAATTTATCAATTCCATTGATGATTGGCTCAGTCAACTTAGCTCTCCAAAGTTCGACTTTTATGAAAAAAACTATTGCGCTAGCCAGGCCTTAGCTAGCGCCACAAAAATTAGAGCTAGCACCATTTAGACAAGAAAGTTACGGGGTTTGAACTTTCGGGGGGCTAGGTTGATGCTAGTTTGGATGTTTCAAGTTTTTTCGCACTATTCGGATTCCTCAGAGCTAGCGCTACCAATTTATAAGCTAGCACCACCCCCACAACCCCAAAAAAATGATAAAACATTTTTAACTCTAGCCCCCCGAAATGAGATTTTTTTAATCAAATTGCGTGGAAAAGATAGCTTAGAGCAAGCGCCAGCAGAATATGAAAAAAAATATTATCTCAAAAATATCAGGTAAAAAAATATTCACATCCAAATTTTGATGCGAGAGCTTTCAGATCCTGTATGCGTATTACCATTTACTTGCTGAATGTCAATACAAAATCATGTTTGGCATATAAAATACCGCTTCCGAGAAATATTTCGGCGATGATGCCTAGAAGACAGTAGCGTAACTGACAAGTTTTTTTAAAAAAAGTCGAATTTCGGGGGCTAAGTTGACTGATCTGTATAATGTAACAATAACTATCAAAAAATATAAGCTAAATATTTGATATTTAACATGGATTAGATATTTAGGTTTCCTTAGAGAGTTGCTCCTTCATCAGTCGCAAGAAATGAATCTTAAACTTAATATAAGTAATTACTTAATAATTTTTAAGTTGAATACAACATAATATTGTTAATATTGTATAATATTCGTTGTGTTTTTAAAAGAGTTGAATTTAAGGCTTTAAACGAGTGTTTCCCACTCTCAGACTAAGCATGAAGTAAAATTTCGAGTTTAGAAAAGCTCCGTGAAAACTTGTCGAGGATCGCGCAGCGATCTGAGACAAATTTTCTGGGCTTTTCTAAACTCGAAATTTTACTTCATGCGCCACGCGTATAAAACGCTGATTTCAAGTAAGGTTCAAATATACATAAATATTACAAAATTTTAGTGTTTTATACGCGTGGCGCATGAAGTAAAATTTCTAGTTTAGAAAAGCCCAGAAAATTTGTCTCGGGTCGCTGCGCGACCCTCGACAAATTTTCACGGGGCTTTTCTAAACTAGAAATTTTACTTCATGCTTAGTCTGGGAGTGGAAAACACTCGTTTCAAGCTTCAAATTGAATTCCTGTAAAAACACAACGAATATCTGAAGATTTAAAGAAAATAAGCTGAATCTAGAATACGTATACTATAAAGAAAAACTCCCTGTATATTGTAAAATTAGGATATTGAGATAGATTGTGTTAAAATGAAAATAAGGCAAATTGAATTGCAACTGAAGCTTAATTACAATTTTATAGTATCGAAAAGATACCCATGTTACGATAGGTTGGTTAGATAACATATAGTGAGTTTTACATGCAAGTGTTGGTACATACATAACCCGATGTGTACTTGGTACATTTCCAGGCATTCGTTGTTTTTGAAAAGCGTTCAGTTCGGAACTTTCAACCAGTGTTTTTAAGCATGAAGTATAATTTCGGGTTTAGAAAAGCCTGAAAACAATTGTCAGGTACGCCACTATCTTGCTAGCCCTAGCTATCTCGTTGCCAGTGGTAATGGACATTACTTTAGGTATTCTAACGCCAAAAAAAAATATCGAAATTGTACAATTAGTTCTCAAGTTATAAAGATTTATATTATCAAGAAATAAAAAAAATCGTCAGGTACGCCACTGTCTTGCTAGCGCTAGCTATCTCGTTAGCAGTGTTTATGAACATCACTTTAGGTGCTCTAACGCCCAAAGAAATTTTGAAATCGCACGGTTAGTTGCCGAGTTATACCGATTTAAGTTATCAAGTAGTAATAAAAACAACCGTCAGTACGCCACTGTCTTGCTAGCGCTAGCTACCTCGTTGTCAGTGATTATAGACATCAGTATAGTTAATACAATACCGAAACAATTTTTTGAAATTGTACGGTTATTGATAATGAAGGTTTTCAAGAAATATTGTACGGTTAGTTTTTGAGTTATAACGATTTCAATTATCAAGGAGTGAAAAAACAATCGTCAGTTACGCCACTGTCTTACTAGCGCAAGCATTGCCATTGCCAGTGTTTATATACATTAGTATAGTAATTGCAATGCCGAATGAATTTTTTAATTCGTACGGTTAGTTCCTGAGTTATAACGATTTGAATTAGCAAGGAGTAAAAACGGTAGCGGTATTTTATATTTCAAACATGATTTTGTATTAAAATTCAGCAAGTGAATGGTAATACGCATACAGGATCTGTAGGCTCTCGCGTCAAAATTTGGGTGTAAATATTTTTGTACTTGATATTTTTGAGAGATTTTTTTTTTCATATTTTGCTGGCGCTAGCTCTAAGCTATATTTTCCACCAATTTGATTAAAAAAATCTCATTTTGGGGGGCTAGAGTTAAAAATGTTTTATCATTTTTTGGGATTGTGGGGGTGGCGCTAGTTTTTAAATTGGTGGCGCTAGCTGGCGCTAGCTCTGAGGAATCCGAATAGTGTAAGAGAACTTAAATCATTTAAACTCGGGGGGCTACCATCAACCTAGAACTTCGAAAGTTCAACCCCCATAACATTCTTGTCTAAATGGCGCTAGCTCTAATTTTTGTGGCGCTAGCTAAGGCCTGTCTAGCGCAATCGTTTTTTTAAAAAAATCCGAACTTTGGGGGGCTAAGTTGACTGAGCCATCATGATTTCACGAAAATATTTTATCGCGCTTTTAAAGTAGATTTTTTCTATATCAATCTCCTAAAACTTTTGTAGATTTACATTTTTTTTTATATTTAAATATTTAAATTTAAAAAGAGCAATATTTGTAATATCCACACAGAATATCATAAATATATTCGGTAATTCCATGTCAAATCAACACAGGCAACCTTACTATCTGAGATTTTTTATAATTTTGTTCACTCGTTGCTTTTATACAGAAAAAGAAAAATATCTAATTACATAATAAAAGATCAAGCCGTTTTGAAGATATACGCATCTAAATTTCAGAAAAATAAGTCAAAATCGCAAATCACTAATTTTTTAAATTACGATTACTGATCTCCTGATTGAGCTAGAGATATTAAACTTATCTCATTTTGTAGCATTTTCATTAACTTTTTTATTATATAAAAAACAAAAAACTGATTTTTTTTAGTTTTTTTTATTTAAAGTAAAAATTTTGATTTAGAAAATCTAAAAAATCGCATCTTTTAAAATGTTTAAAATAATATATATAGTTCATGTTATTGTTAATTAACCATATACATTTCGAAGTGGGATCATATTATATATATTAAAAAAAAAATAAACTAGTTGAGCTTTATCTAAGAAAAATTTAATGTATGTATTATTACATCTAAAAAATATTTTGCAAATAAAACTCAACGAGTTTATTATGTTCAATGTGAATCCATCCGTGATACCACTTCGAAATTCATAGGGATTTTTGAGAAATTCAAAATCAAAATTTTGATTGTGAATGAAAAAATTGAATAAAATTGCTAATTATTGTGTTGTATATCATATAAAATTAAAAAAAAAAATGCTAAAAAACGAGACCTGTTTCACATATGTAGCTTAATTTGGAAAGTAGTAATCGTAATTTAAAAATTGAGCGATTTGCGATTTCAACCCATTTATCTGAAATTTAAATGCGTATATCTACAAAACGGCTTGACATTTGATCCTAACACTAGATAATTTTCTTTTTCTATATAAAGGCATAATTTTAAAAAAAAATATATAAAGTTGCAAGTTTGTTGATTTGACATGTAATTACCCTATTGTATTGCGTTTTGAAGCTACATTTTTTTAAATCATATTTCAATCCTTGATCCGCTTCTACTTATGTGAAGTCAGGACAAAATGATGACTTTTTAATGTTAAATACAGGAAATTCGAATGAACTTAAACATCAAATAATGATATATTAGATAGAGTATAGGTAATTATGTTTTTTTTTTTGTTCAAACAAAAATCTTCAACTACCTCAATTTAAATCACATCCCAAAACAATTCCTTTCTTTTTTTTATCATTATGCGTTATACATCATCAAGCATCAACATCAAATCGAATCCATTACGAATTGTGTTTAGGTGAATGAATAGGGTAATATAGAAATAACAAATGGCCATCATCCTGTGTAATAGTAATGCTGATCCACATAACCACAGCTGGAGAAATTCACTTTCCATATAAATACAACAGCAAGTAGCCATGACACGTGAATTTCTACTTTTTGCCTCGAAAGTTGTTCAATTCCAACGTTTGCATATTAATTTTAATGATGGCTCTTCAGCGCGTGCGTTTTCTTCTCTACGCGTTTAGGATGTCTTCATTTTCATATCTTTGCTGATGATGAAAGTAAAAAACTTTGTCGTGAGTTATCATTAGTATGAATTAGAAATTAAAGATGGTAATAAGGATTACGTTAATTTAAAAAATATTATTGAGGGATCTAAATGCAAAACTGGCTATCTCCACTTAACCTAATTTTACGAGAGAAGCCACTTTGTTTAATTATTTTACATTAAATCGTCAATGAAAACAGTACCTTTATTTCGAAACCAGTTTCAGTAACCCGCGGGGTTCCTCAAGGAACCCACACTGGGCCAATATTAATTTCATTTTTTGTGAATGAAACTCCTACCAAGTATTTCCAATCCTTGACTAAGCATGAAGTAAAATTTAGAGTTTAGAAAAGCTTAAAAATTTGGATTTGCCAGCTCGCGAGCGGACGAAATTGAATTTTAGTGTAGGATTTTATATAACTATCAAAAATCAACGAAAAGCCAAACTTTTATTAAGTCCAGAGGAGGATTTTATTAAGAAATTAACAACGATTGTTCCGAAGATTTGAAAAAAAAATCCAATCGCTAGAAATAAATTACAAATATATAAAGTTGATTACATTATTTTCAATAAAATCAATGAAAACAGTACCTTTATTTCAAAACCAGTTTCAGTAATCTGCGGGGTTCCTCAAGGAACCCACACTGGGCTAATAATAACTCCAATTTTTGTAAATAAAGTTTCTACCAAGAATTTCCAGTCCTTGATTGAACATGAAGTAAAATTTATAGTTTAGAAAAACCTAAAAATTTCGATTTGCCAGCTCGCGAGTGGAGGAAATTAGATTTTAGTGTAGGATTTTATTTAACTATCAAAAATCAACTAAAAGCCAAACTTTTAATAAACCCAGAGGAGGATTTTATTAAGAAATTAACAAAGTTTGTTCCGAAGATTTAAAAAAAAAATAAAATCCAATCGCTGGAAATAAAATTACAGATGTATAAAGTTAATTAAATTATTTTTCAATAAAATCAATGAAAACAGTGCCTTTATTTCGAAACCAGTTTTAGTAAACTGCGCGGTTCCTCAAGGAACCCACACTGGGCCAATATTAACTCCAATTTTTTTGAATGAAGCTTCTACCAAAAATTTCCAATCCTTGATTAAGCACGAAGTAAAATTTGGAGTTTAGAAAAGCCTGAAAATCTGGATTTGCCAGCTCGCGAGCGGAGGAAATTGAATTTTAGTGTAGAATTTTATTTAACTATCAAAAATCAACTAAAAGCCAAACTTTTACTAAATTCAGAAAAGGGTTTTATTAAGAAAATAACAAATTTTGCTCCGAAGGTTTGAACAAATAAAATTGATTAAATTATTTTCAACTTAATTGTGATGATTGGAAAAAATCAATGTTTTCTTATTAAATTATAAGAAATCAAACAAACGGATGATCGTAATTTAAAATTTGAGCAGATTTTTTTTGTTTTCTGCATTGAGAATATAGAATAGTTATTTTTAAGTAATTTCTGTGAGTTTTAAATAATTTTGTGAATAAATAAATTATTGGCAATTATTATAGAAAAGTTGACAAATCGCAAATTAATCAGTCATTTTTAGTGAAAATAAAAAATCGACTTTATCATTCCGTAATTTAAAATGTAAGCAGATTTGTTTAGGTTTTCATGTTGGAAACTTAAGAATGGTAATTCCTAAGAAAATCCCGTAAGTATCAAATAATTTCACAAAGAATTGAAAGATTGAAAACACTCGTTAAAAGCTTCAACTTGAGCGCTTTTATAAAAATAACGAATGTCGCAAATTTACAGTGTCTACATTGCGATTTGTAGGCATACATACAGGGAATTTTTCTTTTAAGTATACATATTCATAGCCTATAAATTTTACGACATTCGCTGTTTTTTTCAAGATTTAAATTTGAATCTTTAAACGAGGGTTTTCCACTCCCAGACTAAGCATGAAGTAAAATTTCGAGTTTAGAAAAGCCTGAAAATTTGGATTGGCCGCGTAGCGAAGCGGAGCCGCCAATCCAAATTAGGCTTTTCTAAACTCGAAATTTTACTTCATGCGCCACGCGTATAAAACACTGAAATATCGTAAAGTTTAAAATATACGGCTTTTGCAATCTGATATGTAAATGTGAATAAAACGTGAGTCAACTTCTGCGCTGAACCAGTTGTTTAAAACAGTGATTATAGGCAGCTCAATTACTGTAACGTATATTAGGTTGCCTATAATCATTGTTGTATGTGTGTGTTTTTTCAACTTTACTGTAAATCAGCGTTTTTAAGCGTGGCGCATGAAGTAAGATTTCGAGTTTAGAACAGCCTAATTTGGATTGGCCGCTCCGCTTCGCTACGTGGCCAATCCAAATTTTCAGGCTTCTCTAAACTCGAAATTTTACTTTATGCTTAGTCTAGGAGTGGAAAACACTCGTTAAAAGTCTCAAATTAACCGCTTTGAAACAATGAATTCCCGCTAATTTAAAACACGCTGCAACTATAGAGATATGTATAATAAATATAAATTGTATATACTCAAAAGAAAAAATAGCAATCTGATATGTAAATGTGAATATAACGTGAGTCAACTTCTGCGCTGAACCAGTTGTTTAAAACAGTGGTTATAGGCAACCCAATAACTCTAACGTATGTTGGGTTTCCTATGATCGTTGTTGTATAGGTGTGTTTTTTCAACTTCACTGTAAATCAGCGTTTTTAGACGTGGCGCATGAAGTAAAATTTCGAGTTTAGAAAGCCTAATTTGGATTGGCCGCTCCGCTTCGCTACGCGGCCAATCCAAATTTTCAGGCTTTTCTAAACTCGAAATTTTACTTTATGCATAGTCTGGGAGTGGAAAATACTCGTTAAAAGCCTCAAATTAACCGCTTTGAAACAACGAATTCCCACAAATTTAAAACACGCTGTAACTATCGGGATATGTATAATAAAAATAAATGCCCTGTATATACTCACAAGAAAAAATTGCAATCTGATATGTAAATCTGAATAAAACGTGATTCAACTTCTGCGCTGAACCAGTTGTTTAAAACATTGGTTATTAGCAAACCAATAACTCTAACGTATATTGGGTTGCCTATAATCGTTGATGTATGAGTGTGTTTTTATTAAACTTCACTGTAAATCAGTGTTTTTGAGCGTGGCGCATGAAGTAAAATTTCGAGTTTAAAAAAGCCTAATTTGGATTGGCTTTTCTAAACTCGAAAATTTACTTCATGCTTAGTCTGGGAGTGGAAAACACTCGTTAAAAGCCTTAAATTAACCGCTTTGAAACAACGAATTCTTGCAAATTTAAAACACTCTGTAACTATCGGAATATGTATACTCAAAAGAAAAATGCCCTGTATATACTGAACTCAAAAGGAAAATTCACCATATGTATGAATTCCTTGTATCACGACTTTAATTGCTTATTTATTCAATAAACAACCCTATACAAATGCTCATTAACAAAGTTAGAATCGTTTATTATCATAAGATCTTAATTATGCGGATTGAATGCTCATTCTCATTCTCAAAATACATCACCGACATTAAATTCTATTGGGGTTGGTTTACATCTTGGAATATCACGCAATCCAGTAATATGGAGGCAGGATGTAATTATGAAATTAAATGCACATAACATGTTGGTTTTCTTCCATTCTCCCATTA
Source organism: Philonthus cognatus (assembly GCA_932526585.2). Taxonomy (NCBI): domain Eukaryota; kingdom Metazoa; phylum Arthropoda; class Insecta; order Coleoptera; family Staphylinidae; genus Philonthus; species Philonthus cognatus. The sequence goes on along the minus strand of OW052245.1, from coordinate 33,283,892 downwards.
ATTGCCCTTGCACTCTTCATGAGAATGCACAAAACAAGATCTTCTGGTGTGTTTTCTGTTCAAAAGTAACTGAACCGGCGTTACAGTGTAAAAAATACAGTAATGTCAGAGACATAACGTTAATTGTTGTTTTCTCATAAAGATAAACTATGTATTTATTTTATTATATAAACTATGTTGAAATATCTAGGATGCTTGCCTAATATATACAGGGTGTCCCGTTAATGTGGGGAAATGGCTTAATCATAGATTCCTGGGATCAAAATATGATGATTTAACATAACTTATCTATATCCAAAAGTTCAAAAAAATATTATTAATTTTATTTATAACAACTGAACGCGGGCAGCTTGGTGGTGTAGTGGTTAGAGTGTTGGACTGCCACGCCACGGGCCGGGGTTCAAATACCGGCCTAACAAGTTGTCTGCATTTATATAGGTTAGGATAAAAATGCCAAACACTCCGTCTTCTCGGATGTGACGTTAAATGCATGTAGGGACCCGTGTACTGCCTGGATGTTGCGTGCACGTTAAAGATCCCTACCGGCGGATTGGAACTCCCGGATAGCTATAGACCTAATCTCCGGCGTCATGATAGGCCATAGCAGCGGAAATAGATGACGTAAAGCCCAAAAACCCAAACAACTGAACTCTATATTCGATCCGACTAAAATTTATTATGGTTGATTATCATAATATAACACACCATTTCAGTTATTATGGTTATCATTGATTGACAAGAAGTATAAAAAGCGATAGTACAATATAAAAACTAAAATATATTTTTATTGGCGCACCTTATAAAAATTTATAAAACACTTGAAAGAATAGTTCATTTAAAAGCTTTTTTATGTCTTAATAATCTTTGATATCTTGTACGGTTTTGCTACAAAAAAAATTATTATTATATTATTATTTTTTATTTAGTAAAAACGAAGTCTAGTTTTTCGGGTGGTTAAAAATACATGTTTCTTTTGTTGCCGCCATTATTTAACAAACGCCAATTGTGTATAATCATAATTAACGAGTGTATTTTGAGAATGAATTGTTATCCTTATTATGGTTTATAATTAGCAAACAGATACAGGGAGTTTTTCTTTTAAGTATGGTATACGTATTCCGAATTCAGCCTAGTTTCTGTAAATCTTTAGATATTCATTGTTTTCTTTAAGTTCAATTTGAAGCTTTAAGCGAGTGTTTTCCACTCCCAGACTAAGTATGAAGTAACATTTCGAGTTTAAAATAGCCCCGTAAACATTTTCTGGGCTTTTCTAAACTCGAAATTTTACTTCATGCGCCACGCGTATAAAACACTAAAATATTGTGAAATTTATGTATATTCGAACTTCACTTGAAATCTGTGTTTTATTCACGGGGCTTTTCTAAATTGAACTCTTTTAAAAGACAACGAATACAGCTTATGCTCATGGTTACCTAAACAAAAAAAAAATCACTGTATGTTGCTTGTATTAGGATTTTGTCAAGGAAATTGAGGATACCATATTTATATTTTATATTTTTGTGGCAAAACCGTACAAGATATCAAACATTATTAGGACACAAAAAAGCTTTCAAAGGAACCAATCTTTGAAGTGATATTTTTTTAATTTTTATGAAGTGCGCCAGTAAAAACATATCTTAGTTTTTATGTTGTGGTACTACTGTTTTTCATACTTCTTGTCAATCAATAATGACCGTAATAAGTTAAATGATGTGTTATATTATGATAATAAACCATAATAATTTTTAGTCAAATCGAATATAGCGTTCAATCGTTACAAAAAAATTAATAATATGTTTTTGAACTTTAAAGACCAATTCCGGCTTAACTTTTATTTTTATCCCACATTTACGGAACACCCTGTATAGCAAATTCTAGAGCTGTTTCCATAAGAAATTATTTGTTAATTGTTTAGAGATATTATTAAAAAAATAAGTAATGTGCTTACTGCGTAATAGAGGCAAAACTGTTGGGACCAATCCCATGTGGTATTATTTCAGTGAGATTAATAATTTTGGAAAATGTAAAAAAAAACATTTTTTTATATTAATCGTAATTAAAAATTAAACCGCTCAAAACTATAATTTTATTAAAAATGACGTACAATGTCTTCGACTTTGCTTCAAAATATGTGCATAACCGGTTGAGATAATTAACTTTTCGGTGAAGAATATTAAAATTCAATTAATTCGGTGTATATTCAGAAAATGTTATGCTGTTTTTTGCTGAATTATCTGTTTATTTTACACACATTTTTAAACATATTTCGTCCTAATTTTTTGTTTATTTCAACTTTTCAACATTTTCTTAAAAAAAAAAACATGTCGAGATTTATTATTCATCCATAAAAAAGTCTAGATTCAATATTTCTATGTAAATTCAGTTTTTTGTTGTAGCTGTTTGTTGCCTGGCCTTGGGAACTTGCCCATTAGCCATCATCAATCTTTATATTTTTGTATCAATTAATTTATTACAATTTACAATTTGTTGTACTCTACTTTTCATTCGGGCAATCACATACATTCATACCACATACAGGGTCACGACAAGACATTATTTTTCAAAGAAAGTCTCCTCGTGCACGGGAATCGAACTCGAATTGTGGCTCGCCGAGCGATACAGCCCGGCGACGTTACCGCTCGGCCACCACCTGCCCTAAATTCAGTGATTTTTATAATATATAAAATTACGATAATGTTCGTAAAAACTCAAGTTTACACAAATATTATTGTAATTTTATATATTATCTTTAAAACTTTGCAAACTAGATGAAGCGTTAGCTTATACTCGCGAAATTTTCAGTGATTATGTTGTTGATTAAATAAACTTCAGATTTTTTACATTTTTATAAACTTTGCTTGCCAAACTTAGTGTATCTTCTCATTACGATAAAAATGTGGATAATTTTTAAAATGTAATATCAAATGAATTATTCAAAATAAAGGAACAGATTTTAAACATTTATTTCTTCCAAACTACAAAAGATAGTAACACAATTCCAACGTTCCTAGAAAGAGAAAAGTTCCATTTTGTATGCATTTAATATGAGCATCATGCGTTTGTCGTGCTGTGGATTGTTTGGGCTTCTTTCGTAAACTGTACGAATACGCTCGACATTTTCATTCGATGTGCGTGTACGTCCCATGATTTTCTGTTTGTAGATGAAACCATAGTCTACGAATTTTCGATGCCACTGGTGAAGCTGCTTATGACTAGGCGGTAAAACGTACGTTGAACTTTAATAATGGACTCTAGTTTTGCTGATTGCAGCACCCAAAGTGCTTTTTCTTGTTTTATCGCCATTTTACTACAGATAATCAAAATGACAAGCAACAGCGCCAATTCGGCCGTGGTTGAAACTTCTGCTTGGACTGTTCAAATTTTAAACTTTTGTCTGCCCAGGAACGTTGGAATTATAGTTCTACCTTTTGTAGTTTGGAAGAAATACATTTTTGAAATCTGTTCCTACTATTTGAATAGCCCTGTTTATAAAGTATGATAAGATCGATTCACTTTTGGGTTAATACACTTAATATTTTAAGTATAAATGAAATTGCCAATTCTTGGTTGCAGAATATTTCAAACATTAAAAGTGCGATTCTTTTCGCAATCTACAACAAGTTAGTCTTACAAAGACTATATCAAACACTCATTAAAACAACTACTTCCCGGGCTAATACCCCGACGGACATTGAATTATACAACAAGTGTTTGCTGTTACATACAGTAACCTACTGCAAATGTAACAATTTGGGTCAAATTATTCAGGCCATCTATAGACGCGTTTCGAGATTTATCTCTCATCAGTATAGCTTTGCCACTCCCTCCAAACAATTCGACACCTTAGACTGGCGGTCACGTTACCGTTCAAACATAAGTATAAATGAAATTGCCAATTCTTGGTTGCAGAATACTTCAAACATTAAAAGTGCGATTCTTTTCGCAATCTACAACAAGTTAGTCTTACAAAGACTATATCAAACACTCATTAAAACAACTACTTCCCGGGCTAATACCCCGACGGACATTGAATTATATGTAATGGTTGAGCGGGAGGCGGATATTAATTGTTATTAATATACTGTTTATGACTTTAACAGATTTATTAATATAAAAGAATTAGTATAAACGGATTACAAGAGTAAGAGTGCTTTTCGCGATGTCTGAAATAAGACTAACAACTTATTCTAATCAAGCTCTGGAAGAAAGAGATTATAACAAAAGGGACGCGCATAACGTTAGGGGCAATGTCTAATGAGCGCGGTAGAAAACATTTACTTAAGATAATGATTTGAAATAACATCTTTAGTGAAAGTACTGATAAACAAATTGTTATTGATCGGTTTCTGACTATTTGTTGGCCCTAATGTTATCTGTGCGAAATATACATAATAATAATAATAATGAGAAATAATATAATAATAAAATGTAATATAATAATGATGTACAGGGTACATTACACTCCCCCCCTTATAAAAAAATTTACAATGTAAATTTAAAAAGTTAAAAGAATTACTTGAATAGAGGGTAATGTGATACATTGATTATTATTTTTATTTTTTTTTTTTGCCTAATTTGAAGAACTATAGATAATATAAATACGAATACACAATAGAATGAATTCATTTGTAAATACATATGTACATGAAATAATATAAAAATATATGATACTGAAAATAAAAATACACCAACACCAATAATTGTTTATACAGAAAATGCAGAGTACTTATATACACAACGTACATTTAAATATGGTATTTCTTTGACAATACAAAACAGGTAAGGGAAAGAAAAATATTTATCTTTTGCAAACCCAAGTAATGACATAGTTTTTTTTTTTTTTTTTTTGACTTTATTGATTACGATTGAATCTAATTCGTTCGCTTCTTCTTAATGGCGGAACTGCAGGAGCATCATTAAGCATGTCTGGAGCTATATTCATGTCTCTAATATTCATTGGTATATTTTCTGGTACATATGCGGCGATTCTGTTATGGTTAGGTCTTATTTGTCTAAATGAATGCAAAATTCTAGTGCGTTTAATAATCTTGTAAAGAATAAAGATAACTATAACAAAAAGCAAAATATATGATAGGAAAGAGTAATGAATTTCTGAAATCCAACTATAGTTCCTATTATTTACTATATTCTCACTAAGTTTTGAAATTTCATCGAGTTTATGACTAGCCATTTTTAGATCATTATTATCAAAGTAGTTAATTTTAACTTTTCCGAAAGATATATTTTTGAAAACATTTAAAACCTTTTTGGAACAACATTCATGGTCTAAAATATTAAAATTTGGCAAAATGTATCTCAGATTGCTTGTGAAGTTATAGGTAGTACTAGAAAAGGTTGTGTCACCTGTAAATATTTTACAATTGCGCGCTACCTGCAAGATTCCGTTATTGGATATTATTAAGTCGAAAGTATCTCTATTATTACAAGCAATAGAAATTGTCTTGTTCGCGGGTGAAATATATAACCAGGTGTTTTCCTCATTAAGTGTTTTCCATAGAACGTTCTTTAATGGTATAAGTCTCGTATTACAATATTTATTAAGTTTTCCGTTAACTAAAATATCTATTTCGCAAATATTATCTTCAGCAATACGTTCGGGTTGTTGTTTAGTTTGGCAAACATATTTGTTGGATATTCTAACGCATGAACTTAGGTCATCAAAAAGAGTGTAATGTTGTCTATCTTGTGACATGGCAAGATACTTTGATGTAGGTTCTATAAAAACGTAGTTATCGTGATTATGAGAGGTTGGTAGAGAAATAGTTTTATATAAGTTGAAAATGTTTGTAAAGGGGTGTTGTTGTAGAAATCGTTGGCCATCACTGTGCCGGAGATTCTAAAACAGTAGCATGTTTTAGTCTATCGAAGTGTACTAATTCATGTTTATTTTTAATTTTAATTGTACAGTTAGTGGGAGAATTGATTTTAATAATTTTGAAAGGACCAGAATATCTGGAAGATAATTTTTTGGAAACTCCTGGTTGAAACTGTTCATTTTGCAGATAGACTAAATCGCCTTCTTGAAATTGGGGGATCGCTGAATTTTTATCATAATAGAATTTGTTTTTTTCTTTGGAAATTAATAGATTTTTTCTTGCTATATCGTGGGAATATTGGAAACGTAATTTTAACTCGTCTACATAATTATCATATGTGTATTTAAACTCGGGTTCCCGTGTTAAGTCTCTAGGTGTATTAGGTTTATGGCCAAACATTAGTTCGTAAGGGGTGTAGTTTGTAGAAGAATGAACGCACGTATTATAAGAGAATGTAGCAAATGCAACGTATTTATCCCAATCTTGTTGTTTAGAGGTATAATGTTTCAAATAATCGGCGAGTGTTAAATGTGATCTTTCAAGAGCACCATTACTTTGAGGTCTGTATGCGGTAGTTAGTATGTGTTTAATTTTAAATAATTTCGTCACCTCTTTAAGCAAAATGGAGGTAAATTCTTTCCCTCGATCTGTCAATATACACTTAGGAATACCGAATTTACAGATAAAATGTTCAGTGAATGTAGTAGCAATAGTTAAGGCTTCGTGGTTAGGAATAGGAAAAGCTAGAGAAAATTTAGTTAAGTCATCTTGTAAAGTAAGTATGAATCTATTCTCAAATTCTGTAAGTGGCAAAGGGCCAACTACATCAAGAAATATTTTGTCAAGAGGTTTAATTGAGGTTGTGGTGATTTCCATAGGCGCGTGTTTCTTTTTACGATTTAATTTATTTTCTTGGCAATATTTACAACTTTTGACGTAATCGTATATTGTGGATTTCATATTTGGCCATTTGTAGTTCATTTTGATCCTACGATATGTCTTATGAAAACCGGGATGTCCTGCGCCTGGACTGTCATGATTTTCTTTTAGGATGTCAGGGATATCTTTTGTTTGCGGGAGAATAGCTTTATTATGATATATATTAATTAGTATATCTGTGTCTTTGAAAATATACCTAATAATAGAGCGAATTTTATTCCATTGTAAATTATCGAGAGTTGTGGTAATTTTTGGAATGCTAATAGAGTTAATGTTGTTTTGAATTAATTCGTCACGTAAGATTTGAAGGGTTTTAAAAATGATCTCAAATGTTGAGGAATTCCAAAAATGTTGTTTGTAGAAACAGTAGAAGATGAAATTGTCTTTGTCTTTAAATTTTACAATGTCAAAAACTTTGAGGGACTCCTGTTGGAGTGTGTTTAAATGATTATATTTTTCTATATTTTCTTTGGAATTGATATAATCTAAATTCAAGTCTGTAGAAAGAAAGAATGCCTTATTACCATGAGAAATTGTAATATTTTCATCTTTCTCGACTACGTTTGCATTTTGTATTATTGTGTTCTCCAATTTTTTCAAAAAATCCGTGTAATCTGAAATGGTATTTGTGATATAAGTGTTCGCGGTAGGAATGTTAGTGATGTTCGAATCATTTTTAATTTGAATTCTACTAAGAGCGTCTGCATTGTGATTAGATTTCCCCGGCTTGTATTCAATGTAGTAATCGTATTCTGATAGGCATAAACGCCATCGCAAGAGTCGGGACGATTGGTCCTTTACACTGTCAAGGTATTTTAAAGCGATGTGATCCGTAACTATTTTGAATCGTCGACCAAAAACATAGGGCCTAAAGTGCTTGACAGCAGACACAATAGCTAACAATTCCTTAGAGGAAACGTCATAGTTTTGTTCTGCTCTGCTCATGGTTCTACTATAATACGCGATTGGCAAATCTTGTGAGGGTGGGCCTTGCGAAAGTACGGCACCGATTGCGTAATTCGATGCGTCAGTAGTTATAGTAAACTCTTGAGAAAAATCAGGAAATTGTAAAATTGGTTCACTTGATAATAGGGTTTTTAGTTTTTCAAAACAATCCTGTTCAAGACTGGTCCACCTGAATTTAACATCTTTTTTCAATAATTTTGTTAAAGGAAAAATTAAGTTACTAAAATTTGGAATGAAACGTCTATAATAGCCTGCTAAACCGAGAAACGACTTAATGTTTTTAGTATTTTTTGGCTGAGGAAAAAGTTTTATACATGATACTTTATCAGGATTTGGGAGCACACCGTTTTTAGTAATAAGATGGCCTAAATAAACTATTTCGTGGCGTAAGAATTGGCATTTCTCCGGCTTAAGTTTTAAATTAAATTTCTCTAAACGAGTAAAAACAGCTCGTAATTTATCTAAGTGATTTTCGAGGTTGTTGGAATAAATAACAATATCATCGAGATAGCACAGACAGCGCAAATGGTTGGGTAGACCCGCTAATGCAGAATTCATTAAGCGTTGGAAGGTTGCGGGGGCAGATTTTAGCCCGAAAGGCATACGTAAAAATTCATAGTGCCCAGAAGGTACACTAAATGCGGTTTTAGGAATATCTTTCTGATGAATATTTATTTGATGGAAACCGGATGTTAAATCGAGAGTAGAAAAGTATTTGGAGTGACCGAGTTGGTCGAGAATTTCCTCTATGTTAGGTAAAGGATAAGCGTCGCCTACCGTAACGCTGTTTAATTTTCTGTAGTCGACGACCAACCGCCAACTTTTGTTTCCCTCGGAATCAGGTTTTTTAGGAACAATCCAGATAGGTGAGTTCCAGGGACTGAAAGAAGGTTTTATGATGTTTTGGTTTAGCATTGAGTCAATTTGATTTTCTACTTCGGTTTGCAAAGACTGGGGGAACCTATAAGTTTTTGATTTTATGGGTATGTCGGTAGAGGTGTGAATTTCGTGGTAAACTAAATCCGTGCTGGATAAAATATCTCCTTCTAAATTAAAAATATGGTTAAACTCGAGACACAGTGAAATTAATGAGTTATATTCTTCTGAATTCAGATGACTCGTCTGTAACTTCTCTTTTAATATGTTTAATCTACTGGAATTATTATTTACGAATTCGGATGGGTTGGATTGTAAATCTTGATTATTGCCAGATTCGGAAATTGTAATTAAAGGCTCAAAGTGGCTATTTGAATGAAAAATATGAATAATTTCGTTATTCGGATTCCCAAAAACAAAGTTATGATTTTCAGGAGTATGAACACATATGCAAATATTTAATTCTAATGCTGCAATTTTAATGACGTCGTCTGTTGCAAAAGCATTAGGAGTTCTGAGTATATATTCTGCTTCTTTTGGTGACAGACAATTTTTAATATGTTTTGAATTCAATAAAAATATTTTAAGCTTTTCTACTGATTTAAAGAAACCCGTTAAGTAAATAATTGAATGGAAAAGACAGTTACCGTCGCTTGGCACTTTTTGTGTTGAAAAATGTTTTGAATGTTGAATGCATTTAGAGCTAAATGTGTAATTTAGAGTAGGTTGAATAAAATTTTCGGAATAACTTGCAACATAATGGAATTTTTCTTTCTCAGGAATATATACCGTATAGTGATGTGGATAGAAGGGGTTATTATTAGAAAAATTACATAGAAAATCTACAATATCGTTGATTGGTATATTAAATAAACCTGTACCTAATAGAATCGTACGAATGTTCAGAGGTTTGTTATACAGTTTAGGAAAAATATCTAAGAAGTTAGTGAATTTTTGTGCCCAATTTGTTGGATTACAGATTAAATTAATACAAATCCCAAAATGTTTCCCTTGTGTTATAGTAAAAAGACGATTGTCAATGGAATTACACTGCAATTTTGCTTCCAAATTATGACTTATAAAATATGATGAACCACAGTCTGACATTATTTCACCTGCAAAACCTGCATAACCAAAAGGTGTGCCATCAGATTTTGTGGTGCGATCATGAATAAAATGAAACGTGACTTTGCTTTGTTTTAAAGAAGAATTTAAAAATGAGAAAACAGGTAAAGAATGATTAACAGTTTGTGGTTTTAATTTGTTAAGTATATTTAAATAATTATTATAACTTTTAATGTCTTTACTATCGTTCGAATATTCACTTGTATTTATTTTATTTAAAGATAATTGTTTCTTTGTTGACTCTAATGGCTCTAATGTAACAGAAATATTATCGCATTCATAGTCATTATCACTAGTATTTAGCAGTGTTGTTATTGCTGTATTATTTGATTTATCTACGGTGACAATACTACTACATAAGTAAATTTTAGGAAATATTTCTTGTTTATTTACAATTCCCACAATTATTTCTGGGTTATCGATTTTAATCTTAATCACTTTTTCTGTTCTAGCTTTTACAAAAATTTTATCAGAATTTAGTTTATTTACTTCGATGTTTAATGGGGTTGGACTTGTTGGACTTGGCAAGGGTGTTTTATTTGCATTGATTGCATTGATTATATCTTTTTGAAGATTAGGATTTTTGAATACATTACGAGGAATTTTAGGAGATGTTTTCGGTTCACATTGTATTTGATTAGGTTTGGAATTTGGAGCAATAGATTTATTAGGAATTTGTTGATTGATTTGATTAGTTCTGTTATTGGGTGTACTTTTCTTTAAAACTTTCTTGATAGTATGTAATTTTAATAAAGCATTTCCAAATTTAATTGTATCATTATTATAATCAATAATAGAATTAAACTTTTTAAGAATATCATTCCCAATAAGTCCATCTTGAGGGATCGGAAAAGAACTAGGAACTATGTGAAACACATGCTCAAATTTATAATTGTTATCAAATTCAAAATGTAAGGTGCAATAACATAAGGTGTGAGTCGGTTTGTTAAATGCATTGATGCCGTGCAAGGTAATTTTCAAATCGTCAAAAACATACACGTGAGGTTGTAGTCTGTTTAATTTTATTAAAGAGACTTCAGCGCCAGTGTCGATTAAAAATGTACCTTGGGATTTTAATTGAGGTGAGATTATGTTGACATAGGAAGAAATTGCGTCGATGTCTATTGAAAAAATTGATGTTCTGGGACTTGAGATGCTGTCCGAAGTTCGTCCGCAACTTCGGACTCCAAAGAGTTTAAATTTAACTGCTGAGAAGAAATTAAATCAGAATTTATGAATCTATTATTAGAATTTTTTGGAAATGATTGATTTTGATGTAAATTATTATCACGTTGCCGAGGTGAAATATCTAAACTACGCGGTTGATAATTGTGTGTTGAATTATTTTTGTTAATATTAGAATGTATGGTTTGTGGCTCTCGGGTTGAGTTATTAAAATTTGGCTGTTTAAGATTTTGTGAATATCGTAAATTAGTATTTTGTTGCTGAGATCTAAAATTTCCTTGTGAGTTGTTATACATTCGTTTGCGACATTCGTTTATAGAATGACCAACATTTTTACAATAATTACATGTGATTGTTGAATTTCCATTGTTTTTGGGAAACGAGTTGTACCTGCAGTTTGCTGTAATATGATCATTTTTGCCACATATTTGACATTGATTTAAATTTATTTGAAAATTGTTTTGAGGCGATGAAAAATCTTCTGAAGATGCAATATTTATAGCTTTTTCTAGTGAATCACAGTTTCTCGCTTTCAAAATAACGCATAAATCTCTATTTAGACCGGCCATAAAAACGTTTAAGCATTGTTTGTTTAACAAATCTGCTTGTGCTTGTAAAACAGCATCATCTAATGTAAGATCTAATGAATTAATTAATTCTTGATATAACTTTTTGATTTTGTTACCGAACATTACTACTGACTCATTACTTTCTTGTTTGATGCACCTAAGTTCTGATTGTAAATGATCGAAGGATTTTTTAACTGAAAAATTCTCGCGAAGCAATTGTTTAAGTTCGTTCCAAGTATTAGTAACACGACCTCTAACAAGAGCACCTGCATCGCCAGTGATTCTATTTTTAATGAAAATTAATAATGTTGCCTGTTGCTCAGCAGTAACCAATGTCGTAGCATTGTTGCACTGACCAATAAAGTCTTCTAAATTTGATTTTTTTGAGTTATCGAATCTAGCTTCGGACAGAGTCAAAAATGCTAAATTTAAAGTTTCCATTATGTAAACTTTTTTGTTTGTAAAAAAAAAATAGCAATATGAAAAATAATTTAAAAAGAATTGAAACAATTTAAATTCAGTTTTGAAAATTCAATAATTTTGAAAAAATAAAAGGTCAATGTGGGTTGCAAAAAAATAAATGAGTGTATTCTTTCCTACCTTAGAATCGAGAATAAAATTACGATGAGCATTTCGTCGCACGATTTAATCACTCGTCTTCTGGTGGTACGCGCACTTCCTGGTGGGGCTGTGGAAACGGTTGTTGTGTTACCCTCTCGGGTAATCTGCTTAGCGCTTTTCTGAGTACGACGACTCAGTTTTGATATGGTAGCTCGTTGTTTAAATGCTTGGAACTTCACGACGTGGATGGCTTCCTTCTGGCACTCTGTGGATATGATCGTTACAGGAGTAGGACGCTATTGAGATGGTAGCTTGGGAACGGCACTACGATTTTGGCGTCCTTCTATGTGTTGAGGAACGTACTTCGGATTTTATGCACAATTTTGTATTATTTACTCGCGAAAAAACCCGCTAATTACTTTTTACACTTATTTATTTCACGTTTACCGACTGCGCCAGTGTAATGGTTGAGCGGGAGGCGGATATTAATTGTTATTAATATACTGTTTATGACTTTAACAGATTTATTAATATAAAAGAATTAGTATAAACGGATTACAAGAGTAAGAGTGCTTTTCGCGATGTCTGAAATAAGACTAACAACTTATTCTAATCAAGCTCTGGAAGAAAGAGATTATAACAAAAGGGACGCGCATAACGTTAGGGGCAATGTCTAATGAGCGCGGTAGAAAACATTTACTTAAGATAATGATTTGAAATAACATCTTTAGTGAAAGTACTGATAAACAAATTGTTATTGATCGGTTTCTGACTATTTGTTGGCCCTAATGTTATCTGTGCGAAATATACATAATAATAATAATAATGAGAAATAATATAATAATAAAATGTAATATAATAATGATGTACAGGGTACATTACATATACAACAAGTGTTTGCTGTTACATACAGTAACCTACTGCAAATGTAACAATTTGGGTCAAATTATTAGCCCGGGAAGTAGTTGTTTTAATGAGTGTTTGATATAGTCTTTGTAAGACTAACTTGTTGTAGATTGCGAAAAGAATCGCACTTTTAATGTTTGAAGTATTCTGCAACCAAGAATTGGCAATTTCATTTATACTTATATTTGAACGGTAACGTGACCGCCAGTCTAAGGTGTCGAATTGTTTGGAGGGAGTGGCAAAGCTATACTGATGAGAGATAAATCTCGAAACGCGTCTATAGATGGCCTGAATAATTTGACCCAAATTGTTACATTTGCAGTAGGTTACTGTATGTAACAGCAAACACTTGTTGTATAATTCAATGTCCGTCTGGGTATTAGCCCGGGAAGTAGTTGTTTTAATGAGTGTTTGGTATAGTCTTTGTAAGACTAACTTGTTGTAGATTGCGAAAAGAATCGCACTTTTAATATCTTAATATTTTATATATTTTTATAAGCGTTGCTTGCCAAACTTAGTGCATTTTCTCTTTATGATAAAAATGTATGTTTAAAATTGATGTAATATCATCAATTAAATTTTATATTAAGTAAAACAAAGTCTATTTACTTTCGGATTAATCCACTGAATATTTTGTATATATTTATAACCGTTGCTTGCCAAACGTAGTGTATTTTCTTTTTATGATAAAATGTATGTTTGAAATTGATGTAACATCAAATGAATTCTGTATAAAGTAAGATAAAATTGATACAGTTTTGGGTTAACTCATTAAATATATATTTTTGATTTTCCCAGAATATTCTAAATATTCGCTACAATTACTTAACTTTCTTTAAAACATGTGAACATTTATTAATTTATGCAAATACATTAAAAATAAAAGTATCTAAACACTTACTTTGATTTCCTTCTTTCATATCCTTATATTTATTGACGTGTTTAATGATATTTCAACGAATGTTTGCACTCCTTGTTTAAGCATGAAGTAAATATTTCAAGTTTAGAGAAGCCTAAAAGTTTCTTTTGGTCGCTCCGCTTCGCTTCGAGACCAAACCAAATTTTCAGGCTTTTCTAAACTTGAAATATTTACTTCACGCGCCAGGCGTATAAAGTACGAGTTTAAATTGAAGTTTAAAAAATACTTAAATTCTACAATAATAGAAAACCAATCCACGAAGTATTAACAGACTGAACATTTCTCAGTTGATGAATCGGTTATTTATATTTTAACTTATTCTGGCTAAATCTAATAAAATTGACAATACGAATAATATTTGCAATAAATTACGTTGTTTGTGACCAGACATAAGTAATAATTGTTTTAAATAATTCTTAGATTGAAACCGTTTTTGTATTTTATACTTTGAAAGTGATTAAACTTATTTTTATCAAATTACAGACTCGTACAGTTCTATTCAATAAAAAAGCGTACAACTCCTAAACACGATTTCAACAGCATTTTTCTAATGTGATTCAGGCTTTTTTCAACTGCATTATTAGATTGAAACTTATTACCATAACAACCACTTATTAATACAATCAACATTTACAATTTAAAATAGTACGTGTATGCTTTTTTATTGAATAGAACTATACATCGGCAATTCCATAAATTAGTGCACACTTTTTGGGGGTACATCAGGGATTTTAGCGAATTTCACATATATTATAAAGGCTATCAAGACATGGCTTTTGGTTGTTACTAGAGGTTAAACAAATTATTGTGTCAAAAGTTATAACAATATAAACTTTTAGTACACTTTTATTTTAAACTCAAAAATATCGCAAACCGTTACCTATACAAAAAAAGTTATTCTGTACTTTTTTGTGCTCAAATGTTCAAAGTTTAAAATACATTTTTTACAAAACGAAAAAACTTTATTTATATAGATTTGTTTTTAATAAATAAAACATATCTCAAAAAATAATCAAATACTTGTGTTTTAATTTTCTTTAAAAAAATATATATGTTATACCCTGATCCTTCCTAAAAATATTTTCGTTTTCAAAAGTATGGGCACTTTAAAACTTTTTGAGATATGATTTTTTTACCCGAGCGCTGCATTCACATCAGTTTACATGTATGTAAACTGATAGAAAGAAGTTAGATCACTTTCAAAGTATAAAGTACAAAAAACGGTTTCAATCTAAGAATTATTTAAAATAATTACTTTAGAGGAAATTGGTTTATTTATAATTACTTAAGTAATGGTAATAAGTGAAAAGTGTGATAATTAAAGTGAAATTCTTGGTTGTTTAGGTGAGTCTGATAGGATACTGTCGAAGGTTTTTTTTGACAGAGGAAAGAAAAAGTGATTTCCTTATTATTAAATCTGTATAATAGAAAGTGTCGTCTGGAAATTTAGTATGGTTTTCAATTAGATTCAATTATTAAATAAGCGAAAGCCTCCGACAGTGACACTTTTCCTTGGCACCAATGAGCAATAATTTGATTGTCGGCGGAGGGCTAATGTTCTTGATTCGTTCTTTTGTTTGCTGCACCAATATTTACATTTTTCTTCAAACATTCTTAAGTCAGGTTAAACAATACAATGTAAAAAATGAACTTATTTAGTAATTTAATAAGCAAAAAATAGTGTATCACTGGGGCTTAATGGGTTGAATTAGTATTTTTCTACATCCATATTTAATGAATCTTACTAAGATAACGCCTCCAAGAAAGATGAATTATGATTTTGATATCAAGAAAACACTTAACTTTTTTGTTCAACATTTATTCGTTTTCATACCGCTTTTAGTGGCATAAAAAAACTGTTTTCTTTATATCAAATTGTAAAGATACTATCAACTCGACGCCTCCAAGATTCAAGAATTTATTCTTTTGCATTGATCGTTGCATCAAATAAAATAACGAATCAAGAACATTGGCCCTTTACTTTTGTTTCTAGTTTCAATGACGCGGTAATCATTATCAAGGGTAGACAATGCTTATGGGAGAACTGGATTCCGAGTTTTCGAGGATAGAAAAAGAGAGACTGTGGTAGGGAAGTGGGTCCATCTACTTATGAATAGAGTAAAGGTAGAAGTATTCTAGAGAAAACTGCTCCGGTTGCGTCTACACACACACAAACGCGCTCGCTCTTATTTCGTCGTGTAATTTGATCCCGTCTACACCACTTGTACGATGATAAATTTGATGACCTTCAGAAAAAATAAACTGTTCCGAAACATTTCTTTTATTTTCAGATTTCCAGCGTGTTCAAAATGATGGAGTTTGGGAATCAGATATATTTAAAAAGCTCCTAAATAAACCTAAAATTTAACTAAAAATCAAAATATAAAATTCAATGAGTTTACATTAAAGAATTCATTTGATATTATTTTTATCTTGATTGTTTTTTTTTCTTCATAAATTCAATTAAAACTTTGGTATGTACCAAATTTGGCAAATAATTTATATTATTGATTAGTTATACAGACAGTTTTTTAAGTATAAATAACTCAATATACAGAATACACTGTACATTTTTCTGGGCTTTTCTAAACTCGAAATTTTACTTCATGCGCCCCACGCACAAAACACTGATTTTACGTGAGGTTCAAATATACTTAAATTTCACAATATTTTAGTGTTTTATACGCGTGGCGCATGAAGTAAAATTTCGAGTTTAGAAAAGCCCCGAAAATTTGTCTCGGGTCGCTGCGCGACCCTCGACAAATTTTCACGGGGCTTTTCTAAACTCGAAATTTTACTTCATGCTTAGTCTGGGAGAGGAAAACACTCGTTTATCAAATTGAACTCTTTTAAAAACACAACAAATATCTACAGATTTAAAGAAAATAAGGTGAATTTAAATATGTATACTTTAACGAAAAACTTCCTGTATATGAACTGTGGTAGACGAATAATAAAATGTATTATCACCACAAAAAGTCTATTCGAAAATATTTCTTTTATTTTGAGATTTCAAGCGTGTTCCAAATTATGAAATTCGGGAATATATTTTATAAAAACAAATTTACAATGAAATTAACAATTCTAAAATATATTTTCAACGCTTTTAGTTATTTTATATATTTTTAATAAAAAAATTGTTAAAATTATTAGATTAATAGATTATTGTTTCAAATATTTATAATTTGTATAAATAAACAAAGTCATTTTACAATGAAAAAATGTAAAATATATTTCCAACATTTTTAGTTATTATATATATATATATAATCAATCTTTATTTACAGAAAAAGCATATACATATATAAATGTAAACAGAAACAATATATATATATATATATATATATATATATATATATATATAAAAAAGATAACAGTTCCGTAAAATGGCTATCGACCTGCGGTCTTTCAGCCTGGATTTTTTAAAAATTACTTATTAGTTTTTTCTTTTGTAAAATGGGAAGTGTTTAACAGTCGATGTCGGTGAATTTAATGGTCCTCTAAACGTCATGATCGCTAATGTCTGCATGGAAGGATGAAATGAATTGTTGAATTGTTATGTTGGGGTGTATGAATTTAGGCGGAATATCAGGATTGCGAGGGATACATAATAATGTGAAAATGTCGAGGATGTAGGGGTTGGTGGCTATTTTTTGGCACAGTTGTTGAAGGCGTTGTTCGATAGGGGTTACTTGGGTTTTTTCATAGAGGAGTTCATTGGATGGGTTGAAGAGCGGATTTAGTGGGTGTCTTAGTTTCGTTAGTACTCTGAGGGCTGACCGTTCCGCAATTTGTAGGTTTTTGAGCACTATGGGACGTGGATTGTGGAAGAGGATCGGTGCGTATTCAAGCAGGGGTCGGCAGATGGATTTATAAATATGTACAGCGGTACTTGTGGTGATGCCTTTTGTTTTATACGTTAAACATCTAAAGTGCTTCGCCCTGCTTCTGATTTTGTTTTTAAGGTTTTGGGAATGTGTTTTGAGGGAAAACTTGGGATCGAGGGTTATTCCTAGGTATTTGCAGGTATGTGATGGACGAATGGATATATTGTTGATTATTATTTGGAATGGGGAGTTGTTGGTGCGGTGGAAGGGAATTAGAAGTTGGGATTTATTAGGATTTATGGATGTTCTCCATTTCGCAAACCATTGTTGGATGCTGTCTATCAGACCCTGCAGAGTACTTAGGGCTTTAGGAAGCATAGGAGCATGGGAAATAAGAGCTGTATCATCAGCGTAAAGGAGAGGGTAGAATGATTTATTGAAAAACGTAGGTTCTGGGTTGTAAATGTCATGGACAAAAATATTATACAGAAGTGGGGATAGGGGAGAACCTTGAGGGAGGCCTTGTTGAGGATAAAATGTTGAGGATAAAGTGTTTCGGATTTTGACTTGCAGGATTCTATTTGTAAGGTAGCTGTCAAGGAGGTTTATTAGATGTTGAGGGACTTCTAATGAATTGAGTTTAAACAGAAAACCTCGATGCCATACAGAATCGAACGCTTTTTGTATATCTAAAAAGACAATTTCTGTTTTTCGGCCTTCGAGGTGTGCTGTTTGGCAATTTGAGGTTTATTATATATATTTTTAATAAAAACGTGTTTAAAAATTAGTAGATTTTTAATATATTTATGTTATTAAACATTTTTTATTTAAAAGTTAGATAAATACAAAAATCTTTTTACAATGAAAAAATCAATTTGAAAAATGTTTGATGGGTATTTTAATTGGAATTGATAATAAAAAAACAGAAATTATTTACGAATACACAAAACTAAAAACATAGCAATATAGATTCATATAAACATTTATATATACAAAAAACCAACAAACATTAAAAAAACTATATTAAATATACATATAACTGTTTTCTTATTTATTAACGATATTTTAGAAGCAGTTTTTTTGTTTTTTTTTTATTCAGTAATAATTATACAGAATTGATCGAAGTGTAACACAAAATCAACAGAATATATTTTAAATAAAAAGCCAACAAATCAACACCTCATCATTTGCTTGTTTAATTTCATGACACCGGTTTTTAAAAATGCAATAAATAGCAAAGCTCGGTGTGTATATTTTTACTCTAACCAAATGAATATCATAATTTCCCTGAAATAATTAGGGAAGATAATATTTTAATTTTGAGAAATTAACATTAAAAATGCTACGTTCCGTTTCATCCATTTACACTCTGAATAACGTGTATGAATATCGAATTAACTCTTTTCCTTGACTATTTTCTTTTTTGGACAATATTCATTATTTTAGTGGGGATAGCTTTATAGAAGGGATGAAACATCAAATTCTTCGAAGTGATCTCTCTGTTTTTACCTATTTGTAGGCATTTTTTCTAACCACGTTTTTATTATGTTGTATACCCTCAAGTATTGCGCGACCAGAACAATACCACTGCAACTTACAGATAATCCGCAACCTTCTAAAAACCATAAATATTTTGAGATTTAAAAAGATTATTTACTGTTGACACATTTAATCCGCATCCGCAGAATCCAATTCGGTAATTTCTTATCATGTTTTTCACTAACCGATATTTTAGTTAGACACTTTTTGATCGGGTTTTCTTAAATCATTTTGAATTATTTTTACTTACCTATTTAGTCTGTAACATAATCCCATCGGTACCTTTTGTAAATGTAATCTGACTAAGAATAAAACCATTGAAATAATTGAATTAACCTGACATACAAAACATTGTAAACTGGAAATAGAGTATTCAATAATTTTTGCAATTACACTTCTCAGAGAAAATCTATACTTATTCTATTAAAAGACATCTTGTTGTTTTCTAAATGTTTTTGATTATCATCACTTAACGAAACTTTTCAACATATTTCAATATTTGAGCCAATTATCTCAAATAGATAACACTTGTTTCTGATTCCTGGGACCCTAAAACGTATATTTCCGTACAAAAAA
Organism: Philonthus cognatus; assembly: GCA_932526585.2. Taxonomy (NCBI): domain Eukaryota; kingdom Metazoa; phylum Arthropoda; class Insecta; order Coleoptera; family Staphylinidae; genus Philonthus; species Philonthus cognatus. The sequence goes on along the minus strand of OW052245.1, from coordinate 33,264,067 downwards.
AGATAGCCATGAGGTCGGTAAGAATTATTAAAATGTAAAATATATAATGTTATTAATGTGACTAATTACTTGATTTAACAAGTTTGTTTGTTTCGCAGTTTTTGATAATATTCTCAATTATAAAGTTTCATGATTTTTATATAATTTGTACTTTCTCTGTATAACATTTCGTGTATCTCGGGAAGTATTGAGAATATCGAAAAATATTTCTGCTTATTCTTTTTTAAATTATCCCCATGCAGCCGCACGACGGATGCCATACATTTTAATCCAAAAATTAGGTAACATTTTAGTGCCCGCTGAGTGTTGTCGGTGTTGGTCAAATAGCACACAATAAGCGTTTATAAAATTTCAATCGGAAAAGTACAAGTTGATCATGTAACAATCGTTCAAATTAAACGGATAATTAAAGTAGTCAGTGCAAAAACCACAAATTTCTGAAACTGTTAATATTTATTAAAAGTATGGTTCATTTAATAAAATACGCATCGTGATTAAAATATATACTGAGTCCATTTTGGGATCTGATTTTTTTCTTTTGCAGAATAAACACTCATGTTGAATTGAATTATTGCTTTGTGTTTTAATAAATTTGATGCCAAACACTGACTTTTCGTAGCAACTACTGTTTTGACGATTTTATTTTCGTATAATCGTTCACTATTTTCAAGCTATATTTCAAATTAAACTGAGGAGAACTCAAAAATAATACCTCGAAAATACTGCTAGTAGGTAAAGAAATGATTTTAATTTTATTGTAATCGTTTTGGTTCAATAAGCGATACAAACTCAAATTCCAATTACATTGGAAATCTTTACAAGAAACATACAATGCGCCTTGAAACGGGACACATAGTATATTTAAAACTATTTTAACCCATTAACGGCCAAGCAATTTTAACTCTAAAAGTTAATTTTAATTAAAATTCTACACTTCTTTTTATGATTTCTATGAATGACTTATTGCATTACATACTGTGAATTTTTTCTTTAAATACACATAATGTATACGTGAATTTAATAAAAAGTAAAAAATCATAAATAGTTTATTATTATATTAAAGTGATAATGGATTTTCAAAAAATGAGTGCCTCAACAATGTAATGTATACGCTGTCAATGTTCAGGTATTCGTCGATTTTGTATAAAAACGTGCAATATGAAGTTAAGAACGAGTGTATCCACTCCCAGACTAAGCATGAAGTAAAATTTCGAGTTTAGAAAAGCCTAAAAATTTGGCTCGGGCGCGTAGCGAAGCGGAGCAACCGAGCCAAATTAGGCTTTTCTAAACTCGAAATTTTACTTCATGCGCCACGCGTATAAAACATTGTAATATTGTGAGGTATTTATAATACACTTTAAATAACAAAATATTTAAATTTTTCGTGGTACATTTTCAATTCAGGTCAAATAATATAATATATCAAATAAACTTATTTAGTAACTTAATTATCAAAAAATAATAATGTTGCGTGTATGCATCAACGGCGCTTAATGGGTTAAAAACTTCAAACGGTAATAATTCAAAAACTAAACAAAAAAATGACAACTGCATTTTGCACTGACCCCTTTAATTAAAAAAGAAACCCTTATCGATCAGTAGATTTGATCTGATCAATAGGATTGATCTGATTAGTTAATAAAATGATAAGTTGATGTATTTGTTTTACTTTTTATCAAAAGTGAAATAGTTTTGTATTTTAAGTTTTTTGTACAACATAAATAATACTTAATGAATTTTACAACGTTCACATATAATTTCATAAAATCTATTCTCTAATAACGCAGAAAATAAAATTGTAGTAGGAAACGCATGAATGAATGTAACACGCATCCTTAGCTCGTTAAAAGAAAAAAAAAACCTGTTTTCAAGATTGAAAAATCAACATCTGGAATATGATACAACGAGAAGCGCGGAATAGAGGGAGAAAGAAATTGTCTCTCTCTCTCTCACTCTCTCTCTGAGACTTGATTTCGCGACATCTGGAGTAAAATAGTCGTAACCGACCGACCGCAGGAAGCCAGACTGGTGTATATAGGCAGCCATATACACCAATTTGGCATCCAGCGCTCTGCTCCCATTCGCGTGTACCCAAAATTTATATGGGGACTGGCTAACTGGATATATATAAACTGTGTCATTATCAAACTTAGATTTACTTAAATAAAAGTGGTATAGAAATGTTAAGCGTTTTCTTTATATCAAATTTGCTAATGCATCACAAAGTGAACGCCTTCAAATTTCAAGAATGAATTATGATGTTTTAAACTAATACTTATATTTAATAATTCCACGATTTTCCTTGAAGGCAATTCTTATAATTTCCCTTTCTTTTCTTTTACAGATAAGTACCCACAACTGCTGGTAAAAATGTGATTATGGTCTTCACGGTTCGATACATGCTAGGTAAGTCATTCAACGGCGAAAAAAATTGTACTATACGTGTATAATTGAATGGTTCTATTGTCTTGTTAATTTCACTTTCGTTGAACAGGTGTTGCTGCTGTTGTTTTTCACTGCACAATGAAATTGTTTGTAAACAAACGCGTGCACTTGGATATTATTTTTTGCACGCATATTTTAATGAAAACTGCTGTGATGATAATCTGTTTAATATGTGTGGATAATAAATACATTGATTAACGATTTTAATGTTATAGTTTTTCTCCTACAAATAAAATGTATTACATTTTGCAATTCAGTTAATAACAATTTTTTATGATTCGCAGTTTATTCATACACTTTTTTCTTTTAAGAAGAAGTTAGATAGCGGTATCTAAACGTATATAACTTAGCATATTGTCGTCTTAACTACATCCCTATTTAGAGATGAAATATTTTGAAAAAATAGGCATATTTTACGGAAAGTACAATTTTTATGCACGTCTCAACAAAATATTTCCTACTTTTACATAGAAAAATATCTTCCTTTTTTTCATAGAAAAATATTAAACATAAACTCTGTTTTTTTTAATATGAGCAAACTTAGGGTGTATTTACTGCGAACACTTGCACTCCTAGGGTATTTTATGATTATTAATGTGACAAAGAAATCATAATTTGTCCAATAAATTGTCACGGTGCAGAGATTTTCAAAAAAGAAAACGATACAACTTGCAACTTTACACAACACATACAAGGATTTTTTCTTTTAAGTATACTTTCACATATTTTATATAAACATTTCTAAAATTAATGAACATGTGATCAGAACTAAGTAGTATATTTTGAAATTCACTCTAAATCAGTGTTTTATACGCATGGCGCATGAAGTAAAATTTTGAGTTTAGAAAAGCTTGATTTGGCTTTTCTAAACTCAAAATTCTACTTCATGCTTAGTCTGGAAGTGGAAAGCACTCGTTAGAGTTTTTAAATTGAAAGTTAATAAGATCACGAATGTAAAATTTACATTGAAAAATCGTAACATGTATACCTAAAAGAAAATATATACTTTTTTTTTTAATTTTAAATGTTCAAATTAAATAAAAAAGTTTTAAATACAAGGATATTTTCTCTGTCTATAATGGACAGATAATAAAGCAGAGCAAGGAATATTACCTGATCCTCCAATCCTACCTGATCCTCAGAGACACTTTATTAAATTGCTGTCAGATACAAATAATTTGAGGCGGTGATAGGTTAATACATTTGTAATTGTAATCGTTGTAAGTTAATTGAATTGCCATAATAATGTCAGATTTCCCTTCACATAACCTACAAATTAAAAGTTGATTTACAACATAACATCTAATTAATCTTGTCCTAATCTAAAACACACAACCTGCATCACACCACTAAATTCTTGAAATGTCAAATTTGATTGGCCATATTAAAAAAAACAGATTATAGGTAAACTAGCGTAATCACGTCTTCAATATATTTTTTTTGCAATATCTATAAAAAAATATTGGAAAACTTAATCAGTCTCATTGTAGAACATTCGTTTGCAAAGGTTTCTAATTTATTCCATTAATTTCTATCCTACAATAAATTCACTGGGATGTCGCGCGATATTGAATTTTAGGAGAATTTGAAAAAAACTGTGTTTCGCGCGCGACATCCCATTTTAGTTAATAAATAGATGAAAAAAAAAATCATATATCTTTACAAAACCGTCTTTTACAATGATTGTACTTTCCTTAAAATATACCTATTTTGCCAAAATATTTCATCTCTAAATAAGGATGTCGAAAATATGCTTCAATTCGAATTTTTGGGTTTTTTTTTAACTCGAAATTTTACTTTATGCTCAATCAAAGATTATAACCACTAGTTAGAAGCTTCAAATTGAATGTTTTTATCAAAACAATGAATTCTTAAAAATGCACAGCGTATATAAATGCCCCTGTTTTAAATAATATACAGATACCCGATGTGTTTTGTTATAAGGACAATTGTTATTAGATAGAGTGAAGTTTTATTACTCAATTGCTTTCGAAAAATCGGTTGTTAAGAAGTGAATTTAATTTTTTTCCTTGAGTTATCGCTTGGATCATTCAATGAACTTTATCCTCATGCATAATAATGTCCAAGACGTTGAAGAAATTGAAGGCAAATTTTGATAATAAATACAGATGGAATATAAAAGTAGACTTTTTTTCTAAATTTGCTTTGTCTATTTCATTTTCATTTAATAATTAATATTTTCAAAATGTTGCTATTTTTTGTGAGTCATTTTTAAATCTAATTCAGGGAGCTTATCTATTAAGTAAGGCTGGGATTCGAATACAAATAATTCAACTATTCGAATATTTGAATATTCAAAGATGAATATTTCAATCACCACATTATTCATTGAATTAAATATTCCATTATTTAAATATTTGATTAATTTATGTAAAAAATTTGAAATTTTGTTATTAACGGCTAATTAAATCACTATAATAAAGAGAGAGTTATATTCCGTGAATGTCAATGCATAATAATGTCCAAGACGTTGAAGAAATTGAAGGCAAATTTTGATAATAAATACAGATGGAATATAATAGTAGACTTTCTTTAAATTTGCTTTGTCTATTTTATTTTCATTTAATAATTAATATTTTCAAAATGTTTCTATTTTTGTGAGTCATTTTTAAATCTTATACAGGGAGCTTATCTTTTAAGTAAGGCTGGGATTTGAATACAAATAATTCAACTATTCGAATATTTGAATATTCAAAGATGAATATTTCAATCACCACATTATTCATTGAATTAAATATTCTATTATTTAAATATTTGATTAAAATATGTAAAAAATCTGAAATTTTGTTATAAACGGCAAAATAAATCACTGTTACCGGCGTTTTATCGAAAACGTCGTAACTTGATTATTTTATTCACATTCGCGAAAACATCGGACTCCATTTGTTTTGCTCATTTCATTTCATAATCATTTTAATTCCAAATGACTCAAGTTCGTAACCATTCATTCGATGTTCTTTTGTATATATTTTTTTCTTGTAAATATGTAAATTAGTCCAATATTGAATTCCCCCGTACGTGACCAACAATGACGACTTGCAAACCACCCCATCATTAACCGCGCGACCAGCACCGGCCGATGTTTACAACCCCGAGGAAGGTCATAAAATTCCGCACCTCCGAGGACCAGCGCCATAAAACCCACGGCGCGCTGTAGATGTTTACGACCATGAAAACAAAGCCTTTGGGAATTTCTCAAAATTTCGGGAAAACAGCGAGAACAAAGGTTTATGGTCGTAACATCTGCAGCACAAACTTCGACACGCCGGAGCAGTCGGAAACCAGAGGCCCAAAACTTTTGGCCTCAACTAAATATGAAAACTCCACCCTCTGCTTCTTCCACCACGTTCTCGACCAATCACCGTCACCCCCAAGATACATGGCGGGGGTGAAGACAGCGGTGGTTGGGAAGATAAGAGACAGCGGAAGACAGAGGAAAGACAGTACAGTTCGGAAAGTCAGTACAGTTCGGAACCGCGGTACAGTTCGAAAACTTGATTCGGTCATCACAAGTCAGTCAAACTCCAGACATCAAGTTCAAAAACGCATTCAGGATACATGAAGTGAAGTTCGAAGTTATATCAAGTGAAGTTATCATCATTTGTAAGTCGTCGCGTACCTATAAGTTGTCGGTGCCATTATTCATTGAATCGTCACATCACGTTCGTTCAATTTCATTCATTTGTTCATTTCATATATTTTTATCATCGTTCATTTTATCATTGTTTGTTTAGCTTAATCATTGTATTTCTGTGTTCATTTGTTTCATTCATTACATTTTTGTTGGTCCTTTTTTTTTGTTAATAAATTTTAAGTGTTGTTTTTTCAAAACAATAGTCATTTTAAATTCATACAAAATTCAAACAACCTTTTTTGTATATAATAAAACTGAGTGCCTTTTGACCAAGGATATTTAGGTAAGTCAATTTATTATTATTATTTTGTGTGTGACCAATCCTGAGCCACCGGAGTGTTACGGAGGAACGTCGTTAGTGCATAACTCATGCTCTTTATAAAAATTAGCACAACAGCAAGCGACGTCCCGCACCCCGATAACAATTTGGCGCCCAACGTAATAAATTTTATCAAAAATTTAAACCCACGACCCTAGTTAAATCTAATTTGCTAAATTAACAATTTTGCTACCAACGTTAAAATTTCGTAGAAAGTTAACTCACGTCCCTGAATTGCACTGTAACAATTGTCCTAAACACGCTCTTTGTCTCTCAACTTAACGTGCTAGTGATTTGATATATTGAAATCTTTGTTTAACATTTTATCTTCAACAGTTACTCATTAGATTAATTTCATTCAAAATCACATTCAAAAACAATTGTTACATTTCGATATTGTTGCTCGATTAACGATAAACTATATGCTCAAATTTTATCATACATATAATGTACCTTGATTTTAATATTTTTATTTTCAACGTGTTCGCAAACTCATTGTGCTTATTTTCTCATTAAATTTAATTAATCACTTTGTGATGAAAATTCATTTTTTCATATTTATTTATCTTAAGCAGAAATCCATTTATAATTAACTCATATAAAGTATATATAGTAACATTTTTACATTAATATTTCAAAATATTTGTGTGTTAAAATAGTTAAAATATTTAATTTAAGAAAGTACCATTTATGTAAATAAAATTCAGCAATATAGTTTACTTTCATCATTCATTCATTTTATAAATTCATTTAAGCGAAATTTTTGGACTGAGGAACCATTTTACATGTGATTTGTTTTAACATTTTTTTTTTCACACTTACGATTATTATCTATGACTTGTTTATTTTCTAACATTGTTGTGTGTTTTTATCATGTTATAGGTAATATTATCATTGAGTATTAAGCATTGTTCATAATATTTTATGTACAGACTTTAATCATTTAAAATCGCGACGAGGCCGCGTACTCCATAATTTGTTTTTCTTCAGACTATTACATTTTCGTAGTCAATTAATTATAGAACATTTTTCATGAACCCATTAGACTGTATTAATTTCTATCATTTAACCGTTTTGACTGCAGCTCCGTTCATTATTTTCCATTTTTATTATTAAATCAATTGTTTAAATTAATAATTAAAATCGCGACGGGGCCGTGTTTCATATTAATTATCATTGATACAGTAACTGTTTTTTAAATTATTTTTCATTTTCGTCTTATTAACTATATGTTCTGACAACCATTTTTTAATTAATTTTGTCGCTTCAACACTTAATTTTCAATGTAAGCAGTTATTAATTACTTATTAATTAATTAATATCACCACTTTAAATTTTGCAAGCATTAATTAAAATCTTACGGGGCCGTAATAAGTAATCCAAAAATCATTTTCATTGTTTTGCTTTTGTATTCTTACCGGACCGATTAAATCATGTCAGTACACTCAGAAATTGAATTCGATCGCGCTTCAGCGACAACAATGCTAAATCAGCATCAAGATGCCTCACAGGAGGGAAATCCGTTCGCATCCCAGCACTACGAGGTGCAAGTTGGCATTCGGCCACCACCGCCTCCACCAGGTTTCGAGTACAGGCTCACTCGTGTTGACGAACCCCGCAGAGATGCCCACATTGCCCACGTCGAATCGAGAAGCGACGTTTCTCGCGCAGACCAAACACATACGCGACACTTCGAATCTCGAAATCCGTTTCTCGATTACCGCTCCGACACACCGGATACACATCGCGAATTACAACAATTGCGCGACTATTATGACCAACACAGAAAATCCGAGGAGATTCGCCGGCAAACTCACAGAGAGTACATGGAGCTCATGCGTGAGTTTAAACGCACAGAAGAGAAACCTACTGAGTATTTCGATGGAAAGGATCCGCAGACTTTCTTGGAGGGCATCCAGAGGGAATTTCACGGACTAGACCTGACCACGAAGGAAAAGCATCGGCGAACACTAGCTCGTATGACTTCCTCCCAAATTTCGGAGTATGGGAGCTTCTTTCAAGAGGGAATCTCATGGGAGCGAGCAGCATCTCTTTTATGCGACGCCATCGATCCGGACATCACCCAATATGAGGAAACCGTTGAGCTGCTGACGAAGAGGCAGAACAACACCGCCGCAGGACCATTCACCATCCGAAAACAATTGCTATTCCGGAAATACGGCAATAGTTGGACGGAAGAGTACATGACGAAGGTTACGTGGAAGTTATCTTCGGACAGGCTGCGCCAGGAGCTCATCTTCCGCCCAACAAACATGAACGAGTTCGTCGAAAAGGCGGTTAGAATTTCAAATAGGCTAGCGTTTTATAACGAACACAAACAAACCGTAGCCTCGAGGGAACAGCCGCATAAGCAAAACTCTCCTAGAAAATTCCCATATCCTCAACAAAATCCACAACACTCCTCAAAACAAACACATTATTCTTCAAACCAAAATCGACATTATCAAACAAATAACCTATCATCCTCTAATCAGAACCGTCATCCAACATCCCAAAATATCCGTCCGACATCCCCACAAACTAATCGTCGTCCTCAACATAATCAAAATCGTGCTGTGAATAACATCGAAAATCAGGAGGACCGCCCACGAACACCATCACGCCAAAACAAACGAAATCCGCGGCCGATTACACCACCGAATCCAAGCGAAATCCCTCGCAGCCAATCAACTGCAAATCAACAATCATCTTCACAGCATAACCGACCAAAATCACCACCTCCTCCTTTTTGTCTGAAGTGCAAAAAGGGTTATCACTGGCACAATCAATGTCCGAACATGCCGGGAAACGGGATAGCGGGCGGCCAGTCATCGAATCACCGGAATTAAATTCCCGACTTTTCACCGCCCGACAAGAACGACCTCCACGCCGACCAAGGACCGCGAATACGGATAATATATCAGACACAGTGCCCAATATAAACCCACAGACGCTATCCAGTGCTAATAACAGTGAAAATGTAAACTTAAGTGTACCTCCCCCTCGCGAAAAAGACGTTTTACCCCAACACAACGCATCTTTACCGTTATTAACTTCTATTAATTCATCAACGACATCGACGATCCCGTGACGGCAGCCCCAACCAGCCCCGAACCAGATTCGCAGGAATAAACCCTTATGAACGCTTAGTGCACGAAATTCCTGTGAATCACACGAACGCTTAAGTGCGCGAATTCATTTGCTCGACGTTTTTGTTCTTTGCCATATAGTGCCGCGAAATTAATCATTTTAAAACATCCCCCACGAGTGATCGAGCATTCAACGTGACATTAGACATTAATTCCGCTTGCTCCCATAGACTATAAACTTTCAATTGTATATATGCATCACTATAGGACGTTTTAGTGCGCGTAGTGACACACATGTAAATAAATCGATCCGTAATCAAACATCATCCCAGTGGCCTTAAAGACATTTACATCAATGCACAGACCTTTTTTTTATAAACTTTTAATTGTGTGCATAATCATAACTCCATATCTCAGGACCGATCGACCGAAATTTTCATCACCCTACAAGATGAGGGTTACATCTAGACACATCCTGTGACGCCGGACGGTAACCAGTTTTCATCTCCGTCTCAGGGAAAAATCACCATCACTCATTTTCCCTCACGCTGGCTCATCTTCGCAGAAAACGTCTCAAAAATTAAGGCGTCGAGACGCATATTCGCCTGCCGCCAGCAAACTGTCAATGGGCAGTTATCCCCATTGTGGCGCCCACATTCAACGTCCCTGGCTCATCTCCGGATCCGCATCGTTGCTAACCAGGACGTTACATCCAGCCGTTCATCATCAAATGGATTACGTCCCAACTAGGCGTAATTCGGACGCTGGAACTTCATGGATGTTGCTGTGTAATGTTCACCTCAGAACGCGTCTTTTCGCATCATACCAGCACTCCACATCATCATCTGGATCATCTTCGGATCGGGTATGCCAGGCGCATCCACCGAAACAGGTGTTGGCCCGACGCCAAACGCAGACGTCAGCCCGGCACCTCCACCAGATGAAAGTCATCGAGGCCTGGACATCATCCTCATACAGGTGTTAGTCAGACGCTGAACCCAGACGTTAGCCGGCACCTCCACCAGGTACTCGTCAAACAGAAGGTCGCAGTTTTCCTGTGCGGGATTGATTCGCACGATTCCAGCAGGAAGAACATAGGCAGATGCCTGATCATTTTTGAGCTTGCTCATTAATTGTTCATCATTCTGCGCCTTCCACATCGAAATTAATGAACGAAGATCTTTTGTATATTTTTGTATATGTTAGTTTTAAGCATTTTCATTCAGAATCATTCATGTAAACGAACTTTACTCATTTACGGGGCCGAATTGTTACCGGCGTTTTATCGAAAACGTCGTAACTTGATTATTTTATTCACATTCGCGAAAACATCGGACTCCATTTGTTTTGCTCATTTCATTTCATAATCATTTTAATTCCAAATGACTCAAGTTCGTAACCATTCATTCGATGTTCTTTTGTATATATTTTTTTCTTGTAAATATGTAAATTAGTCCAATATTGAATTCCCCCGTACGTGACCAACAATGACGACTTGCAAACCACCCCATCATTAACCGCGCGACCAGCACCGGCCGATGTTTACAACCCCGAGGAAGGTCATAAAATTCCGCACCTCCGAGGACCAGCGCCATAAAACCCACGGCGCGCTGTAGATGTTTACGACCATGAAAACAAAGCCTTTGGGAATTTCTCAAAATTTCGGGAAAACAGCGAGAACAAAGGTTTATGGTCGTAACATCTGCAGCACAAACTTCGACACGCCGGAGCAGTCGGAAACCAGAGGCCCAAAACTTTTGGCCTCAACTAAATATGAAAACTCCACCCTCTGCTTCTTCCACCACGTTCTCGACCAATCACCGTCACCCCCAAGATACATGGCGGGGGTGAAGACAGCGGTGGTTGGGAAGATAAGAGACAGCGGAAGACAGAGGAAAGACAGTACAGTTCGGAAAGTCAGTACAGTTCGGAACCGCGGTACAGTTCGAAAACTTGATTCGGTCATCACAAGTCAGTCAAACTCCAGACATCAAGTTCAAAAACGCATTCAGGATACATGAAGTGAAGTTCGAAGTTATATCAAGTGAAGTTATCATCATTTGTAAGTCGTCGCGTACCTATAAGTTGTCGGTGCCATTATTCATTGAATCGTCACATCACGTTCGTTCAATTTCATTCATTTGTTCATTTCATATATTTTTATCATCGTTCATTTTATCATTGTTTGTTTAGCTTAATCATTGTATTTCTGTGTTCATTTGTTTCATTCATTACATTTTTGTTGGTCCTTTTTTTTTGTTAATAAATTTTAAGTGTTGTTTTTTCAAAACAATAGTCATTTTAAATTCATACAAAATTCAAACAACCTTTTTTGTATATAATAAAACTGAGTGCCTTTTGACCAAGGATATTTAGGTAAGTCAATTTATTATTATTATTTTGTGTGTGACCAATCCTGAGCCACCGGAGTGTTACGGAGGAACGTCGTTAGTGCATAACTCATGCTCTTTATAAAAATTAGCACAACAGCAAGCGACGTCCCGCACCCCGATAACATCACTATAATAAAGAGAGAGTTATATGCCGTGAATGTCAATTTTTGATATAAATGTCTAATTTCATCATTACGTATCAATAAACAGGATTGAAGATTTCACTTTAATGTATTAACATTTTTAACAGACAAAATATTTAAACATTCAAATATGCGAATGTCAATGTATTACGTCAAATAACAGTTGTTTTAATGCTTAAAAGAGTGCCAAATTAATCTTTTCTAAACTCGAAATGTTACTTCATGCGCCACGCATATAAAAAAAACACTAATTTTAATGTTAATTGGTCTTAAATTTAACCAATTGATAAGTAATATAAATTTAGTATGTCAATTATCAATCAAAAATATTTTTTTTACTGACATTGTTAAAACATTTTTAATTTTCTCATATATTGTCATTGTTTGGTGAAAATGCGGAAACCAGATACATATTTTAAAGCATATAAGGCGTGTGGTGGTTTCAAAAGAGTTTATTTACAAGAAAGTATGTACAGAGTGATCGGTTTTGTGTCGATTCGTCGTAACGGGTGGGTGCGGGCGTAGTGCGGCAGTAGAGTCCTCGTGGTTCGAGCGGCTAGCGGTGAAGGGCCTCTTCTGCGTGGTAGCCTGGGTGTCGTCTCGGATGGACGCGGCGTCTCGTGGCAGTACGTCGTCCCGGAACAGAGCGTCGTTCGGGATGAGTGTTTGTGAGAGCGTGGAGGTACTTCGTAGATTGATAATTTGTAGAGTGATAATACTAGACCGAAAAGACGAGTGCTAGTAATCACGTAGGAAGAGACGATTAGGCCGAAAAGACGAGCGCTAATAGTCTGTCTTTTAAGCGGTGCGCTCGGGGTTTTATAGGGTTTCCAGCGGGTGGTCTTCTGGTAGGGGTGGTGTGGGCATCACGTGTCCGGCGTGGTCGTCACGTGTCCGGCGTGGTAGGGGATGCGAGCGGTGGTGCGTACACTCGGCTACCTGAAAAGGGTCGAGCGCGCTCGCGAGTGTTAAGGGAGCGGCGTTACAAGCAGTAATATTGTTTTATATTTAAATCATTTCTTGAGCTACGAAGTTTATATATTTTTTTTGTGTATAAAAATTGTTTATTGTTAATTAATGTTTGCGACTATAATTTTCGATTATAAAACAAAACTTCGTTTTTTAAATGAAAAAGTATTAGAAAAGACAGAAGTTTACTTTAAAAGAAAACGGTTAAGGAAGAAAAAACAACAGAAATTGTAAAACTCTCAAAATAGTGAAATATCATTGAAATATCTCTTGATTATTTTGATCTTTAACATAAAATCACTTATTTTTAAAAAGTGTTGAAAAAATGTGAGAATTGTTGAAAAATGTAACTATCGTAAAATGTCGAAATAATCAAAGTTGTCGAGTGACAGGTAATTTAGTCAAAGAACACCAAATATTTTCAATTTTGCTAAATGATAATTGATATATATATATATATACTGTCAAAATGGCCAATATAATCGATCTGTGAAACTAATGTTATTTTCCTAACCTAACTCCTCCCTGTTTCCATCATGACATTTTGACTATACGTGACGTAATTGAATGTTCTTAATCATTGTGACATTACTGTGTGTCAATTGTTTATTGACCATTATGAAATTTTGTCTTAAAATCACTTAGCCTTTTGACTTTAATAGTATTTCATCATTAAAATTTAGCTCGGGCGCGTAACAAAGCGGAGCGACCGAACCAAATTAGGCTTTTCTAAACTCGAAATGTTAAAATTATAATTATCAGTAGAACTTTCTTAAAATTACACTGAATATTTTATTACAGTTGATTTCGTTATGTTCTCACATCATCAAAGAAATGATTTATGAAATGATTTATCCGTTTGATATAATCAAAGTGAAACCATTTTTAAACACAAAAAGCAAAAAAGCACATTAATTTCACTAGTAAAGTATTTTGATAGTATTTCATCATTTAATTGACTGCCATTTAACTATTATCTTTTGAATCCTGTTTAACTTGTATCCGAATTGACATTTCGTTTTAACAACTACAGAACTTTCTCTGTCAATAAAATTGACGCATTACGTCAATTTTCAATTGTTTTAATGATGAAACAAACGAGTGTCTTCCACTCCTAGGTTAGGCATGAAGTAAAATTTCGAGTATAGAAAAGCCTGAAAATTTTGATCCGCGCGTAGCGAAGGGGAGCGATCGAGCCAAATTAGGCTTTTCTAAACTCGAAATTTTACCTCATGCGCCACGCGTATAAAACGCTAACTTATTGTGAAATGGTCTTAAATTTAACCAATTTACAAGTGAAATAAATTTAGTGTGTCAATTATCAATTAATACATTTTTATTACTGACAATGTTAAAAATTCTGACACAAAGAAAGGTAATTTTCTGATATAATGTCATAATTATGATGATTTATATTAAATAAATATATATGGGCATTTTGGACAGTATTGTATAACTGATGTTTTTTTTGGGCCATTGTTATATTTTTGGAAATATTAGAATATTTAAATATTTGATATTTAACTATTTGAATATCTAAATATTTGAATAATTCGAATATATTTTTAATTGAATATTCGACTACTTAAATTTGAAAAATTTCCAACCTTACTTTTAAGTATAAATGTCCCAATTACAGCGTATATGTTGTAAATCTTCAGATATTTGTTGGTTTTTAAAGGAGCTCAATTTGAAGCTTTTCCACATCCAGATTAAGCATGACGTAAAATTTCGAGTATTGAAAAGCCTGAACGTTTTGATTTGGACGCGTAGCGTTCAAATCCAAATTCAGGCTTTTCTAAACTTGAAATTTTACTTTATGCGCGACGCGTCTAAATCACTGAAATATTGTGGAGTTCAAAATATTTTACTGAAGCAGTTTGCTAAAGACGTATATTTTGTACTTCACTTAAAACCAGTGTTTTAAATGCGTGGCGCATGAAGTAAAATTTCGAGCTTAGACAAGCCTGCGTTTGAATTTGGACGCTACGCGCTCAAATTCAAACGTTTAGGATTTTCTGAACTCGAAATTTTACTTCATGCTTAATCTGGGAGTGGAAAACACTTGTTTGAAGCTTCAATTTGAAATCTTCGAAAACCAACTATTGTCGGAAATTTTAATGTATAATAAATTTGTCTTCAAACAAAATATCTTTATAAGTTGTCGTTAAAAAGCAACGGAAATGAATAACAATGATATCGTGCAGAATATTAAGGCGAAACAATAAGAAGAGGGGAAAACAAGGAAGAGACAGTAGACCACAAATTCCAGTGGTAATAACAATTACAATTATTACCATTGTATTTAAATGCGATGATTTTTATGATTTTTTGTTTCTTCGATTTCAAAATTGTTTCACTTTGATTAAATCAAACGGATATTTGGGCCCGCCGTGGCCGAGCGGTTGAGCCGCTGGTTTCGCCAATCGTTCACGGCGGTGATCTGGGTTCGATTCCCAGCCGGGGCGAGTAATTTTTCTAATGAAAAATATTCGTCCCGGAGTCCATGGGTGTGTGTGAATGTGTTGTGACGTCCAAATATATAGTTATAGGTAATTAGCAATAAGTTAAAGAAATAAAACAAATACAAATATATATAAAATGATGTTGGCTAATGGGCAAGTTCCCAAGGCCAGGCAAAAGCCAAACCCAATAAAAAAAAAAGAAAAAAAAAACGGATATTTCATCAATCATTTTTTTGATGATATGAACGCATAACGAAATCAACTGTTATAAACTATTCAGAGTAATTTTAAAAAAGTTCTACCGGTAATTATAATTAATTTTTAATTTTGTTGATTCACAAAGACATGAAATACAAACATTTAAGTATAAAGTGGCAGAGAAAGGTTGAACATTGTTTTTTGTTTTAGCCTCAAAAGCTAACTAAAACGTGTAGGTTTGGTAAAGCTGTTTAATTCAGTAGCATAAATTGATCACCCCAGTTAGCAGGGCCGGCCGGAGGGCGGTGCGAACGGTGCGACTGCACACGGCCCCGCGCTTCTGAAGACCCCGCACTGCTGATTTAAAAAATTCAAAATGGTTTCATTTTCTTTTCTTTTTTAAAACAAATACCTTAACTCTTATGGACACACCAGTAGCATAAAAAAGAAATCCTAAATCCAACCAATACAATAAAAATAATCTAACTTAATTTGAATTTTTACAAAGTTTGGTCATTTGGTATGACATACTGAAATAAGTAGACATCACGCATTAGTCAAGAACGATTATTTTTTAAAAACAGTTTTCAAATTTAGCTAAACTTCCACTTTGTAATTTACACTTTTGCTGATTTGGTAAAGTTTTACATTTTTGTCAATTTATCCTAATTTGAAATAATTGTTTAACGTTTGAGATTTTGGTTAAATATCGATATGCTGCGATTTTTTTACAAAAATTTGTAAAGTTACTGAACATGTAATCAAACCTAAGCAGTATATTCTAAACTTCACCTTAAATCAGTGTTTTATACGCGTGTCGCATGAGGTAAAATTTCGAGTTTAGAAAAGCCTAAAAATTTGGTTTGGTTTGGCCAATCCTACTTTTCAGGCTTTGCAGAAATTCAACATTTTACTTCATGCGCTACGCGTATGACACTGATTTAAAGTAAATTTCAAAATACACCTACCCCTTATATTTGATTCCCACTTCAATACATTCTACAAATGTTCACTATTTATTTATATAATTATACAATTTTCGCTGAAACTGTTGAATTTTAAGATATTACCTTTTTTATATTTAAGTTATTTTATTAACGAGGAAATAGTAAACCTTTTTTCGCTTCATTTTTTTGTCGTTTGCCTATTGGGGGAGGCATTTTCCCCTTTCCCCGTTAATCTGCGCCTGTTCAAGGCCCCGCAACTTAAGTTAGCTCCGCTTTTGTTTATGCTGTGTCAGTTAGACACATATTATTTGTTTTAAGAATTAGAATGTTAAGATCACAATAAAACACTTTTTATTGGCAATTTTATTTATACATTTTTCTTTGTAAACATTTTTGTATTTAATGTAACTGCAGTTTCGACAAATTAAGCTTGAAAATTTTGTCGCAACTACAGTCATATTAAAAGAAAGTGTTATACAAACAAAGTAAAAAGTGTTTTATTGTGAAATCAACATGTATAACGAAGCAGAAGTCCCCACAATACAGAATGTTATGCATTTTGATACAAAACTGTAGGATAGAATACTAAATAAACATAAGTATGAATGAAATTGCCAATACTTAGTTGAAGAATACTTCAAAAATTAAAAGTGCGATTCTTTACTCAATCTACAACAAATTTGTCTTAGAAAGACTAAACCAAAGTTGTTTCAATGAGTGTTTGATTTAGTCTTTGTAAGACAAATTTGTTGCAGATTGCGTAAATAAACGCACTTTCAATGTCCTAATGAAATATGTTTATGAAACGAAATGGAAATTACGTGATGAGTAATAATGTTGGCTTTAATTTGAGGTCTCATGAACGTAGGTCAACAAGTTAACTTAATGAATGTCACTACCTAAAGTTGGCATAAATTATAATTTGTTTAACAAAAATTCCAAATTGTGCAAACTAATAGGTAGGAATACACGATAAAAAAATATATTTGTAAATTATACAAACAAGGTAATAATTTCCCACTCAGTTTTCTACTTCATATCTCTACATGTTGTTCATATAGAAACAAATATTTTAATTTATGAGTTTTTTTCAGGTAATTTTTATTTACTTTCCTAATGATAAGTGTATGTTATGATGTATTTAGTTGGAGGACATTGCGAGTTTTCAGAAGTGTTAAAATATACGAGACATTTCCATTAATGTAAATAAAAAGGTGCATTATTTTTAGACTGAATATTTTATAATTAACGTAAAAACATTAGTATTTTATCTAAATTTAAGGGAAGTTAAAATTTCAAGTAATCCTAACTTTGAAATTCTTTGCAATATTTTCATGAAATGTGTTAATATTAAGCAAACATTCCTTTATTATATATATATATATATATATATATATATATATATATATATATATATATATATATATATATATATATATATATATCAGAGCTGGGATGAATCCTCAAAAACAGGATTCGAATCACGAATCCGAATCACCTAATATGATTCGAATCACGAATACTCGAATAAAGGATTCGTAACTGAAAAATATGATTCGAATCCTCATTTTTGAATCACGGATACAAATCCTTTAAAAATAAATTTGAATCTATTATTTGTAACCAGTAATATTTTATTCCATCAGTTTCTATTAACCAAAATGTTCATTTACCGACTAAATATCTGATTATATAATGATTTTAATTAATGATAATATATTTATTTATTTATTTATTTATATGTGTTATTGAACTTAATTTTAAATCTGTGTTTTATACGCGTGGCGCATGAAGTAAAATTTCGAGTTTAGAAAAGCCCCGTGAAAATTTGTCTCGGGTCGCTGCGCGACCCTCGACAAATTTTCTACGCGGGGCTTTTCGAAACTCGAAATTTTACTTCATGCTTAGTCTAGGAGTGGACAACACTCGTTCTTAGAAATTTCAAATTAAAGGATCAGTCTAGATTACTAAGTTTATTACCATTTTACAAAGGCTACAGCTCGAAGGACCAATCATGGTCTTCGGAGACCGAAGGACTACAGGGAATCGAAGTTTATTTACAAGAAAACAATGAATATCTGAAGGTTTACAGCATGCATAGGAAAGAAAATATCCAATTTTGAAAAAATATCGAAGTTGGGTTGGTTTGCAGTGCGTTTTTAACGTCACTTTAAATCAGTGTTTTATACGCGTGGCGCATGAAGTAAAATTTCGAGTTTAGAAAAGCTTCGTGAAAATTTGTCTCGGGTCGCTGCGCGACCCTCGACAAATTTTCTACGCGGGGCTTTTCTAAACTCGAAATTTTACTTCATGCTTAGTCTGGGAGTGGACCGTCAAGATTTTCTAAATGTCGAGATTTTCGATAATTCTAGATTTATGTCGATTTATTCACAGTTTTTTATTGTATTAAATGCAACTTTAATATTGAATAAAAACGGTTTTTTTTAGGAATAGAATATTCACCCATTAAGAGCCGAGCAAATTATAAAGTTAACTCAAAAAGTTAATTTTAGGTAAAATGTTGCATCTTTTTCTATGATTTTAATGAATGACTTATTATATTACGTACGTCGATTTTTTAAAAGAGTTAAATTTAAAATTCAAACGAGTGTTGTCCACTCCCAGACTAAGCATGAAGTAAAATTTCGAGTTTAGAAAAGCCCCGCGTAGAAAATTTATCTCGGGTCGCGCAGCGACCCGAGACAAATTTTCGCGGGGCTTTTCTAAACTCGAAATTTTACTTCATGTGCCACGCGTATAAAACACTGATTTAAAGTGACGTTAAAAACGCACTGTAAACCAACCCAACGTCGATATTTTTTCAAAATTAGATGTTTTCTTTCCTATCCATGCTGTAAACCTTCAGATATTCGTTGTTTTCTTGTAAAGAAAACTGGTTGGTCCTTCGAGCTATAGCCTTTGTAAAATGGTAATAAACTTAGTAATCTAGAGTGATCCTTCAATTTGAAACTTCTAAGAACGAGTGTTGTCCACTCCCAGACTAAGCATGAAGTAAAATTTCGAGTTTAGAAAAGCCCCGCGTAGAAAATTTGTCTCGGGTCGCTGCGCGACCCGAGACAAATTTTCACGGGGCTTTTCTAAACTCGAAATTTTACTTCATGCGCCACGCGTATAAAACACTAATTTCAAGTGAAGTTAAAAATATACTATTAACGTTGGATATTTTTCATGGTTAAGTAACCAAATATGCATTCACAAATATTTGAATTATTCGAAAATTTAAAAATTCAAATATGAATAATTTAGTGATTTAAATATTCATATTAGAATATTTAACTATTTGAATTATTCGAATTCGAATCCCAGCCTTAATAGCGATGATTCGAATTATTTAGGAGGATTTGAATCCGTGTATGAGGATTCGAATCCTTTTATAAGGATTCGATTCCTTTTATAAGGATTCGAATCCTTTTATAAGAATTCGAATCCTTTTATAAGGATTCGAATCATCTACGCCAGGATTCGAATACGAATCCTTTTAAAAAAATGTAACGAATCCGGATCACGAATCCGTTTTCACTGAAGTATTCGAATACCTTTTTTTGAATCCTCTAAAAGTATTCGAATCCGGGAATTGAATCCTGAATGATTCGAATCCTGCCCAGCTCTGATATACAGGGTGGGCCACGAATAACGCCCATTAAAAGTTTTCGGGGTTCCTGACAGAGGAAAAATTTGAAAAAATTCTACATTGCACGGTTGAATGCGATCACCTCATGGAAAATATTTCGACTTACTATCACTTCCGGTTGTACCGGAAATGGCTACCAACTTTGTTATTTTAAATAGAACATCCTATATATTATTTTTTTTTTAGATTTCCCGTTCAATTGTCTACCCTCTCATATGAATTTATGTCCACTTAACTCTTAGAGTTTTTGAGTTAAAAATTTATTTGTCAAATATTGACCTCAAATAGACGTTTTGAAAAATGCCTATAACTTCTAGTAGGGACAAGATAGACAGACGAGCGGCATCTTGAATTGTTACTTATAGATCCCTCTAGAATTAAAAAAATTGACATCTGTCAATTTTGACAATAGGTATTTCAAAAATGTCAATATTTCAGTGCCCACTTAAAAACATCATAATTCAATGTTTTCAAATGGAATGGCCAATATTTTATCTCATATGGTGATTGGCAAGACAATTTGCAACATAAAAGTATTATGTCTCCCTATATCTAGAGCAAGTAGTTTTTGAGTTATTTCGAAATTTCTTTCCTCCCAGAATGCTTGCACAATTGAATAATTCCTGTACTATTCACACGTGCACCATAGTAGGCTACTGTCAATATTCGCTGAACCGAATCTGTCAATATTTTTGAACGCTCCGTTCGAGTAATATTAAAATGAATAAGTATACCAATCAAGAAATTATGAATTTATTCGTCATACATGGTCAGTGCGACAGAATTGTTGAGAGAACTTGCAGAATTTTCAACAAAACATACCCACACTTACCGCCGATGGATAGAAGAAAATTTAGAAGACTGGAGTCAAATTTTGTACAATTTGGAAAACTAAACGCAGAAAAAAATTCAACCAAAGCCAATAACGCAGAACGAGGAAGTTCAAGTGAATGATTTGGCTTATTTTCAAGCAAATCCACGCGCATCCACCCGTAGTTGCCAGGAGGATTTGGGAGTAAGCAGAACATCACTGCGAAGAATTTTGAAAATATATCGTATGCATAATTATAAATTTAATTTGGTGCAAGAATTATATCCTCCAGATGCAGTGAACAGGATTGATTTTTGTGAGTTTTTGTTGGTTAAAAATCAAGAAGACAATGACTTTTTAAAAAAAATATTTGGACCGACGAATCAAATTTCTCTCGTGAAGGTATTTTCAATAGAAAAAACAATCACATGTGGTCAACTGAAAATCCACATGCAACGCTTGTACATAAATCCCAACACAAATTTAGTTTTAACGTATTTTGCCTTTTGATGGACACGCGTGTTACTTTTTATTTGTACCACGAAAGATTAAATAGTGGTACATATTTACAAATTTTAAGAAATTTTGTAGAGAATTTTTTGCATGAGCTTCCTTTGAATTTAAGGATAAGTTCATGGTATCAGCTCGATAGAGCCCCAGCTCATTGCACACACGAAATACCGCAGCAACTGACGAATATGTTCGAAGATAGATGGATTCGAAGGTTAGGTCCGTGGAACTGGCCCGCTAGATCTCCAGATCTTACTCCACTCGACTTTTTTCTTTGGGGTCGTATAAAAAATAAAGTGTATGCCATTGTCGTCAATACCCGAGAAGAATTGGAAGCAAGGGTGCGAGCTGCATTCGCGGAATTAAGTGCAGAAGAAATTAGGCGAGCAACAACAGAGGGTATCGCAACACGTGCTGCACAGTGCTTATACGTTAATGGTCATCATTTCGAACAATTGTTATATTTTTTTTTTCTGTTCTTGCATTTAATTATTCGTTTGAAAATTATTTTATTTCAATCTTCTTGCTTTTGTTTTGTTTGTAAGTTGTAAGTGTGGATAAGTTTCGT
This sequence comes from Philonthus cognatus, assembly GCA_932526585.2. Classification (NCBI taxonomy): domain Eukaryota; kingdom Metazoa; phylum Arthropoda; class Insecta; order Coleoptera; family Staphylinidae; genus Philonthus; species Philonthus cognatus. The sequence goes on along the minus strand of OW052245.1, from coordinate 33,241,903 downwards.
TGAAACAACAATTCTGTCGCACTAGCCATATATGACGAATAAATTCATAATTTCTCGATTGCTACACTTATTTATTATAATATTACTCGAAGTGTTCAAAAATATTGACACGTTGGAAACGAATTTTTCTAGATTCGGTTCAGTGAATATTGACAGTAGCCTAGTATGGTGCATGTGTGAATTGTACAGGAATTATTCAATTGTGCAAACATCCTGGGAGGAAAGAAATTTCGAAATAACTCAAAAACTATTTGCCTAGATATAGGGAGACATAATATTTTTATGTTGCAAATTGTCTTTCCAATCACCATATGAGATAAAATATTGGTCATTTCATTTGAAAACATTGAATTATGATGTTTTTGTGGGCACTGAAATATTGACATTTTTGAAATACCTATTGTCAAAATTGACAGATGTCAATTTTTTTTAATTCTAGAGGGATCTATAAGTAACCCCTACTAGAAGTTATAGGCATTTTTCAAAACGTCTATTTGAGGTCAATATTTGACAAATAAATGTTTAACTCAAAAACTGTAAGAGACATAAATTCATATGAGAGGGTAGACAATTGAACGGGGAATCTAAAAAGAAATTAATATATAGGATGTTCTATTTAAAATAACAAAGTTGGTAGCCATTTCCGATACAACCGGAAGTGATAGAAAGTCGAAATATTTTCCATGGGGTGATCGCATTCAACCGTGCAATGTAGAATTTTTTCAAATTTTTCCTCTGTCAGGAACCCCGAAAACTTTTAATGGGCGTTATTCGTGGCCCACCCTGTATAATGTCTTTATTTATCAACTTGAATTTTACAACTAGAATAAATAATTTTGTTAAGTACGCCTATAAACGGGTTATTGACCATCAGTCTTTCAGACTAAGTATTTTATTTAAGTGGTCTGTCTTACTATTCACTATAGGCATTTTTCAAAACGTCCATTTGAGGTCAATATTTGACAAATAAATTTTTAACTCAAAAACTGTAAGAGTTAAGTGGACATAAATTCATATGAGAGGGTAGACAATTAAACGGGGAATCTAAAAAAAATTAATATATTGGATGTTCTATTTAAAATAACAAAGTTGGTAGCCATTTCCGGTACAACCGGAAGTGATAGAAAGTCGAAATGTTTTCCATGAGGTGATCGCATTCAACCGTGCAATGTAGAATTTTTTCAAATTTTTCCTCTGTCAGGAACCCCGAATACTTTTAATGGGCGTTATTCGTGGCCCACCCTGTATATATATATATATATATATTTATATATATATATATATATATATACATTATATATATATATATATATATATATATATATATATATCTTTACTCCTTGATATACGATTTAAAATTTTACTTCATGCTTAGTCTGGGAATGGAAGACACTCGTTTAGTTTTTCGAAAATTCTGAATAACTTTCAAGGTTTTAGTTAATTATCAAAGGTACTTATCAATTTGAATATGTTTTTAATGTTCAAATAAACAAGAATTTTAATGTGGTGGTGTTATTCTGCTATACGCAGATTTTAATATTTTTTAAATATTTTACTATGTTTGTTATGTTCAATTATAGATATATTTTAATATGTTTTTACTGTTATCATCCTACATACAGTGATTTTTTTTTGGGTAAGGTTCAGGCTTTTCTAAACTCACAATTTTACTTCATGCTTAGTCTGGAAGTGGAAAACACTTATTTTAAGCTTTAAATTGAAAACAGCGTATGCATATGTATATGTAATAGAAAATTCCCTGTATGTATACTTAAAAAAAATTCCCTGTATTAACAGATTAATCCGATGACTATTTACGAAATCTACTAAATGCGCATTCAATTCAACCAACATTTTCGTTTGAGCTTACACAAAATCAACATAAATGCATTATTAATTTCTGTAAATGCCTGAACTATTTAGTAGATGTGGAAATTGGAATTATACCACTCAAACTCACATTTAAAACGATTGTGCACATTAATTAAAATCATCTGTGGCTGAGTTTTTGCAGACTTATTTTTACGAAGACATTGTCAAAATGTAACGTTTAACCTTAAAATTTTAAAGCTGCTTCCCGGAACATACGTTTTCGCATCTTTCATCTAAAAACCATAGCAGACATATTATGAAGATTTCTGTCTCTTTTCACACCCGTAATCTGATGACATCAAACTATTTTCGTATTACATGTATTGGTGCAGAAAGCATTACAAATCAAGGAAACCTCTCGTGAATCGTACCTTAGTTTTATTTTTAACAATTCTTTTTCTTAGTAGTAATCATTCTACTACTTTTCTTAAAATCGCACCTTTTTATTAATCAATGGCTTATTTTGTTATCAATTGATATTAAAAACGTTAAAAATGCATTCATAATTTTTGTTGAATACGGCCACTTTTTTTTACATTTTGTAGTTAGGTAAATTTTAATGTTTCGAGTTCATTAAATGCTATTAGTGGTCTACGTACTTGATTACTTTTACCCTAAAACCAGAATATTTACTGGTAAATCGCGGCTCCCACAAGGTTTGTGTTGGAATATAAAATTTATCAACTTCTTTAATTACCTGTACTTCGGTAAATGCGTCAATTGAAACCGATTTTCCGATAATCGGTTTCAATTGACGCATTTACCAAATGACAGGTAATAAAAGAAGTTGATCAATTTTATATTCCAACACAATCCTTGTGGGAGCCGCGAGAATATTTCGAACCCGGGCCCGCAGTGGCGTCGATACGACGCCACTGGTTAAAAGATAAAATCCCTGTATATATCGAAAATGCAATTTTAAATCGTATATCAAGGAGTAAAGATATATATATATATATATATAATGTATATATATATATATATATATATATATAAATATATATATATATATATATATATATATATATTTATATATATATATATATATATTTATATATATATATATATACATTATATATATATATATATATATATATATATATATATATATATATATATATATATATATATATCTTTACTCCTTGATATACGATTTAAAATTGCATTTTCGATATATACAGGGATTTTATCTTTTAACCAGTGGCGTCGTATCGACGCCACTGCGGGCCCGGGTTCGAAATATTCTCGCGGCTCCCACAAGGATTGTGTTGGAATATAAAATTGATCAACTTCTTTCATTACCTGTCATTTGGTAAATGCGTCAATTGAAACCGATTATCGGAAAATCGGTTTCAATTGACGCATTTACCGAAGTACAGGTAATTAAAGAAGTTGATAAATTTTATATTCCAACACAAACCTTGTGGGAGCCGCGATTTACCAGTAAATATTCTGGTTTTAGGGTAAAAGTAATCAAGTACGTAGACCACTAATAGCATTTAATGAACTCGAAACATTAAAATTTACCTAACTACAAAATGTAAAAAAAAGTGGCCGTATTCAACAAAAATTATGAATGCATTTTTAACGTTTTTAATATCAATTGATAACAAAATAAGCCATTGATTAATAAAAAGGTGCGATTTTAAGAAAAGTAGTAGAATGATTACTACTAAGAAAAAGAATTGTTAAAAATAAAACTAAGGTACGATTCACGAGAGGTTTCCTTGATTTGTAATGCTTTCTGCACCAATACATGTAATACGAAAATAGTTTGATGTCATCAGATTACGGGTGTGAAAAGAGACAGAAATCTTCATAATATGTCTGCTATGGTTTTTAGATGAAAGATGCGAAAACGTATGTTCCGGGAAGCAGCTTTAAAATTTTAAGGTTAAACGTTACATTTTGACAATGTCTTCGTAAAAATAAGTCTGCAAAAACTCAGCCACAGATGATTTTAATTAATGTGCACAATCGTTTTAAATGTGAGTTTGAGTGGTATAATTCCAATTTCCACATCTACTAAATAGTTCAGGCATTTACAGAAATTAATAATGCATTTATGTTGATTTTGTGTAAGCTCAAACGAAAATGTTGGTTGAATTGAATGCGCATTTAGTAGATTTCGTAAATAGTCATCGGATTAATCTGTTAATACAGGGAATTTTTTTTAAGTATACATACAGGGAATTTTCTATTACATATACATATGCATACGCTGTTTTCAATTTAAAGCTTAAAATAAGTGTTTTCCACTTCCAGACTAAGCATGAAGTAAAATTGTGAGTTTAGAAAAGCCTGAACCTTACCCAAAAAAAAAATCACTGTATGTAGGATGATAACAGTAAAAACATATTAAAATATATCTATAATTGAACATAACAAACATAGTAAAATATTTAAAAAATATTAAAATCTGCGTATAGCAGAATAACACCACCACATTAAAATTCTTGTTTATTTGAACATTAAAAACATATTCAAATTGATAAGTACCTTTGATAATTAACTAAAACCTTGAAAGTTATTCAGAATTTTCGAAAAACTAAACGAGTGTCTTCCATTCCCAGACTAAGCATGAAGTAAAATTTTCTCAACTCGAAATTTTATTTCATGTGCCACGCATACGAAAGAGTAAAGGTATTGACATTTCACAAAATATCACAAAGGCTAACTGTCATAATAATCGATATGTCATGTGATATTATAAATTAAATTTGACAGTATAAAGTAAATGTAATATTATAGACTAAATTATAACCTTAATGAGCGTATTATTCACTGAGGGATTCAACTTTAAATACATTATAACTGTCAAAAAAGTCAATATATATTATAACTATGATAAATAACAGTCAAAATATATTAAATTTTTGACAAAAAATGTTTCTAGAAATATCACAACAGATACAAAAGTCAACTCACGTCAAAAAAATGCTACATTTTACAATAAACATTATCATCGTATTGTGTAACTACTGTGCAATCATTTAAATCATGATTTAGAGTATGCTTTGAATTTTAAACACTACTGACCCTTAACACATAGTTTATTATAACCATAAATTTATTCCATCATTTAATTAGCATTCTGGGCAATCGCACACAAAAAAATGCCGCCTACTCTAAATCATAATTTAAACGATCGCACGGTATAAGAACAATAAAGAAAGGAAAACATTTTATAACAGCTAAAAAAGATATCAACACACATCGAATAAAAACCGATTTTTAGATTAAATCGTGTTTGGTTTTTGTCAAACTGTGAAAATGCAATTATGCTGATTACACAAAAAATATTAACACATTCAAGAAAAACGAATTTTTATTTTTATTTAACCCCCATGGATACGCCACTGGTCTTAAAGTTAGAGGTGTGATTTTAGTTTTCTGCCATAACTGGCTGTTACATTTCAGAACAATTTACTCGATGATAATTTTCATTTTGTTTGTTATCAAATTAAAAGACTTGTGTGCTCGTTTGAAGAACGAAAAGACTGTTTCAGTGTATTAAGATTATTTTATTTTTAATGTAATTTAGAGCTATTACATTTACTAAACACATAAAATATATGCCCAGTATTATAAACGATTAATATATCATTAGATAACTATTTGTGGAGTAAATTTATTTACCCAGTAAACTAATGGGCAAATAAAATTGCGTATTATAAAGCAAACCTACCAAATAAATAGCAATTCTAGAAATACATAATTTAATTAGTAAATTACAGACCGAAATTATACATTTTCATTGTGGCTATAGCTGGAACCACCAATTTTTTAAATTGAATTGTCAATATTTCAAATTAAATTGTCAATCAAATTGGAAATTTAGTATAATTCCTTATAATTATGGTGAATAACCTTGGAATGGGACAGAATTACACAGAACAAGAAAAAGAAAGCTTATTAGAAATTATAAAACACTTAAACGAGTGTTTTCCACTCCCAGGCTAAGCATGAAGTAAAATTTCGAGTTTAGAAAAGCCTGAAAATTTGGTTTGGTCGCGTAGCGCGAAGCGCGGAGCGGCAAAACCAAATTTTCAGGCTTTTCTAAACTCGAAATTTTACTTCATGCGCCACGCGTACAAGACACTGATTTCAAGTGAAGTTCACTTGTTCACAATATTTCAGTGCTTTCAGTGTTAAATACGCGTGGCGCATGAAGTAAAGTTTCGAGTTTAGAAAAGCCTGAAAATTTGATTTGGTCGCTCCGCGCTACGCGACCAAACCAAATTTCCAGGCTTTTCTAAACTCGAAATTTTACTTCATGCTTAGTCTGGGAGTGGAAATCACTCGTTTAAAACTTTAAATGCAACTAATTTTAAAAACGCGTATGCATAAGTATTAAAATCCCTGGTTATGTCTGATTTGAAAAACTCTAGATCTTTGACTCCTTAGAATGTCTTGTGGTTCGAATTAATCACTGTCAGGGAAGATACTATGAGCGAACTTAAATCTGACACGGATGATATGGTAGACATGATAACCGTAATGAAATTAATAAATACAAGTAGTGGAATCTAAAGTAATTATAATAAAATAATACACTTTTGACTTTTAACTGTCAAATTATTTAGAGAATAAAATTTACTTGGTAGAAAAACAAACATATAATTTACTGAGGAGATTTATTAACCAAATATAGTTATTTAGGTGACTAGTGTGTGAAGTAGGGCTTTTGCGCACGACTTGCAAGTTTAAGGCACGAGCCGTTAGGCGAGTGCCATAATCGCAGAGTGCGCAAAAGCCCTTCACACACGAGTTATCTACAAAACTTTATCTACGACCTTAAAAAAATTATTTATTAATATTAATATTTATGCTTAAATTAGAACAATGCGATATATTTGATATAACTATTTTCTGTATTTTATCCTCTTCGATTTGTTTTTCTGTGATTATGGTTTCTTTGGTCACGTTGACGAATGAAGTAGAAGTTGAAGGTTTTGAATCATCTATGTTGCCAAAAATTTTACAAGGTGTTTGTTTCTTGTTTTCCAGTGAATTCTTCACAGAACCTTCTGCCACATGCGAGGATTTCTATCCGCCGTGTCTTTTGACTGCTGTTATATCTGCTCCTGAATCAGCTAATAATGAAGCAGATGACCGACGGAAGCAATGACCAGTATAATTTTTAAATTGTGGCAATTTTAAATACTGGGCGATCAAAGATGGTATTTTACCAAACTGGTTAATCCCAACTGGTTGCTTCGAACATTTTCCGTTTTTATAAAAAACAAAAAATCGCTTATGATTGCACGACGATGGTCGTACTGAGGCATATTTTAAATACATCTTAATGAATGTGTCATCAACAACTGTGAGTGTTCTTGGAATTTTATTTTTGCATTCTCTGATTTTTATAATTAATGTAGTCCCTGCATTTTGAATGTCATCTATCTGCAGGCCACATAACTCATGACGACGACAAGCTCCCGAAATTCCAAATATTGCAACAATTTAAACAAATTATGAAGCGTAATAAATTTATTCGTTAACTTATTATTTGCTTACCTTCATCATTAAGAATAAATCATCTGGAGCATCTTCAATAAACTTTTTAATTTCATCTTGTGTAAATATCTTGGACTTTTTTGGTTGATATGAATCATTCTCGCGTTTTATAAACGTAATTAATTTTGAAAATTTGCTAATATTGATATTATTATTTAGATTTAGTGTCGATTTGAGCATAGAGTAATGTGACCACAATGTCGGTGGTTTGTATTTGGCGGATAATTCAAAAAAATATGTTAGCAGTACATTTTCTGAATAATTTTGTATGTTTTTACCTCCGCACCAATTTATAAACTCCTTGTATGTGTTCATGTATACATCTTTTGATTTATCCGAGAGTAAATTTAAAATGACGTTTCTTGCAATTTCTGCCACTTCTGGAGGCGTACACATAATTAAATTGTCTTCTGAATCCATTTTTAATTCTTAATTTCTAATTCACTGTATTGATTAATTAATTAATCACTCGTGACACTTTTACTACAACCAGATTCGAAATAACACAGTTTGTTTATACAAAGCCAACGTCCCTAAAGAAAAGTTGTGACGTTTGTTTTGTATTTTGCATTCCCGTTTAGTTGATTCTCCGGTCGCGTGGCGTCATTCATAGTAATAGAAGATAAATAAAATAAACCAATATTTAGTTTTTTATCCATTTAAATTTAATTAAGATTATAAATTTCATTAATATTTATAATGATTTAGATATTCTGCAACTATAATTTTGCTTTATATTTTGGTTAGAGTCGTTAATATGTTCGGCGCAAGAACTGGCAAAAATGACAGATAATACAAACTGTTTAAAAAAGTAATTCCTATTTAAAATGCATTGGTCATTTGGACACTAGTGCTTAAAAGTAGAGCTTCGCGCATATTAATCGATGCATAAATGTTGTCTTTTTAGTGGTGTCGTAGATAAAAGTTATTTTGTGTTTATAATACCGAAATATTTGGAATAAATTAATTTATTCCTAAAGTAAATTTAGTTAGGGAATAACACGTTTTATAATACCGGGCATTAGGGAATAAAACGTTTTATAATACCGGACAAGAAAGAAATAAAATTTATTTACTGCAACGAATTATAATTCATTTTTTGCTTAGTTTCAGTTGAGTAAATCACTTTTTGCTAATCACTCTCTTTTTTGATGAAGCATCATTATTTTAGATAGAAACGAGTTTAATTTATTCAGCCCTAACAACAACCTACTTCAAAGTCGATCTACGAATATATATTTATATTATTTACTAAATAGACCAGACCCCCTTCACTAAATAAATAAATAAATATTTTCTTAAATGAAGCAGCATATTCATAAACTTTACAAATAATATCGCAAAATTATGCCAATTACATCAATGCCAAAACACGAATATCCATTTCAAATGAGCGATACATTTTTTGTTTGTGTTTATGTATCTAGGGCATTTGTTCACTACTGTTACTTGGTTATTCCAGACATTAATTTGAGTATTTACATACATCAAAGTATTTTTTTTCCTCCAGTTGGAGCCATAGCATTAATTTTTCCATTTATATCTAATTACCAATTTTGATATACTTTTCCATTTGGCGCCATAATTAATTCATCTGCGAGAGCAAATTCGTTCTAATCTGTCGCTACCGTAACCCGATGCATGACGGATACGCCTCTGGATTTTGTGGAGTTCATAACTAGATTAGGACAATGACATTACAAATGACTGCATTGGTGATTCATATGAAAAGTTAACAGTATTTTTTTAATGCGTTTAAGAATCCTAAACATATTATTAAGAAATATTAATCAGAGATATTAGATCTTACAGGAAAATGTTCTTTAAAATTTTAATATTGAGATATATCCCGTGTTCCCGGATTACTGCCCGCATAGGAAAAACTTTATTTAAATTTTTTAATTTATTATATATTATTTTATTTTTTCGACAAAAAGTAATTCTTCAGAAAAAGTTTTGGATGACTTAAAAACAATATTTTCATTATCAAATCCTAATTTGATCACAGAGGGAGCGCAAAAATTAAGAAAACCAAAAGGTATGATGAGAGAAAGGCACCTCTAGTTATATTTTTAGAGGAAAAAGTTATTGGAAAAAGTAATTTGTAATCAAGAGTCAAGTTTAAATATAAAATTTTAACTTAATAGAAATAAAGAAGATGAATTCCAATTCAAAAACATTTAAATTCGAGAAAATAAGCTTACGCTTCTTATAGTTTGCACACTTTAAATATAATATATAAAATTACGAAAATGTTTTTCGTGTAAAATGCAAACAATGTGTCTTATTTAAAAGGACAACTTAAGCAATAAATATCCATTGAAACAACTATTTCCCGTGCAAATACACCTGCGGATATTGCATTACACCATGAAATATATAAAAACTTATTTTATTTGATTTGTTGCAACGTTCTATCAAAGTAAATCCCATGTAAATTTGGAAATGTTCAAATGTTGGCTTCCCTATTTATTTTAGAAACAAAATGTATTTACCTTTTTTGTAGAGGGAAAAATTCTGAATTCATTTGTGTTAACGTTTATCACTTTACGTTTCTCTAAGTTAAAATAATTAAGAAAAAGTAATGTGATTTTGTGAAACAACAATTGCGGATGTCAAAATGGCAAACGATATCCCAGTCACTTAATTAAAGTAAATGTTTTCGAAATGATTTACACTATACAAGAAAAAATCCTCCTAATTAAGTAGTATTATGCAGACCACAGTTATCACGATGTTTGCGTTATGTTTTTTGTTGTTAATTAAGTAATTAAGTAAAATTTGATTTGGTCGCTCCGCGCTACGCGACCAAACCAAATTTCCAGGCTTTTCTAAACTCGAAATTTTACTTCATGCTTAGTCTGGGAGTGGAAATCACTCGTTTAAAACTTTAAATGCAACTTTTAAAAACGCGTATGCATAAGTATTTAAATCCCTGGTTATGTCTGATTTGAAAAACTCTAGATCTTCGACTCCTTAGAATGTCTTGTGGTTCGAATTAATCACTGCCAGGGAAGATACTATGAGCGAACTTAAATCTAACACGGATGATATGGTAGACATGATAACCGTAATTAAATTAATAAATACAAGTAGTGGAATCTAAAGTAATTATAATACAATAATACACTTTTGACTTTTAACTGTCAAATTATTTAGAGAATAAAATTTACTTGGTAGAAAAACAAACATATAATTTACTGAGGAGATTTATTAACCAAATAAAGTTATTTTGTGTTTATAATACCGAAATCTTTGGATTAAATTAATTTAATCCTAAAGTAAATTTAGTTAGGGAATAAAACGTTTTATAATACCGGGCATTAGGGAATAAAAGTTTTATAATACCTATACAAGAAAAAATCCTCCTAATTAAGTAGTATTATGCAGACCACAGTTATCACGATGTTTGCGTTATGTTTTTTGTTGTTAATTAAGTAACAGCAATATCTTGTGCTATTTTGACATTCGCAATTGTATCAATTCCATGGTATGTCATTATTTTTATAAAATCACATTACTTTTTCTTAATTATTTTAGCTGTACATTTTCTGACATTCGTTGATTTTTTAAAGAGTTCAATTTGAAGCTTTAAACGAGTGTTTTCCACTCCCAGACTAAGCATGAAGTAAAATTTCGAGTTTAGAAAAGCCCTGTGAAAATTTGTCGAGGGTCGCGCAGCGACCCGAGACAAATTTTCTGGGCTTTTCTAAACTCGAAATTTTACTTCATGCGCCACACGTATAAAACACAGATTTTAAGTGAAGTTCGAATACACATAAATTTGATAATATTATAGTGTTTTATACGTGTGGCGCATGAAGTAAAATTTTGAGTTTAGAAAAGCATACAAAATTTGAAAATACTATAGTGTTTTATACGCGTGGCGCATGAAGTAAAATTTCGAGTTTTACTTCATGCTTAGTCTGGGAGTGGAAAACACTTGTTTAAAGCTTTAAATTGAATTAAAAAAAACAGGGAAGATCCGCAATTGTATCAATTCCATGGTATGTCAATATTTTTATAAAACACATTACTTTTTCTTAATTATTTTAACTTAGAGAAACGTAAAGTGTTAAGTGTAAACATTAATAAATTTCGAATTTTTCAATCTACAAAAAATATTGGCTTCGCTATTTATTTTAGAGACAAAATGTATTTCACTTTTTTGTAGATTAAAAAATTCTAAATTTAATAATGTTTACAGTTAACACTTTACGTTTCTGTAAGTTAAAATAATTAAGAAAAAGTAATGTGATTTTATAAGAATAATGACATACCATGGAATTGATACAACAATTGCGAATCTTCCCTGTTTTTTTTAAGTTCAATTTAAAGCTTTAAACAAGTGTCTTCCACTCCCAGACTAAGCATGAAGTAAAATTTCGAGTTTAGAAAAGCCCCGTGAAAATTTGTCGAGGGTCGCGGAGCGACCCGAGACAAATTTTCTGGGCTTTTCTAAACTCGAAATTTTACTTCATGCGCCACGCGTATAAAACACTATAGTATTTTCAAATTTATGTATATTCGAACTTCACTTAAAATCCGTGTTTTATACGCGTGGCGCATGAAGTAAAATTTCGAGTTTAGTAAAGCCCAGAAAATTTGTCTCGGGACTTTTCTAAACTCTAAATTTTACTTCATGCTTAGTCTGGGAGTGGAAAACACTCGTATAAAGCTTTAAATTGAGATCTTAAAAAACAACAAATATGTGAAGATTTACAGAATAATTGGGATATGTATATTCAAAATAAAAACTCCCTTTATAATTTCAGTTTGATATGAGTAACTTAAGTTTACCTAAGATATTTACAAAAGATTTAATTCCTATGATATGTTAACCTTTATTGGCTAATTATCACCAAACTTGATAAAAAATTAATAGATTATTTAGAAATACAATTATTTTTAATGAATATACGTCAAAAATATAGGATACATAATTATAAAAATAAATATATTTAATAAAAATAAAATTGAATTAAAAAAAACAGGGAAGATCCGCAATTGGTGTATCAATTCCATGGTATGTCATTATTTTTATAAATACACATTACTTTTTCTTAATTATTTTAACTTAGAGAAACGTAAAGTGTTAAGTGTAAACATTAATAAATTTAGAATTTTTCAATCTACAAAAAATATTGGCTTCGCTATTTATTTTAGAGACAAAATGTATTTCACTTTTTTGTAGATTAAAAAAATCTAAATTTAATAATGTTTACACTTAACACTTTACGTTTCTCTAAGTTAAAAAAAATAAGAAAAAGTAATGTGATTTTATAAGAATAATGACATACCATGGAATTGATACAACAATTGCGGATCTTCCCTGTTTTTTTTTTTAAGTTCAATTTAAAGCTTTAAACAAGTGTTTTCCACTCCCAGACTAAGCATGAAGTAAAATTTCGAGTTTAGAAAAGCATAATTGGGATATGTATATTCAAAATAAAAACTCCCTGTATAATTTCAGTTTGATATGAGTGACTTAAGTTTATCTAAGATATTTACAAAAGATTTAACTTTTATGATATTTTAACCTTTATTGGCTAATTATCACCAAACTTGATGAAAAATTGATAGATTATTTAGAAATACAATTATTTTTAATGAATACACGTCAAAAATATACGATACATAATTATAAAAATAAATATATTTAATAAAAATAAAATTGTTTCTATTAAGTTCATATTTTGTACGTAAACATAATTCTTGATTACAAATTTCTTTTCCAAATAATATCTTTCTTTAAAATTATAATTAGAGGTACTTTTCTCCTATGACAATTTTAGTTTAATTGTTGAGAGCCCTCTATAGTCAATTTGAAAAATGAAAATAGTATTTGCAAGTCATCCAAAACTAACTTGTTGTAAAAAATGACTTTTCTTAAAAAATGCACAATAAATAAGTTTTCCCTATCCGGGTTTTCCAGTAATCCGGGAACACACGTTATAAGTTGTATTTGTTAAAGCATTCGTTGTTTTTGAAAATGTTCAATTTGAAGTTTTTAACGAGTGTTTATGCATAAACATACTTCATGCATATAACATTATGCATGAAGTATGTTAGATGCATGAAGTATGTTACTTTGAGTTTAGAAAAGCCTGAATGTTTGGATTTGGACACGTAGATAAACTCAGGCTTTTCTTAACTCGAAATTTGACTTCATGCACCACACGTATAAAACACTAAAATACTGTAAAGTTTTGTTATGTCGAAGTCGCCGTTCAATAAATGCAAAGCAGGAAGATCTTTTAATCGTTTATTGGTCTCTTGCACAAAAACGACTTTTATATTACATCTACTGATTTATAATAATAAATTTTTATTATCTCATTTTCATGGCTACGCCTGGCGGGCCACCGTCTATCCGATTTATCCAGCTGTGCACCACACAACCCCCGACCTAGAAAAAGGAAGAAGAAAAAGAAACAGAGGAAAAGAACGTTACACGTTTAGAGCGTTTATAAGATGGGTTCGGTTCAGAGTGTTTAAGGATTAATTTAAGAGGTGTGGTGGTGTGTGAAAAAGAAGAATCAGAGTGTTGTTTTGTAAAAGTGGTGACCGAAACTTGTGAAGTATAGTAAGGTTTCAGTCGGTCGATGGAAACACAATCGATTCTGCCATTAACATTTAACGTAAACAAATTAGAGTTTCGACTAATGACTTTGAATGGTCCATCGTACGAATTCTGTAACGGTCGTTTTGCATGATCCTTCCTTACGAAAACGTGAGAACATTTTTTTAAATCGGGGTGTATGAAAAATGTTCGGTGGTTTAAGCGAGCAATTGCGGGACTGAGCGTCTTCATCCTATCTCTCAGTCCGTCGATAAAAATTGAGCCAGAAGGGATGATTTTAGAAACTGATTTCGGAAACAAAAAATCGCCTGGTAAACGTAACGTTTTACCATAGACGTATTCAGCTGCAGTGGCCGAAAGTGAGGTTTTAAAAACGGTACGTAACCCTAGTAAAATTAAAGGGAGTTGGGATACCGTTACTCGGATCATTACTCATTTTGATAGAGTCTTTAACTTGTCGATTGAGTCGCTCTACCAAACCATTACATTGCGGATGGTAGGCGGTGGTGGTCTTATGTGTGAAACCGAAAATGTTGCAAAATTGCCTCTCCAATCGTGAGATTGAAATTGACGTCCGCGGTCAGTGATGACTGTGGATGGAATCCCGAAACGCGAGATCCAACAATTTAAAAATGCTTCAGAAACTGAGTCCGCAGTAATTTCGACAAGTGGTTGGACTTCAGGCCAACGTGTAAAACGGTCGATGCAAACTAAAAGGTCAACGTAAATAGGTGTGCAAAGGGCCGATGATGTCGATGTGTATATCGGTGAAAGGGTCGTCAGGATCAGGAAAAGTAGCTATTGGTGATACAGTGTGACGATGAATTTTGATTTGTTGGCATTTTAAGCAAGATTTAACGAATTGAGCAATATCGTGGTTCATCCGCGGCCACACGTAGCGAGGTGTTACGAGGCGTTTCATTGCTCGAACCCCAGGATGAGTTAACCGGTGTAACGATTGTAAAATGTTAAGGCGTAATGTCCCGGAAATATAAGGGCGTTTGGTGCCAGCGTCAACGTAAATAGGTGTGCTGGTGCCAGGTGGAATACATTTCTCGAGTTTGAGTGAAGTGGTGCCGTTAGTTAAAATGAATTTCAGCTCATCGTCTTCGGATTGTAATTTAGTGAGGTTAGGTATATCAAAAGAGTTAATTTCGACTCGCGATAATGTATCAGCAACTCTGTTCTCGGTACCTGGAACGAACCTGATGTCAGTTGTGAATTGCGCGATGAAGGTGATGTGTCTGTGTTCTCGTCCTAAAAAACGATCCGAGTTCGAATTGATAGCGGAGATCAAAGGTTTATGATTTGTAAAGATTATAAATTCGCGACCTTCAAGGTAATATTTAAACTTTTTAATAGTTGAATAAACTGCAAGCAATTCACGGCCGAAAGTACTGTATTTTCGTTCTGTTTGTGAAAAAGATTTTGAAAAGAAAGCGAGCGGTCTCAGAAAGCCAGAATTATCTTTCTGCTGCAAAACTGCGCCAGCAGCGGAGTCCGATGCGTCTACCGTAATGCTTAACTCCGCAACAGGGTCTGGTAAACCAAGCATAGCACAGTCGGCGAGTGCAGCCTTAACTGTTGTAAATGCTCAAAGAGCGGCTTGTGACCAGATAAGTGGGTTGTTGTGTGGAGTTGTAGCGGCAAGCTGGTTAAGCGGTGCTAAAATATCCGAGCATGACTTAATGAAACGGTGGTAAAAGTTTACCATAGCGAGAAAATGTTGCAATGATTTTTGGTCAGCGGGTTGTGGGAAAGACAAAATCGCATCGACTTTGGACTTGAGAGGTTTGATTCCCGAACCACTAATGCTGTGTCCCAAAAAATCTAAGTTTGTTTCGCCGAAAACACATTTGTTGATGTTTATTTTGATCCCAAAAGAAGTTAATCGTTCAAAAATTAGCTGTAAGTGGCGAAAGTGTTCGCGTTCATCCTTGCTGAAAACGAGGATATCGTCTATGTACGCGAAGCAAAATGGTAATCCGCGTAATACCGAGTTCTTAAACCTTTGAAATGTTTGAGCGGCGTTTCTTAAACCAAAACTCATCCTGGTGTATTCGTATAAGCCGAAAGGTGTTGTGATTGCAGTTTTGGGAATATCTTCAGGATGAATAGGAATTTGATGGTATGCCTTGACTAAATCAATTTTAGAAAATAACGTGCAAGCACAACAGTTATAAGTAAAATCGTGAAGGAGATGCAAGGGATACCGGTCTGGAATCGTTATCCTGTTAAGTCCTCGGTAATCACCGCATGGGCGCCAAGAACCATCTGATATCGCTACCAGATGTAACGGCGTCGCCCATGGGCTTAAGGATGGTCTGATGAAGCCGAGTTGTAACAATTTGTTGAACTCGTTTTGAGCGATTTGGAATTTATGAGGCGGCAAGCGTCGTGGTTTGGCAAAAATAGGTGGTCCAGAAGTGGCAATGTGATGTCGTACATCATGTTTGACTATTTTAGTGAGATCGAAAGGGGTTGTTAGATCGGGAAATTGTTGTAATAATTTTGAATAAGTAGGATTTTGAGTTGATAATGAATTTAGTTCGAGTATTCCCGATGGGCAGAATGCGTTCCTTAAAAGATGTTCGTGAGCAATGTCAACAATGATGTTGAAATGCTTAGGGAAATCAGCGCCCAGGATGGAGTGGTTAACGTGTGCTAGCACGAAATTCCATGCAAATGTAACGTCCAGACCGATGTTCACTGTTAATTTGGAAAAACCAAATGTGGGAATTAAACTACCGTTAACGGTGGTTAATGAAAGTTTAGACCGGGGATGAGTGTTGGCGAAGAGTTGGTCCACCTCCAAAATGCTAACCTGGGCTCCCGTATCTACCAAAAATTTTGACCCAGAGTTAGTATCTCGCACAAAATATAATTGACCCGGAGAGACAGCGGAAGAATAGGCCGACATTAACCCCGCTGTTGGTCGTTTCCCCACTGACACGGTGGAGTGCATTTTTATGCTTTGTCGCTAAAATTGTGGTGATACCAGCACAGTTTGTTTTGCGGGCCATCACCCAATTGTTTGCTTCGATTCCCTGATTGTTTCGTCAAAGCAGTTGTTAAAGAAAGTACAGTTTGTGCCAGCTCGGAAATTTGGGACTGAAGTTGCGAAATTCTAGTGTCGTATGAAGGATTATCAATATTAGGTGTGCGAGAAACATTTGTATTGTTGATAATGGTTGGTGCCGAAATTTATAAAATTTGGTCTGCCATTTCAGCCAAACACTAGAATTTTTTGTACGTCCGCTGGTAATCGATTTAAAAAAATTTCGCGGAGAAGATTGTCGTCTATCGGCGTTGTTCCCAGCAATTGTAGCAATTTTCGCAATAATTGCGAAGGCGTTTGGTCGCCGAGCACTTCCCGCGACAACAATTGCTGTACACGTTTTTTTTCCGATATGGTTGTCCGCTTGATTATTTCCCCTTTGAGGGTTTCGTAAGGAAGTTCATCGGGAGGTTCCGTTAGCAAATCCCTAACTTCGACGGCAATGTCCGGGGGTAAGGCGACCACGACCCGATAAAACTTTCGTTTAGAATTTGAAACGCGCGAGTTCAAAAATTCCGCCTCAATCTGCATAAACCAGATTGCTGGGTCGACGCGAAAAAAACGGGGGCAAACTACTCCTGACGTTCTCAACGGCAGGGTCGAATTGTGCTTCTTCCATGACGTAGGGGATGAAAAAGTAAGGGAAGCAAGCAAAGTAGAATAAAGAGTAGGTCAGAAGAAGGTGGAAGGTCCTTGAAATACGTGGGGGTAAATGTCACCTGAGATAAATCGGACCGGCGGCGGAGAAAATAACGAAGTCTACGAAGTCGGAGGGAAAGGTCGAGAGACCGGGTTTGGCGTTCGATCGGGAACGGCTCCTGTCTTTTCGTGCGGTCGAGAACGGCTACTGTCCTTTCCAGAGATCGGGAACGGCTGCTGTCCTCGCGTGAGGTCAGGAACGGATGCTGCGGTGGTCTCGGAAGAGGAGTCACCAGCTGTGAAGTGGGTTAGGAGCAGAGATGTCAGTGGACCTTATCGAAGTTGCTTGCTGCGGCGGTGTTGCGCAGGTCTCACTAGCATGTTCGTCGGGGTCACCAGTTGTTATGTCGGAGTTGCCGTTCAATAAATGCAAAGCAGGAAGATCTTTTAATCGTTTATTGGTCTTTTGCACAAATACGACTTTTATATTACATCTACTGATTTATAATAATACATTTTTATTATCTCATTTTTATGGCTACGCCTGGCGGGCCACCGCCTATCCGATTTATCCAGCTGTGCACCACAGTTTAAAATACTCTTAAATCAGTATGTTTTGAACTTCATTTTAAATCAGTGTTTTATACGCCTGGCGCATGAAGTAAAATTTCGAGTTTATAAAAGCCTGAATTTGGATGCTACGCGTCCAAATCCAAACGTTCAGACTTTTCTAAATTTGAAATTTTACTTCGTGCTTAATTAAGGAGTGGAAACATTCCTTAGAAACTTTGAACTGAACATTTTTAAATGCAACGAACGCTAAAAACATAAATGTACACTTGAGAAAAAATCCCTATTTATTCATCATCTACTTTAAGTTACTTGGGTATTCCTTTTTAGATCATCTTAATTTATTTAGATTTTTTATACCAATAATTATCAAATTTAAAATGTTTGATATCCTCTCATCTACTCAATTTCTTCCAATTTTAACGTATGACATCGTCAATTTAGTTTTGATTTTTTCGCACCCTTCATAATTTACTTAATTTCTTCAGCTTTTATTTTGTGTAAATCCGTTATCATTAACTTATATTTTTCAGAAGTTAATATTTTGCTTTATTTAAAAAAGTTATTTCCATTTGATTTCAGGCATTCTCCTAGTGCTGATATCATGTTCAGCAATCCACACCGCATCCATAAGCTCTCGTAGCATACGGGAAACACAAGAAACCGAAGTTCCTAGAAATGAATCGCTCCATGTTGCAACAACAACAGAACCTTCAATCACTCAGCTAAATAACGCAACAACAAAGACTGAAAATCCAACCAACAAAGAAGAAGATGTAGATAACACAACTGAAGCTACAGCAACTGTAGCTTCCTTAGTTAGTGCAACGACCAATGCAGAAGAACCCACGACAACTGAAAAAGAAGAAATCACCGCGGAAGCCAAAACTAAAGCAAAAGAAATTAACAGTTTAAAAACTAAAACAAACCAGAAAAGTGGTAGTAAAGAAATTGCTGGAGACGCCATCAAAACTAAAATAAAGCAACAGTATGAAGAAGAAAAAGAAGAAATACCTAAAGGCACCGAAAAAACTGAAATAAGTCAACAAAATGAGGAAGAAGAAACCACCACAGTAACAGTTAAAACCGAGATAAAACAGGCTCGTACTGAAAATGGCAGATCCCTAGATTTTGACATCAGCAAATACACATCACCGGAATTCCACAACAGAAACAACGTCTATAATCTACCAACATCACCAGAAAACCAAAAATACGTGAGCGCTGATTTCGATCACAAAGCAACGACCGCGAGGGAATTCACAAGATTTTCAGAGTTCACAACACCCGCTAGTGAATACTTTGATGCTAAGTACCATGAGGTTGAGCATGGGGTAGCTCAAGATCTAGAAGACGGTGATCACTTCTTCACCAATGAAGAGCACACCCCGAAAACTTCGTTGAATGATATTTTGGAAAAAGCCAAGCGAAATGATAGTGAGAGTAATTTGGATTTTTTAAAATACACCAGTGTAATGAGTGAGAACAAGGAAGATAAAAACTCGGTGCATAAAACGTTTGAAAACGAGCAACGCTTGAAGATTAATTTTGATTCTGTTTACAATCACACTAAGTTAACCGATGAGGAAATTTTGGTTACTTCAGAAAATCCTACAGTGTTAACAACAACTGATTCTCAGGAGAAAGTGAGCTTTATCACAACCACGAAAAGGCCGTTACCAACTAAGTTCTCGTTGGTTAACAAAACTTTAGATCAGAGCTCGTTGTTAAGCAATAAAATTGAGACTGAAACGATAAAGCCAGTTCTATTGAACCATGGAGATTCGAGTAGTGAGGAAAGCAAATCCAAAGATAATAAAATAAATAAATCCACTCAAGACGATTCTAAATTTAAACATATTAGCGAGATTGGCTTTAAATCCAATTCTAGTGATGAAACGAAATCTAAAGATTCCAGCGATGAAACGAAATCTAGAAGTTCCAGCCAAGAAACGAAATCCAAAGATTCTAGTGATGAAACAAAATCTAAAGATTCTACTAATGAAACAAAGTCTATTGGTTCTAGTGAGGAAACGAAATCCAAAAGTTCTAGTGCTGAATCGAAATCTAAAGATTTTGGCAATGACACAACATCGATTGATTCCAGCGACGAAACAAAATCCAAAGATTCAAGTGATGAAACGAAATCCAAAGAATCCAATAGTTTAATTCCCGAAGCAAAATCTAAAGATGAGGATAAAGTTGAAGATCCGGACATCTCTAAGGAATTAAGCGAGGTTTCTAATTTAATAAAACCACCTTCTGAAGAATTGACGAAATCCAAAAATTCCAGCGATGATAAGATTTCTAGCAGTTTAAGCTCCGAAGATCAGTCTTCGAAATCAAAAGATTTAAGCGTTGAAAACACGATTACTAATTTAAAGTCTTTGGATTCAAAAAATTTAAGCCCTGAATTAAATCGTTCTCCTGAAGAGAATGTGATTAACGTTTCAAAGCGCGGATCTACGAAATTCGTTGAAAATGATATTTCAAATCCAACAACAGCTTCCTCAAAGCAAAACAAGACCAATTCGGGGGAGGAAAGTGTCGAAGAGATAACGCCAACAGCTTCTGTATTTCAAAATAATAATTCACGAGACGTTAATTTTGATGACAACAACGTTTTCGCTTTTGTTGCCACTACTAATTCCCCAGAAACGCCCACTACTTTTAATTTAATTGAAAGCACAGAAACTTTATATGAAATCACCGATGAAAGATTCGATTCAACAACCGAAGCAATTGTTTACAATACCAAGAAGGCTAGAGAGCTAGCAACTACGATTAAACCAGAAACTAGTTCTGAAGAAGTTTTTTACGAGATGACTACAGAAACAACAACCATGCCTTCAATTGCCACAGAAATTGATCTTATTGGTACTGAACAATCATCAAGGCTTCTAACAGAAGCTGATTTTACCAGCACCACTGAAGATGAGCTTTTAATTTCTTCAACTGTTGCTCCTGAAATAACAACAGGCGGTTCATGGGGAATTAGAGACTCGACGGCTTTCGATGCGTTGGTTACGGAAGCCATTACAACGGAAACTCCTTTAGAATCAACAGCTCTTGGAGTAACTGTGAGCAATTTTAATTTGATTGAGAAAGATGATGTGAATGTGACAACTCCTGCTGTCGTTGACGAAACTACTACTGAAGTTACTACTGAAACAAGTGCTGATTCATCTACTGTTTCAACGAAATCAAGTGAAGAGTCTTCCACGCTTGCAGACATTGCTTCCACAACAGCATCTTCACCTGCAACGCAAACTCAAACGGATCTTCCTACTTTAAACAAAACCAGTCCAACGTTAGTGAGTATCACTACGATCGAGCCTGAATTTGACGAAGACGAGGATGATGAATACATAGACTTCTCCAACCGCAAGATGAATACAACCAGTGGAAATGAAGAGGTCGATGTGTTAAATCCGGAGGCTCCTGAGGAAACGAGTGTTAAATCAGATCAATCAACAACTACTGTTAATTCTACCCAACAACCAACCACTGTTAGTTATATACAACAACCAACTACAGTTAGCCCGATTACAACTGTTAAGGAAGAAAGAGGTGTTGATGCCAAAACTACTAAAGCTTCGGAGGTTACAACAATGGAGACGACAACTGAGCATGAAGATGTTACAGAAACGCTGACTGAAGGGAGTGTTTTGACGGATCAGGAGAGTAATGACGGAACAGTGATTGCTATTACTATTTCAACGATCGGGGCGATTTGTTTGGTTTTGCTAGCTATTTTATTGGTGAGTATTCAATTTTTCTCAAAAAATAGTCTAAAAATTGCATCGAGATTTCGCTTGATAACTCCGAGGATAAATTACAATTATACAACTAATAAACAAATATTTAAATCTGCATTAATTATGCAGAGAATTTTTTTTAATTTACATACATCGATGTATACGCTGTAAAATTTCAGATATTCGTTGTCTTTCAAAAGCGATATTATCAAAGTTTATTGATAGACTATTCAAGTTTATTATTAGAGGTTAGTAGAAAACTCTTGATAAAGCGGTAGGAAAAAGCAAAACTCGAAGAAGATTTGTCTACTCTTTTTACTCAAGTTGTTTCGTTTTTTTGCTACAGCTTTATCAGGAGTTTACTACTAATAAACTGATGGAATTTGATTTAAAATTTGGCTTGATATTTCTCTAGTTTAAGATTAGATAATCCAAGTGGTTTTATTTGTTATGTTATTCTTGTTATTTTCAAAATGTTTCGCCAAGTGATGAGTGAGAAATTAATTCAAGAAATGGGAAACTACGTTATAGTCTGTGATGGCTGTGAGTTTCTACTAACTCTGTTAAACCCTCACAGCGTTGTACTAACTCTGCCGGAGCCTTACAACTTTCTACTAACTCTACGGTGAGCGTACAGCTTTCTACTGTTTTCTACTAAAAGCCTCGCAGTTCTCTACTAAGTCCTCTGAAGCCTCTGAGATTTCTACTATATCTTTGAAAACTGTACCTCTTTAAACCAACTTTACTGAAGGCTTACAGCTTTCCACCATCTCTACTGCATCCCTTTTACCTCTACTAAAGCCTTTGTAACTGTACCTCTAGCTCACAGAAGCCTGACAACTTTCTACTTGCTCTACTGAAGCCATACTAACTACTGAAGTCTTACTCACTCCATAGATGGCTAAAACTTTCCACTAACTCTACAGAAGCCTTACAATTTTCTACTAGCTCTACTAAGGCCTTACTAACCAACCAACCAAAACCTTCTACTAAGTCTTCTGAAGTGTTAAAGCTTTCGACTAAGACATCTGAATTCAGACGCCTTACAACTTTCTGTTAGCTCTACTAAGGCCTTACTAACTTTGTTAAAGCCTTACATCTTTCAACTGGCTCTACTAAGGCGGTACTAACTGTACTGAAGCCTTACAACTCTCTACTAGCTCTACCAAGGCCCTACTAACTCTACTGAAGCCTTACAACTTTCGACTAGATTTACTAAAGTTTTTTTAAAGCTGTACAGCTTTCGACTGTCTTTTAAAATTCACAGAAGCCTCAGTAACTTCATAGAAGCCATAGAACTTTCTACTAGCTCTGCTAAGACCTTACAACCTTACTGGCTTCAGTATACTTAGTAACGCTTTAGTAGAGCTAGTAGAGAGTTTTAAGGCTTTATAAGTTTCTACTAGCTCTACTAAAGTTTTTTTAAGCTTTACAGCTTTTGACTTAGTCTTCTAAATTTCACAGGAGCCTCACTAAGTCGAAAAATATACTTCTAAAGCAGTATGCTGAAATATTTGGAACTTCACAATTTTTCAATGCTTTATACGCGTGACGCATAAAGTAAAATTTCGAGTTAAGAAATGCCTAAAAATTTGGATTAGTCCGCTTCGCTGCGCGATCAATCCATATTTTTAGGCTTTTCTAAACTCACAATTTTACCTTATGCTTAATCAAGGAGTGGAAACACTTTTCAAATACGAGTGTTTTCACTCGAAAAAAACAACGAATACCGGAAAATTTACAGCGCATACATTTTTCTTTTAAGAGTACATATGCATACGCTTTTTTTACTGTTTAACTGGAATATTTAAACGAGTGTTTTCTACTTCCTAATTAAGCATGAAGTAAAATTTCGAGTTTAGAATAGCCTGAAAGTTTCGTTTGGTCGCTCCGCGAAGCGGAGCGGCCAAACCAAACTTTCAGGCTATTCTAAACTCGAAATTTTACTTCATGCGCCACGCGTATTAAACACTGAAAACATTGAAATATTGGAAACAAGTGAACTTCAGTTGAAGTCAATGTCTTATACCCATGACATGGGATGAATAAAAATTTCGAGTTTAGAAAAGCCTGATTAAAAAAATCAACAAACATCTTAAAATTTACAGCACATAGTTGGGATATATAGTTAAAAGAAAACTGCTTGTATGTATACTTAAAAGAAAAATGTCCCGTATAATTCTACACGTATGAATATTTGATTATATGAAATTGATTCAGCCTTTTAGTGTTTACCTTTGATTTTTATAATACATACTTGTATTAGATTCTTTGGATGTGCTTCTTATTTTCTATCCTTTAGTCTTCAATATTTATTTTACAATACATACTCGAATTAAATTGTTTGGATTTGATGATCTTTATTTCTTCAATCTTTATTTTATTTCTACTAGATTGATGTTCTCTTTTTGTCCTTCTAGTTTATCATGAGGAGGAGACAGAGGAAATTCAATTACGGCCAAAGATGCACTCCAGTGAGTTTAGATTCCTACAGCATGGATAATGTTTCTGTTTACAACAGTGTGAGGAGAAAAACTGCAATCAGGGATTCGAAGAGATCTTATGGAAACCCAGCTTTTGATGATGTAAGTTTGCATCATGTATTCCTCTTCGTTTAAATAATAAGCAAAATTTGTAAGTTTCAATCTTGAACCTCAAACCTACGAACAATATTGTTTCACTTCTATATCATAAATTTGACTGACGACACTTAATATTTACATTTTAACGGCTTCCTCATCCAAATAATCTGTCAAACACGCCAATCAAATAAAAGAAGACCTAACTTTTATATCTTACAGATAACCTTGAATAAACAAATAGTAAACTCTAATGGATAAACCAAGTTTAATCTGTAGTAGGTCAAAAACTTCTTACTTATTTAAAAAACAACATCGTTAAGGCTGTAGCCAGCGCGGGGTGGGGGGATTCAAACGCTCCCAATAAATGTTAATTTTTAAAATGTTCATTTTTGGAACGTAAAAGCGGCCCTGAAAAAGCAAAAACAATATTTTTACCAGGACCCCCCCCCCCCCCGAAAAGTTTTTCTAGTTACGGCCTTGAACATGGTAGGCAAGTATTTTCGACTTTGTAGGATAAGTATAATGTTTCGAAGTATTCTACAACCAAGTATTGGCAATTTCATTCATACTTATGAATAAGAATAAGTTGTTGTAGGTTTATTAATCCAAATAGAAACCAATTATTGACATTTTATCGAAACTTAAATACAGTAAATTTTGACGAATGAACAAAGTTTGATCTATTGCCGGTCAAAATGACTTACTTATCAAAACTAGGAATTAACAAGAAGACCTAAGTTTGGTATTTTAAATACATTTTCAAAAATTGGAAGAGAAATAAAGATTCAACCCGTTCTTAAGCCAAAGGGCTCTCTCCAATAAACATTGGGAGTTTAGAAACCATAGATATTTGTTTTCTTAACTTCCAAAATGTAATAAGAGGAACACTTTGAGGCAAAGTTTAGATACATCTAGTTAGCTAGCCTCTATATAAAATTTGAAAACCATGGTTGGATTTTTGTGCTGAATGCGAGACTAGTGATTGGTGTATATAGTCGGCTGTCTTACTCTTACCCTACTTTTTACCATAGTCTCTTCTTTTCTATTCGATTTCCAGATCTCACATAAGTATTAGCTCCCCTTGTCGGAGGATAGAATAAAGTTAATATATAAAATGACGAAAATTCGTGTAAAATGCAAACAATGCAATTGCAATCAAATAGTTTTGAATATGAATTATTCTAGAATGGAGTTATTGTAAACATTGATGCTATAGCAATCTTCGATTTAGATAAATAACAGATTATACTGATAACATGTCTGCACTTTTTCTGCTAATAAATAAATGATCATTATTCTGTAATCTTCTCATTTGTATTCTTGTTTTTTTTTGTAGGCTACAGTTTCTCAACCGTTGAACTTCCAAGCGCTGGTCAAATACGCGAATAGCGTGGATGAAATCGCGACAGAATTCGAGGCTGTACCGATGGTGACTGCCAGGATGTCCGAGCTTCCGGAAGGATGCGAGGTGAAGAACCGCTATGCCAATGTGATACCTCTTCCAGAAACTAGAGTAGTCTTATCTTCGACGGAAGATGATCCGACTGGGGATTATATAAATGCCAACTTCGTAACTGTAAGTAAAACTATAGATTGGGGTACAGTTTTCCTAATATTATTTTCCTAATGATTTTTTTCCCCAACTTATTATTTTCCTAATTTAACAATTTTCCTAATTTTTTTTTCCTAATATTCCTAATTTTCGTAATTTTCCAATGATGTGCGCTATCGCGTTCGTTCCTCTCGCTGACGTGTTATCTGTGTTTGCTGAATTCGAAAACCAAGCACCTCCTGCATTCAAATCGGTGGTCGACTATTTTCGGGTATTTTTTCTTTCTCATCAGTCCGCTATCAGTCTGCTCATCAGTTATTTTTTACAAGTATTACTACCCCGTAGACGACGTACGTAAAAGGACAGACAGCTCGAGGTAGACATCGAGCCGTTGATGCCTGATACCCACCAGATGTTTGGAACATGTACGATGCGACGCTCCAAAACCTATCGAGAACCAACAACCTTTCAGAAGGTTCCTTTTCCTTTTTCCTTTTACTTTTTCCTGAATACAACAACTGTCCTTTATCCCACATCTTATCTTACAGGTTGGCATACTCGTTTCGCACTTGTGGTGGGAAAGAACCATCCGGGTTTGTACACTCTCCTCAAGGAACTCAAGAAAGAGCAATCTGACACTGAAGGCATGATCCGCGACCTAAATTTAGGGAAAAGAGTCCGGCGAGACGTGAGCAAAGCTATGGAGCAGAACGAAGAAAGGATTACGAACGTCGTTCTCCAGTATGAAGATCGGCGGGAGGAAGCTATGGAGTACTTAAAGGACGTCGGTTGCTACATTGGTTTTTGAACTGTACATTTGGAAATGAGTCTCGGAAATAAAATGTGAATTTGGAAAATAGTATTAGGAAAATAATAATAATAGAAATTAGGAAAAAAAATATTAGGAAAAAAGGATTAGGAAAAAAAAATTAGGAAAAAAGGATTAGGAAAACTGACCCCATACCAAAACTATAACTTCAAGTTACACAAATAAAAATAATACATTTTACGTACCCTGTAAATAAAATTAGTCTGTGCTTTAGTCCAAATACGCAAGTCTGTGAAAATGAAGTTAAAACATGCTTCAGATTTTTGTATTTTTGGTGAATTTACGAAGCACATGGAAAAAAAGTAGAATTTATTTTATTTATTTATTTAATATTTTTATTTCTATTAAAATACAATATAAGATAACAGATAAGTACTTAAAATAGAAAATTGCGTCAAATAATGTATGTAGGAAAAACAAATACAATAGGTTAAAATCATATGTTTCATTCTTAATTACATTTGCTTACGAAATATTCACCTATACTGTAATCTAGTTTTACTAGCATCTCAATTTCTTATTTTTAAATTCGAATATTATTTTTTTCTTCAAAGTATTTAGTATTGAAAAAAAGTATTTAGGCAAGCGATTATAGAATTTGTAACCTCTGTACTCAGGGCTTTTTCCCATGAATGAGAATTTGTGAACTGGATAAACAGAATTGATTTTATGACGTATATCATGTCTGTGAATGTTGGTATTGTAAGCGACCCCAATGTTGTTCTTAGCAAAAAGCAAGCTTTCTAGTATATACACAGCATATACTCTAAGTCAGGTATGGGCAACCTTTGACATGTTGAGGGCCAAACTTTAACGTGCAAATACGTTCGCGGGCCGCGTTTAAAAGTACTTAGTGCATTTTAAAGTAGTGATAATATTTTTTGCGATAGATATTAGACATGAAATAATACGACAATGTTATTATACTACAATTTATTAAAATAACAAAATGAAATTTAAAAAAATAGTACATTATAATTAAATCGTTAAATTTGCAATTGTTACAAACTACGAAAGTTCAATACACCGAAATCAATGAGACACTTGAGCTTGAATTTAGGAAACTAATCCATCGATATTTGGATTCATTCCACGTAAAGAATTTTCCAAATTATTGTCAGTCAGTCTTGTACGATGTGTTGATTTATTAACTTTCATCAATGAAAAGAACTGTTCGCATTTATAAGTACTGCCAAACGCACAAATCAATATTCTTGCGAATTTTCTAAGCTGCGGAAAATTGTCTTCTTGTAGGTATTTTTTGTAGAAATCGCACAACTCTACGTCTTCAAATTTGGATTTTAGGAGTGAGTTTTCTTGAATCTCGATCAACTCCATTTGTAAGTGTATTGGAGCATTTTGTACAATGTTTTTGAAGTCGCAAAATCTGTTCGAAAATTGTTCCGACAGTAACTTGAGTTCTTCAGAATATTGAGCATAAGCAATATTTTCATACGCAGAGAGCGTGTTGAAATGGTAGCTGTTACCAGACAGCATCTGTTACTCCCACAAGCGTAGTTTGATCTGAAACGCTTTTAAATGGCTGTACAAATCATTTACTAACTGTCCTTGTTTTTGAATTTTCAAATTTAAATCATTCAAATAGCCTGTAAGATCGACCAGAAATGCTAAGTCACATATCCATTTTGGGTCACTTAATTCAGATAGTGGTTTATCTTTTTCATTCATAAAGTCTGCTATCTCATTTCTAAGCTCGTAAAACCGTTTCAACATTTTTCCTTTGCTCAGCCATCTGACTTCACAATAATATGTTACGTCGTTAGATTCAGCTGATATTTCATCCAAAAACGCCTTGAACTAACGATGGTTAAGCCCTCGGGATCGAATAAAGTTGATGGTTTTTACTACCACATTCATAACATTCTGGAGTCGAATGGACTTAGAACACAAGTTCTGTTGGTGGATAATGCAATGCAGGACTATCAAATCATCTTTTTGCACATTTAATTCTGTTGCTTTTTCATTCAAAATTCCATAGAAGGTGCACCATCAGTGCATACTCCAATTAATTTTGACCATGGCAAGCCAAAACTTGTGAATACCTTTTGAACTTCAATAAAAATATCCTCTCCTGTAGTGGTTCCTTTTAGCGGCTGTAAAGCAAGCAATTCCTCAGTAACAGTGAACTCCTTATCAACACCTCGAATAAATATAGCAAATGGTTTTAATGCCTTTGCCAATTTTGAGCTAACTATAAAACTAGCTTTCACAACATTATCAAGTTGTGTTCTTTGTTTATGAAACATTTGTTGCTGTTTTTCCAAATTTGCGGTAAGCTTCTGGATTTTGTTTGTTCTTAATTGTCCTGTCAGTGAGTGCAGCGTAGCATGCTTAGTTGAGTAATGCCTCTTTATATTGAATTCTTTCATTACTGAAATGGATTCATTACACAGCAAACAAATAGGCTTACCATTGTGCATGATAAGAAAGAATTCTTCAGTCCATTTTTCTTAACCATTGCGACCCTCTGTATCTACTTTTCGTTTCTTTCCACCAGACATCATTTTTGTTTACTTTTCGTTCAATAAACTTAATAACAAACTGTAGTTAGTAACCACTCAAGATGCACACAAAGTCACAAAGCAAGTTGACGGCTCGAGCAGTTCGCTAGGATATCGCTTGTCCAAGTTATCACCTCGGTAGCTCAAATAGAACTGAACTAACGTTCGGGCCATCCACCCGCTTATATAGGCAAAATGAACGAATAATCTGGAATAAACTAGTTTAGAATAATTGAGAAGCAATAAATCTTTTGATGTGTCGCCCGTGAGGCGGCAAACCTCAAAGAATTTGATCGAGCAAGTCGAGTGGCGGCGATTATCAAAGAGTGAGGCGGCAAACATCAAAGAATTTGATGTTTGCCGCCTCACTGTCACTCTTGTGAGTATAAGTACCTAATGTAATATTTTTTTAATTGGGTTTTTTCAAAATGTCTCGCGGGCCGGATCATATCTTACATCGGGCCGGATCCGGCCCGCGGGCAGGGGGTTGCCCATATGTGCTCTAAGTAATCCACTACTACGGAATAAGTTCCGTGTAGAGTGTAGAGCTACCCCAGTGTATTACATCGTATCGCAGCAAGCTTTCAAAGTTCGAGTGGTAAACCATTTTTAGAATTTCAAAATTAACGCACTCTTTTAGATTTCTCATCATAATACACGCCTTACTTAATGTGTTTGATAGATATGTAATATGGTCATGCCATTTTAATTTATCATCGATGAATAAACCTAAACATTTGGCAGAGCTTGTTGTTTTTAGGTTGTGGTCAATAAAATCAATAAAATAAAATACTTTAACTATAGAAGCCCCCACCGTTCATAATAAAATCAATGTTAGCAGGCGTATGTGTTAATTTAGTTTTCTTGAAAAATATACAATTTGTTTTGTTTTTATTTAATAATAATTTATTTCTATCAAACCAATTAAAGATTATCCGTAGGGCCTTGTCTCTATTTTGACGTAGTTAAGCCGTGTTAGTTCCTTTGATAATTACATTGGTATAATGTGCGTAATTAATTATTGCGAAGTTAGAAGTTTGAATGACTGTAAACAGTTCATTTAGGAAAATATTGAATAAAATTGAATTGATAGAAGGATTGATAAACCATAAAGTAGAAATATTAGTATATAGGTATTTGATTGAAATTCACTTGGTTTGTTTTACTAATAAATTGTTTTATTTTTTATTTTGAAAATAAAACAATTTATTAGTAAGTAGTATATAGTATATTAATAGAAATGTTTTACCAAGTGATCAATGAGAAACAAGTTAACGATATAGAAATATTAGGTATAACAGAGAAAAAAGAAAGGGGGGGGGGGGGTAAATAAAGAGAATACATAAAGGATTTTGAATAGTTTGGCCAGGAGTAGGAGCAATGAGAGCGCGAAAGGGGAAGTAGGACTAATAACTGCACTTATTAGTGAAAAATGCTAAAGAGTCATGGACCAAATTTGGAATTAAAATGACCGAAAACTGCAGAGAGACTGAATATTAAATTTTAATTAAAGGCACCTAAGAGAATCAAACATTATTTTACGGAACACTAAACCAATTAAAACAAAGAAGCAACAAAATATGGTAACTATAAGAGATACAAAAAGAAACATAATCACAGAAGGGGGAAAAATCATGGAAAGGTGGAAGCAGTACTTTGAAGAACTAAATGAAAAAAGGCAGATACAACAGATAATTAAGAAGATATAAACGAACTGCAAGACATGAAAAATATAACAGAACTAGAAACTATGAATGCTATTAGGAAACTAAAATGCGGAAAAGTGCTAGGGATAGACGAAATACCCACCGAAATGATTAAATATATAGGTTCAGAAGGAATTACATATTTTACACAGTATCTAAATAGTACAATAAGTAGCGTCAAAATACCAATGGACTGGAAAACAGAGATAATACTACCCTTATACAAGAAAGAAAACAAAATACCAAGGGACTGAAAAACTGGAATAATACTACACTTGTACAAGAAAAGAGACAAGAAAGACTGCAAAAACTACAGGCGGATTTCTTCGTTTCTAATTTTGTCTTTTAGCGTCACCCCAATCAACGACCTTTCCATTGCTCTTTGCGAACGATATTGTCCTGATATCAGACAATACTAAGGAACTGAGGAAGTTGCTCAATCAACTTAACCAGGAAATGAAAAGGCGGGACTAAGAATGAATTACAAAAAAAGATATGCATAAAAAATATTAATATAAAAAATGGATAAATGAACAATGCGATTAATGACAAAATAGGGAAAGCAGGTAAACTATTAAATATGACAAAATCCACTTTCTTTGGAAATAAACATTATACTCTGACAAATTAAAACTGAAATTAGAAAAAAAAAATCATTCGACTAAAAATAATGTACAGCAGCGAAGTGTGGACTTTAACACAGAAGCAACAGACAAAAATTATCGCAAATGAAATGAGGTATATCAGAATTGCAATTGAAATAAGGTATATCAGGAGAATTAAAATAAAAACAAGGAAAGACACAACTCAAAATACGTGAAAAATTTGTTTTTTTTTTTGTACTTGGTCTGAGGTATTAAAAGTGATGAATCTAATTTTACCTATAAGTAGGAAATAATCCTACTTTGAATGTTTCTAATTTTAACTAGGTAAGATGGTTTCGTGAAATTAGAATTTCTTTTAATTTCAGGGCCCTAAAGGTGTTCGAGGTTACTACATAGCGTGCCAAGCTCCCATGAACAACACCGTCAACGATTTTTGGCGGATGATTTGGGAGCAACAGTCTAAAGTCATTTTGATGTTAACTCATTTATATGAAACTGGAGTCGTAAGTACCTACACCATTATTGCTTCATTCACTTAAGGGGATACCACTTTTTTTTTCGTCAGACCGTTTTTATAAATTTTAGGTTAAATAAACGAGTCATATACAGAGAATTTTTCTTTTAAGTATACATATGCATGCGCTGTAACTTAAATTTTCCGATATTCGTAGTTTATTAAAAAAGTTAAATTTGAAGCTTTAATTGAGTGTTTTCCACTCACAGGCTAAGCATGAAGTAAAATTTCGAGTTTAGAAAAGCCCCGTGAAAATTTGTCGTGGGTCGCGCAGCGACCCGAGACAAATTTTCTGGGCTTTTCTAAACTCGAAATTTTATTTCATGCGCCACGCTTATAAAACATTAAATAGTGTGAAATTTATGTATATTTAAACTTCACTTGAAATCAGTGTTGTTTACGCGTGGCGCATGAAGTAAAATTTCGAGTTTAGAAAAGCCCAGAGAATTTGGTTTGGTCCCTCCGCTTCGCTACGCGACCAAATCAAATTATCAGGCTTTTCTAAACTCGAAATTTTACTTCATGCTTAAAATGGGAGTGGAAAACACCCGTTTAAAGCTTCAAATTGAACTCTTTGAAAAAAAGCGTATGCATATGTATACGTGAAAGAAAAATTCCCGGTATGTATACTTAAATAAAAAAATCTCTGTAGGTTTAATATTTGTGTTCTACGTTTTATAAATTTAAACTGTTTTTCCTTTTTTTAGGAAAAGTGTGTAGATTATTTACCTCCTTCGGAGGTATTGGACTGCCACAGACTTTTCGGCGATTACCAAGTGACGTTGAAGAACAGAGAAGTGAAAGACAAATATATCATATCTAGCCTGCAGCTCAAGGTATGATTAAACAAAAGGCTATTCCATTTTCAGAATGCGAAGCTCATGTTATCTCTCTTTCTCTCTCTTAGAATATGGTTACCAATAGCTGGCGTGAAGTGACGCATTTCTGGTACTTGGGATGGCCAGAAAAGGGTGTTCCAAGCGAAGAGAACTCCATTATAGCCTTTTTGATAGAAGCTAGGAGTTACGTTAAGCTTGTCCAAAATAGTACTGATATTAAGGTAAGTTTAAAAATAATAATACACTTTATTGAATATGAAATCACGAGAACATTCGTATGAACCAAAAACAGTAATTCTAATTAATAAAACTACTAAGACAATAAATATCCATCGAAACAACTACTTCTTATGCAAACGAACCGCCGGAATTATGAAATATTCAATGAACATTTCAAAATGTTTATTAAACTTTATAAAATGGTCGTCGACTTAGGTTATTCAACAAAGTCTATCTACACTACTCAAAAGAAAAAAAGTAGTCACTTTGTTTAAAGTGGCGTAAATATACTCTAAGTTTATGAATTTTGTTTTAACTTGATATATATGAGGACTTGACCTTTATCTTTAACAATTTTCACATATTATAGAATATTTTAATGTATGCTTTTGTCAAATTAAGTTAGATAAATTATGTAACCAAAAACAAAGTGTAGTTAACACTGTTATTACATGTATTGATAAAACTACTCATCATTTTGGGTGAACATATTCAAGATGCACCACAAATGAAAACTACTGTAGATGAAGATCGTTTTCTTCGTTTGCAAAAGCTGTTCCAAGTTATTAAGTAAAACTGACTTAAGATACGACGATT
The DNA here is from genome assembly GCA_932526585.2 of Philonthus cognatus. Lineage (NCBI taxonomy): Eukaryota > Metazoa > Arthropoda > Insecta > Coleoptera > Staphylinidae > Philonthus > Philonthus cognatus. The sequence continues at coordinate 33,207,935 of OW052245.1, read as the reverse complement.
TGTTGTTTGTTACTAGTAAGCTTTAATCTATACAAAGATTACAAATTTGACTAATAGCTATTCACAATCAATAAGTACAATTGACTTAAGATACGACGTTGTGATATCGGAAATATCCTAGAATACTTTAGTTTTTGTCACTACTAAACACTAATCTATACATAAACTCTGTTTTTTTTAATATCACTAAACTTAGGGTGTATTTACTGCGAACCGTTGCAGTCCTGCTTTAGCAGTATATGACAAATAAACCATAATAAAGTGTCACGATGCAGTGTTTTACAATAGAGAACGCTACAACTTGCAACTTGACAACACATACAGGGATTTTTTTCTTTTAAGTATACTTTTACAAATTCCATATAAACATTTGTAAAATTAATGAACATGTGATCAAAACTAAGCAGTATATTTTGAACTTTACTTAAAATCAGTGTTTATTACGCGTGGCGCATGAAGTAAAATTTAGAGTTTAGAAAAGCCTAATTTGGCTTGGTCGCTTCGCTGCGCTACGCGACCAAGCCAAATTTTCAGGCTTTTCTAAACTCTAAATTTTACTTCATGCTTAATCTAGGATTGGAAACACTCGTTTGAGTCTTAAAATTAAAAGTTTTTAATAAAATCACGAAAGTCTGAAAATTTACAATGAAAAATCGTAACATGTATACCTAAAAGAAAAATTCCTTGTATTTAGAACTTTTTTAAAATTTGTACATATAAGTGGGGAGAAAATGAAGAAGATATATATTCTTAAGAAAGGAGCATTTACCTGATCCCTAGAGACACTTTATTAAATAGGTACATTTGTAATCGTAGTCTTTGTTAAATGAATTATCTATTTTATGAGTTAATTGAATTGTCATATTACTATCCGATTTCCCTTCACATAACCTAAAACATACAACCTGCATCACACCACTAAGTTCTTAAAATGTCAAATTTAATTGGTCATATTAAAAAAAACAAGTTATAGATTACAAATGTTATTAATTTTTTTCAAAAAAAAAACATTATTCATATAAACAATGTATTTATATATATACCAAGTTTCAACAAGATTCCTAAACTCGCATAAAATGTATGCCTTTTTGAAAAAGTGACTTCTTTTTTCTTTTGAGTAGTATAGTTATTTACAACAATGTCTGAGCAATAAAATATGTTTGTTTTAATAAATATCGCTGCACAAGATAACATTGATGTTATTTTTTGTGTAATTTGAAATGTTTTTGTTTAAAATTAAATTATACTTCATAAAAAATGTGGGAACCTCAACACCCAATACGGGCAAAAAAAAAAATAAGATTAAGAAACAAAGAAACAATATGGGATATATATTTCATATCCACTGTTTATGATTCAGCTATTGAAAAAATACATGGTACTCGAAATGTACACTTCTGTGTAATAAAATTAAGCACAAGTCTCTTAGGAATTTTACGCAATATTTTAGTTGTATAATTCGGGTATGTGTTAATCGCCTAGCAGCAGTTTTAATAAATGATAAAACACCATAATTTAAAAATAACGCCTTTATTAAAACACCAAAACTAAGACCCTTTGAAAAAAAAAACGCTCGTAATAAATACAACAAAGCCGAAATAGAAAAACCATGTTCTATTTCAGTTAGAATTCGAATTTTTGAATTGTTGTCTAAATGATGCAGCATTTTGACACTAAGGAAATTGACATATTTCCATATTCTCGTAACTAGGAAGCTGATCAAGTCCGTTTTAAACTATAACATATTTTGTGTACTTAATTTTATTGCACAGAAGCGTGAATCTAACAGTATGTTTCACTGTTAGATTTACGCTTCTGTACAATAAAATTAGGTACACAAAATATGTTATACTTTTAAACGGACTTGATCAGTTTCCTAGTTACGATAATGTATATCTAATAGTAAAAAATAAATAGTGAAGAAAGGAAATCAAACAGTGTTTTATTAGTGATGTATATTGAAGTTGGAAACTGTTTAATTTGCTTTATTTGAATAAACTTTTCTTACAGCATATTACACGTTTTTGTTATTTCATTTTCTGTAGATAAAAGATACGAGTAATGGTGGAGTGATGAATCAAGACGTGAGTCCCGTTGTGGTGCATTGCAGTCCGGGAACAGGAAGAACTGGAACTGTTATTGCCTGTGATATCGCTATACGGGAATTCGAATTGAAGAGATTGGTCGACATCCCCAAGATCGTGTACAGGATCAGGAGGGATAGGGCTAGTTCAGTGCAAACAAAAGACCAATACACGTTCATATACAGGGTGAGTGACAAAAAACTATTAATTTAAATTAATGCCCGTTTGCATCCCGATCGGTTAAATATTTAATCAATAATTTTGAGATAATTATATTGCACTGAATCAGTGATTAATGTTTTGATTAACCTGTAATTTTTAATCGGCTGATTTTGGTTGATTAATTAATGACATTTATCGGGAGTAACTTCAAAATAACAATTGAATTGAATTTACTAAAAGACTGGATGCACCTAATTGATTCAACTACTTTCGGTATTTCACATGTCAGGAAATACCATATGTAGTTATGAATCAACTACTTTTGGTATTTCTTGACATGTGAAATACCAAAAGTAGTTAAATCAATTAGGTACATCCAGTCTTTTAATAAAATCAATCCAATTTTTATTTTGAAGTTCATTTTGAAGTCCATCGTCAAACACAACATTTTTGTGTTAAAAAGTACTAATCTTATTTACGATGTTTTTTTATTATAGGTTATAAATTTATATGCTACCAAATTGACAGGCGGTGCATTGGATTCCATATGAGAGAGTTTCGACGTGTTTATTTAAGTGTGTATACCTAAGTAGTTATATGTACTGTTATATTTTATATTTGTGATATTATAAAAAAATACGTGTGTATTATTGTCAATCAGTCCAAACATGAATCATTCGAAATGATGCGTGATAAATCTGGTATTTGTATATAAAGATATATATTTTATTGTATGTATGTATGTAATATAATGTAAAGATTAATTATTATATATAAAAAAGAAATAAACAGATGTTATATATTGCTCTCTAAGGATAAAGAAATAAGAAAATAAGTTCGTGTTTTATTTATAATTACCCTAATATATTTTCGATAAATAATAATATTACGTCAAAATTCTAGAATATAAAAATGTTTTAAATTTGTCACTTTCATCGAAATGCAAATGTGTAAACAATTGTGGTGTTTTTAAGAAGTACTAATCACCGATTAAAGTTAATTAAATGTGTAGTATATTTTTTAAAAATTTAAATATATTTATTTTTAGAAATAAGTATACAAAATATACAAAATACTTACGTATTATTAAAATAATGTCAATAATAAACAATTACTTTTAACTAGAAAATTTAAATATTTTCTAACACTAAATAATTGAACAATTCAAATAGTTTAAATTGTGTAAAGCAAATCACTTGTTTTGTTCCATATTTTAATTTTGAGTTGCCTGACGAGTGTTTCGATCCGTTACGATCATTTTTAAAGTTAAACTTTGTTTGTTTGTTTACCTTAAAATGATCGCAACTGATTAAAACACGTGTCAAGCAACTGAAAATAACAATGTGGAACAAAACAAGTACTTTACTTTACCTAATTTGAAAATATGCTTCCATTAAGAAAGTAGCCGAAAATGTATCGAGGATATTAAAACGTTTAATCGTTTAGATCCTGGGTCTCCAAACTATCTTCTTCGCGGGCCACAAATACAATTCTACATAATAAAGTCGGCCAAGATCCGATTAATTTTATAAAATTATGAAAATTTTAAGGAACAATTGTTACAATATTTCAAAATATGACATTTACAAAAAAAATTACAAACAATCGCGGGCCGGATTCATGCAAGTCGCGGGCCGGATTTGGCCCGCGGGCCGTAGTTTGGAGACCACTGGTTTAGATAGATTGTTTACTATTTTTAATGTGTTTTTTTTTTCTTTAAATTTGAATATTCAAATACCTAGCCCTAGTATAAATCTTGTCAGAAATCACATATGTTATTTGAATCAAAAGTTGCCTACATTTCGGGTCAATAGAAGGATACAAATATTTGTAAATTATGAGATGGGGTCACGGGGTAAATTATGAGATGGGGTTCGTATCCCGTATCCTGGGTCACTTTAAAGTAAAAAGGGGTAAATGTATTGTGTCGTCCTGTAATAGTTAAAAATTTAATATTCATTCATAACATAAACATTAAATTAGAATTATTTAATTTATATACAGAGAGTTTTTCTAGTAAATAGTTGTATATATAACAATTATGTGCTGTACATTTTTAGATGCTCGTTGTTTTTTTAGAAGAGTTCAACTTGAAGCTTTAAACGATTGTTTTACTCCCAGGTTAAGCATGAAGTAAAATTGAGAGTTTAGAAAAGCCTGAACATTTGGTTTAGTCGCTACGCGAGCAAGCTTAACCTGAAAGTGAATAACACTCGTTTAAAGCCTTGAATTAACCCTTCAAAAAAACAACGAACATCAGAAAATATACAGACCACTTGTTGGGATATGTATACTTAAAAGATAAACTCCCTCCCTCTAAAATCGCTGAATACGTTTTGGACTTGTTTGCAAAAATATTGCAAAAGTTTTCATTTAAATACGTAAACATTTATTTTATAAATGATTTCAAAGACGTAAAAATTAGGCTAAAAATATCGTTCTGATTAAAAAATGTTTGTACAATCAGAATTCATAAAAATATCAAGTCTTTGTAAAAAACTACATTAAATTTGAATTATATACTACTGTATTATTTTGTTGTGTATTTAGTTTTAGGTGATGTACAATCTTTCATAGAAAAGTTTCTGTGATTGTATTCTTAAATTAATAAATTTTCTGTTTTTTCTAAACTCAACGTTTTACTTTATGTTTAATCTGGCAGTGGAAAACACTCGTTTAAAGTTTCAAATTGAATTGTTTAAGAAAGTGTATAAATATGCATACTTAAAAGAAACATTTCCTGTCTATAAACTTAAAAGAAATATTCCCTGTATATAGTCGCTGGCTGATGGTCAAAGCAGCCAACGCTATAAAAACAAATTATGAGAAATTGGAGAATTTGGATTTTTACATATAATTATTATAGATTAACTCTAAAATGATTACCAATAGAGATAAACCTACACAATAAATCAAAGTATATTTAATTTCAATACATTTTTTGAAGATGAATAAAGAATGTTGAATAATTTTATTATCTAGGACCTAATTTATAATTGAGGCGTGATTTCATAAACAGTATTTGTCTAAATAATACGTTTTGAGAAAATAAAAAATAAACTGTTTACCTTTCTAACCGTTACAACTTCTATTTTTATTACTTATTATAGATAACTGATAGTATTAAGAGACTAATCATTCAATCAGTTTACTTGTATGAAGAAAAAATAAGGAAAAACAGTTGGATACATTTTGTTTTTAACAGAAACAGGCACAGTTCAATCAACTCGTTTATTTTATGAAATACACTAACATACAAGATAAATTAAATAAAATATTCATTAGTAACTGAAAATAAAATTCTTGGAAATAAACTATTTTCTACACTAAAAATATTGCAATGACGCCTAATCCTTACATTCACTGCTGTTATCTTCAAACATCAAACTTCAAACTTTTTATTCGGTGTTATTCAGAAGATATCCGTTACACAGGTCAGTATAATTTAGCAAAGCTCAAACTAAATATGATGCAAGCATCAAAATGAAATATAAAATGTAAGAAAATAGGTCTTAATCTTAATCCCAAAACAACGAACACATTAAAATATAAAGTTAAAATACTTCCTAATCTATATCATAAAATATAAACGAAGCAGAATAAGTTAAAACAAGACAAACAAATAAACATATTAAAATATAAAAGTTAAAATAGTTCCTAATCTAAATCATAAAAGTTACTTGATAAAAATAAACGAAGCAGAATAAGTTAAAACAAGACAAACAAACATATTAAAATATAAAAGTTAAAATAGTTCCTAATCTAAATCGTAAAAGTTACTTGATAAAATTTCATGTATGCTGTAGTATGCATTGGCGATAAAATGTCGCTTAATAATAGCTTTATAGTTTTTGAGCGGTAAATTTTTTACCAGATGTGGAAGTTTGTTATATAATTAGGCTCCGTAATAATGAAAAAAAAACCTTTATTGGCATAATACTCTATTACATCCATATTTACACTAATCACTGCCCCCTCTCTTCCTTCTGCTTTCCCTCTCGTCTCCTAACTTCTCCAGCGTCCTTATCCCGGCCCCATCCTCTCTCATCCATTCCGTCACTCTTCTATTTCCTCTTATTCCCACCCATTCCTCCTTCACCCCCTCGCACTCCTCTGCCAGATGGCTCCACGTATCCCTCCCCCGCTCACACATTACACACCTCCCATACGGGAAGAGTATCCACGCATCCACAGCTTCCTTCCTCTCTCCTCCGACCCACACCTCGCCCTCGCCAGCACCACCCTTTCCTCCCTACTCCATCCCCCCTCCATCAAATACCTCGGAATTCTCCCATGTACCTGTCACCTCCCGTACCTATCGTTGTATTCACTCCTCAATATATACCCTTGCCTTTCCTGTGCTTCCACCTCCTTCTCCTTCTCTTTCACCCACGCATCCATCTTTACCCCATTCCCCAGCCACTCCATCACCTTCGCCTCCGACAAACCCACCCTCTCATACATTCTCCTTCTCTCGCTCCTCCATTTACCCTCTCTCCCATTCACGCACGCCACCCAAACCGCCTTCACCAGTCTCTCTTCCTCCAGGTCCCATAACTTCATCTCATACCTAGCCATTCTCACCATTTCCTCACACTCTAGCTTCTCTCTATTCGTTTCCTGTAGTACTATGTATCCGGGCGTCGACCTTTCCAACCCCAACATACGCTTCAAGAACCACAACTGCTCCCTCTCTATACTCATACCCTCTCGTCCCCCATACTTCCACCCCATACATTAACACTGACCTCACACACGCATCCCATACTCCGTAATAGTTAATCTCATTTTGATTATTTCTTAATCTTATATAGCGTGGATAGATTTTAATTGCATTTCTGGTATTGTGTTTATGTACCATGTCATGGGTTACATATTTATTAATATTAGTTTTGACATATAGCAAACATTCCAAAGCAAATATACATGGAAGTGTTAGCATTTTATTTGTAATAAAAATAGATCTACAATCATCTCTGTATGGTAAGTTACAAATACCTCTGATAGCTCTTCTTTAGAGCTTATATATTCTTTTACCGATTTCTGAATGACCCCATGCAAGAATACAGTATGATATATGCGAATGGCATAATCCAAAGTAAGCTGTGCGAACCGCACTCTGTGGTAGTGCATTGTTCAGTCTTCTCAACAAGTATATGTTTTAACAAAGTTTAGTGGCAAGAGCATCTCCATGTTTTGCCAAGTTAATTTGGAGTCAACATATACGCCTAGAAATCTGGCACGTGTTGCTAGAAATGGAGCTGATGTCTTGAGGTTAAATGTAACATTTGCTGTTTTGTTCTCGATTAACGTGACATCCAATAAGCTCACGTTAAACGAGAACAAAACAGCAAATGTTATATTAAACCATTCTATAGTATTTTTTCTAGCTTCTATGTCCTGGTCCACTGCTGTTTGTAAGCTGCTCGAGCATGAACTTATGGTGGTGTCATCTGCAAAGAGTGTGACAGCTGAGTTATTATAAATATTGGGCAGATCATTAATATATATCAGAAACAGCAGTGGGCCAAGAATAGAACCCTGTGGTACCCCATTATTAATAGGCAGACATGTTGAGCTCCTGCCCCCCACTAAAACCTTTTGGTGACGACCAGAGAGATATGACACAATAAGCTTACAACTAGATGGTGAAAAGTTATAGCAGTATAATTTTCGCAGAAGAACATCGTGGGATATGCAGTCAAAGGCTTTACTTAGATCTATGAAAGATGTACTTGAATATATACCATCCTCAAAAGCCTTCAGTATGTCTTCGGTAAAACCAATAACATCATCCTGAGTTGATCTTCCCCTGCGAAAACCAAATTGTTCATTAGCAAAGAGCTTATTTATTTCAAAATATTCACTGATCATGGCTAACATTTTTTCAGTTTTTTTTTAAATAATTGGTAGTAGCGCTACAGGACATTAGTTGTTTTTGTCGTTGGCGGAACCTTTTCTAAACAAGAGAATGACACAGGCCATTTTCAGATTACTCGGAAAAATGCACGTTTTAATAGATGTGTCAATTAATTTTGTAAGAGGATTAAGCATTATACTAGCAATACTCTTTATTATATCTACATTAAAACCATATGTATTCCTAGCGTTAGAATTTTATAGATTTTTTATTGCATTCATAACTTGAATACTACTAACTGCCTCAAAAAAGAAGTATGTCGTATTAGGTGGCACATTAGATTGCAACATAATATTTATTGGATCAACATGTGATTGTGGAAGGTTATTTATGAGTGTGTCAGCAATTTAACTAAAGAATAAGTTAAACTCATTTGGCTCTATATCACAGATAGCGTTAGGTTTTGTTAAATTTTGACTAGAGTGTATGATTTTCCATATAGATTTGGGGGCATATTTAGCCTTAGTAAGGTAATTGTGATTCGCTATAATTTTGGCTTCCTTTAATGCTCTATTATACGATTTTTTATGTTTTATATGTGTTTTCAAGTCCCTGAATTCTGTTAAGAGATTTTTTCATTAAGAATAAAGTCTCTTTCATTTGCTTTAGGTCGTTGGTGAACCATTTTATATTTAGGTTTTTGCGTTTGTTAGTTACAGTTTTTGTAGGAAATGAATCTACAATACCTTGCTGAATTACTGAAATAAATTAAACTTTGTTTCTATGTGAATATTTACCTCATCGGGAAAACCCGTCAGTATCTTCAAGTTGTCGGAAAAGTAGAATTTTACCATGCTTAGTGATCGGACGTATTATTTTTTTAGTAGCTATTTGTAATTTACCATAGTCACATTTTAAAATTATGTCTATTCCAATGTGATCCGAGAGTCCTGGATAGCATGGCTTGCATAAAATATTTTCCAAAACATTAGAAAATACGTAATCTAAATATCTATTTGATCTCGTTTTGCAATTTACCACGCTGGCCAATCCATATGATGCTGTAAGATCTTTTATCTGTGAAGCCCGGACGTCTTTTATATCGGAATTAAAATTTACATTAAAATGTCCAACTAAAATTACAAATTTATTAAAATCAATTTTATCAACTAACCTTGTTAAAATGAGTAAAATTCGTTAACATTCCCTGCAGGTGACCGATACAGAGTTATAGCTAGAAAGTCGGTTTAATTCAATTAGGTTTACTGCAACCGTATTGTTATTATTCATATTTATTACACCACCATGTTGATCTACAGAACGCGCAAAAATTGAAACTGTATTGTACTGACCAATAGATAATGATGTGGCTTCGCTATCATTAAGCCAATGTTCACTTATACATAGCATATCAAAGTTGATATTATTATCTATTAAAAATGCTTCTATTTGGTTGTATTTATTTCTAATACACTGTGTTAAAATAAAAAAAACTGTAATGTTTTATTATTATTTTGTAGAGATTTATCAAGATTTTTTATTGACGACTTTGGCCTTTTGAAAATCATAGCGAGATACCGCTATGCCTTCGGGCCAGTCATATGGATCTATAAGTACATTATGGTGTTTAAAATCAGCGCCTATCCGAAAGGTAGGAAGATGAGATTTGGAATTTATTAATTCGCATGAAAAGTTTTTGTGCATCAAAATTAATTCAACATGCTGCTTCATAATTTCAGATGTTACCTGAGCTCCTACTTTATTAACAAAAAGCCATGTTTTTTTTTTTTGCACAGCCACTAGTTGTGATTGGATACTAGCGTTACTAGTCCCTATAAAACGACTTTTATCCTTTTTACTGCGCTTTTTAGATGCAACCATAGTAAAACCATCCTCTGGCACATTCACATCTTTATTATCGCTAGAAATGGATGGAGAATTTGTTGGATGTTGTGTTTGTTTCATCCAGATTGAACGTTTTTTCCTGTGGCATTGCGTTGTTTCGGCTCCGCTGCTCCATTGATGTTGATATGCTCCTTATGGGATGCGCGCATTTTCATTCTCCTAGTCGTCGTAGGCACTGCGTCCGTCTAAACAATTTGACACCTTAGACTGGCGGTCACGTTACCGTTCAAACATAAGTATAAATGAAACTTGCAGTAGGTTACTGTATGTAACAGCAAACACTTGTTGTATAATTCAATGTCCGTCGGGGTACTAGCCCGGGAAGTAGTTGTTTCAATGAGTGTTTGATATAGTCTTTGTAAGACTAACTTGTTGTAGATTGCGAAAAGAATCGCACTTTTAATGTTTGAAGTATTCTGCAACCAAGAATTAGCAATTTCATTTATACATCAATTTGCCTTGCTGAATCTAATGATTTGGCTATATCATGCGTAATAATGGTCAAATTAGTTACTGTAGAACGTTTTGGAATAAAGCCATGCTGTTGAGAAGATAGGTAAGGAGAAACGTGGAAATAGATTTGATCATAGAGAGTTTTCTCGAATATTTTAGCGATGTGAGATAGTATTGCTATTGGACGGTAGTTTGTTATTATTAAACAGGTAGTTTTCATATTTCAATTTAAGTTTTCATTTGTAAAGTTGTTTTCATATTTTTTATAATTGGTCGTAATATTACTAAACAATAACTGAAAAGAATAGTTGATTTGGTCTGTTGCTCCAAATAATTTCGAGGACAGGCGAACTTGAACTTGTATAATACACGGACATGATGAATGAAATACGTAAGCAGTAGATTGCGTCGATTTTTTTGTTTGTTGCCAAAAAGAGATTATATATCGCAAGTTATGTAATTTTTTTGATAATTGGGTGCAAAATTATACAGGAACTCCACGCCACGATGAGCATGTGATTGAATTAACACCGGTCTTGAACGTTATGTCAAGGCGATGGTCAAAGTTTAATTAAGGTTGAATTGTGTGCAGAGATGCGAGTATCGTTGTTATTATTATATTTACAGAAATTGTATTGTTGGACGTAGGAATTTAATACAGACTGCTATTTGCATAAAAGATATCATTGAAGAATATAAAGACATATCTGTAATTTCGTAAATAACACACTTGGTTAAGATTTTACTGTTTATTAGTTGACACTGCAACAATTGTTTCGCCACACAGTGGCTTTATCAGTCTGTATCTGTAATTAATTTCTCACTTAACCCGCGGCGAAACATTTTAAATTACAAACTATTAATTAAAACACTTAGCATTGTTTCACTGATTTCAAAATCAGTAAAATCAGTGAAACGATACCAAGTGTTTAAATTAATAGTTTATAATATAAAGACATGTTTAGTGCCCAGCAGGGGCGTCCAGACCCACCGGGCAATCTATGTCCTTTCATGCGCCTTCCTGGCTCACCACCACCTGCCTAATAATGTAATATTTTCAAGTTGTTGGACTTAAGATCAATCTAAAATGTTATAAAATGTTCGAACTGCTTAGGCATTCAAAAGCAAATTATATTTTGAATAGCCGCCCTCTGCATGCGCCCCCTCTCAGCCAGGACGGTCCGTGTTAACCATGTACCTGGATGCGAAATGCTTTATTAGCATGAACATTTGCAAAAAATATGACCTTAGCTCATTCAAAAAGTTCGTATACTGAAAGATTATTTTGAGAATCAGAATGTTGTAGTCTAAATTTGGATCAGGTTGATAGTTAAGAAAATACATTTAAATAAACACAAAACTCACTGTGCAACTCGTTTAACTCGTTTAGAAATGATTAAAATCCCAAAAAGTAAAAAGTTTTTTAGATTAATTTACGAACCAAATTTATGTTTAATAAACAGTGTTGTTAAGAAATGTAATATTACTCCTGCGTACTATTCACAAATTAAAATAGAATCAATTCTAGGGAGTACTTTCAAAAAAATAAATATTTATTATTTATATTTGGAAAAATCCGGTATCTACTCAATAAATTGTAACAATTGTGATAAAATGTATGTAGAACAAACAAGACGAAATTTAATAATTAGATATAAAGAACACAAATACCACATAAAATCATCTAACCCCGATAAATCTTCAGTAGCACATCACATCTTAACTACCGGATATAAATTTAATATAAATAATGTTAAATTATTTGAAGAATCAAAGTTTTATAAATAAGACACGTTAGAAGCAATTTATATGTTTAAAAATAAAGATAAACTATTAAATTTCGATTTAAGCCCCCTAAATAATCCCCTCCTTGAAATAAACATATTTGTCAATTTTATTGCTATTGAAAATGAACACCTAGTGTTTAAAATGTACACTGCATAATAAAAATAAAGTGAAAAAAGGAATTATTACAATAATGAATAGAAATATACTTCACGTAACTAAAAAAATAATCTTGTTTTTATTGACTGTTACTTAATAATAATAATTTATGAAGAGTTTCATTTAAAAATATTTAATAATAGTGCATTTTGAATTTCGCATCGAATCGGTGTTGTACACGCGTGGCATGAAGTAAAATTTCGAGTTAAGAATAGCCTAAAAATGTGTATTTGCCGGGGCACGACTCAAATTCAAATTTTCAGGCTTTTCTAAACTCGAATTTTTACTTCATGCTCAGTCTGGGAGTGGAAACATTCGTTTGAAACTTCATATTGCACGTTTTTATATAAAGTCGACGAATGCCTGAAAATTTACAGCGTATACATTATGTATATTTAAAAGAAAAATTCACTGTATGTAATACAATGAGTAATTCATAGAAATTATAAAAAGAAGTGCAGAATTTTACGTCAAATCAACTTTTACAGTTAACTCTATAATTGCTCGGTCGTTAATGGGTTAATATGGACAATTTTAAAGATTTTTTATTATTTTTTATAATGTTTGCTTCAATGATTTTATTTAAAATATTAATAAATATTATTTATAATTAAAATAAATTTTGTTATAATATTTGGCTTTTGTAAATTTTTGAGAAATTTGTTCTCTAATATCTAATCAAGATGGATTTCGAAACTTTTTTAAAATTATTTATGTTAACGTTAAGAATCTCGTTAAAAAATATTACAAATGCTTATTTCGATTTGCCTTGTTTTTTTTTTTACTTATTGTGGTGAAATAATTGTTATTTAAAAATGTTCGTGTTTGTTCAAATACTTGTATTTAGTCCCGTATATGACGTGCAGTAAAAATATTTGTTGAAACAATAAGGGCTTGAAGTGGATTGATAGCGCACCAAAATTCAATGAAATCATTATTACATATTATTTGTTGTTATCGATTGTGGAGTAGAGTAATTCAATCAAGGATTTTGCGATAGGGATTTTCCCGTTAGTACAATGTGGGTGTATTAATAATAATAATACTAATAATAATAATAACTTATTGTGTTACTTACTGGCATTATACATTTTTTCTTTTGTTTAAGTTCCTTAAATATATAAAAATAAGAATATAATATTAAATTATATGTGTTGGGACTAGAAATGATTAAAAACCTAAAATTCAAAAATAATATTACATTTAAAAAAACTGTTAATCAATAAAACGAAAGTTAATATACAGGAATAAAATATATACAGAGAATAAACATTAATATTATTACACGAGTTTGTTTGGTGAAATGGAATGTCGATTAATACTGGAATTAATATAATTTAGGTATTTAATAATAATATATCGGGTGTTGACTTGGCGGACGCAACATAGGAAATCCCATGTAAATTTGGAAATGTTCAAATTTTGGCTCCCCTATTTATTTTAGAAACAAAATGTATTTACCTTTTTTGTAGAGGGAAACATTCTGAATTCATTCGTGTTAACGTTTATCACTTTACGTTTCTTAAAGTTAAAATAATTAAGAAAAAGTAATGAGGTTTTATAAAAAAAAAAAATGACATGCTATGGAATTGAAACAACAATTACGGATGTCAAAATGGCAAAAGATATCGCAGTCACTTGATTAAAGTAAATGTTTTCGAAAGATTTACACTATACAAGAAAAAATCCTCTTAATATAAAGTTCAAAATAACAAATGACAAAAGAAACAAATTGAATTACATGAAATGAAACATTTTTCCTCAACTTTAACATTCTGTATCACGTTAGGTGTTTTCACAAATGACGGAAATGTAAAAATAACATAAAAATTATAACAATACAAATCGCTAACCGAAAAATAGCGTTTTATTTCATTATCTTATTTTTCAAGGCTCATAGGAGGGATTGATTCCCTAAATCCTCCCTTTTCTACGCCACTGGGAGAATTCAATATTTTAAACTCGATTTTGATGTGTCACAAATGCCATAAACATGGTTCGAGATTTGTATGGTCCAGTAAACGGGAAAACCAACACAAAAATGTAATAATCGCTGAAAACTAATTGTAACTTATAAAATGAGTCAACAAATAATAATTATCAACACTTATAACGTGTTTCTTTTATTTTCTGTTTTTGTTTTTTTCTTATTTTTTTTGTTGGTAAAATTTGGTTAAAACCAGTGCTTACCAGTTCTGTGATTCGGACAAGCCTCCTCATTTGATATATGTTTTTACCGACACCTGGTCTAGTAATTAATTTTTAGGAGTGGATATAAAAACCCGGATGAAGCATAATATAATTTACGGTTTGGCTTTGGAAAGAGGTATTTTCTGGGAAATTATAGAATTTAGAAACAAGAATTAAGAATAGATAAATGATTAAATTATTTGGATGGAGAATTCGTCTAATTTTGTTCTTGGAACTTTGTAAGTGAATAATTATTGTTTGATTTTTATTAGATAGATCCTCTAGATTATGTCACGTTTGAAATGAGTGTCAAATTATTAGTCATACTATTTTTCTTTTTTCCTTGCAATTTTAGTTTTTTATTTTCTTTATAAAAATGTAATTTCTGCAATAAATACCGGGTGTTGACTTAGCGGACGCAACATAGGAAATCGAATGTTAATATTAAGGTGTTCAAATATTGGCTTCCCTATTTATTTTAGAGACAAAATGTATTTCACTTATTTGTAGAAGAAAAAATTCTAAATTTATGAATGTTCACACTAAACGCTTTACGTTTCTCTACGTTAAAATAATTAAGAAAAAGTAATGTGATTTTATAAAAATAATGACATACCATGGAATTGATACAACAATTGCGGATATCAAAATAGCACAAGATATTGCTGTTACTTAATTAACGACAAAAAACATAACGCAAACATCGTGATAACTGTGTTCTGCATGATACCACTTTATTAAATCAGTGTTTTTATACTCATGGCGCATGAAGTAAAATTTCAAATTGAGAAAAGCCAGAATTTGGATTTGGACGCTTCAAATTCTTTGTGCTTTTCTCAACTCGAAATTTTACTTTATGCTTAATCCGGGAGTAAAAAACATTTGTTAGAGAATAATCGATAACTTTTTAAAGTTTTTAGTTGATTTATAGAAACTCGATTGTATTCAAGCTTTTCGTCAATTTTTAAAATGATTGCTGTTTTCGTGAATTTCCATCATTATCATAAATTAAAAAAAAAATACAGTTTCATGAATATCCAAGATTTTACTTTTCGTGAATTTTCAAGAATGAGTTTTCGTTAGTTTCTTAAATGTTTGTTAACCATAAAATTATTGGTGCCATTTTTCGAGAAAAAATTATGTAATAGAATAGAATTTGCCAGAATTTGCCGCGCGTCCAATTTTTTTGGGCTTTTCTAAACTCGAAATTTCTCTTCATGCTTAATCCGGGAGTGGAAAACACTGGTTCGAAAATAATCGATAACTTTTTCATGTTTTTAGTTGATTTATAAAAAAATCGATTGGATTCAAGACTTTCGTGAATTTTTAAAATGTTTGCAGTTTTCGTGAATTTCCATCATTATCATAAATTTTAAAAAAATACAATTTTATGAATATCTAAGATTTTACTTTTCGTGAATTTTCAAGAATGAGTTTTCGTTAGTTTCCTTAATGTTCGTTAACCACAAAATTATTGACGCCTTTTTTCGAGAGAAAATAATGTAATCGTATATTTTCATGAAATTTAATTTATTTTTGACATAATTATTTTATGTTGTAAAAAGGTAAAATCTGTTGAAAAAAATAAAATAAATAAACCGAATTGAATCCAAACAAAACGTTAACATTATTTACTACTATTAATTTCGAAATAAATCAAATTAATAAACAAATATCTCAAATATTTACAAAAATCATATATTTTCAATTAAAATGATATTTTTAAATTTTAAATAATAATTATTAGTATCCTGAATAAAATCGTTAAAACCAGCAAATAATAATAAACATCTTCAAAATTGTTCAAATTAAAACAAATTGACAAAAACACAAAAATTACTATTTAAGCAGCAATATTGGCCAAAATTAATTATTATGATAAAATAACCAAACTTGACTAAGAAATAAAAACAAACATTCTCAACAAACTTATTACATAGTTAGCAATAATTACAAAAGTATACGTAAGGTATAACCACGCACCAATTTTAACAATTAATTTTAAACCGCAAAAGACTAGAATAATAATATTTCTTAAAGTATTTAAAAATAAATATAGATGACTAAAACAGTCAGATTTTGGGATTAGTGTGACCATAAATGACTGTAATAGTAAGATTATGACTTTAAAGTAACCACGTATCATATTGCTAGATTTTGACTTTAATATCACAATAGATCGCAGAATAGTCAGATACAGTTAACATAGACCACAATAGTAGTCAAGTTTGGCTATTAAAGTAACTATAAATTACTGAAATAGGCATATTTTAATTTTAAAATGACTGCACATTACTGTAATGATCAATTTTACGATAATGAGATTTTCGCTTTAAAGAAAGTATAGATTACTCTATTAGGTAGATTATCATATTAAATTGACTTAAGATGAGTATAATTGTCATATATTGATTTTACACTAACTATAGTATTCAAATGTTAATTTTAAAGTGAGTACACATGACTATAATATCCAGAACTTACGTTTAAATTAGAATATATCAACTATAATCGTCATATTTTAGCTTTAAGATGACTAAGAATGACTAAAATAGATTTTATTGTTGAAGTGATTAATTAGGGCCACAATTGTCAGAGTTTTGCTTAAAAGTGTTTACAGATAAATCAGTGTTTTATACGCGTGGCGCATGAAGTAAAATTTGGAGTTTAGGAAAGCCTGAAAATTTGGGTTGGTCGCTCAAACCAAATTTTAAGGCTTTTCTAAACTCGAAATTTTACTTCATGCTTAATCTGGAAGTGGAAACACTCGTTCGAAACTTCAAATTAAACGATTTTTAAATACAACAAGTGCGTAAAAACTAATGGAACATTAAAACGTTTTTTAAATAAATCGTGAAAAATAACAAAATATAAAAGAAATATATAAAATATCAAAACTGATGACGGTTAACAAGAATCATAAACAAAAATTTAAAATAGTATCAATATTGTCAAAGTAAATTAAAATAAGAAATCATGAAAAAATACTATTGCTGTCAACAGTTAAAGAAATCTGGAAAACTCTTAAAGTTAATCAAATTCGAGAATATTTATAGAAATCGAAAGAATTTATATAATTTCAAATGGGAATAATAATGAAAACTGCCAGCATTTAAAATAAATAATGATAACAATAAGTTTTGTCAATGCTAACAAAAATTAACAAACACTTATTGATAAAATAAACTGGAAATTACAGAAATATTCGAAATTGACACATTATATAATATTAGAATGTTAAAAAAAGGATAATATTAAAAAAATCAGTCAAACTACATTAATCAACAAAAGATTGTCAATATTTAAAAATTCGAGAATAATACGACGTCATAATTATCAATAATCAACTAACAACATTTTTAAAAACTTGTCAAATATCAACAAAATGGCCAGAATTGACAAAAAACCGCCAACATTTATAAAAATATATATTATTTGTAATTAATAATTTTTCTATATCGATAAAATTCAAAGAAGTCATTCTAAACTAGTATTTCGCTTAATGCCGCATACCACTAATTATGCAATGCATAGTCCTATTAATAAAATTATGAAATATTGTAACATTTTAAATTGTTATCCTAATTTTGATGTATTTGATGACTCAATTATTAGATCTAAGAATTGTTTGCGGCTTATTTAAATATTTGTTTGCAATACAGATCTTTTATACTTAATTTTCGATTTATTATTTCTTTTATTTTATTTTTATTATATTAATATTAACTCCATCTTTCCTATTTTTTCTATTTAAATTACTACTTTCAGTTATCTAGTTTTCCTAGTTTAAGGTTACATGAATTTACTGTCTATATATATATATATATATATATATATATATATATATATATATATATATATATATATATATAATTTAAATAGAAAAAATAGGAAAGATGGAGTTAATATTAATATAATACAGATACGGGTGTGGCACTTAAGACGCCTCGGACCATAGCTCCTTTACGATAAAAGCTATCGAAAAAAATCTAAGAGCAAAGTGGTGCATAATTACCGTCGCTATGTTTCAAAAATATTTCTAATCATCAGTGGCGTGCCGTACTCCAGTGGCGTACCAAACTTATGTTTTTTTAAATGGAATGCCCTATTTTTTATTGCAGATTTGGAAAGTGATCAAAGAGTACTTATTTTTTTATCTAACATGTTATATCCTTCACTTTAGCGGTTTCGCTGTTATAACCCCTTCTTTCAAAATTGCGCCCCATTTTTGAGATTATTTTGTAGAGAAACTAATTGACGCCGGCGCCTAAATTTTGAATTGAGGTACAGGTTAAGACCTCGTATACCTTCACATAATTTTTTTAGGGTAATTTATGGAAAAAAATAATTTTTGATTGAACTTCGCATGTTGTCATTTTTTTCGAAAATTTCAAATGGCACCCCCCCCCCCCCTAAAAAAATTACGGCGTTGTAAAGCCAAAACTCTAAATTTTTCATTGGTATAAAAGAAATTACACATTGCATAACAAAATTTCGGAGAAAAAAGGAATTTCATCGCAAATGTCGGGAAACGTTTTCCGTTCCCATGAGAAAACAAACGATTGGTAATTGTCAAAGTAAATTATTAGACGCCAGTAGCAGCCATAAGTCATTTTTGATAAACGTTCTAAAAATGTTCCGAACTCAAGAGGAAATGGTTGACATGATATTTATTCTTGGAGAATATAACAAGAATTGTTTCTTGGCGTCACGAGTGTACGCTGCGAGATATCCGCACAGGGCACATCCAAATGAACGTGCGTTTCAAAAAGTCTTGGAGAGATTTACTACTACGGGAAGTGTGAAACGGCCAAGGAGAGTTAGAAAGAAGACAGTTTTTACCGAAAATAATGAACTGCAGGTTCTGGAGGCAGTTATTGAAGATCCTCATACTAGTATCCGTGATATTAGTAGGAATCACGATATTTCAACGCGATCCGTACATCGTGTTCTTCAAAAGTACAAATTCCGTCAATTTAAGATTCAACTGCACCAAGAATTGCAACCTCAAGATTTTCATGCGAGGCAAGATTTCTGCTTGTGGGCTATCAACAAAATTGAGCAGGAGGAATCATTTCTTTTGCGCGTATTATTTTCTGATGAAGCGACGTTCCATAGAAATGGGCATGTCAATCGCCACAACTACCATTATTACGCCAATGAAAACCCACACGCCATGCGAATGATAAACCACCAGCAAAGATGGTCGCTGAATGTTTGGAGAGGCATACTTGGAGAACACCATTTGGGTCCTTATTTCATCGAGGGGCACCTGAACGACAACAGTTATTTGAGGTTCCTTCGCGACGACTTGGACGATCTCTTGGAAAATGTCCCTCTAGTCGCTCTACGACAGATAGTTTTCCAGCACGAAGAAGCTCCTGCACATAATAGCCATGTCGTTCGGGAATTTCTCGATGAAACGTTTCCGGACTCCTGGATTGGTCGTGGGGGTCCTGTGAGGTGGCCGCCAAGATCACCAGACCTCACTCCCCTTGACTTCTTCCTTTGGGGCCATATCAAAGACGAGGTTTACAGGACGGTACCAACTACTGTCGAGGATATGAGGGAGAGAATCCGCGCGGCTTTCCGCGGTATATCACCAGAAGTCCTTAGGGCAGTGTCTAGAGCCTGTGAGTCGAAGTTGCGGTTATGCCTCCAGCAGGAAGGTCGTCATTTCGAACATTTAGTTTAAGTTGTTAAATTTTCTTTATCTGCATTTTTCATATCATGTTGAATAAATAGGTACATACTATTATGTTGACCGTATTTGTGTTTTTGTTTTCTCATGGCACTCTTGGGAACGGAAAACGTTTCCCGACATTTGCGATGAAATTCCTTTTTTCTCCGAAATTTTGTTATGCAATGTGTAATTTTTTTTGTACTAATGAAAAATTTAGAGTTTTGGCTGTACAACGCCGTAATTTTTTTAGGGGGGTGCCATTTGAAATTTTCGAAAAAAATGACAACATGCGAAGTTCAATCAAAAATTATTTTTTTTCCATAAATTACCATAAAAAAAATTATGTGAAGGTATACGAGGTCTTAACCTGTACCTCAATTCAAAATTTTGGCGCCGGCGTCCATTAGTTTCTCTACAAAACAATCTCAAAAATGGGGCGCAGCGAAACCGCTAAAGTGAAGGGTATAATATGTTAGATAAAAAATAAGTACTCTTCGAGCACTTTGCAAATCTGCAATAAAAAATAGGGCATTCCATTTAAAAAAACATAAGTTTGGTACGCTACTGGAGCACGGCACGCCACTGATGATTAGAAATATTTTTGAAACATAGCGACGGTAATTATGCACCACTTTGCTCTTAGATTTTTTTCGATAGCTTTTATCGTAAAGGAGCTATGGTCCGAGGCGTCTTAAGTGCCACACCCGGTATATATATATATATATATATATATATATATATATATATATATATATATATATATATTATATTGTTTACTTATACTCTTTCTTTCGTGTATATTATTTTAATAGGTAATTATCCGTCAATAAACTAAACTAAACTAAACAAATTTAAGAAACCTCGGCAAATACGTCAAAATCTTAAAAATGAACCAAAATTAAGAATTGCAACACAAAAAATATAATTATACTTTTTCCTATTTCTGTATTTTTCTAGTAAATTAATGTATTTTTCTCGTAAATGAATGTATTTTTCTCCTAAATGAATCCCGAATGATTTCAAACCTGCCCAGCTCTGCTTTCAACGTTATCAAATTGAACATTGGTTAAATTGGAAGAAAAATCGTATACGGCAAAAGTTGACTAAAACATCAACTCTATTTATTTTAGTGGTACATTTTACAATAAAAAAAACTGAAAAATAATCTTATGATTGATTGTCTAACGAGTGTTTCCAATCCCAGATTAAGCATGAAGTAAAATTTCGAGTTTAGAAAAGCCTGAAAATTTGGCTCGGTCGCGTAGCGAAGCGAAGCGACCGAGCCAAATTAGGCTTTTCTAAACTCGAAATTTTACTTCATGCGCCACGCGTATAGAAAGCTGATTTAGATTGAAATAGTCTTTAACCGATTAACAAAGAAAATAAATACATTTAGTATATCAATTGTTTAAATGACGGGGCAAGTGCTATGATGGACACATCATCATTTTTTGTACTTGTTTTTATATAACTTTAGAAAAATAAATTTATGAAACAAAATACTAATTCAAATCCCCCCTTCACAAAAAGCTATCTACGCCACTGATGTCTCCTGTATTGCATTACATATGAATTAACTCTTTTACATATAATGACGTATAGGAGACATCAGTGGCGTAGATAGCTTTTTGTTAAGTTAATTTAAACCGAGTTTATGCACAATTGGCCTTAGGTGTTACACATTTCACATTCATAATAATATCCTTTCACATAGAAACCCGGGCTAATCTTGTTTGCATCAATAAAATACCAATCATAAATCCATATAATGCAGTGATTCAATTATTCATATAGTAAATCACTTTATTGTGTTTGTTTGGGAGATATTATTTATCAGCAGGCGACTCTGATTGTGGTTTATAAGTTTACCTGCTAGCACTTATAATATATAGCCAGACAGTTTGTTTATTATTGACGTGAGTTTTATCCAGTTTTTGCTAACTAGAACAAGTGTTGTCTGTTTTGTCGGTATTTCTATAAAATACACGTGTATACTGTAACCAATTGCTGATTAAGAGCTGTAGAAAATATTAATCTCAGATATCTAAAATAAATTAGCTCTACTGTCATAAATACAGGGAATATTTCTTTACTTTCAAGTATACATATCCCGATGCTGTAACATTTCAGGCATTAATTATTTTTTAAATGTGTTCAATTTAAAATGTTTAACGAGTGATTCCACTCCTTGATTAGGTAAAATTTAGAGTTTATAAGAGCCTGAAAATTTGATTTTGTCGTTTAGCGAAGGTTAGCGACTGCTTGTATGTGACATTCAAATATATCGTTGTGTTTCGCAAAAATTATGATTTGATGCAAAATCAGAAGGTTCCAGCCTTAAAATCTGAAGAATACAAAATTGCGCTGGCCTAGAATCCTGACCTTAAACGTAAACAAGGCAAGATCATTGAAATCATCCTTTTTTACACCTACACGTGATGCAAGGTAGATACAAACCATTTGATTTTACAAATCCTCATTTCTATCTTGAACAAGTTTCTTATCTTTCACGTGGTGAAACATAGTTAACTATGATTTGAAAAAGAAAACACTTGCTTAAATTTTACTAATATTTTGGTTTTTTATTCCAACTAGTTTCGACTTTGAGTCATTCTCAAGGAGTTCTCAAGGAAAAGTCCTCCTTGAGAATGACTCAAAGTAGAAACTAGTTGGAATAAAAAACCAAAATATTAGTAAAATTTAAGCAAGTGTTTTCTTTTTCAAATTATCCTTATTTCTATTTTATTATATTTCTATCGTATTTAAAAAAAATCATGAAATTATTAAAAACTTATTGTTAATTTCAATAACTTGATGGTAATTTTAAATACGATAAAAATGTAAGAAAATAGAAATAATGATAATGAGGAAATCTGAAAATGTATTTATTGTTGTTTTTAAGACAATATTTTCTACAGATCACAAAATAAAACGCGCACACACTTTATACAAAACACATAATATTTACACAAATAAAAATAAAATCTCACGAAAACCTCTTTCCCTGAGTTCTGTTTACGAAATATTTCGTCGTGTGTTTAATTTTTGCGAGATCGATGCCTGCCCTTGACTAAATACTCCACGAAAATAATTTTTGCACCGATGATAATTCACGAGGAATCTGAATAAATATGCGAAGTGATTTAATGAGTTATGATTGTTGAGAAAAAAACTCGTGTATTCGACGCGCCAATTTCGTTATATAAATTGTGTCTGATGAGAAGATAATCGCAACAACATCGAAATAACGTGTGGAATTATCACGGTGTATTATATATAAAAGTTTGATTTGGCGAGATATACTTAAAATGTGATTTATATGTCATTAAATATTAATTGACTTTCTGGCTTATCAATAGAAGTTAGTAGAGATATATTTGTAATACACTAATTTAAATACAGGGTGTCCCCGAATGGTCTGTACAACGCTCTACCACATATTCTCTGAAACAAAATAAGACGATTTAACTAAACTTATCTCTATCCAAAAGTGGTTCCTAAGCCATCTACGAGGCCTCAAAGATATTATTTTTTTTCATTATTTTTCAAATATTTTTATTTTGGACTTAGGTAAGAAAACCTAATTTGGCACATTTAATTACATTGATACCATGCACTTTTTTCGATATGTTTCTTTATCCTACGTTTAAAGTAAGTGGTCAAACTAGGACCATCGACTTCTTAAGATACCTAAATATTTTTATTCAACAGGTCAAATCATAAGGAAAACTTTTTTTCTGCAAGATCATTCAATTTTACGTATTTTTTGTCTCTTATAAAATTTTGCTATTTTCCCCACAAAAAAATATTTTTATTTGTCAAAAAAAAAAAAAAAATTATGAACAATATTTTGCTTCTCAAACCAATTAACAAAGTAGAAATAAAGATAGGTACCTAACAATAAACACAAATTTATTAGTTTCACAACAAATGTTCAAACTGATTGCCATTTTCAGCAATACAACAATTTACACGTTGCAAAAAATTAAAATGGATACGTTGTAAAACACCAACATTGTTTTTAACTGTTTGAAACGCATTCTGTATTCGCGCCCATAATTCGTCGTGCGTATTTATGGGCTTACCATAAACAATAGATTTAATAGTTCCCCACAAAAAAAAGTCCATTGGGGTGATATCCGGGGAACGTGGAGGCAAAGGTACCGATGCGTCATTGCCTCTCCCAATCCATTTAAGGAGATACTTTTGGTTTAAAAAAGTACGCGCTGGTAAAGTGAAATGAGGTGGAGCCCCATCATGCATAAACCACATATCACGCCTAAGTAAAAGCGGCACATCCTCCAGTAAGACTGGAAATTCCTGAAGATGTTGTAAGTACTGTTCTCCGTTTAAATTTTGTGGTAAAATTACTGGTCCTACAATAATATTATTTACTATACCGGCCCAAACATTTATTTCAAATTGCCGTTGGAAATGCATGGTAAAACACGCTTCGTCTGTAAACAAAATTGTCTTGCCGAAATTCAAATTGTCAATTTGGTTATTAACAATAAATTGGCAAAACTGAAGTCGCTTATCGTGATCCTGAGGCATTAGCTCTTGAACTTTTTGAATGTGATATGGGTATAGCAGTTGCTCTTTAAACACCTTATGCACAACATTTTTAGATACGCCTAGTTCAGCACCTAAACGCCGGGTACTTTTAGATGGATCTTCATCTATCCGTTCTAAAATCTCTTCTTCAACATCCACAGTTCGTACAGTGCGTCTTCTACCACAATCCCTCGCAGAGTATTCTAAGCGGCCAGTTTCTCGAAGTCGTCTTTCTACGGAAGCAAATGTTTGATGGTTTGGTATTCGGCGATTTGGAAATCTTTCACTGTACACTCTTACACATTTGCGGCCATTACCTTCACAAAACCCAAAAACTAGAACAATATCAGTTAATTCATTAATTGAGTACATGACTGACGTTGTCACAAAATCACCGATAACTGAATTTCACAGGTGTCTCAATTTCTATTTTTGTAAATAAAGAATCAGTTTTTTTTTTAGAATATTATTTCTTTGTTGTTTTGACAAATAAAAATATTTTTTTTGTGGGGAAAATAGCAAAACTTTATAAGAGACAAAAAATACGTAAAATTGAATGATCTTGCAGAAAAAAAATATTCCTTATGATTTGACCTGTTGAATAAAAAGATTTAGGTATCTTAAGAAGTCGATGGTCCTAGTTTGACCACTTGCTTTAAACGTAGGATAAAGAAACATATCGCAAAAAGTGCATGGTATCAATGTAATTAAATGTGCCAAATTAGGTTTTCTTACCTAATTTCAAAATAAAAATATTTGATAAATAATGAAAAAAAATAATATCTTTGAGGCCTCGTAGATGGCTTAGGAACCACTTTTGGATAGAGATAAGTTTAGTTAAATCGTCTTATTTTGTTTCAGAGAATATGTGGTAGAGCGCTGTACAGACCATTCGGGGACACCCTGTATAAATGGGTTCAAGAATAAGGATTTAAATCCAAGACTAGGATTTTATTATAAAATTTCTTAAAATATAAACAATTAAACGATTATTTAGAAATAAATAGATTGTGTTTTCAATTTCAGAGAAAAAATTTGAAATAAAATTAATGAAGCTCGAAACTGTCTAAAATTCCTTAAATTTAATATTGAACCCTCACAACCAATGGCTTTTTAATATGAACAAATAAACGATTTTTGATGTAATTCATTCTATAAGGAAATTTATAGATTTTGTTTCAATTCTAGAAATAAATTAGAAATAAAATTAATGAAGCTCGAAATTTTTCTAAAATTCTTTAAATTTATTTTTAAATCCATATAATTTTTTTTCAATACAATTACCAATGGCTTTTGAATATAAACAAATAAACGATGTAATTAATTTTATTGAGAAATTCGTACATATTGTTTCAGTCCTAGAAAAAAAAAAAATGGAAATAAAATTACTGAAGCTCGAAATTATCTAAAAATCTTTAAATTTATTCTTGGACCCTTTATATTCCCTTTTTGTAAATCATTACCAATGACTTTTTAATATATACAATTAAATGATTTTTGATGTAATTAATTTTACTAAGAAATTTATAGATTTTGTTTCGATTACAGAAACAAAATAGAAATAAAATTATTAAAGCTCGAAATTGTCTGAAATTCTTTAAATTTATTCTTGAACCCATTTAAATTACCTTATTGAAAATCATTACCAATAACGTTTGAATATAAACAAATACACGATTTTTGATGTAATTAATTTTACTAAGAAATTCATAGATTTTGTTTTTAATCCAGAAAAAAATGGAAATAAAATTAATGAAGCTCGAAATTGTCTTCAATTTCTTAAATTTATTATTAAACCCGTTTTGAAAATCATTACCAATGGCTTTTTAATATAAACAATTAATCAATTTTGTAATTAATTTTATTAAGAAATTTATAGATTTTGTTTCGATTCCAAAAATAAATTAGAAATATAATTATTGAAGCTCGAAATTTTTTTAAAATTCTTTAAATTTAGTCTTGATTCTACATAAATTTCCTTTTTGAATACCATTACCAATGGCCTTTGAATAAACAATTAAACAATTTTTGATGTAAATAATTTTATCAAGATATTCGTAGATTTAGTTTCGATTGCAGAAAAAAAAATTAAATAAAATTAATGAAGCTCGAAATTGTTTAAAAATCTTTAAATTTATTCTTGAACCCGTTAAAATTTTCTTTTTAAAAATCATTACTAATGACGTTTTAATATATATAGTTAAACGGTTTTT
This sequence comes from Philonthus cognatus, assembly GCA_932526585.2. NCBI lineage: Eukaryota > Metazoa > Arthropoda > Insecta > Coleoptera > Staphylinidae > Philonthus > Philonthus cognatus. Next base: position 33,180,887 of record OW052245.1, on the reverse strand, counting down.
GATGTAATTAATTTTACTAAGAAAATCATAGATTTTGTTTCGATTCCAGAAAAAAAATTGGAAATAAAATTAATAAAGCTCGAAATTGTCTGAAATTCTTTAAATTTATTCTTGAACCCATTTGAATTACCTTTTTGAAAATCATTACCGATTTCGTTTGAATATAAAGAAATACACGATTTTTGATATAATTAATTTTATTAACGAATGTATAGATTTTACGAAAATTCGTATGAAATGCAAACAATACATTTTAATTAATAAGACAACTCAAGACAATAAATACCCATTAAAACAACTACTTCTCGTGTAAATAGACCTCCGGATATTGCAAGGAAAGTAGTTGTTTTAATTTGTATTTATTGTCTTAAATTGTCTCATTAATTGAGACGTATTGTTTGCATTTTATACAAATTTTCGTAATGGTATATATACTCAATGACATTAGAAGCGTAACACCCAGAAGGAGTTATTATTTCAACTTGATTTTTTGCCAGTATGGTAGTCTTACATCAAGAATAAAATGATTACATTTTCAAGAAATTTTATTAAAAAACAATCTAAAAAAAATTAATAATGTGTTTGGCAACCCCTTTGCTGTATACACTCCTGTAGACGTCTGGGCATCGACAAAATGAGATGGTCGATGTCTTCTTGAGGCATCTCGTTCCAAGCAACTTGAATTTCATCGATCAACTGTGCTAGAGTCTGTGGAGGATGGTGCAAAGAGAGAATATTCCCATGATATCCCACACATGTTCAATGGGATTTAAATCCGGCGAACGGGGCGGCCACCAGCTTTATTAAGAAAGTTCATAGTTCGACGAGCAATATGGGGACGTGCGTTATCTTGTTGAAAAAGTACGTCTGGGCGGCCATCTAAATAAGGCAACAAAGTCGGTCGTATGACGTCTTCAACATAACGCGCAGCTGTCATACTGCCTCGAATGAATACAAGAGGTGATCGACTATCATAAGCAATAGCCCCCCAAACCATTACTCCAGCAGTCCTGTGTACATGCCTATCAATAGCAAACCTAAGATCAGGTCGTTCTCCACGGTAGCCTCGTACCCTTCTACGGCCATCATGCGTGCCTAGACAAAATCGTGATTCATTGCTGAATACGACATCGTGCCATTCTGCCTCGCAATGCTGCCGTTCTCTGCACCAGTCCAACCTTTGGCGACAGTGTCTCGCTGTTAAAGGAAGCACTAATCTTGGACGGTACGAAAGAAGCCCAAAGGATTGAATGCGGCGATATAAGGTTCGCATACTAACGGGCCTACCTTCTTCTCCAATCCATTGATCACCGATTTGACGCGTAGTAGCGAAACGGTCTCGCAGGGCTATTTGTCTTAAGCGCCGATCTTGACGTTCTGTGGTACGCCTTGGTTGACCAATTGGTCTTCTTCTTGCTCCTCTACCTTCTTCTGTCCATACCTGATACACACGTATTACAGTTGCTGCAGTGGAATCAATACGGTGGGCAATTTCGCGATAGGACATACCGACATCTCGATAAGCAACAACTCGACCCCGGTCAAAATCGCTCAAATGGTGATATTGTGGACGTCATCGGACTCAAGGCATTTTATTTAAGCTTAACACACTCAACGGAAACACGAAAACTAAAAACATCTGTACTAAACAGCTCATATAAATAGTTTTATCAAAAAAGAAAAAGTGAAATATATATTTTTTTTCACAATAAATATAAAAGGCACAAGGTTGAAATTGTTATCAATGTATGCTTTAAATATAGTCACTCTGTTGCTAAAATATAAATTCAAAAAAATCATTCCTTCTTGGTGTTACGCTTCTAATGTCATTGAGTATATTATGTTCAAAGTGTGCAAACTATAAGAAGTGTAAGCTTATTTTCTCGAATTCAAATAGTTTTGAATTCTAATTATTCTTGTTTATAGATTTTGTTTCGATTACAGAAAAAATAATGGATGTAAAATTAAATAAGCTCGAAATCATCTAAAATTCATTAAATTTATACACCAACCTATTTTTTTTTTTTTTTTAAATAATTACCAATGGCGTTTGAATATAAACAATTAAACGATTTTTGATGTAATTCATTTTATTAATGTCCGTTTGCACCCAAGTCGATTAAGGTAATCAGTGAGTAGTATTCCTTAAAAACTCAGCAATTTTATGTATAAATTATTTACAAAATCGCATAATGATAAAAGAGACATGTTTAGGATATCTTACAAATTTAAAACATTCATATATTCTAGAATTATGACTTAATCAGAGGTTTAATCAATGATTAGTGGTTGATTAAAGTTAATCAGTTAGGGTGCAAATGGGCTTAAGAAATTCATAGATTTTGTTTCGATTTCAGAACAAAATTAGAAATAAAATTAATAAGGCTCGAAATTCTCGAAAATTCTTTAAATTTATTCTTGGACGCATTTAAATTACCTTTTTGAAAATCATTACTAATGACTTTGGAATATAAACAATTTAACGATTTTTGATGTAAATATTTTTATTAAAAAATTCGCAGATTGTTATAGATCCATATAATTTTCTTTTTTCAATACCATTACCAATGGCTTTTAAATATAAACAATTAAACGATGTAATTAATTTTATTGAGTAATTCGTAGATATTGTTTCAGTTCCAGAAAAAAAATGTAAATAAAATTAATGAAGCTCCAAATTGTCTAAATTTTTTTAAATCTATCCTTAAACCCATTTGCTTTTTGAAATGAATTACCAATGACTTATGAATATAAACAATTAAAAGATTTTTGATGTGATTAATTTCTTTCGATTCCAGAAAAAAAGTGGAAATAAAAATTTGTTCGTATACCCATTTAAATATCCTTTTTGACAATCATTGCAAATGACTTTTTAATATAAACAATTAAGAAATTCATAGATTGTGTTCCTATTCCAGAAAAAAAAATGAAAGTAAAATTAATGAACATCGAAATTGTTTAAAATTCTTAGAACTTAGAGCCATTTAAATTTCGTTTTTGAAAATAATTACCAATGACTTTTGAATATAAATAAGTAACCGATTTTTGATGTAATTCATTTTATTAAGAAATTAATAGATTGTGTTTTTATTTCAGAAAAAAAAAATTGGAAATAAAATTAATGAAGCTCGAAATTGTCTAAAATTCTTAAAATTTATCCTTGAACCCATTTAAATTTCCTTTTTAAAAATCATTATCAATCACTTTTAAATATAAATAAATAATCGATTTTTGATGTACTTCATTTTATCAAGAAATTCATAGATTGTGTTTCTATTTTAGAAAAAAAAAATGGAAATAAAATTAATGAAGCTCGAAATTGTCTAAAATTCTTGAAATATATTCTTGAACCCATTTAAATTTCCATTTCCGAAATTGGAATCGAAATTGCCTAAAATTCTTTAAATTTATTCTTGAACCTATTAAAATTTTCATTTCGAAAATAATTACCAACCTTTCAATATAAATAATAAAAAACAATTGTTGATGTAATTCATTTTTTAATAAATTCATAGATTGTGTTTCGATTCCTCGAAAGCTCGAAATTTAAATAATTTTAAATATATTCTTGAACTCAATTAAGTTTCCTTTTTGAAAATCTTTTGATTCACGCTATAAAAAAAAACAAATATAAATACAGGGAATTTTCCTTTCAAGTAGGTAAACATATCCCGATGGATGTAAATGTTAAAGCATTTGTTATTTATAGTTCAATTTGAAGCTTCTAACCAGTGTTTCCACTTCCAGGTTAAGCATGAACTAAAATTTCGAGTTTAGAAAAGCCTGAAAATTTGGGTTGGTCGCGTAGCGAAGCGAAGCGACCAAACCAAATTTTCAGGCTTTTCTAAACTCAACATTTTACTTCATGCACCATGCGTACACAACACTGATTAAACGTGACGTTTAAATTATACTGAACTCCACTTGAAATCAGTCTTTTAACGCGTGGTGCATAAAGTTAAATTTCAAGTTTACAAAAGCCTAAAAATCTAGTTTGGGCGACTAGACCAATTTTTTAGGGATTTCTAAACTCGAAATTTTACTTCATGCTTAACCTGTATGTCAAAACACTCGTTAGAAGTTTAAATTGAACTATAAAAAACAAATGCTTTAACATTAACATGCATCAGGTGATGTTTACCTACCAAATTTTCAGGCTTACTAAACTCGAAATTTTACTTCATGCTTAATCAAGAAGTGGAAACACTCGTTAAAAGCTTCAATTAAATTTTAAAATAATGAATATTTAAAAATGTACAAAGTATACATCAGAATATGTATATTTAAAAGAATTCCCTGTATGGAGTCTTATTTGTTTGAAATAAAAAAAAAATCTCATTTGTATAAAGATGTATCAATTCAACAACTATTCATACATAGGTATGAAGACATGACATTGACTTGTCCAAAAAGAATAAACACACAAAAAATCATGAATTTCCAATTTTGAAATCAATCTACAACTGTATAGATTTTTTTTTTTTCTAAATCCATAAAGTTGTACTTTGCTGAGTAAAATAGCCTTGGGTCAATATTTCGGGTTTTACTATACTGGCAATTCGATAGTGAGCAGATTGCTCGAATGGGGGAATTCCCCGTTACCAAAACATTGAATATATTATCCTAATCTTTTGACTTAATTAACCGTGAAATTGTTTTGATGGTGAGTAAGAAATAAATCGTTACCATACCTTTTTACTGGATTATAAAGTTTAGTGGTATTGGTTTTAAGTATCTTACCAAATTTTATCAGACCCTTCTGATTGTGACTGGACATTTAACCCATTAAACGTCACTGCTGCAATAAGACAAGATTATTCATTTTTTTAAATTAAAACACCAAATAAGCTAATTTGGTACATTGTATTATTTGACCGCACTTGATAATATGTAAAGAAAAATGTAAATATTTTATTGTACAAATTATTTTAGACTTTTTTAAAGCATATATGTATGCGTGAGCTGTAACTTTTCCGATAATCGTTTGTGTTTTAAAGTAGTTTAATTTAAAGTCCTAAACGATTGTTTTCCACTCCCAGATTAAGCATGAAGTAAAATTTCGAGTTTAGAAAAGCCTGAAAATTTGGTTTGGTCGCGTAGCGCGTAGCGCTACGCGACCAAACCAAATTTTTAGGCTTTTCTAAACTCGAAATTTTACTTCATGCGCCACGCGTATGAAACACTGATTTTAAGTGAAGTTCAAAATATTCTACTAAAGCAGTATGCTGAACACGTGTATTCGAACATCACATCACATCAGTGTTTAGTACGCGTGGCGCATGAAGTAAAATTTCGAGTTTAGAAAAGCCTGAAAATTTGGTTTGCTCGCGTAGCGCTACGCGCTACGCGACCAAACCAAATTTTCAGGCTTTTCTAAACTCGAAATTTTACTTCATGCTTAGTCTGGGAGTGGAAAACACTCGTTTGAAAGTTAAATTTGAAATATTTGTAAAAACAACAAATATCTAAAGATTTACAGCTTATACAGTAAATTGAGATATGTCTACTTAAAAGAAAAACTCTGTGTATATCTGATATAGTAATAAATAATATGCAGTGCACAAAAGATTTCTTTGGGCATCAGAAACATTCCAGGGCTGAAAGGGTGAAAAGAAACATTCTCAGTATGTAATACAATAAGTCATTTATAGAAAGAAGTGTAGAATTTTAATTAAAATCAACTTTTAAAAGTCACTCTATAATTTAATGAGTTAATGGGAAAAGTACTATGATCAACATGTCACTATTTTTTCATTTATATTTTATATTTGAAGTATGTAATAAAAAGGTGTTAGATATAAAAAGTTTTCTAATAATTTCAAATCGATATTTATTAGATTTTTTGTCTGAATTATTCCTGATTTACGTTGAGGTATTTTGCAGTTTAGTGAACAAGATACTAAGAGATAAATATCATTTACGTGACTGAATAGATCAATTGAGTCAGAAATGTAGTCCTCGACAATATTTTAAATTAAAATAAAATCAATTAAAGTACATTTATTTTCAGTTATAACAATAATATACTCGTAATATAATTTATTTATGTTATTAACTTGAAGTTTTACATTTGTCATCATCAAAATATAGTATTGGCGAAATGTAGCATGCAGTAATAAATAAATATAAATATGTATAGGTGAATTGGTTATTGGTTTTAAAATAAGTGAGTCAACGCATTTAAGAACAAATTTTGATTTTTCTGGACTGTTTCGAACAAATTGATATTAGTATCTTCACCACAAATTATTTTATCTGAAATGACTATAAAATTAAGCATTTGATCCTCAATATATATAATTTATTAGTGGATCTTGAGAATTTTAAATAAATTCGACTGTTGATACGTTTTTAGTGTCTTTGAATTCAAGTGTTCAATTTAGGGGCCTCACAACTTTATTTGACTATTGATACGTTTTTAGTAAGTCTTAGAATTAAAGTGTTATATTTGGGGGCAATCTCCGTTTCTGGACTGGACAGTAAAAAATGGTCAATTTTTAGTTACATTATGTAAAAGTAAAACACATATTCTTAAAACTTCAAATTTACTTGAATAGAATTCCCAAAAATATATAAACTTTCTCTCAACGTTAACAAACTGAAAGGAAAATCGCACACGCCAAAAGTTGACTCTATATAAAGTCATAAGTTTTACAATAAAAAATACTGTAAAAGAAGGTTTCGACAATTGTCTAACGAGTGTCTTCCACCTCCCAGGTTAAGCCGCTCGGTTGCGTAGCGAAGGGGAGCGACCGAGCCAAATTAGGCTATTCTTAATTCGAAATTTTACTTCGCGCGCCGCGCGTATATGCTGATTTAACGTGAAATTTTCCGAAATAAATTTTAAAGCGAAATAAATTTAGTATATCAATTATCAATTGTATTAATGATGGGGAATCTGCTATAATGGACACCACTATTTTTTGTGTATCAATGTTTACAGTACCATCAAATTAAAAAATATTAATTTTAACAAACTTAATAAAGCGCAATACACAGATTGTCCCAGGATAGGTGGAAGGCTGTATAGGTATTTTTTATTTTAAGTATACATACAGGGATATTTTCTTTTACTTATACATTTATATATTCCACACATGGATTTATTTTCGCTCTACATATCCATATTTGTACAATTTCAGATATTCGATATTTCTGAAAAGTGTTCAATTTGAAGCTTCTACCGAGTGTTTCCACTCCTAGATTTAGCATGGAGTAAAATTTCGAATTTAGAAAAGCCTGAAAATTTGATTTGGTTGCGTAGCGAAACGGAGCGACCAAACCAAATTTTCAGGCTTTTCTAAATTCGAAATTTTACTTTATGCGCACCGCGTAAGAAACACCGATAAGTGAACATATAATATTTATTCTTCTGAATAATAATAATTGGCTTATCATAATCTTTTAACAAATATTTTGACACTTATTTTGAAGAATTCAAAATTATACATTCTAACTTGACAACATTTTTAATTTTAAAAAAGCTAATTATAAAAATAAATGTATGCTATGTATTTTAAGATTAAGCAATATCTGCCTAAGTTGTTGATAAATCTATAAACATTTTATTTGATTAATTATGCTCAACGTAAATTTGATTGAAAATTCACTTGTTTTGTCTTACTAATAGCAATCTGCCTAAGTTGTTGATAAATCTGTAAACATTTTATTTGATTAATTATGCTCAACGTAAATTTGATTGAAAATTCACTTGGTTTGTTTTACTAATAACACTAATTCACAGCCAAAATGTACATTTAATGACACTGTATTGTTTTTATGTATTTTGACCCCCTTAACTCAAAAATCACATTATGTTTTCTTATGGATAGGTTTTTGAGATATGAATTTTTGAATTATTCCTTTGTTTTTTTTCGGATGTAGCTTCACATGTTAGGCCATATCTCGGGTTAGAAACGTCCGATTGGGTCATACAAGCTATCAAATTTAAGATAATCGAATCTCCAACAATCGTTTTCCACATTGTTTTCAATTGGTCCAATAGTTTGTGTTATGGGCCAAAATATATGAGAAACATCGATTTTTTTCGCCAAAATAAAAATCGAAAACTCACTCTACCGCTATGTTAAAGTAGAAACCCTCAAATTATGAAATTATGGCCAGTTTCATATTGTTTACATGTAGATCACACTTTAACGAAGAAAACTAGGTCACGATGAAGAAAATCTATGTATAAATACCGGAGTTATGAGCAATTGAGTGAACGTATGAACATTGAAATTTTACTCTTTTATTGTATTTTTTTCCTACTTACAGTATATTGACGTATTAAATCTGAAATAAATTAAAAGTGTGGCACATCACTGAATTCAGAAAAAAATTCTCTATAAAAAATTTGAAAATTTAAAATGGCGCCCATAAGAAAAACAAAAGTTAGCTACGGTTCCTAGGAAAATTGTAGACTTTCAATAAAATAAAGTATTATACTAGATTCCTTAATAAAAAGTGCATGATGTCAAACTTGTACATGTCTAAATTCAATAGTTTCGGAGTAAAAAAATGTAATCAAAATTTTAAAAAATAATTTTTTTCACAATATCTCAAAGACGAAAGAAGATGTTTCGAATTTGTTTTCAGATTATTATTGGACGCTAAAATACGCAACTTTTGCCTAATTTACCCTACTCTCGATCTCTTTAAATAATTGAGATCCCCATGCATTCAGTCGAAATACGGACACTCTATTTATGAAATGAAATAAAACACTTTAACTTTGTTTGTATAACACACTATTTTTATTTTTATTTTCGTGACTGCAGTTTCGGCAATTCAACTTGCCATTATCAAACAGACAAAAAAAACTCTGTTTGATAATGGCAAGTTGAATTGCCGAAACTGCAGTCACGAAAATAAAAATAGTGTGTTATACAAACAAAGTTAAAGTGTTTTATTTCATTGAATTAACATGTAGAAGCCTCCACAGTTCATACTCTATTTATGGTTTCTTCTTAGAGAAACGGACCTAGAGAGGAACACAAGACAAAGCAAGGACCAAAATCATTTCTAAACTACTAACATAACATTGAAATTCAATAATAAAAATAAATAAAATTAATTAAATAAACGTTTTCTATATAAATAGGGGAAACATTACAAAAACAGAGGAACATTTGAATGTTGGTACCTTTTAATTCAATTGCTCATAACTCCGATAGTTATCCATAGATTTTCATCATCAATACATTGTTTTCTTTGTAAAACTGCGATCTGTACGTAAACAATAAGAAAGTGGTCATAATTTGACATTTTTTATTTTTGTATGGCGATAGAGTGAATTTTTGATTTTTATTTTGGCTTAAAAAATCGAAGTCACTCATGCATTTTGGCCCATAACACTTAAACTACTAAACCAATTGGAATACAATGTTAAAAACGATTGTTCAAAATTCTATTACCTTTAATTTGATATCTTGTGCGACCCGATCGGGCATTTCTAACTCGAGAAATGGTCTAAAATGTGAAGCTACCTCCAAAAAAACAAAAGAAAAATTCAAAATTTCATATCTCGAAAACCAATCCACAGAAAAAATGTAATATGGTTTTCAAGTTTTGCGGGCCAAAATACATAAGAAAAATTTAGTGTCATTAAATGTTCAGATTTCTTTTTATTTTGCAAACTTGTGTAATTAGTAAAACAAACCATTTCAATTAAAAACCTCTATATTAGTAAAAATGTTTTACCAAGTGATTATTGAGAAACAAGTAAATTATATGTAAATTTGAGTTTCTATTCGTTCAATGATTGTTGGAAAAAATACATTATAAGAAGAAACAAAGACATCTTTTAAATATATACTGTACATAACACATAATCACACTAATCAAGACAATAAAAGCAAGATAAGCTAATGCAAATCCTTTTACAGGAAAACTCAAAATTTCCCGACACATATCACATCAAATGGTATTTGATTTAATTCCTGAAACAATTTAAGTGTTCCCACAATTCCCATTTAACATAGATAAAACGCGGGAAAAGGTCACGTGTGATTGCTTTAAATGGTGTATTAATATTTATTAAATCCTTGAAAAAATATTATATTGGCAATACGGCGATAATATTCGGATTGATAAGGGTTCTTTTAAATCGCTGTACTTGAACTTGACCTTGCGCTATTTCTGTTATTGTGATTTTTTGTTTCTATTACGGATTTCTACAATTAATTGGAAAGTGCGTTTATTGTAAGATTTATATGTGAATTTTATCATAAGCTTGAACGCTCACAATTGATTTTTTTTAAATTATACTGAAAAACGGCTCGTGTTGTGAAATTTTCAAAACATCATAAAGTCATTTGTCAGTCGCTCCTGTCAATGTTAATCTAACCTAGTTTTATAAACATTTTTATTTTATTCGGTATTTCAACATGCATTCACACAAAGGAATATAAGCTAGTGTCCCTGTATTTAAGAGAGTAGCGCAAACTGGCATCCATCTTGACGCCTTTAGGCGCCACATTCAAACTCAATCAATTTAACAGGACGATCGTCAATCATAATAGAATATGATTGGTATAGTTTAAATTTGGCGCCTAAAGGCGTCAAGATGGATGCCAGTTTGCGCTACTCTCTTAAATACAGGGGCACTAACATAAGCAAGTATACACCGTTCCATTTGTTTCTGGATCCCGCCTAGCCATGCTTTCGTGTTGTTATGTTGCAGTATCAACATTTACATTTTTTATTAATTGCCACTCCTGATTCCTTATTTTAACAGTGTTGCAATAATTTATGATATCATAAGTAATCCTCTTTTTAATTTTCAAGAGGTTTATTGTTAATCTTGCAACAATTATTTCGCAACGCGGTCGCTTCTTCGAGCATTTTATTATTAAATCAAATTAATCTAGTGTTGCAATGCTAAATAATAAAAGTGGAATGAGGGCTTAAAAATTGTTTGACATGAAAATTATCAGTATCACAAGAGGGTGGGAATAAATTTGCAATTCTACAAAAAAATACTGAGGGCCAACAGAAGAGAGAATGACCAAAATTAAGGTGGATGGATGGAGTTGATCAAAATGTGTTAACGGGAAGACCCAAGCGAGAAATACAAATGGATGACGAAATAAGTTTGCAGAGCCGAATTCATTATATTTGTTATATACAATATTATTGCTGTGTTTGTATGTACAAAAACCAAGTAGTAAATTCTGTTAATCTTAAAACTGCATATTATTATCCTTTTATATCTGGAAATTTGTAAAACAGGCAACAGTGTAAGATCACAATAGTCAGAAATTATAACCTTAAAATCGAACATCTGACAGTGACATTTAAAAACCCTGATTTAAAACACAACCAGCCCCATTTACAATACTTAAACTGTCACTTTTCCATAGCTAGGCGAGATCCAGAAACAAATGGAATATATAATAGTAGTTTTTGTTTGTTTTGTTTTTGTTCATATAAGAGATTGACAGAATCTGACATTTGTGTCAGGGATGAGAAAACGAAAATTAAGCTGCGACTTTACTTTTTCGTTCGTTTTATAGAAGGAAATCTATAAAAAAGGATATGGAATGCCTTCTTTATTGTGTTTTTAAGCGAACATTTGATATATAATATTATATATAAGTTTAAATAATGATCACAAAAAATATATTTTATAGAAAACATGAATTCAAAAAGGCTTGAATTTTATGTAGGAAGATTTAGAATATGTGACAATATGGTAAAATGGTTTTCCAGTTACTTAAATAACCGACAGCAGTTTGTTAAAATTGATAATTTTATATCTAAAGCAGTTCATGTGACATCTGGTGTGCCTCAGGGATCTCATTGTGGACCAATCTTGTTCTTGCTTTTCATTAATGATATTGGTAGTATCATGCAAAACTGTAGGTACCTTATGTTTGCAGATGACTTAAAGATTTTTAGAGTCATTGAAACGGCTACTGATCAGAGACTTTTACAACATGATTTAAACAATTTATCTACCTGGTGTACCAACAACTGTCTACAACTTAACTTAAAGAAATGTATGGCTATATCTTTTGGTCGAAATAGACGTAATTTAGTTGAGTACTCTATAAATAACTACAATTTACCATTTGTTGAGAAAGTGCGTGATTTAGGGGTTATATTTGACTGCCGCTTAACCTTCATCCCACATATAAACAGTATTATAAGTAGGTCTCTTTCGACGTTAGGTTTTGTAAACAGATTCTCTAAACAGTTCAGTATAAATACATTCAGAACTCTTTACGTTACTTTAGTTCGCCCTCATTTGGAGTACTGTTCTGTAATATGGACACCACATTTTAACAACCACAGTGACTTAATTGAAAAGGTCCAAACTAGATTTTTATTACTTGCTTCACATAAGCTAGGTATTGCCCGGATAAATTATAGCCGATCTTATATGCTAAATGTATTAAATTTAAAATCTCTGCGCTACAGAAGAGTTATGCTAGATTTGTGCTATGGGTACAAACTAATTAATGGCTTTGTGAACAGTAGCATATTGGTTGGGGCATTAAACTTTAATTTTTATTCATCCACTGTTCTACGAAACAAACCTTTGTTTCGTTTAAACACCCATCGCACAAATTATGCCTCTAATAATCCTGTTTGTCGCATAATGAAATATTGTAATATACTAAATACATTTCCAAACTTTTTAATATTTTGTAATTCTTACAATATGTTTAAGCGCCACCTTTCGCTCATTGATCTTGTAGTTGTTTTTTAATTGTATTTATTAGCTAATTGTAACTTGAATTTTATAACTATCATGTGCATTGTATTATTTGTTATATGTTTAGTTTACACACATTTATTATTATATATATATTTAATGTAAAATGGAGATTTCCGTACAAATAAATAAATAAATGTGTAAAAAAATCACATTTTGTTTAGGGATTCATTTAAAGAAAATATGTTAAATAAACACACGTCCGATTTTAAATTCTACAGTGTGTCCCAAACCACTCGTATCAGGCTTTTTTGATCCCCGAGAGCCGATAAAAATGACGTTGGCAAAACCCAGCATTATTAGTTTATGTCCAGTTTTACAAACTTCAGAGAAATCATATTCAAAGATTAAATTTATTTCTCGATTAAAATAGACATTTTTCATGGCATGTATGCAACAATTTATAAATTCTATTCAAAGATTAACTATTATACAAACTTCAGAGAAATCATATTCAAAGATTAAATTTATTTCACGATTTAAATTGAAATTTTTCATGGCATGTATGCAACTATTTATAAATGTTATTCAAAGATTAACTATTTGTCGATTTACCTGTTATTCGTAAAACCCAGCAAAAATATAATCAATCTAAAATGTACTGTATTTGGACATAAAACAATATGAATTTAATCAACTTAAAATATGTATAAGTATTAATAAAAAAATGATTTTTGTTTATTTATTTACGGGAATCCTCTATTATTGTATAAAGTATTTTACAAACTTTTAACAATAAAAGATTTTCCATTCACAGTTGCTTCAAGGAAATAAGAAATATATAGTTTTTATTTTAATTTTGACACAAAATTATTAATCAACTTAACGTTTTGTTGAAAAATCGCCCATTTAGAAATGTTGCGAAAATTCAATATGTTTTTTTAATATTTTTGACATCACAACCTTAGATTATGATTTTTTTTTTATTATTTGCAAAACACTTAGTTGTACTTTACTATAATTACAATCTGATCACAAATGGATCAATGAGTAATATTTAGCTAACTTAATTTACTAAAGGTTTAATACTAAGGGTTTACTCATTAGTATCCCTTAGATTTTAATAACTTAATTACACTAATTAATGTGTACACTAGCACTATGCTCTGCTTTTGCACTAACACAATATTAAACTAACTCGAACGGTTTAGTCCGCTGTAGTCTTCTGGTCAAATTCGTGTTATCGAGGAGCTGGATGGCTTCGATGTTGACGTGTTGAAGAAGTCGCTGTTCATGACTCTTGGCAAATTTGTGTATTGTCTCATTAACAGTATCCATTTCCAAGTCCCTGTGGAGGTCACTGTTTCGGAAATACCAAGGAGCATTACAATACTCCTCAGTACTTTATTTTGGTATCGCTGGATTATTTCTATATTGCTCTTTTTGGCACAACCCCACAGCTGGATGCCATATGTCCATACGGGCTTAATAATTTGTTTATACAGCAGTAATTTATTGTAGAATGACAGGGTGGAGTTCTGACCAAGCAGCCAATACATTTTTCGAAATTTGATGTCCAGTTCTTCTTTTTTCTTTTTGACATGAGCTCTCCAGCGTAGCTTAGCGTACAGTGTAAAACCCAAATATTTTGCTGTATCAGCATATGGTACCTGGATATCATTCATACTAACAGGGATATGTTGATTTCTATTATTTGTGAAATTGACGTGGACCGATTTAGTTTCATTCAATTTGATTCGCCATTGCTTAGTCCAGATGTTAATTTTATTTATTGAGGTTTGCAGATTTACTGCTGCTTCTTCGTGATCTCTGCCTACAGCCAATATAGCTCAGATTATGATGATAACATAATTAATTTAGCTACTTTAAATAATTAGTCATAAAATACGTAATATCTCGCTATTACTGTAATTTTCAGCCAGAATTAAAATATTGTTCGTGGTAACACCGCATTTTCATATGTTCCAACTTCGCTCTAATTAAATTTGAAGTAATTTAGAAGATATGTTACACTGTTTTTATTTATATTTGTGGAAATGTATTTCATTTGGTCAATTATTTAATTGAAATTTGCTTCTACTCACAGATTAAGCATGAAGTAAAATTTCAAGTTTAGAAAAGCCTGAAAATTTGGTTTGATCGTGTAGCGAAACGGAGCGATTAAACCAAATTTTCAGACTTTTCTAAACTCGAAATTTTACTTCATGCGCCTGGCGCTTATAACACTGAAATAGTGTCAAGCTCAAAATATACGGCTTTAAAATACTGCTTTTGTAGTATACTTTGAACTTCATTTGAAATCGGTGTTTTATACGCGTGGCGCACGAAGTAAAATTTCGAGTTTAGAAAAGCCTGAAAATTTGGTTTGGTTTGGCTACGCGGCTTTTCTAAACTCGAAATTTTCCTTCATGCTTAACTAAGGAGTGGAAACACTCGTTAGAAGATTTAAAATAAACGATTTTAACAAGCAATGATTGGCTGTAATTTTACAGGATATGCATCTAGATATTTATACTTTAATAAAAAAAATCGCTTTATATAAATATGTATACTTAAAACAAAAACTCGCTGTATGTAGGTACAAATTTTTAAAAAAGATTACTCTATTATTCAATCATACTAGATCTACGAAAAGCCTTCGATTATTTATTACAATAAAACGGAAAATATCCAATATTGTTGTATCTAAATCTTAACATAACTTGAAAAATTTCAATCATATGTATTATATAAACAAGTCAACTAATGTTGATTTGATAGACTAAAATGCTGTAATTAGTTAATATCCATGTTTTTTCTTTAATTTTAAAAATTATGTGTAATCATGTATGGATATTAATTTTCTTCTTCTTTTGCTTATTAAACGTTCTTGGCATCTATGTAAATTGATCTATGTAAATTGATCTATGTAAATTAATAATATCAAATGTTGCCATCAAATGTTTGAATGCTCTGCTAAGCGAAATAATGGCTTTACTGGCTATATACTAACACTTTTTAAAACTCGTCTATATGAGTATGAGTATCTATGCGTAAAGGAACCCCATTCTCTATCCGAAATATAGTTACCACTTTTTTTTTATACCTAATACTTAAATATGTAATTATGTTTATTATTACTAGGTATTACCTGTATTGTAATTTCTATTGGTTATTTTTATATACAAGATGCGGCAGGGAAACTTGCTGATTTTAATTGGGGGCCTTATTCGATAGACGGGGTCTTGAAGTTTTGTTACCGCTCAAGCCAGTCGTCATGCGTTGGACAAAGGAGAAGCGTGCGTTCACCGTCGAGGCCTACTTTTCCAATAGCCGTTCGGTGGTTGCCACCCAACGTGCCTTCCGAAGTCGGTTCAATATTCATCCCACGGGTCCCGTTCCTGGCAATCAATCGTTTCGTGGGTGGACGCATTCAGAGAAAGTGGCAGTGTGGCAAAAAAGGACTTGGAGGTCAAAGAACTTCCAGAACACAAGAAAACGTCGAGAGGGTGAGGCTGTCGTTTTTGCGCTCTCCCCTACGTTTTTTCTCCCAAAACTTGAATAAATGGAACTTGGGGACGTATGGTTCCAGCAGGACGGAGCCACGGCACACACAGCGAGAACTTCAATGGAATTTTTGAGGGAACACTTCTACGAGCGCCTAATCTCCTTGAGGGGTGACGTACTGTGGCCGGCGCGCTCCCCCGATTTGGGTCCCTGTGACTTCTTTTATCGGGATATCTCAAATTTATTGTATACAATGACAAACCACGGACCCTGCAACACCTGAAGGATAATATTCGCTAAGCCATCGCCAACATTCCCGTCGATATGCTCGAAAGAGTGGAGCAAAACTTCAGATAGTGGGTGGATCAGTGTATCGCTAATGAGGGCCGCCATTTGTCCGATGTCATTTTTAAAATTACTTAAAAGAAAAATTCAGGATGTGTACAATACGATAAAAAAAGAATTAAATCAATATGTGAAATACTTTTTCTTTGATTGACCTTTCAAAACAGCAAGTTTTCCTGCCGTACCCTGTACATATGTATTTTGTTCTTCTCTGTTAATTTTCTAGTTATAAGTAAATGTTTATTTTTGATACTTTTTTATTAATAAGTGTGTTGCATATTTTGTACACTAATTTTTAAAAATAAATATATTTAAATTAAATTAAAAGCAAAGAAACCTTGCTCATGGTTGGTTAAACTTACCTAAAAACTATTCTAATGTATATTTTAGTCTACTTTCATAATTAATTAATTTTGTGGTTAAAAGAGATCTATTTTTTTATTCCTATCAATTGTCCAGACTAAAAAAACAAGTATGCTTAGATATTTTATTAATGATGCCTGCACAAAATTTCAAGGTGATTGAAAAGGAAAACAGCGTAATCCACACGAATGCAACTTATATTTGTTGTTGTACAATTGTTTATTTTTAAATTGACAACTACATATTTACAGATTAAAAGTTTATTGGTTAAAAATTTACAACTTTTTAGCAATAAAAGGTTCTTAATAACTTAATATATGAACAAGTTGTGCTGCGACTTTATTCAAATATTAAACATGTTCAATTCTGATATCACCGCTTTAGAAGAAAAAGTCACTTAATGACGTTTTTCTTTACATACACAATATAATCTATCTTAGTGATTGAAATATTATCAATAGTAAAATAACGTGGGATTAAATCTTATAAATTATTTATAAGATTTGATAAAGCGAAGAAGTTAGATAAATTAAATTCGCAATTGTTTGCAGAATATTTACAAAATATAATATAAAAAAATGTATATCGACTTGCTACACAAATTTAGTTTCGTTTTTGAAAATTATTAATGAAACAACTACTTCCCGAGCTAATAACCAAACCGATATTAAATTAAACAATGAATATTTGAGTTGCACAACAGATTTACTGTTCTGTGCATAATTTATAAGCAAAATGTAACATCAGGTCAAATTATTCTCTCACCAAACAAATTTAACCAACAGAAAATTGAAATAAATTGAAAAAATGCTAGGGAATGAATATCAATTAATATTCATTCCCTGTCCAGCGGCAATTCGTTAGGAACGTAGTAAAAACTCGTCGCTCATTAGGTCAAGTTTAGATCGCAAAATAATTTCGGCTCGAGATGTAGGCCGTCCACGCAAAAATGGAAAGTACTCGTACATTAGCAAATCTAGATTATTTGTATGTTTTATTCCCATCAAACCGAAGTGAAAACCTATCAAGATCTTCAACCCACATAGGCGAAAAGATTGAAAGAAATACGCCTTCGTCCCAGATTTTGAATAGAGTATTGTGAAATTTGCAAATGTTGTATAATTTAGTAATATTGGTGAACTGAAGAAGGACATATAATGAAAAAATAATGCTATTAGGTAACTGAAAATTGATAAAGAAAAAAATAATATAACAAGAGAATGAATTGGTCAATCAATTGAGAAGATAAAAAATAAAAGATTGTTACACCTCATGTTTTTTTTATTCCTGTTGCAGATATGATATCGATACCATAGTTCACAGGTGTGTTAAGTAACTTTAAGAGCAATAAATTCGAAAATGTTGAAAACTTACAATCTATACTTTTATGATTGTTATATTTTTGCTAGTTACAAAAAACAATTTAAGCAAATGCTAAAAATAAGAAGCTTATTATTAATGCGTGCACATTAGTTGTCCTTTGTGACATCCTTGTTATTATTTTATTCCATTGTATCATACTTTCTATTTCTTTATTTATGGATATTTCCTTTTTACAGTATTACAAAATTGTCTAACAACAAAATAGTAATATATAGGTACATACAAATTACAACATATAGATATCGCGCTAAACACATTATTAACAAAATGTTTGTGATTATCTACCCTTAATATATTTTTTTTACATATAAACAATATTTAGGAAAATATTGTATCAATTTGTTACTTAAAAAAATAATAACCAGAAAAATAACCAATTTTCAGTATTTCTTACAATATTTTGTGTACATTTTATTTTTATTTTTCGATGTTTCTACTTCCCGAGATATACAAAATGGTATATAGGGAAAGTTAAAATTGTATAAATAAATTTATGTTATTGTTACTTACAACCCATTTTTTAAAATTTGTTCTCTTCCCGTTGTTATAATTATATTTTAAATTTATTTATACCCGGTATTATAAACGATTACTTTTATTTTTATTTGTGTAGTAAATTATGGGCAGATAAAATTGCGTATTATGAAGCAAACCTATTAAATTAATAGCAATTCTAGAAATACATAATTTAGTTAGTAGATTACCAACCGAAATTGTTCATTTTCAATCAAATTGGAAATTTAGTATAATTCCTTATAATTGTGGAGAAGCGACCAAACCAAATTTTCAGGTTTTGCTAAACTCGAAATATTGCTTCATGCGCCACGCGTATAAGACACGGATTTCAAATGAAGTTCACTTGTTCACAATATTTCAGTGTTTTCAGTGTTTAATATGCGTGGCGCATGAAGTACAATTTCGTGTTTAGATAAGCCTGAAAATTTGGTTTGGTCGCTCCGTTTCGCTGCACGACAAAATCAAATTTCCAGGCTTTTCTAAACTCGAAATTTTACTTCTTGCTTAATCTGGGAGAGGAAAGCACTCGTTTAAAGCTTTAAATGGAACTAATTTAAAAAAAGCGTATGCATATGCATAAAAATCCCCGGGTTGCTTCTGACTTGAAAAAGTATTGTTTTGTATAAATGTTTTTCAATAATCATTATGTACCTACTATATATACACTGTAAATACTTCTTTGGGACTTGTATTGTATGTAACTTTAACTTTTTTAAATAAATAAATGTCAAATTTCAAAATGTAGGCTGGAGAAATTATTCTTAACAGAATTGTAGCAGATTTTATGGCCGTAAAACATTGTTTATTTAGATATTAATCCGAAGAAGAATCTATTAAGCGTGCGAACGAATTATAATCAAGGATTTTATATATAAAGTATCTCATGTAATAATTGGTTGAATAACTTGTTAAAAACCGGTTGGAATTAGTTAACAAACAATTTCATAAATTGCTTAATATAAGTTTAGGCAAGTAATATTTTCGAGGCTCTTCAAAATTGTATTCAAAAACAGATACATAGTTTTTTAAATAATTAGGTATTTCTTTCTTTCAATATCCTCTAGGTTTTTTTCGGATCGTTACGGGGAAATTTTTTTTAGTATACACATCCTTTTGAATATCATTCAAATTAAAGCATCTAACGAGAGTTTCCACTCCCTGCTTACGCATGAAGTACAATTTCGAGTTTAGAAATGATTGAAAATTTGATTTGTTCGCTCTGCGAAGCGGGGCGAACAAAGCAAATATCAGGCTTTTCTAAACTTGAAGTTTTACTTCATGCATCACGCGTATAAAACACTGAAATAATCTCAAGTTTCAAATATATTTCTAAATCAGTATGGTAAACCAGTATATTTTGAACTTCAAAGTATTTCAGTGTTGTATACGCCCGGCACATGAAGTAAAATTTCGAGTTTAAGAAAGCCCAAAAATTGGGATTGGTCCCTCCGTTTCACTACGCGACCAATCCAAATTTTCAGGCTCTTCTAATCTAGGGTTAGAAACACTAGTTAGAAAAAATGTCATTTAAATTAAATTTACAGCGTATTGAGGAGAGAATGACATTGAGGATTTAAATAAAAACAGATTAATTCTGATTTGGGATCTTTAATTTACGAAATGATATCTAGTATAAGATGCAATTATTAAGTCGTTGTGATAAAGGTGATAAAGTATCTTAAATTAATGCCTAATCAATCCTTAATTAACAAGAAAGATAAAGAAAACAGATTTTTTTAAAGAACTAAATTTCACAGTTTTTTTTAGGATTATACAAAAATCTTGAAAAATGTTTCAAATCAATTTTTAAGTTGAAATGAAGTAATATATCTTAAATTAAACCAGTCCCTCTTTGCAAGTAATTAAGTCTGCCAAAAAGTTATATTTACAGTACACTTAGATAATCTATAAAAAAATTAAATAAAACATGCTATGATATATTTAGGCTAAATAATATAGTTGACACCAGTGCATTATTTAATGTAAAGTATAGTTATCATACGCACATTTATCTTGTAATATTACATTGTGGAGTAGCATAGCAAAATGCGAAAGAATATTTATTGCACAAAAAAGGATTTTAATCCTCATAAATAATCTGCAAACAATATTTTAATAAAAATTAAAATTTTGACAGTTCCGTGTACAAAACCACATGCATAACAAATCAACACATACATTGCTATAATACAAGAAATGCAAGTAGTCTGGTAATTGAAAAACATAATTCAAAAAAATTTTAAAAGTCGCCTAGTTATACAGGGTGTCCGTATTTCAACAGAATGTATGGGGATCACGGTTATTTAAAGAGATAGAAAATCCGGTTAAATTGGGGCGAAATTGCGCAATTTAGGGCCTAATAATAATGTAAAAACAAATTTGAAATATCTTCTTTTCTTTTTGAAATATTGTCATTTACAACTTTGACATTATACAGGCACCTTTTAACAATATCTCTAGTTACATATTTTATTTTACCCAAGGACCATAACCAACTTTTGTTTTTCTTATTGGCGCCATTTTGAATTTTCATAGTTTTTGGAAAAATATTTTTTGCTGAATTCAATGACGTACCACACTTATAGTTTATTGTACATTTTATATGTAAAATTTTAATCATTTGTTTTTTGTAAAGAGTACATTGAAAACAGTTGACTAACTCACTTATTTGACAACTCCTAAGACCCATAATTTGCTTACATATCACCCCTGAAGACAGGCATCCGACGATACATATTATAACAGTTGTGATGTGTTTTAAAGTAACGAGTGTCTTCCACTCCCAGACTAAGCATGAAGTAAAATTTCGAGTTTAGAAAAGCCCCGCGTAGAAAATTTGTCGAGGGTCGCGCAGCGACCCGAGACAAATTTTCACGGGGCTTTTCTAAACTCAAAATTTTACTTCATGCGCCACGCGTATAATCCACTGATTTACAGTTAAGTTAAAAATATATATCAAGAGTTATATATTTTTAATTTAACTGTAAATAAGTGGTTTATAAGATGATGTGATGCTGATCAATATTTATTGAGATATAGCGAAAACTGTAAGAATTACTTTTTTTGTGAATAGTTTTGAAATAATAATAATAATAAAAGTAGAATAAATTTAGCTTGTGCAACTTTTATGTGTTAATCGACACTAATTATTATTATTACAAGAGATTGATAGTTATTAATTAATTTTGAGTGCTAACAATAATTGACTGCTGTCAAGATTTTATTGATTAACATATTTGACGTCATTATTTCTAAGGCAGTCTTGCAAAAAAGAAGATATAATTTTAAATATTAAATCTAAAATAAATTATCAATGTAATACATTAAATATGCTACTAGATTCCTCATTAAAAGGTGCCTATATATTGTCACAGTTCTAAATGTCCAGATTCAGTAGTTTTTGAATAAAACAATAAAAACGATATTTCAAAAAATCAGTTTTGTCTTGATATCTAAGCCCCAATATAATTTATTTAATTTAACCGACTCTCTATTTCTTCAAATAACTGAGATCCCCATATATTCTGTCGGAATACGGGCACCCTATGTCATGATTTGAATTATGATTTATTTTAATTTATAAACGCTTATGCCATCTACCTGTAGAATGAACAATTATTTACATTTTCTTGTATTAAATGTTTTTTATATAAACGGACCAGATGGCCAGTATTAATAAACGTGTCATTCGGTCGTCTTTGAATATATTAATTAAAACCCATCACAGTATTATTGAACATAATACAACATGGCGCAGTCGGTTAGTGAAGTAAAATAGGTAATTAATACGAAATTAAGTAGTGATTAGCGTGTGGCGCGTAGATAAAAATGGATTCAGTAAAAGGTGTAGCCCCGATGACAATGGAAGGCAACGTGGCGGATAATTGGAAATTTTGGAAAAGCCGATTTACCAACTACCTTGCAGCAACGGAGTACACAAAAAAGAGCCAAGCAACACAATGCGCGCAGCTTTTGCATTACATAGGAGAGGAAGGTTTTCGTATTTATAATACCTTTTCATTTGATGATAATGAAAAAGATGACTTGGACATTTTAATGAAGAAATTTGAACAACATTTTTTGCCGAAGAAAAATGTTGAATATTACCGCTACAAATTATTTTCGAGAAAACAGAAAAGTGGCGAATCTATTGAAAATTATGTAACAGAATTAAAAAATTTGGCATTGCCATGCGAATTAAACGACCTAAAAGACGATATAATGAAAAGCATCTTAATTTGTGGATTAATTAATGACGACATGAGACAGAGGTTATTGGAAGGGGACAATGCAACACTGGATCAAGCGATTGCAAAATGCAGATCAATTGAAACTTCTAAAGCAATAACAACAGCCATTGGAGAGCAAGAGATTGTCGACATGGTGAAGAGAAGGACAGAGAAGGGGAGATGGCAACCGCGCATCAGTAATCACAGATGGCAACGTCGAGGTCCCAGCAGCAGCATCAGGATCGACGCGAAAGTGGAGTGCGCAAGTTTAGTGACGCGAAATGGAAATGTGTGAAGTGCGGAAAAAGCCATCCGAAATTTAAGTGTCCCGCTTATAATAAGCAATGTAATAAATGTCAGCGAAAAGGTCATTTTGCAGAAATGTGTAGAGTGAATTTTGTGAACGCCGACAATGAAGAGGAGCAGGGGAACGCAGTTTTTATAGGCAGCATAAAAACGGACAATTCACAGAAATGGATGGTAAAAATGTTTTTTTTTTTCAACATAAATAAATGGTCTTCGAACAATAGTTCTTATTGACCAGCCTATTAATTATGATGTGGAGATGAGTAAGACGTGGTACACTTGGGATTGAGAGGGAATTTCGTCAGTGAGGGCCTTCACGACTATATTGGGATAAACACGTGCACAACATTGGGCCCGATGGAAGGGTTTACAGTAGAGAAAGGAGGTTGTTAATGAAATGAAATTTATAATGAGATTCCAGTATTGTTCACAAAGTCTACGGTTGCTATGAGAGCATTCACGTTTCCAGAGTTGACAATTTTTTTATAAGATACGTGTTGTTCATTTGTATATAGTTTAATTGAATTTGAAAAGCCAATTCTTTGATTATTAAAAAGAGAGCAATTTTCAAAAATGTGATCCAAGGTTTGT
This sequence comes from Philonthus cognatus, assembly GCA_932526585.2. Classification (NCBI taxonomy): domain Eukaryota; kingdom Metazoa; phylum Arthropoda; class Insecta; order Coleoptera; family Staphylinidae; genus Philonthus; species Philonthus cognatus. The sequence goes on along the minus strand of OW052245.1, from coordinate 33,156,986 downwards.
ATGTCTCTTGCGCAATTGCAAAGTGGCGATGGAGCTACACCTATTCGATATAGGTGTGACTTGATACAACAATGCCCCAACCGTATTCGGGATATTGTGGTAAAAAAGTGTCTTGGTCCGTGGATGTCTTTAAACCAAGGGACAGATGGCAATTCTTTAACTATGGAATAGTAATGTAGACCTTTTGTAGTTGATATTTCTTCAAATTTTTGTTTCCATATATCATACTGATCTGTGATTATAGAGTTTTGGATGTCTGACAAAAGGAGAAATTTTGTTTCGTTCCTTTCTAGAAAGGATTCTTTTGCTAATTTATCAGCCATTTCGTTCCCATGTATTCCGGAATGGGCTTTTACCCACAAACATTCTATGTGGATATTAGTCCTTTTGAGAGATTGAATTTGTACTAATAAATCTGCAATCTCTGGGTGCGCATTTATATTCGAATCACTTTTTAGCGTTTCTAGAACTGATTTGCTATCACTGATAATTACATATTTTCCGGAAGGTAATTTAGAAATGTATTCAATAGCTTTTTAATAGCATAAAATTCTAATGTAAAGATGGAAACATTTTTTGTTAGTCTAAATCTTTCAGAATAACTTGAAGATTCATCATAAAAGGCGCAACCAGAGCTATCGTTTGATTTGGAACCGTCTGTATATATGCGCTTGTAATTGAGAAATTGGTTATTTATGCAATCTTGAAATATCATTTTAGTTATCAGGATATTCTCAGAATAGTACGGAAATGTGATCGATGGTTTGAAATTAAAAGCTGTAAAGTGATGTGGTTTAATGCTCCGCAAATAGTTTTTATTTTGTTTACTTTTAAGATAACTGTCTGTTATAATAGGAGTTTTGCGTTTTATCCAGAACCGTTTTGTTAAGACATTAGCGCTCAGATCATGAAGGCTACTGACTATGTGGTGATCTATTGTGAATTTCCTTAAAACATATTTATCGGATAGTACTGTACGTCTGTTAGATAATGGTAGTTCACAAGATTCGGCTAGGAGGGCGTTTGTTGGGGTAGATTTCATTGCTCCCAGCACTAGACGCAAGGCTTTAAACTGGATTGTATCCAATTGTTTTAAGTATCTCTGAGAGGCATTATCGTAGAGAAAACAACCATAGTCTATTTTGCTTCGAACTATCGCTTTATATATATTTAGAAGCATAAAGGGATGACCTCCCCATTTTATATGGGCTATAGCACGCATTACGTTTAGAGATTTTTCGCAATTACCTATTACATTGCGTATGTGTGATTGCCAAGTTACCTTTTTGTCAAACGTCATGCCCAGGAATTTGACTTCCTTTTCGATGGGGAATATTGTTCCATTTAAATTTATTTTATCTAAATAGAATCTTCTAGTAGTAAATACAATTAATTTTGATTTTTCTAATGAAAGATTGAAGCCTAGGTGCTTTAGCCAGACTTCCAATTGTTTTAGACCTTGTTCCAAAGAGTGAGCACAGTTGTTGAATGATTTATTTGATGAGTATAAAACGATGTCATCGGCATACTCCAATGTCTTAATGTCCGGGCTAAATGCTTGACGAATTTTAGATATGTAAACTATAAAGAGTATGGGGCTCAGAATTGCCCCTTGGGAAAGGCCTTGATAGCAGGTTCTTTTTATCTGAGTTGTTTGAAACATTATATTTAAATTTCGAAAAAAGTACAATTATAAATTACATTAATAAATTTCGACGGAAGGTTCATGTTTTTCAAAGAATCTATCAGGACGTTGATTTGGACCGAGTCAAAAGCCGATTCTATGTCCAAAAAAAAGGCAATCATGTAGCTATTTTCCGTGAAGCAATTTAAGATGTCGATGTATAAGTTGGAGAGATTATCGATTGTACCCATATTTTTCCTAAATCCGGCTTGTGAGTTGGGAATGAGATTGTTATCTTCAAGCCATGATTGAAAACGCTGTTTAATAATCCTTTCGAATGTCTTGAACATGCAAGATGCTAGGGAGATGGGACGATATGATGAACCTTTGTTAGGGTCTTTGCCGTTTTTCAAAATAGGTATAATTTTTATATTGTTCCAATCATAAATCCATTCTCCTTTCAGGATTTTGTTATAGATTTTCACAAGAATTTCTTTTGCATTACTGGGCATATATTTAATCATAGTGTATGTGACGCCGTCTAACCCTGGGGCTGTGTCTGTTGATTTTTGTTTAATAATACTCTCCAATTCGTGTAATGATATATCTTTAGTATGATTATTGTTTTCTTCGTTTAGGTTGAAATCTATTGTAATGGGACGATGAACAAACGAGGGCGCAAGTTTATCGGCGAACTCATTTGCACATGCTTCAATATCTATGCACTTAGAGGAAGTATTCGAGTTTGATTGACAATTTTTCAGTGTTCTAACTTTTTCCCAAACAGAGGATATTGGCGTATCTTTGTTGATTTCGTTACAAAAAGATTGAAAACTTTGTCTTTTACATTCTTTAAGCAGCTTTTTCGTTTTGGCACATTCTTTTTTAAGATCGATGTAGTTTTGAAAATTTATATTCTTTGAATATTTTTTGAAAGCAAGTTTCCGGCGTGCTATCGCTTTTGAACATTCAGCTGACCACCATCTAATAGGGGAGTGATTAGAAATAAATGGTTTATTTTTAGGCATGGAATTTGAGGCACTTGAACTGATATTTTCGTAAAGTTCGCGGTATAATTCTTGTGAATGCGTATCAATGCTTCTGCATGACGTCTCCAGTGTTTGTGCATAAGACATCCAATCGGCTCTCTTTGTGTTCCATTTGGAATTGGGGGTGATTAATTTAGCAGTATTATCAGATTTTTTTGGAATTTTTATAGAGATTGGGTAATGGTCCGATCCTAAGGAATCAAGGTTCACTTCCCAATACAAATTGATAAGATCTGGTGTTACCATAGTTAAGTCTATAGCTGACAAGGAACTGTTAGGTTTAGGAATCAATGTGTGATTACCATTATTCAGAAGTACCAAACCAAATTCTTCCAAAAAATCGAGAATTTTATTACCTGAATTATCTAGTTTAGTACATCCCCATGAAGGAGAATGCGCATTAAAATCACCCCCGATTAGAAATGATTATTGACATTTAGATATGATAGAACGCCATAAATCGTTATTAATAGGATGTTGTGGCGAAACATATATTGATAAAATTGAGGTGATTGTGTTATTGATATTAAGGTCTATGCCAGATATTTGAATATAGTCAGTATTTATAGAACTGAAATCGAGTATTTTATAATTGAAATTGGGTTTTATTAAGATACAAGATCCGCCAAACGAATCATTTCTGTCAGCTCGAATTGATTTGTAATTTCTAAGTTTAAATGTGTGTAAGGGATTTAGCCAACTTTCAGAAATCAGTAATATATCAAAGTTATTTTCGCGGGTATATATGTCTAATGAATGTTTGTTAGCATTTAAGGATCGTGCATTCCATTGTAAAACTAGTAGGTTGTCCATTGTGGTTGGATATTATTATCTTCACATGTTTCAGCGCCATTCAGTAGGTTAGTAACCATATTGTCAATATTGTCTAAGGAAATGTCGCCCTTTGTACCGTTTAGGATTTCGAAAATTAATTTAACGAATTGATGTTTTAAATGGGTTATTCCAGGGACGGTATTGTTAGAGTTTGAATTATTATGATATCTTGGGCCGTGTGGATTATATGTTATTGGTACAGGTTCTATTTGGGACGGGTATATTAATTTTGGGGCAGTGGTAATTTGTTGGTTTGAATTTACTTTTATTTTCTTAATGGTGACGTCAGAAATAACATTAATTTTGTTTGGATTGTGTCTTTCAGGTCGTTTGGGTAAGTCTGGAAAATTTGACATGTATGATTCATCCAGTGAAGACAAGGGAAAGAAATTATTTTTTGTAACGTCTGCGAATGAGTTATCATTATTTGTTAGGTTATTATAGGTAGATTGATTATAAGATTGTTGAATTTTATTTTGTTTTGCTTTTATAAAAATTGGGCACGTCTTTGAGGTGGTATTATGTTCGCCGTTGCAATTTAAGCACAGCTGTATTTTTTTATTACTGCTGCAATCAGCCGTAGTGTGACTTTCTCCGCATAGGCTACACCTTGCTTTTGAGCGGCAATTTTTGCTTAAATGCCCTATACGTAAACAGTTAAAGCATGAAATTACTGGAGAAACATAGGGTTCCACTTTGCAAGAAGTGGAGTGTATTTTAACGTTATGAGGCAAGAACTGTCCATCCAATGTCAGTAGACAAGTTGATAGTTCAATAATTTTCTGTGTATTATCGGTATAAATTTTTTTTGTGAACCGTTTCACTTCTAGAACTCTAACAGTTGATTCAATGTTTCTAATAATTTCATCGATTGATAAATTTTTATCAACATTTCGGATTATACCTCTTTTGTGGACGAAAAAACTTGGAATGTAAGATTCCATGTCCAAATTACTTATGCTTTTATCATTAATAAAATTGTTAGCAGCTTTGTAATTTTTAAAGGAAACACAAACCTTCATTCTACCTTTCGCGGAAATGTTAATGACGTCAGTTCTATTTACATAATTATTTGAGAAAATTAATTTCCCCACTCTCATGGGGTGCAGCGGAATTGTTTTATCTTTATTTTCAACATAAACATTAAATGGGGCCATATCTGACTGTTTGTATAAATTTATAAATACTTTATTGTTACTATTCATATTTGAATTGCCGGGAATCTCTTTTTGTGGGGGGCCGGCCGGCTGGCCGGCTGCATTGTTTATCGGGTGACTTTGAGATTGCTCTGTGCTATTAAATTGGGCTGACTCGCCGGCTATATCGTTTATCAGGTGACTTTGAGATTACTGGGGTTGTTCCATGTTGTTAAATGGCACCATTAATTTCGGAGGTGCAATTATAAGTTTTTTATGTGGCATCGATGTATCTGTGTTAGTAGAAAGACGTTTGTTATTTAATTCTACTTCCATATAAATTTCGTCGTCGTTATATAAAGTTTCTAAGGCATTTGCAATTGCCGAAGGTAGATTTCCATCCGGTTCCGTCAGTGCCGGTGGCCGGCCTTGTTGCCCCCCTTCCCCGTTCATAGGGGAAGGGTTTTTGTTAGATTACACTGATGTGTTAGTCTAGTTGTTAGTTAGTATATAATAATATTGGAATAATCGAACCCAGATCCAATGGAAATTTACTGGAACTGTATCGCACTCTATCACGCTCGTGTACGTCTTGCTCGTCGCAGAACTCTGACTCGAACGGTAAAAATGTTGATTGATAATAAATATCCAATTAATTTTAAAATAGACACAGGCGCATCTGCCAATTTAATTCCCAGACATTTATTAAAAAATAATATAAAATCATTCAGATTAAATAAAACAGACGTAAAATTAACTTCATATTAAAATAATAAGATTAAAATCTTTGGAGAAATAGAATTAAATTGTTCCTATAAAGAGATAAATAAAATTGCAAATTTTTTTATTGTGGATGCTCCTCAATCACCAGCGCTTCTAGGTTTGGATGCTTGTGAAGAATTTGGTTTAGTTAATAGAGTAGACAATGTTTATGATACGTTAATTGATAAGTATAAAGATTTATTTAAAGGAATTGGGTGTTTTTCTGAACCGTATCAAATCAAAATAAATGAAAATGTTACTCCAACAATAAGCGCATCACGAAAGGTTCCACTAGCGTTACATAGCAAGCTAAAGAAGACATTAAATGACATGGAAAAACAAAAAATTATTACACGTGTGGAAGAACCTACTGATTGGGTTCATCCGACCGTCATAGTTAAAAAACCTAATGGAACATTGCGTGTGTGTTTAGATCCAACAGGATTAAACAAAGCCATTAAAAGGGAGCATTTTCATTTACCTACATTTGAGGAAATTTCAGCAAGAATGATTGGTGCTAAATATTTTTCACACTTAGATTCATCGCAAGCATTTTGGCAAATTGTACTCACTGAGGAAAGCTAAAAAATTTGTACGTTCGCAACACCTTTTGGAAGGTACAGATTTTTAAGATTGGCGTATGGATTGAAATGTGCTTCTGAAGTGTTCCATAAGAAATTTAAAAAGATATTTGATATGGAAGGTGTCGATGTATACATAGACGACTTAATAATTTGGGGTTCAACACTAACAGAACATAATCAAAGATTAAAAAAGGTATTAGATTTAGCTAGAAAAAATAATGTCAAATTTAACAGAGAAAAGTGTAAATTTTTTCAAAGAGAACTTTTATTTATGGGTCACGTGATAAATATGCTGACGGAATAAAGCCAGATAATTCAAAAATTAAAGTAATACTTGATATTCCAAAACCACAAGATGTAAAATCTTTACAAAGGTTACTTGGAATGGTCAATTATGTTGGAAAATTTATTAATAATTTATCTGCAATAACAGCACCTTTAAGAGAACTTATTAAAAAGAATTCTATATGGAATTGGACTAGGGTACATGATGAAAGTTTACAAAAACTAAAGTCAGCATTAACAAAATCTCCAGTTCTACAACATTTTAAAATAAATGAGAAAACAGTGTTGTCAGTAGATGCTTCCCAAGACGCTCTGGGTGCGGTATTATTACAAAATAATATGCCTTGTGCATATGCATCAAAAGCACTGACTGACACACAGAAAAGATGGGCGCAGATAGAAAAAGAGCTTCTTGCAATCTTGTTTGGTTGCGAAAGATTTTCTCAATATATATTTGGAAAAAAGATAGATGTTCAAACAGATCATAAACCGCTTGAATCAATATTTAAGAAAAAACTCAATGATTGTCCACTTAGACTACAAAGAATGCTGCTAAGATTACAAAAATATGATCTTAATGTGTATTATAAACCTGGACGAGAATTGTTATTAGCTGATACTCTTTCACGCGCGAAAATTCCAATTCAAAATAAAGATGAAGAAGATTTAGACAAATTAATTGAAGGTCATGTATGTTTAATCAAAGAAAATGTAAAAATGACTCAAAATAAATTAAATGAAATGCAAAATGATACTATGACCGATCCTTTATTAGGTAAAATATTAAACTTCATTACAGGAACTTGGAAAAAGAAAAATTTAAATAAAGAATTAGAATTTTTAAGGAATATTAAAAATGAAATGTTTCAATTTGATAACTTATTATATAAAGGAAATCAATTAATCATTCCTGCAAAACAAATTCCAAACATTTTATCAAAATTACATTATGCACATCAGGGCATTACAAAACCTTTAGATTTAGCACGCGAATCGTTATTTTGGCCTGGAATGTCACGTGATATTACTAATTTTATAAAAAATTGTAAAACATCCATGAAATTTAGAAACTCAAACATAAAAGAACCTTTGATAGATAGACCCTGGCAACATGTATCTAGTGATCTATTCTATCTAAATAATGTAAACTATTTACTTGTTATAGATAATTTTTCAAAATTCATTGAAATAGAACCATTGGATAGGGATACTTATTCTTTAACAATCATAAAACATTTAAAATCTATGTTTGCTAGGCACGGCATTCCTGAAAAATTTTACTCAGATGGAGGTCCGCAATATACCTCAAAACACTTTAAAGAATTTTCGAAAACATGGAAATTCGAGCACATCATTTCCAGTCCTTTTCATAGCCAATCTAATGGATTACAAAAGCCATTCATGGAAGAAAAGACATATATTTAACGATGTTAAATTATAGAAATACACCAGTGAATAATATTGCTTCGCCAGCTCAACTTTTAATGTCGCGTCATTTAAATAGTCTGGTGCTGATAAATAAAACTTTACTACAGCCAAAAGTAATAAATAGTAATAAAACTACAAATAATTTGTTAGAACGTCAAAAAATGTGCAAGTATTACTATGATAGAAAAACAAAACCTCTATCAGAATTGAAAGTTGGTGAACTGAATGTCCAAACAAATAATAAGTGGGAAGAAGGAAAAATTATTAAAAATCTACAACCTAGAAGATACACAATAAAATCCTCAAAGAGTAATGTAATAGATAGGAATAGAAGATTTTTGGCAATTATTCCTGATTCTTCAGAAAACAGTGGTGTAACTTGTAATGAGAGTGAACATTATTCTAGTGACATTGAAATGGAATCTGAAACCTCGATGGACAATACATTTGTTTACAATCCACCACAGAATACTAGTAGTGGAAGAGTCGTCAAGGTTCCAGATAGATTTGTTGCTAAATAAATGCCGATTAGTTTTAGTTTAGAAAAATATGATTTTGATTTTTGTATGTAAAAATTGAATGTATATTTTGCTTTTGAAAAATGGGAGATGTCATGATTTGAATTATGATTTATTTTAATTTATAAACGCTTATGCCATCTACCTGTAGAATGAACAATTATTTACATTTTCTTGTATTAAATGTTTTTTATATAAACGGACCAGATGGCCAGTATTAATAAACGTGTCATTCGAAACGGTCGTCTCTGAATATATTAATTAAAACCCATCACAGTATTATTGAACATAATACAACACCCTGTATAGGAAAAAAACACTTTATTTATATCTGCCAAAACGCACTCAAAATCTTAATACTAATAAATTTAGAACTACCATCAAATCATAATTGGTTGAATGAGTGTTTCACAGCACCACCAAATATTTAAACAACCAAATTGAGTGATTGTTATTATTTTTAATCTGTTTCTGTAACCGCTATAGTTCATGTTTTAAATTATTCTTGACTTGTATATCCATTTGTAATGGCTTTAATACCAAATAACGTATTCTATTCTATTTTATTCAATTAGGTGAGTAATTTGTTTTACCTGAACAAATTCCTATTGACCTAGTTAGATTACCATTATACCATTATTATTATTATTATCTATGTAAATTTTATGTAATACAAGAGGTCAATAAATTATTAAGAATACTACTAGTACTACTACTACTTACTTTATGATAATAGTTGAAAAAATACTCTCTCTACAAAATTAATAGCCCTGGCTTTGAAGCCCTGTCTACTAGTCACAGCAACTAGATTTTTTCTTAAAAAATTATGTTTATATTTAAGCTTTACGGGGTTATTGAAATTTGGTTTATAAACATAGATTTTTTTTTATAAAATCCAACACCATATTATGTTTGTTCAGTTGTGCCTAAATATTTTTGTTTAAAAGAATATTTAGTATCACGTGCAATTTAATTGCCTTAATTATTTCACATGTGATTGTAACTTCTATTGCTTCATTCGTGTATTTACGAAATAGGACTATGGTATTTACACCAACAAAAATACCAAACATAACTGGATAAATCTAAATCTGTACAAAAACAAAAAGAGATTGAAGGTGAGTATGGGTTTTTAACGTAAGCATTCACAATTAATTATGCCACTTAAGTTCAAATTAATTCCACATGTTAAATAAGAAGATAACCCATTATTATTATATACGAATTTACTATATTAATAAATGTTTATGAATCATTCTACGACTCTACTAAGTAATAAATAAAATACTTTTCTTTTACTAAGTTTAAATATTTGTTATTGTTGCATTCCTTTCTTCACTTTATTTATGATATTGAAAATGGACTTTGTGTTCGAAATGCGCATATGGCGTACAATAAAATAAAGTGAAGAAAGGAATAAAACAATCAAAAAAAACTAATAAATAAAATATTGCGATTTCCATTTTTCATTGTATGAATTAATTTGTTGTCATATTTGTTGATTTTTTAAAATTGTGTGCAACTTGTCATATATAAATGAAGGTATGCAGGAAATTTGTCTTTTTAATATACATTGCGATTTATTGATTTAATAAAAGCGTTCAATTTGAAGCTTCTAACGAATGTTTTTATTATCTGGTTAAGTATGAAGTAACATTTCGAGTTTAGAAAAGCCTGAAGTTTTAGATTTGCGCTACGCGTATAAAATACCAGGGTTGCTAATAAAACGTTATTTTTTTCATTTTAATTAAAACAAACAGTTTTATTTACAAAACGTGTTTTTTCAATGAAACTGTGTTTAAAACATTAACAATTATAAACATGTTAAAAATGTGTTTAAAACATGTCTAAAACGTGTTTTAAACATAAATAGCCTTATTAATAGACCTTAGCATACAGATTTAACACAGTTCTACGGATGATATTGACATTTTCGGATTAATAAAACGTTTTAGTAGATTATCATAGGTAGTTTACAACTAATAATTTAATAGCCCTAGTTTTTAAGCATTATACATAATCTCAACTGTCATAATAAAATAGGGTTATTTAGAATTTATTTAATAATGCAATAAATCATAAATGTGAAAACCTTATCAGTATGTTTTAAATTTCAAATGAAATCAGTGTTTTATACGCGTGGCGCATGAAGTAAAATTTCGAGTTTAGAAAAGCCTGAAAATTTGGTTTGGCCGCGTAGCGCTACGCGCTACGCGACCAAACCAAATTTTCAGGCTTTTCTAAACTCGAAATTTTACTTCATGCTCAGTCTGAGAGTGGAGACACTCATTAGAAGTAAACTTTAATTTAATAATATATTAGAAGAAATACATTTTCACAAACATAAAAAAAAATGTAGCATACCTACTTGATTACAATGAAGTTAGAACACATGGACACGTAATGTTGCTACGTTCATTCTATCATTATTTCAAAACTAACTAATAACATGTAGATTTTGCTCTATTAATACGAAATGTTAGTATCGTGTTTGTGTGCATCTACTAGAGATTACTAAGCATTAAACTATAATGATATTAACGGCAATTCTATTAATAAGGTTGAACATGTTTAAAACACGTTTTAATCACATTTATGCACACATAATTGTAATATTTAATTATGATAAAATTATAAAGTATAGTTTACCTAATTTAAGACAATAAAAAAAAATTTTTAAACAAAATTAACGTTTAAAACATGTTATTAACGAATTCAATATTTAAAACATGTTTAAAAGAAAACCATTTAAAACACGACAGCTGTTTTTAAACATGTTAAAAACACTGTTTTAAACATAACAGCCCTGTAAAACACTAAAATATTGTGTACCATGCAGAATATATTTATATACAATTTTACAATATTTCAGTGTTTTATACGCCTCCGATTCGCTGCGCGACCCTAATCCATGGATTTGCAAATAAATATGCATGTATTTATAAAATGATTAATATTTACAACAATAAAATGATAATTTAACAAACAAAATGGAATAAATACTTATAAATAGCAACAAGTAGTACGAAATATCAAAATATCACAGATATTGTATCACAATCGAATTAGGTTTAAAAAACAAACATGAACAGAGAAAAATACCACTACCATATACAAACAATTAGTTGAGATGATATTAAATATTGGACAAGTTAATGCGCTTTACTATAATTTTGAAATGTGGCTATGTCTCTATAAAATGTTAGTTTCAGCTTAAACATGATCTTCAACAATAATTAATTACCATAGTAATTAAAAGAGTTATAAAAAAACGTCATTAAGTTTATTATTAGATGAAAACGACATACTTTTGCTGTAAAATCGCTAATTGAGAGATTATTTTTGTATCGGCACGCAAATAAATGATCTTTATTACATAATCCTACAGGGTAATTGGATTCATCCACGACTGAAAATAAGTTCTAATTATATCGTAATTGTGATAATTTTCCGGAGCTACATGAGATATGATAATTAGCGTTCGTAATTTTCCGACATTTTTCTCATAATCTATGGATTATAATTTATACTTGAATTATTCTAGTATAAATGTAACATAGTAATAAGTCAATTATAAAGGAAATAAAATCATAATCCTATAAGAAAATATCTTAGGTAAGTTTAGAAATACAGGGAGTTTTTCTTTTAGTATACATACCCCAAATACAGCGTATGTGCTCTAAATCTTCAGACAGATATTCGTTGTTTTTTTAAGAGTTCAATTTAAATTTTTAAACGAGTGTTTTCCACTCCCAGATTAAGCATGAAGTAAAATTTCGAGTTTAGAAAAGCCTGAAAAGTTGGTTTGGTCGCGTAGCGCGTAGCGCTACGCGACCAAACCAAATTTTCAGGCTTTTCTAAACTCGAAATTTTACTTCATGCGCCATGCGTATAAAACACTAAAATATTGCGAAGTTAACAATATGCTACTAAAGCAGTATGCTAAAGACGTATATTTTAAACTTCATAAAAAATTAGTGTTTTGTACGCCTGGCGCATCAAGTAAAATTCATGCTTTTCTAAAGTCGAAATTTTACTTCATGCTTAATCTGGGAGTGAAAAACAGTGCATTAAAGCTTTGAATTGAATTCTTTTAAAAAGACAACAAATGTCGGGATATTTATAGAGTTACATGTGCATCCTCTTAAAAGAAAAAATCCCTGTATATCTCTCATCACTATAGCTTAACTTACGTAGGAATAGTGTTGTGTGAAGTTGAATTGGTTAAAATTTATAATTTTTTATGATCTCAGGCAATTTTATACTGACGAGAGTTATATCTTATGACGCGTCTGTAGACCTATGCCAGGATCATAGAATTTAAATAAAAAAATATGTAGAAGCCATTTATCATTAATATTAATTCTTTAATTACTGATTAGTATCAAACCATTGATAATGGATACTTTGTGTCCGAAATGTACATTTCGTTACAAAATAAAGTATTGAAGAAAGGTTCTAAGTGTTTTAATTAAAGTTTTGTTATTTTAGTTTGCATTGAACCTAATTTATTATCTCATTTTGCATTAGTTGCTCTATTAATTTTAACAGAAAATTAAATTGTTTAATCCGATATACGGCGGGGCATTAGCCTGAGTAGAGCTTTGTTTCCATTAGTACTTGAATTTGTCTTTTTTTAGACAAATTAGTTGTATAATATATAAAATTACGAAAAAACTATTCGTGAATATGCAAACAATGTCTTAATTAATAATACAACTCAAGACGATAAATATCCATTGAAACAACTACTTCCCGTGCAAATACACCTCCGGATATTGAATTATACAATGAAATATTTAAAATCTTATTTAATTTGATTTGTTACAACGCTCTATTAAAGTATATGTAACGTTTAGGTCAAATTTTCTTCAAATCAACTAACAAATACACATTTAAAATGAAAAGGGAATTAACAAAAAAAAAAATTAGAAGTAAAAGGACTTCGATTAAATCTAATGTCTTAGGCCATCTATAGACGCGTTTCGAGATTTATCTCTCTTCAGTATAGCTTTGCTTATGACGTTTTAAACAATTTAGGAATAAATTAAAATAAACTTACTTGGAAAAAGTGTTGTGTGTGGAATGAACAGGTACACAGATATGGAATGAGTGAAAAATACGGTCTGTATTTATAGGTAAAAAAGGGGATTATGTCATTAGCAGGTAAGAAGAATGTGAGACCTTATTATTTACCTTACGGTACAGTTAAAACAAGATAAATTCAAATTCAAAACTATTTGAATTCGAGAAAATAAGCTTACGCTTCTTATAGTTTGCACACTTTAAATATAATATATAAAATTACGAAAAAACTATTCGTGAATATGCAAACAATGTCTTAATTAATAAGACAACTTAAGACGATTAATATCCATTGAAACAACTACTTCCCGTGCAAATACACCTCCGGATATTGAATTATACAATGAAATATTTAAAATCTTATTTAATTTGATTAAATCAAGTATCGCACTTTTAATATTTCTTAAAATATTTTACAACAAAGAATTGAGTAAAAATTTACATAAGTTTGCCAAGAAACGTGTTTATATCAAACATTCTGCAAGTTAGAATGTTTGATATAAGCACGTAACATGTTTCTTGGCAGGCTCGTATATAAATATATTACTTGATTAATGTAATTCATTTATTTCGAAAACGGAAAATCTCCAATTTTATACATTGATTACAAAATATAACTTATATCTGATTCTTAAAGTCTATTTACTTAAAAATATCATTAATCATAAATCATTTATTTATTCAATGTTTTTATTCTTTATGTTATAATTACTAACAATTATTACATTCATTCTAAGAAATGAAATACAGTATTATTACTAATTGAACAAATGTTATCAATATTTTTTAAGTAAACCTGGCTGTGATTTTCATGGACAGATTATTCAACTAGTTAGTGTACCCCTGTTAATGCGGAATCATTCCGTCAATACGTTTTGTTGTTGGTTTACCAATGAAACGGGAAAAAAGTAGTTTAATCAGCACTTCAGTGATATTGTTTCGAAGGTCTAAGTACATATATAGGTCATTAAGTTTGCATACAGGTAAACACATATAATCAATTAATATGTTGTAGTAAAAACCTGAAATCAGATAAATCTAGTTTTGACTAGGCAGAACTAGTTCTGGCAACTACGTTTAGTTTCACATATAAGTGAAACAAAACCAAGTACATTTAATTTACAAATCAATATACGTTTAGTTAAATCTAATTTGAACTAAATAGCTGAAAAAATCATTGTACTTAAAAACAACGCAAAATTAGTAAAAACTTAATTAATTCAAAATTTTATGCCTATTTTAGTTCTGAATGGATTTGCTCACAAATCTTTTCTTTATAATATATAAAATTACGAAAATGTTATTCGTGAAAATGCAAACAATATCTTAATTAATAAGACAACTTAAGACAATAAATATCCATTGAAACAATTGTATTAATAATAAAAATAAATTATTTTAATTGTATTCCTAAATTTTTTAAAACGTCATAAGCAAAGCTGTACTGAAGAGAGATAAATCTCGAAACGCGTTTATAGATGGCCTAAGACATTAGTTGTAATCCAAGTCCTTTCACTTCTAATTTTTTGTTATTTCTCCTTTCATTTTAAATTTGTATTTGTTAGTTGGTTTGAAGAGAATTTGACCTAAACGCTACATATACTTTAATAGAGCGTTGTAACAAATCAAATTAAATAAGATTTTAAGTATTTCATTGTAAAATTCAATATCCGGAGGTGTATTTGCACGGGAAGTAGTTTTTTCAATGTATATTTATTGTCTTAAGTTGTCTTATTAATTAAGACATTGTTTGCATTTTCACGAATAACATTTTCGTAATTTTATATATTATGTTTAAAGTGTGCAACTGTAAGAAGCGTAAGCTTATTTTCTCGAATTCAAATAGTTTTGAATTTGAATTTATCTTGTTTAAATCCTTTGTTGTTTTTCTTTAAATGGCACATATCGCAGATGAATAAGAAATTATTTATCAATTCTGTTGTGATATTTTAATATTTCTTTAAAAGGTAAATACTATCTTTTACTTTTATCTTTCGATGTTAGCCTTTTCATATTTATTTAAATTTCTTTAACAAAATATCAATTTGGCAATTGGATAAGTTCAATTGGCAAAGGTATTTTCAAGTGGCGATTTTTGTAAAAATATATTTATACAATTTTTCAACATGCATACATTTACGTTTGAAGGGTTTGAAAATACCAAATGAGTCCAAAAAAGTACCGAAAATTGTAGTCGACGCCATTGTGTAACTTAGACCAAGAAAACAAACAAATGGGTCTTCAATTTTTCACGACGAAAGAAAATATCACAACCAGTGGAACATACAGAGTTCTAAATTTTCATTTATTTTCCCGTGACAATTTCAGAATTGGGACTTATTTGGTTTTTTCTCTTAACCCTTCATATGTTTTCTTGATTAAATAAAAACAATCAGATTTTGATAAAAACTTACAGACACTTGTTTTTATAATCGATCAAACAAAATGAATTTCTCTTTATAAAATTTAAACAATAACTTGCATAAGTATAAATGAAATTGCCAATTCTTGGTTGCAGAATACTTCAAACATTAAAAGTGCGATTCTTTTCGCAATATACAACAAGTTAGTCTTACAATGACTATATCAAACACTCATTGAAACAACTACTTCCCGGGCTAATACCCCGACGGACATTGAATTATACAACAAGTGTTTGCTGTTACATACAGTAACCTACTGCAAATGTAACAATTTGGGTCAAATTATTCAGGCCATCTATAGACGCGTTTCGAGATTTACTTTCATAACGTGACCGCCAGTCTAAGGTGTCAAATTGTTTAGAGGGAATGGCAAAGCTATACTGATGAGAGATAAATCTCGAAACGCGTCTATAGATGGCCTGAATAATTTGACCAAAATTGTTACATTTGCAGTAGGTTACTGTATGTAACAGCAAACACTTGTTGTATAATTCAATGTCCGTCGGGGTATTAGCCCGGGAAGTAGTTGTTTCAATGAGTGTTTGATATAGTCTTTGTAAGACTAACTTGTTGTATATTGCGAAAAGAATCGCACTTTTAATGTTTGAATAACTTGCATTTTTGGAAAAAATTGTCAAGATATTTAAATTCTGTATAAAGTAAGATAAAGTATTCACTTTTGTTTAAAATTATTTAAATTTGTGGCAATTAGACTGTTGATTTGAAAATTATAACTTTTTAAATCATGTAAAAATTTATTAAAGTAAATTTAGATAAGTAAGAATTTATTATGATTTGCACACTTTCCTTTCTTCTGATTTATTTCAGTGTGCAATAATACTGGAATTGGTATTTTTTACTCATTGATTAAGCGTGAAGTAAATATTTCGAGTTTAGAGGAGTTTTAAAAACACTTATTTATCTTAAAAATAACACTAAATTAAATAAAAAATCCTTAAAATGTGAAAATATTATTTTCAAAATTAAATAAAACTAGTACCTTATTTTTTACCACTTTTATTAATTTATATATATATACAGGTGTTACATATAAATATTTTTACGACTTAAGTTTCGACAGTGTTAGTGTCATTATCAAGTACTGTCGAAACTAACTTAAGTCGTAAAAATATTTATATATTACACCTGTATATATATATAAATTAATAAAAGTGGTAAACAACATAGTAATAGTTTCATTTTATTTTGATATGGATTACCACGTAGTAACGGTCAAAACCATCGTGATTATTATTTTCTTTATTGGTCATTATTAATGGTTAAAATTCTTTATATTGAAGAGATTTCGTTAAATATGGCAA
This sequence comes from Philonthus cognatus, assembly GCA_932526585.2. NCBI lineage: Eukaryota > Metazoa > Arthropoda > Insecta > Coleoptera > Staphylinidae > Philonthus > Philonthus cognatus. Next base: position 33,139,936 of record OW052245.1, on the reverse strand, counting down.
TACCGATTTCAGGTTTTCACTGTAACAAATATCCAGGAAGTTTTTCTTTTAAGAATACATACCCGAAATACTTAAAAAGAGTTTAAATTAAAGCTTAAAACGAATGTTTTCCATTCCCAGATTAAGCATGAAGTAACATTTACTACACGAAATTTTACTTCATCCGCCGGGCGTATAAAACACTAGAATATTGTAGAGCTCAAAATATACATCTTTGCATACTGTATTAGTGGGATATTTTTTTATTTCATTTGGTCGCTCTACTTCGCTTCGCTTCGCTACGCGACCAAACCAAATAAATGATGAAGTAAAATTTCGAGTTTAAAAAAGCCTTAAACTTTTCTAAACTCGAAATTTTACTTCATGCTTAATCTGGGAGTGGAAAACACTCCTTTATAGCTTCAATTTGAACTCTTTTATCAAACAACGAATATCTGTATACTTAAAAGAAAAAATCCTTGTATGAAATAAAAAATGTATTTTAAAATATGTAAATGGTTAATTTTTAAAGAAAGATACATATCTGTAAGTATATATCTGACGTAACTCGTCGAAAATTAACACGTCTCCGATATTTTGTCAATTGACGTATTTGTAAATAAAATCACACAAGTCTACGTTTGATTTTGAGAATTAGTTAAACGTTTCAACTAAAAACAAATAGAAAAAAAAATAACTTAACCCTTTCGGCCCCGACGGTGGCATTTGCCACCACTAACATTTTCTAAACATACTGGAAATTTTTCTTTTAAATATACATTATATCTATGCATGAGCTGTAACTTTTCCGATAATTGTTTGTCTTTAAAATGGTTTAATTTTAAGTCTTAACCGAATGTTTTCCACTCCCAGATTAAGCATGAAGTAAAATTTCGAGTTTAGAAAGGCTTGAAAATTTGGTTTAGTCGTGTAGCGCGTAGCGCTACGCGGCCAAACCAAATTTTAAGGCTTTTCTCAACTCGAAATTTTACTTCATGCGCCACGCTATTAAACACTGATTTTATATAAAGTTCAAAATATTCTACTAAAGCATCAGTGTTTAGTACGCGTGGCGCATGAAGTAAAATTTCGAGTTTAGAAAAACCTGAGAATTTGGTTTGGTCGCTCCGCTCCGCTACGCGACCAAACCAAATTCTCAGGTTTTTCTAAACTCGAAATTTTACTTCATGCTTAATCTGGGAGTGGAAAACACGTTTGAAAGTTCAATTTGAAATATTTGTAAAAAAAACGAATATTTGAAGATTTACAGCGTATACAGTATATTGAGATATGTATACTTAAAAGAAAAACTCTGTGTATATCTCAGATACTAATAAATAATATGCAGTGTACAAAACATTTGTTTGGGGGCCAGAAAAATTCCAGGGCTGAAAGAGCTAAGATGACAATAAACAAAAATTACGTTAACAATAAAACACTTTAAACTTTGTTTGTATAACTCTTATTTATTTTTCGTGGCTGCAGTTTTGGCAACTTTAGCTTGCAATTATCAAACTACACGTTTGATAATGGCAAGCTAAAGTTGCCGAAACTGCAGTCACGTTGTTAAATTAATATGTATAACGAAGTAGAAGCCTCCAAAATACAAAAAATTACGTTTCCCATCACATTTGTGGATAAACTCCACAAATGTGATGGGAAAAGTATTTTTGTTTTATTGTCATAGTTGGGAAATTCGCTAATGATGTCTTGGTTTAATTGAAAATTTGATAAATTATAGACATATTCTAGAAAGATTAAGGTGATCTTTTTTAAAGAAACATGGGACATTCTATAAACATAGAAGTTTTTAGCTTTTTACATTGCGAATGGCACCCAAAATTATAAATACCTAAGAGCACGCAAGAGGCTCAATCCAGCACCGTATATTATAACATAACTCAATTATCACTGTTATTATTATATAATAGTAATTTGGTTCAAAATAAAGAATTGGAAATGGCTATAGACTTAAGTAGTTCTGCCTATTGCATTTTTTCTTGTCTATTGTTAAATTCGTTTAAACATAACCTATAATATTTTTTTAATTCGTAGGTACATCATAGTGAAATATAATAGGTCAATCACTTAGAAACATTATTGACATGTTTGCCAAAGCAAAATACTGAAAAAATAATGTACGGCTAAAGGCCGCACCTTCCATTATCTTGATTAATCCCACTGCCAATGAGCTAATCCACAATCGTTGCATTTTTATAAATCAATATTTTCAGTAAATTCGATTCCTTTATAAATTCTACAGTAAAACTGGCTTGGATTCGAATCCTTTTAGAGAATTCAAAAGAGGTTTACGAATACTTTTTTCTTTTCCCATATACCGCTCGTTTATTTTATCGTGCTCGCCATTAGGATCTCGTAAACTATTAGAGATACGAAGACGATTACATTAGAAAAAAGTTTAAATTTTATTACAATAAACAATTTCAACTAAGGTTTGTTGTTTTTACAATATTACGACGAATATCAAAATCTTTCAAATTTTCTGTTTGCCATAACTTGTATCAAGTGAAAAGAAGAGTCATATCGCAAGTAAAAAGAAGAGTCATATCTCAAGAAAATGGAACCACTTGTATAAAAACTGTGAATTTAATTCTATTTCTATAAACTTATTTAGGTTATCCACAAAATTAAAGAGGGTGATATTCTCACAAAATTATTTTTACTTTCCCCCGTATGTAATACAAAGGGAAAGTATTGTTTTCGTGAAAATTTTCGAATCAAAAATTTTAGCGGAAATATCCGTTTTGAGGTCCCCTGAGTCGAATAAGACCATTTTTGAAAAATGTCTGTCTGTCTGTCTGTCTGTCTGTCTGTCTGTCTGTGTGCGCTGTACCGCAAAAACCGCTAAAAATATCGAGATGAAACTTGAAACTTAAGCTTTTTGTTACAATCGGAAGAACTGAAAAGCTTTTGGTAAAAATCGGAAAACCGGAAGTGGTACTTTACTCTTAGCGTTTTTCAGTTTTTTCAGATTTTTTCAATAAATGTTCATCAAACAAAAAATTATTTCAAATAAAAGTTGTAGATAATAACAAAATGAAGATGTATTGTTCACTTACTTTTTGTCATAGCACTCTTAGTTTTTGAGATATTCAATAAATAGTGTTTTTTATCTAGTCATTGGTTTGTGTCAGTATGTGTTGATCTAATTGAAAAATGTTTCAAATAAAAGGTGTAGTTATCAAAAAGTTGAAGACATTTTGAAAATAATAATGCTACAAATATTTTAAAAGTGATTTAATACGCAATTTACGGGGGAAAGTACTATGATGGACACATCACCATTTTTAGTATTATTATAGAGTTGTAAACATCAACATCAAATCAACTAGAAAATTTAAAGACTTGATGTTAGGGGGCAATTTTAACTTACAATTATTTAATTTTGAAATTTAAATCTGAAATCGAACAACTCGAAGTTGAAGTTTAAGGAAATATGAGTTTAGAAAATAGATGTTTAATATTATTTACAAAAATTAACCAATCCGTGAATTCAAATATTCAATAATTTGTAAGTGTAAACTAAATATTACTGTATTTTTTATAAAGCATTTAATATTACTTTAAAAAGTGTTTCCCACTCCCCGATTTAGCATGAAGTAAAATTTCGAGTATAGAAAAGCCTGGCTTTTCTAAGCTGGAAATGTTACTTCAAGCGCCACTCGTATAAAACACTGATTTATTCTAAAGTTAAAAATTATACACACACACACACACACATCGACTTAAGTCAGAATAACGTAAGATCAGATATATTTTTTACGTATTTTATTTTAGACATTTGAAAAACACGCAAAACGTCAATCGTTTTTGATATAAATTGACTTCTATTCACATAAATTAACATTATTGACTTATTTAGCATAAGTTAAAAGTAGTAGTAATAATAGTTTCACATTTATTTTAAAAAGTATCTGTCTATATTTATCAAAATTGATAAACATTGTTTACTTATGCCGTTTTTACGTGGAAATATTGTTTTTTTTATATAAATTTACATTTTTAATTATCAATAATGTCAGTTTATATTAAAAAAAATTATGTCTATGGTAAAACGTCACAAGTAAACAACTTTTTTTACATTTGATATATAATGACATATACTTTCTAAAATATATGACATTACGTAATTAACATAAATTCGAATGACATTTTTTGACAATTTATCTGTCAATATTTGAAGGGCACAGGGGAAGAAAGATGAATGTCACAAAATGCTAATTGTGAGTAAAATGAATTTGCAAGTTAAAGACGCTATTAAATCTAAGAATTAAATGCTATAACAATCGTTGATACATGCTTAGAATCCATGGTCAATAGTTAACATGTTACATATAAAAAATACCTTCATGCCATTATGAAAAAAAAAAATACTGATAAAAACAATTAAAAATATTTCTCTTAAAACCCAGAAAAGTGCTAAATGATAATTAATTTTTATTTTTATTTACTGTCTGTAGTATTGTGATTTGCACCGCGAGGCAAACCTTCAAAATAAATTCTTGCACCGTTTTCAGAAAATTGTTTCAACTTTTGCATATTCTGAAACTTTTATCCAGATATGGGAATTTGTTGATGATATTTCAAATTTGGAAGCAACTGTCTATCTGGCAAGTTGTTTAATATTCTGTTGTTCCGTTTAGTTGATATGGCGGTAGTTGAAATTAGTTCTCCATGGTAGGTGTCTTGATGGTGTATTAAACACGGGGTATCTTTTGTTACTTTAAGTTTCTTTAGAGGTCTCTTTCAAAGGGGCACTTGTTTACAAAGTAAGATGAAAGTTGACTTGACTAAGAACGGAACTTAGTTTGATCTTCGCAACTAACTACTTTAAACAGACTTGGCTTTGACTACTTTAAAAGGACTTTGATCTGGCATTCCATTCTTCCTTCATCACACCCAGAAGGTTGTTGCACGGTAGCTTTTTGTTTAATAAGGCTAAGTAACTGTGGTCTCGTTTGGGAAATGTTACTTTTATAACTCGTAAACGATTTATTGTATGGACAATGTAGTGCAAAAAAACAAAAAAATGTATATTTTTTTTGACCACAGCACGAGTCGCAAAAAATTTTTTGTTTTTCTACATCCCGGTCAAAATGGATAAATATAAAAACAAATAGGAGCGAGGCAACTTCATTAGGATCTTTCTTCCCAACTAGTTCTGTGTAAGTATAAGACAATGCTTCTTCTGTTGCCAAGACGTCAGTGTTGAATGAATAAAAAGATAGTTGCCTTCTGTAATAAACATCATTAGTGCTGATGTTCGGGACCGACACATATTTCTGAAAGTCCATGGCAATAGCTTCTTTCTTTTTATCCTTCTGCGCTGCCAGTCGTGCTGTGTGTTTTCGTGTATACAATTTTTCGGCTTTCCCAGCTCGTTCTCTGGCTTCAATCTTTCAAGTTCTTTAATTGCTCTTGCATCGGATTCTTTCACTAATCCTGCTTTCTTAGCGTTATATTCAGCACATGTACTGCATGTGTACGACCTCGGGTACCCAAAACTAGTATTGAATTTTGTAACAAAAATATTTCGTAGGCACTTTGTTATGCTGGTGGATTTCCATGAACATTGTATGCATCTTCTTGACATTAAGCTCTTTTAGTAAGTATACTTGTTTCGAATCATGAAAGCTGTAATGGAATTGTCTTCCTTTAAAAGATTCAATGTGCTCAGGAATAAGTTTTGTAAGTTTCTACTTTAAAGGTTTGTTAAAATCTGATCTTTTTTTAATACGACCAGTCGTAATCAATTAATGTTGAATATTCTGCAGAAGTCTAGCTGATATTCCATGAAGTGCAAACATTGCTTTATAACAGATTGGGATATTAACCGATTTATTGTTGCGTACAACTCGAACCTTGTAGGTGTACGAATATAAGTGATATTCCACTTCTTCGTCATTTAAGCGTGTTTGGTGCCTCTTTACAGGCCTATGTTTAATTAAGGTAGCCAAATACATTCGCTCTTCATCAGTCGACGATAATTTGTTAAGTCGTTTGATAATAGTAGCTCTTTCTTCTGCATTTATGATATTAAAGCATTTGCAGCAGTTGCAGCTACTTTCAATTTCATGACTTAGAAGCTTTAGTTTCTTTCCTACCTCACTTAGTCGACCATGTTCAATTCTTTTCTTTGAACTTGAAGATAAGTTGTTACCTTCTGATCCAGTGTCAGTCTCACTCATTGGAACCATGAAAACTGCACTTGAAGCAAAAGAAAATATGAAATTACAAAAACTATATTGTACAAGGATAATTACACTGACAATTACACTGACAAAATGCATTGGGATGTTTTTAAGCTTGCGTCGTTACTGGACTCTTATCTTTCTTAGCCAGCAGCGATGTTAACACTCATCCTTTTTCCGCTGTTTACTATATTTTAAACGCATTAAATCAGTGTTTTATACGAGTGGCGCATGAAGTAAAATTTCAAGTTTAGAAAAGCCTCATTTATTTTTGAAAAGCCTCATTCATTTTTGGCTTTTTTAAACTCGAAATTTTACTTCATGCTTAGTCTGGGAGTGGAAAACACTCATTAGAGTTTTTCAATTGAAAGTTTTTAATAAAATCATGTATGTCTGAAAATTTACTTTGAAAAATCGTAACATGTATACCTAAAAGAAACACTCCTTGTATTTAGAATTGTTTTAAAATTTGAACATATGAATAGGCAGATACTAAAGAAGGCAGATATTCCTGAGCAAAGAATATTACCTGATCCTTTTATTCTACCTGATCCTCAGAGACACTTTAATAAATTGGTAGTAGATACAAATAATTTGAGGCGGCGATAAGTAAATACATTTGCAATCGTAACCTTTGTGACTTAATTAAATTGTCATACAGATTTCTCTTCATATAACCTATAAATTAACAGTTGATTTACAACAAAACATGTGATTAATCGTGTCCTAACCTGAAACACACAACCTGCATCATACCACTAAATTTTTGAAATTTTAAATTTGATTGTTCAAAAAACAGATTATAAATTTATAATTGTAACTCGTTATAATTAACAAAGTTATAGCAAAACAGATGATTTTGCCGATTTTCACAATTTATTTCATATCTTAAAAACAAATGACGCTAAATGAACTTTGTTAATGCAATTTTATTTTTTATTAGAAATAGACCCATTGTTTTCGTGAATTTAAAAAAAAAAATGCTTCGTGCTCCGGATTAGTTACAATTTTGTTAGGATTCATTGAAATATGGCGGCGAGTAAAGATCAGTCCACATACAAAATGTGTCAACGGTGTAATAATAACATTAATAATACAAACAATGTAGTGATGTGTTTTATATGTGATTGTACATATCACGTGTCTTGTGTTTTCAAACGAATAGATATAATACCGGATAATAAAAACTGCAAGTGGGTTTGTGACCACTGTGTTGAAAACTATCCAAAGCAAAGTAAGTCTTTAAAATTATCTCCTGCAGTATATTGAAAGAAAAATAGATAGATTATATAACATAATAACTGCAAAGCAATAGGAAATACTAACCTTAACATTGCAAAATAAAAATATTGACTTATCGAAATTTGTAAATAACAGCTCCATCGATTCATCTATTCCTTGCTCAATTATCTCGAGAGGTGTCGCAGGTAAGGCAAAATATACGAAATAAATCGAAGGTCAACCTAGCCAAAAAACCTCCTTATATTGATATGACAAAAACCGCAATTAATACGGGTCCAATAAAAAAGGTGAACAATACTAATTGTAACCCAAATAAAATATACTGGGAATTTTGTAATGCTGTACATTTAAAAGCATTTGTTGTTTTTAAAATAAGGTTAAATTGAAGTTTCTAACGAATGTTTTCCACTCCTTGATTAAGCGTGAAGTAAAACTTCGAGTTTAAAAAAGTGTTAAAAATTTGGATTGGTCGCTCTGCTTCGCCACGCGACCGATCCAAATTTTCATGCTTTTCTAAACTCGAAATTTTATTTTATGCTTAATCAAGGATAGGAAACACTCGTTAGAAGCTTTCAATTGAATGATTCGAAAAAATAACGCCTACCTTAGAAATTACAGCGTATACAACGGAATATGTATTCCTAAAAAACTCCCTGCATAAATGTGATTTTTAATACAGGTATACACTGAAATTTTACCACATTCGTTGTCTTTTTTAAGATTTTAATTTGAATCTTTAAACGAGGGTCTTCCACTCCTAGATTAAGCATGAAGTAAAATTTCGAGTTTAGAAAAGCCTGAAAATTTGGATTGGCCGCGAAGCGAAGCGGAGCGGCCAATCCAAATTAGGCTTTTCTAAACTCGAAATTTTACTTCATGCGCCACACGTATAAAACACTGAAATATCGTAAAGTTTAAAATATACGGCTTCAGGAATCTAATATGTAGATGTGGACAAAACCTTAGTCACATTCTGTGCTAAACAAATTGTTTAAAACAGTGATTATATGCAACCCAATAACTCTAACGTATATTAGATTGCTTATAATCGTTGTATGTGTGTGTGTGTGTGTTTTTTTGAACTTCACTGTAAATCAGTGTTTTTAAGCGTGGCGCATGAAGTAAAATTTCGAGTTTAGAATAGCCTAATTTGGATTAGCCGCTCCGCTTCGCTACGCGGCCAATCCAAATTCTTAGGCTTTTCTAAACTTGAAATTTTACTTCATGCTTAATCTGGGAGTGGAAAACACTCGTTAAAAGCCTCAAATTTACCGCTTTGAAACAACGAATTCACGCAAATTTAAAAAACACTGTAATTATTGGAATATGTATACTCAAAAGAAAAATGAACTGTATGTTAATAAGGTTAAATCGCAGTTTCTAACGAGTATTTTCCACTCCCTGATTAAGCATGAAGTAAAACTTCGAGTTTAGAAAAGTGTTAAAAATTTGGATTCGTCGCTCTGCTCCGTTACGCGACCGATTCAAATTTTCAGGCTTTTCTAAACTCGAAATTTTATTTCATGCTTAATCAAGGATAGGAAACACTCGTTCGAAGCTTCCAATTGAATGATTCGAAAAAATAACGCATACCTTAGAAATTACAGCGTATACAACGGAATATGTATTCCTAAAAAACTACCTGTATGTTTTTGATTTAAATGTGAACGTACTTAAATTAAACAACTATACACCTAACAACTTTTACTTTTAAATAAAGTCTTTTTCATAAACATTTGTTTAGTGGTCTATAGTATAGTTTTTTTTTTATATTTTTCGTCGATTATTTACATAGAGCACACTGGTTGATACCAGTTAGAACAGCCTTGCGTCACAAACTAGCTTCTAATTTCTGTGCGGACATTAAAATGTCATTGTGTTTGCCGAAATAATCTCGGGTGAAAACTTAAATTAGCACTTTCAATTTTGGCAAGAATGTTATGTAATCATTAGGTATCAAAAACGGTAATTGCCGAGCGAGCCGAGAGAGTAATGTGACGAGAGAAAAGCTCGACTTTGCGTTAATTGTAAAGCTTTCTAATGTTAAAGTTAAAGTGAAATTTATCCAGACGTCAATTTAGATTGAGGCGTTGCAGGAGGTGAAATATTTGAAACCATTTATTAATATTTTAAAATAAATAAACAGGGAATTAAAATATTAAAATTGTATTCTCTATAATTCACTGTTATCAACAATTATTTTTAAACTTTCTATAAAACGAATTATTCATTTAATAGTCCATTTCAGAGAATAATAAAACGTGTAAATTAATATTCTTCTTTTAGTTACGTGAAGTGTTTTCTATTAATTATTGTTGTAATTCCTTTCTTCGCTGATTAGTTTTATTTACTATACGTACATTTTGGACACTATGTGTTCATTTTCAATAGTAATACAATTGACAAATGTGTTTTTTTTTGTCAATTGTATTACTATTAAAAATGAACACATAGTGTTCGAAAAGTACATATAGTAAATAAAACTAATCAGTGAAGAAAGGAATTACAACAATAATTACTAGTGTAAATAAATGTTATAAGGATAGTTTTACATTTTTGGCACTTGTATTCTATTAAACGGAGATTGAAATACTTATATGGTGTGTTTTCGTTAAATGAATTTAAAGATAAGCATGGATGAAATTGCCAATACTTGGCTGTAGATGCTTCAAATCATTAATAGTGCAATTCTTTTCACAATCTAGAACAAATTTGTCTTAGAAAAACTAAATCGATAAGTATTTAATTTAGTATCTGTATTTATTTATTTATTTATTTACGGAATCTCCAGTTTACAATAGATTAATACATATACATCTTAATACAATAAATTGACTAAACAAAAACAAAATCTAAATATGCCAAACAAAATTTAAACTTATAACCCTACAGAAATATTTTATTTCAAAATATATTGCATATTGATCCCAAATAGTTCAAAACGTAACAATATAAAACAAGCTCCTTCCCACCTTCAAGTTACAATAAATAGATTAATTAATCAAACACTTAACCTTCAATCGATCAATTAATTATACAACCAATAAATTAATATATATATAAATATAATATGAATATAAATATAAAATATATGACAAAACTTAATAAAAGGAACAGAACCAAACTCACACAAGATATCACAGCGATGTCAACAATACAAATTATCACAGATGGAACATAAATAGTATAATATATGACGAATATATATTGAATAACAAACCACCAATATATATCTGTATATAAAAGGATAAAATGGTATCTTAACATGTACAACAAATGCAAATTATCACAGATTGAACATGAAGTGTAAATAACGAACACGTATTGAATTAGCAATAACAAATAATATAATAAATAGATAATAGAATAAATAAATAATAAGAAGTATGTTCATGTTACATCAATGACAGCGGACAGATCGATATAACGTAAGTGGGTTTTAAAAATTGCAAAGGATGGTGCGAAGAGGATAAAATTGGAATTATGTGACAAAACATTTGCCTGCCTCATCATGCGGTCGATGGGGTTGTTCATACCATAGTTCGTGGTATGAAAGGCTAAACGAAATAATGTCCTATTCCTTGATTGAAGGCCCCGGGGTACATTATAATTTAAAGCACCCACCAGTTCAGTGCAATTCACAAACCCACTCACCAACTTATACAAAAATGACAAGTCCAGAAAAATTCGTCTTTCAGCCAACGATCGCAGATTCAATAATGATAACATTTCGCTATGACTAAAATCTATAATATTTTTCCCCCCACGAAAAGCCATTATCTTCAGAAATTTTCCTTGAATCATCTCAATCTGATGAATGGAGCTTTTTGTGTAGGGTGACCAAACTATTGAAGCATATTCCGCATGTGGACGTACCAGAGACAAATAGAGAGTTTTTACAGTTGCGTTCTTAAATTGTCTACTAAATCGATTAATAAAACCCAACACTTTTAGTGACTTGTTACACACATGCGAAATATGCTCCCTAAAATCCAGCTTTGAAGTAAACATGACACCTAAATCTTTTACTCTGGTTACACGTGCCAACTGATGATTGACCAAAGAGAAATTAAAATGTTTTCCTCTTCCCCGGGTAAAAGATATGCGAAAACATTTGTTTAAATTCAATGCTTGATTGTTTTCTATGCACCATTCTGCAATGACATTCAAATCATCCTGCAGCTGCTGCTGATCTGACATACTACGATTTTTTTTATAAATCTTTAAATCATCGGCAAAAAGGAGAACTCTACTATTCCTTACATTAAATCCAATATCATTCACAAACAATAAAAATAAAAGAGGGCCGCAGTGCGAGCCCTGAGGTACCCCAGATGTCACTGATATCGTATTGGACACATTTTGACCAATACGTACTCGTTGTGATCTGCCCACCAAGTAGCTCTCTATCCATTTAATCAAATTGCCACAGAAACCGATACATTCAAGTTTTCGAATCAAAATATCATGTTGTACCCGATCGAATGCCTTGGAGAAATCAGTGTAAATCGAGTCTACCTGTAAACCTTCCTCCAAAGCATTCGATATGTAAGATTTATATGTCATCAAATTGGTAGTAGTAGACTTTCCTCTAAGGAAGCCATGTTGCTCCTCAACAATATATTGAGAACACCACCAAGTTAACTGCTCAGATACCAACCGATCTAAGAGTTTGGGTAATGCTGATTGGATAGAAACTCCGCGGTAATTAGCTATATTAGATCTGCAACCATTTTTATAGATGGGTACAACATAACTGTGTTTCCATTCTATGGGAAACACTCCAGTGGATAGTGATAATTCAAATATGCTATGAATAGGCTCACTTAACGAATATACACATTGTTTTAAAAAATATGGTGGAATACGATCAGGACCAGAACTGCAAGACTCGGGAAGTGCACATAAATTACTAAACACATCTTAAAGGTTGAGACTGAACTGTTTCAAATCCAATACTAATGTCAAATGAAATTCTGGCACGGGACTGTAACGGTCATTGTAACACTTAGAGAAATGAGACGCAAACAAATCAGCACATCCCGCTGCTGTATTACTGACTGTATCATTTAAAAACATTTCTTTCGGCAAACCAATTATTTTTCTACATACACTCACATATTCCCAGAATGATCTAGAATCATTATTAATTTTAGTCTCGATTAAGTTGATATAGTCATTATTCAACAGCTCATTTAACTCCTTGCATTGCTTCCTCAATTCCTTAAATTGTTCACAGTGATATGTGAGACCAGAGATTTTATAGTTTAGATGAGCTTGCTTTTTCTCGGAAGTTAGCTTTATTAATTCGCTATTGAACCATTTGGGATAATTTGACGAGTTTACATATTTACGTGGAATAAACATGTCGAACACAGAATATAAAACATTATAGAAACTACAAACATTATCATCTACAGAATTACTTGATAACATATCATGCCAATCAACGCTGCACAAGTAGTTGTTTATTGCTGTGTAATCCGCTGCTTTAAAATCACATTTATGTACACACAAATTTGTCTTAGATTGCGAAAAGAATCGCACTTTTAATGTTTTTTTATGTGAATTTAAGGTAACTTTTATATAAGTATGTCATGTTTTTGTTCTTATTTTTTTTCTTGCAAATGTAAATATAATTAGTTTTGTATTTTCTTTGTAAAATGGGAATTTCCGTAATAAATATACTGTTATTATTATTATTATAGATACAGGTTGAATAACTTGGGTCGATAGCCATTTGTATGATTTTTGGTTTTGCAATAAATGATGATTAATTAATTACTAAATACATTCTAACTGCTTAATTAGAACTGTATTTTGATTTCACTAAATATATGTAATAGTGCTATTTTGAACATTCAGTGCAATTAAATCGATTTGTTTGAAATTTAATAACTTTTTAGGCCTCCAGTCATTTCATAAAATCTTTAAACTGAAAGTGTTTCTACTTCTTGATTACTCATAAAGTAACGTGTTTAGTTTGGAAAAGTCAGATTTTTTTTAGTTTATTTAAAACAGGGTTGTTATGTTTACAACACTTTGTTTTAAAGCAGTGTTTTGAATCTAAAATTTGTGTAAAACATGTTTTAAACGTCAAATTTGTTTAAAACGTTTTTTTATTATCCTAAATTTGCTAAATTATATTTTATATTACTTTATTAAGATTTTTTGTTTACGTTTGTAAATTTTAGCTAAATTGTTGAAGATATTTTAAATTACATTATTAAACACAACATTTTATTACAATAAATTATCACAACTGTGTGCATAAATGTGATTTTAAAAACAGGGAATTTTTACGTTTAAAAGGTTTTCTTTTATTATCCTAAATTTGCTCAATTATATTTGATATTACTTCATTAAGATTTTTTGTTTACGTTTTTAAATGTTAGCTAAATTGTTAAAGATATTTCAAATTACATTATTAAACACAACATTTTATTACAATAAAATATCACAACTGTGTGTGGATAAATGTGATTTTTAACACACGGAATTTTTTTCAGGTTTTACGACAATTTTACGACATTCGTTGTTTTTTTAAAAGATTTTGATTTCAATCATTAAACGAGGGTGTTCCACTCCCAGACTAAGCATGAAGTAAAATTTCGAGTTTAGAAAAGCCTAAAAATTTGGATTGGCCGCGTAGCGAAGCGGAGCGGCTAATCCAAATTAGGCTTTTCTAAACTCGAAATTTTACTTCATGCGCCACACGTATAAAACACTGAAATATCGTAAAGATTAAAATATACGGCTTCAGCAATCTAATATATAGATGAGGACAAAAAAATTTAAGGTCAGATTTCAATTGGATATTTCCGTAATTCGTTCGCGAGCAGACAGGTAATAACAAGTTAAGTCGCAAAATTAAAAGTCCACGTTGAAAGTTATTCAACATCGATAATTTAAAAAAAAATAACACAAACTAGTCAATGATGAAGGTTTCTACTTCGTTGTTCATTTTAATTCATACAAATAAAACACTTTAAACAAAATTTTATCAGAATAATGGAATATTTGAACCGATTATTTTGAAAGTGGCCTAACTCCATTTCTCAATTTTTTGTTATTGACTGTAACAACCTTTGTAGTTTAAGGTTTTCGGTTATAAAAAACAATTTGTGCTTAAGTATATTTAAAATATATCTATGATTTTGGGGAAAAACCAGTTGTCTTTTTTTATGATTTCGAGTTATTTGCGTTTAAAGTTTTACAAGTTAACTTCTTAAGTACCTTAAAATAGCTCTAAATATCTATCTCATATCAAGGCTCCGTCAACTTGGCCCCCCACTTTCAATTTTTCAGAAAAACATCATTGCACAGAAAAGCCCTTAGCTAGCACAGGCTAGCACAGCCACAATTAGAGCAAGCACACAAATAGTAAAAAAGTTATAGGGGTTTCAAATATGGGGGGGCTAAGTTGACGTTTGCCCCCCACCTTTGATTTTTCAACTTTTTTTATATGATTTGGATTCCTCAGAGCTAGCACAGGCTAGCACAACCAGATTTAGAGCAAGCACAACCCCAACAACCCCTTAAAAATACAAAATTAGTTTGTACCCCAGCCCCCCACTTTAATATTTTTTGATTATTTCTAAAGGAATCTGCAGCTTAGAGCAAGCACAGGCAGAATATGCAAAAATTATTTAAAAAAATAAAATGGTTAAAAAGATATTTCAATTTTAATTATCAACCGTGAGCTTTCAAATCCTGTAGGCGTAATTCCGTTCATGTATTTTAATTATTATGCTAAATGCGTATTTTCTAACAAATCACAATATTTCAACGGATTTGTTGACAATAACTTTGCCATATACTTAACTAACAGTTTAAAACATTGCTTTCAAATGCTGTGACCCGGAAAGCAAGCACATTAAAGACAGTGACGTAGTGAGTTATTAATGACCAACCCTCGAATAATTTAAAATGTAATAACTCCACCAAATACTAACAGATTTCAAAAATTCTTTCAAAATATAAATGACTAATGCATTGGTAATAAATGCTGTGACTGAGAAAGCTAGCACAGTAAAGACAGAGGCGTAGTAAGTAATCAATATTTAACCCTCGAATAATTTAAAATGTAATAACTCCACTAAATACAGAGAGAATTCAAAAATTCTTATAAATTATGAATCACTAATGCATTGTTAATAAATGCTGTGACTAAGAAAGCTAGCACAAGAAAGACAGTAGCGTAGTGAGTAATCAATATTTAACCCTCGCATAATTTAAAATGTAATAACTCCACCAAATACCAACAGATTTCAAAAATTCTTTCAAAATATAAATGACCAATGCATTGGTAATAAATGCTGTGACTAAGAAAGCTAGCACAGTAAAGACAGAGGCGTAGTAAGTAATCAATATTTAACCCTCGAATAATTTAAAATGTAATAACTCCACTAAATACAGAGAGATTTCAAAAATTCTTTTATATTATGAATCACTAATGCATTGTTAATAAATGCTGTGACTAAGAAAGCTAGCACAAGAAAGACAGTAGCGTAGTGAGTAATCAATATTTAACCCTCGTATAATTTAAAATGTAATAACTCCAACAAATACGAACCGATTTTAAAAATTCTTTTAAAATATAAATGACCAATGCATTGGTAATAAATGCTGTGACTGAGAAAGCTAGCACAGTAAAGACAGAGGCGTAGTAAGTAATCAATATTGAACCCCCTAATAATTTAAAATGTAATAACTCCACTAAATACAGAGAGATTTCAAAAATTCTTTTAAATTATGAATCACTAATGCATTGTTAATAAATGCTGTGACTAAGAAAGCTAGCACAAGAAAGACAGTAGCGTAGTGAGTAATCAATATTTAACCCTCGTATAATTTAAAATGTAATTACTCCACGAAATACTAACAGATTTCAAAAATTCTTTCAAAATATAAATGACCAATGCATTGGTAATAAATGCTGAAAGTGAGAAAGCTAGCACATAAAAGACAGTGGCGTAGTAAGTAATCAATATTTAACCCTCAAATAATTTAAAATGTGATAAGTCCAGTAAATACAAAGAAATTTTAGAAATCATTTTAAATTATAAATCACTAGTGCATTGTTAATAAATGCCGTGACTAAGAAAGCTAGCACAAGAAAGACAGTAGCGTAGTGAGTAATCAATATTTAACCCTCGCATAATTTAAAATGTAATAACTCCACCAAATACAAACAGATTTCAAAAATTCTTTCAAAATATAAATGACTAGGGCATTAGTAATAAATGCTGTGACTAAGAAAGCTAGCACAGTAAAGACAGAGGCGTATTTTGAAATCTGTTAGTATTTGGTGGAGTTATTACATTTTAAATTATTCGAGGGTTGGTCATTAATAACTCACTACGTCACAGTCTTAAATGTGCTTGCTTTCCGGGTCACAGCATTTGAAAGCAATGTTTTAAACTGTTAGTTAAGTATATGGCAAAGTTATTGTCAACAAATCCGTTGAAATATTGTGATTTGTTAGAAAATACGCATTTAGCATAATAATTAAAATACATGAACGGAATTACGCCTACAGGATTTGAAAGCTCACGGTTGATAATTAAAATTGAAATATCTTTTTAACCATTTTATTTTTTTAAATAATTTTTGCATATTCTGCCTGTGCTTGCTCTAAGCTGCAGATTCCTTTAGAAATAATCACAAAATATTAAAGTGGGGGGCTGGGGTACAAACTAATTTTGTATTTTTAAGGGGTTGTTGGGGTTGTGCTTGCTCTAAATCTGGTTGTGCTAGCCTGTGCTAGCTCTGAGGAATCCAAATCATATAAGAAAAGTTGAAAAATCAAAAGTGGGGGGCAAACGTCAACTTAGCCCCCCCATATTTGAAACCCCTATAACTTTTTTACTATTTGTGTGCTTGCTCTAATTGTGGCTGTGCTAGCCTGTGCTAGCTAAGGGCTTTTCTGTGCAATGATGTTTTTCTAAAAAATTGAAAGTGGGGGGCCAAGTTGACGGATCCTCATATCAATTATAATTTGCAAAAAGCATTAAATTCATGTTTAACTTGTAAAAATGTTTGTTATCAGTTTAACGTGCATCTAAATGAAACATAACTGATTTTTCAGTAAAAAAATATCACAACTGGTTTTTCCTCAAAAATGACACCTCACTGGTTAGGTTTTGTCCAAATTACGCAAAAGATATGTAGATAATTATGTATTTAAGTCCGTACTTAACTCAATTTGACTAAAAAATTGTTGAAGATATTTTAAATTACATTATTAAACACAACATTTTATTACAATAAAATATCACAACTGTGTGTGCATAAATGTGATTTTTAACACACGGATTTTTTTTCAGGTTTTACCACAATTTTACGACATTCGTTGTTTTTTTAAAAGATTTTGATTCCAATCTTTAAACGAGGGTGTTCCACTCCCAGACTAAGCATGAAGTAAAATTTCGAGTTTAGAAAAGCCTAAAAATTTGGATTGGCCGCGTAGCGAAGCGGAGCGGCCTATCCAAATTAGGCTTTTCTAAACTCGAAATTTTACTTCATGCGCCACACGTATAAAACACTGAAATATCGTAAAGTTTAAAATATACGGCTTCAGCAATCTAATATATAGATGAGGACAAAACCTGAGTCAAATTCTGTGCTGAACAAATTGTTTAAAACAGTGATTATAGGCAACCCAATAACGCTAACGTATATTAGATTGCTCATAATCGTTGTGGTATGTGTGTGTGTTTTTTTAACTTCACTGTAAATCAGTGTTTTTAAGCGTGGCGCATGAAGTAAAATTTCGAGTTTAGAAAAGCCTAATTTGGATTGGCCGCTCCGCTTCGCTACGCGGCCAATCCAAATTCTTAGGCTTTTCTAAACTCGAAATTTTACTTCATGCTTAGTCTGGGAGTGGAAAACACTCGTTAAAAGCCTCAAATTAACCGCTTTGAAACAACGAATTCCCGCAAATTTAAAAAACGCTGTAAATATTGGAATGTGTATACTCAAAAGAAAAATGAACTGTATGTTCTGTTTTAAACACTTTTTAAACGTGTTTTAAATATATTCACACCTCTTAATTGATTATAACATATTTTTCTAACCAAAATATTAACTTGTCTAGATCTAGGTGCTACAAATTGCAATGGATCGACAGGTGAATGTGGTAATTTAGAATCTAAATTTTTTGCAATACTAGTAAAGTATTCATTACAACTGTCTAAACAAATGTAGGTCTTTACGGTGGATTGATTATGTAGTTTTATAATATTCGACATTTCTTACTGTTGGTTGGTTTTACATAAATATCATGATTTTATTTTATATACATTTTATTTTATTTTATTTTGTATATGATATTGTTTTCTTATGGTATTAATTAATAAATTATATTTTATTTTACAAAGGTTAGTTGATTTGAAAGATATAACTATGGATATTTCTTATAGAAGTATTGTAGGAATAATAATAGACCTAATTAATTTACATAACAATAATCAATCATTGTTTTGACTAAAATAATTCAATAATTAGGTTATTATACATGATGGATATATTATTTATATTGACATAGGTGCTAGTTTAAAAAAGGTTAATTGAAAAATAATTGCATATCTGTCATTACACCCAATAATTAAAAATATGTAGGTACGATAATAGATCGTTGCTACATACATTTTTTCAATCTTATATATTTATGCAACCCAAGCGAGCATTAGATTCCAGATTCTTGATTGTTCACTAAACAAGTGGATTCTTGAAGATTATATGCACTAAGATAAGAGTGCAATAACTTCTTTGGAAAGTATTGAACATGGGATTATTTTTTATTCTGCAATTAAGTAGAATTATTGATTAAAAATGACCTGTTTGAAATTGTAATTCACACACATAAAGGGAATTTTTCTATTAAGTATACATATGCATATCCTTTTTTCCCAGATTAAGCATGAAGTAAAATTTCGAGTTGAGAAAAGCCAGAAAATTTTATTCAGGCTTCTCTAAACTTGAAATGTTACTTCATGCGCCACGCGCATTAAACACTAAAAACATTACGAACCAATGAACATCACTTGAACTCAGTGTCTTATAAGCGTGGCGCATGAAGTAAAATTTCGAGTTTATAAAAGCCTGAAATTCTACTTCAGGGAGTGGAAACACTCGTTACAACTTTTAAATTGAACAGTTTTATAAAATCAACGTAACACCTGAACATTTGCAGAATATAATTTGAAATTGTATACTTAAAAGAATCCCTGTATACATGAAAATAGTGTTCGTATCATTTAAACAAATCGCATGTCTTTAAAAAAATCACGAACATACACTCGTTCCTATTATGAACACATTCCATGGCGAGCAGTGAATACAAAATCGCATTTTTAGAGTTACATAATTTTACAATTTTCAACAAATTTAAGGTCCGATTACAATTGGATATTTTCGTAATTATACGCATGGCGCATGAAGTAACATTTCTAGTTTAGAAAAGCCTGAAATTTTACTTCATGCATAATCAGGGAGTAAAAAGATTTTTTACAACTTTCAAATTGAACATTTCCAGAATATACTTTAAAATTGTATACCTAAAAAAAATCCCTGTATACATGAAAGCAGTTTTCGTATCATTTAAACAAATCGCATGTCTTTAAAAAAATCACGAACATACACTCGTTCCTATTATGAACACATTCAATGGTGAACAGTGAATACAAAATCGCATTTTTGGAGTTACATAATTTTACAATTTTCAACAAATTTAAGGTCAGATTTCAATTGGATATTTCCGTAATTCGTTCGCGAACAGACAGGTAATAACAAGTTAAGTCGCAAAATTAAAAGTCCACATTGAAAGTTATTCAACATCAATAATTTAAAAAAAACCAACACAAACTAGTCAATGATGAAGGTTTCTACTTTGTTGTTGATTTTAATTCATACAAATAAAACACTTTTTACAAAATTACTTTAAAATAATAGAATATTTGAGCCGTTTATTTTGAAAGTCGGCTAACTCCATTCCTCAATTTTTTGTTATTGACTGTAATAAATAACCTGTATAGTTTAAGGTTTTCAGTTATAAAAAACAATTTGTGTTTAAGTATATTTAAAATATATATTATATTGTTATATAATATATACATAACCAGAAATCGTTGTTTATGACAAAAAAACTTCAAATTATGAAAATTATTTCTGTCAACAACAAAAAAATGAGAAACGGAATTAGCTCAGTTTCAAAATAAACGGCTCATTTTATAAAGAAACTGCGAAATATTTGACATAAAGAAAACACTAAACTTTTGTATACCACTTTTATTTTACTTTACTTTTGTGACTAGTTTCAATTACACGGTAATCCTTATTAAACTAATTTCTAAAAGTTAGTATTTACGAGTACGTACTTTAATTGTTTATTTAAACTAGGTTATTAAAATGTTGTAAAAAGTCCAGCACAGCGAGCGGTTAAAATTGTGTGGATGTTTTGATAGAACTTCTGAACTTCACGAATGTGAAAAAAAAGATAATATAATAATAGAAAAGACCAACTCAAATGAAAAATATTGGGGTTTTTCTACCCATAAGCGTATAATAATTAATTGAATAAAATGTATAAATTAATATAAATATAACAACAAACTTTCCCTAGCACCTACGTTATTTAATTAATATTCTTCTAGCGTTTTGGAAAATAAAAAATACAATTCGTTACGTGACTACTGGATTAAAGCACTAAAAGATTATTAAGCAATAAGATCTATTAATTGTCCATATACTGCAAAACTTCAAGAAATCTTAGTTAAGAGTTTTTCTAAAAATCACTTGGTTTAAAATAAGATATTACTAGAATATTTCATCAACCTAGTAGAATTTAATTAAACATTGTTATACCGAGTGTTTGATTATGCGTGGCCATCGGCTGTATCTCAGAAACTAACATCGTAGCATGCAGCGGTAACAAATTTCATCGTAAAAGTGGCCAAGAAAAAACGCTAGATAATATTTTTAAGTTTATATCTTCGCTGCTAGAGGGCGCTATGTCTATAGTAAAAGATTAAAACAGTTTTTATCAAATAAATGCCAAAATATAGCTATTTGAAAAATATGAAAATAATAATCTTCGCTAAATATTACTCAATTTCAACCATCTTCTCGATTCTTTGACACACAAGATGCGTGGGAGAATGAAAATGTCTAATCATTTAAACGCCTGTAACTTTAGTTAGGGTTCACTGAATTTATTAAACTTAAGCTCATTTGATAGAAAATTGAGTTCACTTTAAAACATAACTCACTCTAATTTATTTTACTCTCGATATTAAGCGCCAGAGGGTTCGATTGAGATAATCAAAATATTTTCAATATTTTTTTAAATTTTTAAATTAGAAGGTATCCATGAGATACGATAGGTAATTAAAATGAGAGCTAGTGTAAAAACTGGCGAAATCCGCATCCTGGTATCTTTATCCTAGCCGGAGATATGTTAAAAAATTGGCAGAAATGGATATCTTTCATAAATAGCGCCCTCTGACCCTTAATATAGACACTAAAATTAATCAGAGCACATAGTGTTTAGAAGTAAATTCAGTTATTTATCAAATTAGTTGAAGTTTATGAAATTCGGTTAAACCTAACTACTTTAGTTTAATGATTAGACTTTTCTCCTCTGCATCCTATGTGAACGCAAAAGAAACGAGAAGGTAGTTGAAATCAAGGCAAATTTAGAGTAGATTAAGATTCACGTATTTTTAACAAGTGTAACCTTAATTTGGCATATTAGATAAAATCTTTTTTATCCTTTGCGATAGAAATTGCGCCCTCTAAACGCGAAGCTAGATTTAATTATTGTATCTGTTTTCTTTCATTATGTTTTGTTTGTTATTGTTCTGATAAAGTATTGTAATAAGTGTTTTTAACTGTAGCAAATATACGCTGTTTTTAACATTATACTTAAATATTCCCCTAGCCAACTATATTTTAATATTTTAAATAATCGTGGATTTACTTCGCTTTCCAAAACATGTAAATAGGGAAAAGTAAAAGTGAAGCGGAGCGACCAAACCAAATTTTCAGGCTTATCATCTAAACTCAAAATGTTACTTCATGCGCCATGCGTATTAAACACTAAAACCAACATATATTATGAGCATTGTGAGCAAGTGCACTTCACTTGAAATCAGCGTCTTATACGCGTGGCGCATGCGACCAAACCAAATTTTCAGACTTATCTAAACTCGCAATTTTACTTCATGCTTACCCTGGAAGTGGAAAACACTCATTTAAAGCTTTAAATTTGACAATATCTAAACATTTACAGCACATGATTGGAATATCTATACTTAAAAGAAAACCTCCCTGAATCAATAAAGCACTCGTGATTTACCTCTTGTTATGAGATAATAATTAATCTATTAAATGATTTGAGTATCTCTGAAAAATATTCTACATTTATAACACTTTTTAGTAAGGTATAATTCACGAGAGGTGTCCCATGGTTTCCTTGATTTGTAGTGCTTTATGCACTTTCTGCATGTATTACGAAAATATTTTGATGTCATCAGATTACGTGTGTAAAAAAAGACAAACTTCATAATATGTCTGCTATGGTTTTTAGATAGAACATGCGAAAACGTATGCTCCTTCGTAAAACTAAATCTGCAATAACCCAGCCACAAATCATTTTAATTAATGTGCACAATCTTTTTAAATGTGAGTTTAAGTGGTATAATTCCAATTTCCACATCTACTAAATAATTCAGGTATTTACAGAAATAAACAATGTACTTATTTTGATTTTGTGTAAGCTCAAACGAAAATGTTAGTTGAATCGAATGCGTATTCAGTAGATTTAGCAAATAGTCATCGGATTAATCTGTTAATAAAGGGAATTATTTTTTTGAGTATACTTACAGGGAATTTTCTATTCTATTCTATTTTCTATCGTTTTTAAAGAGTTCAATTTAAAGCTTAAAACGAGTGTTTTCCACTCCCAGACTAAGCATGAAGTAAAATTTCGAGTTTAGAAAAGCCTGAAAATTTGGTTTGGTCGCGTAGCAGGAAGCGCTACGCGGCCAAACCAAATTTTCAGGCTTTTCTAAACTCAAAATTTTACTTCATGCGCCACGCGTAATAAACACTGAAAGCACTGAAAGCCTTCGCGCTACGCGACCAAACCAAATTTTCAAGCTTTTCTAAACTTCCGAATTCCATTATATTTATTTATTTACGGCGTAAAAAATAGTGTATATTTCTCAAGCTTGTTACATTCTTCAAATATGTTTCAAATATGTTTAAAGTATTTAATTATTTACGACGTAAATAATTGTACATACATTTAATCACAGTAAAGAGAAGAATGAACATTGTATCAGACATAAAAAATATGTCTTAGATTAATCTGATTGGATAATCAATCTGACAAACTTATCAATAAAATATATATATATTTTTTAAATAAAACATTCACTTGAATATTATTGATATGTTTCAATATGAAAATGCAATGTTGGTACCAAAGGCGGTTTTTAGTTATGAATAATTTGAAAATAAATCACTCCTTTCAGTAATTGATAGAGAATAGGCAACTTACGTATCTTGTGAAGATATTTTCCCCAATATCAAACCAAAATTGTAATTTAAAAATAATTAATTAGTAGTAGTTATAATAATAAATTTCTAAAGATATTATTGTTAGAGTTACGTGAAGGATTAGTTATAAATTAGTAGTAGCTATTTTCTTTATCTTCACATTTATATTAAAATTCAAAATGTATATTTCAAGCACGGTGCCCCTTTTCAATAGATTAACTAAAATGAACCAGCATCGTTATTAATCCAAAACTTTCCAAATTATACTGTTTACCTGAAATTCATAAACCGCGTGTGGTTCTTTTTTAGAGAGTATGTCGACAGTTGTATCTGCAACGACTTTTCCTAGTTGTGTCAAATTTTGACGTTACATGACAATGTCATACTGTTTAGGTCGTGAGTATATTAGTATTGTTTCTTTTAGAAAAGCTTTAAATCATAATTTCCTGTGAAGTTGATCTTTTAAGTATACATATTCCAATTTCGTGTTGTAGATTTTTGATAATTCGTTGTTTTCTTAAAAAAGGTCAATTTGAAGTTTAAAGGAGTGTTTTCCACTCCCAAGTTAAGCATGAAGTAAAATTTGGAGTTTAGAAATGCCTGAAAATTTGGTTTTGGTCGCGAAGCGCGGAGCGACCAAACCAAATTTTCAGGCTTTTCTATACTCGAAATTTTACTCCATGCGCCACGCGTATCAGACACTGAATTCAAGCGAAGTTCACTCGTACACAATATTTCAGTGCTTTCAGTGTTTAATACGCGTGGCGCATAAAGTAAAATTTCGAAATTAGAAAAGCCTGAAAATTTGGTTTGGCCGCTCCGCGCTTCGCGCTACGCGACCCAACCAAATTTTCAGGCTTTTCTAAACTCGAAATTTTACTTTATGCTTAGTCTGGGAGTGAAAACACTCGTTTTAAGCCTTAAAAAAAGCGTATGCATATGTATACCTAATAGAAAATTTCCTGTATGTACAGCGTGTCTACGCTAAACCGTTCGTTAAAAGTTTATGGGTTTGTCGTTGCACTAAAAATTTGAAAAAAATCCTTATCAAATGGTTGAATTAGTTCTCCTCATCTGAAAGATTTTCAACTTTATATCACTTCCGGTTCCACCGGAAGTAGCATCAAATTCATCGTAGACAAATTTAGCGTAGACACCCTGTATACTTAAAAGAAAAATTCCGTGTATTAACAGATTAATTCGATTCAACTAACATTTTCGTTTGGGCTTATATAAAATCAGCATATATACATTAATTTTTTCTGTAAATACCTGAACTATTTAGTAAATTTTTATTTAGGAAATTGGAATTATACCAGTGAAACTCACATTTAAAACAATTGTGCACATTAATTAAAATGATTTGCGATTGGGTTTTTGCAGATTTAGTTTTACGAAGCCATTGTGAAAATGTGACGTTTAACCTTAACATTTTGAAGCTGCATACCGGAACTTACGTTTTCTCATATTCCATCTAAAATCCATAGCAGACATATTATGAAGTTTTCTGTTGATATTGATATTGTTGATATTGGTGCAGAAAGCACTACAAATCAAGGAAACCATGGGAAACCTGTCGTGACTCGTACCTTAGTTAGGTAATGATAAAGAACTTAAAATGAACAATGATTTTTCCCACAGAAAAACTGGAAAATGTAATTACACAAGAAGCTGACTTATTGCTTACATTTAATGTGACCCAAATTTAAAAAAAAAAACAAAAATCTAGAAGAAATAAATTATTACATAAACTTAACAAAATCAAACATTAAAAGTGCGATTCTTTTCGCACCGCCAGTCTATGGTGTCAAATTGTTTAGAGGGAATGGCAAAGCTATACTGATAAGAGATAAATCTCGAAACGCGTCTATAGATGGCCTGAATAATTTGGCCCAAATTGTTACATTTGTAGTAGGTTACTGTATGTAGCAGCAAACACTTGTTGTATAATTCAATGTCCGTCGGGGTATTAGCCCGGGAAGTAGTTGTTTCAATGAGTGTTTGATATAGTCTTTGTAAGACTAACTTGTTGTAGATTGCGAAAAGAATCGCACTTTTAATGTTTGAAGTTTTCTGCAACCAAGAATTGGCAATTTCATTTATACTTAACAAAATCAGTTATTGATTACAACGCACTGCTATGGGCTATTATTTCCTTTTTTTGCAAACATTTTTATGAACGATTTGAACATTTTTGCCAAGAACAGCATACAAAATTTCCCAAATTTTATATTTTTACTATTATGGCTACATTTCCTCCAATCAGAATCGCTTATATCCATAGATACATGTTATCACAGCGGTGATAGAATTCTATCACCTTGTTGTGGTGGTTGCTATGAAAATTATTTGTCAAATCCGACAGGTAAAATTTCAAGTTTAGAAAAGCCTTGAAATTTGGATTGGTCGCTGTTTTATTCGTTCTCTCATCGAATATAACTCGTGGTATGATTAATAATCGATAATATTCATTCGTGAAAGCGGAGCAGCACATTCAACTCGCCCTTCGGGCTAATTGAATCTGCAGCTTGTTTCACTCTTAATTATTATCGATGATAATCGCACCCACTTGTTATATTATAGTTGATAATTTTATTATTCATCGCACCCACTTGTTATATTATAGTTGATAATTTTATTATTCAATTAAATAATTAAACCATTAAAAGTGCGAGTCTTTTCGCGATCTACTACAAATTTTCGCGATTTTGTAGAAAGCAGTTCTAAAACACAAAATCATAAAAACTTTCGTTACATAAAAATTTGTTCAAATTCATAAAATCCATAAAAAGTTAAAACCACTTTAAGATGATTGAAGTTGAAATTTTATGACAATTAAAGATAAAGTTTTAAAAATTTATTAAAGTTATTAAAATTATTGTAATTGTTAATCTATTACAAGAATAAAATAAAATAATGATTGATTCATTTTGTCTATTTTTAAAAATGAAGTATTCTGATATTCGTTTAAAAACATATTTAAATATTTAATTCAATTCAATTAATTAATTTGTGCAATGGATACAAACAAAGTCAGAACATATGGGATACATAAGTATACATTAGAACATTAACACATCGAAGTATATAGAAATAAATTCCTTTAAAAACAAATAAAGTGTAACACAACTGAAATTGAAATAATCAAATATAGTTAGAAAATTTGAATATTTGAAAATGTTTTAGAATGAATATTCGAATACTTTAATTTTAAAAATTCACAGTCATACGAGGGTAGATTGAAAAGTTTCCGGAATGGGCAAGAAAACGCAGTAATTGAACAGGTTTTATTTTTTATTTTTCAACATAGTACCCTTGCAGGGCGATACACTTTTCCCAGCGGTGCTCCAACTTTTTTAAGCTTTCAGAAAAATATGATTTCGGGAACTCTGCAAAATAAGCTTTAGTGGCGGCGATGACCTCCTCATTTGACGTAAAGCGCTTGCCTCCGAGCCAAGTCTTCATGTTTGTGAACAAAAAGAAGTCCCACGGGGCCAGGTCTGGAGAGTACGGGGGATGCGGCACCACCTCGTAGCCCAATTCAACCAATTTAGCATTGGCGATTCGGGATGAATGGGCCGGCGCGTTGTCGTGGTGGAAGAGCACTTTTTCCGCTGCAAATGAGGCCGTTTCTCCTTCAATAGGCCGTTGAATTGATCCAATAAATCGCTGTAGTATTGTCCCGTGATAGTTCTTCCCTTCTGCAAAAAGTCAATGTGTATCACACTTTGCGAATCCCAAAAAACGGTGGCCATGACCTTTCCAGCCGATGGGACAGTCTTTGCCTTCTTCGGAGCAGATTCGCCTGGAGAAATCCACTGTTTCGACTGCTGCTTGGTTTCTGGTGTGTAGTGGTGGATCCATGTTTCGTCCACGGTCACGAATCGGCGAAAAAAATCCGTTGGATTACGCTTTAACAAGGCCAAACACTCTTTCGAAGTGGTCACACGATTTCGCTTGTTGTCCATAGTCAGCAAACGTGGCACCCATCGCGCCGACAGCTTCCTCATGCCCAAATGTTCGTGCACGATATTTTGCACACGTTCATATGAGATGCCCGTGGTCTCTACTATTTCGCGCAACTTCACTCGTCGATTGGCTAACACGAGATCATGGACTTTGTCGACCATTTCTTAATTTGTGGCCGTTTTTGGTCGTTCACTGCGTGGTTCATCCTTGGTGCTCGTACGGCCACGTTTGAACTCGCTCACCCAGAAACTAATAGTCAAAAATGAAGGTGTGGATGTGCCACGAACTTCCTGCAAAATATCTCGTAGCTCCGTCGCCTTTTCCCATCCATCCAGAAATGTTTGATGACTGCACGAATTT
The DNA here is from genome assembly GCA_932526585.2 of Philonthus cognatus. NCBI lineage: Eukaryota > Metazoa > Arthropoda > Insecta > Coleoptera > Staphylinidae > Philonthus > Philonthus cognatus. Next base: position 33,111,611 of record OW052245.1, on the reverse strand, counting down.
CGTTTTTATCCATTTTTCCAAAGGTGCCTGACTTGCTTCACAAGATATCCTAGTAAACAAAAACGGAACGACGCACGTGTCTGAAAATTTGACAACTTACCTAAAACCATCATAACAATTTCACGATACGCGCGCCATCTCTTGCCCATTCCGGAAAGTTTTCAATCTACCCTCGTACTTTAAATACCATCGTTTTAAAATGTGGCAAAAAGGTATTGAATTAAATAAAGTGTACTTTACCAATAAATTTGGCTTATTAATACACACTAGTAGACAACTGTAACACTCTACTGGACTCTTGCAATTGATTATTAGATGTTAGTAGAAAATAATAGGGCACAAGTGATGTTAGCAGGCAGTGGAAATATAAGTAGAAAGTTTTCTCTCTTATTGTATTAAAATTGTCTACAATTATTTATCTTTAGGAAATCAAATTGTAAGTTTTATTATTCAACATCTTGATTTTTAGATTGTTCTAAACTGGAAAAATTTACTTCATCCACCACGCATATAAAGCTTATTTTAAAGGTCAGAAACATACTTTATCTATAATAATATGTAATTTAAGATACAAATATGAAAATTCATTTTTTTCCATGTATTTTTGTGTGGTCATCGACTGTATCAGTAAAAAATGTCGTCGTAAAAGTAGCCACGAGAAAACGCTAGACATTATTTTTAAGTTTATAGCTTCGCTGCTAGCGGGCTCTATTTCTATAGTAAAGGATTAAAACAGTTTTTATCAAATAAATGTCAAATAAAGCTATGTGGAAAATATAAAAATCTTAATCTACGCTAAATATTGCTCAATTTCAACTACCTTCTCGTTTCTTTGACTCTCACGACTCACACAAGATGCAGGGGAGAATGAAAATGTCTAATCATTTAAACGCTTGTAACTTCAGTTAGAGTTCACTGAATTTAATAAACTTGAGCCCATTTGATAGATAGTTGAATTCAATTTAAAACATAATTCACTCTTATTTATTTTACTTTCGACATTAAGCGCTAGAGGGTACGATTGAGATAATTAAAATATTTTCTAAATGTTCTTTAAATTTTAAAATTAGAAGGTATCCATGAGATACAATAGTTAATTGAAATGAGATCTAGTGTGAAAACTGGCGAAAACCGCATAGTAGACAACTTTAATACTCTACTGGACTCTTGCAATTGATTAATAGAGGTTAGTAGAAAGTAATAGAGCACAAGTAGAGTTAGCAGGCAGTGGAAAAATTAGTTAGTAGAAAGTTTTCTCTCTTATTCTATTAAAATTGTCTACAATTATTTATTTATCTTTAGGAAATCAAATTGTAAGTTTTATTATTCAAAGTCTTGTTTTTCAGGCTATTCTAAACTGGAAATATTTACTTTATCCGCCACGCGTATAAAGCTTAAAGACTTATTGTAAAGTTCAGAAATCTATAATAATATTTATATACTGGTATGAATTTTAACATAAAATTAATTTTTTTCCATGTATTTTTGTTACGAAAGTCATTAACTTTAAAAATAGTTGATAAGAATGAATAAAGTAGTACAATACTTACTAACTTTATACATAAAATACACACATGCACACACATATATACCGGGTGTTGACTTGGCGGACGCAACATAGCAAATCGCATGTTAATTTTGAAGTGTTGAAATATTGGCTTCCCTATTTATTTTAGAGACAAAATGTATTGCACTTTTCTGTAAAGGGAAAAATTCTATATTTATGAATGTTTATACTTAACACTTTACGTTTCTCTAAGTTAAATAATTAAGAAAAAGTAATGTGATTTTATAAAAATAATGACATACTATGGAATTTATACAACAATTGCGGATATTCCCTGTTTTTTTTAAGTTCAATTTAAACCTTTAAACAAGTGTATTCCACTCCCAGACTAAGCATGAAGTAAAATTTCGAGTTTAGAAAAGCCCCGTGAAAATTTGTCGAGGGTCGCGTAGCGACCAGAGACAAATTTTCTGGGCTTTTCTAAACTCGAAATTTTACTTCATGCGCCACGCGTATAAAACACTATAATATTGTGAAATTTATGTATATTCGAACTTCACTTAAAATCTGTGTTTTATACGCGTGGCGCATGAAGTAAAATTTCGAGTTTAGAAAAGCCCAGAAAATTTGTCTCGGGTCGCTACGCGACCCTCGACAAATTTTCACGGGGCTTTTCTAAACTCGAAATTTTACTTCATGCTTAGTCTGGGAGTGGAAAACACTCGTTTAAAGCTTCAAATTGAACTCTTTTAAAATTCAACGAATTTCAGAAAATTTATAACTAAAATAATTAAGGAAAAGTAATGTGATTTTATAAAAATAATAACATACCATGGAATTGGTACAATTGTGGATGTCAAAATAGCACAAATTATTGCTGTTACTTAATTAACGACAAAAACACATAACGCAAACATCGTGATAACTGTGGTCTGCATAATACCACTTTATTAGGAGGATTTTTTCTTGTATAGTGTAAATCATGTGGAAAACCTTTACTTCAATCAAGTGACTGCGATATCTTTTGCCATTTTGACATCTGCAATTCTTGTTTCAATTCCATGGCATGTCATTATTTTTATAAAATCATATTACTTTTTCTTAATTATTTTAACTTAGAGAAACGTAAAGTGATATACGTTAACACGAATGAATTTTTCTCTCTACAAAAAAGGTAAATACATTTTGTTTCTAAAATAAATAGGGGAGCCAAAATTTGAACATTTCAAAATGTACATGAGATTTCCTATGTTGCGTCCGCCAAGTCAACACCCGGTATATATATATATATATATATATATATATATATATATATATATATATATATATATATATGTATATATATATATATATATATATATATATATATATATATGTATATATATATATATATATATATATATATGTATATATATATATATATATATATATACACATACATATATATATATATATATATATATATTAAAACGTAGATTTTCGCGGGCGTAACATGTATCACTGTTTCTTCGGGTTTGGTCCCGCGTATTTTCTTGGCTCTGGTCCATTTTATTTTTAATTCGACGTTTCGATGACGTCGCAGTCATCATCGTCAGGAATAACTATCAAAATTCCATTGCTCTAGCAACCACTTGTTTGACTTTTACGTACTACTTGATGCGTGAATTTCTTGTTTGGCTTCGTGTTACTCTTCTGTTTTGTTCTTCTAATGATGTAGTAGTGACAATTTCAATATTATTTTCAGAAGGGGTTGGATTTTGAATTTCTTGGTTGTTGTTCGGAGATAATATATTTTGACCAGAATTTATACAAGTTTTCCAAATTGGTGGTAGTCATTTAGCATCATCTCTTTGATTTAGACTGTTCGGCCTCTTTTCAATTTCTATCGCTTCTCTAATAATCCTCGCGTGGAAGAAGTCTGTCTTTTTTAAAATTCTCGTTTTTTCGAAATTTATTGTATGTTTAGAAATGTTTACGTGTTGAAATAAAGAAGATTGTGGATCAGACTTTCTTACTGCTAAAATGTGTAAGAGTAACACGAAGCCAAACAAGAAATTCACGCATCAAGTAGTACGTAAAAGTCAAACAAGTGGTTGCTAGAGCAATGGAATTTTGATAGTTATTCCTGACGATGATGACTGCGACGTCATCGAAACGTCGAATTAAAAATAAAATGGACCAGAGCCAAGAAAATACGCGGGACCAAATCCGAAGAAACAGTAATACATATATATATATATATAAATATATAAATATATATGTATATATATATATATATATATATATATATAAAACATAATATTTAAATTTGATTTGCCATTGTATTCATCATTTTGCGACGTTTTATGTAAAAACAATCGACGATTCTAAAGTTCTTTACTAAGCTTGGCAAATTTTTTGTCTCGTATAAATTTTCAAGCATTCGCCAATTATGTAAAAGCATTCAATTTGAAGTTTCGAACGAGTGTTTCCACTGCCAGATTAAACATGACGTAAAATTTCGATTTTAGAAAAGCCTGAAAGTTTGGATTTGGACGCGTAGTGTCCAAATCAAAATTCAGACTTTACTAAACTCGAAATTTTACTTTATGCGCCACGCATATAAAACACTAAAATATTGTGAAGTTAGAGATACTCACAAAAATCCTTTTTTTAAATCAATGAGTTATAATCAGAATGTTTAAATAAGAAAATATTTATGCTTATTTTCGCGCATTCTCAAGTCATGTCAAATGATACAATGTATTAAATTAACTTAAATAAAAATTATAATATTGCATATTACATCAATGAAGCTTAATGGTTGAATGTGGCATAAAAACATAGAAATACTCCTCAGTCATTAATTAATTATGAAATTATTACTATTAATCACCCTCCTGTACTTTGAATTATTAATAATAATAAAAACAAGAACAACAGCATAGACTATATTGATTTAAATTTAAATAGACATTTTTACTTGTGAACCATTAAAAAATAATAGTCGTAGGATGCCTGCAAATAAAACTAATTACTTAAAGAAGAAACAAAAATTATATAGTCGGATTTTTGGCATGATTACAATAATTTCCTTACACAGTAGTATCAGAAAGTAAAAAACATCACGGGATTAATTTACTCTTAAATGTATTTTAAAAAAGTGAGTTAACACAAAATTGGTACCTATTGAAAAAAAAACCGGATTTCGATGGTAGTTTTTCTAAATGCGATTTTAATAATGTCCATAATATAGTGCGTGCGTAACTGTACAAAAATTCCGCGCGCAAAAATCCATTGCGCAAAATCTAACATTCACACACGCTTGGTGAAAAGCTCTACATCTATATAAACACCTGTTAGTTGATCGACCGCAAACACTTCAACACCAAACCTCCTCCACAAACCCCCAAATTTCAAAAAAATCCTTTAAAAATTTCGAATGTTGAAAAATAGAATTAATATATAGATTTTCAGTGTTTCATAGTTGAAATATTGATTTTTATTAGGATCACTGTTTAAGTTTATTTTCTTCCTTTATTAAAAGTGTAAAAATCGTATATTTCCACCTCCTCTTTTTATCCAGCTTTATCAATTTCCACGCAAATAAAAGCTCACTCGCGTGCCTTCAGCCGCATTTCATCAACGCAGCCAACTGATAAAACATGTAAACAAATAATAAGTGCAGTGTTTCAAGTGTTTTGTTTCTTTACATAAAAATCGAATTTACTTCGATACGTTTTTTTTTTTTTAACATGGAAGGAAAACGGTTTAACGTGCAAAAGGTAGAACTGAGCAATTTAAGTGATGTTAATTCGAACCATTCCAATGGGAATTTAGTGGATAGTTCCTCGATGGCGAATTTGTGCAAGGATGGAGGAACTAAAAGGAAGAAATCTCTGGTGCAACTTACGAAGGAAGCTTTGCCGCGCTTGGAGAATTACAGACAGTCGAGGAGAGCGCTGAAAAGGCCTTCGCTTGGGGAATTGCATGGAGGAGAAGACAATATCAAGGTAATTTTGAAAATGTGCTTATGTTATTGTTTTTGATATTGGTTATGGATTAGTTTAAAGCGTGAATTGAGCAAACACGAAAAACGTGCTGATTTGTGTTTCGTTTGATTTTGCAAATATGCCTTAAATAATTATAGAATTGACGGTTTAGCAACAACTTTGTGATACTTACTTAAATCTGTATACATAATAAAGCTGCCTATTTTTTATATCAAGAGAGCATTTTTAAAAAACGCTCTGAATTTTTCTGCTAAGAACACAAATTGCGCGCATACGCCTAAAATTTTGAGCCATTCGTTGATTTTATAAAAACGTTCAATTATCTTTGGGATATGTAAATAAAATTAAAGTAGTGGAAAATCTCTAAAACCAAATCAGGTAGATTTTTGACATTTGTTGATTTTTAAAACAGTTCAAATTAATGCTTTAAACGAGTGTTTTCAACTCTCAGATTAAGCATGAAGTAAAATTTCGGCTTTAGAAAAGCCTAATTTTCTTTTTGATCACATAGCAGAGCGAAGCGATTAAACCAAATATTCGCCCCGCGTATAAAACAATGAAATTTGGTGAAATCAAAAAACTTACTGTTAAATTAGTAATAAAAATATACTGCTAAAGGAGGATAAAAAATATACTGCTAAACAGAGCTGGGCAGGATTCGAATCATTCAGGATTCGATTCCTGGATTCGAATCCTTTTAGAGGATTCAAAAGAGGTATTTGAATACTTTAGTGAAAACGGATTTGAGATCCGGATTCGTTACATTTTTTTAAAAGGATTCGTATTCGAATCCAGACGTAGATGATTCGAATCCTTGTAAAAGGATTCGAATTCTTATAAAAGGATTCGAATCCTTATAAAAGGAATCGAATCCTTATAAAAGGATTCGAATCCTTATACACGGATTCAAATCCTCCTAAATCATCGCTATTCAGGCTGGGATTCGAATTCGATTAATTCAAATAGTTAAATATTCTAATATGAATATTTAAATCAGTAAATTATTCATATTTGAATTTAAATATTTCAATTTTCGAATAATTCAAATATTTGTGAATGGATATTTGGTTACTTAACCATGAAAAATATCCAACGTTAATAGTATATTTTTAACTTCACTTGAAATCAGTGTTTCATACGCGTGGCGCATGAAGTAAAATTTCGAGTTTAGAAAAGCCCCGTGAAAATTTGTCTCGGGTCGCTGCGCGACCCTCGACAAATTTTCTACGCGGGGCTTTTCTAAACTCGAAATTTTACTTCATGCTTAGTCTGGGAGTGGACAACACTGGTTTGAATTTTAAATTTAACTCTTTTATAAAATCGACGTATGTAATATAATAAATCATTCATTGAAATCATAGAAAAAGATTTAAAATTTTACCTAAAATTAACTTTTAGAGTTAACTTTATAATTTGCTCGGCTCTTAATGGGTCAATATTCTATTCCTAAAGAAACCGTTGTTTTTTTTTAATATTAAAGTTGCATTTAATACAATAACAAACTGTGAATAAATCGACATAAATCTAGAAATATCGAAAATCTCGACATTTAGAGAATCTTGACGGTCCACTCCAAGACTAAGCATGAAGTAAAATTTCGAGTTTAGAAAAGCCCCGCGTAGAAAATTTGTCGAGGGTCGCGCAGCGACCCGAGACAAATTTTCACGGGGCTTTTCTAAACTCAAAATTTTACTCACTTGAGTTTGAAGTTTTAATTTGAACTCTTAAAAATCAACGAATGTCAAAAATATACCGCTGTATAACAAGTGTGTCAGTTACTTAATTTTTCAATTATTTTGGGAAAATCGATACAACTATTACTTTTGTTCGCAATTACTTTGTAAGAGCGAAACTTCAAAGATAAGAAGTGACAATAATTTAAGCATTGACTTTTTAAAATGCTTAACCAACGAAAAAATAAAAACAACTGTCATCTTGAACCCATATTAGAAGTCTTATGTATTGTTTATAATAATAGTTTTTATAATTTTTGTAAACATAAATCACGAAGATTGCAGTAAATGATAATAATCAAGTAAAGTAGTCAAATTAAATTCAATATTATTGGGTTCAGAGTGAAAAATTACTTAAAAACTAGAGAACACACTGTATTGTTTATTAAATAACTTATTTTTATTATTGTTAGTATTTTTATACCATGTTTTCTTTTATACGATCCAATATTTTGCTAAATTGTTAGCTTTTTAAAGGTAATCAATAACTTGAAAGGTTTTATTTTTAAATTTAGCAGAAAAGTTCAAATAGCAATTAAATTAAAGGCAAAACTCAAAAAAAAAATCAGAGGATTGGCAATCCAAGTTCAATACACGAAATGCATTCAGAAATAAATAAACTTTAGGAAAAAAAAACAATCAATTTATAATGTATTTACAAAATTATAATTACTTACTGACAAAATTGTAATTATTTATTCACATAATTATTAAATTATTATTAGTTATTGTCAAAATTATAATAAATTATTTATAATATAATATAATATAATATAATAATGCGTTTATAAATTATTTACATAACTAAGCTGTTTATTTTGAAAGTGAAATAACTCAATTTCTCAATTTTTTGTTGTTGACTCAAATAATCTTTATTATAAATATTATACATTCGAAATGTATAATATTTATTTTGAATATACTTAACCACAAATTGTTTTTTATGACTGAATTACAGTCAGCAACAAAAACTTGAGAAATGGAGGTAGGCTACGTTCAAAATAAACGGCTCAATTATAATTAATTATTTACAAAACTGTAATAAGAAAAACAGGCAATAAACATTGATTTGAAGTCAAAGTGTTTTTTCAGTGGAAAGGATTTCAATATCTAATTTAGTTAATTTTCCCAGAATCAAATTAACTAAGCACTTAAAATTAAATAAATATCTTCAATCATTTTTATATAATATAGAGTCGTCCGAAAATTTGTTTAGAGCTTTATGTAGCGCGATATGTTAACTAAATTTGAGTAGATAAATCTCAAAAAAATTAACTCTATAAAACAAGTCGAGTAAAATTAATTTAAAAAAATATTGTGTGATTATTGAGTAAGCCATTAAAAATTTAACAAAAATTATGACTAGGATTTGTTTGTGTAAAATTATTGCTATTTACAATCGATTAAACAGTACATAAACATTTGTAATGCTTAGCAGGTTGTTAATAGAAATTATTTGAATCAAAATATTGACCAAATGTTACTTATTTCTACAATAGAATATTTTGTTTATTTGGATTTTCTACTCAAAATAAATTAACAAATTGCGCTACCCAAAGTTTTTTATTAATTTTCTTTTAAAGTAAAATTTAAGCAGAACAAATCATTTAATAGGAATTTATTGTTTAAAAAAAATATTTAATAGAAAAATTGATTAGGTGAGGTGTAAATAAAATATCTGCAGATTTCTCAGAATTGCATGTTAATTAAAAAATATGTCGAACAAAGTATTTTCCTTACATTGTTTTTTGCAAATTGAAAATCAATTTTAGCTTGATCAATTTGAAACACAAGATAATTTTCTTTGAGATTTATTCAAGTAAATTTAAGTATTTACTTTGATTTCCCCTGTCTTTTTCTGCTAATTGTTCAATGAAAAATCTATTAGAATTTGAACAAAATTATAAAAATAATACGTAATTCATTTTTATTAGACAACTAAAAAATAGCCAACACAACATGGTAAAAGTCAACTAGAGAATGGTATTTTGACAAAAAATTACAATTATTATTAAGAACAAAAGAAACTCTTTTTGAGGGCTAAAGTTACAATACCATCCAATAAAACTCAAAGTTCACAGAAGTTATTCAAATCGTTGAAACATTGTAGTTTATCTATTGGAAATCATAAAACAACTAACCGTACCTCAGATACAAAATAGCACAGTGGTTTTAAAAATATGAATAAAATTTGTTTGTATGTTCAAGTAAATGACATTTCAAAACTTTCAAGAAAACTCCAACAACTGAAAACTGAATAAAATTATGTGAAAAGTAGACAATTATTAGACACTTAAAATTAACCATAGTGTCGTCAGATTTTCCATAAAATTCTCAAACATCTTTAAGAAATGCATTTTTCAAAGTGCAGAAAATTAATGAATGTTTTAATTTTTAAATCTCTCGGGTATTTATAGGAAACGAACTAACTATATTTAAACGTTTCAAGCGATTGGACAATTCGAATTCTAAAATAATTATTCCTATCCATTATTAAAATAATATCAAAATTTCTTGGATATGACTGGATGCTTTTCGATTAATAAAAAAATCCTACTTCTCAAAATATCTCAGAAATAAGTCGAATGATATCTCCAATTTATCGCTCTTAAGCTATTCGCATCGTGTCACGGAACACCCTGTATATGCAATTTTCTTTAAAAAAATACGTATGAGAACTGTAATGTAGAAAAATTAAAATTCTCATAAGTATTTTTTTACGAAAATTGCAAATACAGGGTGTCCCGTGACACGATGCGAATAGCTTAAGAGCGTATTTCTTGGGTAAATTCAATGATGCACCTATAAAAATCAACTATCTGATGTTTTATGACAAGTTGCACGATTTTATTTATGTCATACATAGACTTATCCTAAAACACAAAGTGTTTATTTAAATAATATCATAAAATACAAAAAAAGATATATTAAAATACTTAAAATGCATGTATCCGAGAAAAAATATTACAAGGCACGAAATGTAGAATACATGTACATAAAATTTGTAGGAATTGCGCAAGGATATTTTTATAGTTTTCTATCAAAACAAAATGTTAATTTAAATTGGAACCACACGAGATAATTGCAATAGTGTAGAAAACACAAGGCGGATTTTTTTTTGTGTTATCACAATTTCTTTTAAACACATTTGATCTATTAACAGTTTAAAGCATAAAGATGTTTGTTTTAAAACAATCTTGTCTATTTTTAAATTATAATTCTATATTCAAAGACAAAATACCTATCTATAAGTAAGCATGAATCATTTCTACAAAATTATGTAAAACTCACGCCTTACTGTATTTTTAAATAATGTGCATTTTCAACATGAAATCTCTATTTCTGTATTTTATACTCGTTATTATTCATTTTAATAATAAGGCATGAGATTTACATAATATTTGTAGATAGAAAATATTCATACTTTAGAGATAAAATGAAGTATAAACTATACCTGTATATACTAAGTCGAGTAACTTGACTTAAAATTTGCATAGTTATTTTTTTAATAACATCATTATACAAAGAGTAAAATTGAAGTTGCCAGTTGTTTGCAGAATATTTTCAAAATATAAAAACGAACTAATATCGACATAATTGAATTCTTTTTAATAACTCTTACGAATTTTATGTTAGTCTCGCCCCTTGTATTTTTGTTTTATTTTATACTTTTATCTTTAATTGTGAATGTACCAATTTTTTTTTTAAGTCCAACCTAACTTCATTTAAATAATGTCTATCTAATTTAAGCTATGTAACTTACATCTTACTAAATCTAAGAAACAACTATATTTGCACTATTTTATTACACGTATATCTAGTGCCATATTATTGTTATTGTTAAGTTTAACTGATTAAAAACATGATGACCCACCTACGAAAAAAATTCTTCTGGGAAATAAATTATTATTATTACAAAAAAAGTATATCAATGGGCTACAAAAATGTAAAAGGATATAATTGATTATATTCGACAGAATTATTATTTTGCAGGAAAATTGGTTTTTAAATTCCTCAGCTCGAACTGATTTCGATGACTTGAGAAACTCTTGGTTATTATTTTTGCTTGTATAATAAAAGTGGTGAGAGTACGTATTTTTTTGAATGAGATACATTTACTAATAACTGGCATTTCAAAAGACTGCACAATTTCTTCGGAATGAATTAAGTGCAAAATATAAACATCTCGCCGATAGAAAGATTTAAAAACGATTAGTCAAACACATTTTTTAAATAAGTCAAATGATATTTAGTAATTAGTATAATGTAACTCATTTATTAATAAAGGAATATTTCCATGATTGTTATATACAAGTATGTAAATTATTGTAAATTAATTGTAAATTGATTATAAAGGAGATTCCTTAAATAAAGTTAAAGTGTAAGTTAACTACACCTTGCTACAAGTTTGCTAAGAATATGATAAAATGTTTGACAAAAAAATATTAGAAAATAAATAATCACTTTAATAGCACTGGCCGACAAAAAAAAGTAGCTGTCCTTGAGATGAAACCTATCATTTATTATGTATGTTTGCCCGCTAAATCCGAATTTATACTTATAAAAATTTCTAAGGCGTAGTTTTTGAATAAAACACGATTTTATAGGTCAAGTTTCTATATTTTCAGAAAATATCCCCGAGATCGTGGGTTACTCAAAAACTAGGGAGTCGAATATTTTCTAAGATCAAAATTACAGCATTAATTTTTTAATCTTCCCGTGCACTTACCCATAAGAAAAGTTACTGTTCTTGAGATGAAACCTATCAGTTCTTATGTATTTTTGCGCGATAAATCCGAATTTCTATCTTAGAAAAAATTCTGCTGCGTAGTTTTTGAGTAAAGCACGATTTTGTGTAAAGTTTTCATATTTTCAGAAAACAAACCCGTGAGATCGTGATTTACTCAAAAACTACGCCGTAGAAATTTTTCTAAGATATAAATTCGGATTTACCGGGCAAAAATACATTAGAAATGATAGGTTATTGATAGGAATTGCTAATAAAAGGCACATTTTTCTCATGTGAAGAATTTTTAAACTGTGACATGGAGACTCTTTTAATGTGTTAATGTTTTGTTTCATTGTGTATTTACTATAATTTTATTAAACATGATCTAAATTTTAAAGTGTTAGTTATAAGTATATTTTTAAAAAAAAAATCTAATTCTGTTTTAATATGTGTATGTGATTTACTTAACTTTGTTATGTTCATTTTTTGCATCGCTTAATTTTATGCTTAGCAGCCTAGTTTGTTTTACTTATACATTTATTTATATACTCCTGACCTGTGCAAAACAATATTGTTATGATCACCAATAAATACTTACTTACTTACTACTTACTTACTAGGTTTCATCTCAAGGACAGCAATTTTTTTTTTGTCGGACAGTGCAGTTATTCCCGAATGTTTTAAACCTTTATTTATTTGAGTTTTAAACATTTTTTGAAATTTATTTTAAAAGGATTTTTTAGATACACTTAACAGAAATAATATGTAATTAAAGTTTGGTGGCTGCGCCGGGCCAAAAAAGAAATCAAACATGACTTATTCAAGAGTTGTAAAAGCTTTATTAATTATTACATTAACTACATGTACGTTAGCTGATTTAAGTTAATAAAAATATAATGATTTAATGACTATTATCATCAAACCATTAATGATTACAATCATAAAATAACTAATAAAAGTTTTCACACAGTTTCAAGTTAAAACCTAAAACACAGTTCTAAGCACGATATTAACATTTTAGTAATAATAAAACATTTTTAAAATATGTTATTGTTAGTTTACAACTAATAATTTAACAGTGGGCATAGCAAAATAGGGTTGTTTAAAATTTATTTATATTTAATCTTATGATTTATTTATGCAATGATTTATTTGATTTATAAATATATTGTACATACCTAATCAGTATATCTTGAACTTTACATGAAAACATTTTTTAAAACGCGTAGCGCATGAAGTAAAATTTCGAGTTTAGAAAAGCCAGGAAATTTGGTTTGGTCATGTAGCAATACGCAATCAAACCAAATTTGACGGCTTTTCTAAACTCGAAATTTTACTTCATGCTTAATTAAGGAGTGGAAACACTTGTTAGAAGTAAATTATAATTACATAATTTAGCAGAAGAAATTTGTCAGGCTTTTCTAAACTCGAAATTTTACTTCATGCGCCACGCGCTAACAACCTTAATTTAAAGTGAAATTTAAAATAGACAGCTCAGTTTTTTGATTCACAATTGAATTAACTCTAAATAACTCTATTTTGTGCTTGAATTATGGACTTCTTTAATCGTCTCAACAATTGTCCTATCTTGAGCAATCAACTAAAGGACAATAATATCAAATAGGTTTAAAGCATTTGACAAATGGTATATTTTCATTTTAAGTATTTTTACTTCAACTATGTATAATTGGCAATCAATCTAATTATTAATTAATCAGTAATTGGTAATTAATTAGTCATTATTATAAAGAACACTTTTCTTTTAAGTATATATATATACATACGCTATTTCTAAAAGAATTTGAAGCTTTAAACAAGTGTTGTCTACTCTTAAACTAAGCATAAAGTATAATTTCGAGTTTAGAAAAGCATGAGCGTTTGGATTTGGACGCGAAGCGTCCAAATCCAATCTCAGGCTTTTCCAAACTCGAAATTTTATTTCATGCGCCACGCGTATTAAACACTGAAAAATTGTTAAAAAGTGAATTTCACTTAAAATCAGTGTCTTAAACGCATGGCACATGAAGTAAAATTTCGAGTTTAGAAAAGCCTAAAAATTTGATTTGATCTAAGGCTTTTCTAAACTTAAAATTTCACTTCATGCTTAATCTGGGAGTGAAAACCAGTTATTTAACGCTTTTAATTGAATTTAAAAAAACTCATATATGATTATTTACAGCATATAATTGGGATATGTATACCAAAAAAAATTCCTTGTATGTGTACTTTTAAATGACAATATCTATTATACCCTACTTCAAAAACTATTTGAGCGTTTATGCAAGTATTCAACCGAGTGTGTAGATAATCTTGATACCCAGCATGTACACATATATCATTGAAATGAATCACTTATGCATAAACCCACCTAAAACAATTTTATCATTGAAGCCGTTCCACTTAAATAAAACGCGAATCTGTGCGAATGCGCATTTCAAATCGCGACTTAATAAATGAGACTGTTGTGATTGTGGTTAATAAAAAAAGTGTACTCGAATTATAAAAAAAAGTAATATTGAATTGTAAAAAATATAATACTAAAATTAATTTGAGTGTTTAATAACAGTGAAAATTTTGAGGATATTGTATAAACTGCTCAAATTTGTTTAAAGACATGCATTTATGTACTTTAAAAATGTAATTGTTTAAATGGAATGTTAATTCAAAAATATAACAAGAAATATATTTAAAGTTTGTTTAAACTAAAACAAAATATCTATTAACATTTTAATTAAGCAAGAAATCGTCAATTCTTTCAATTTTCAATACATATATATAAGCTGATTAATTCTTTCAAGTAAAAATTGTTAAAGAATACATACATGTAAAATTATTAATTAAATCAAATCAAAATTATTAAAGAAAAAAATGGAAAATAGATTCAGAGTGAGCAGAGTTGAGTCGGATGAACTAAATGATTCTAATGCTGCTACAGACAATATCAGTAGTATGCCAAATGCAACACCAAGTGCGAATAATAATGTGTCTAAACAAAATAAGAATCGTAAAAAGTCCTTCGTGCAATTGGCTATTGAGGCTTTGCCGCGTTTGGAGAATTATAGATTGTCTAAGAGGAGAAAGGCTAGGCCGTCTTTAGGAGAGTTACATGGAGGAGATGATAATGTAAAGGTACGCAAAAAATGTATAATTTAAACGTTTCTCTAAAATGTTATATGATTTGGGACAATTTTTCTGTATCTCTGTTCTCAGTAAAAGATTAAAATGAAACTTGTGACTGTTCTAACTAAGGCTGGAAATTTAAAAATTTGCGAATATTCAAATACCACATAACTTATATTAAATCACTCACTAATTAATTAATTAATTAATTTAGCTATTTGAATATTTAAATATTTCAATAAATTGGTGTTAGAAAGTGTCTAATATATTTTTTAAAACTAAACAATTTATAACTTCAAATAGTATATTTGTTTGAATATTTGACTAATTTGAACGTTTAATATTTGAACATTCACGAATATTCGAATTCCCAGCAATAGTTCTAATGCAACATTTCCCAAATTCTAAATTAAATTATCGACTCAAATTATCATCTGATATATTGTGTAGTTCACAATATGCTACTAAAGCAGCATTCTAAAGACGTATATTTTGAACTTACTTAAAACCAGTGTTTTATACGCGTGGCGCATAAACTAAAATTTTGAGTTTAGAAAAGCTTGAAAATTTGGTTTGGTTGCGTAGCGCTACGCGCTACGCGACCAAAACAAATTTTCAAGCTTTGAAATATTATTATTTTGTAAACCGTGAATATTGATAATTTCGTAACCGTCAATAAACTATTCTTGGCAATATTATCAATCTTGGGTGAAAGCCTTAAAAAAATATGTTTACAACATTTAATAATTGTAAATATTTAATCTAAAATATCTGGTATCAAAAATTATCAGTATTTTGAATATCGATACTTTTCGCTACATTTTACCGTATTGATACTTGGTTATACGATATAATCGATACCCAATATCAATATTTTTTTAGGACCGGAGCATCCCTAATACAAATGTACTTATAGTGTTAACCCTTTCTCTTGAAGGAGTATACAAAACGTCGTATGGATTTTTCTTCAAATCAGTCATCTTTGAATAAGTATCACAACGCAATTTCTTCTTTGGCCATGTTTTAACTTTTCCTGTTGATTCCATTTCAGCAATAATTTTAAACATGGATGATATTGATGTTCTCACATCTTTTTTATTTTAAGAAGAAGAAACAGTCGTTAGTTTTTCGTTATTAGACATAATAACCAAACATTTGAAAACACAGTGACAATTGTGACAATTCATTTTACACTATAAGTGAGAGTGAGATAGAATGAATTGTCTATTTATCGGCTTTATGAGTTTTCCTCGAATTACGACCAATCAGCGATCAAGGAAAAATAAGCCCTATGTTTCCCTAACATTAATCTAAACGCGAATGGACTATAATTAGTAAATAGTGTAAGTATTTTTGGACGAAGTAGTGTATTTAAAACATTTAGGCGTATTTTAGACAAAATGATAGATGTAATCAAGGCCGTAGCCAGGGGGTGGGGGGATATAAGGGTTCACCGCCCCCTCCCCCAATTTTCAAAATGTTCGTTTTTTTAATGTAAAAGTGGCCCTGAAAAAGCAAATACAATATTTTTACCAGTAAACCGTTGCTAGAAAAAAAAGTGGGGGGGGGGGGGCATTTTTATTTCTAGCAACGGCCTTGGATGTAATTAGTAAACGCTAATCAATTTAAATTGGAATACAAGAATAGTGTTTGAAGTTTGTCAAAATAATAATCCGAAAAACAGCTACTGCGTTGAATAAAGAATTCAACGATTGTGGCCTCGAAAGAGCAAAAACAATAATTTTATCAGTAAACCCCCCCCCCCGATTTTTTTTTCAAGCAACGGCCGTGGATGTAATTAGTAAACGCTAATCAAATTAGATTGAAATACAAGAATAGTGTTTGAATTTGTCAAAATAATACTTCTAAAAACAGCTACTGCGTTGAATAAAGAATTCAACGATTAGTGAATAATATCTAGAAAATTCTTTTTTTATAATTATCAATTATTTTATCAACTTTGTTCGTAGTTTTATTTGTTTAGTGAATCGTTTTGTGTTCAATAAAAAGTAATTAGGGATTTTCAGGTTTTTCTAAACTTAAAACTTTACACAATGCTTAATTATGAAGTCGAAACACTCGTTAAAGATACGTCATTAAAAGCCATAAATTTTTGGTGTATCCAATCACTTTTACCTCTACAACATAAGTGTGATTTACTACTAAATTATCGATAAGCTGATTTGATTTACAAATTCAATGAATTACCGCATTAACCGTAAGAACTGCAACTGTTAGACTACCAGTAATGAAATTGTTATTCCCCCTTCGACTTCGAAGTAAATTTTTGATCACAAAATAACAATGACTAATATTTAGTCTCGAGTGATATAATAAAATGATCGTTAAAAAATGCAGAAACCAGGAAAATTAAGAGGAAAACAATATTTAAATTAATTTAATTAATAGATGAATTTAAATATTGTTTTCCTTATTATTAAATTCTAATATAAAGAAAAACAAGTTAAATTACAAAATATTTCGTTATTTTTAGCTTACAATGCAATTTCATCTAAATATATTTGAAGTAAGAAAAGTCAAATTTAAGGTTAAGAAATTACTAAGTATAATTGTTTTATACACTATACCTTGAATCGTTTGCACAGCAACAACAAAATAAGTAGATGTAACAGAGATTAGCCAGTTGTGTATTATGCCATATTATTTTGTGGTTCCGTTTTTTATTGCAATACCAATGTACGGTTTTACTAACCTTGGAACGTCTTGCAATTCGTGTATACAGATTTTTTTAAACATTACGCAAATTAAATCCATAACTAAACATTGCTTTGTTAGAAGACGCTAGAAGAGAGTTTTCTACTCTACTAAGCTTCGTATGCAATATGCTTAGTGAAATCATGAATTTATATAATAATAATTACAAGTAATAATTAGTGGACAGTTGGACTCTATTTACAATATTGATCAAGAGGAAGTCTACCAACCCACCAAGCAAATTTTCAATTAGAATCAGAAAATACGTACTATACAGGGAATTTTTCTTTTAATTTCTTTCTTTAATTGTTTTTTAAGAGTTCCATTTGAAGCTATAAACGAGTGTTTTCCACTCGTTTCAAAACACACGAATGCGTGAAAATTGACAAATCTGGATATATACCGGGTCTTCGATAAAAAAACGCCATAACTCTGTTATTTATTGATCGATTTGAATGAACTCTATTGCGAAATAATAGTCAAGTTTAAATTTTTAAATGGCTGCATATACTTTTCTAATTTTATTATATTAGACATTGTTTTTCTGAATCCAATTATGCTTGATATGTTGATTTTAATTTAATATTTATGCTAGAAAAAGATTATAATAAATCTTGTTCGTATGATTTTTTGGCAATAAATGTAGTGTGCCTTGAAACAAAATTAGACTTTTAATACTGATCAAAATTTATAAATAGAATTAGTATGTATAATCAGCTTAGGAGATTCAACACAATTTGTCAACCAACCGAACAAAATAAAGGCTAGTATTTTTTAAACTTTACAATATTTCAGTGTTTTATACGCATGGCGCATGAAGTAAAATTTCGAGTTTAGAAAAGCCCCGTGAAAATTTGTCTCGGGTCGCTGCGCGACCCTCGACAAATTTTCTACGCGGGGCTTTTCTAAACTCGAAATTTTACATCATGCTTAGTGGACTGTCAAGATTTTCAACATATCGAGATTTTCGATATTTCTAGATGTTAGTCGCTTTATTCACAGTTTGTTATTATATTAAATGCAACTTTAATACACTTAATTAAACACAGTTATATTCCTTTCTTCACTTTTATTTTTCTTGCTAGATGTACATTTCGGGTACTAAGTACCCATTATCAATAGCTAACTGAATAAAAACCGATAAATGTTTACAATATATACCTACTCGGAAAAACCAAAAAAGTAATTTGCATTTTGAAACGAATGCGGTATCTTGGAAATAGGGGTGTTGGGGATTATTCGGTTTCGGACTTGGGAGAGTTTACAATGATGTTAATGAGGGTTATCTGTTGGGTAATAAATTTAATAAGGGGTTCATTATTTGGCTTAAATCAAAATTGAGTAGTTCTGTCTTATTTTTCATCATTTCTATCGCTTCCAATATGTTTAATTGATAACTGCTGGATTCTTTTAATAATTTAACTTTATTTATGTTGAATTTGTGGCCTGTTGTCAAAGTATGATGAGCAATTGCTGATTTGTCAGGGTTTTGGCTTTTGATGTGGTACATATGTTCTTTGAATCTAATGTGCACGTTTCTTTTTGTTTGTCCAATATACAATTTAGTACAATTATTGCAATTGACTGAGTAAATCCCTGAATTCAGCAAATGGTCTTGTTTTTCAAAAGTATTACCCAATAACATTTTAAGTTTGGTATTGGTGTAATGTGCAGGAATGAAATTGTATTTTTTGAATATTTTATTTAAATGTTGGTTGGTTTTTGGCTCATGAATTATTTTTATATATTTCTTTTCAACTTTAATATTTGATAAATACTGTTTTTCTTAGGAATAGAATATTAACCCATTTTGAGCCGAGCAAATTATAAGGTTAACTCTAAAGGCGATTTTAGGTAAAATTTTGCATCTTTTTTTTATTATTTCATTGAATGATGTATTATATAATATGCGTCGATTTTATAAAAGAGGTATATTTAAAGTTCGAACGAGTGCTTCCACTCCCAGACTAAGCATGAAGTAAAATTTCGAGTTTAGAAAAGCCCTGCGTAGAAAATTTGTCGAGGGTCGCTGCGCGACCCTCGACAAATTTTCACGGGGCTTTTCTAAACTCGAAATTTTACTTCATGCGCCACGCGTATAAAACACTGAAATATTGTAAAAGTTTAAAAAATACTAACCTTTAATTTGTTCGGCTGGTTGACAAATTGTGTTGAATCTTCTAAGCTGATTAACATACTAATTCTATTAATAAATTTTTAACAGTATTAAAAGTCCAATTTTGTTTCAAGTTTTATTGCCAAAAAATCATGTGAACGAGATTTATTATAAACCAAACCAAATGTTCAGGCTTTTCTAAACTCGAAATTTTACTTTATGCACCACGCGTGAAGTTATAAATACACTTAAAAAATGAGTAATAATGAAAATATTGAAATAACAAAATATTTACATTTTTCCTTTACTTTTATTCTACACTCGTTAAATTAATGTTGTAATTTAAGCAATTCATATTTTAAATGAACTTATTTGCATTACTCAAAACTATACATTATATTCAATTTCGAAATAAAAAAAAAACGTGCTGATTACATCAATATACAAATTATCCAAATCAGTAAGTACAAATAAATAATATTCATGTAGACAAGTATTTATTTACATAAGGTGCATTGTGTATTTGCTTTTGTTTGGTTGTTTTTTATAAAAGTGATGTATGCATGTACGTGTATATGAAAATTGCAGTTGCAATATTAACATTCTTTACAAAAATATGTTGATAACAATAATAATTAAAACTATGGGAAATGTGTTGATGTTTCAATAAAGAGAATTTCATTTTACAAAAAATGCAGAATATATGTATTATCTCTTGAATACTCAAAGTATTTCTAAGATTTTTTACTAAACCATTATTGAAATTGCTGGTATATTCAGATAGCTGCGTTATTTGTGTCATAGATAAATACATTTATATTATATTCTAGTTTTACTGGCCTTAACATTTCTAGAACAAATTACAGATGTTTTATTTATTGTTTAAAGTCTATAATAATATTTTATACGTATTTATTTTCCGTGTGAAAACATCATTATTTTCTACACTAATTTAATCATCTGCCTAAATAATCGATAATCATACAAGATTAGCCTAAACATTTTGTTTTAGAGTTGATTATGAGAAAAATAAAATACATTCGTTTGATTTTAGAATATTATAAAAAGTATACTGAATAATTGTGTGTTTGTTGAAATTACAGATTTTGTTTCAATATATTTCTAAAGTTTAGAAATGTTTCTTTTAGTGCACATACGATTTTTCGATCTCTTTCAACATTCAATATGAAGCATCATGGAATGTTTCCAATCCCAGATGAAGTAAAGCTTGTATTAGACGACACAATTTCCTTGTACAAGAAAATAGTATACAATTTTCTATAATGGTGTAATACACAAAATATGACCAAACGCGAATTTTGTACAGTTTTGTATAATGAAAGTAGGACATGTTCTATTTGGTACACCATGGTAGAAAATATTATAGTATTTTCTTGTACAATAATATATTTAAGTATTTCCATTTACAAGAAAATAGTGTTGTCTAATACCAGAGCTGGGTTGAATCCTCGTAAAAAGGATTCGAATCAGGAATCCGAATCACCTAATATGATTCGAATCACGAATACTCGAATAAAGGATTCGTAAGAGATAAATACGATTCGCATCAAAGAATCGAATCCTGTTTTTTCAAATCACGAATACAAATCCTTTAAGAATAAATTTGATTTTATTATTTTTTGCAATAAAAAATATGTAAAATCGTTACCAGTTGTTTTAAAAAATATATTAAAAACCTAATTATTTATTATTAACACTGAACATCGTTGATAATAGACTACATATCTGATTCCGTGTTAGTATGATTAAAGATGTGTTCACTTCAAATCAGTGTTTTATACGCGTGGCGCATGAAGTAAAATTTCGAGTTTAGAAAAGCCCGAAAATTTGTCTCGGGTCGCTGCGCGACCCGAGACAAATTTTCACGGGGCTTTTCTAAACTCAAAATTTTACTTCATGCTTAGTCTGGGAGTGGAAAACACTCCTTTAAAGCTTCAAATTAAACTCTATTATAAAATCGACGCCATTGCCCATTTTCTGTTTCTAATAAAATGGCAGCCAATTCATAATATGACATTACTTTTTGCCTTATATTACACAAGACAAAAAGTTTATATCTTAAGAAATGTTAATTATTGTTTTTTAACATAGATTTACTGTCCTTGTTTACGCACAAAGTAAAATATAGAGTTTAGAAAATTCTGAAAATTTGGTTTAGTTGCGCAGCGAAACGGATAAACACTGAAATATTGTGAAATTGAGAATATACTGGTGTTTACTTACTATGTTTGAATTTCATAGCAAATTCAGTTTGATTTTATTAGAAATATTTATGTCCCGAGAAATACAGGAAGTTTTTCTAACGTCACACATGAAATTCCTCGCGTGACGTGAAAAGTCAAAGTAATTAAACTAATAAGGTCGATTCGGTTTTAAATTAAGACAATCTTATACACTAACCACCTTGATTGCGGACGTCACTCGTGGAAGTCCTCACGTCAACAATCAAGGTAATTAAACAATACAAGGTCGGCTTGGTTTAAATCAAGACAAACTTACTTACACACCTTGGTTGATGACGTCACGCGCAAAAATCCGTACGTGACGTCAAAACCAAGATCATTACTGTGCAAGGTTGTCTCGATTTAAACCGAGCCGACCTTATCACGCGCAGAAATCTTCACATGACATGAAAATCAAAGTCATTACTGTATAAGGTCGAATAGGTTTAAACTGAGACAGTCTTGTATAAGGTTGTCTTCATTTAAACGAGTGTTTTCCACTCCCAGACTAAGCATGAAGTAAAATTTCTAGTTTAGAAAAGCCGCGTGAAAATTTGTCGAGGGTCGCGCAGCGACTCGAGACAAATTTTCTGGGCTTTTCTAAACTCGAAATTTTACTTCATGCGCCACGCGTATAAAACAGTGATTTAACTAGAAATTTAAAAACACCCAAAAGACGTTTTTCTTGTTAATCCTCACAATTAATTCGAATTATTTTTGACAAATCAAATCCTTTTGTAAATATTCGAATCCTTTCATAAGGATTCGAATCCTTTTATATGGATTCGAATCACCCACATTTGGATTCGAATACGAATCCGGATCACGAATCCAGTTGAACTAAAGTATTCGAATGCTTCTTTTGAATCCTCTAAAAGGATTCGAATCCTAAATGATTCGAATCCTGCCCAGCTCTGTCTAATACAAGCTTCAAATTTCCAGTTTTATGGGTATGGATTCCTCTCTACCCACTACGCCACAGAGGTTCCAAATATCTGTATAAATGTATATTGTTCCTCAAGGACCAAGAAACATCACAATTATCCGCATTTCTAAAAATGTTTTGCTATTATTCTAAGTATAGAATGAAAGTTAATCACCATTTAAAAAGTACAAGGCGATTCTATCGTTAAAAACACGCAAGGATTGCTAATTAAAGGAAACGATAATGTCACCTTCTAGACAAAACGTTGTACAAGTTTCACAACTGATAGCAATACTGGTTCATACTAGCGTAAACATAACCTTCAATTCATCAATTGCGAACGGATGGAGTGGCTGATAATAAGATTAGTTTGTTCAAAGCACACTATACATAAAAATTTCCCCGTATTATCATTATCCAATGAAAAATAAACAAAGACGTAATAGATTAGGATCACACTAGTGTTTATGGGAATTATTGTTTTATCAGTGGAATGCACTTCAAACTAAAAATATTGACAATTATTAAATTGATGAATAAGAAATTCAGTTAAATTTGATCGTTTTATGACGATTTGAAATTTAAAAAAAAATATTGCTTTTAATTAATATTCTTCTTTTAGTTACGTGAAGTTGTTTTACGTATACAAGGAATTTTCCTTTTAAGTATACAACCATTAAGAGAGAGACACATATCTTTATTCAGACTTTACAAACACATTGATACTTAATTTATACGCAGGTTTAAAAAAATAATGGGCTAGTCTGTCTAGGCTCTGTACCTGCGGTCTTTCTGCCCTGTCTGAATCTATTTGTTGTTGATAAATAATAATAATTCAATTTATTTAACTGATGAATTGATCAAGTGTAGCGGGGGGGGGGATTTGTATTTGGGAGAGATATTTAGATTGCGAGGGATACAGAATTTATTTAAAATGTTGATATTGTTAGGATTCGAGGAGAATTCGGGGCTTAATTCTAGTATACGTTGGGATATTGGGATGACTTTTATGGTTTCATAAAAAATTTGATTTGAAAGATTGTGGAGTGGGATGTTGGGGTGTCTTAATTTGGTAGGGATTCTAAGGGCTGTTCTTTCTGCTTCTTGGATAGGGTGGAGTGTGGAAGGACGGATTTGGTTAAAAAGGATGCATCCGTAATCTAACAAGGGGAGGCAAATCAATTTATAAATATGTGTTGCTGTTTTGATGGAAACACCCTGGTTTTTGTATGTCAGCGCCCTGAAATGCCGGGCCCTTGTCTTTGTTTTCGGTTTATTGGAGAGGAAATGTGGTTTAAAGGATAGTTTTGTGTCAAATGGGATTCTAAGGTGAATATTTTGCTAGGATTAAGGTATTGTTAATGGTTAGGTTAAATGATCTGGGAGAGGTTTTGTGGTAGGGAATAAAAAGTTGTGATTTAGAAGGGTTAATTTTAACTCTCCACTTAGAGCACCATCTTTGAATAAAATCAAGGGATTTCTGCAGAGATTTTTGGACATTTTTTAAAGTGGATGCGTGGGTTACAAGCAGAGCTGTGCAGGATTCGAATCATTCAGGATTCGAATCCTGGATTCGAATCCTTTTAGAGGATTCAAAAGAGGCATTCGAATACTTTAGTCAAACTGGATTCGTGATTCGGATTTTGGATCGCATTTTTGTAAGAGGATTCGTATTCGAATCCAAATGCAGGTGATTCGAATCCTCATAAAAGGATTCTAATACTTACAAAGGATTAGAATACTTACAGAAGGATTCGAATACTTACAAAACGGATTTGAATCATCAAAAATAATTCGAATTAATTGTAAGCAATAACAAGAAAAATGTCTTATGTGTCTTTTTAAATTTCTTGTTAAGTCACTGTTTTATACGCGTGGCGCATGAAGTAAAATTTCGAGTTTAGGAAAGCCCAGAAAATTTGTCTCGGGTCGCGCAGACAAATTTTCTGGGCTTTTCTAGACTTGAAATTTTACTTCATGCGCCACGCGTATAAAACACTGATTTCAAGTGAAGTTCAAATATACATAAATTCACAATATTTTTGTTTTGTACCTGTGGCGCATGAAGTAAAATTTCGAGTTTAGAAAAGCCCAGAAAATTTGCCTCGGGTCGCTGCGCGACCCTCGGCAAATTTTCACGGGGCTTTTCTAAACTCGAAATTTTACTTCATGCTTAGTCTGGGAGTGGAACACTCCTTTGAAGCTTCAAATTGAACTCTTTAAAAAAAGCGTGTGCACACTCGTTAAAAGTTTTAAATTAAGCTCTTTTAAAAAACAACCGATGTCGGAAAATTTACAGCTTATGCATATGTTTACCTAAAAGAAAAATGTTCACGTTGTTTTTTTTAGAAGAGTTCAATTTGAAGCTATAAACGAGTGTTTTCCACTCCCAGACTAAGCATGAAGTAAATTTTCTGGGCTTTTCTAAACTCGAAATTTTACTTCATGCGCCACAGGTACAAAACAAAAATATTGTGAATTTATGTATATTTGAACTTCACTTGAAATCAGTATTTTATACGCGTGGCGCATGAAGTAAAATTTCAAGTCTAGAAAAGCCCAGAAAAATTGTCTCGGGTCGCTGCGCGACCCGAGACAAATTTTCACGGGTCTTTTCTAAACTTGAAATTTTACTTCATACTTAGTCTGGGAGTAGAAATGCTCGTTCAAAACTTCAAACTAAATGCTTTGATAAGAACATTAAATAACTGAAAATGTTTTTAAAGATAATAATCTAGTTTTTAAAATTTGGTTTAATATTATTTGAAGTAAAACTGACATGGTAGCCACAATCGAAAACGTTTTTTCTGGCCTTTTAATATAACATTCTTCTGTGGGAAACCCCCATTTTGTTAAATTGTTTTCATTGTTTTTGTCAATATTTAAGTTGGTTTTACAAATGTTAACGTGTTTTGTACTTTTTATGATGCCTGTTGATTTCGACAAATTTTATAATATCATATGGCTTTTTTGTTAGTGTTTTGGTCAATTTGAATAAATTTCGATAAATTTCCTCTAACTTTCCCGGTTTTAATGGTATTCACAGATTTTTTTTATAAACGTAATTTTCAGGCATTCGTCGATTTTATAATAGAGTTCAATTTGAAGCTTTAAACGAGTGGTTTCCACTCCCAGACTAAGCATGAAGTAAAATTTCGAGTTTAGAAAAGCCCCGTGAAAATTTGTCGAGGGTCGCGCAGCGACCAGAGACAAATTTTCGGGCTTTTCTAAACTCGAAATTTTACTTCATGCGCCACGCGTACAAAACACTGATTTGAAGTGAAGTTCACAAATACATGCATACATCTGTAATCAGAGTAACAGGGAATCAGATATTTAGTCTGTTATCAACGATGTTTTAATAATAAATAATTAGGTTTTGAATATTTTGTTAAACAACTGGTAATGATAGTTATATTATAATGGTTGCAAAAAAATTATAAAATCAAATTTCTTCTTAAAGGATTTGTATTCGTGATTCGAAAAAACAGGATTCGAATCTTTGATTCGAATCATATTTATCTCTTACGAATCCTTTATTCGAGTATTCGTGATTCGAATCATATTACGTGATTCGGATTCGTGATTCGAATCCTTTTTACGAGGATTCGTCCCAGCTCTGGTTACAAGTACTGTGTCGTTTGCAAATAGGAGGTAGTATTTCGTAAGATTAAAATATGAGTAATCAGTATTGTATATATCTCTGCAGAATAAATTGTATAAGAGAGGGGATAGTGGGGATCCTTGGGGTACAGTTTGCTAAAAGATGAAGGGATATGAATAAGATTGGCTGATTTTAATTTGTGAAGTTCTATTGCATAGGAAGTTATTTATTAATATTAATAGGTGCTGGGATAAGTTCAAGAAGGAAAATTGATATAAGAGCTTGATACCACACTGAATCAAAGGCTTTTTCAATATCTATAAATAATGCTGCTGTTTTCTTGGCCTTCAATGTGGGCTATTTGGATGTTGGATGTGAGAATTGTTAGTGGAAGTATGGTCAATTTTTTGGGGGAAAAGCTAAATTAATATTTAGGGATAGCGTTAAGGAAGGATTTTAGGATTTTTTGTTTTAGCAGGGATTCAAATAGTTTTCCAATAACTGGAAAAAGTGTTATGGGGCGATAATTTGAGATAAGTGAAGGGTCGTTTCCAGGTTTGGGGATACAAATGATTATTCCTTTTTTCCATTCTGTCGGAAAATATTGATTGTGGTAACAGTAGTTGAATAGTTTTAGGATGAATTCATGGATTTCAGTTGGGAGTTTTTTTAAGATTGCACGAAGAATGTTATTGATACCTGGGATGGTGTTATTACGAGAATGTAATAATGTGAAATAGTTTGTTTCGTCAAGTCTGTCGTCGTTAAGCGGTGGTCCATTGATTAAATAATATAATACTCTTTATTCAATGATACAACATATTCATACGCTGTAAACTTTCCGACGCTCGTCGTTTTTTTTAAGATCTAAATTCAAAGTTTCTAATGAGTGTTTACACTCCCAGATTAAGCATGAAGTAAAATTTCGAGTTTCAAAAAGCCTGAACAATTTAGTTTGGTCGCTTAGCGAAGCGAAGCGACCAAACCAAATTGTTCAGGTTTTTCTAAACTCGAAATTTTACTTCATGCGCCACGCGTATAAAACACTTAAATATTGTTAAGTTAAAAGGATACGTCTTTAGCATACTGCTTTGGCAGCATGTTTTGAGCTTCATTTTAAATCAGCGTTTTAAAGTAAAATTTCAAGTTTAAAAAAGCCTGAATTTTACTTCATGCTTAGTCTGGAAGCAGAAAACACTTCTTAGAAACTTTGAATTTAACTCTTAAAAAAAACAACGACCGTCGAAAAATTTAGAGCGTATGAGTTTGTTGAATAAAGAGTAAAGCTTTAATTTGAACACTTTTTAAAAAGAACTAATATCTGACTATTTACGGCGTATATCGTATATCGGGATATGTATATTTAATAGAAAAAATGATTTTTCTTAATTTTAGTATTGAGAATTTAGTAATTTTTCTTACGCTGTTTAAATGAAAAGACATCTGTTTTATAAAAAAAAGTGTTTGAATAAAACAAAATAAAAACCTTTTATTGAACAACTCTATCGCTAACAGAAAAATAGCTTATTATTTCAATCTAATATTTTTTAAGACTCATGGAAGGGACGCCACTGTAATCATGGTGTGTGAGATAATTATAACATTAATTGAATCGGTAGTTTGAAGAAGGGAACAAATCCAAAAATGACAGTTTTGGAAAATAAATCAAAACAAAAATTGCAATACAACTATACGTAAGTGTAATGACGAGAATAGCGGATATAAAAATTATTGATGTGTCCATCATAACACTTTTTAGTAGTAGTAGTATGTAATTGTTTTAGCCTACAATAAAAAATTGTAGAGTAAGGAGTAAAACAATTACATATAATTGATAGGTATACCTATTTTATTACGATGGGAAAATAATGTAGTTTGATTTATTTTTAGATAATAATCTCTATTATATAAACAATTGATACATTTTATATGGATTTGTAAATGTAGCAATTGAAATATAAAATAATGCAAAGTTATATCTTCTGTATTTCAGTTTGTAAATGAAACAAAATTGATAATTTTTATTGCAGTTTGTATACAAAACTATTAAAATATAATAACGCATAGTTTGATGATTTACATTTACCATTTGCTGTGTGTTGTAATAAATCACTAATAAAACACAGTTAAAAATAATTTGACTACACATAAAAAAAACTCACACTTTTTCAAATTAATACAAATCATTTTGTTTGTGTACTTCCCATATTTATACATCTAACAGAGAAAAATAAATTAGCAAAGAAAGGAAATTAAACTGCTATTTATAAGCGAGGTTTTACAATTTGGAAATAAAACAATAAAAATTAGAAAATTTGCAAAGTACACAAGCACAATTATTTACGTAGAAATTTGAAATGGTGTGGGTTTTGTTTATGTGCAGTATTATTTTTAACTGGAACGCGATTTAATGAAATTCTGGAAAACAATGGATTGTTAAGTTTATGCATAGATAAATTTGAACGACGAACGGAATTTATTTGGAAATAGTATTTAAATACATGCACGTGTTTAACTTGCAACTGTTACCAAAGGAGAGGGAAATTTGCATAACTAAATGCAATAGAAAACTTCGCATTTAAGTTAGTGCGTGCGAGTGAAAATAATTGCAAATAGAAACAAAAGATCGGGAATGTGTTGTTTAGTTTTGGACTAATTAATTAGAAATGTGAATATTATTTTAATTCTCTAAAGTGCTTAATAGAGTTATAGTGTTAAAATTATTAAAAATAAAAGTTTTTATCATGAAGGAGTTTTATCGATTAGAATCATTATAAAATTAAATTATATTAAGTTGAAATCGTTTTAATTCCAATTGTTATTTTAAGAAATTAAAGTTCTCTGAAAATCTATTATACTACATTTTTATAATTGATGATGCATAGACAATATATATCTAATTAAGATAAATTCAAATTCAAAACTCTTTGAATTCGAGAAAATAAGCTTACGCTTCTTATGGTTTGCACACTTTAAACATAATATATAAAATTACGAAAAAACTATTCGTGAAAATGCAAACAGTGTCTTAATTAATAAGACAATTTAAGACGATAAATATCCATTGAAACAACTACTTCCCGTGCAAATACATCTCCGGATATTGAATTATACAATGAAATATTTAAAATCTTATTTAATTTGATTTGTTACAACGCTCTATTAAAGTATATGTAACGTTTTTATATATATATCTAATTGTTATTATAATTGTTGATTCAAGATAATCAATAAAAAGTAAACATTGAATTATTAAAAGGAAACGATTTTTATTAATAAATGTTAAAATTACAAAACGAAAGAGTCTCCTTTATTTTTGTGTAAGCATAAAAAATGTCCTCATCGTGAAATGAAATTACAAAATCTTCGAGTTAAAGTTAACTAGCTATAAAAAATAAATTAATTCATTCAGGTTCCATTTCAAAGATAGTAAGAAATTACTCGAACATTCGGTTTTCATTGATTTTGTATAAAATCTGAAAGGAAAGCATAAACTTTTTTTTGTGTGAGATGAAATGAAATTCCATAACAAACAAATACATTACAGGAACTCAAATTTAACTAAAAATGAAAGTTCTCTGAAAATATGTTATACTTAATTTGATAATGTATAGAAATTGTTTAATTGTTTTTGTAATCGCTGAAAATATTATCGATAAAAAGTAAACATAAGAATTATTGAAAGAAACAGATTTTTGTTAATTAATATTGATTTTGAAAAAGAAAATTAACACTTACCACTTGGTTAAATTTCACTTATATTAGTGATTTTTTCTTTGAGGTAAACATATGCATAAGATGTACATTTTTCGACATTCGTTGTTTTTTAAAAGAGTTCAATTTGAAGCTTTAAAAGAGTGTTTTCTACTCCCAGACTAAGCATGAAGTAAAATTTCGAGTTTAGAAAAGCCCTGTGAAAATTTGTCGAGGGTCGCGCAGCGACCCGAGACAAATTTTCTGGGCTTTTCTAAACTCGAAATTTTACTTCATGCGCCACGCGTATAAAACACAGATTTCAAGTGAAGTTCGAATATACATAAATTTCACAATAAATGTTATAATTACAAAACGAAAGAGGGGCCTTTATTTTTGTGTATGCATACAAAATTCGTCATCGTGGAATCAAATTACAAAATCTTAGATGTAAAGTGGACTAGATATATAAAAATAAAATAATTAATTCAGGTTCCATTTCAAAGATCGTGAGAAATTACTGAAACATTTAGTTTTCACTGATTTTTTTAAAAATCTGAAAGGAAAGCATGAACTTTTTTTTGTGTGAGATGAAATGAAATTCCATAACAAACAAATACATTACAGGAACTCAAATTTAACTAAACATGAAAGTTCTCTGAAAATATGTTATACTTAATTTGATAATGTATAGAAATTGTTTAATTCAGTGGTCTCCAAACTACGGCCCGCGGGCCAAATCCGGCCCGCGACCTGCATGAATCCGGCCCGCCATTGTTTGTTTTTTTTTTTTTGTAAATGTCATATTTTGAAATATTGTAACAATTGTTCCTTAAATTTTTCATAATTTTATCAAATTAATCGGATCTTGGCCGACTTCATTATGTAGAATTGTATTTGTGGCCCGCGAAGAAGATAGTTTGGAGACCCAGGGTTTAATTAATTGTTTTTATAATCGTTGAAAATATTATCGATAAAAAGTAAACATAAGAATTATTGAAAGAAACAGATTTTTGTTAATTAATATTGATTTTGAAAAAGAAAATTAACACTTAAAACTTGGTAAAATTTCACTAATATTAGTGATTTTTTCTTTTAAGTAAACATAAGATGTAAATTTTTCGACATTCGTTGTTTTTTAAAAGAGTTCAATTTGAAGCTTTAAAAGAGTGTTTTCTACTCCCAGACTAAGCATGAAGTAAAATTTCGAGTTTAGAAAAGCCCTGTGAAAATTTGTCGAGGGTCGCGCAGCGACCCGAGGCAAATTTTCTGGGCTTTTCTAAACTCGAAATTTTACTTCATGTGCCACGCGTATAAAAAAACAGATTTCAAGTGAAGTTCGAATATACATAAATTTCAAAATAAATGTTATAATTACAAAACGAAAGAGTGACCTTTATTTTTGTATATGCATACAAAACTCGTCATCGTGGAATCAAATTACAAAATCTTAGTTGTAAAGTTGACTAGATATATAAAAATAAAATAATTAATTCAAGTTCAATTTCAAAGATCGTGAGAAATTACTCAAACATTTGGTTTTCACTGATTTTTTTAAAAATCTAAAAGGAAAGCAAGAACTTTTTTTTTGTGTGAGATAAAATGAAATTCCATAACAAACAAATACATTACAGCAATTCAAATTTAACTAAACATGAAAGTTCTCTGAAAATATATTATACTTAATTTGATAATGTATAGAAATTGTTTAATTAATTGTTTTTATAATCGTTGAAAATATTATTGATCAAAAGTAAACATACGAATTATTGAAAGAAACAGATTTTTGTTAATTAATATTGATTTTGAAAAAGAAATTTAACACTTAATTAACACTTGGTTAAATTTCAGTAATATTAGTGATTTTTTATTTTATGTAAACATATGCACAAGCTGTACATTTTCCGACATTCGTTGTTTTTTAAAAGAGTTCAGTTTGAAGCATTAAAAGCGTGTTTCCACTCCCAGTGAAGTAAAATTTCGAGTTTAGAAAAGCCCCGTGACAAATTTTACTAACTAATATAAGCTTCTTTAAAGCTTATTTCTTGTACTTAATAAAAATTTGTCTATCTTCAATTGTTTTTGTGTTATACGCCAAAACTCAAAATTTAGCATTTTTGAAGAATTGATATAACTTCTTTATTTATTAGGATATTGGCATGCGGTAAAAACTTTCTTAAGGCACTTTTTTAAGTGAAACATCCTGACCATATCAGATTTTGTTTTAAGTTTAATTTTCTTGAGATATGACAAAAAGTCGTATTATTTTAAATACAAATCATAGTTCGCCATGATTTATTCGATCACGTTTTTTGTAACCTTTCCAAAAATATATCATTTGCAATACTTTAATTTAACTTGAATTATTTGTTTTTAGATTATTTAATTTTTAATTCATTTATTAAGAATGACATGATAAAAAGAAATGAATAGTAAACAACAACAATTTAAAACGTCAGCTGTCTTTATTACCTTATTGCTTTCACTTTATTTGTATATTAAAACAAAAGACATTAAAAAAATTATTTGACACGTAATTTATTATATTATGTTTAGTTATAACATAATATAATATATGCAATAAAATATTTAGAAATGCTATAAGTTGATTTTGAGAATTTTCTATATAACTTGCTATATGATCAGCACTGAGATGTTATTTACCAGCTCACAATCTCAATAGTGTTAGAAATTTAACACAATAAAACACTTTTAACTTTGTTTGTATAACACAATTTATTTTTATGTGACTGCAGTTTCAGAAAATTCAGCTTGCCATTATCAAACATGATTCATGTTTGATAATGGCAAGCTGAATTTGCCGAAACTGCAATCACATAAAAATAAATTGTGTTATCCAAACAAAGTTAAAAGTGTTTTATTGTGTTAAATTAACATGTATAACGAAGTAGAAGCCTCCACAATTCAAAATGTGTTTGAAATTATTTAAATTTAAAATTTCCTAATAGATGGTTTGAAACTCATAAACCAAAACTTTCGTTCTTTTTGGGGAATATTATAAAAAAAGAGATATTGAAGAACTTAAAAATAATATTCACTTAGAATTCAGAAAAATCACTCCGATTTTTTTTAATAAAATGCAATAAATGTGTATGAATTTAAATGTTACTCTACTCGATAAGAACAGGGCATTTTTCTTTTAGGTAAACATATGCATACGCTGTAAACATTCGTTGTTTTTCTAAAAAAGTTCAATTTGAAGCTTTAAAAGAGTGTTTTCCACTTCCAGACTAAGCATGAAGTAAAATTTCGAGTTTAGAAAAGCCCTGTGAAAATTTGTCGAGGGTCGCGCAGCGACCCGAGACAAATTTTCTGGGCTTTTCTAAACTCGAAATTTTACTTCATGCGCCACGCGTATTAAACACAGATTTCAAGTGAAGTTTGAATATACATTAATTTCGCAATATTTTAGTGTTTTATACGCGTGTCGCATGAAGTAAAATTTCGAGTTTAGAAAAGCCCAGAAAATTTGCCTCGAGTCGCTGCGCGACAAGTTATCACGGGGCTTTTCTAAAATCGAAAGTTTACTTCATGCTTAGGCTGGGAGTGAAAACACTCGTTTAAAGCTTCAAATTGAATTTAAAAAAAACATACCCCCTGGCTACGGCCTTGGACATGGCCAACTATGATTTGTATTTAAAATAATACAACTTTATGTCATATCTCATAAAGGTTAAACTTAAAACAAAATCTGATATAGTCAGCGTATTTTACTTAAAAAAAGTTTTTACAGCATGTCAATATCTTTTTAAATAAAAAAGGTATTTCAATATTTCAAAATAGCCACATTTTGAGTTTTGACGTATAACTCGAAAACAACTAATGATAGACAAATTTTGATTAGCCACATGAAATATGCTCTAAAAAAATCTCTAGAAGTATATATTCGTTTTTGTCTATCCTTCATATTTCTGGTACTTCACTTGAAGAAACCATCGAAAATGTACATATGGAAGTAAAATAAAAGTGTAAAAAATGTTAAATTTGAGCATCACGTAACTCATTCATTATTGAATGAGTTACGTGATGCTCAAATTTAACATTTTTTACACTTTTATTTTACTTCCATATGTACATTTTCGATGGTTTCTTAATTATTATTAATTTTTAATTAATATATATTAATTAATAGATTCACCACTAACGCTGTAATCAATACCAATATCCAGAAGGGATATTTGTAACCCGCATTAAAATATTATAAACACTCTTAATTAGGGAACTTTGTTTTTTATTTTATTAATAAAATGAAATCGATTTTACTACAAGAACAAATAATATCGTATGTTTAATTTTAAAAACTCTGCTATGGAATATATTGTAAGTTGGCAACTCTGAAATTATGTATTATAATTATTATGTCTGACGTTTATATGTCAATTCCTAAAGCGTGTAGCCAACTTAAATTTAAAAAACATATAATCATGGCACTTGAGAGATTTTTTTTATTGAACACATGATAGTTTTCGAGTAATATTTGTAACTCGCAATAAAATATAGACACTCTTTATTAAGCAACTTTATTTCGTTTAATAATAAAATGAAATTGATTTTACTGCAAGAACAAAAAATAATTTTAGAGCAACTCACTGGTTTTCAGTATATTGATTTAAACGTAAGTATAAGCATGAATCATGATGACTTATATATGAGTTTGGGCTAATAAATCCGATAGCTTTTTGCTTGGTGGATATAAAGCCAATAATCCATCAATAAATCGCCACTCAATAATCGTAATATTTGTTCAGATTCGCCATAATTTATAAATCAACGTTTTACTGACTTCCTCTCGTAAACACACACATACTTTAATTCTAAAAATAAATGTGATTTAAGGAAACGGGAATAGAAGCAATTGGATTTATCCATTAGTACAAATTATGATATACACGTTACCTACGCGTATTAAGAACATACATGGAGTTTACTTGGCAATTTACAGAAAATTTCAGTAATAATAAATAACCCAAATAGAATTTTTAGATGGTGAAATATGTAAGATTTAAATATAAGCATCATAAAACCTGAAATCTGAAAAAAACGGAAACGAGATACATACACAACATCAAACAAATAATAGGAAAAAGAACACATATGTAGCTTTTATTGATCTTGAGAAAGCGTTTGATATAATCGCCATGCAAAAAATATCCGAAATTCTCAAAACGAGAGGGGTCAAGAACAAAATGCTGAATATATAACGAAATATTTACAGAAACAACAAAAATATGGTCATATACAATAATGCCCTTAAGGACTGAGCCCTGGATTGTTCATAATCATTAAGGACCAGATAAAAAAAAACTGCGATTGGTTTAGTGTTGCCCAGCTTTAGGTATCTAACCCTTGCTAGGGTCTCACATTGGCACAGGATGTGGAGGGACCCTCCTCTTCTTTCTGGTAGAATCTACATATCGTATCCTCTGCCAGACCTATTTTGCTTTGTTGAGCCTACAGTGCTCTGTCAGTAGACGTACTATAGCCTTAACTGTTTTCCTCTCTTGGTTGAGATCAGTCGTAAAAGTCGGCGATTGTTTTTTGAAAAACTGTTTCGCCTGCCTCTGCCCTGATATGTTCGTCCACTAAGTTTGAGTCTGTGTCTCCGTCCATTTTTTTATGGATTTTCTGACTGCGGTTTTTGCAATACCGCAGGAGGGTTCCGGGCGGGCGAATGCGCTTGACGAGCCTTGTTTGTCCAGTTCGTCTGCTTTATCGTTCGCTTGATGACTCTTGTGTCCTGGGACCTATACCATTGTCACTTTTTTGCGACCGCCCATTTCGTTGTGAGCGCTTACACAGTCCCACACTAGCTTGGAATCAATCTGTGTGGTGCTTAGTGCCCTTAGCAGCGCTTGGCTGTCCAAGAAAATAGCTATTGATCGACTTTTGTTGTCTTGCCTTACTATATCTCCAATGCAGAGGCGAACCGCGATCGCCACTGCCTGGAATATTGTGGTATCCTTCGCCAGACTGACTGAAATCTTTGTCTCGGGTTTTGTGCTGTATATTCCGGCTCCGACTCCTTCATCTGTCTTTGAGCCGTCAGTATACCAGTTTGATTCCGCGTTGGTAGGTAGGCCGTCCGTCCAATCTTCCCTCTGTGGAATCATCACGTTGTATTTCTTGTAGAAATTATATTTCTTGACCATGGCACCGCTTGACATTCTTGTTGTAGGGTTTGCCTTTAGCTCTTCTTGTAGCCTTTCGTACTTTTTCTCGTGTGATCGGTTTATAAGAGCCTGTCCTTGCATTAGTCTGTATGTTACGACCCTGTTCTCTCCTTGTATGAAAATGTGCAGTGGTCGTAGGTTCAGGATGATTTCTAGAGCTGCTGTCGGGGTAGTGCTTACGGCTCCTGTGACCCTGACACATGCTAGTCTTTATGTGCTGTTCAGGAGCCTTACCACCCCCGTCCTTGTCCACCACACTACTGCCCCGTAGGTTATCATGGGCCTGATCACCCTTGTATATAACCAGAGGGTCATTTTGGGGTTGAGCTCCCAATTTTTCCCGCACATTCTTCGACACCCTCCCAATGCTATTGAAGCTTTTTTAGCGGTTTTCATAATGTGCGTCCTCCACGTCATTTTGTCATCGAAAATTACTCCCAGGTATTTCGCCTCCTCGACGAAGGGGATTTTTCTTCTTTTTGTGAACACAGCAATTTGTGTTTTTACGGGATTAACCGTTAGTCGTTCCCGTTCGTTGTGAGATAACTCCTGCGAACCGGCCTCTGATGACTATGGCCAAGTCATCCGCATACCCTAGGCAGGAGATGCCTTCTTCGGACAGTTTCCTTAGTAAGTCGTCCACTAGAGTTGCTTATAGCAGTGGAGATAGTACTCTTCTCTACGGGCAGCCTCCACCGGCTCTAGCCTCAATAGTGTGCCCTTCAAGAGTGGATATGATTGTCCTTTCCTCTAGGATATCCCTTATTTATTGGTAGAGGCTTGGCGAGTTGGTTGTTATATTGTTGAACGCCCTCCCTTCTGGAGATAGTACTCTTCTCTACGGGCAGCCTCCACCGGCTCTAGCCTCAATAGTGTGCCCTTCAAGAGTGGATATGATTGTCCTTTCCTCTAGGATATCCCTTATTTATTGGTAGAGGCTTGGCGAGTTGGTTGTTATATTGTTGAACGCCCTCCCTTCTATATATAGGAATCTGACCATAGCTATCTCTTTGTCCTCCACTGACTTTGTGATAAGCCTGTTTAGTTCGCCCAGCGCCGAGTCCGTAGACTTTCCTGGCTGGTAAGAGTACTGACGATTACCGAGGGGATCTTTCCCCAGTATCTCGTCTCGGAGGTATCTGTCGACCAGTCTCTCCATTGTTTTCAGTAGGAATGAAAATAGGCTGATGGGTCTGTAAGACGGTGTTAGATCTGCTATTTTTTGCCACGCCCTTGGTACATGTCCCCATGCCAGAGAGGCTTTGAAGATCTTTGATAGATGCGGCATCAGCTCCTCTATGACCTTCTGCATTAGGATGGGATAGATCCCATCCATCCCAGCGGACTTATAAGATTGGAATCTGCTTATGGCCCATCCGATTTTGCTTGGTCTTGTGACCTCTGTGGCTAACCTCCAATCATTTCGGTCTGGCTTTTTTCGTCCTTAGTAGGGATTGTCAAGTATGCCCTTCTCTGACAGGATTTTCGAGGCTGGAAAGTGGACTTTTAATAGTTCCTTGTGACTTTCCTCCTTTGTTTCAGTATAGGTCCCTTCATATTTTCTGAGGAAACCTACCTCTTTTGCAGCACTTCCATCCTTTGCTAGGAATTTGTGGATTCTCGAACAAGACGATATTGTCCTCTTCGCCAAATACAAGAATAATTTACAACAACATGGAATATAACGTTAAAAGGATATGGAATAAATAAAAGTAATTATTATAGGAGAAAACAGCAGACAATTAAATATAGAAGTACGAGGAGAAACTATTAAACAAAGACAAACAATGAAATACCTAGGGATAACTATTGATGAAAAGAGAACACAAGAGTCGAAATAAACAAAACAATAGAGAAGACGATGAAATTATACTTCGCAATAAACGACAAATTCATTTACAGACAAAAGATATCAAGGACCACAAGGATAAAGATATTTAAAACGATATACGCACTAACACTGCTGTTATTGTAAATAATAGAATCTTAATTGAAAACAAATAAGCAAACTACAGGTCGTAGAGATGAAGTATCTAAGAAGACAAACAAGCAAACTATACGTCGTAGAGATGAAGTATCTAAAAATAGTGGTAGGAATATGCAAGCAAGATAGAATAAGAAACAGACAAATAAAAGAGGAGCTAGTAAGCCATTCGTAATTCCAAATAATGGAAGAAGTATAACTAAGATAGTGGGGGCACTTAAAACGAATGGAAGAGACAGGACTAGTAAGAATAATATCACAAGTTAAGATACAAAAGAATAAGTAAGTGGGAAAACCAACTAGCACATGGGACATAATTATTGCATACTTCTGCAATAGACAGAAAGAAACTAATACGGAAAGACGATATTAAACTAGAAAAAGACGGGGAAGAAGTTTAAAGCTAAAATTACGTACATTTAACACCACATTTAGTGGTACAAGGATTAGATTATATGTACCATATAAATATATAAAAACTAAAATCTGCGATGGGAATATTTGGTCTTGCATTTCTCTTGCATGTAATGAAGCATAACAAATATAACGCGGTCAGAATTACTAGATATGTTTTTTTTTTCATTTTTTTGTGATCTTGCAAACCCTTTGTTAAATTCACCAACATTTTTTTTTAATTTAATATTTCTTATTATATTTTACAGGATCCAAATAATGAAGAAGAAAATCCCGAGGCACCCCACGCAGCCGGACATGGCATCAAACTGGGGTGGATCCAGGGCGTCCTCATTCCATGCCTCCTTAATATTTGGGGCGTTATGCTGTTTTTGCGTTTGTCTTGGATCGTGGCACAAGCTGGAATAGGTTTGACACAGCCAAAGCGGTAATAATAAAGATGACCTTTGTAAATTCAGAACATTTTCAGGAGGATCACTGATCATCATCGGCATATCTGCTGTTGTTTGCGTCATCACAACACTGTCACTATCAGCTATAAGTACAAATGGGGAAGTCAAAGGAGGTAATGGAATTATTATTCATTAAAAGAAAAATTAAAGCAAATAAAACTGCCATCAAAAAAAGATTCAAAGCAAATGGTTACGTGTATAAATAATAGAGGAATTCTGTAATTTTCAATAGAAGAAGAGGGAAATAAATATATTTTGTCTTGTTTAACAAATGACCAAATTTATAGAAATTTATTAATTTATAATAGTCAAGAACGAATATGACAAAATTTATAATATAAGTTCATTTAGATTACTTTAATCAAATTCAAATAAAGACAAATATCAAATTTCATTCCACTGCGGTTTCCTATACGCTAAAAATACAGTGCATTATTTTTTAGGTAAATTTCTAGTTTAGAAAAGCCCCGTGAAAATTTGTAGAGTCGCGCAGCGACCCGAGACAAATTTTCTGGGCTTTTCTAAACTCGAAATTTTACTTCATGCGCCACGCATATAAAACAGATTTCAAGTAAAGTACAAATATACATACATTTCACAATATTTTTGTGTTTTATACGCGTGGCGCATGAAGTAAAATTTCGAGTTTAGAAAAGCCCAGAAAATTTTCACGGGGCTTTTCTAAACTCGAAATTTTACTTCATGCTTAGTCTGGGAGTGGAAAACACGTTTAAAACTTCAAATTGAATTCTTTTAAAAAACAACGAATATCAGAAAATTTACAGCGTATGCATATGTTTATCTAAAAGAAAAAGTCACTGTATTTCTAACATGTAGGAAACCGCAGTGAAATAAATTTTGACCCTTAACTTAGCCTGGGAGTGGAAAACACTCGTTTAAAGCTCCAAATTAATTTAAAAAAAAACGAGAAATATTTAAAGATTCGCAGAAGACAGGCTGAATTTGGAATACGTATACTTAAAAGAAAAATTTCATGTATATGAAATGTAGTTATAAACTTAAAATCCATATAATTCCTTACGTGATATCTGTTTTGTTTAATTTTTAGGAGGAATTTATTACATCATTTCAAGATCTCTAGGTCCAGAATTTGGGGCTTCAGTCGGTATCGTCTTCGCTTTTGCGAACGCCGTTGCTGCTTCGATGAATACAATCGGTTTTTGTGATTCATTAAACGATTTACTGAAGAGCCAGGGACTAAAGATTGTCGACGGTGGTTTGTCGGATGTGAGGATTGTTGGAGTGATCGCCATCTTTGTTATGATTCTGATTTGCGCCGTGGGCATGGAATGGGAGAGCAAAGCTCAGAACTTACTGATTGCTGTCATTGCTGGTGCAATTTTGGATTTCATAATCGGGACGTTTATCGGGCCTGGCACGGATGAGGAAAGGGCGAAGGGATTCGCAGGATTTACTTATGAAACGTTTTCTTCAAATTGGGCACCGGAATACAGATACCAAGACGGCGTCGATTACAACTTCTTCCAGGTGTTTGCCATATTTTTTCCTTCTGTGACAGGGATTCAAGCTGGCGCCAATATCTCAGGGGATCTTAAGGATCCAGCTTCTTCTATTCCAAAAGGAACTCTTCTCGCCCTGTTAATCTCCATGATTTCGTACGCGGCCTTCGTGGTGATTGCTGGAGGAGCTGCTATGAGGGATGCTAGTGGTAATATCACTGATATTGCCACTAACACAATCGCCAATTGTACAGAAACACTTTCTTGTGAATATGGATTGTTCAACAGTTATTCGGTAAGATATTAGTTTTGATATGTGAATATTTTATATCACTACTTTTATTAAAATTTATCAATGAACTGCAATTTAAAATAATAATACAAATTGTCATGTTGAACTTAGTTCATACAATTTATGTAACTTAGGGCCAGTTGCACCAGACTGGTTCAACTCTGAACTTGAGATCAAAGTGACAGAACAATAGGAACTGTCATTTTGAACTCAAGTTCAGCTTAAACTCGCGCATGCGAAAATTTGCGAATGCTAAAATTTCCACACAAAAATTGCGGTGGGTGGTTTATTTGAAATTACAAGACTATTGTAATGATCACATGTAAAAGATGTGAAAGGTAGACATGGCAACAACGCAAATTTGCTGTGAAATGTACTTCCATAGTCTCGATAACACTAGGCAACAACAAATTTGTTTATGACATTGTTTTCACCTGAAATAAAACAGGCTATGACATTGATTGTTGCCAATATATTTGTTTTGTTTGACTGTCAACATTTTGTACATTATATATCTTTTAATAAATCAGTGAAAATGTCGACATGGGGAGTTTGTACATAATCTGGTAAAAATGATTATTAGGTGTATAAGTTGTATATTGTCACATTCAAGTTTTTATACCTTTGGGATAATAGAACAAACAAAAGACAAAACATTATACGCGACTGGCATTTTAGAAACAACTAATTCCTAGTTAAGAGAACGTTAATCATAGGCCTTATTATTTTTTTACCGCTTCATATAGAACTTAGATACATCAAACAGATCGTTAAGGCTTTAGAAATAACTTTAGAAGTCTTCCAGTTTATTAGAAGAATATTCTCTAGTCAGCCAATTGCTAAAATAAAAGCCGGTATTTTAACTGCTCTGTAAATTAAAACAAAATTAAAATGTGAAGAATTGATAGAAAAAATGGAAACAACTGAAAGAAATACTTGACATGTTTTCAGAAATGTCAGTTGTTGTCTTTGAAATCACTGAGTGACAATTTATAACATTTTAGAATACTAAAAAAATAATGTGACTGAAGATGCACATTTGCACTTTATTTAAACATTTTTAGATTAAATTCAGAAAGTATGACTGAGAAATGTAAGCATAGGTTCTGTTTAGATATTTACAATATGAAAAAGAGCTATAAGGTACGTGGGATAAGAGGATGATGGGAGGATTACTATACTTGGCATTCAGTTAGGGAGAGTAATACTGTCCATAATATGAAGAAAAAATCACCTATTTACTTTCAAATTGTGACATAATTATCGTTTAAAGCTTGTTACACCTTGAGATTGTATTTTGGATAATTATTAGTTCAGAGTTACTTTTACAAATTTTTATATTTAAACTTAAATATTGCATTATATAGAAATAAATATATTTATATAAAAATCCATAATTTCAAAAATCGAATAGATGCAGTCCTTATACTTCATAGTTATGCTTTTTTAATCGGTTAAATTGTAACATAATTATCGTTTGAAGCTTGTTACACCTTGAGATTGTATTTTGGATAATTATTAGTTCAGAGTTACTTTTACAAATGTTTATATTTAAACTTAAATATTGCATTATATTGCAATAAATATATTTATAAAAAAATCCATTATTTCAAAAGTTAAATAGGTGAAGTCCTCATACTTTATAATTATGCTTTTTAATCGGGTTGATTCAAAACCAAAACAAATAACCAAACTTTTTTCTGAATTTGTTGCTTAGTGTAATCAGTGAATTTGTTTTTGTCAGTTAATTGTCATTGTATGTATAAATAATTCTATATAAAATGCTTCAGACAATGTGGTAACGCAAATATAGAGTTAAAATACTCACTCTGTTAGGAGTTATTAAAAAATCGGCAGCTTAAGAAAATGGAAGCGTTTTTTATTTTTTTGAAGGAGGCCCAAAAGTGTGGCTAAAGGCTGATGGATCTTGTATCGGAAGGAAGGTTTAAAATAAGTAAAAGTAAAGTACATATCAAGCTCAAGTAGACATAAGCAGTATATTTTGAACTTCATTTTAAATTAGTGTTTTATACCAAACCAAATTTTCAGGCTTTTCAAAACTAGAAATGTTACTTCGTGCTTAGTTTACGAGTGGAAAACACTGATTTAAAGCTTCAAATTGATTACTTTTATAAAATTTGAGCTTGTTGCATTTAACTAGGCGCGAAATGAAAACGCATTTCTGCCCGTAATACGAGAATTCTCAAAAAACTTATCAAAAGTAAATTTTATATGCGATCGAAATGTAATAATTTTTTTAGCAATTTACTAAATTAGTCACATAGAAATGGACTTAAAAAATTTGACTTTTTCTAATGATTTTTAAAATAATAATACACATCAAATTTTAGCCAATATATAAACAAAAGTACAAAAGAACATGGTAAATTTTCTGAACGTTATAAAGTCGTATATAAATATGTACTTCAAGAATAATCAAAATTGAAAGAGCACTCCCAATACTGATAACATTTAATAAACATTGAAATATCTTGCATATGTTTTCCTTCAGTGAAACGCTATTTAGTCTCGACAAGGTTCTTGCAGCTAATTATATTTAATTTGACGAATAAAGCACTAATAACCTTTCTTCACACGTTTATTTAAATTCACAAGTGTACATATATTTCGAACACAAAGTGACTATTATTAATGGATTAATTTAGTGTTAATCCATTGATAATAGACACTTTGTGTCCGAAATGTATGTATATTTGGTAATTCAAATAAACGCGTGAAGAAAGG
Source organism: Philonthus cognatus (assembly GCA_932526585.2). Classification (NCBI taxonomy): domain Eukaryota; kingdom Metazoa; phylum Arthropoda; class Insecta; order Coleoptera; family Staphylinidae; genus Philonthus; species Philonthus cognatus. Next base: position 33,067,675 of record OW052245.1, on the reverse strand, counting down.
TTATTAGTGCTTTATTCGTCAAATTCATTTGATCTTTACGTAACTCAAGCAATGAACTAATTATATTTAATTCCCAGCTTCTGCAATTTTATTTTTAATTAATAATATTGCTATTTGTCATATAAAATCGTGTTTTTCGTGTGATTAAACTTTGGCGTTGTTTTTATAATTTTATAGAACTTCACATGAAACAAAAAAACTCAATCAAGAGTTTCTTAAAGAATGTATCTGAAGTGTAGTTATAAATTCTCAAAAATAACCATAATACTAGTCTTTTTTATTTATTAAATGTAAAAACTAAAATTATCTACCCAAAATTGATATTATAAATATCTAAAGTTTACATAAATTTGATCTTTGCTTAAAATTTTCATAAAAAAAATTACCTGAAGTTTATTTATAGCCAAAATGATTTTATACTTTTATAAATTATCTTGCAATAAGCATTTTCGATTATCCAATGCATAAAATCAAAATAATCTATCCAGAATAGAAAACGTGGATCTTTAGAAGCTCACCCTATATTTATTAATTGTGCATATTTATCTCACAATTAACAGCTTTCTTAACAAACATAAATAAGCTAATTTCTTGAATTAATTTCTCATCTGGCACTTGGTGAAACGTATTAGAATATGTAGTTATTTAAATTAAAAACACTTGGTATTGTTCCACAATTTAAAATTTTATTCCCACTAGTTTCGGTTTATTAGACCATTTTCAAAGGAAAATAAGTTGTCTAAAAATGATAAATTAAACTTAAATTAAATTGATAAACCGCAAAATTCAAACAAAAATGGATTAAATAATGTAAATTATGAAAAAATACGACAAATTCTGAAATAATGAAATCATTAATGAATGAACATAAAAATCAAGATTAAGCATAAAGTAAAATTTCGAGTTTAGAAAAGTCTTAGCGTTTGGGTTCATATAAAAATACTTTAAAAGTAAAAATACGTTTTTAAACTGAGTAATAATCAAAATATTTAAATAAAAAAATATTTACATTATCCTTCACACGTTCTTAAATCACGTCAAATAATACAATGTATCAAATTAACGATTTAATAACATTATTACCGATTTAATAACACCGTTCAATTTTAAGTTTCGAACGAGTGTTTTAACTTCCAGATTAAGCATGAAGTTAAATTACGAGTTTAGAAAATCCTGAAAATTTGGTTTGGTCGCTCCGCGAATCGAAGCGGCCAAACCAAACTTTAAGGCTTTTCTAAACTCATAATTTTACTTCATGCGCCACGCGTATAAAACACTGATTTAGTGTGAAGTTCAGATTAGTAGACTCGGCTTGATTTTATGTTTGATTTCACAGAATAAATTATTTCTGCCTGAAATTTTCAGGCTTTTCTGAACTAGAAATATTACTTCGTGCTTAATCAAGGATTGGACACTCGTTAGAAGCTTAAAATTATGAAATTATTTACAGCGTATACATCAAGATATGTATACTCAAAAGAAACATTCTCTGTACGTAAAATAACATATTGTTTTCGTATTTTTGCATAAACTAGTACTTATCCTGACGTTTTCAGCCATTTAACATTTTACAAACTAATTATTAATTCGTGTTTTTAATCACTCCATCTGATCTTCTGTTAATTCTGATTAAAACTGATTCTATTTAGTCACAATTTTCGAATAACATTTTCAAAACGCAAAAGTTAAACCAGAATCTCACAGTCGCTGTCAATTTACATGTGGTGTTTGATAATTGCAAAAAAAAACAGTTGAACTTGCGCATACGAATTGAAGTTTGCGTACGAGAATTTTTTTTCAAATAAACCTATTATTGAAAAGTCATTCGCAAGTGCATAATTGCGTGCACGAATAATTTCAAATAAACCCCTTCTGGTCTTCATAAGAGTGGTCTGATTCATTTCAATGTATCGTATGAAATACTGAAACATTTTCTATTTGATGATTCAATTTATTAATTATCGGCGACTACCACCATCTATTGACCAATAGATTGTAGCATTGGCTAGTAACACAAAGTGAGCACTAGATAGCATCATCAATTAATTATAATTCTTATTTACATTCGTTGTAAAGATTTTTTTTTTTTTCAGGTAATGCAATTGATGTCGGTTTGGGGACCGTTCATCTACGCTGGATGTTTCGCAGCTACTTTAAGTACAGCTTTAACTAATCTCCTATCAGTTCCGAGACTCATCCAAGCTCTGGGTATTGACAGAATTTACCCAGGATTGATCTTCTTCTCGAAAGGCTATGGCAAAGCTGGAGAACCCTACAGAGGCTACGTTCTTACATTCTTCATTTCATGCGCGTTCGTACTTATTGGTAAGTATAATATCACACAGGGAATATTTCTATTAAGTATACATATGCATATGAAGTTGATTTTTTAAACAGTTCAATTTGAAGCTTCAAACGAGGGTTTTCCACTTACAGACTAAGCATGAAGTAAAATTTCGAGTTTAGAAAAGCCTGAAAATTTGGTTTGGCTTTTCTGGCTTTTCTAAACTCAAAATTTTACTTCATGCGCCACGCGTATAAAACACTGGTTTTAACTAAAGTTCACAATATACATCATTATCATACTGCTTTGGTAGCATATTGTAAACTTCACAATTTTTAAGTGATTAAGACGCGTGGAGCACGAAGTAAAATTAAACTGTTTTAAATTAAATTGGGCAGGTGGTGGCCGAGCGGTAACGTCGCCGGGCTGTATCGCTCGGCGAGCCACAAATTCGGGTTCGATTCCCGTGCACGGGGAGACTTTATTTCAAAAATAATATCTCGTCGTGACCCTGGGTGTAGTATGAATGTGTGTGATTGTCCGAATGAATAGTTAAATAGTACAAATTGTAAATTGTAATAAATTAATTGATACAAAAATATATAGATTGATGATGGCTAATGGGCAAGTTCCCAAGGCCAGGCAACAGCAAAAAAAAAAAAAAATAAATTGTTTTAAAAAACAACCAATATCTGAAGATTTACAGCATATACACTGTATACATAAAAGAAAACAATTAGTGTTAAAACATTTAGGCATCCAGGATAAATAATATTTTGAAACAGTAAAACATGTTCTTTAATTAAGAAATGTAAGTCTCGATTACACTTATATTTCTTAATTGAAGAAAATGTTTTACAGTTTCAAAATATTATTTATCCTGGATGCCTAAAAAATTACGCATGTTTTAACACAATTATACAGGGAGTTTTTCGGTGCATTCGTTAGTAAAACTTCTCAAATACCGTAGATTTGCATGTTTCTTTCTTCCTTCAGCTGATCTTAACTTGATCGCACCGTTAATTTCAAATTTCTACCTGGCTTCGTATGCCCTCATCAACTTCTGTACGTTCCATGCTGCATTGATCAAACCTTTAGGATGGAGACCAACATTTAAGGTAAGAAATCGTGCAGATTATTTTAGATTATTAACATTTCTAAGAATTATAAAACAAACTTTTTTCTTTGATTTGCCTTTAAAAATACTGCACAATATTAGAGAATAAAATTTATAGAAACACATAGTTTTTAATACCCTGTTAAGAATCGATCATTTTATCTAATTTAAAGTTATTATTAATTTCAGTATTACAACATGTGGTTAAGCTTGGTTGGTTTCTTCATGTGTGTAGTGATCATGTTTTTGATCAACTGGCAATCTTCTCTGGTCACCTTCATCGTCATACTCGCGCTTTATTTAATCGTCGTCTATCGAAAACCTGGTAAGTAGAACTGACCTAAAATATTATCATACATGTTTTTATAATTATAATCCATCTATCGTATGTTCAATAAAAAAAAAACTCTGGAGTGCCATGATTGAATATTTTTTTATATTTAAGTTGGTTACACTCTTAAGGAATTGTCATATAAAACGTCAGACATAATAATTATAATGTATAGTTTCAGAATTGCTAAGCTACAATATATTCCATGGCACTCTAGAGGTTTTATTTTATTTAACATATGATACTTATGAGACAAACAATAGTCTTAGTCATTTCATATGTACTTAACAAGTTTTAAATATAAAGTATTTATGACAATTCCTATAGTTAGTTTATGTTCTCAAATTTGATGCTAAATGTTTAGATGTGAACTGGGGTTCTTCGACCCAGGCCCAAATCTACAAAACGGCATTGACGACCAGCCACAGGCTAATCAACATCGGAGAGCACGTCAAGAATTATGAACCGCAAATATTGTTATTGAGCGGTTCACCGCAGTCGCGTCCTCCACTGACAGATTTCGCTAATTTGATCACAAAAAATAATTCTCTTCTCATCGTTGGAGAAATTGTCGAGGTAAATATTACAAACTGGAATTGTACGTTTATGTAATACCTAAGAGTAATGCAAAATATTGTTTCAGAAAAAATTATCACATCGTGTAAGATCCGCTAAAAGTCGCTCTGCCTACAATTGGTTGAGAGTAAACAAAATTAGAGCCTTTTACACGGTGGTCGATTCGATCAATTTTGAAGAAGGCTCCAAAGCTCTAATGCAAGCATCTGGAATTGGAAAGCTTGCACCAAATGTACTTATGATGGGATACAAGAACAATTGGAAGACTTGCTGCTGTGGAGAACTCACAGCGTATTTTAACGTTTTACAGTAAGTCTTGTAATTTATGGTTGAATAGTTAAACCTATGCCAGTAAACAATAAAAAAAGTCTTGTAATAATAATAATTAATTGAAATGCTTTCTAACAACAAGAATATTACATAATAGCATCAACTAATCACCTAAGGTTATAAATGATGCACTAAAAGAAGAACAGGTATGGGGATAAATGAATGTCATATTTGTTACTCACAGAATTTGAACTAGTAAATATTGATATATATATATATATATATATATATATATATATATAATATAAAATCCTCATCTACCAAAATTGTAGGTGTAGGGGTAGGTTTTCTCTGTTATTGATTGCTATGTACAAATTTAGCCCATTCTTTTCTGTTTCTTACGAGTCCTTTTGCTTCTGCCTAGGTTTTTCCTCGTTTTTCTAGTATCCCCTGTATGGCCTTATCCCAGGTCTGCCGTGGTCTTCCTCTAGTTATCCTTTTTCCTACTCTTGCTTACCATATTTGTTTAACTGGTTTTGTGCTTCCCATTCGTTGTAGATGTCCCCACCAACTCAGCTATCTTCTTTCTATAAATTCCTTAAGCGGTTCTATTTCCAAGTCTTTTCTTATTTCAGAGTTCCTCATTTTGTCCATTCTTGTGACTCCTCTTACTCTCCGTAGGTATTTCATCTCTATCGCCTGTATCTTGCTCTTTTCTCCTCTTGTCAGTGTCCACGATTCACACCCGAATGTCAATACTGGTCTAAATATTGCCATATATACTTTTATTTTTGTTTTGCGTGATATTTCCTTCTTGTTAATAAACGTCTTATCCATTGCATAGTAAAGTTTAATCGTTTTTTCTATTCTGCTGTTCATTTCTGTTTCCTGTTTTCCATTTCTTGTTATTTCTACTCCCAAATATCTAAAAGTATCTAATTGTTCTATGTTTGCGTCCTCTATCTTTATATTCATGTCTATTGGTTCACCTATTTTCATTACCTTTGTCTTTGTTTTATTTATCTTCATTCCATATTCCTTCAGTGTTACATTCCATATATTTAGGCTTTCTTGAAGTTCTCTCTCCTCCCCAGCTATTATAACTATATCGTCTGCAAATGCCCCTCCTGAGATTTCTATTCTTTGCATGCTTCTATGTCCGATTAGTAGTTTCTTGATCTTGTTTGTGCACTTTTAAGTATTTCGTCTATGTATATGATCAACAGCGTTGGGCTCAACCCTCCTCCTTGTCTAAGTTACATTATTAATTTCTAAAAGTTTCTGATTGTAGGTTGTTTCTAATTACAACATTGTTGTTTGTGTTGTATATTTCTTTTATAATGTTACTTAATTTGTTGTTAAGCAAGAAGTAAAATTTCGAGTTTAGAAAAGCCTTAGAATTTGGTTTGGTCTGTCTTGGCCAAACCAAATTTTCAGGGTTTTCTAAACTCGAAATTTTACTTCTTGCGCCACGCGTATTAAACACTGATTTAATGTAAAGTTCAGAATAGAGGTGTTTAGCATACTGCTTTAGTAGTATATTTTGAACTTTACTTGAAATCAGAGTTTTATACGCGTGGCGCATGAAGTAAAATTTCGAGTTTAGAAAAGCCTGAAAGTTTGGTTTGGCCGCTCCGCTTCGCGGAGCGACCAAACCAAACTTTCAGGCTTTTCTAAACTCGAAATTTTACTTCATGCTTAGTCTGGGAGTGGAAAACACTCTTTTAAAGCATCAAATTAAACTTTTTAAAAGAATCAACTAAAATCTGAAGATTTATAGCATATACGTTGTAAATTGGGACATGTATTCTTAAAAGAAAAACTCCCTGCATAATTAGTAAATAATATAAATATTAAAATTTGTGAACACGAATAATTATCAAGAAGTTGATATATATCGGATAAATATCGATATATATACATACATCCTAAATTTTGATAATTATATAAATATCATGATATCATCCCCCTCATGCCAAAAGCATGAATCTGAAAATTTGACGTTTTCAGAAAATCGCATTTGAATGTTGAAACCATTGTGAAAATTAGGGAAACAGATTGTTTTGAATATTTTCAGAGCCAATAGGCTTTTAATAATAAACTGGGTTCCCTTTGTTAAACTATTTTCATATTTTGGCATGACGTAGTATAGGCGAAAACACATTCAGATCACAAAAAAACTGAAAAACGTCAAATTTGTAGATTCATGGTTTTGGCGTGAGGGGGACAATACATCGGAACCCTGGTGGCAGGTCGGGAGAATTCTAGTCTGAAATGTATTTATTAATACTCACTTTTTTGTATTTGCAAGATTTTAAATTACAAATCAAAACTAATTATAATTACATCAAAAGGCATAATTTAAATTTATTATATGTATTAATTCATTTAGTCGTAAGTAAAGAGTATTTAAATAACAGGTAATTTTTGTAGTGATCATTAAATAAGATCGACTGCGTGATCCGCTTGATTCTTGCAAAAGATCGAGCCGCTCGATCTCTTCGATCGGCTCGATCGTTTTATCATTCCGAGCGACTCGATCTCGTTGATTGGCTCAATCTTTTTGATCGGATCGATCATTTGATCGATCTGCTCGATACTCCAACTGATCGATCATTGCTTTATCGATCCTTGAGATACTCGATCTTGCTCATCACTAATAATTAGCAAATATTGATACGAATATGAAATACTAGAATGTTTTCCTCAGTTGTCTAATTGTACGCTACAAATAACATCGATGAACTTTAACCCATTAATATCCTCTTAGTAGTGCAACACCTAAAAATTTGATTACATTTTCAGTTCGGCGTTTGATAATAGATTATCAGTAGCCATCCTCAGAGTGCCGGATGGTTTGGATTACAGCAGATATACAGAAGACGAAGAGCCAGTTATCAGCAACGACATTACATTGTCGAAATCCCCATCGAGAAACGAACTTCGCCCAATGCCCTTCGCCGTCACCAGAATGCTACACGCCGACTCAAATTTGAATTTGAATCAATCGGTCACAGAATCCATACAATCAATAACAGTATTAAGTAAGTGTGCCTAAATAATACATTTTCATATCATCATTTTAAAATGCGAAAGTCCACTTTACAAAATATTAATACTAACTCATGTCCCTCTAGCAGATGATACATGTAAGTAAAACTTGCTTGTAAAATAACTTTTGTGTGAAGTGTTTATTTCATAAAATTTCCAAGTATGCTTGAAATTAAGCTTAAGTCGGCTAAGCGATTGAAGAAACGGCCTTGAATAATTCATCTTTGCATTACCGAGAATTGTAATATTTAATTTTCTAAAGCAAGAGTATTAAAAATCATTCGAACTTTGTGATGTTAGATGAAGAGTACTCGCATTTTAAGTAAATCTTATGCATGATGTAGAACTTCTGATGTCATTGATACTTAATTGGTATTATATTTCGGTATGAGTTACGTGGAGATTCTATTTAATATAAAATGAAACAAGTTACCCACTGAGCAAAAAACAAACGAATAACCTTATTATTATTTCGGTATGAGTTACGTGGAGATTCTATTTAATATAAAATGAAGCAAGTTACCCACTGAGCAAAAAACCAACGAATAACAGTAGAGTAGCAACATTAAACCTTGTTTTTATGTTGATGAAACATTACTTAAATGGATTTTTTCAGTGGGAATCCTTATTCTCCTTGAAGATTGATCAACATAACAACAACATTTTAAGTTTATGTTACGTTATTCACACATTATTTAAATGGGTTTTTCAAAATATCAAGTAGTACTAATTCCACCCATCTTTAAATGGTCTAAGCAAAAACCATTTAAAGATAGGTGGAATTAGTACTTCTTAATATTTGAAAAATACGACGATACTATGTTGTATTTTTTTCTAGATGGTGTAAAGACCAAAGATGGCAAAGATTCAGACAAAAAACTCAAGAGCAAAAAGAAAACTGCTGTCGACAAAATCCTCTTCACTTCTCCCAGTGGAAAAGAACTGCCTGCTTCTGTGTTGGAGCAGCTTTCAGTGTTTAAAAAGAAACAAGGCAAAGGGACTATTGATGTCTGGTGGTTGTATGACGATGGTGGTCTTACGATGCTTTTACCTTACATAATCTCGTGCAGGCAGGATTTTGTTCAGTGCAAACTTAGGGTGTTTGCCTTGGCGAATGAATCAAACGAAATTGAAGTAGATAGACAAAAGTAAGTACAAAATACATCCCATTTATCAAAAAAATTAAATAATGTTTTAACAATATTACTAAAACATAATTGGAATGCTGATGCAATATTATTGATTGCTAGTAGGATCCCACTGAGAAAAACACAAACAAAAAACGCTTTATTAACATTAATACAACATGAAACGTTATTATAATGTTAATTAAGCATTACTTCAATGTATTTAAAATAAAAACAACACAATTGAGAGGGTTTTACTTTGTATGTTGGACACATCTTTAATCATGCTAAATTCAGTAGCGAAAATTAAACGAATAATTCTACCAGTTTTTATATGTAAAAAATATACTGTGATTTTTTCATTTAAGTATACCTGCATATGAAACATAAGCAGTATGTTTTAAACTTCACTTAAAATCAGTGTTTTATACGTGTGGCGCATAAAGTAAAATTTCAGGCTTTTCTAAACTCGAAATTTTACTTCATGCTTAATCAGGGATTGGAAACACTTGTTAAAAGCTTCAAATTTAAGGTTCTTATACAAAACAACAATTCCTGATAATTTACAATCTATACATCGGAATATGTATACAAAGAGTTTTTCTTATAAGTATACATTACCAAATTAGAACTTAGACGCTGTAAATTTACAGATATTCGTTGTTTTTCTTAAATTGTTTAATTTGAAGCTTTAAACGAGCGTTTTCCACTCTTAGATTAAGCATGCAGTAAAATTTCACGTATAGAAAAGCCTTAAAATTTGGTTTCAGGCTCTTCTAAACTCGAAATTTTACTTTATGCTTAATCTGGGAGTGGAAAACACTCGTTTAAAGCTTCAAATTGAACTTTTTTTAAAAAACAACGTGTTTCGGGCAATTTACAGCTTATGTATACAGAGAGTTTTATGTAACACCGAACATTTTCATAACGAGAATTGTTCTTTTAAGTATACATACGCATACGTTGTACATTTGCCGACGCTCGGTTTGTTAAAAGAATTTAATTTGAAGCTTTAAACGAGTGTTTTCCACTCCCAGGCTAAGCATGAAGTAAAATTTCGAGTTTAGAAAAGCCTGAAAATTTGGTTTGGTCGCGTAGCGCGAAGCGCGGAGCGGCCAAACCAAATTTTCAGGCTTTTCTAAACTCGAAATTTTACTTCATGCGCCACCGGTACGAAACACTGATGCAATGTAAAGTTTAGCGGTGTGTTTTAAACTTCGTAATATGTCAGTGTTTTGTATCAGTGGCACATGAAGTAAAATTTCGAGTTTAGAAAAGCCTGAAAATTTGGTTTGGCCGCTCCGCGCTTCGCGCTACGCGACCAAACCAAATTTTCAGGCTTTTCTAAACTCGAAATTTTACTTCATGCTTAGTCTGGGAGTGGAACACACTCATTTCAAGTTTCAAATTGATTTTTTTTAACAACGAGTATCTAAAGATTTACGACATACACCGTATATGTCATTGGGACATGTATACTTGAAAGAAAATCTCTCTATGTGTACAAGTTGAGGCGATAATTGCGATTGATTGGCTACAATTTAAATGGTCATATAGGCAACCCAATTTTGACATAACTTAAAAAATAAAGGTGTCAAATTGTATTGGATGAACATGTTCGGTGTTACATAAAACTTTTTGTATGTAATTTATACCATATGTATATGCATTTATGTATTAAAAAACCCGCTGTATTTTAAAAAATTAAACAGAAGCATCTAAAAATAAAAATGCTGACTTCTTTTGAAATATTGAAATATATGTACATAAACTCTGTTATTTATTTAATATCACCAAACAGAGTCTATTTACTGCGAACAGTTGCAGTCCTGTTTCAACAGTAGGGTATTTTAAACCTCAAATTTTGAATGTTGGTAAATGATTATCAATGTGATAAATAAATCATAATTTGTAAAATAAATTGTCACGATGCAGAGATTTTCAAAAAAAGAACGCTGCAACTCACAACTTTACAACACATACAGGGCGTTTTTTCATTTAAGTATACTTTCACATATTCCATACAAGCAAAAAAATTAAATGAACATGTGATCAGAACTTAGTAGAAGTATATTTTGAACTTCTCTATAAATCAGTGGTGGATTCATTGCATATCGATTTACTATGATTTTTGAGATTCTGAACATGGAATCAGGGTAAGTGTGTATGGGAGGCACGAATCTAAAGTTAGTTGGTTAAGGCGACTTACCGCTTGGCCGCAAGTCGAATTTCAAGTTCCACTTTTGGGGTTATATATAGTCGTATTATCGGCTAAATAAGCACATTACGGATACAAATTACGCACATGATGAAATTATCTCTAAAATGAGGACGTAATTCATCCAATTTGTAGTGTTATCTTCATTAATTCAGCCAATATCACGATATTAGTTTTACGCTAGAATTGACGTCTACTGACGTTTATTTAGAATAATGGCTATATAAATCGAGATTGATTATTAAATCATAGGTATTTTAATTTACGATATAAAAAATAAATGGCACTTTCGTACAATAACTGGGATATTTACTGCAATAATAAAATATTAACAAATAATATAACAATATATAATAACACCTACAAATCTTACTTTTATATTTAATTCAATGTTTTTACTAAAATTAAATTTGTACGGCATATCCAGTTTGGTTAGTAGACACACAGCTAAATTTAAATACAATTAAAATAATTTAATAGAACCACATAACCAAGCAAAATGATCTGATTTAAGGCTTAGTATAGCCACACATGTTTCCATAAAATAATAAGATGCAGATAAACATTTTATTGTGCTTAGGCGATTTTACATATTTTTAAGTTAGGTTAGTAGAAAGGTTTGCAATAGAATAAATTGTGGAAGTCTTTGCGCAAGTTAAATATTTTACATACTTCTAGGTTAGGTTAGGTTAGGAGAAAGGTTTCCAATAGAATAAATTCCGTATGTCTCTTTGCAGACGATGACTATTCCACATACTTCTAGATTAGGTTAGGAGAAAGGTGTTCAATAGAATAAACTGCGTAAGTCTCTTTGCGCACGGTGACTATTCCACATACTTGTAGGTTAGGTTATGTTAGGAGAAAGGTTTGCAATAGAATAAATTGCTTAAATCTCTTTGCGCACATTAATCTACCTACTTCTAGGTTAGGTTAGGTTAGGAGAAAAGTTTGCAACAGAATAAATTGCGTAAGTCTCTTTGCATGTACGGAATAGCCCCTGAATATTTAAATATTAACATTAATATTTTACATCATTCCCAAAGATGTCGATGGTAGTTTTCGTAAACAGTTAATATTTATTACATTTTAATACATCTAGCGCCATCTATTTTTTATATCGTATATTAGAAAACCAATGATTTACTAATCAATATTTATTTATATATCCATTATTTTAAATAAACGTCAGTAGACGTCAATTTTAGTGTAAAATTAATATCGTGATATTGACTGAATTAATGAAGATAACACTACAAATTGGATAATTTACGTCATCATTTTGGAGAAAATTTCATCATGTGTGTAATAGGTATCCCTAATGTGCTTTATTTAGCCTAAACTACGACCATATATAACCTCAAAAGTGGAACTTAAAATTTAATTTCTGGCCAAACGGTAAGTCGCCTTAATCAGCGAACTTTAGATTCGTGCGTCCCATACACGATTACCTTGATTCCGTTTTCAGAATCTCTAAAACAAGGTAAATCGATATACAACAACCCCTCAGTGGTTTATACGCGTGGCACATGAAGTCAAATTTCGAGTTTAGAAAAGCCTGATTTGACTTTTCTAAACTCGAAATTTAACTTCATGCTTACTCTGGAAGTGGAAACACTCTTTAGAGTTTTTGAGTTGAAAGTTTTTGTAAAGATCACGAATGTAAAATTTACATTGAAAAATACCTAAAAGAAAAATTTCTTGTATTTAAAACTTTTTTAAAATTTGAACATATAAATGGGCAGATAATAAAGAAAGCAAGAAATATTACCTGATCCTCCTATCCTACCTGATCTTCAAAAACAGTTTATTAAATTGGTAGTAGATACCAGAGCTGGGCCGAATCCTCAAAAAAAGGATTCGAATCCCGAATCCGAATCACCTAATATGATTCGAATGACGAATCCTCGAATAAAGGATTCGCAAGAGAAAAATAAGATTCGAATCCTGTATTTCGAATCACGAATACAAATCCATTTTTTACAATTTACTTACTGTCACTTAAAACATGTAGTATTTTGTGAAAGTGTATCATATGTTATTTGCATAACAGTAATGTAACATTAATAATAATACATTATAAATAATAAATTAAAACAAAATTACTACATATCTGATGTATTTAAATTAATGTAACTTAAAAAATTTCATCTCGGTTGCAATCAAACATGATCTCACCTCGTGAGCAATATACTATTGTTTTACACTTTCACATGAAGTCAAATTTCGAGTTTAGAAAAGCCTGATTTGACTTTTCTAAACTCGAAATTTAACTTCATGCTTACTCGGGGAGTGGAAACACTCTTTAGAGTTTTTGAGTTGAAAGTTTTTGTAAAGATCACGAATGTAAAATTTACATTGAAAAATACCTAAAAGAAAAATTCCTTGTATTTAAAACTTTTTTAAAATTTGAACATATAAATGGGCAGATAATAAAGAAAGCAAGAAATATTACCTGATCCTCCTATCCTACCTGATCTTCAAAAACAGTTTATTAAATTGGTAGTAGATACCAGAGCTGGGCCGAATCCTCAAAAAAAGGATTCGAATCCCGAATCCGAATCACCTAATATGATTCGAATGACGAATCCTCGAATAAAGGATTCGCAAGAGAAAAATAAGATTCGAATCAAAGATTCGAATCCTGTATTTCGAATCACGAATACAAATCCTTTTTTTACAATTTACTTACTGTCACTTAAAACATGTAGTATTTTGTGAAAGTGTATCATATGTTATTTGCATAACAGTAATGTAACATTAATAATAATACATTATAAATAATAAATTAAAACAAAATTACTACATATCTGATGTATTTAAATTAATGTAACTTAAAAAATTTCATCTCGGTTGCAATCAAACATGATCTCACCTCGTGAGCAATATACTATTGTTTTACACTTTCGAAATATATTTTTATCATATCCGTTCTGTATATCTGCGAGACGAGAAAAATGATCTAAATAAAAAATATATAAATTAAACAACTATATTAATTTGAAAATTGTACTTTTATTATACATGTTAAACATAAAATGAAGATAATACATAGTCTATATATTAATAAAAACAATATATTAACTAATCAACTTTTTATTAAAACAAGGACTAATTTATGCAAAAAGGAGTATAACTTAATATAATCAAATATAACACGTTCACTTTGTTTGTATAACACAACATTTATATTTCCGTGACTGTAGTTTTAGCAACTCAACTTACCATTATTAAACAGATTCATTTAAATTACAGTGAAGTGCAGTTAAATATACAAAAATGGTTATTTATTAAATATTAAAAATTGGGGTATACACTACATCAGTCTGGTAGGTAATTAAGGGGATTCCCGGATTAGAGCGGGCTTTCTCTTTTTCCAAGAACTTTAAGAGGTTTATTTTTCGATATTTTTTAGCATAATGGATAATCTTAAGTACATCCTTGCCAAAGAATGGTTTTCATCAATCAGATGTTTGACAAAATTTAATTTTTCCGTCTGAGTTAACCGTAAAGAGCGTTTTTTTCGGTTAAATAAAACAGAAAAATCAAATTTCGCCAAACATCTAATTGATAAAAACCTTTCCTTTGGCGAGGATGTACTTAAGTTTATCCATTATACCGAAAAGGGCCAAAAATGAAACTCTTAGAGTCCCGGGAAAAACAGAAAGCTATCTTGTGTATACCCCCATTTTAATGCTATTTTGTCAATAACCATTTTGTGTATACAGAGAGTTTTATGAAACACCGAACATATTCATAACGAGAATTTTTCTTTTAAGTATACATATGCAGACGTTGTACATTTTACCACGCTCGGTTTATTAAAAGAATATAATTTGAAGCTTTAAACGAGTGTTTTCCACTCCCACGCTAAGCATGAAGTAAAATTTCAAGTTTAGAAAAGCCTGAAAATTTGGTTTGGTCGCGTAACGCGAAGCGCGGAGCGGCCAAACCAAATTTTCAGGCTTTTCTAAACTCGAAATTTTACTTCATGCGCCACCGGCACAAAACACTGATTCAATGTATAGTTCAGCGGTGTGTTTTAAACTTCGTAATATGTCAGTGTTTTGTACCGGTGGCGCATGAAGTAAAATTTCGAGTTTAGAAAAGCCTGAAAATTTGGTTTGGCCGCTCCGCGCTTCGCGCTGCGCGTCCAAACCAAATTTTCAGGCTTTTCTAAACTCGAAATTTTACTTCATGCTTAGTCTGGGAGTGGAATACACTCATTTTAAGTTTCAAATTGAACGCCTTTAAAAAAAAACAACGATTATCTAAAGATTTACGGCATATACACTGTAATTGAACATGTATATTTGAAAGAAAAACTCCTTGTATGTACAAGTTGAGGCATTAATTGCAATTGATTAGCTACAATTTGTAATGGTCATATAGGCAACCCAATTTACACATAACCTAAAAATTAAAGGTGTTAAATCGTATTTTATGAAAATGTTCGGTGTTATATAAAACTCTCTGAATGTAATTGTACTACACAGTAATTTAAACGACTGTGCTTGATAATGGCAACTTGAGTTGCCGAAACTGCAGTCACGAAAATAAATTATTGTGTTATACAAATAAAGTTAAAGTGTGTTATTTTATTGAATTAAGTAGAAGAATCCACCATTCATAATTTAATAACTTGATTATTTTTTTTATTTCCTTTCAATATTACCAACATCTCAAAATGCTCGTCGGTAAGCGCATTTCTTCGAGGATTATCTATAATTCCGGCAAATGAAAATAATCTGGTCCTGATGATGGTAAACAGGTATTAAATTTAATCGATAATTTCTTTAATATTGGGTACTAATTCAAAATAGAAAAATTTGTTTTTTTGTCATCTAGATATCTTAATAATTCAATTAAATTTTGGAAGTTTTCGATTTCATGTTATTTGGATAATCAATATGTACCATGGCCCTGTCTTCAAAGTTAAAAAAACTCGTCAAAGTTTTTTTCCATCGCTTGAATCAATTCATCATTATCAGATGATTAGATGAGATTTTTCGCTGCTTGAATTACAATTTGTTTAATATCATCTATTGATATTGAGGGATTTTTGATTACATTATACCATCTTAATCTAATTCATGGAAGCAAAACCGCTGAAATTACAGTTTCCTTACATTTTAACAATAAAATATCGTTAAATCATCTTTTTAAATTACCTATGCACATTTTGGTCAATGATTCCCACCATACTTATATTTGTCAGTTGAAATAATTGTTTATACTTGTTGCACATAGAAACCAAGCTCGGTAGTAAAAATCCATAAAATATGTTAGTTTCCCCTTGTAAAAAATCAAGGGTGTCAGCTAAAGGCTTCATAACTGAACAATATTCTTCAAGATAAAGTAACTCAATTCCCCTAAATGCTTCTATCCCTAGTTTATCTACAAGATTTGGTAGTTGCGCTTTTTCTTTTATTATCTAGCTTACTGAGTCATACATAGAATTCCACCTTGTAATGCCTGGGCTAAGTGTGTGGCCCAAAATCTTTACGATAATTTCATTTGATTTTGGCCGGTTAGCTTTTTTCCAAAGCAAGGAACACTTTCTAAAAGCATTTGTATTTCTACTTTGTAGTGTAGTACTTTTTTTCGACATATTTTTATAATCAGTTGTTGCGATAAGATTTAATGTATGACTAACACACCTAATATGTTTAGGTAAAACATATGATTCCGCAGCTTCATTTTCATTATCATCATCTTCGTGATCTATATTTACAATGGTAAATTCGTCATCGTTGTTAAAATCTTCAACGTCTTCATCGTTGATTTCAGAGGAATAAGGCTTAACTGCAAATTCTTTAAATGCCTTTACAAAATTGCTTTCATTGTCAGTCAGTGACTGACAATGGAAGCAATTGTGTAAAGCCTTTAAAGAATTTGCAGTTAAGCCTTATAATACATAATTTTGCAATCAACATCAAAACGGCTTAGTAGAAAGTATTCAGGGTTGGAAGGTATTCTTATCTAATCTGGTATTTTAAAAAGTGTCAAAGTTTCTGCAAAAGTTAATAGGGGAGCCAATAATTGGTCCATTTAAAGTTTACATTAAATTCCAATATGTCCTAAGCCGATACATCACCCGGTATAGAACTTTCCGTAATTTCTGAAACATCCTGAATGTACAGAAAATCTGAAGTTGACATCTCTATGGATAAGACCGGGAGCAAACTGTGACGCAGTCAAGTCATAAGACCGAGCACAAGATAAGACGTAGGTGAGTCATGTCATGCTGGACAAACCAATGCGGTTTTTTATGTGTATTTAAATGAGAACAGTGCGACCCGTGGCTCACGGCTCAATTTACGCCGCGGTGTTGTAGAAAACCGCGTTGCTTTTTCCTGCGTGGCATTTTCGACCTCAGACTCGCGTTTACTCAGATAAAACTTTAATGAACTAAGCGAGCACACGTGGTCCGCTATTGCTGAATGTATTACATTCGTCACTGATTTGCCCAAATTTATGTTTATTAACAAATTTCTGATATAAGTAATATGTAATTAAACTTACCTTATTAGCCGAATGTTCCGTAAAGAATAAATAATTGCATAATTATAGCGTGGTTGAATCTTGCCGGTTATACGTTGAATAACATGCGTCTTTGTAACATCGGTGTAGGAATATTTAACATCGATGTAGGAATATTCATGCGCGTTGTTTTAATGCGACGATCTCGGGGATTCAAACCCCTTTGTGAGGATTTGAATCTTTTTCATAAGGATTCGAATCCTTTATAAGGATTCGAATCCTTTTATGAGGATTCAAATCCCCTTTGTGAGGATTTGAATCTTTTTCATAAGGATTCGAATCCTTTATAAGGATTCGAATCCTTTTATGAGGATTCAAATCCTATCATAGGGATTCGAATCCTTTTACAGGGATTCGAATCCTTTTATGAGTATTCGAATCCTTTCATGAGGATTCGAATCTTTATGAAAGGATTCGAATCGCCAAATGTAGGATTCGAATACAAATCCTTCATGAAGTATGTAGCGAATCCGAATCATAAATCCTTTATTATGGAAGTATTCGAATACCGCGTTTTAATCCTCTAATATGATTCGAATCCAGGATTCGAATCCCAAATGATTCGAATCCATCCCAGCTCTGGTAGATACAAATAATTTAAGGCGGTGATAGGTAAATACATTTGTAATCGTAATTGTCATTTAATGTCAGATTTTAGTTCACACAACCTACAAATTAAAAGTTGATTTGCAGCATAACATGTGATTAACCTTGTCCTAAAATAAAACACACAACCTGCATCACACCGCTAAATTCTTAAAATGTCAAATTCGATTGGTTATATAAAAAAAACAGATGTTCGAATTGCGTTTGTATGTTCGATACAAAAAAACCTCTAGAGTGCCATGATTTTAATTATGTTTAAATTTACGTTGGCTACACACCTTAGCAATTGACATATAAAACGTCAAACATGATAATTATAATATAAAATTTCAGAGTTGTCAACTTGCAATGTTTTCGATGGCACTCTAGAGGTTTTTTTTGATGAACATACGATACATGCATTAAACATTCGTTGATCATATAAAATTGGTGACAAAATAAAAAAAAATTAACTAAGAATTGCGTATTACAAACGTCATCACAAATTGTAAATGAAAAATAAAATTAATTCAATTGTCGTCTTTTATTTTAATTAAATTCTATGAAATTGTAGAATTCTGCGTAAATTTAATGTTGGTTAAAATTTATAGAAGCACTTTAGTTAAAACAATTTGTGATATCACTATCTTTATTTTAATGAAAATCGCTCGCGTAAAAAATTAAGCATAACTTCTTTCAAAAACCAACATTTTCACGAAACAAAAAGCCAAAAATAGCCGAAGATCATGGCTTTCAATTGACGTCAAACTTGGTTATTTTTAAACTCAAATCAATTATAACCTATTAATATTGTTATTGTTTCACTGATAAAATCAAGGCTTAAATTTGGATCCAAAACCACCGCTTTTTTCACTTTGCATATTAACTTTAGTCAAAATTGCTGGCTTAAATAATTAAACACAAATGAAATTAAACAAACCTAATATTTTCATTAAACAAAACGCAAACAAGAGGTTAAGAATATACCTTTAAAATTATGTAAAGCTTAATTGTCTCTGCTTAAATCAACTCTTCAATTTAAAGTCAAAATCAATTTTTATTTTTTCGCGTATTTGTGTATTAAATTTTTTGAATACTTTTTTCACTTTGCACATTAACAGTAATGAAAATCGCTCATTTAAATAACGCAAATTTTTTAAAACTAAATAAAAGCCTAAAAATGTACATTGTACACATCGTAATATGTATATACTTAAAAGAAACATTTCCTGTATGTTTCTTTCTTTAAATTTTACAACACAATCCTGGGGTGTTAAAAAAACGTTTTTTTTTTTTATTTTAATTAAAACAAACATTTTTTTTACAAAACGTGTTTTTTTCATTGAAACAGCGTTTAAAACATTAACAATTAAAAACATGTTTAAAACACGTTTAAAACATGTTTAAAACAGAACATACAGGGCATTTTGAGTGTACATATTCCGATAATTACAGCGTTTTTCAAATTTGCGGAAATTCGTTGTTTCAAAGCGGTTAATTTGAAGCTTTTAACGAGTGTTTTCCACTCCCAGACTAAGCATGAAGTAAAATTTCGAGTTTAGAAAAGCCTAAGAATTTGGATTGGCCGCGTAGCGAAGCGGCGCGGCCAATCCAAATTAGGCTTTTCTCAACTCGAAATTTTACTTCATGCGTCACGCTTAAAAACACTGATTTACAGTGAAGTTAAAAAAACACACACATACAACAACGATTATAGGCAACCCAATATACGTTATAGTAATTGGGTTGCCTAAATCAACTCTTAAATTTTAGGTCAAAACCACTGTTTTTTATTGCATATTTGTGTATGAAATTTAATAAAAATTGCTGACTCAAACAATTAGGTGCTAATTTATTCAAAAACTTGATATATTTTATGAAACAAAATGCAAACTACAGCTGAAGAATATAGCTTTGAATCGGCCCTACACTTAATTGTTTATACGCTTAAACCGAGGCTTAAATTTTAAGTATTTTTCACTATTAGTATTAAATTTAATAAAAAATCAATCACTCAAACTATTAAACACAACTTTTTTCAGAAACTTGACGTTTTAATGAAACAAAAGGAATACGACAGCTAAAGGCTTTGAATCGCCGTAATGTTCAATTGTTTTAACGCTTAAATCGGAGCTTACATTTTAAGTTGAATTCGCTGCTTTTCCACTCTACGTATCAAATTTTAGAAATAAATTGTTAGCTCAATCAATTCAGCGTACTTTTTTCAAAAAAAAACAACATTTTCATTCGGAGCCCTGAGAGAAAATTTTAAATTTAAACAGTAGTTTAGAGATAAACCAATTTAATTTTTTAATGAAACTGCATGTAATAATAATAATAATAATAATAAATGCCTTTATTTGTCATGCAAAAAATAAATACAAAATAAATACTTATAAGCGTAGGCGAAGTTCAGTCAGCTTAACCTGTTACTGATCTTCAACTTAACCTAATGTTGTCAAAGTAACTGAAAATGAATAACTATAAATACAAATATACTATTTTTCTCGGCTACAAATATGTCTATTTTTTTTTCAGTATGTCTGACTTGTTGAAGAAGTTTAGGCTCAAGTACTACAGCTTAAAGATGCTACAGCTTTCTGAAAAACCCAAAGATGAGACGATGAAGTATTTTAATGATCTCATCGACGACTTCAAAGTTTCTACAACAGAAGCTCCAGGTAAGATAATTTTTATCGTCATAATAATTATTATCCATTACTTTTAACTTAATTCAGGCAGTTGAAGGGAAATCGATAAATTTGGTTTTTTTGTCATTCAATTTTGTGATCCGAGCGTCATCTGTTCCGCTCAGAAATTGTACTATACTAATACTATATATACAGGGTGTCTACGCTAAACCGTTCGTTAAAAGTTTATGGTGTTGCCGTTGCACTAAAAATTTGAATAAAATCCTTGTTATATGGTTGAATCAGTTCTCCTCATGTGAAATATTTTCAACTTTATATCACTTCCGGTTTCACCGGAAGTAGCACCAAGTTTGTTATTTTAAATGGAGCACCCTATATATTAGTATTTTTTGGGGTTTCTCGTTTAAATTGCAACATATTTTATTCGAACATATGTACACTTATCTCTTAGTTTACAGGAAAAAAAAATATTTTTAAAATTCTGACCTCTATAAGGCATCTTGAAATATGTCTGTAACTTTTCTTAAGAATAAGATAAAAATATGATTTATATCTCTACTTGTACCTAGAGGATGCCTCTATGAGTGAAATAATTGGAAACTGTCAATGTTTACAATAAGTGTGCTTAAAATGTCAATATCTAAGTGCCCTGTTCAATATCTAGTAATTCATTTTTTTTTAATGGAACGACCCAATTTTTATCACACGGTACGATTGGGGGGAAAATTTCCTACAAAAAAGTATTACACAACTATACTCCTAAAGCAAGTTGTTTTGAATTATTTCGAAAATTCGTTTTCGTCGCATTTCTGCAGGGAATAATGCGCGCATAAGTCGCAATTGAATTTTAGTAGGCCAGTAGTAGGCTTTTGTTTTGTCGCGATTGTATTGCGAAATGTAAAAATAATAAAAAGAATTAGTACAAAGTTTTAAAGAAATCAACAAAATAAATAATTACACAAATCAACAAATTATCAATTTATTCTTCATACATGGCAACTGCCAATTGAACAAAATTTGATTCTAATCTTTTAAATCTTGTTTTATTCATCGGCGGCAAATGTGGATAAGTTTCATTAAAAATTCTACATGTTCGAGTACCGATTCTATCGCAGTTGCCATGTATAAAGAATAAATTGACAATTTGTTGATGGGTGTATTTATTCATTTTGTTAATTTCTGTATAACTTTGTACTAATTGTTTTTATTATTTGACATTTCGCATTACATAAGCGACAAAACAAAAGCATTACTACTTGCCTACTAGAATTCAGTTGCGACTTATGCGCGCATCGTTCCCTGCATAAATGCGACGAAAACCGAATCTTCGAAATAATTCTAAAACCACTTGCTTTAGGAGTATAGTTGTTAATACTTTTTTGTAGGAAATCTTCTCCCCAATCGTACCACGTGATAAAAAATGGCTTATTCCATTAAAAAAATTGAATTACGAGATATTGAAGAGGGCACTTCGGTATTGACATTTTAAGAACACTTATTGTCAAAATTTACAGTTTCCAATTAATATACTCATAGAGGCATCCTCTAGTTACAACTAGAGATATAAATCATATTTTTATCTTACACTTAAGAGAAGTTACAGATAGATTTCAAGATGCCTTCTAGAGGTCAAAATTTTAGAAATATTTTTTTTGCTTGAAAACTATAAGAGATAACTGTACATATGTTCGAATAAAATATGTTGCAATTTTAACGAGGAATCCAAAAAATTACTAATATATAGGGTGTTCTATTTAAAATAACAAACTTGGTACTACTTCCGGTGAAACCGGAAGTGATATAAAGTTGAAAATATTTCACATGAGGAGAACTGATTCAACCGTATGACGAGGATTTTTTTTCAAATTGCAACGGCAACCCCATTAACTTCTAACGAACGGTTTAGCGTAGACACCCTGTATATACTAAAAAATGCATACAAGTATATGAATTACTTACTGCTCTAAAGTTTTAATTATATTAAAACTAACCAAACAAAATAGAAGTGTTTTCAAGTGGAGCTAAATTTGCTACCTAATGAACAATAATCTTTTTCTTATTAATCATGCATTTTAATGATTACTATGGATATGGTATAATTTATAAATCTGGATTTTTGAGAGTTAAAAGTTGATGAACTTATATATCTTTTTTATGTTTACAGAAGGAAAAGTAACCGAATTAGAATTAGCTGCTTTGCAAGACAAAACCCATAGGCATTTGCGGTTAAGAGAACTGCTTTCTGAAAATTCGAAAGATTCTAATTTAATCGTAATGTAAGTATATATTTGTTTTTAGTTATAAATATTTAAAAAATATATGTCAGCTTCATAAATTCAAATGTAGAAAGAACCTTATTCTATAATTTTTGTGTGTAATTTTTAGGTATTCGTTGTTTTTTAAACGCATTCAAGTTAAAGATTCTAACAAGTCTTTCCAATCCTTGATTAAGCATGAAGTAAAAAATTAGAGTTTAGAAAAGTCTGAGAATTTGGTTTGTTCACGCAGCGAAGCGGAGCGATCAAACCAAATGTTAAGGTCTTTCTAAATTTTACTTCATGCGCCACACATATAAGACGCTGACATATTGTGAAGTTAAAAAAATGTTTGATCTCGCGTTAACAAATTTTACAAATATTTACTCCAGGCGATTTTTTAAAGAGCAATATTTAATTATATGAAATACATTTTTGTAACTCTAAATCAAACACAAGGAGTATATTTTGAACTTCACTTTAAATCGGTGTTTTATACGCGTAGCGCATGAAGCAAAATTTTGAGTTTAAAACAGCCTAAAAATATGGTTTGGTCGCTTCGCTTCGCTACGCGACCAAACCAAATTTTTAGGCTTTTCTAAACTCGAAATGTTACTTCAAGCTTAATCTGAGAGTAGATAACACTCGTTCGAAGCTTCAAACTGAACGCTTTTCAAAAACAACAAAAGCCTGAACATTTACAGCGTATACTTAGGAATATGTATACTTAAATAAAAAAATCCCTATACTTTTTTTTAGGTCTTTACCAATGCCTAGAAAAGGCACAGTATCTGCAGTATTATACATGGCTTGGCTGGAAGCACTCACGGCCGATTTACCTCCATATTTACTCGTCAGAGGAAACCAACAATCTGTACTAACTTTCTACTCATAGTCTAAAACGTTCCTTAGCTAATTTTTAATTATTAGATGTGATTTATTTTAAATGTAAGCAACGTATTTTATAAGTTTAGAAACAACTGTATTTATAATAAAATTATTTATTTATATTAACTCAGCTATTTCAAGGCCACCTAATCCCTCCTCGTAATTAGTGATGTAAAATTACAAATAATTTAAAAGTATGTACAGTAGAACCTCGCTATACCGGTCCTCGAGATACCGTGATTCGGATATATCGGGGTCATTTTTCAGGTTTCTTTTTTTTTAAAGATGTTAATTTTAACAATTGACTGCGTACCGCCCTGATTAGGTAAAACGTTCCGGCGTCATTATTGTATTATATAGTATGTCTTGTTATGTAGGTGGCTACTGCACATATGTATATATATATATATATATATATATATATATATATATATATATATATATATATATATATATATATATATATATATATGCGCGTGTGTGACTATTATACAAATTACATATATTCGGAAATACCGTGTTTTCCTTATATCGTGCTAGGTATAGCCAAAAGCCATCCCGGTATAACGAGGTTTTGCTGTAATATTCTCGGTGATATTACCAAAAACGTGTGTTATTTTAAGTTAAACATATAAATCACTCTACAACAAAAAAATATGTTTTACACAAAGAAGACTGCACATGAATTAAATCCTCTTTGGTCCAAAGTTCGCATTTTTTTTTGGAATCAGTACAATACATATTTACAAAAAATATTATTGCCATCAGCAAAACACTCAAATCATGTAATTCAATTCCTTCCTTCAGAACGAACAATTCACTCAATAGTTCAAAAGACAAATATGATAAATCCACGATCTCTGGCGTATATTTGTTGGAACGTGGGGAATACTTAAATCCCACAATAAAGCGTGTTCCAGACACGAGTGAGATTTATGAGTTAAAATTTACTAGAAAGATCTGAAAGAAGCTTGAGTGAGATATAAGAATACATAGACTAGAAAGTATTAATCAAAGCAGGATTTAGGAGTGAAGCCTCCAAATAGATTTGAAAGCCGATATTGAGTAAAATTTGATTGTCTGTGACTTGAAATATTTTTGAGTGGAATTGAAGAATCAAGAGTATGAAAAGCTTGCTTTAAGGTTGATAGGGATGTCATAAATTTGAAATTATATAAGTAATCTATATTTTGAATGTCACTTTACATCAGTGACACATGAAGTAAAATTTCGAGTTTATAAAAGCCTGAAAATTTGAATTTGCCGAGGCGCGACTTGTTTTGCAAATCCAAATTTTCAGGCTTTTCTAAACTCAAAATTTTACCTCATGCATAATCTGGGAGTGGATACCTATGTTAAAAAATAATAAAAAAAAACGAATAATTAACATTTCTTAAAAATCTTTAAGTAAACGTTACTGACTCGAGCAAAATTTCAAACGTTTGTGTAATAATAATAATAATTTATTTTACGTTAGCCACCATTTACTAAAAACACAATATGGACACACATAATATGGAACATAGTACGTTTTGAAGTGGATGTGAAGGTCATGATACAATAGTTAGAGCTTATTCTAGGTTACAATATAACTATGCTAAGGTACCTATATAACACATTAAAAAAAGTAAAATTGAAGCGTAACAAAGTACGTGATTGACATTTTAATAGATATTAAAATATGGTTAACACATTAGATTTAACGTTACCTGATTTTCTTGGCATGGTTAATTGATCATGAATTCATTTATTTTATAAAAGCATTTTTCTATGAGAAATGTTTTAAGCTTAGTTTTAAATTGGGTACATTTGTTACAATCTGTTATTTCTTTTGGTAGTCTGTTGTATATTGCCGCACAATTATACAATGGAGATTTCTAATAAAGGGTGGATTTATGCATCGTAACCTGTATGTTTGAGCCATGTCTTGTGTTATAATTATGCATACTGTTATTTTTATTTAGTAATTGGTAATTATTGTACGCATAAATAGGACACTTGTAGTTATAAACGCTTGGTATCGTTAGTATTTTATTATTTATGAACGTATTTCGGCATTTTTTGGTTTTGCGAAGGCCAAAGATAAATCGTATAATTTTTTTTTTGTGCAACAAACACCCAGTTTGTGTCAGCTCGGCGCCATGCTAAAATATTAAATGATATATGGCTATGTGCCATGGCAAAATACATTTCAAAAAGTGTTTTTACCTTTAATTTGCTTATCAGTTTAAGTATAGCATAGTACGCACGGCTCAGCTTTCTTGCAACACGGTCTGTATGTGCTTCCCACCTAAGGTTCTCCTCGATGTGTCACCCAAGATACTTAACACTGGCAGATATATTTTGAATCGGTTTAGCTGGTACTTTCCTATTATAAAATTGAAATATTTTTCTTTTATCCATGTTAAGTAAAAGGTTATTTTTGTTGCACCATTTTCTCATTTCTATGTTCGTTTGACTAATTTTCTGTGTTAACTCATCCTGGTTAGTTGGGGGCAGAGCTGGAACGAATCCTCGTTAAAAGAATTTGAATCACGAATCCGAATCACCTAATATGATTCGAATCAGGAATACTCGAATAAAGGATTCGTAAGAGATAAATATGATTCAAATCAAAGATTCGAATCCTGTTTTTCCGAATCACGAATACAAATCGTTTAAGAATAAATTTGATTTTATTATTTTTTTACAAACATTAACATATAAATATCGTTATCAGTTGTTTTAACAAAAATATTCACAACATAATTATTTATTATTAACACTGAACATCGTTGATAACAGACTAAATTTCTGTGTTACTCTGATTAAAGATGTATTTGTCTGTTTTTGAACTACACTTCATATCAATGGTTTATACGCGTGGCGCATGAAGTAAAATTTCGAGTTTAGAAAAGCCCCGTGAAAATTTGTCTCGGGTCGCTGCGCGACCCTCGACAAATTTTCTACGCGGGGCTTTTCTAAACTCGAAATTTTACTTCATGCTTAGTCTGGGAGTGGAAGACACTCGTTACTTTAAAATATGTCACAACTGTTAAAGTATGTATCGTCGGATGCCCGTCTTCAGGGGTGATATGTAAGCAAATTATGGGTCCTAGGAGTTGCCAAATAAGTGAGTTACTCAACTGTTTCCAAGGCACTCTTTGAAAAACCAAAAGATTAAAATTTTACATATAAAATGTACAATAAACTATAAGTGTTGTACATCATTGAATTCAGTAAACAATATTCTTCCAAAAAATATCAAAATCCAAAATGGCGCCCATAAGAAAAACAAAAGTTAGCTATGGTTCCTAGGTAAATGTTATAGTTATCCTTAAATAAAATATGTTACTAGATTTATCGTTAAAAAGTGCTTATAATGTCAAAGTTGTAAATGTCTGGATTTAATAGTTTTTGAATAAAAAAATAAAAACGAATTTTCAAAAAATACGTTTTTTGACAATATCTCTAAAGAAATAAGATATTTCAAACTTGTTTTTGGGTTATTATTGGGCCCTAAATTATGCAACTTTGCCCCAATTTAACCGACTCTCTATCTCTTTAAATAACCGAGATCCCCATACATTCTGTTGAAATACGGACACCCGGTATAATAATAATAATATAAAATTTATTGTATTGTTATTTTCTAAGTATTTTAATTAAATAAATATTTTACATTGTTTGCCGTATATTTACGAATATATTAAAAATAAATACTTATTTCAGTAATTCAATATTAATCATACCATCAAATGTCTAAATGTCTTGTGTTAAAAATCACCAGAAATAATTAGATGTTTTTTTATTAAACGAATCTAACTATGGCTTTCGACGTATAAGTCAAAAAATGTTTGAAACAAAAGTTGTAGCCAACGAAAAAATAAACCTCTTTTACCTAAAAACTTTTTACCTCAGCTCTTTTGTTTTTGAATTAGAAACTAAAAAATCTAGTGGAGATTTGTTGATCTCCACCAGTTTATTTAGTCACCGATTATGGCATTCGACGTCTAAATCAAAAAATGTTTCAAACAAAAGTTGTTGTTGCCAACGAAAAAAAAAACCACTTTTACCTAAACACTTTTCACCTTAGCTGTTTTGTTTTTGTTCAATAAACCGAGAAAGATTTTTTTGAAAATATATACACAACTTTATGATAATTCGAAAATTTACGAACGAGTGTCTTCCACTCCCAGACTAAGCATGAAGTAAAATTTCGAGTTTAGAAAAGCCCCGCGTAGAAAATTTGTCGAGGGTCGCGCAGCGACCCGAGACAAATTTTCACGGGGCTTTTCTAAACTCGAAATTTTACTTCATGCGCCACGCGTATAAAACAGTGATTTAACGAGAAATTTAAAAACATACAAAACAAATTTTTCATGTTAATCCTTACGATTAATTCGAATTATTTTTGACGGTTCGAATCCTTTTGTACCTATTCGAATCCTTTTATAAATATTCGAATTCTTTTATGAGGATTCAAATCCTTTTATGAGGATTCGAATACTTTTACGAGGATTCGAATCCTTTTATGAGGATTCGAATCCTTTTACGAGGATTCAAATCCTTTTACGAGGATTCGAATCACCAGCATTTGGATTCGAATACGAATCCTTTTAAAAAAAGTGTAACGAATTCGGATCACGAATCCAGTTTAACTAAAGTATTCGAATACCTCTTTTGAATCCTCTAAAAGTATTCGAATCCAGGATTCGAATCCCGAATGATTCGAATCCTGCCCAGCTCTGGTTGGGGGTATCACAATTGCAGTATCGTCGGCAAAATAACCTACCTACAGTAATGTGTTCAGTCAAGTCGATGATGTATAATAAAAACAGCAAAGGTTCCAGGGTCGAT
Source organism: Philonthus cognatus (assembly GCA_932526585.2). Taxonomy (NCBI): domain Eukaryota; kingdom Metazoa; phylum Arthropoda; class Insecta; order Coleoptera; family Staphylinidae; genus Philonthus; species Philonthus cognatus. The sequence continues at coordinate 33,038,943 of OW052245.1, read as the reverse complement.
CCGTGGACAACTCCTTTGCTTAAGTTGCATTCCGTGAAACCACTATCAGCGATTTGCACAAACAATTTTCTGTCTGTTAGGAACGATTCAATGAAATTCCCCACAGTTTCACGAACACCTACGCACTTAATTTTTCACAGACAAACGGTGCACTAATTGTATCTAAGGCACTCGAAAAGTCATAGAACAGTCCAGCTACGAATTTACTCGTATCTATATTTTTGTATAATTCTTTCAATAAAAGAACACTTGCAGATTGCGTTGAATGGTGTTTCCTGAATCTAATATAGTTCGTTATCCGCGTTACAGCACTTTTCTCATATATTTTTGAGAATGTATCGAGTATGGAAATTGGTGACATCCGTTTTTATAAATTGGAATTATTTTTGATGTTTTTAGTGCAGCAGGAAATGTTCCGCTTTTTAATGTGAGGTTGATTATGTATACTAAAGGGTCCAGGATCCCATTACATCACTCTTAATTATTTTGATGGGTATTCCATCTTGGCCTGTGCTAGTTTTATTTTTTAATTCCATAATTACATTATACAATTCTGTATCTGATATGGGCCACAGATGCATGGATTGTATCGTAGAGGTCGAGGTTGTACATTCTTTTGATATGTTATTGCCGAAATGATCTATTACCTTCCCATCTGTAATAGAAGAGTAGTGTGTCGCAAAGATGTTCGCTACATCATGTGTATCGTTGATTATTTTTCCTACGGTATTTGTAATAGCAAACACTTCATTTTTCATTTCGCCTTTTAGTTCTTCGATTATAACTCGCCGGGCTTGTTTTTGTTTTTGTTTATTTGGAGCGTTTAGTAACTTTTGGCTGTAGAAATTTCTTTTTGTGTTTTCTAAAGGGTCCGCCAATAAGCGCGCTCGATCTTTGACAGCTGATGGCGGCCATGTTATTTGTGGTAGAGTTGTCAAACCTAGTTGTTATTATTCAGTATATCTTCACAAATTACCATGAACCAATTCAGCCGCGAGCAACATGTGCAAATCATTAAAATGTATTACGAAAATCATTCATCGGTTCGGGCAACGTTCCGCGCGCTCCGCCAATTTTACGGTGCAATTGGTCGTCCTGCTGAGTCGACTATCCGTCGTTTGATAAACAAATTCGAGGCAACCGGCTCGGTGAACAATAAGCCAACACCGACGCGTCGTCGAAACGTCCGATCTGCCGCGAATGTCGCCGCTGTGCGCGATAGTGTGCGTGAAAATCCGCGACAGTCAATTTCACGTCGCGCACAGGAACTCAGCCTTTCGGAAACATCACTTCGCCGAATCTTGCATCTGGATTTGGGCATGCATCCGTACAAGATCCAGCTGACACAAGAGCTCAAAATAAACGACCATAGACAGCGCCGTATCTTCGCTGATTGGGCTTTAGAGCAGTTGGAAGTCGACCCCGAGTTTGGTCGCAAAATCATCTTCAGCGATGAGGCACATTTTTGGATAAATGGGAATGTCAACAAGCAGAATTGCCGTTATTGGGCCGAGAACAATCCACAGGAGGTCCACCAGGTCGGAATGCACCCAGCAAAGGTAACTGTTTGGTGTGGATTTTGGGCCGGAGGCATCATCGGGCCGTATTTCTTCGAGAAAGACGATGGTGTGGCCATCACGGTAAACGGCGAACGATACAGATCCATGATAACGAACTTTTTCTGGCATGAAATCGACAATATGGATCTCGAGGATATGTGGTTCCAGCAGGACGGCGCTACGAGCCACACAGCGCGCGCCACAATGGATCTTCTGCACGAGCGCTTCGGAGGAATGGTTATCTCGCGCGGAGGCGACATCAACTGGCCACCGAGATCGTGCGATTTAACCCCACTAGACTATTTCTTGTGGGGTTTTCTTAAATCGCAGGTCTACGCAAACCAACCACAAAACACTGATGACCTCAAAGTCAACATACGCCACGCCATCGATGAAATACGGCCCGATTTGTGCGCCAGAGTCATTGAAAATTGGACTTCTCGTATGCGCGCCACCAAGCAAAGCCGAGGTGGCCATTTGAACGATATTATTTTCCATACATAATGCCTTCGAATACTCTTTCAAACAAAAAATTAATTTCATTTATACCTCTCACACAACTTGCTTTATTTTATTTTACAGATCGAGCGCGCTTATTGGCGGATGCTTATGTATCTTTTTCTCATTTTGATATTTAAGTTTCATGCTATCAGTCGGTGCATCCATCAGAAAATAATACGTCATTTTTAAGTTACTGCTCGACTTTTTTACATAGTCTATAAACCATGTCTGGGGTATTTTATTATTTTGGTTTACATTTGGGCATGCTACATTATAGTTGTATAAAAATTCGTTTATGAATAGTTCGAAGCTTGTATTTACATCTTCGGTTTTAATAAACTCCCAATTTATTTTAGATAAATAAACTGGATTTGTAATCATAAATGTCGAAAAAATATCCAAAAACGTTAAGACTGTCACAAAATAACATAATGTAAAGATTGTAATGGTCAAAAATACATATCACAATACTGTGCAAAATGCCAATCCATATGTCGAAAATGACATTCTATAAAAATCAAAGAATGTTATTTATATAATAATAATACTTTTTTTCCTAAAGGAAGAACCAATACAGGAAAAGATTAAACATTCCCATACAAATATGTAAATAAAAATTATTAGATTACAAAAAATAATAATAAAAATACACTGACTATGGGGGTTATTCTGTAACATTTCCGTTAAATTTTAAAGGCCGTTAAAATTTTAAGAGGCTTTAATATTATGTTGGTATTCGGTATTTCATATTCCCGTTAAAAATTACATGAACCCTTTAAATTGTCCCTTTAAAATAACAGATTTTAGAGGCTTGTTTATTTTAACCTTAAAATTATAAATGACGTTTACTTTAGTTAAAAATGGCTGTTTTTGATATTGTGGGTGAATTTCTAGTTCAAGAAATAATAGAACACGAGGAAAAGTAAGTAATATAAAGTAAGTGTATAATAATAAAAAACATAATCAAATTGTAGCGTCACGTTCAGGTTGCATCAAAGGCAAATCCGAGATCTAAGCAATCCATTTGAAATACCTGAGACTAATTTTAAAAGGATTTTTCGATTCAACAAGAATACTGCTTTAATAATAGTAAATATGATAACTGAACGCATGAGACACGGAGAACGAGTTACTGCTGTTCCTATTCATTTGAAAGTTCTTGCCACATTTCATTTTTACGCTACTGGTAGTTACCAATTGAGTGCTGCACAGGGATATCATTTTTCAATGAGTCAGCCTAGTATGAGCCGGTGTATAAATGAAGTCACAAACATCATATATGAACATTTGTTACATATGTGGATCGTTTTTCCTTCTACGGAGAATGAAAGAAATAAAATTAAAGACGCCTTTTTCAGAAAATTCAATTTTCCTCGGTGTATAGGAGCAATTGATTGTACACACATTGCAATAATTTCACCACCTGAGCAATACCCAGCTCTTCCATATTATTGCCGAAAAGGCTATTATAGTATTAATTGTCAAATTATTGCAGATACTGATTTGAGAATTTTAAATATGAATGCTAGATTTCCTGGATCTACTCATGATTCAGCAATATGGCAAGCATCAAATGTAAGAACTGAAATGGAAGATTTGTATCTACGTGGAGACTCCTCAGTACTAATAGGAGACTCTGGATATCCTATTCAGCCTTTTCTTATGACACCCTTCGATAATCCAGATATAAATACACCTGAAGAAAATTATAACAACAGTTTTATAAGGGCACGAAATGTTATCGAACGATTAAATGGTGTGTTAAAATCTAGATTTCGTTGCTTACTGAAGCATCGTGTTTTGCACTATAATCCTACCACAGCAGGAAAAATCATTTACTGTTGTGGTGTGCTTCATAACATGGCACAATATTATACAGATGACTTACCTGAAGAAAACATTATAGAAGAAGAAGATAACGAAGTAAATGATGTTAATGTCCAAAACATTTTATTAAGAGATGGGGGTTGGCATAGAAGAGGGGAAGAAGTGCGTAACCAAATTGTTCAAAATGCCTTTATTTAAATTATTATATTTCTTATTAAGCTCAAATAAAAATAGTAATAATATATTATACATATTTATAATTTACGCTTTATAGCTAATGCCAATGCGTTAATTGATTTAGCAATTGCGAAATTTGATTTGACCAATTCTTCGAGAATTTTGTCATGTTGAGTTAAGCAATTTACTACACTTGACTCTCCTCTTTTTTTACATTTTCGGCTCTTTTTTGGTGGTTCTTTTATTTTATTCTGTTTATCTAAAAAATAAATCAAGTTTGAAAATTAATCCTACGCAAACTACGCAGTTTTTTACCATTATGTTCTTCGCTCTCAATTGCAATAATACTGTTGGAACTAAGATTCTTAAATATAATTAAATTGTTAAAAAATCAATGAGTAATTTATTTTACATTACGTACATTCTCTGGCGTATTTTGACTTGCGGAGTCAATGCATATGGGTATATCTTTTGCTATTCCTGGTTCCACCAAGCCGCTATCTCCTTCCGTTGTCAATTTTGATAATAATTTCATTAATCGTTCCTCCATGTCGGACAATTGCTTTACTCCAACACCTCCTCCGGTACCACTTGTACTATAACGTACTTCTCGAGCTCGCCTGCGCACGCTTGTTTTCATTTCACTTACAGTCTATTATAGAATGAATCAAAACAAGTACTTCTTTGTAGATAATTTAATAATTGTATTAAATTAGAAATGTATTAAACACTATTTACCTCTTTCCATTGTTTAATAATTTTAGGGGGTCCGATATTATTCAATTCCTTGGCTAACTCTTCCCATAATTTATTAATTTTCGGTAATTCGTTTGGGTTAAATCTTCCGCCCAAAAGTTCCTTATGTTCGTCCAAGAAATTTATAATAAATTCTTTCTGAATTTTCGTTGTTCTGGGGGAACGCGACATTGCTGTTAAAAAATTGTGTCCTTTCGTTAAGAACGTAACAAAAGTTTCAACAAGTAAATAACCGTATCGTTAGTAACGGTGCAATTGTTGTTTATTAATTCGCGCAGACCATGATTTAAAATTGCATGTGTTTTGTTCGCATTACGGCGTTGCCAAATGTTACTCCTGCCAGTTTTAACGGACCCTTTAAAATATGACCAATTTAGCGGTCTTTTAAAATTTGAAACTACAGAATACTCATTCCTTTTATATTTTTTGACAGGCCTTTAAAAATTGTTTATTTAACGGCCTTTAATTTATAACGGAAAAGTTACAGAATAGATGTGTATAGAGGCTTCTACTTCGTTATACATTGTTGAACATAAATAAAACACTGTTTATCACTTTCTTTGTATAACAATTGGTTTATTTGGTGACTATAGTTTCGATACTACACGTATCATTATCAAACCGTTAGTAACAAAAAACTACAAAGGAACATTATTTATATTTGCAAATTTTCTAATAACAGCGTTAAAGAGGGGGGTGTATTTAAGGTCAGGCTGGTCGTTAATTACGGGAATTTCCCGATTAGCGCGGGCTCTGTGAATCTCCAAAGACTCCAGGAGGTCCATCTTTCTACCCTTCTCGGCAAAGTGAATAACTGAAAGTACATCCTCGCCAAAAGAATGGTTATTTTCAATCAAATGTTTGGCGAAAGATGACTTATCAATTAATCTATGCCGAAAAGAGTAAAGATGCTCACTGAGTCTGGTCTTAAAATTACGACCAGATTGACCTATATACACTCCCTTACAATCATTACAGGTTAATTTATATATTCCTGATTTGTAAATACTTGGTATCTGAGTCTTATGGTTAAAAATATGATTTTTAATTTTTGTAAATGGTTTCATCGCTATTTTTAATTTGTGTTTTGCTAAAATATTTTTAATTTTGTGAGTTATATTTCCAAAGTAAGTAAGGGAACGATATGTTGCATGTGTTTTAGGTTCGATTCCGGCATATATGTATTTTCTAATAAGTTTAATTTAAGTATTAACTATTTTATCCAATATTGACGTAGTATAGCCATTTGAAACGGTTATACTTTTAATAATATCTATTTCTTTTTTAAAAGAGGTTTCTGACAACGGAACAATAAAAGCTCGGGTTACCATGGAGTTAAAGGCAGCTAGTTTATGTTTGTAGGGATGGTTGGAACAGTTAGGAATTACACGGTCTGTGAAAGTAGGTTTTCTATAAATATCAAAAGTTAGTGATTCATTAGTACGTGTTATTGAGAGGTCTAAAAATTTTATGTTATTGTTAGTTTCTGTTTCTACTGAAAATACTATATTTGGATGTAATGAGTTAATATAATCTAAAAATTGTTTTAATTGTCTATTAGTACCTACCTTTGCCGAGAAGGGTAGAAAGATGGACCTCCTGGAGTCTTTGGAGATTCACAGAGCCCGCGCTAATCGGGAAATTCCCGTAATTAACGACCAGCTTGACCTTAAATACACCCCCCTCTTTAACGCTGTTATTAGAAAATTTGCAAATATAAATAATGTTCCTTTGTAGTTTTTTGTTACTAACGGTTTGATAATGATACGTGTAGTATCGAAACTATAGTCACCAAATAAACCAATTGTTATACAAACAAAGTGATAAACAGTGTTTAATTTATAATAATAATAAACGAAACTTAGAAATAAATGACAAAATATAACATTGCACAAAAAAAACTTGGGTAGCAGATTCAAGTTTTACCCGGTACGATCACCAATAAAGATGTCGCGAAAATGCTAATTGGCATTTCGGCACATGACTTATTGGTGACTTACCTAAAACATTTATTTATATGAGAAAAATGTCAATTTATGTCAATAATGACAAAATAAAACAAAAATATGTATGACAAAAACGACAATATATATCAATATTAGCGAATCAAACAACTTAAAAAAACATAAAATTCAGAAAATGGATTTTTCAAATATTTGAATATTCAATTATTCAAATATTGAAAAGTTCAATTATTTAAATACTTGAATATTCGAATATTTTAATGTTCAAATATCCAAATGATCAAATTTTTGAATTGATAGATTTATCCAAATGATCAAATTTTTGAATTAATAAGATTTTAATAAATAAGTTAGAAAGGAACTATTATAAGTTATAATCAAATTTTAAAATATATGATCAACATTTTAAACTTCATTTTAATTTAGTGTTTTGTACGCGTAGCGCATAAAGTAAAATTTCGAGTTTAGAAAAGCCTAAAAATTTGGATTTTATAAACTCGAAATTGTACTTCATGCTTAATCTGGGAGTGGAAACCTAAATCTAAATCCCTAATAATTAGCATTAGCAAGGGTAGACAATGCTTATGGGAGAAATGGATTCCGAGTTTTCGAGGATAGAAAAGGAGAGACTGTGGTCGGGAAGTGGGTCCATCTACTTATGAATAGAGTAAACGTAGAAGTATTCTAGAGAAAACTGCTCCGGTTGCGTCTACACACACACACACAAACGCGCTCGCTCTTATTTCGTCGTGTAATTTGATCCCGTCTACACCACTTGTACGATGATAAATTTGATGACCTTCACAAAAAATAAACTGTTCCGAAATAAATCTTTTATTTTCAGATTTCCAGCGTGTTCGAAATTATGGACTTGGGGAATCAGATATATTTAAAAAGCTCCTAAATAAACCTAAAATTTAACTACAAATCAAAAAATAAAATTCAATGAGTTTACATTAAAGAATTCATTTGATATTATTTTTATCTTGATTTTTTTTTTCTTTATAAATTCAATTAAAACTTTGGTATGTACCAAATTTGGCAAATAATTTATATTATTGATTAGTTATACAGAGAGTTTTTTAAGTATAAAAACTCAATATACAGAATACACTGTACATCTTCTGGGCTTTTCTAAACTCGAAATTTTACTTCATGCGCCCCGCGCACAAAACACTGATTTTACGTGAGGTTCAAATATATCTGATTTTTTTTTTTATTGCAGAATAAACACTCATGTTGAATTGAATTATTGCTTTGTGTTTTAATAAATTTGATGCCAAACACTGACTTTTCGTAGCAACTACTGTTTTGACGATTTTATTTTCGTATAATCGTTCACTATTTTCAAGCTATATTTCAAATGAAACTGAGGAGAACTCAAAAATAATACCTCGAAAATACTGCTAGTAGGTAAACACATGATTTTAATTTTATTGTAATCGTTTTGGTCAATAAGGGATACAAACTCAAATTCCAATTACATTGGAAATCTTTACATGAAACATACAATGCGCCTTGAAACGGGACACATAGTATATTTAAAACTATTTTAACCCATTAACGGCCAAGCAATTTTAACTCTAAAAGTTAATTTTAATTAAAATTCTACACTTCTTTTTATGATTTCTATGAATGACTTATTGCATTACATACTGTGAATGTTTTCTTTAAATACACATAATGTATACGTGAATTTAATAAATAGTTAAAAATCATGAATAGTTTATTATTATTATTATATTAAAGTGATAATGGATTTTCAAAAAATTAGTGCCTCAACAATGTAATGTATACGCTGTCAATGTTCAGGCATTCGTCGATTATATAAAAACGTGCAATATGAAGTTAAAAACGAGTGTATCCACTCCCAGACTAAGCATGAAGTAAAATTTCGAGTTTAGAAAAGCCTGAAAATTTGGCTCGGGCGCGTAGCGAAGCGGAGCGACCGAGCCAAATTAGGCTTTTCTAAACTCGAAATTTTACTTCATGCGCCACGCGTATAAAACATTGTAATATTGTGAAGTATTTATAATACACTTTAAATAACAAAATATTTAAATTTTTCTTGGTACATTTTCAATTCAGGTCAAATAATATAATATATAAAATAAACTTATTTAGTAACTTAATTATCAAAAAATAATAATGTTGCGTGTATGCATCAACGGCGCTTAATGGGTTAAAAACTTCAAACGGTAATAATTCAAAAATTAAAAAAAATTACTTAACTGCATTTTGCACTGACCCCTTTAATTAAAAAAGAAACCCATATCGATCAGTAGATTTGATCTGATCAATAGGATTGATCTGATTAATTAATAAAATGATAAGTTGATGTATTTGTTTTACTTTTTATCAAAAGTTAAATAGTTTTGTATTTTAAGTTTCTTGTACAAAATAAATAATACTTAATGAATTTTACAACGTTCACATATAATTTCATAAAATCTATTCTCTAATAACGCAGAAAATAAAATTGTAGAAGGAAACGCATGAATGAATGTAACACGCATCCTTAGCTCGTTAAAAGAAAAAAAAAACGTGTTTTCAAGATTGACAAATCAACATCTGGAATATGATACAACGAGAAGCGCGGAATAGAGGGAGTAAGAAATTGTATCTCTCTCACTCTCTCTCTCTGAGACTTGATTTCGGGACATCTGGAGTAAAATAGTCGTAACCGACCGACCGCAGGAAGCCAGACTGGTGTATATAGGCAGCCATATACACCAATTTGGGGGAATGGGACGTTTCATCGCCGGGCCAGTTCATCGCTGGGCCAGTTCATCGCCGGCCGTATCATCGCCGGGCCAGTTCATCGCCAGGCCAATTGCGATAAGATATGTCAGGATAGGTTTGGATGGGTCAGGATAGGTTAGGATAGATTAGGATAGGTTAGGATACGTCCTACGTGGTCACACCGCCAAAATTTAACACATTGGTCAGACTTACTGTTTTTGTCAAAAATATACATATGTCCTCCGTGGATAAACTTTTCTTTCCCTCTTTTGGTCAAAATTTGTGTTTCCATACTTGCGAATAGTAAACCTTAATCTGAGTTGCACTCAATGACATATATCAAAAAATGACAGGATTCTCATTCCATTTTTATTAAGTTTGAGTAACGATTACTTGGTTATAAAACCTAATATTAAATTAGTGGACAATTTCCAGAATTGGATAATATTTGAAATTATATCATTAGATATGATCTTTCTTTCAAAATTTATTTTATTAAAATATTGGCGATGAACAGGCCTGGCGGTGAAACGGCCGGCGATGAACTGGCCCGGCGATGAATCGGCGGCGATGAAACGTCCTAGACCGCCAATTTGGCATCCAGCGCTCTGCTCCCATTTGCGTGTACCCAAAATTTATATGGGGACTGGCTAACTGGATATATATGAACTGTGGCATTAGGTAAAATTTTGTGAGGATAAATTCCGTAAGCCCGCGTAAGTAATTTATCCTCACAAAATTTTACAAACTTTTCCAATTATTACAATAGTCTAATAAATTTTACTATCAATAATATCAAAAATATGGTATTTGTTCAAAAAAATTACTAAAACATGGTACTTGTATAAATAGATATTACTACCGTCACAAAAAAACAAAATTATAATAGTAAAACATGTCCAAAAATATCACAATGGCCCGAAATAAATCACCAGTAATACGATACTGTCAAAAATGTCAATCCATTTGTCAAAAATTACATTTAGTTACAGTCAATCACATTATTAATATAAATCGGTATAACTATGACAATATATGAGAAAATTATCTTTCAATGTGTCAAAAATTTAGAATATATAACAGTCAGTAGTAAAATGGCGATTTGTCCACCATAGTACTTTCCCAGTAATTTAAACAATTGACATACTAAACTTATTTTACTTGTCAATTAGTTAAATATTAAATCCATGTTTTATATAGTTAAACATTCAAAATACTCGAATATTTAACCATTTAAATATACTCAATGACACTAGAAGCGTAACACCCAGAAGGAGTTATTATTTTGACTTGATTTTTTGCCAGTATGGTAGTCTTCAAGAATAAAATGATTACATTTTCAAGAAATTTTATTAAAAAACAATCTAAAAAAAATTAATAATGTGTTTGGCGACCCCTTTGCTGTATACACTCCTGTAGACGTCTGGGCATCGACAAAATGAGATGGTCGATGTCTTCTTGAGGCATCTCGTTCCAAGCAACTTGAATTTCATCGATCAGCTGTGCTAGAGTCTGTGGAGGATGGTGCAAAGAGAATATTCTTCTTCCCATGATATCCCACATATGTTCAATGGGATTTAAATCCGGCGAACGGGGCGGCCACGCCAAAACATTAACACCAGCTTCATTAAGAAAGTTCATAGTTCGACGAGCAATATGGGGACGTGCGTTATCTTTTTGAAAAAGTACGTCTGGGCGGCCATCTAAATAAGGCAACAAAGTCAGTCGTATGACTTCTTCAACATAACGCGCAGCTGTCATACTGCCTCGAATGAATACAAGAGGTGATCGACTACCATAAGCAATAGCCCCCCAAACCATTACTCCAGCAGTCCTGTGTACATGCCTCTCAATAGCAAACCTAAGATCAGGTCGTTCTCCACGGTAGCGTCGTACCCTTCTACGGTCATCATGCGTGCCTAGAAAAATCGTGATTCATCGCTGAATACGACATCGTGCCATTCTGCCTCCCAATGCTGCCGTTCTCTGCACTAGTCCAACCTTTGGCGACAGTGTCTCGCTGTTAAAGGAAGCACTAATCTTGGACGGTACGAAAGAAGCCCAAAGGATTGAATGCGGCGATATAAGGTTCGCATACTAACGGGCCTACCTTCTTCTCCAATCCATTCATCACCGATTTGACGCGTAGTAGCGAAACGGTCTCGCAGGGCTATTCGTCTTAAGCGCCGATCTTGACGTTCTGTGGTACGCCTTGGTTGACCAATTGGTCTTCTTCTTGCTCCTCTACCTTCTTCTGTCCATACCTGATACACACGTATTACAGTTGCTGCAGTGGAATCAATACGGCGGGCAATTTCGCGATAGGACATACCGACATCTCGATAAGCAACAACTCGACCCCGGTCAAAATCGCTCAAATGGTGATATTGTGGACGTCTTCGGACTCGAGGCATTTTATTTAAGCTTCACACACTCAACGGAAACACGAAAACTAAAAACATCTGTACTGAACAGCTCATATAAATAGTTTTATCAAAAAAGAAAAAGTGAAATATTTTCTTTTTCACAATAAATATAAAAGGCACAATGTTGAAATTGTTATCAATGTATGCTTTAAATATAGTCACTCTGTTGCTAAAATATGAATTCAAAAAAATCATTCCTTCTTGGTGTTACGCTTCTAATGTCATTGAGTATTGAGTAAACATTTGAATATTCCAATATTCGAATATTTACTTTAACCCTTTCGGCCCTGACGGTGGCATTTACCACCACTAAAATTTGGTAAATATAGTGGGAATTTATCTTTTGAATATACATACATTTATGCATGAGCTGTAAATTTTCCGATAATCGTTTGTTTTTTAAAATAGTTTCATTTGAAGTCTTAAACGAGTGTTTTCCACTCCACTCCTAGATTAAGCATGAAGAAAAGCCTGAAAATTTGGTTTGGTTTGATTTTAGGTGAAGTTCAAAATATTCTACTAAAGCAGTATGCTAAAAACGTGTATTCTAAACATCACATCACATCAGTGTTTAGTACGCGTGGCTCATGAAGTAAAAGGCTTTGTTAAACTTGAAATTTTACTTCATGCTTAATCTGGGAGTGGAAAATACTCGTTTGAAAGTTCAATTTGAACTATTTGTAAAAACAACAAATATTTAAAGATTTACAGCGTATATACAGTATATTGAAATATATACTTAAAAGAAAAACTCTCTGTATATCTGAGATAGTAATAAATAATGTACAAAACATTTTTTTGGGCACCAGAAAAATTCCAGGGCTGAAAGAGTTAATAAATAATTTGGTGATTGAAATATTCATATTGGAATATTTGAATTATTCGTATTTAAATCCCAGTCATAATTTGTAGTACAAACAGTTGCATTCTGGACTATTGTTTTATAATTTGTCCGGAGTCTGATTTTTTTTAAACTCTCGGAGTCGGATAATTCATGTTTATACTAATAGTACCTATGCAAAAAAAACAATGTGCTAAATAAAATTTTATAAATAATTTATTGAATACATTAATACTTTTAATTGGCAGCAACGTAACAGAAAAAAAAATCCTAAAAAAAATAACATTACAAAAAAATACACAATTATTAAAAATATCCATCTATAATAAAAAAATTGCACCTCGTTTCAACAAAAGTAATTTAAATTTCCCTCTACAAACATCCACAGCAACTCAAAAGTTCATAACGAGTTTAAGCTTTAACCAACAATATCTTATTCTGAACTGAACAGCACGCAAAAAGTACTTAATGAGTTCTACCTTCAAACCGATGATATTTTGTAAGTGTAATTAAAGTTCACACTTGCAATATATCATTACTTCATCTTGGAATTTTCGAAACGAGGTGCAAAAAAAAAACACCGGAATGATTTAAATTAATACAAAAATATCACATGTTAATAAAGATTAATCAAGAGAACTTAGCATGTTAAAAAATAAAGGTTGTTCAAAGACTCACAGATTAGAAGTAAGCTGTAATTCATTAAGAGGAAATCGACAACCATCTATATGTATAAAACTCTGCATACTGTTGTCTTAACTACATTCTTATTTAGGAATTAAATATTTTCAAAAAATAGGTATGCTTTAAGGAAAGTACAAACTTTGTGCTTATATCAATAAGATGTTTCCTACTTTTACCGTTATTACATAAACAAATATCAAACACTGGTAAAGTAGAGTGATCACGTCTTTAATTTGATTTTTTCTGCAATATCTATAAAAAATATTGGAAAACTAAAATAAGATTTAAAATATTTCGTTGTATAATTCAATATCCGAAGGTGTATTTGCAGGGGAAGTAGTTGTTTCAAAGGATATTTATTGTCTTAAGTTGTCTTATTAATTAGGACGCATTGTTTGTATTTTACACGAAAAACATTTTCGTAATTTTATATATAATGTCTAAATTAGTCACATTGTAAAAGGTTCCTTTGCGAAGATATGTATTTATTTTTCAATTATTTGTATCCTACAATAAGTAGTGGAATGTAGGGCCATATTATATTTTCCGAAAATTTAAAAAACTATTTCATGCGCCTCATCCCAGTGATATTATTTTGGTAAATACATGAATGAAAAAAATCACAAATCTTCGCAATGGAAGCTTTCATAATGTGACTGAATTTATTTTTTATTATATGTTGTAGATATTGTAGAACATACATGTAATATAAGAAGTTATTATGCTAATTTAGTGATGTTTTATATTTTTTCTATTAAATAACCATGAGAGTAGAAAATATTTTAATGATATGACTACAAAGTTTGTACTTTTCTTAAAATATATACATTTTTTCAAAATATTTCATGTTAAAATAAGACCGTAGTTAGATGACAAAATGCTGAGTTATATACTTTTATATAGCGGTCGACTTACTCTTAAAGGTTAGTCTACTTATATGTTGATATTAAATTCAAATTCAAGTTTATTTGTTTTACCTATGGAAAAGATTAATACAAAAACTAATTAATCTTTGTTTCTAAATCGCAGAATACTTTAATCTTGCAAGTATTTGTAAACCCTTTATCCAAAAGAAGAAATATAAAATTAAACAGTTAAAATCACATATTATTTATCCATACACAATTATTTCATTATATGTCAACAAGAAATTGAGTATCATAGAGTTTAAATAGTCTTTACGTAAGATAAAACCTACGCGTTTATAAATACAAATACCTATTGCACTTTCATTTGTTTTACTCACCATAATTATGTACAAAATAACGAGATTCAGAGTCGCAAGAAAAAACGATTCAGTAATTATGTCCGTAATAAAACAAATGATACTGATATACACTTTACATTAGTTTTTTTATACATGAATGTACATTGGTTAATACATAATACAAAAATCGTATGTATATATATTTTAAAAATGTTAAAAATTACGTAGATTAAGTACACAGTGTTCGAGTTTTTTTGTTGTTGTGTTTTATGTACAAGTTTTCCGAGTGGTTTATTAACATTCAGATTCCGAATTTTTACTTTTCCCTATTTTTAAAACAAAGGATAAAGTATTGTTTTCGTGAAGATTCAAATCAAAAAGTTAATTTCATTACATAACGCAAGCTTTGTTTTAGTCTAAATATTATAATATATTAAATCGATTACTTTTGTATAAAATATTAGCTCTGCTTTTTTTATTATAGAGGAAATTTTTCTTTCAAGTATACATATCCTCATGTACATTTTCCGACATTTGTTCTTTTTAAAAAGCCTTACCACGAAGCGAATTTTCAGGCTTTCCTAAACTCGAAATTTTACTTCATGCCCCAGGCGTATAAAAGAATAAAGCAAAGTTCAAAATATACTGCTTTAGCATACAGCTTTAGTGCTATATCTTAAACTTCTTGTGAAATCTGTGTTTTATACGCGTGGCGCATGAAGTAAAATTTTAAGTTTAGAAAAGCCTGAAAATTTAGTTTGGCCGCTCCGCTTTGCGACCAAACCAAATTTTCAGGCTTTCTTAAACTCGAAATTTTACTTCATGCTAAATCAGGGAGTGGACACTCATTAGAAGCTTTAAAAAATTAAACAACAGCGAATGACTGAAAAATTATTTACTTGATTTTCCAGCTACTTGATTTTTAAAAACGTAGATATTGCTCTTTTTTACTTGATCTTTAGAAATGACATTAGGCCCGTTCATCAAAATGTTCAACATTCAACATGTTTGGATTTGTTTGGTATCTAATGAACGGTACTCCTGCCGGTAGGATTGACAACATCTCAATAGTTCGGTCATCAGAGAATTCCCCAATAGTTGGCAGTAAATTCCCAACTGTTGTTTCTGATGAACGGGCCCATTAATTTTCAGCTACTTCATTTAAAAAATTTAGAAATCAATTTGATAAATTTGACGAAAATATTATTAATTGTGTTTTAATTGTTTGCAATTATTTAACCATTTATTACTTTATATCCTGGGTCTCCAAACTATCTTCTTCGCGGGCCACAAATACAATTCTACATAATAAATTCGGCCAAGATCCGATTAATTTTATAAAATTATGAAAAATTTAAGGAACAATTGTTACAAAATTTCAAAATATGACATTTACAAAAAAAAATACAAACAATCGCGGGCCGGATTCATGCAAGTCGCGGGCCGGATTTGGAGACCACTGCTTTATATGATTTAAATTAAGATCCAGTCGCTTAAAATCTATGTTAAGTATGTAGCTTGAAATCAATAATCTCTAGTAACAATCAATAAAGATTAAATATATGCCTACACTACAAAAAATGAATGCCAACTTTAATAAAGTAATATGTTAATATGCAAGCCTGCTAAGTAATGTGTTTCGGACAAACATTTTAACTTGCTTGAATGTTCGATTCAAACATGTTACGTGTTAATTTTTTTTTTCAGTGTAGCATTATTCTTCAAGTCGTATCATAATTTTTTTTCGTTTTCTGGATATTAATAAACATGGACATAATATTATACAAATTCTGATTTTCACCGCACTGTGTACTTATACAAAAAATGGCTGTAAAATGTTTAAAATTCTAACTATTTGGCTTGTTAGTTTTTAATCAGTAGATTATTTTATAGCAACTCTTATTTTAAAATGTTTTTCTACTCATGTTAAATAATATATAAATCCTTGATGAAATTTTAATAGAGAATTATTTATTATTCCAAAGAAGGAGTAATACTTCATTACTCAGTTGCCGTCAACCACTCGCAGTTTTTCATTACTCAATTGTTGTCAATAGTACCGCGATTCATTCTAAATTTAACCTTCAAATTGTGTCAACATAATGCAATTTGAACATTACAAAATGTTACGGCTTTACCTGATACGCCGTAACCCAACCCTCATTAACATAAGGGGTGTCCGAGCTTTGTCCAGGGCAATTAGAAATTGTATAGACTTATATTACATAGAAAGAAATGTGTATATTTCTAAAGAGTTTAGTGCGCTATTGTTTGTGGTCCGCGAAAAGTGCTGTACGACCAGCCCTCGGCCGAAAAGGGCTCAGCGGGTTTTTCTAACACTGGGTGCCAGACCCACGCGCTTCGTCATCAAATATGAAGGCGGTTTGGCAACACTGTGAAAGTGGTGGTAGGTTCATCATCCACCAACCAATTAGGGAA
Organism: Philonthus cognatus; assembly: GCA_932526585.2. Lineage (NCBI taxonomy): Eukaryota > Metazoa > Arthropoda > Insecta > Coleoptera > Staphylinidae > Philonthus > Philonthus cognatus. Next base: position 33,021,820 of record OW052245.1, on the reverse strand, counting down.
ACTTCACCACCACCATTTTCTCTTTGGGTACCACCCCCAACCCTTTCGAGGATCTCAGCAACAGACGATGACGACAGAAGTAATCAGACATTACAACGAATAACATAATCGGCACCGCAACATTTTCACTTGTACATTTTCTGTAAATATTTTTAAGTATTGATTAATATACCTCTATACTACAACCACAGTTTAAGGACGTTATTTACTGACCATTATGAACCGAAATTAAATTCATATAACAAGTTGCTCTTTCGAATCAATATTCATCGGAATTAGTAACACAAAAAATACATTATAGCCGCTACTTAATTGCCGTACAGCCACACGCAGTTTTTCATTACTCAATTGCTGTCAATTATACCGCCACTCATTCTAAAGTTAACCTTTAAATTATATGTCAATATAATGCAATTTGAACATTATAAAAAATAAATTTTTGCCGTTACTTAATTGCCGTCAGCCACTCGTATTTTTCATAACTCAACTGCTGACTCATTCTAAACCTAACCTTCAAATTATATGTCAATATAATGCAATTTGAACATTACAAAAAAATACATTATAGCCGCTACTAAATTGCCGTACAGCCACTCGCAGTTTTTCATTACTCAATTGCTGTCAATTGTACCACCACTCATTCTAAAGTTTACCTTTAAATTATGTCTAAATAATGCAATTTGAACATTACAAAAAATGCATTTAAGCCGTTACTTAATTGCCGTCAGTCACTCGATGTTTTTCATTACTCAATTGCTGTCAATTGTACCTCGACTTATTCTAAACTTGACCTTCAAATTATATGTCAATATAACGTAATTTAAACATGATGAAAAACACATTTTAGCCGTGTGACTTTCTTAAAACTTGCATGGATAAGTAAATTATGCGCATTTTGTACAATTTTCGAGCTTCTGTCACAAGCACTGATGATTGAAAGTTTGACTTATGTCATCACCGTGCATCTTCCGGAAACCTATAACTTCCGGGAACTTTCAGCGGGAAATTTAATTTGGTTAATTCAGTGTTACCCAACCTTTTTTAGATATTGCCCTACCTTTAAAAAGCGTACATAATTATTTTTATACGACAACTGAGTATATTTAGAAATACTAGAAGTACGATTCTCCATCGCCATCTATTGCTCTCTGGCCGGGGCATCGTTTAGGTTACATAAGCTCTGTTTTTTTTACTATGACCAAATTTAGGGTGTATTTACTGCGAACAGTTGCAGTCCTGCTTTAACAGTAGGGTATTTTAAACATCAAATTTTGAGATGCTGGTAAATGATTATCAATTTGACAAATAAATCATAATTTGTCAAATAAATTGTCACAATGCAGAGATTTTTATAAAAGAGAACGCTACAACTTGCAACTTTACAACACATTCCTTATAAATATTTGTAAAATTAATGAACTAAACAAAACTAAGTCGAAGTATATTTAAAACTTCACTTTAAATCAGTGTTTATACGCGTGGCGCATGAAGTAAAATTTCGAGTTTAGAAAAGCCTGATTAGGCTTGGTCGCTCCGCTACGCTACGCGACCAAGCCAAATTTTCAGGCTTTTCTAAACTCGAAATTTTACTTCATGCTTAGTGTGGGAGTGGAAAACACTCGTTAGAGTTTTTGAAATAAAAGTTTTTAATAAGATCACGAATGTCTGCAAATATACATTGAAAAATCGTAACGTGTATACCTAAAAGAAAAATTCCTTGTATTTAGAACTTTTTGAAAATTTGAACAAATGGGCAGATAATAAAGAAGACAGATATTCCTGAGCAAGGAATATTACCTGATCCTCCTATCCCACCCGATTCTCAGAGACACTTTATTAAATTGGTAGTAGATACAAATAATTTGAGGCGGTAATAGGTAAATACATTTGTAATCGTAATCATTGTGAGTTAATTGAATTGTCATATTAATGTCAGATTTCCCTTCACATAACCCACAAAACGTGATTAATCTTGTCCTAACCTAAAACACACAGGCTGCATCATACCACTAAATTCGTGAAATGTCAAATTTGAGTGGTCATATTAAAAAAAAAACAGATTATAGGTAAACTAGTGTAATCACGTCTTATAGATTGCAACTTAGAAAATCCAAATTTCTATACCGTGAGTTTGAGTAAAGTTGAAGAATTCAGCCTTTCTCATATCAAACATTCTATACATTAATTCACATCTTCAACTCCGTGTTTGATAAAATTAGATAATTAAAGATGAAATATTAATATTTCGAGCTTTGAAAAGCCCGAAATATTTACTCCATGCTCAACCAAGGAGTAGAAAACACTCGTTAAAATAATATTGAGGACTTCAACAAAAAACATTTTATTTCTGTTATATCGATCAGATTAAAAATGCGTAATTTTATTTAACAAATTTCTACAAATTTTTATGCAATTTTTCCCACCAATTCTTATTATTTTTTCCAATTTAAATATTGTTATAGATTAAATATTTTCAATATTAATTATTTTCTGCAAATTATTTTAATTGTAGATTTTATAAATAATATTAACTTTATATTTGTTTGTTCTCAAAATTATGAAAACTAATTATTGGTTTGTTTATTGTTACAAGTAAATGTATGACAAAAACAAATTTTATTTGTGCAGGATTTGGTATACGAATTTTGTAAAACTTCTCCTTTTTTACAACTCCTTAAACAAATATTTGTAAGAGGAATTTCGAAATATCTAGAAAGTAACAAAAAATGACAATATACAGAGTCCGCCATAAAAATTTATACACACTAATTATACATGTAGTATAGTTGTTTTCAAGCTCTAGTGCTGAGCAATAAAAAATTATCTCGAGTACCCGCATTAAAAATACAATTGCTTTACAACATTGTAAATTTGTAACTAACTACTGCGCACAGTGCGTGATTTATGGGTATCGCCCAAGAAAGATTTTCTACCTGCGGCTGTGCATCGAATATTGGAAACATCGATCTTCTTAGTTTCTACGAATACAGCACGGCGCGGCGCACAGTGTGATCACCAACAGAAAAATCACAATTTTTCATTTTTATAAACGCAATTCGATTCTAAATACTTCAAACTATCAATAGTGATATGTTATTTAACATCAAATATTAAATTGTTAAAATACTGAAATAAGCAATTTTGAGTTGAGTTATAAAAAAAAACTCCACAGAGCTACACGCTCTACTCAACATTTTCTTATTGCTTAATGTGTTATTTTAATATTTTGAAAAATGTATTGCCAACTTTTACGGTAAAATTTACGGTTAATTTTAAAGAGTTTGATGCCTACGCGTAATAGTTTATTTTAAATTAATATAGTAGCCCTTTTTCCAAATATTTGTATATTTTCGGTGAAGGATATGAAATGAATTATTGTATGAAATATCAAAGTTATATTACAATATTTTTGGTTGGTACTGAATATTATTATGATTTTTTTCCAAATCTCGTTTAATGAAATACATTTTTTTTTGGAAAAACTGTACTTAGGTAGGCTTGATGCTTGTACTAATCTGGAAATCCCTGTAATTTGAGATCTAGTTCGTCTTGCCTGGCGAGCAAATTGTCACTTTATCAACAGTTGCCTTAGTGTATACTTCGCTAGTGTTTTTCTTTTTGGTACTTTTTTGTTTACGACGACTTCGATATTCTTACGGACTTTGATTTTTAATACTGAATTTGGGATTTTTTTGTATATAACGACCTTGCTTCTACTACGGATTTTGATTTGTGATCTGTGATTTTTAATATTATGAACTTCTTACGACGTCTTCGCTAACTGTACGGATTTTGATTTGTGAATTGTGTGATAACTACAGCTCTGTTTTTTTACGGTGACTTAGCTCCTACTACGGCTTCTGATTAGAAATTTGTGTGATATTGCAGTGACTTTTAATTTGTGACTTGGGTGATATTAAAGTGTTTAAGTAAATAGTTCTGTGATACTAAGGAGTTGGACGTTTGAGATAGTAGGATATACTACAGACTTTATAGATTAATCAGAAAAAAATGTGGCGACCTTGGGACCTGAACCAACACCCAAACCAACATATTGATAAGCAAATTAATGCAGTCAATATTACAAAGAAAATTTCAGTAAAAAGCCAAGGTAAGTTTTTCCTACAAAAATGTATTCACATATTGGTCTACTTGCCCGTGCAGAGGCCCATATTGTTTTCATTAAAGTAATAAACATGTAATATATGTGCGAGAAACAGTTTAACCACTTGTCAAACAACTTGTTTTTGTATAAATATATTGTTATAGCAATTACTATGAATAAAACAATCAAATATTAGCTTGATCACAAAACTAACTTTTTCACACAGATTGCCGTGCGTGAAATTAATGATTTTCTAACATGATTTGCTTCACCGGGATGCGTGAAGCAAATCATGATAGAAAATCAAATCAGAAACGCCTGTTTTCAGCACTATTTCAGACTGACATATACAATGCATTCTTCTAAATTCTAATTAAATTACAGTTATAGAAAAAATAATGTTTATATTAAACGCACTTTATATACAAAATTATTATTTCATATTTTCTATATTTCAGAATATATCTTTAAAAAACTGAAAATGCAGAGATTATATCTCGAATAGTGAGTATTGGACGGCAAAAAGTCATAGAATATAAAATATGTATTTTTTATTTCTAACAACTTATATTTGAAAGATATTTTTATACGACCAATATATCACGTAAAAAACGCTAAGAATAAACTTCGTCTTAACGACTTAAGATTTTGACCAAAACAAAAGCTGTTCAGTGCCCACACATGTTGTAAAACCTTAAATATAACTTTAATTAACCTTTGATTGTTAATAACAAACTGGAAAAATTGAAATTTTTAATATATGCAACGGGAACCTTCAAGAATAGCTCCAAGAAGTAAAACAAATTTGTGGTTTTTAGTTGAACAATTATGCGAGTTTTTATATAAATTTGAAACTTGTTAAAAGTAGTTAATTAACAGAAGCATATGTAATACAATTATTCGGCAAAATCCCCGGATAGCTGTAGACCTAATCTCCGGCGTCATGATAGGCCATAGCAGCGGAAATAGATGACGTAAAACCCAAAACAAAAAAAAAAACAAAAAAAATACAATAATTAAGGGAAACATTTTTTTTTGGTTAACGAAAAAGCCTATTAGATCGAGACCGTAAGGTCGAAATCCTGAAAGACAGTAATTATGTGGAGGGGAAAATTTCTGCTAATGAAGATAAAATTAAATTTAATTAAAAGCTATTCAAAAACTTAATTCTAAATTGTAGATTAATTATACGTTTTATCTTATTACTTTTTAGAATTTAAAATACGCACGAAAATCTGTGCGAAAATGTTTGCTTTTTGATCAAGTTGTAGACAAATAAATTTAGATAGCACAAAAAACATTTAATATAATTACTTTTACTTTAGTTACAGAATTACCTACTTGCCGTCCTCTTCGACGGAACAACATCAAATATTTACGTCTGATGCTAAACAAATAATAAAAGACGTATATCGAGGTGTTAAAGACATACTCGGAGTTGCCAATTTTTTGGAGGTGACATCAGCTTTAACTAATACATCCACGAGATCAATTAGCAAGATAGTTAAAGAAACTACCGGCAAGAGAAAAAGTTGCAAGGATAAAGGTGTAAAAAAAATTACACCAAACATTTTTCATAAAATAAGAAAAATAACTATCAATAATATTTTAAAGGAGAGAGAGATCATATCATGCAGTCCAACAACGTTGTGGAGATCACTAAAATGCAATGGTTTCAAGTTCACTCTTATCGATAAAAGGAAATATCTAATGGAGAAAGAAGAAGTAAGGAAATGGCGGTATGAATATTTACAGAAGATTCAAGATTACAGAAACTCTGGAAGAAGTATTTATTATTTGGACGAAACGTGGTTTGATACCCACGATACATCGAAAAAAATGTGGCCTGACCAGACAGAAAACTGCGTGATGAAAGTTCCCCCATCAAGGGGGAAAAGAATAACCATATTACACTGCGGGAATGAAAATGGTTGGGTAAACGATTGTTTACTGCTATCGGGGAAACAAATCTCAAAATGTCATGTTGACTATCATGATGACATGACAGCATCATTATTTGAAAATTGGTTCATAAATAATTTAATACCAAACTTAGCTGCAAAATCAGTAATAGTTTTAGATAATGCTTCTTATCATAGTCGCCAAATTGACAAAGCACCCACAGCGGCAAATAAAAAAGATTAAATAGCAAAATATTTATATGAAAATAATTAGTTTTTTGAAGAACATTATACCAAATCCCAATTGATTGAAGTTCTAAATAGTCGTAGTAAAAAAAGAAAAACATATTATATCGATCAATTGGCAGAAGAACACGGACATACAGTGGTACGTTTACCTCCGTACCAGTGTATTTTTAATCCAATTGAGTTAATATGGGCTCAATTAAAAGGAAATGTGCGGAAGAATAATGTAACTCCAAATTTAAATAAATCAGTAATAGATTTAGTCAAAAAAGAAATAAAAAATATATCTGCCGACCAGTGGTCAAGATGTGTTAAACATACAATACGTATTGAAAAAGAGTATAATACGTTTGATTCAAATTATCAATTTATTATAAATACACAAGACTCTGACAGTGATGACTCAGATATAGATATAGACAATTAAAATATTATTATACACAATTTTTAAAAATGTTATAAGACAACATTGTAGACAATAATAAAGTAATGTTTTTCGTTATTTGACATATAATATTTTTTAACCCTTTGTCTCTGTGATCTAGTTATTTTGTTTAAATTTAAAATGAGATGAACTAAAAAGCATTGCAAAGAAGTTACGCGCAAACATCCTTGAATAGCTAATTGTAAAGATGAATTTACTTATTAAATATTAGGGAAAATGCTGTGACGGACACATTGCCCTATTTAGAATTATATTTTGTTTAAATTACTTGAGATATTTCCTGTCAGAATACCAAAAATATGGAAACATTTTTCGCAGGTAGAAACCCTCTGAAACCAACCCCCTATAAATCATGCCTAGTGCAGTAGCGGCTACAATTTTAAAGAGGCATTGTATTTTTTATTGGCGGTACTCGAGATTATTTTTTTATTGCTCAGCACTAGAGCTTGAAAAATACTATACAGTCTTCAGTTAAGCACTTGGATACTTTAGATATTCAAAATGTACTCTGTTGGGGGCCAGGCAGATAACGGAACAATGAGCGGTCGCTGCAGTTTACATCGGTCATTATTTCAATGGAGATCGTTGTACAAGCCACTATGATCTCTTGGTGACGGGACGGACCTAAAAGGCCGTAGCCAGAAAAGGGGTTCTTAAATTTAGGAAAATTTTTAATTGCCCCCCAAAATTTTCAAAATTTAAAATGTTTATAAATTCCCTCCTCAAAAATTTCATAACTTGTTTTTTTTTAATTTCAGGGGCATGTTTGAACCCTCCTAGTTCCCCTCGGCTACAGCCTTGTCGGTACCAGAGGACCTTCGCTAGAAGATTACACGAGCTTGTGCAGCGATTGAAACATTAACTTTAGCGACGGCTCGTCGTTTCGTTTCGTTCTGTGCTTAACTGAAGACTTGCGCGGTAGAACAGCATTTCCCGAATGTAGGCAAGACAATCCTGAAAACGTTGGGCCGTAAATGTACCATTCAGCACTGGCTCTCACAGAGATAACACCACTGAAATCCCGAAAGGTGCTCGCCCGATGCACCACCAGGCATGTCCGCACGACTTCCTTTCTTTCAAATAAATGTGCACCCAACGTAGTTAGGTTCCACTTTCTCATTTTTTGTACAGCGGAAATACACGAACGGCGCTCGTTCTACGCATGAGAGTGCCTTATTTGAAAAATTCCACTATACATGTATGATCAATATTTAAATGCAAAATAAACTCACAACAAATAGTTTTCGTTCCTTAAAGTGTGTATACATTTTTCTAGCGGACTCTGTATATTTGTAGAATTTCATAAACATTCTGGAAATTGCCGAATTTCAACAAATAATCATAATAAATCATCGATTCTTAATCAATTGAATACAACAGAATTCATATATTTTTATTGGTCCTGAATATTGTTATAACTACTGTTTTCCACTCCTTGATTAAGCATGAAGTAAATATTTCGAGTTTAGAAAAGCCTACAAATTTGGTTTGGTCGCGAAGCAAAGCGTAGCGACCAAAATTTGCAGGCTTTTCTAAACTAGAAATATGTACTTCATGCGCCAGGCGCGTAAAACACCGATTTATTCAGAAGTTAAAAAACAGTTATTTCATGTTTAATTACCTAAATTTACAAGTTAACTCCATTTGTAAATTTAGGTAATTAAACATGGAATAACATGGAATAAAATGTGAAATAAAAGTAAAGTTTGTATGAGACAATCACCAATTCTTTGATGAAAACTTTTATTGAAAGTCGCAGCCCCCAAAAAATATTATTGTAAATATTTAGGAAAATTAATATTTATGATATTTGGCCGATTTTCGTGGATTTTGTTTATTTGAATCTTTATTGCCATTCTATTTAATGTGTTCTTTAATATCTATTTTAACATGTTTGTGATGTCTATATAACTATTATAATATCGTCTGACCAACTTTGTGGGTTGGTTGTTCTGTATTCTTTATTGGAAATAAATGCAGTATTATTATTAATTTTTAATTGCCCCTGTTAAAACTCAAATTGTCTCCTTGAGGGGCGTAAGCTCCACATTTGTCTAGGTTTTTTGTCTACAATTTCTATTTTAATTATTTAAAACGAGTAGAAAAGATATAATATTTAATTCGTGAGAATGTGCTTTATTTAAACGAATAAATTACGCCACTCTTTTTCGATTCATGGCACAAAGAGTATTCTCTTGAATAATGGACCAACTTTCTCATTGATTAATAAATGTTGCGAGAATTGAAGTAAATAATGATGAAAATGTGATTTACTGACTTAATAATATACTTAGTAGACAGTTTAAAGGCTTACTATACATGTTATTTTGTCTGTAGTATAATCTTGAAACCCTCTATTTATCATTGAAAAATAAAATAATCCGTTTTTAATTCAATGTTCATTGTTAGTATCTATTAATTCTAGAATATATACATAATATAAATACATTTTACAGCCATCATTTGCAAACAACTAATCTCAATGAAGAAAGCTTTTCTTTCTTTTTTTTTTGATTCGACAGTAACAAAGATGGCGATCGGGGGAGAAACTTTTACAAATACAAAAAGTCTTGTTTCGATCGAATCGAAGAAAATAGTACATACAGTTGAACGAAAATTTCGAAATGTTTTTTGTCCGTCTTTCAGACAAAGTCGAGCTGGTTGTACGAGTTGGGTTCCCACGCAACGCGGCACGAAAAGTTGTACTACACTGCGGTGGGAGCCCTCGGTTGTCAATGCCATTTCGACTTTTGCGCGAAAATGTCGGCTCGGAGGTTTTGCGCGAAGCAAATTCCAAGAATCTAAACATAAATAAATTATTATATAATAAAATTAGTTTTAGGGCCGCGGTGATCGAGTGGATGAGCCGTTGGACTCGTCTAATCGTCCACCGTGGAAATCGCAGTTCGAATCGAGGCCCCCTAAATTATTTTTATTTTTTTTGCAAATCGCATAGGCAATTTAAAAAATAAACTCAAAACAATAATATAGGTGTATAAACATAACTTACTTGGAAAAATAAAATAATAATAGCAAAACTAGCCAACGAAATCATATTCCGTTCGATCCATTCCTCTACAGCTTGCAAACACCCTTTCTCATTCACAATTTTTGAAACGTCATAGTTCTGAAAAGTGCAACAATAAAAGCAAGACAAACAAAAAAAAAACAAGATGAAATAAACAAAAGTGATACAACATTTAAGTACTCCCAATATAATAAGCTTGTACACAAAAATATGGGCGTAACCGGGACTCTTAGCAGGGAGGGGCACAAGATAAAACATACTGAGCTTAAGGAATGACAATAGTTTTTACTTGAAACTTCAAAAATATCACAAAATGATCAACATCTTAAAAAGTAGACAGACTGATTTTTATAATTTCATAGAAGATTAATTGCCTTTTCAAATCTCACATTGTGGTGTTAATTTTGATTTTTAAACAAGTGTTTTCGATTCCATGGTTAAGCATGAAGTAAATATTTCGAGTTTAGAAAAGAATGAAACATAATTTTCAGGATTTTCTAAACTCGAAATATTTACTTCATGCACCAAGCATATAAAACACTGATCTAATTTAAAGTTAAAAAAATATACTGTATTTATGTTTAATAGCCAACTCAGCTTGATTTAATGTTTGTTATGACGTTAATAACTGAAAACTTAACATAAACATTATTATTAAAAACACATATCTATTTTTATTATATCAAAAACACATATTCATATTCTTATTATTTATTCATGTTAATAACAAAATACCATTTTAGATAAATCTAGTAAAAATAGTGAAACATTTTACTTTTAACCCTTTTCTGCACAATTTGTTTAATTTTAACAAAAACATATTTTTTTGATGATAAAACTGTCAGGAAACATGGGAAATATGATGAAAAAAATCTATATTAATGCATTTATTTATTATTAACAAAAATCATGTATTTATGCTATATACACTAACGTGCAAAGAAAACAGCCCACTCATTATTTATTTATTATTTAGTTATGATAGCATTACTCTTGCAATACTGCGAATAAAACTTTTGGTATTTTATGATAAAATAGATTATAGAAAAAACTTACTTATCAGTTTATTTAGAGAACAATAATCATCACAAATGAAATTTAAAGATATGCTGTCCATTCGACATTGTGCATGAAGTATCAAGATGTCTATGTTTTTCTACTGTTCTTGCTTTTTTGTTTTGATCTTCAGTGGATGTGGGAAATAACCCAATTAAAGTTGCTGTGTTCATCATGGTTTTAAGTGCTGTAGATTGTGTTTTAAGTCCTGTAGATTGTGTAGCTCTTTTTGGAAGATTGGCGAAGCCAGTGGTATGTGGCCAGAGTGCTTAATGTCAGCCGTTCTACTGTCCAATTTGATAGACTATTTTATCGTAAAATACCAAACGTTTTGTTTGTCGTATTGCAACAATGATTTTATAATAAAATATTTAAAAAACTGAATGGGCCTTACTTAAGTGTATATTTCAAATGTTTGCTGAATTAATTTATAAGATAATTTTAGCACAGCAGATGCATAAAATCCAAATACATACTTTTTCAAACGGTGCAGTATAAAAGCATGTAATTTATATGGAACCAGAGCTGGGACGAATCCTCGTAAAAAGGATTCGAATCACGAATCCGAATCACCTAATATGATTCGAATCACGAATACTTGAATAACGGATTCGTAAGAGGAAAATATGATTCGAATCAAAGATTCGAATCCTGTTTCTTTCGAATCACGAATACAAATCTTTTAAGAATAAATTTTATTTTATTATTTTTTTTCACCCATTTATATATAAATATCGTTACCAGTTGTTTTAAAAAAAAGGTTTTAAATCCTAATTATTTTAAATAACACTGAACATCGTTGATAACAGACTAAACATCTGATTCCCTTCAACGCTGCTCTGACGGGATCACTCTGCAAATCCGCGAGGGACAGAGGGGTTCCACCAGCTATTACAGGCTGGATCAGAGCAATGCTCGACACCAGAACCGTGACAACGTCACTATGTGGCGACACGGTCAAGCTGAGGACTGCCAGGGGATGCCCGCAGGGAGGGGTTCTTTCCCCCCTGCTGTGGTCTTTACTGGTAGACGATCTGCTTGCAATAATAGATACGCTTGACGTCGAAGTGTAAGCGTATGCTGATGACATAGTCATTCTTGCAAGGGGCACGGATGAAAACCAAATCTGTGAAGCCATGCAGGAAGCACTGGATGCGACTCAGAACTGGTGTATAAGGGAACGGTTAAACGTAAACCCTAGCAAAACATTAGTTGTCCCGTTCACGAGAAAGAGGATTCTGAAAGTGAGACCTCTTACTCTACGGGGAGAAACCATACGATTTGTGGAGGAGGTGAAGTATCTAGGAATCACCCTGGATAAATCGCTGAACTGGAACTCCCACTTGGACAAGACAATCCGCAAAGCAAGGTACGCCCTGTGGATGTGCCATAGAATTTGCGGGAAGTCATGGGGATTAATTAAGCAAATGTACTGGCTATATGGTTCGGTCATAAAACCAATAATAACCTATGGCAGTATCGCCTGGTGGCCGATTACAACTCGAAAAACGGCCATATCAAGGCTCTCCTCACTGCAGCGAATGGCGACAGTGGCGGTAACTGGAGCCATACGCACTACCCCATCAGCGGCTCTAGAAATGCTACTGAACCTCACCCCCCTGCATATGCTAATACAGGGCGAGGCCAGATTAGCAACGTATCGATATCACCACGAGGCCCTATTGGATCCGAAGGTGATAGTCTTTATACCAAATGGGCTGTCAACTGCCATTGAGGCGGATGACACCCTAAGTATGAGGACTGACTATGCAGTCACGGACTACTGCGAGGATCAGCCGTACAAGGTCCTGTTCCCAAGCAGGGACGACTGGGAGCGACACAAAATCACCCCAGAAAAGGCTGATTCCTACTGGTACACTGACGGCTCAAAACTGTCCACTGAAACAGGAGCCTCAGTCGTCGGACCAAGGACTGAACTTTACTACAGCCTTGGCAGGTATGCTACCATACTTCAGGCTGAAATATACGCCATTGAAATGTGCGCCCACGAAATCCTTTCAAAGGGTTGGGCGGGCAGGACAATAAAAATATGTTCTGACAGCCAGGCGGCCCTTAGGGCCCTGGCATCTTCTAGATGCTCCTCGCTGGCTGTACGGAACTGCAAGGAAGCCCTCTGCCAAATGGCACAGGTAAACGGGGTCAGTCTGATGTGGGTGCCAAGCCACTCTGGCGTGAAGGGAAACGAATTAGCCGATTCCCTAGCCAGAAAGGGGGCGCGTACAGCCTACATCGGGCCAGAACCCGCTCTGGGGATACCCAGATCAACAGCTAGAGACCGTAACAACGGATGGATGAGACACGAGGCACAGGATTTCTGGCAAAACCGCCCTGGGATGAGACATTTCAGAGCGGTAACATGTGGACCATCTGCGGCCAGGACGGCCTCATGGCTGAAGCTGAGCAGATCAGATGTTCACACATTAACTGCTCTCTTCACTGGACACAGCCGTCTAAGGCATCACCTTAATAAACTAGGACTAAGCGACACCACTGAGTGCCGCCTATGCCTAGAGGATGATGAAACAGCAGAGCACGTCATATGTGCCTGTCCAGCTGGCGACCAGATCAGGACCACGGTGTTTGGCACACCGAAGCTAAACCTGAAGGACCTGGAAAAAACTTCACCTGACAAGATCCTTGACTTCATCAAGAAGATGGACTTGGAAGGTGAGCTGTAAGGTCGGATGTTCGACCTTAATTGTGAGCCACAATAGATCCTTGCGGTCGCAGTGGAGGGTAGCATAACTACCCACTCACTTTCAATAGAATAGAATAGAATCTGATTCCCTGTTACTCTGATTAAAGATGTGTTTGTGTGATTCTGAACTTCACTTCAAATCAGTGTTTTGTCTCGGGTCGCTGCGCGACCCTCGACAAATTTTCACGGGGCTTTTCTAAACTCAAAATTTTACTCCATGCTTGGTCTGGGAGTGGAAAATAGTTTTGTATATAATATTGATAACTTTTGATAAAAAAATGACTTTTTCTTTCAGATACTTTATGGATCACCCTGTATTAAAACAAATACGCCCATCTTGTAGATCTCGCCACAATAGCCTAAATGCATGTATTATATTTTTCTGTAGATCGAATAGTTTTTGAGTTATAACGTATTTTGTCAAAGTTGAAAAATGCCGAGAATTTAAGCGAGCGCGCTCGCTTTTTTTGTATTTCGCAAAAGTTGCGAATAACTCAATAACTAATGGGAATGCAGAAAAGTTATTAGAATGAAAGTTTTAGATAATGAAATTTAGGATAATTTTTCTATCTTTGAGTTTTTTCGTAGGTATCTTATTTCTTGGAGAAAAATCGACAGTTTGTTAAAAGCTTCGTAAAAACTTATAATTTTCACAAAATCATGGAATAACTTCTTAGAACAATTTATTGGAATTTGTGTGTGTTTTTAAACTTCGGGATAAATCAGCGGTTTACGTGCGTGGCGCATGAAGTAAAATTTCGAGTTTAGAAAAGCCTGAAAATTTGGTTTGGTCGAGTAGCGCTACGCGCTACGCGACCAAACCAAATTTTCAGGCTTTTCTAAACTCGAAATTTTACTTCATGCTTAGCCTGGGAGTGGAAAACAGTCTTGTATACAATGTTGATAACTTTTGATAAACACTCGCCTTCTTGATTTAGAAAAAAAAAACAATCGACTTTTTCCTTTAGATACTTTATGGATCACCCTGTATAAAAACAAACACGCCCACCTTGTAGATCTCGCCGCAACAGCCTAAATGCATGTATTATACTTTTCTGTAGCTCGAATAGTTTTTGAGTTATAACGTTTTTTTCAAAATTGAGGAAAGTCGAGAATTTTTGTATTTCGCAAGAGTTGCGAATAACTCAATAACTAATGGGAATACAAAAAATCGTTCAAACAAAAGTTTTAGATAAGAAAATTTTGGACAATTTTTCTATCTTTAAGTTTTTTCGTAACTATCTTCTTTCTTAGAGAACAATAACAGTTTGTTGAAAGATTCCTTAAAACTTATAATTTTTAAAAACCATGGAATAACGTGATTTTTCGCATTACAGAAAAAATATATCATTAGTTATTAGTAATATTTAACGTCGTTTTTATTGTGCTCGTTGATAGAGATGATAAAGTTTGTTAATAATCTAATCATTATAACATAAAAACATTTTATTTGTACAGAGAGTTTAAAGTTTAGTGACCACGATTTTTGTGTAACAACAACAATTTTTCAACACTTTTAGTAAATAACACACTTGGTTAAGATTTCACTGTTTATTAGTTGACACTGCAACACTTGTTTTGCCACACAGGCAGATAAATGATGACAATTTTTCAGTTGAAACAATTAAAAATGTTCGAAATGAAGCTGTATAGTTCCAATTGAAAAAAAAACAAATTGGCAAAAAAATAGTTGCAGTCCTCTCGATGAATTGAAAATGTCAAAGTTGCTTTAAAAAATTTCGTTAGATTATGAAAGCAACCATTGCAGTGTATCCAGCCATGGCAGTGTAAACTGAACAAATAATCATAATGAAGAGACACTAAAAATGGACTTGCCAACTGCTTTTTAATCAAAACTTGAAGAATTTTATAATAGAGAAATAAAAACTTTATCAAAACGTTGGCTAGAAGTAGTTGGAAATGATAGCAATTAAATTATAACGAGTGTCTATAAACTGTCGGCATCTCGGTTGCTTTGAAAAACAAATTACATATCTCAGATTATGCCATACGAAACGGTAAAGCGGTGTAAGTGTGTTCTTAATTATCTAGAAATTGTCCAATACTTGCATAGATTTGAGGTTTTTTTGGCGCCCAACCTGGGACCATGCTAACGCTAGGCCCTTGTTGGGCGCCATAAATTGTGAAAGTAAAAGTTAAAAACTTCACCCTGATTAGTGTTTCGTACGCGTGGCACATAAAGTAAAATTTCAAGTTTAGAAAAGATTGAGTTTGGGCGCTACGGGTCTAAATCAAAACGCTCAGGCTTTTCTAAACTCAAAATGTTACTTTATGCTTAAGCTAAGAGTGGAGAACGCTCGTTTAAAAATACTTAAAACGGTTGCATTTGAGGTTTTTTGGCGCCCAACCTGGGGCCAGGCTAACGCTGTGGCCCCTAGTTGGGCGCCATAAATCGCAAGCATCTAAATTTAGAACTTTCCACTGATTCAGCGTTTTGTACGCGTGGTGCATGGAGTAAAATTTTGAGTTTAGAAAAGCCTGGGTTTGGATTTGGACGTTCAGGCTTTTCTAAACTCGAAATTTTACTTCATGCTTTGTCTGGGAGTGGAAAACACTCGTTTAAGCTTCAAAATGAATGCTTAATAATTCTTTTTTAACGTATTGATTAATCGCAAGCATCTTAATCGCAAGCATCTAAATTTAGAACTTTCTACTGAATCAGCGTTTTGTACGCGTGGTGCATGGAGTAAAATTTTGAGTTTAGAAAAGCCTGAGTTTAGAAAAGCCTGAGTTTAACTTGATACAAAAATTTTTTATACAGGGTAATTATACGGGTAATTTACCCGGTATTCAATAAACTAATGAATCTATTTCACCGGGAAATCATGATTTCGTTGTTTCAGGGGTAAAATTCATTAAGTACGTTACGTGGATAATTAATAGAATTTAAAGATTTACCTTTAACAAGTGTTTTCCACTCCCAGACTAAGCATGAAGTAAAATTTCGGGTTTAGAAAAGCCCGTGTTCTGGGCTTTTCTAAACCCGAAATTTTACTTCATGCGCCACGCGTATACAACAGTGATTTAACGAGAAATGTAAAAACACACAAAAGACACTTTTTATGTTAATCTTCACAATTAATTCGAATTATTTTTGACGATTCAAATCCTTTTGTAAGTATTCGAATCCTTTTATAAGGATTCGAATCTTTTTATATGGATTCGAATCACCCATCTTTGGATTCGAATACGAATCCTTTTAAAAAAATGTAACGAATCCGGATGACGAATCCAGTTGAACTAAAGTATTCGAATGCTTCTTTTGAATCACCTAAAAGGAATCGAATCCAGGATTCGAATCCTGAATGATTCGAATCCTGCCCAGCTCTGTATGGAACATAAGTGCTTTTTTTAAAGCAGTATATTGGAGAACGTAACCCAATATAAACGCTAAAACCTAACCTGCTTGAATAAATAGCCAGAATATGGATGCCAGACAATTTTTTTGTAAAAACAAATGTACGAGGGGCGATTCAAAAGTAAGGTTACAAGGCCGATATTGTGGATGTTTCGTCTGTTATACAAAAAGTAGTAGTGTGCGATACTTCGAATCATGCGGTCCCTAACTGTGGATACAATACAAACAACGTTTATCGAATGATAACTATATTGCTACATCTAGCAATCCCCAAAAAGCAATGTGGAACATTCTAAATTACCACAAAGCTACAAATCGCAATAAAGTGTCATGTGATATCTCCACAGATGAATTCAACACATACTTTGGTACTGCTGCAAAACACCTCATCAACTGTCTTCCAAAAACGAATGCAGACCCACTAACGTATGTCAAAGAACAAAATAGATGTACATTTTTTTTCAAACGAGTGACTTACAACCAGGTTAGAAACATCATTGATAATCTAAAAAATAAAAAGGGCACTGATGTTCACGGTATGAATGCAAAAATAATTAAAACAGTAAAGGATATTTTAATAATCCCCTTAACTAAATGAATAAACCAATGTATAGATTCTTCCACATTTCCAACATCTCTTAAACTCTCAAACATTATACCTATTTATAAAAAAGGAAACGTTAACGACCCAGGTAACTATAGGCTCATAGCGATAATACCAACAATAGGTAAAATTTTTGAGTATGTCTTAAAAAACCAACTATACGAGTACTTCCACTGTAACAAATTATTTAATGCATGTCAATTTGGTTTTAGGCAAAATAAATCAACTTGTGATGCAATCCTGGACTTGACTAATTTCATTCTATCGGGATTTGAACGTAATGAATACATCGGATGCGTCTTTTACGACCTATCAAAGGCCTTCGATTGTGTGTCGCACGACATATTCCTAAGTAAGCTGCCTTCTTATGGTATCAGTGATGATTCGATTGCTTTGTTAAGTTCTTATTTACAAGGCAGACAACAAATGACAATACATGGCAAATGTAGATTACATACACACAGGGGTACCTCAAGGGTCTGTCTTAGGACCGCTTCTATTCTTGATTTTTATCAATGATTTGACAAATTGTGACCCTAACTCAAATTTCACTTTGTACGCAGACGACACTACGTGCTACCAATCAAAGAAACATCTCCCTGTATTGCTGGATGGTCTCGGGGATACACAATCGAAGGTTAAAGAATGGTTAATCAGCAATTGTTTGTTGCTGAATGAAAAGAAAACATCTAATACGATCTTCAGTCTAAAGGACTGCTCAGATATTGTCAACAAAAACGAAACCAAATTTTTAGGGGTTGTGCTGGACCCGGGATTAACGTGGAGTAATCAAGCTGAATTTATCTGTAAAAAGATTTCAAAATATGTGTACTTGATCCGCAATTTAACTAAATTAAATAATTTAACAACCATGTTAAATTGCTATTACTCGCTGGTACAATCACAAATAAATTACTCCATCTTGTCATGGGGCCATACCACACATATTAAACGTATATTTGGGCTTCAACGAAAATGTATACGAGCCCTACTCCAATTACATTTTCGCCAAGACATTAAAAATAACTTTAAAAACTTAAACATCTTAACAGTTCCGTCATTATATATTTTAAGGTGCCTGCTATTTGTGAAAACGAATCTACATATGTACACAATTACAAAGGAACATCACAGTTATAATACAACAACTTCTGACAACGTTAAGATAAAATATACTCGTATTTATAGAACAAGGAATAGTGAAAATTATTACGCTCCACTATTTTACAACAAATTTCCAAATCATATAAAATCTTTAAACATAAAAATGTTTAAATCACAAGTGAAACGATTACTGTGTTCAGGGTCCTATTACAGTGTTAATGACTTTCTGAACGGTGACTTGTTAATATAAACATATGTATAATATTAGTAATTTTATTATATATTTAATTTTTGTCTTGTGTTTCGTAAAAATACTATTATGCGCTGATCATGTAAAAAATGTCTGTGCTTCTATGTCTTGTAATTACCTGATTTTATACTATTACATGTATGTTTTGACGTGTGTACAGCTATGCTTTTAACACTAAATAAATTGAAATTGAAATTGAAAGAGTTTCAGCTACTTGCGACCTACAGTGCTAGTTAAAGGTTAGCAAAGAAGTGTTTGGAAAACTGGTCTTGCTAGGAAATCTGCTCAGATATTCAATTTCAGTGAGCGAAACAAGCGTGACTGAAATTCAGCGGCTGCTGGTAGAGGTTTATGAAGAGACTAATGTTCCGTCAGCATATCGCAGAATGGTGTCGAAAGTTTGCGGCCGGTAGAGCAAAGGTCACCGGAGAGCATCATCGACAGCCCAGACCTCGCTCCAAGCGACTTCCATCTCTTTCCTCACTTGAAGGAGGATGTAAAACACTTCGTCACAACGTGGCTGAACACGCAAGGACAGGATTATACAGGGTATATTCAAACCCATCCTACGGAGCGATAAGTGCCTAAACGAATATGGAGACTATGTTGAAAAATAACCTAACGTACCTACTATCAATTGGCTGTAGTGGTTTTATACAATAAAATGTACACGTTTCATTGCAGGCCTTGTAACCTTACTTTTTAATCATCGCTCGTACATACGGCTCCAAAACTTACACAGTTGATATGCGACATGTCGCGCTAATAGAAATATAAAATTGTATATACTATGACGTATTTAATAAAGTGTAGCATATACCATTCAAAAAAATCGTATGGTATGCTACTCCATGCAGTAAAGGGTTAATAATAAATAATAAAATGATATACAAATTCACAGTTCATATCAGTAAAAATTAATTATTTATTTATGCCCAAGGGGGGCAAGTGACCTCCCCTGCCTACCCCTTGACTACGCCCATACACAAAAATAACTTTTGTGAACTTAACTAAAATGGATAAAGTTAACTATGCTAGCTTTCATGTGTGTGCAAAGTAAATACCTTTAGCACCATTACGCCAACAGTAACTGCGGCGACTGGCACTAAATTACTTTCTATCCATTCTTCACCCGCTCTCAAACAGCCCCGCTCGTATATGCTCCTCTCACCAGGCTGCATATACACACACATATTTTTTCTTTTAATATAGAAAGTTAAAAGAATAAAAAAAAAGTACTTACAAAACCCGGTTTTCTAACATCGTAGCCACACTGTTTATTTTTTATCAGTTCCTAAAATTAACAAGAAAATTAGAAACAATAACAGGTATTCAAACTAAATAGTCTGAATTACATTAGGTTTACGTTTACAGCAGGAAAATGGAACACCGCAAGCCTCTCGACTTCCGACATCGTGCGACGAGCAATTGAAATAGTTATTCCTGTCCCAATCTTTCGGTCCCTCGATTCCACAACATTGCAACTGTAAATTTAATATTATATTGAGATACAAGAGTTGCATAAAAAAAATAAACACCCACCCAATCTTCCTGTATCCAATCGATCAGATTCTGTTGATCGGGATCCTCTCTGTAGTGAATTATGAAAGTTTGGAAGCCAATCGTTGCTTGTGATTTAATCTGGACACAAAATTAGTTAATTCAATGAAGTCAAATTGGAAGCAGATTTAATACAGATCATTTAAACACACCTATATTTATTAATTAAACCTAAACTTCTTTTTAATATGACCAAACATAGGGTGTATTTATTGCAAACAGTTGCAGTCCTGCTTTAATAGTAGGGTATTTTAAAGATCTAATTTTAAGATGTTGGTAAATGATTATCAATGTGACAAATAAATCATAATTTGTCAAATAAATTGTCATGATGCAGAGATTTCAAAAAAGAGAACGCTACAACTTACAACTGTACAACACATACAGGGATTTTTTCTTTTAAGTATACTATCACATATTCCATATAAACAATTGCAAAATTAATGAACATGTGGTCAGAACTAAGCAGTATATTTTGAACTTCACTTTAAATCAGTGTTTTATACGCGTGGCGCATGAAGTAAGATTTCGAGTTTAGAAAAGCCTGATTTGGCTTTTCTAAACTTGAAATTTTACTTCATGCTTAGTCTGGGAGTGGAAAACACTAGTTAGAGTTTTTAAATCAAAGGTTTTTAATAAGATTACGAATGTCTAAAAATTTATATTGAAAAATCGTAACATGGATACCTAAAAGAAAAATTCCTTGTATTTAGAACTTTTTAAACATTTTAACATATAAATGGGCAGATAACATAGAAGACAGATATTCCTGAGCAAGGAATATTACCTGATCCTCCTATCCTACCTGATCCTTAGAGACACTTTATTAAATTGGTAGCAGATACAAACAATTTGAGGTGGTGATAGGTAAATACATTTTTAATCTTAATCTTTGCGAGTTAATTTAATTGTCATATTAATGTCAGATTTTCCTTCATATAACCTACAAATTAAAAGTTGATTTACAACATAACTTGTGATTAATCTTGTCCTAACCTAAAACACACAACCTGCATCACACCACTAAATTTTTAAAATGTCAAATTTCATTAGTCATATTAAAAAAAAACAGATTATATGCAGGGTGCCTGTATTTCGTGGAAATGCATAGGGATTTCAGTTATTTGAAGAGGTAGAGAGTCGGTTAAATTGAGGCTAAGTTGCGTATGTTAGAGCCCAATAATAATCTGAAAATAAGTGTTTTTTGTTTTCAAGATATTGCCAAAAAACTATTTTTTTTAAATTTCGTTATTTTTTTATTCAAAAACTATTGAATCTAAAGATTTGCAACTTTGACATTATACAAGCACATTTTAATGAGGAATCTAGTAGCATACTTCATTTTAAGGTAACTCTAAAATGATGGTTCTTAGATACATTTTAGAGTCAACTTTTGTTTTTCTTACAGGCGCCATTTTAGATTTTTATATTTTGAGAAAGAACATTTTTTTCTGAATTCAGTGATGTATGACACTTATAATTTATTTTAGATTTTATATGTAAAATCATAGGCTTTTCTTTTTCGTAAGGAGTGCCTAAGAAACAATTGAGTAACTTGCATATTTGACAACTCCTAGAGCCAACAATTTCTTACACATCTCCCTTAAGGACGGACCTCCTTGAAGAAGTATAATTGACATATTGATAATAATTATGGGTTAGTGTTGTTCGTAAATACAAAAACTACTATTTTTAAATGAAATAACAAGATATGAAATAAATTTAATACTAAAATGTACGTATTACATTAAAAACGTATTTACAGTAATATCTAGATGTGTCAACAAAAAAATATTCAAAGAAATTTTTCAAAACTATGTCGTTTCAAATATAAAACAAAATTAAGAAATTAACTCAACAATAAATAACTTAATTAACAATATACACTAAAAATATCACTGGAAATTATAGTAAGTGTTCGAACAAATCGCAAACTGGTTCACAAGTTCTCTCGTGGATGAAGAGGGGTTATTTTGAATCTATAGAAATATTTATTACCATATTGTTAATATTAGATATAAAATTATTTTACCGCTTGCAAAATCAGATTTTCATTTTCAAAAGGTAGGTGATTTTCATATCTTGGTCGTGACTTGACAAGCGCTGAAGATACACCTCCGATGAAATTAGCACATCTCTGTGAGAAGAATAATATACTTCTATCAGATCTCGTCGCTCTGGATTTGATAATGACATATTTTTACTTGTTGTGTAATGTATGATAAGGGTTACTTATTGAAAAATTGAAAATTAAATGACAACTGTCAATATTTCATTCATAAATGGATATGCCGCCATTGTTGCCATGGCAGTCTTTACAAATACCTTAAAGATATTATTTTACATGTCAAATGTAAATTGAATTATGAGTATGATACATAAAAAAATATATATATACAAGGTGGCCAGAAAAGGTGTGATAATCTTCAGGTAGTGTGATTCGTTGATTCATTTTGGATAAAAAATCTAAATAAAAAAATATTGTATTCTTCCTCGTAACATCTCACGAGGTCGTTAAAATATTAAACGTATCTCTGGAAATTAGTGTTATTTTCTATTATTTTGGAAAAAATCAATAGAACTTACAATCAATTACACATTTGTAAGATTTAAATGACATAGGTGATAAATAAATTGGAAACTTTAACAAATTAATAACTTCTTCAGAAGCATTTTTTAAATAAAAATAGACCTGGCAACTATGTATTTTCATATATAATCTTATTAAATTTCACTTGACTTTGACATATACTTGTCATAATTTATTTGTGTAAGTTTGTATAAGTTCATCATACTTTTTGAAGATGTACACATTCAACGAGTATGCAGATATGTACATGATATTTGGATTCTGCAATGGTAATGCAACTAGTGCCAAAGATGAGTACCAAAGAAGATATCCAAATCGCCAACAGCCCTGCGTAAATACGTTTAGAAAATTAGACCAAAGGCTACGTACTTTTGGGTCGTTCGTTTATAATAACATAGATGGAGGGAGACCTAGGGAACGTCGCACTGTTCACCTAGAAGAACAGATATTGAATGCAGTTCAAGAAGATCCCAATATTAGTACGAGACAAATAGCTCAACAGTTAAATGTCCCCAGTAAAACAACAGTCCATGCAGTATTGAACGAAAATCGAATGCGTCCATTTCATGCAAGAAAAGTTAAACCACTGTATGAAAATGATAACAAGCGTAGACGTATGTTTTGTGACAGGATTTTAGATCAAATTCGGGAAGAACCAAATTTTTTATTTAAAATTCTTTGGAGTGATGAATGTACATTCACTAGAGATAGGGTATTTAATTGTCATAATTATCACTTTTGGGCAGAAGAAAATCCTCGGGTGGTTAGAGAAATTTTCAGTTAACGTCTGGCTGGTATTCTAAATTTACGTGTAATTGGGCCTGTTTATATTCATCAAAGATTAAATGCCTTAAATTATGTAAATATTTTAGAAGAAGTTTTGGAGAATGTTCCACTAAATTTAGTAAACAACATGCTGTACATGCATGATGGTGCACCACCTCATACAGCAAGAATTTCAAGAGAATGGTTGGACGAACATTTTCCAAATAGATGGATTAGGCGCAATGGACCCATACTATGGCCAGCAAGGTCGCCGGATATGAATCCACTTGATTTTTTCGTTTGGGGATTTTTAAAAGAAAAGGTGTATGCAACACCTCCAGTGGACAATGTAGACGTCATGAATAGAATTCGTGTTGCAGTGGAATTAATTACTGAAGAGATGTTGCTCCGAGTAATTAATTCTATCCCACGACGGCTCCAGATCTGCTTAGAAACGGATGGTTATCAATTTGAACATTTACTTTAATCTTTCATTTTTGATGTATACTTCAAATATTAATTTTTGTGGATTTGTTAAATTTATGATTATTATTAAATTAAACACTTATTTGTTCCATTGTTGCCAAATTTACATTTCTTTAAATTGGCTCGTGAGGAGTTATAAGCCACAATACAATATGTTTTTACTTAAATTTTCTGCTTGAAATTAATCAATGAACCACTCTACCTGAAGATTATCACACCTTTTTTGGCCACCTTGTATAATCTTTCGAAAAAAATAAATCCAAAATGGCACCCATAAGAAAAACAAAAGTTGGCTATGGTTCCCGGGTAAATGTTAGAGATATATTGAAATAAAATATCTTACTAGATTCCTCATCTAAACGTGCCTCTATAATGCCAAAGTTTCAAATTTCTAGATTCAATAGTTTTTAAATAAGAAAATAAAAACGAAATTTAAATAAAACAGCTTTTTGCCAATATCTCGAAAACAAAACAACATATTCAAATTTGTTTTCAGATTATTAGTGGGCCTCAAAATTTGCAACTTTGCCCCAATTTAACCGACTCTATCTCTTCAAATAACTGAGATCCCCATGCATTTCCACGAAATACGGACACCCTGTAAGTAATGGGACCAATATTTAGGGCAAAAATTTGGTATCAAAATTTGCCTTAAGAAATGTTATGAAATGAAATGTCTTTATATTACTCGTTTTTAATTTGGCTGGAAAAAATAATATAAAGGCATATGCCCTACATCAACAGCTGACGGTTTATTCTAAAAGTAGTAGTGTAATCAGTGTTTTAATAATAAATATGGTTACTTTGTGAAACAAATAGCGATGTAATGGCAATAAAATGATGAGTTTATTTATTAAAAACTGAAATACAATAAAATATAATAAATATAAAATATTAACACGTAGATTGCCACGCGGCATTCACTTGTGCTGAAGTTGAATTTACGTTTAGGTCCTGCTACCCGAAACAACTTTTAAAGCATCATTGAACTAGTATAACTATATAGACATATAAACTAAGTGGCCTCGAGGTTAAAAAACCTCTCTGTCAGTTCAAATGTTTGCTTTATTATTCTGTTATAATTATTAATATTTGTATAATTGAAACAAAAACTTAAGCAGCGGCCTGAGGTAACATTTTTATTTTTATAAAGAGGGCGATCAACGTGTTAATAGATTGTAAAGTAGAAATCGTTCACCGCATGAAATTGGTTGATTCAATTATTTACTGATAGAGCTCTAAGATGGCAGAAGGTACGTGCCGTGCATCAGAAACTTTTTGTAACAACCAGTTGCTGCACAAATGGTAGTTTAAATAATTGTGTAATGCATTTAAAATCAAAGAATTAAACGCTCTGTAAATACAAACGACAAAAAATGAGATTTATAATTCTGCGGTAAGGGTTATGTTCATGCTAACATGTGATAAAAATACTACATTTCATACAAGAATTTAGTATCACCACATTTTCTATATTAAACGGTTTTAAAAAATTGGATCCAATTTGTTTTGTCTTAAGAATCAGCATCGTATCATATGGCTTTTAGTTATTAATTAGATTTACATGTCAAGATTATCCACTTCTTGTATGCTCAAATAAAATGTTGATGAACTATATGATATATACGATAAATTCAAATTCAAAACTATTTGAATTCGAGAAAATAAGCTTACGCTTCTTATAGTTTGCACACTTTAAACATAATATATAAAATTATACAGGGTCCTGCAACAGTGTGTCGGGCTTTCCTAGCGCCATTCCCGTGAAAACAACAAAAAAATGTTTCGTACAAAAAATTATTGATTTAAAAATATTTATGGCGTAAAATTATTTTAGAGATTGGAGAAAGCAGATGTGGAGACAGAGGGGAAGAGTTCACGGAGGAGGAGGTGGAGAGGGCGTTTAAGGAAGTGAAGAGTGGAAAGGCGGCAGGGAGGGATGGTCTCAAGGCAGAGATGTGGAAGGAGATTGGGGAAAAAGGGAAGAAAAAATTCAAGGAGCTGTTGAATCAGATGTGGAGGGGGGAGGTGAGCTTTCCGGAAGAGTGGAGGGTTGGGATGATGTGTCCGGTGTATAAAGGAGGGGATGAGAAGGAGGCCAGTAGCTATAGGGGGATAACAATAACAAGCATTGGATACAAGCTGGCGATGATGATTGTGAGGAATCGCATGGAGGTGGAGGTGGAGGAAAAGGGGATAATACCGGAGACGCAGGGGGGGTTTAGAAGGGGGAGGGGGACGAGGGAGCAGGTTTTTACCCTGGCGCGAATGGTGGAGAGAGTGATGGAAGAGAAAGGATGTGTGTATGCGGTATTTATGGATCTGAAGGCAGCGTATGACTCGGTGCCGAGGGAGAGTTTGATAGAGTGCTTGAGAAGGAGAGGAGTGAGTGAGGGGATGGTGGAGTGGGTGAGGAGAGTGTATGAGGAGACATGGGTGGTGGCGAAAGTGGGGAAGGAGGTGTCGGGGTGTTTCAGAACGTGGGAGGGTTTGAGGCAGGGGTGCCCGCTGAGCCCGATGCTCTTTAATGTATACATGAGTGAATTGGAAGAGGTGATGAGGAAAGGGCAGGCAGGGGGAGTGGTGATGGGTAAAAGTAAAGTATGGATGTTGGCATATGCGGATGACGTTGTGTTAGTGGCAAGAGAATATGAAGGGATGAAAGAGATGTTGAAGAGAGTGGAGAGGTTTATGGATAGAAGAGGAATGAATGTGAATGTAGTGAAAACGAAGTGGGTGAAGTTTAGAAATAAAGGGAGAGAGGGGAAGGTGAAAGAATTGGAGTGGAAGGGGGTAGTTATTGAGAGGGTGAAAACTTTCAAGTATTTAGGGTTTTGGTTCAAAGGAACGGGAGGGTATGAGGAGCATGTGAGGTGGGTGCAGAGTAAGGCGAGGAAGGCGTGGGGAATGGCGTGGGGCAAGTGGGGGAAGTGGATGGGGAACAATATGACGGTTGCGTGTAAAATATGGGATGCGTGTGTGAGATCGGTGCTAATGTATGGAGTGGAAGTGTGGGGGGCGAAAGGGTACGAGCTGATAGAGAGGGAGCAGATGTGGTTCCTGAAGCGCATGTTGGGGGTGGAGAGGTCCACGCCCAGCTACATAGTGCTTCAGGAGACGAACAGAGAGAGGCTAGAGTGGGAGGCAATGGTGAGGGTGGTGAGGTACGAGATGAGATTGTGGGAAATGGAGGAAGAGAGATTGGTGAAGGATGTATGGGTGACGAGTGTGTGTGGGGGTGAGGGTAGATGGAGGGGGGAGAGGAGGAAAATGTATGAGAGGGTAGGGCTGTCGGAGGCGAAGGTAATGGAATGGCTAGGAAATGGGGTGAAGGTGGATGAGTGGGTGAGGGGGAAAGGGAAGGAGGTGGAAGGGCAAGAAAGGCAAGGGCGTATTGAGAGAAGTGAGTATAATGATATGTATGGGAGGTGGCAGGTGTATGGAAGAGTGCCGAAGTATTTGATAGAGAAGGGATGGGGTAGAGAGGATAGGGTGATTGTGGCAAGGGCGAGGTGTGGATCGGAGGAGAGAGGAAGGAAAGTATGGATGGGGGAAGAATATGGAAGGTGTGTGTTGTGTGGACAGGGGAAGGATACGTGGGGACACTTGGCGGAGGAATGTGAGGGGGTGAAAGAGGAGTGGCTGGGAGCGAAAGGGAATAGAAGGGTAGTGGAGTGGATGAGAGAGGATGGGATCGGGGTAAGGACGTTGGAAAAGCTGGGGAGGGAGAGGGAAAACAGAAGGGAGGGTAAGAGGGATACGGAAATGGAGAAATAACGAATGAATTGTAAATAGTCTGTAAGATGTTGAGATATGCCAATAAAGGTCTTTTTTTTTATTTTTTTTTATTTTCAAACATACAGGGTGTCCCAATTTTGCAGTATAACAAAAATATTTGTTTTCTTTAATGGAACACCCCGTATTTATTCAACTTTTCTAATGACATTTTTCAACCTCTACATTGTTGTCCATTTAGTTTTTTATTATGTTACAGTGTTGCCAATTTACAATTTTTTTCTTCAAGTATCATGCATAAGCAAGCTCAACTTTAAAAAATCGCAGCGATCTCGTTTTTTGAAGGTAAGAATAACTTTTAGCAAATATCTCAGTGTGGTTAATAAGCAACGTTTTATTAATGAGCAATTTAAATTTAGTAGTACAGGGTGTTCAGAGAAACATGCCAAACTTTGCAAATTTCAAAGCGGTATAACCCATTTTTTTAAATGGAATGCTCCCGATTTTATGTCATTATTCGAAAGGTCTATTTCTTCTCTTTAATTTGATGGGGCATATCTTATGTCTAAACCCCATAGTTGTTGAGATATTCAATATTTTTCACAAAAGTATCCATTTAATTACATTTCTATGCACTCTAGTAGGCCATGCTGCGACGAAACAACTGTCAAAATGTAATGTAAGTGTCAGTGTGACATTTGATTATGTCGAAATTCGAAACGTTAATTTGTGATTTGTAAAGTGATTCTTCGTTTCGTGGTAAAAGTAGACAGCATATAATTACAATGAATTTCGAAAAAGACGAACTAGTGCACCAATGAGGAAAACCAATTTTCAGTGCTCTTAACAGCAACTGAGCATCCCAACTTGAGCCAAAAGGACATCTGTGAAGCAGCCAGCATAAGCGAGAGGTCAGTACAACGCATTCTGAAGAAAAATCGATATCATGCATATCATATTCAGTTACATCAAGAACTGAGTAATACTGATTTTCAGTTTCGTTCCGAATTTTGTATCTGGGCAAGACTAAAAATACAGGAGGATCCTGCGTTTTTCCAGTATGTTTTATTCACGGATGAGGCGACGTTCCATAACAGCGGATCTGTCAACCGGCACAATTTTCATTATTATTCAACTGAAAATCCGCATGTTATGAGACAAGTTGATCATCAGCATCGATGGTCATTGAATGTCTGGGGAGGAATTATTGGAAACCATGTGGTAGGTCCACATTTCTTCGAAGGCCATCTAAATGGGCATATGTATTTGCACTTTATGCGAAATGAATTACCCGGGTTATTAGCTCATATACCTCAACATACAAGAAACAGGCTGTGGTTTCAACAAGACGGGGCACCTGCGCACTTCTCGCGAGATGTGAGGACATTTCTTGATGGTATTTTCCCCAACCAATGGATTGGTAGGAATGGAGCCACTAGATAGCCTGCTAGATCTCCGGATCTAACAAAAATTGTTTTTTTCTCGTGGGGATATGTAAAAGAAATTGTTTATAAGGAAGCACCAACAACCCCAATAAATATGCAGCAACGAATTGTTAGTAAGTAAGTTAGTAAGTATTTCACCTGAAATGTTAGGAAGAGTGAATAGGTCTTTTCAGCGGCGAATTAATTTGTGCCTAAATGAAAATGGAAAACATTTTGAACATTTACTGTAGTATCGTTTCTCTTTTGTATTAATAATTTTGAAGTATTATCTGTATTTATTCATCTCCCATTGACTTTTACTTACATTTTGACAGTTGTTTCGTCTCAGCATGGCCTACTAGAGTGCATAGAAATGTAATTAAATGGATACTTTTGTGAAAAATATTGAATATCTCAACAACTATGGGGTTTAGACATAAGATATGCCCCATCAAATTAAAGAGAAGAAATAGACCTTTCGAATAATGGCATAAAATAGGGAGCATTCCATTTAAAAAAAATGGGTTATACCGCTTTGAAATTTGCAAAGTTTGGCATGTTTCTCTGAACTAAACTAAATTTAAATTGCTCATTAATAAAACGTTGCTTATTAACCACACTGAGATATTTGCTAAAAGTTATTCTTACCTTAAAAAAACGAAGTCGCTACGATTTTTTAAAGTTGAGCTTGCTTATGCATGATACTTGGAGAAAAAAATTGTAAATTGGCAACACTGTAACATAATAAAAAACTAAATGGATAAGAATGTAGAGGTTGAAAAATGTCATTAGAAAAGTTGAATAAATACAGGGTGTTCCATTAAAAAAAACAAATATTTTTGTTATACCGCAAAATTGGGACACCCTGTATGTTTGAAAATAATTTTACGCCATAAAGATTTTTAAATCAATAACTTTTTGTACAAAACATTTTTTGTTTTTTTCACGGGAAAGGCGCTAGGAAAGCCCGACGCACTGTTGCAGGACCCTGTATATATGATATATAGTTTATAAAAATGCATATTGTTTTGTAGTTTGCAGTCAAAATACATATAATTGTCAAATGAAAAACATTCTCTAACTTTGTTTGTATAACTTAAAGTCTCAGTTAAACAAACAAAGTTAGAAAATGTTTTTCAAGTGACTATAGTTTTGACAACTTCAACTTGTCATTTTCAAACTAGAACTCTTCTAGTTCGAAAATGATAAGTTAAAGCTATCAAAACTATGGTCACTTAATAAAGTCTCAGTTATACAAAGTTAAAATGTGTTTCATTTGTGAATTATGATGTATAACGAAGTAGAAGCCTCCACCGTTAACAGCATATAAATCTGTGTAAAAATAAAATAATTAATGTTGATTAAGTTCAACTCACCCAGTCTTTAAATATGAAACCCATAATACCAGCAGTCATCTCAAACAGTAGTAAAACAGCCAAAAAGAGAGCATACTATAAACACAAAAAAATTCACAAGATAATTATCACCAACACACCTCATTATTTCTTTATTACTCACAGTTGCCAATAGACAGGTATTTTCTCTGAGAGCTCCCACGCAGCCGGTGAAGCCAATTATGAATGTAAGAGTACCTAATTTCCAAAGACAGACACAATTAATGGAAACAAATTGAGGATTCCAGGTAATAATAACAGTTAACAATGAGTAATAAAAAAAGAATTGATTAATATATTTTCCTTTTAAGTAACTGTTCATGAATAATGATGCATTTTCTCGGAACAAACGGGTTATACAGAAATATTGATTAGTTTTTGCAGACTGTAAAAATAAATGAATTATAAAGTGTGTCATAGTAATAAATGTTGTATGATCTTTAACTCATATTGTATGTATATAGTTAAGAACGAATTATTGATTTTTTCTTCTTTGTATAAATGAGCAGAGCTGGGACGAATCCTCGTAAAAGGGATTCGAATCACGAATCCGAATCACCTAATATGATTCGAATCATGAATACTCGAATAAAGGATTCGTAAGAGATAAGTATGATTCGAATCAAAGATTTGAATCCTGGTTTTTCGAATCACGAATACAAATCCTTTAAGAATAAATTTGATTTTTTTTTTTTTTTCAACAATTGATATATAAATATCGTTACCAGTTGTTTTAACAAAAATATTTAAAACCTAATTATTTATTATTAACACTGAACATCGTTAGTAACAGACTAAACATCTGATTCCCTGTTACTCTGATTAAAGATGTATTTGTGTGTTTCTGAACTTCACTTCAAATCAGTGTTTTGTACGCGTGGCGCATAAAGTAAAATTTCGAGTTTAGAAAAGCCCGAAAATTTGTCTCGGGTCGCTGCGCGACCCGAGACAAATTTTCAGGGGGCTTTTCTAAACTCGAAATTTTACTTCATGCTTAGTCTGGGAGTAGAAAACACTCGTTTAAAGCTTCAAATTGAACTCTATTATAAAATCGACGAATGCCTGAGAAATACGCAGATAAAAAATTCACTGAGTATCATTAAAACAAATTGACCAAAACACTAACAAAAAAGCCATATGACATTTATTAAATTTGTCAAAATCAGCAGGCAAATTACAAAACACATACAAATTTATAAAATTAACTTAAATATTTAACAAAAACAATGAAAACAATTTAACAAAATGGAGGTTTCCCACAGAAGAAATTTATATTAAAATGCCAGGGAAAAAATCTTGAATCAGGGAAATGTCGGAAAGATTTAACATTTCAGATTGTGGCTACCATGTCAGTTTAACTACAAATAATATTAAACAAAATTTTGAAAACTAGATTATTATCTTTAAAATCATTTTTAGTCATTTATTATTCTTATCAAAGCATTCAGTTTAAAGTTTCGAACGAGCGTTTCCACTCCCTGTGGGTCTCTTTGAAATTTCGCATTCACCACAACAAACCACAAACCTTACAAGTCTTGAAAACCAACATTGAAGAAGAAATCACCAATTTGGGGCCAAATGTTTTACGAACAACAATTCAAAATGCTGTAAAACGAGCACAATCTACATCAACCCAGGAGATGGTCATTTGACCGATACCATTTTTTTAACTTTGTATTATCAATTTTACACCTTTAAATTAACTTTCAGTCAAAACATTGCCCATTTGTTTCATTTCTAATAAAATGGCAGCCAATTCATAGTATGATATTACTTTTGCCCCACCTTATATTACATGAGGCAAAACATTTATATCTTAAGAAATGTTAATTTTTGTTTTTAACATAGATTTACTATGTTTGTTTACGCACGAAGTAAAATATAGAGTTTAGAAAATTCTGAAAATTTGGTTTAGTTGCGTAGCGAAACGGATAAAACACTGAAATATTGTGAAATTGAAAATATACT
This sequence comes from Philonthus cognatus, assembly GCA_932526585.2. Taxonomy (NCBI): domain Eukaryota; kingdom Metazoa; phylum Arthropoda; class Insecta; order Coleoptera; family Staphylinidae; genus Philonthus; species Philonthus cognatus. The sequence goes on along the minus strand of OW052245.1, from coordinate 32,989,061 downwards.
GGTTTTTACTTATTATTATATTCGAATGCTTTTATATGGATTCAAATCACCCACATTTGGATTCGAATACAAATCCTCTTAAAAAAATGTAACGAATCCGGATCACGAATCCAGTTGAACTAAAGTATTCGAATGCCTCTTTTGAATCCTCTAAAAGGATTCGAATCCTGAATGATTCGAATCCTGCCCAGCTCTGTACATGAGAATCAGTTTTATTAAATAACATAAAATCTGAAGTGCAGTTCAAAATAACTAATGTAACAGAAAATGTCACTATAATATTTGTTTTTATCAAGAACTACTCCTTTCTGAAACTTCTTAAAACGACAAGAAAATGATACGATAAGGTTCTTATCTTGAAATAATATTACAAGACGTGGTTAAATCAAATCTTAAGAACTCTCAATTATTAGTGTTATATTTTATTTTTAAATATAGCATTTTACTCCCTGTTTAAGCATGAAGTACAATTTTGTGTACAGAAAAGCCTGAAAATTTAGATTTGAAGCGGAGCGAAGTGCAGCGCCCAAATTCAAATTTTCAGAGATATTTGAATATTCGAATATTGAAATACTTGAATATTCGACTATTTAAATATCAAAATATTTTAAAAATTAGGATATTTGAACAATTTAAGTATTTGAATATATTTTTTACTAAATATTAGAATGCTTTAATTTGAAAAATTCCCAGCCTTATTATAAATCATTATGTATTTGTCAAGTCAAAATTATTATTGTAATATTTTGTACCTATACACATCAGTATAAACGCTGGATCGAGTGCGATGTTGGCAACTTTGGAAATGTTGTTAAAGATGTCTTTCTCTGTCCACGCCCAGACTCCGATTGTTAATATCCCGAGACCCAGCCACTGAAATCATAATTTTCAAAATTACTCAATTGTCAAGAAAATAATGTTGCAAAAATATTAAATATAACTTATACAATAAATAACAATTCAACGACGAAAAATTGTATATTCGGTTTAGTATTAGTGTTATTTTGCACGCAACTGCAAAGTTTTACAATAATTGGTGGTAATGTAACCTAAAAAAATCATATTCTAAGCGATGTAGAGGGTGATTCAGTTTGGTGTTCCACCCCTTGTAACTTTTTTATTTTAAGAGTAAAGTGTACAAACCATATATATTTGTAAACGGCAAAAAATTCTCTATTTAATCGTGTTACTGAATTAATAATACGGTGACAACTGTCAAAGTAGCGAGAGTGAACTTTTTTTTTCAAATGACACCATACCTATTTTTTGTTTAATTCAGATAGAGGGCACTTTCCTGAATTTGAATATTCTTCGCAACTATACACTTAGATAACAAAAAAATTACAAAAAAATCATATGTGGCTACAAAAATTATGACAAATGAAACAAACTATTTCATTAAGTATTATTTAAGAAATCGAAACATTCTATTAATAAAAAAATAGCCACAAATGAAGATAAAAAAGTGGACATTTTGGTAAATCCTCATATTTCTATTGTATAGACATATGATTTTTTTATAAAATAAACCGATTAATTAATTTTTTTATTATCTAAGCGTATAGTTCTGATAAATATGCGGATGTAGGAAAGTGCCCTCTATCTAAATTGAACAAAAAATAAGTATGGGGTTATTTGAGAAAAAAAAGTTGACTATCGCTACTTTAACAGTTGTCATGGTATTGTCAATCTGGTGATGCCATTAGTTATAGAATTTCCTGCCGTTTACAAATATATAGTTTCTTAAACTTTACTATCAAAATAAAAAAGTTAGAAGTAGGTGGAACACCAAACTGAATCATCCTGTATATCATCAGATATTAATCACAATATTTATCATGATATATATCGATATTTATAAACTACGATATATATTATGGAGTAACCTAAAACATCATATTGTAAGTGATATATGTTATCAGATATATATCACAATATTTAGCATGTTATATATCGATATTTATTAACTACAATATATATCATGGATATTTATGCAATCCACAAAACCATTAAAATGGGCGTCACCAGATATTTATGTAAGTATCAAAATATTGGATATATATATATATCGATATTTATCCGAAATAAATCAACGTCTTGATAATTATTCGTGTTCATAATTATTAACATTTATTTTATTTATTAATTAAACAGGGAGTTTTTTATTTAAGTATACATGTTCCAATTACAGAGTATGTGCTGTAAATCGTCAAATATTGGTATTTTTTTTTTAAAGAGAGTTTAATTTGAAGGATTAAACAAGTGTTGTCCACTCCCAGACTAAGCATGATGTAAAATTTCGAGTATAGAAAAGCCTGTACGTTTGGATTTGGATGCGTAGCGTCCACATCCAAATTCAGGCTTTTCTAAACTCAAAATTTTACGTCACACGTCTAAAACACTGACATTTTGTGAAATTTACAATATGCTACTAGAGATGTATATTTTGAACTTCAATTAAAATCAGCGTTAAAGAAGCTTGGTGCATGAAGTAAAATTTCGAGTTTAGAAAATCCTCAATTTGGATTTGGATGCGTAGCAAACGTTCAGGCTCGAAACTCGAAATTTTACTTTATGCTTAATCTCTGAGTGGAAAACACTCGAATAAAGCTTTACTCTTTTAAAAGAAAGACCAATATTTGAAGATATACAGCATATACATTGTAATTGACACATGTATACTTAAATGAAAAACTTCCTTACTAAATAATATAAATATTAATAATGATAAACAAGAATAATTATCAAGAAGTTGATATATATTCGATAAATATTAACATATACCCGATATTTTGATATCTATATAAATATCACCATACTTCTGAACCAGGAGAAGTTGATGAAAAGGAATAATTATCAAGAAGTTGATTATATCGGATAAATATCGATGTATAACCGCTAAATTAACTGCTAAAATATTTATACAGGGCTTTCATTAATTCCCGAACCCCACGTGACTAAATTTAAAATTGCCGCGTAAATTATTGTATTTGTACGTTGGAGGCTTTGAAAAAAGTAACCAAACGTTACTAAAGTCAAATTTGACATAAACGTTTATGCGCGGTGCATCGTTAAACCAAACCTTTGAGATCTTACAAGATTCGCCCGGAATTTTCAGGTAAGCAAAAATTGTTTAATTTATCTGAAACATTGAGTTTTATTTCTATTTATTTTGCAGAGTCAATTTGCTAGGATAAGCAAATACTGCGAAAATGGTATTTACAAAGGAGCAAGACGCGTTTATTTTGATGGCACATTTTCGTAGTGCTTAATATTAATATTAATATTTTCAGTCGTCATAAAAATACGCCGGCGAATAAATATTTTTAAATCTAGGGAATTTTTGTGTGAGCCATACCACCTTGTACATTTGGTTGCCTATTATTTTTGGTCACGTGGGGTTCGGGAATTAATGAAAGCCCGGTATAAATATCATCATATTTCTTAACGCTAATTCTAAGTGAACATTTCTTAACGAACCATTTGTCTTGTTAATAGAACTTAGTAAATAGTTTTAAGACTAATGTCATGCTTAAATGAACATTTCTTAACGAGCTATTTGTCTTATTAATAATAAAACTTGGTTAATAAAATTAAAAAAAAAAACTGTTTATACATAGATACCAATATGAGGATAATGAATAAGTACATTATTGTTTAATATGTAATAGTATTTAGTTACTAAATGTGTATATCAACAATTAACCTGATTTTCTACTTTTATATACAAAACTATTTAACTTCATTATATCAGAATTAAATGTAATTATGTGTATGCGTCTTATCGAAAAATGTGTGTTATTAATAGAGCTTAGTTAAGAGTTTTAAGACTAATGTCATGCTTAATAAAGTTAAAAAAACTGTTTATACATAGATACTAACACGAGGTTAATTATTAAGTACAGTATTACTTAATACGTAATAGTATTTAGTTGCTAAATGTGTATATCAACAATTAACCTGATTTTCCACTCTTATACACAAAACTATTTAACTTCATTATATCAGAATTAAATGTAATTACATGTGTGTGTCTCTATATGTAATAGTTATGTCATGCGTATTTTGTAATTTATGAAAGCTCGCTAATTACTCTAAGCCATTCCTGGCAATCGGTTTGTAAACAATGGGATTATTTAAAGTAGTTTGAAATGTTTACCCGAAAATCGTTTATTGTTTCGGTTTCAGTGTGTAAGAACTGAATAATTGTTTAATTGCTGCGTTTCCTCTGTATTGTTTTACATCCTCTAGTTTGTTCTGTTCTGATAATTTAAAATGATTTTAGGTTGTTATTTATTAAAACATACAATTTTTAAGTATTAATAAATTGATTGTCATGTATGTTAAAATTTAGCTTCTGGAGGTAAATGATTTCCAATTCAAATTTTATACTCTTTTCAATGGTAAAAACCAATGGGCCTGTTTAGCAGAGACAATAGTTGGGAGTTTACTGTAAATGTTGAACATTTTGATGAACGGGCCCATTGTGGCTCCCTTAATAGCCATATGATACGATACTAATTATTGATAAAAAATGTAACAGCAAACACTTGTTGTATAATTCAATGTCCGTCGGGGTATTAGCCCGGGAAGTAGTTGTTTCAATGAGTGTTTGATATAGTCTTTGTAAGACTAACTTGTTGTAGATTGCGAAAAGAATCGCTCTTTTAATGTTTTACTAATTATTGAGACAAAATATTGGATCCGATTTCGTATACAGAAAATGTGATTATATTAAATTCTGGTACGAAATGTTCTATTTTCATCGCATTTAAGCATGAAGACCTGCATTTAATTCAAGTCAGTTTATATACATAACCTCAACGGCATAAATATAAATCTCCTTTCTGGTCATTTGTGTTTACATCGAATTAAATTATTTGGCTTAAAAAGTAGTAGATGATTATTTAAACTGCCTCGCTGTGTAACAACTGGTTATTGTAACAAAACGTTTATGATGCAGGACCCCAATGTTGCTGCCATCTAATAGCGCCATCAGTAAACTGCCATCTAATAGCACCTTCAGTAGACTGCCATCTAATAGCGTCATCACTAATCTTTACCATCCATTCATATTTTGTATTTGTTATATTTGATTGCATTTCAGTTATTATTAAATAAATTCTTTGTTTTGTTGCTTACATTACTATATTATTATATTTTTGTTAATTATATTTTTATACATTTATTTATTTTATATGAATTCATTTTATATCTGTTTATTTATTAGTTTGTAAATTGATTAGTTGATTGATTAATGAATTGTGGATTGATTGATTAGTTAATTAATTCATTTATTGTAACTTGAAGGTGGGAATGAGCACGTTTCATATTGTCACGTTTCTGAACTATTTGGGACTGAAATCCAATATATCTGGAAACATTTTTGTAGTGGTATGAGTTTGAATTTTGTTATAATTTTATTTTGTCAATTCATTGCATTATAAAATGTAAATCTGTTATTGTATTATAAAATTTAAGATTCTGTTAATAAATTAAATTAAATATGTATCGCACAGAAAGTATATTTATTATTAAAACACTGACTACTCTACTAATTTTAAAATTACCGGTCAGCTGTATATGTAGTGCTCATATTATATTTTTCAGTCAAATTGGGATCGTGTAATACAGGGACATTTTATTTCATAACAAGATTTTAATACAAAATTTTTGTCTCAATAATATGTTCCATGTCATAGGGACCTAAGAAACGTTGAACTTTAATGTCGTATCTTGAAAATGAAAATAGGACACCCTGTATAAAATCTGCAAAATCTGCCAGTTTTGTTTCGTTTGTTTCCCGGATATTATTTGGGGTACATTTAAAATTTCAGCTCGTTATCTTTATAATTGACAAAGTTATAACAAAAAGAAACTTTTGTTGATTTTCATTTTTTTATCTTGAAAACAAATGACACTAGATGAAATTTGCTAAGGCAGATTTATTTTGTATTAAAAAAGGAAACTTTTAACTATTTTAACCGTCTCAGTATCTCTAATAATAAATCCATAAATTAAAATAACTTCATACCTATGGCAGAGTAAATATACATATTAAATGTTGATATTATAATTCTCTACAACTTTTATTTGAAAGACATAATATGGTGAATTTGGAATTTAATTAAGTTTCTTCGAGAACATCTGGTATTCTTTAAAAACCATCAGAAAGGAATGCCATTGATTTTTTATGTATATTTTGCGAATGCAACAAAAGTCAATAGACATTTAAAAAATCGTAAAGAATCGACTTGGTTTTCTACACTAATACTAAGTAAACACAATATTTCTCAAGATCAATTAATTATTGATAAATCACATTGAATTACACTTTCTACATTAAATTTAATTAATGGCATTCCTGCTAATAATATTAACTAGCAATTATTAAGTATTTGAAATATTAATTATATTTATGTATATGAAGGTTTTCTTACCCAAAACAAAACGTTAAATCCAAATATCATATACTTCAAGCACCCACTGACTTCACTAGTCTCCCTCCGATATTTCCTCGTAGTGGGTACTTTGGGCATATTCACAGCTGCCATATCCACACCGACCAAGAACCCCCCAAAGAAGAAGAAATATTCCTCCACTGTTAACACTGCGGTGAGATCATTGTTCATACACCAAATATGTCCTTGGTTGGCTCACTTGTGAGGGGGTACGGGTGTATGTTGGAATGGCCTGTTTCAGAGAAGCATATTAGTCGGTGGAATTTATTGGAATTGGATTTGGAGATAAGTGGCACGGACAGGTAGAAAGTAGTGTGTGTGTACAATATGTTTTTGTGACAAATACTGAATACTAGGTAGACCAAACAGTGAACAGCTGAGAGAGGAGTGGGGAATCCAGGGTCGGTAATGCAGGTTCTTGCGTGTTCTTGTGTGGGTGTCCTCCAGAAGGTGCTGCTTCCTAGCATTTAATTTATCAACTACTGCCTTAAAATAAATTCAAATTATTCAATATTCGAAAGAATAATTTGCTTATTTCGAATCATTGTACATGAATACGTTTTCTAGATTACCAACACTTTGTTTTTAGATACAGAGAGTTTTTCTTTTAAGTATACATATCTCAATATACTGTATAAGTAAATCTTCAGATATTCGTTGTTTTTAAAAATATTGCAAATTAAACATTCAAACGAGTGTTTTCCACTCTCAGATTAAGCATGAAGTCAAATTTCGTGTTAGAAAAGCCTAAAAATTTGTTTTTTCGGGCGTTTCTAAACTCGAAATTCGAGTCAAATTTCGAGTTAGAAAAGTTTAAAAATTTCGTTTTTCAGGCTTTTCTAAACTCGAAATTTTACTTCATGCGCCACGCGTACGAAACACTGATAGGATGTGATGTTCAGAATACACGTTTATAGCATACTGCTTTAGTAGAATATTTAAAATTTCACCTAAAATCAATGTTCTATACGCGTGGCGCATGAAGTAAAATTTCGAGTTTAGAGAAGCCTGAAAATTTGGTTTGGTCGCGTAGCGCTACGCGCTTTACGACCAAACCCAATTTTCACGCTTTTCTAAACTCGAAATTTTACTTTATGCTTAATCTGGGAGTGGAAAACACTCGTTTAAGACTTCAAATTAAACTATTTTAAAAATCAAATGAAAAATTACAACTCATGCATACATCCCACTGAGCAAAAACCAAACAAATAACGTTATATCAACATTGTAACAACATTAAACGTTGAATTAATATTGTTGATGAAACATTACGTCAATGTGTTTGCTCAGTGGGATGTATGTATATTTAAAAGAAAAATTCCCACTATATTAGTCAGAAAGGTATTCAAACAATGCAGGTTCTTGCGTGTTCTTGTGTGGGCTCCTCCAGAACGTGCCACCTAACATCGATTACATTAACTATTGCTTCAAAATTGAATTCTAATTATTTAATTTACGAATGAATAATTCGCTGACTTGAAATTATTGTACATAAATACGTTTTCTAGATTACTATTACTTTATTTTCAGGTATCTTGATTAGAAAGGTATTCAAACAATTTGTAATTTATTTAAAAATTATAGAAACTAGGTACATTTTTAACAAATCTTTGATTTGATTTTGATTCACTATTCTTTATAAAAATAATATTAAAAACACTTTGTTGTACCATTTTAATTTTAACTTTTACAGTAACTATAGTTTCGACTGTAAGCTAGTACATTGTTTTTATATTACAGCATCAAAGAGGGTATAATACATTATGTCGGTATGGCCATTAATGTGGGAAATTTCCGGATTAGCTTTAATTTTGAGTATTTTTAACAATTTCTATTTTTAGTTTATCAATGCCCACTGAGCAAATACATTTAAGTAATGTTTTATCAACATTAAAACAACATTTAATGTTGTTATAATGTTGATAAAACGTTATTTGTTTGTTTTTTGCTAAATGGGCGATTTAAAACATGTCGAGAATTTTTATTCAAGTAAAGTACCATAAATACGAATGACAGACAAAAATTAATATATACTTCCAGACAGCGACGGCTCGCAGCCTAACTTCAGGGTAGGTCAGAGACCCAAGGTAATATGTATCCGTTATTGAAAGGTGACTTCGTTGTGCAATTCTTTGTATTTATAAATCCCAACCTCAAATTTTGTATTCCTTGGCGCTGTGGCCGACGCTGAAGTTAGGCTGCGAGCCGTCGCTGCTTCCAGAGCTCTTTTTTAGAGCAAATTTTATCTGCCCAATCAAAATTTGTTTTCGAGTTATAGGTAAAAACTCAAAATTTGGCCATTTTGAAATATTGAAATAACTTCTATATTTAAAATTATATTGACATGCGGTTCTTGTGGCACTTTTTTTAGTAGAATATGTTAATCATTTTAGATTTTGTCTTAAGTTTAATCCTTGTGAGATATGACATAAAGTTGTGTTATTTTAAATACAAATCATAGTTTGCATTAACTTCAGTAGATTGCATTTTTTGTAAGCTTTCCAAAAGTTTCGTCAGCGTCTTCTATTTAAAAAAGTGCATACGAAAGTTGATGTTTTTACAGCATGTCAATATCTTTTTAAATAAAGAAGTTATTTCATTCATAAAAATGGTACTTTACTTGAAAGTACCATCGAAAATGCTGCTCCCTGTTCATATCCTAATAATTACAGTATTTGTTAAATTTACAAGAATTCGTTGTTTTTATAAATCAGTTAAATTTAAAACAGGGCTGTACAACCTATTACCTTTAATAAATGAAGAGTAAAAAAGGGTTTACATACATACAGTTCCCCCAAACGTTTATTATTAACAATTAAAATCGTCGATGACAGAAAAAATATCAGATTCGTGTTATTCTGATTAAAGATGTACAGTTGCGAGAGAAAATAGCTAGTACATTTAGCTATGTTTCACGCGCGGAAATCCTCACATGACGTCAAAATCAAAGTCATTACTGTATAAGGTCGACTCGGTTTAAACTGAGACAGTCTTGTATAAGGTTGTCTTCATTTAAACGAGTGTTTTCCACTCCCACACTAAGCATGAAGTAAAATTTCGAGTTTAGAAAAGGGCTTTTCTAAACTCGAAATTTTACTTCATGCGCCACGCGTATAAAACAGTGATTTAACAAGAAATTTAAAAACACACTAAAGACATTTTTCATCTTAATCCTCACAATTAATTCGAATTATTTTTGACGATTCAAATCCTTTTGTAAGTGTTTGAATCCTTTTATAAATATTCGAATCATTTTATAAATATTCGAATTCTTTCATAAGGATTCGAATCCTCTATATGGATTCGAATCACCCACATTTAGATTCGAATACGAATCCTCTTAAAAAAATGTAACAAGTCCGGATCACGAATCCAGTTGAACTAAAGTATTCGAATGCCTCTTTTGAATCCTCTAAAAGGATTCGAATCCAGAATTCGAATCCTGAATGATTGAATGATCCCCTGCAGGGAAAATGTAACGACAGAAACTGCACTGACAGTTGTGACGACGTAGCGCTTGCATTAATCTTCATAATCTGAAAATCTACGGCTGGCCGATTTTGCGGATACGAAGTTGCTTAGTAAACATATATTAGGACAAAGACAAGCCTGGAGGAAATACTGTGAGGACATAGAGTCCACCAACACTGCCGCCAGACTCAAGAATGTACTCTCCAAGGACCCCTACTACCTTGGGAGCATAAATAAAGAAGGTGGAGAACTAACATCAAACGAAAAGGAGACCCTCCAACAAATGCTACAAACGCACTTCCCCGGGTGCGAAACACCAGAGCTGGGCAGGATTCGAATCATTCAGGATTCGAATCCTGGATTCGAATCCTTTTAGAGGATTCAAAAGAGGCATTCGAATACTTTAGTTCAACTGGATTCGTGATCCGGATTCGTTACATATTTTAAGAAGATTCGTATTCGAATCCAAATGTGGATGATTCGAATCCTTATGAAAGGATTCGATTATTTATAAAAGGATTCGAATACTTACAAAAGTAAATGCCGAAAAAATGTAACATTTTAGATTGTGGCTACCAAGTCAGTTTTACTTCAAATAATATTAAACAAATTTTGAAAACTAGATTATTATCTTTAAAAACATTTTCAGTCATTTAATGTTCTTATCAAAGCGTTCAGTTTCTACTCCCAGACTAAGCATGAAGTAAAATTTCGAGTTTAGAAAAGACTAGAAAATTTGTCTCGGGGCTTTTCTAAACTCGAAATTTTACTTCATGCTTAGTCTGGGAGTAGAAACTGAACGCTTTGATAAGAACATTAAATGACTGAAAATGTTTTTAAAGATAATAATCTAGTTTTCAAAATTTGTTTAATATTATTTGAAGTAAAACTGACTTGGTAGCCACAATCTAAAATGTTACATTTTTTCGGCATTTCCCTGATTTAAGATTTTTTTCCCTGACCTTTTAATATAACTTTCTTCTGTGGGAAACCCGCAGTTTGCTATATTGTATTAATTTTTTTGTCAATATTTAAGTTAATTTTATAAATATTTACGTGTTTTGTAATTTGCCTGCTGATTTTGACTAATTTAATATCATATGGCGTTTTTGTTAGTGTTTTGATTAATTTGAATACAATTCTTTGACTTTTCTCTGACTTTCTCGGTTTTAATGATATTCAGAGAATTTTTTATTTACGTAATTTTCAGGCATTCGTCGATTTTATAATAGAGTTTAATTTGAAGTTTTAAACGGGTGTTTCCACTCTCAGACTAAGCATGAAGTAAAATTTCGAGTTTAGAAAAGCCCCGTGAAAATTTGTCGAGGGTCGCGCAGCGACCCGAGACAAATTTCCGGGCTTTTCTAAACTCGAAATTTTACGTCATGCGCCACGCGTACTAAACACTGATTTTAAGTGAAGTTTAAAAACACACAAATACATCTTTAATCAGAGTAATAGGGAATCAGATATTTAGTTTGTTATCAACGATGTTCAGCGTTAATAATAAATAATTAGGTTTTAAATATTTTTAGTAAAACAACTGGTAACGATATTTATATATTAATGGTTTCAAAAAAATAATAAAATCAAATTTATTCTTAACGGATTTGTATTCGTGATTCGAAACAGAATTCGAATCTTTGATTCGAATCATATTTATCTCTTGAGAATCCTTTATTCGAGTATTCGTGATTCGAATCATATTAGGTGATTCGGATTAGTGATTCGAATCCTTTTTACGAGGATTCGTCCCAGCTCTGCGAAACACTATACGTCGATACACACGATGTCGAGCAAAACTCAACCGAGCCGAACGACGAGGATAAGAAACACTTTGATTTTTCAAATTCTCAATCAAATTGACAAATCTGCGTAAATGTCCAACGAAATTTATTTAACATCGACATGCCTAAACTGACTGAAACGCAAAAAGCGATAATAACGACCCGTTTGGAGACGGTATTAGTATTAGAGACATTTCTAATCATGTGCATGTCAACAAAATCATCGTCTTGTTTTACAAGAAAATAAAATACGATATTTTTGAAGAGGCTTGAACTCCCTGCTGTACTAGTTTTTTTTTCTCTCGCAACTGTACATACTTATGTTAACTTTAAATCATTGTTTAATACGCCTGGCGCAGGAAGTCAAATTTCGAGTTTAAAAAAGCCTGATAATTTGGTTTGGTGGAGTGACCAAACCAAATGTTTAGGCTTTTCCAAATTTGAAATTTTACTTCAAGTTTAATCAAGGAGTGGAAGACACTCGATAAAAGTGAGAGATTATATGTTATTGACTTTCCATGTATTTAATGACATTTACTAGTAAAACAACGTTATTGAGATTTGCCTGAAAATTATTGGTAAACCAGTTTAGAATCAAAAGTTCCAGTGATTGAAATAGTCAGTTAATTTAATAATAAAAATAAAAGTATACAGGGAATATTTATTTTAAGTATACATATCCCAAATATATGTTGAAATCTGTTGTAATTCATTCCTTTTTCGAAAGAGTTCAATTTGAAGGTATAAACGAGTGTTTTCCACTCCCAGGTTAAGCATGAAGTAAAATTTCGAGTTTAGAAATGCCTGAAAATTTGGTTTGGTCGCGGCTATCCAAATTTTCAGGCTTTTCTAAACTCGAAATTTTACTTCATGCGCCACGCGTATCAAACACCGACTTCAAGTGAAGTTTATATGTTCACAATGTTTCAGTGTTTTGAGTGTTTAATACGCCTGTCGCATGAAGTAAAATTTCGAGTTAAGAAGAGCCTGAAACTTTGGGTTGGTCTCTCCGCTTCGCTACGCGACCAAACCAAATTTTCAGGCTTTACTAAACTCGAAATTTTACTTCATGTTTAGTCTGGGATTGGTAAATACTTGTTTAAAGCTTTTAATTTAACTCTTTTATATATAAATACTATGTATTGTGGTCTTTTATGGAAATAAATTATGTTTATGTCTAAGACGTTTACTACTAACTCGTTAAATTTTGATAAAACCGTCAAACAGACTTCAAATTCAAATAAGAAAGCATTGGAATATAAAACACTCACGACGGAAAAATATATAACTTTGTTTCATTTTAAAATTGGTATATAATATTCAGTATTTGACTTAATTCGCAGAACATGATAAGAAATAAATTACTTCATTTTGATTTTAAATAAAATTAAGTCGACAAATTCGAAATGAAAATGACTGTATCCAAAAACACCCAAAACGTTAGATCTGATTAAAATCGGCAATGCCTAAAAATTAATAGATAAAATGTTAAAATTCACAGCGTATACATCGGGATATAAAGGGTTTCCCAAAATTAATGCAAGATTTGAATTAAATGGAAAACACAGTTTTTAGTCTTTAGATTGATATTTTTTATTAAATCATAAAGTACATAGGATAGGGTTACTTATATATATTATATATAGTTTATTTACGGATTTTACAATACAAAATTTGAATCAAACTGGTAATAGATCCTAAAACAAGTAAGATTACAATAAATATACACAAAATAACGCACAAAACATATTAAAATATTACAGAAAAGATACATCAATATTTCTCTTACACACTACAAAGTTATTTAAATTAAAAATATAGTTCCTTAATTTCGTAAGAGTGATATTAAAAAAATCGACAGAGACAGCGTTACAATTATAAAGCAAACGCGCTGTTCCGAACTGTTTGGCGTACTCAGTTCTTTTTGTGGGCACAGAGAACATATAACAGTTTCTTAAAGTCCTAGAAGGTACGTGTAAACTAATACTATTAAGTAGCACGGGTGAATTAATGTGTCCATTTATAAGTTTGTACACAAAAATAACATCAGAACTATATCGTCTGTGCTCTAAAGTGTGCAAATTGAGTGCTACTAATATGTTGCTGTAGCTATCTATGAATCCAAATTTGAAACGTAAATAGCTTAAGAATTTACGCTGAACTCTTTCGATTATATTAAAATCGATGGCGGTATAAGGACTCCTAAACAAAGAACAATATTCTAGATGGGGTCGTACTAATGCTACATAAAGTTTGATCACTGTAAAGGGGTTTTCAAACTCTATGCAGTTTCATTTTAAAAAACCTAGCATTTGAAACGCTTTTCAATAACACATCGGGCAAATGGCTTCCACGGCTTTGCTGGCACATACACCTTTTGTCGAAATTTTCCATGACCATTCTGCATAAATGTGGCAGAATTTCGTTGATGCGGCGTCTAATTTCCTCCTATAATGCACGGATGGCTGTGGGCTTGTTGACATAGGCCGTTGACTTCAAATAACTCGATAAAAAGAAATCTAATGGTGTTAAATCACACCATCTAGGGGGACCAATTCTGATTACCGAAACGAGAGAGTACACGACCAGAAAATGTCTCGTCGAGAAATTGAGTTATTTCGCGGGCGGTATGGCATGTAGCACCGTCTTGTTGAAACCACATCATCAATATCATCCAATTTCGGCAGAAAAAATTGTGTTATCATGTCGCGATATCGAGCACCTGCTTGACCAGCCTCATTTTCAAAAAAGTATGGTTTAATGATACCTCCAGCCCAAAATCCGCACCAAACAGTGACACGTTGTGGATGCATTGGTTTTTCTTCAATCACATGTGGGTTTTCCGAACCCCAAACACAGAAATTTTGGCGATTAACAAAGCCATCAAGGTGAAAATTTGCTTCATCGCTTAGAATGATTTTGCTCGAAAAATCAGCATCTACTTGTTGATGTTCAATAATCCATTCAACGAACTTTCTTCTCTGTGCATTGTCATTAGGCTTCAGTTGTTGTATTAATTGAATTTTGTACGCACGCAGACACATATTTTGTGAGCATATGCTGTAGAGAGCTTCTTGAAATTTGCAATTCTTGTTCACGACGCGGAATTGATGTTCTGGGATTTTCACTAACACTCTCACGTACTGCTTCGACATTGACATTTGAAGAGCTTGTTTTTTGATGACCATTGTGTTTAGCGTCTCCAACTGATTCAGTCTCCCTGAATTTTTTAATTATTCTCTTCACACTTGAAGTTAAAACACTATTCCGACAATATTTTGTGTAACATTTTTGAACTGTGGCCGCCAAACTTTTATTATTGTTGAAATATTGTTCAATAATGAAAACACATTGTTGTATCGTGTAATGCTCCAATTTTACTAACTCTTAACTTTCAGCTGTAACATTGTTTTTTTTCAGGTTTGCCAACAATTTACTACACAAATGGCGGCAAATTCAAATCTTGCTTTTATTTTGGGACACCCTTTATATACTTGAAAGAAAAATTCCCTGTATATCTATACCAGCCAAATTGCTTGATTTAATTGACCTATAAAGCGATACAACATCGTCAAATTACCGGTAACGAACTAAACCTAAAATGTTCGCCAAAAAAGTATGAGCCTAAAAAATGTTCTTACCATAGTTTTAAACTCATCGAGTATTGGGCAGTAATTGATAAAATATTAGGAAAATCAAAAATGTTGAGCAACAATTTTTACTGTATTTGGGTGATTTCAAATGGATTGGCCCTTTAGATAACGTAAGGTAGGATTCACGAGAGGTGTCCTATGGTTTCGTTGATTTGTAGTGCTCTCTGCACCAATACATGTAATACGAGAATAGTTTGATGTCATCAGATTGCGTGTATAAAAAGAGACAAAAAACTTCAAAATACGTCTGCAATCGTTTTTAAATGGAACATGTAAAAACGAATGTTACGGCATGCAGCTTTAAAATTTTAAGGTTAATCGTCACATTTTGAAAATGTCTTCGTAAAAATAAGTCTCCGAAAACCCAGCCACACATTATTTTTATTAATGTGCACAATCGTGTTAAATGCGATTTTATGTGGTATAGTTAAAATTTTCACATCTACTAAATAAATAAATCAGATATTTACAAAAATAAATATTGCATTTATGTTTATTTTGTGTACGCTCATACAAAAGTGTTAGTAGAATCGAATACACATTCAGTAGATTTGGCAAATTTTCATCGGATTAATCTGTTAATATTACATGTAAAATTACCGATTTAAATTTGGTTTTAAGCTTGCCCCGCATCCACCTTAAGTGTACAGGCCAAATTTAAAAATTAAAGTTAAACAAATATAGATATAGAAGCAAATTTATTAGTATTATTGTTAAATTCTGTAGTATAATAAAAAAGAATAGGCATATGCTAAGAAGCTTAGAGGATCAATCTTACAATTTAGCCATTTATCTTCTACCTAAATAAAGATCCAGGTAAAACTGTCTAGCTCAACACATACCCTTTACGTTGGTTTCGATCACAGTGTAATACAAGTACGTGTAGACATTCTCTGAATCTTTACAAGAAATTATGGTTCTAAGCTTTTGTAAAAGAAAGAACAGTCATATACTGGCGACCTAAACAGTATGACATTGCCATGTAACCTCAAAATTTGACACGACTAAGAAAAATCGTTGCTGATACAATTATCGACATACTCTCTACAAAATTTGAACCACACATTCCACATCGATGAGTCATGGGACGTCTCTCCCGAATTCCACTATATGTAGATTCGCCCATCTTTTGTGCAAGAGAACACAATCATATGTAATATAAACATAAAAACTTGTTAATTTTTGTTGTGGCCATCAGCAGAGCATAAAAAAACAAATAAAACCAGCTTATTCACTGTTTGTTTTGAGTTATCAATAATAAAACACGGTTTGATTTACTTTCTTCACGGATTTATTTTGTTTTGTTTTGTTGTTAACAAAGATGATTACTACACCAGTGTCAAAACGATGTTAGATACCGGACCATATGGAGAACAAATTAAAAATCCACTAAAACTTCATATACTGGGTGTTGACTTGGCGGACGCAACATAGGAAATCGCATGTTAATTTTAAAGTGTTCAAATATTTGCTTTCCTATTTATTTTAGAGACAAAATATATTTCACTTTTTTGTAGAGGGAAATATTCTAAATTTATTAATGTTCACACTTAACACTTTACGATTCTCTAAGTTAAAATAAGTAAGAAAAAGTAATGTGATTTTACAAAAATTATGACATACCATGGAATTGATACAACAATTGCGGATACTCCCTGTTTTTTAAAGTTCAATTTAAAGCTTTAAACAAATGTTTTCCACTCCCAGACTAAGAATGAAGTAAAATTTCGAGTTTAGAAATATTTTACTTCATGCGCCACGCGTATAAAACACTATAATATTGTCAAATTTGTGTATATTCGAACTTCACTTAAAATCTGTGTTTTATACGCGTGGCGCATGAAGTAAAATTTCGAGTTTAGAAAAGCCCAGAAAATTTGTCTCGGGTCGCTGCGCGACCCTCGACAAATTTTCACGGGGCTTTTCTAAACTCGAAATTTTACTTCATGCTTAGTCTGGGAGTGGAAAACACCACTCTTTTAAAAATCAACGAATGTCAGAAAATTAACAGCTAAAATAATTAAGAAAAAGTAATGTGATTTTATAAAAATAATGACATTTATCTTGTACAGTGTAAATCATTTCGAAAACATTTACTTTAATCAAGTGGCTACGATATCTTTAGCTATTTTGACATCCGCAGTTGTCTCAGTTCCATAGCATGTCATTATTTTTATAAAAATCACATTATTTTTTCTTAATTATTTTTAATTAGATAAACGTAATGTGGTAAACGTTACGACGAATGAATTCAGAATTTTTCCCTCTACAAAAAAGGTAAATACATTTTGTTTCTAAAATAAATAGAGGGTCCAAAATTTAAACATTTCAAAATTTACATGGGATTTCCAATGTTGCGTCTGCCAAGTCAACACCCGGTATAAGTAAGATTAATTCAATAATAAAGCCAACAAGTTTAATTGATAAAAAACTAATATACAGATTAAGATTAAAAAACCCGTCACTTCCGAAATTATACTACCTCTCTAAGATTCACAAACCGGGGAATAAATGGAGACCTATCGTATCAAATATAAATTCACCCACATACGATATCGCAAAATGGCTAGTACAACAATTCCAATCATCGAACATTAAAAACGGTTACCGTACACTTTCCCGAATATATTTTCCCGAATGACCTTTTTCCCGAACGCCATATTTCCTGAAAATAGAAATCCCGAATCCTATCGATCCTTTTGGATGCGTTAACGGACAACCACAGACAATTCATTATCTTAGGCGATTTTAATATTAACACATTAAATAACAATAACAACACGAAATCATTCTGTAATATTATAAGCTCCTATGGAGCACGACTTTTAATAAATAATTCTACTCGAATTAATAGCTGCTTAGATAATATAATATCAAATATCATCCACGAGTCTGTAGATATAGTCGAATCAGGATTATTTGATCATAACGCAATAATTGCTGGCATATCAGCAAAAACAATTGACACCCGGAAATATCGCAAAACCTATTTGATAAATGAAAACACAATCAATATTTTTTTTAAACGCTATTAAAAATGAACTCTGGGAAACGTTAAGAAACAATACTGCGGATCTTGATTCTAAATGTGACGAGTTCATATCAACCATCAATCGCTACTTTTGGGAAGCTTTTCCATTAATAACCCATAAAAGAAAAAAGCAAAAAACAACATTTTCAACAACCCATAGCCAATTTCACAGAAATAAGATGCTATTGTATAACACTGTAAGTACTCGTAATCCCGATTTTAAAAACTTATATAAAAGTTACAAAAAAATGCATGACGATATCTTACTAGCCGAAAAAAGAAAATATTATGAAATCAAACTGTCGAACGCCGACAACAAATCAAAAATGGCATGGCGTGTTGTAAAAGAATTAGTAGGCCGAGACAATCATAACGATTTTAACATTACCACCAAAAATGACGAAAAACTAGCTAATGATTTTAACTTACACTTCACAAATAAAGCAGATCTTTTAGTTTCAAATCTCCCACAAACACCGTATAGCAACACAATTCCACATCAATCAAATTGCTTATTTTTTAATCCTGTCACGCCCTCAGAACTTATTTCCAAAACAAAACAATTAAAAAATTAAAAAAGTCATGGTATAGACCAGTGATGGGGAAACTACGGCCCGCGGAAAGGTTTAATCCGGCCCGTTTAAGAGTGCCGTCGTGAGAATGTTTGAACGCGTTCTTACTTCGTAATGTGACGACCCGCATAAAAACTACCTACCTACGATTAAGCATTATTCTTTGGCCCGCTACGATTGTCTGGTTATTACAAATGGCCCGTCTTAAAAAAAGTTTCCCCACCGCTGGTATAGACAATGTTTCAAATTATTTACTAAAAAATATAATCTATGTC
Organism: Philonthus cognatus; assembly: GCA_932526585.2. Lineage (NCBI taxonomy): Eukaryota > Metazoa > Arthropoda > Insecta > Coleoptera > Staphylinidae > Philonthus > Philonthus cognatus. Next base: position 32,969,811 of record OW052245.1, on the reverse strand, counting down.
ATAGGTAAACCACTTTCTCATCTATTTAATATTTCTATAAAAGAAGGAATTTTTCCTCAAGTATTTGAATACGGTTTGATAAAACCATTGTTTAAAAAAGGCGACAAACAAAAACTAGAAAATTATCGACCGATCTCTTTGCTAACAGCATTCTCAAAATTATTAGAATCCGTTATCACCGATAGATTGCTGAGTTTTCTTTCAAAAAACAAAACTTTCGATAAGCAACAATTTGGCTATTTACCCAACAAAAATGTTAACTTGGCATTGTTTCATTACATAAAATACATCACATCATCATTAGAAGCAGGAAAAATAACTTGCGGCATTTTTTTAGATTTTTCCTCCGCGTTTGACAGTATACATCATAAAATATTATTAGATAAAATGTATCACTATGGCATACGCGGCATTACAAATAAGTGGTTTGGATCTTACTTAATCAATAGGCAGCAAATGGTGGAAATTGTAAGGAACGGCGTCTTAACTAGATCAAAAAGCATTACACCAAATAGAGGAATCGCACAGGGCAGGGCATAATATCATCTAATAATCCAGAACAAATGGAACACGAGTTAACGATCACTTTAACAGAAATTCAATCCTGGTGTTTGAAAAACCAATTAATCCTCAATGAAGGAAAAACTAATTTTATGTGTTATTCAGTAAATAAAACAAACAAACAAGGCGGCGTAGATGAAATACAGTGGGCAGAAAAATCAGTTGCTCTTGTCGCACATGTAAAGTTTCTTGGAATAACATTTTCTAGAAATCTTAGCTGGAAAAATCATATTGACGATCTTGCAAAAAAATTGTGTACCAAATGTTATTGCATACGAAAAATAAAAGAAACTGTTGGTTTGAAAGCATCACTTGATGTTTATCACGCAACTTTTATTTCACAAGTACGATTTGGATTAATACACTGGGGCAGCTCCCAAGAGCTAAATAAAATTTTTACGATACAAAAACGCGTGTTGAGGATAATGTTCGGCTTAAACCAACTACAAACCTGCCGGGGAATGTTCAAAAAGCACTTCCTACTGACAGTACCCGGTATATATATTTTTGAGTGTATAAAATTCTGTCACAAATACAAACACCTATTTGCGAAAAATGTCAGGGATGTATCAAGAAACAAATATAACTTGATATACCCACGCCATCGTTTAACATTAACAGAAAAATTTGCGTTTTATGCAAGTGCTAAATATTATAATTTGATACCAAGGCATATAATCATCGAAAATAAGTTTGATAAATTCAAACCATTAGCGTTCGAACACTTGCGAAATATGGAACCTTACACTATTTCAGAATTTCTTAGTTATGGAGCGGCTAGAACTTAAATTTTGTATCCTAAATTTCTATTTTCTATTTTTTGACGTATTCAAATTTGTTAACAACCACTTGTAATTCTAATTGTAGCAAATATTGAATAAAAAGTATTATTATTATTATTATTATTAATCCCATTTCCCGAATCCAATTTCCCGAAAGGTATTGTTCCTGAATAAAATATATATTTTATATACAAAAGTTACAAAAGATTCCAAAAGTGTCACAATACAATATTGTGGGCGATTGCACCCAAAAATTCGAGAACGCCTTGACTTCCCGCCGTACCGCCCGCGTAAGACTCATAATCGGCTGTGATACATTGAAGTTTCTCTTGAGTTGTGAGCCACTTCTTCTTTGGCGCTGCCTTCACCATCCGACCCAAACTTAATTCCGCGAGCATTATTTCCGTGTCCGCTTGTTCCATCTGAATTTCCTTCAGCGCGGAATACAAATCTGGGTGGTGCTTGCCGACAACCATTTGAAATCGATTGTGCCACCCTTCGCTGATGTTATTGGTCCTGTGAGAACCGGCGAGAGTCGCTTCATATTGATTCCACGTTTCGATGGGATGTCTGGCTGACACAGCTCGTCGTCGTCCTCGACCCGGTCTACCAAGAACGTAGTATTTCGCAAAATAGTCAGTAACTGGAAGAAGCTCATCTGGTACTTCTGCCCTCAGCAACTTAAATGCTATGGAGCTTGTACAAATTTATTCCATTCGGGAAAAACATCATTCGGGAAAGTTGATTCAGGAAAGTAGTATTCGGGAAAGTGTTTTCGGGAAATGTATTATTCAGGAAAAACGTAATTCGGGAAAAATATATTCGGGAAAATATATTCGGGAAAATGGGCGGATACGTTAAAAACGATTGTTCAATAAAAAAATCCGTTGAGTTAACCACAAAGTTACAATCAATAGAAATCGAACCAGACGAATTACTGGTTTCCAATAATTTTTAAAAAATCTATTAGTAGAAAATTCAATACCGATAGAAAATATATACAGTTAACAAAAATGGTGATGGAATGCAACACTTTCGAATTCGAGAATAAATTCTACAAACAAACTTCCGGAACAGCCATGGGTAATCCTCTCTCACCATTTTTAGCTAATGTATTTCTTAACCACCTAGAACATAGAGCTAAAAATACAATACCCGGCTTTCCAAGAGTTTGGCTAAGATACGTCGATGGTGTAGTGGCATTCATCAATAAGAATTTAGATATAGGAAACTTGTTGTCGAGTTTAAATAGTTTGTACCCGAGCATTACATTCACACACGAACCGGAAACTAAATCAACTCCCCTTTTTAGATCTACAAATAATTAAAAATACAATTAAAAAAACTCTAGAATTCAACATATACCGAAAACCAACACACACATACATCGATTCATCATTAACATCACCCATCAAACACAAACTAGAAACATTTAACAGTATGATTTATAAAGCAATAAACTTACCATTATCATATGAAAACGGAATAATAGAATTAAAATTCATAAAAAACATTGCCGAATCACTAGAGTACAGTAAAAATACAATAGATAAACTTATTAATAGACATAAAAGGAATCACAGAATTAAATTCAGCACTAAACTTAACACGTCAAAAGAAACCAGTAACAGAAAATATGTGAAATTTATATATAAACCGGCCATTTATCGCCAAAATAAATAAAACATTTAATAAATTTAATCTCACAACAGCACATTAGAGTGAATCAAAATTAAAAACTAGTTTGATTAATAAATGTAATAACGCCAATAACTTACAAAAATCCGGTATACAGGGTGTTCGTATTTCAACAGAATGTCAGATATCAGTTATTTGAAGAGATAGAGAGTCGGTTAAATTAGGGCAAAGTTGCGTAATTTAGAGCCCACTAATAATCTAAAAACAAATTTAAAATATCATTCTTCGTTTGTCAGATATTGTAAAAAGCTGATTTTTTGAAATTTCGTTTTTATTTTTTTATTCAAAAACTATTGAATCCAAATATTTACAACTTTAACAATATACAGGCACTTTTAACCGATAAATCTAGTAACATATTTTATTTTAAGATAACTATAACATTTACCCAGGGACCATAGCTAACCTCTGTTTTTCTTATGAGCTCGATTACGGATTTTCATATTTTTTGGAAGATTATTTTTTACTGAATTCAATGATGTATCACACTTATAGTTTATTATACATTTTATATGTAACATTTTAATCTTTTGGTTTTTGTAAAGAGTGCCTTGGAAACTGTTGAGTAACTCACTTAGTTGGCAACTCTTAGGACCCATAATTTGCTTACATATCACCCCTGAAGACAAGCATCCCACGATACAGATTTTAACAATTGTGATGTATTTTAAAGTAACGAGTGTCTTCCACTCCCAGACTAAGCATGAAGTAAAATTTCGAGTTTAGAAAAGCCCCGCGTAGAAAATTTGTCGAGGGTCGCGCAGCGACCCGAGACAAATTTTCACGGGGCTTTTCTAAACTCGAAATTTTACTTCATGCGCCACGCGTATAAACCACTGATTTGCAGTTAAAAATATATAATGCTTACATGTGATGGTGATCAATATTTACCAAGATGTAGCGAAAAAAATGCAAAAATTACTTTTTTTGTGAATAGTTTTGGTATAATAATAATAAAAGAAGAATACATTTAGTTTGTGCAACTTTTATGTGGCAATTGATACTTATTATAATTATTACAAAAGACTGACAGTTATTAATTAATGTTGAGTGCTAACAATGATTGAATGCTGTCAAGATTTTATTGATTTACAGGTATGACGTCATTGCTTTTAAGGCACTCTTTGCAAAAAAGAAAATATCATAATTTTAAATATCAAATCTAAAATAAGTTATGAGTGTGGTACATCAGTGAGTTCAGAAAAAAATATTCTTTCAAAAAATATGAAAAACCAAAATGGAGCCCATAAGAAAAACAAAAGTTGGCTATGATCCTCAGGTAAATGTCTTAGAAAAAAAGTATGCTACTAAATTCCTCATTAAAAAGTGCCTGTATAATGTCAACATTCTAAATGTCCAGATTCAGTAGTTTTTAAATAAAAAAATAAAAATGATTTTTCAAAAAATCCAGTTTTTTGTTGATATCTTGAAAACAAAACAAAAATATTTCAAAATTGTTTTCCGATTATTGTTAGGCCCTAAAATAGGCAACTTTACCTCAATTTAACCGACTTTCTATCTCTTCAAATAACTAAGATCCTCATACATTCTGTCGAAATACGGGCACCCTGTATACTCAATTAATTGTAACAATTGCGAAAAAGTAAAGGTCAAACTCAACGAAATTTACTCAAGAGATTCAAAGAATACAATTACCACATCAAGAGTCAAAACCCAGATAAATCAGCAATAGCTTTCCATAATTTCCAAACCGGACACCAATTTTCATTACACAATTTAAAATTATTAAAACAATCAAGTTTCAAATTAAATATGTTAGAATCAATAGAAATGTACAAATGTAAAGGCAGATTATTAAATTTTGATTTAAGCCCGCTAGAAAACTCACTGTTATACGAGGGGCGTTTGAAAAGTCCGTGCAAAAATAAAAACTACTAACGTGTTTGGGGTAAACCTTTTTTATTTTTCGACATAGTCTCCTTTTAGGCTTATACACTTCGTCCAACGATGTTCTAGTTTGTTGATCCCTTCCGAATAATAGGATTTGTCCATGTCTGCAAAAATCCATTAGTGTCTGCAATCACCTCCTCGTTTGAATAAAATCCTTGTCCCACCAGCCATTTATTTAAATTGGCGAACAAATAGTAGTCCGAGGGAGCCAAGTCTGGAGAATAGGGGGGATGTGAAACGAGTTGGAATCCTATTTCCATTAATTTTGCGACCACAACTGCTGAGGTGTGTGCTGGTGCGTTATCGTGATAGAAAAGGACTTTCTTGTGGGCCAATCGCGGGCGTTTTTCTTGCAGCTCGGTTTTCAAACGGTCCAATAACGATAAATAATATTTACCTGTAATAGTTTTACCTTTTTCCAGATAGTCGATGAGGATTATCCCTTGCGAATCTCAAAAGACAGTCGCCATAACCTTTCCGACCGAAGAAACGGTCTTCGCCTTTTTCGGTGCAGATTCCCCCTTGGTAACCCATTGTTTAGATTGTTGTTTGGTCTCAGGAGTATAGTAATGTATCCATGTATTATCCACAGTGACGAAACGACGCTTAAAGTCCTCTGGATACTTCTGGAACAGCTGCAAACCATCCTTGCAACACTTTACACGATTCCGTTTTTGGCCAAGCGTGAGCAATCGCGGCACCCATCTTGCGGATAGCTTTCTCATGTCCAAATGTTTATGCAAAATATTATGTACCCGTTCAGCCGAGATGCCCACAGCACTAGCAATCTCACGTACCTTAACTCTTCTGTCATCCATCACCATATCATGGATTTGATCAATGATTTCTGGAGTCGTAACCTCCACAGGCCGTCCAGAACGTTGAGCGTCACATGTGCCCATATGGCCAGTCCGAAAATTTTGACACCACTTATAAACTGTTCTAATCGAAGGTGGAGAGTCACCATAATGTTTATCAAGCTTCTCTTTAGTCTCCTGGGGCGTTTTGCCTTTCATAAAGTAATGTTTAATCGCCACTCGAAATTCTTTTTCGTCCATTTCTTGAAAATCACTCGACTTCCTTGATTCACACGAATGCCAAACACAAAGAAATAGACCAATATAGCTGAAACTTGGTGTGCGTTTATTCAAGAGATGCTACTAACTAAACACGGACTTTGCACGGACTTTTCAAACCACCCTCGTATTTCATTTCGAAAATGAATTGTAAACCTACCGACACCTCTCCCATAAACACTAATCCCCATCTACCAATAGATTGCAGACATAATTAGATTTAGGTTTTTCCAGTAATCCCTACACAGTACCTATATAAACAGATGTAATTAGTTTAAAGACATTTAGTTATTGAAAATAAGTACATGGTACTTGAAATGTACATATATCAGTGAGAAATAAATTTGTGAAGAAAGGAAATAAAGCCGTGTTTTATTAGTGATTTTTCCCTTGAAATAGCAATGTTGCATTAGCAACAACACCATCCAGTATTCAAAACAAAATTGTAACGTTATCTTATTTACAAACTTGTAGCACCCAAACGAAAATATGAGGAGGCCTGCTAACATTTTATAATTTTTGTAGTGATTTATTCCAATTTTTCAAAATAAGCAGATAAAAGATTATTCGAATAAATACATATGTACAAAAATATTTAAATTAATGATGAATGATGAATAAAATGTTAATACATAGGTTTCTATCTTGTAGACTGAATGAAAAGTGAACCCCTTACACACACACGGAAAGAGTGGCTTAATCTCAAAAGGAACAGAGAGCAAGCACAAACACAAAACTCTTATCTCTGGAAACGCCGACGACGAAAGGAATAAAAGTAATGGCTGTAGCACCAGTCCCCCGATAGCTAACAAAAACCTTCCTCCTTTTCTGATCCTGATGCGAATTTTATGGTGGCCTTGTTATGCCTCCAAAAATATATAGTTTACACATGTGAAATTGCGGAATATGCAGCAAATCATTCGCGGAAGTAAAATCGAAAATTAAACGCTCCCACTGCGAGCATTTGTATTTTATATACCCACCTACTATCCTTTTCAAAAAGCGAGGTATGTCACTTTGAACTTAAATTTTTTTAATTCGGTGGGTGGATAGTTTTCAAATTTAAACTACATAAAGTTTCTAGACATGCTGTTTATTTTGGAATTAACCAATGTTTCAAAGAATAAAATGATTGTGAGGTTTTGGAATTTACAGGAATTAAATGAGCAAAGTACAGAAATCATGCAATTATCTGTTATTAGAAAATCGTATTGAAAATCTGAAATAGGAAAGAAAATTAAATACTAGGGATAGTTTTTTGTAACTTATTTAGAATTATTTTATTTTCATATAAGATTTATTGGTTTTTGTCGCGTTTATTACGAGCGCTGAAAGTTGAAATTTTGTTGTGAATCAACTTTTGTAAGAATATTATCTTAAAAAAGTTGATTTAACAATATTTTCTTACAAAAGTTGATTTAAAACGAAATTTCAACTTTGAGCGCTCGTATTAAACCAGGTCATTATGTCATTTAGATTTTGGTAAAACTTCTCACGAGTGTAATCCACTCCCAGACTAAGCATGAAGTAAAATTTCGAGTTTAGAAAAGCCAAATTAGGCTTTTCTAAACTCGAAATTTTACTTCATGCGCCACGCGTATAAAACACTGATTTAGTGTGAAACTTAAAATATGCAGCTCATGATTTATTATAAAATTAATAAAACTATTGTGTTATACTTAAATTTGGTGGTTGCTAACATTCGGTATATCTAGAATCTGCTCTAATATAAAACTTATGGAAAAATAAAATAAATCTAAATAATTTACTAAAAATAAAAACTATTCCCAGTTTTCTTTTCTTTACTTTCTGAGATTTTAATTTCCATTCTCTAATGGTAGACAATTTCGAGCTTGTCTTGCCATTTTTTGTAAAGAAAATAAATAGTCCACATCGTTTGTATCGTATGAAGAAATTATTTTGAATTTTGTAAGAATTGAAAAATAAATGTAAAGCACATATTAGTTTAAAATAATTCTATAATTTTTCCAACAGTAGGTAGCTTGATTTTCATCATTTAGCATTCCATCTTTATTGCATTGCTGTATATTTTAACATCTGTTTTCTAAACTATTCTAAACTCCTTCTGAATACAATTTCCGTTAACATCATTACAGTTTAATGTTAATTGATTTCTACTAGACCCGTACAAACACGATTCTAACATTTTGTATTAATATAAAAAAAATGTACAATAGTAAGTAAGTAAGTAAGTGCTTTATTAATGTTAATACCTAGGTTTACATACGTCAGATATACAGAAAATATTTCCTTGCTAATTAAATAGACAATACAATATAAAATAATTAAATACATGTATAAGTGTAAATGATTAAAAATTATTAACGATTACAATAAATAAATAAATAACAAATTAAAAATTAGTAAAATCATTAAAATAGTTTTTAAGATGACATTATTGTCATGCTCCATTGTTTTTGTATATTCATCAATGCTGTAGAAAGACATTTTAGTGAAATAGCGCTTCATAATAGATTTAAATTGTTTTGTTGGTAGAGTTTTTATAGTGGATGGCAGTGGATTATAAAATTTTGGACCATAATACTTTATACCGTTACGTGACCTAGACAATCTTAAGAAGTGAGGACATATATGATCATTAGATCTTGTGTTGTACTCATGGACGTCGTTGTGTTTGTTGTATAATGATCGATTTTCATGCACATAGATTAAAGTTTCTAAAACATACAAACTTGGTAATGTGAGTATTTCTAGTTTTGTAAATGAATCACGGCAATCATTTCTGTAACCTATTCCATCTATAACTCTTACAGCGCGTCATTGTAACCCAAAGAGTCTCGTAGCTATGCTCGAATGACCCCATGCAAGGAGACCATACATAAGATGACTCTGGCATAGCGCAAAATAAGCTGTTTTTAAGACTGCTTGAGGGAGTGATAGTTTAAGATGTCGGAGTAGAAATACAGATTTACAAAGTTTGTTTGCTGTTACAGTGCCATGTTTATGCCACGTAAGTTTGTTATCAATGTGCATACCTAAAAATTTCGTACCGTCACTGTAACTTTCAGAAATCTTATTTAACGTAAATATTAAATACGCTGATTTATCCTCATTAACAAGCAATCGATTCGACGTAAACCAATTTGTGGCTGTATTAATTTCGGCGTTGTTTATTTGAATAGCTGTGTGTTCTTGTGCAGAGTAGCTTTTGATTGTAGTAGTATCATCAGCAAAGAGTACTATTGAAGAATTCTGCAGCTGTCCGGGCAGATCATTGATGTAAATAAGGAACATTAAGGGGCCTAAAATTTAGCCTTGCGGAACCCCATGATGTATGGTGCATTCATCAGATGTACTATTCATTATAAATACTTGCTGCGTGCGTTTACTCATGTATGAGCTTATCATTCGGCAGCTTTTCGGCAAGAAGTTGTAATAATATAATTTCTCTAAAAGTATTTCATATCAATAGCACGTAGTTAGTTCTGAATTATTTATAAAATTAAATTTGAAGGGCAGAAAGACTGAAGGTCGATAGCTCAGACAAGGACGTACTAACAAACGCATGTATTATATTATATTATAATATATTATTTATTCACAAAAATCGGTTATGTCTGATAAAAGATGATTACGTTTAAATTAAATTAGAAGCTATTTAACACTGGTTTTTGTTATATTTCTTCTGCTGAACTAATTGATTGGGATTTATTTGAAACAAGTGTTTCCACTTCTAGATTAAGCATGAAATAAAATTTCTTGTTTAGAAAACACTGAAAACCAAATTTTCAGTCTTTTCTTAACTCGAAATTTTACATTATGCGTCACGTATATAAAACACTGATTTTTGGTTAAGTTAAAAGTAAAGAATATACCGTGCGATCGTTTGTAACATAATTTAGAGTAGGCTTTGAGTTTTAAATTAGATTAGCACTACTGACTGTTGATACATAGTTTAGCATAACCTCAAATTTATACCATTATTCAATTAGCATGGGCAACCACACAAAAAAAATGCCGCCTATTCTAAATCATAATTTAAATGATCGCAGAGTAGATACGCACTAAGAAGTTTGGTTAACTTTATGTTTTGAATGTCAAATGAAAATTTAAGTACCAGGACAACTAATATATAAATTTCGAAAAAACTATTCGTGAAAATGCAAACAATGTCTTAATTAATAAGACAACTTAAGACGATAAATATCCATTGAAACAACTACTTCCCGTGCAAATACACCTCCGGATATTGAATTATACAATGAAATATTTAAAATCTTATTTAATTTGATTTTTTAAACGTCATAAGCAAAGCTATACTTGTAACTTGAAGGTGGGAAGGAGCTTGTTTCATATTGTTACGTTTTGAACTATTTGGGATCAATATGCAATATATTTTGAAATAAAATATTTCTGTAGGGTTATAAGTTTAAATTTTGTTTGGCATATTTAGATTTTGTTTTTGTTTAGTCAATTTATTGTATTAAGATGTATATGTATTAATCTATTGTAAACTGGAGATTCCGTAAATAAATAAATAAAATAAAATATACTGAAGAGAGATAAATCTCGAAACGCGTCTATAGATGGCCTAAGACATTAGTTTTAATCCAAGTCCTTTCATTTCTAATTTGTTGTTATCTCTCCTTTTATATTAAATTTGTATTGTTAGTTGGTTTGAAGAGAATTTGACCTAAACGTTACATATACTTTAATAGAGCGTTGTAACAAATCAAATTAAATAAGATTTTAAATATTTCATTGTATAATTCAATATCCGGAGGTGTATTTGCACGGGAAGTAGTTGTTTCAATGGATATTTATCGTCTTAAGTTGTTTTATTAATTATGACATTGTTTGCATTTTTACGAACAGTTTTTTCGTAATTTATATATTATGTTTAAAGTGTGCAAACTATAAGAAGCGTAAGCTTATTTTCTCGAATTGAAATTGTTTTGAATTTGAATTTATCTTGTCAGGACAACTAATATTTTTGAGGCCTTTTAAAATGTTACTCAAAAACAGATATGTAAAAAACAAATTTAAGCCTTTTTTCTTAATTGTGATTTTACACATCAAATAGCTGTTTTTGAACTTCAGATTAGATTAGTGATTTATACGCTTGGCGCATGAAGTAAAATTTCGAGTTTAGAAAAGCCCCGTGAAAATTTGTCTTGGGTCGCTGCGCGACCCACGACAAATTTTCTACGCGGGGCTTTTCTAAACTCGAAATTTTACTTCATGCTTAGTCTGGGAGTGGAAACGCTCTTTAGAAAGATATTAAGGGCTTTAGTAAAATAATATTGCTTCTGTTTTATTAATTATACTGAAATCACATGATTTCAATAATTTACACGAATTCTTTTATTCCATTCCAAATACTACAACAATTTTAATAATTTTCATTATAATTGGATTGGTACTACTGACTGTTAACACATAGTTTAACAAAACCACACAAAAAAAATCCACCTACTTTTAATCACAATTTAAATGATCGCACGGTACTTATGTTTATGTTATAAAACAAATTCAGCTTGTTTGAATATATGATATCGTTAGTATTTGAAAACGTAAAATCTTGAATGGGTATTTTTATAATTGAATCAGATATATAACCATTGATCATATCTGTAATAATTTAAAAATTTATGATTTTTTTATGTTAGAGAGGGATCCGCCCCCTCCCTTGGGCCACGCCCTTGTTTATGTACTTTTCTATTTATTGTCCATTACTCATTTCTACGCTTAATGCTATCGACATGTCGAAATCGTGCCCTAAACGAGTAAATTATTTATATATACCGGGTGTTGATTCGATCAGGTATACAGGGATTTAACATGTAAATCCACATTTATGCATTTTCCTCCTCGTGCTATTTTAGAGGAAACATACAAGAGTAAACAAAAATTAAGATAAAAATCCTACGTATTCAGATTGTTATTTGGTTAAGATCTGTCGTCGTTTACTATTTTTTATCCAGTCTTTAAAATCACGAAAATTTAAAATATCGCATGAACACCCGTCCTTATTCATTATTTTTGATATGGACGCGCTAGAATCGCCGAAAGGGCATTAAATGAAAGCTACGAGTGCGGCGTTGATGATTTTAGGCATAAAAATCAAGTATTAGACTTCTAAATAGCCTTAATCAAGTGCTGTAAATACCCATATTATTTTCTTGTACCCGGCTTGAGGCAAATTTATTATATTTTCGTATATTTGAAAAATTTATTAAAAATGGAAACGACGTTCGATTTTAACTAAATAGCATAGAATAGAATGTTTTTCTTATTTTTTGTTTACTTTTGTATGTTTCCTCTAAAATGAACAGGGAAGCAGGACTGTGGTTTTACATGTTAAATCCCTATGTATACCTAAACAAATCAATAGGAGAAAAACTGGCACCTTTTACTAATGAAATAATAACGTGTGATCAACAATGATTGTAGACAGGTTAAATTTCCCGCCAAAAAATGTTGGTACAACTGATTATATGAAAAGAAAATCCCCTAGATTGCTTTTCCATTGGCGTAGCAAACATTTTTCCCAAAATAAATTAAATATTTAATCATAACTATATATAAAATTTTTACAATTTTAATTAAATATACAAAGTAAATTGAAGTAAGTTAAGGTTTTGTGTATTTTTAATAAACGTAGAGTTAGCATCCCTAATTTTATAATAAATGTTGAAAATGATGGCCTTCATTTTCTAGGCAAACTCTACGTTTTTTATTTTGAAATACTCGATGAAGCTACTCCGGATTTATGTTCCTTATCTCTTCTTCAATTGCTGCTTTAAGCTCGTTTAGGGTATGAATTCGATTTTTAAAATCCTTATGTTTAAATGCCCGAATAAATAAAAATCGCACGGAGTGAGGTCTGGCGAACATGGTGGCCATAATCCGTCGCTTACCAAGCGATCATCGTAAAATTCCCTCAAGTAATTTAATGTCGCCAACGCAGTATGAGGAGTGGCTCCATCTTGCTGAAAATAACCCATTATCTGTTCGTCATCATGTAATTGATTCAAAAATTCATCTAGAATGAGTGTTCGGTAGCGCTCCGCATTGATTATTTCGTTGAAAAATATTGGGCCAATTATCCGACGTCTCGAAATTGCTACCCAAACACCAATTTTTTGTGGATGTAAAGCCGTTTCAATAAAAGTATGAGGATTTTCTGTAGCCCACGTACGATAGTTTTGTTCACATATCCTGACAAGTGAAACCACGCTTCGTCAGTAAAAAAGGTCTTGTCCAACATACCATTATCATTTAAATTCTGATTAAACCAATTGCAATAATCAATTCTTTTTTGGAAATCACGTGGCTGAAGTTGTTGAACTACCGATACCTTATACAGATGCAAATACAGATTTTTTTGCGGCTTTTATGCAACTCCCATATGATACTCCTGTAAAAGGATTAAACTTTAAAATTTGTGCGCACCTTAAAATTAAGAACATACCCGTTTGAGCTGAAAGTTTTCTTAAAGATTTTGTTGGGCTTTGTTCAAGTCGTTGTTGAATGTCGCCAACAACCTCTTCTATTAAGATAGGCAGTCTTCCAGCTGACTTGCCCTTACAGATACAATTCTTTCCCTCAAAACGGTCAACAATGCGGGTTTTATGCGAGGAAAATATTTTGTAAGGAATGTGGACATCGGGGAAGGCTTGAATAAATTGATTCAGACACGATTGTAATGAGTAAGTCTATGTGCCATCTTCATTCATAGTTCCACTTCGATAATGAGAGTTCAGGATGACAGCATCATGCTGTGGTGCAAACATCACGGTAAACACAAGCGAATTCTCTTAAAATCTGTAAATTTAGGATTAAACTTAAATTTTCTAATTTTCTAACCTTAAAAACAGCAAATCACTTACCACAAAACAAAGACTTATATAAAGTAGTCCTGATAAGAACTGATGTCTATGAAACAGAATGAAAAATAACTTAATTCGAAGAATGAATTAACACAATGGCAAAATACGACGCACGACGCTGCTAATGTCAAATCGAGTTACTGTTTATTAATTTTTCCTTGGCATGAACTTAGAGCGATCAAATTCCCCAGATTTTTCGGCGGGAAATTTAACTTGTCTACAATCATTATTGATCACTCTTTAGGAGAATACCAAGGGGGATTTCAAAAAGGGAGATCAACAATAGATTAAGTGTTCACTTTCAAGCAAATCCAGAGCAACAGCTATGAACAAAACTTACCTTTACATATGCTGTTTATAGACTACAAACAAGCATATGATTCCGTAGATACAAACAGAATGTATGGCGCTATGAAAAAACTCAAGATCCCCAAAAAATTAATAAAACTGATACAAGTGACACACGAAAGTACGCAGAACAAAGTGATGATAGAAGGAGCAGTCTCCAAGCCATTTTCAGTTAACAGAGGTTTAAGACAAGGTGACCCATTATCAACTGCCTTATTTAACATAGTTCTGGAAAGCATAGTGAGAGAAGGAGACTTCCAAATAAAAGGGTTAATTTAACATAACAAACACCAGATTTTAGCATATGCAGATGATATTGTTCTATTAACAAGATCGAAAATGGAGCTGGACAAAATATTTAAGAAATTAGAAAGTAGGGCAAAGATATATGGGATAATGATAAATGAAGATATAATAAAATACATGGTAATGGAAGTGGCAGAAACAAAACCATTGTCGCACTTATATCTGGAAGGAAGTGGTGATAAAATGTAAGCCTTGGAAGCGGTGGAAACGTTCGAATATTTAGGAGTAACATTAACGGATAAAAGCAAAGAAGGCACCTAGACAGAGAAGAGACTCATGAAAGGAAGCAAAACAATGGAAAGATTAATAAATGTCATTTGGGAAAAAATGATTAGCAGGAAATCCAAAATCAGATTATATAAGACGGTGATTCGAGCGGCTGTATTATACGGCTGCGAAGTAAGGGTGCTGAGAAAAACGAATTGTAATGATTCGACCCTAGGTATTATACAAATTTATAATTTGTATTATTGTTTACATTGTGTTGTGTATGTAGTAACCCTTTTATTTATTTACCAGATTCGTTGTTTGTGTCAATATGCATTATCGTAAATACTGTGCCTTTCTTCCCTTTTAATTTGACTAGGAGGATGAGTGGACAATAAATAAAACAGGATATGAGCTTAACGTATGCAAAGTTTATTGACCTTTCATGACATTTCTAATGAAGTGGTATGTCTTATATTAATTATATTCACAAAATATATTACGCAACGTTTATACTTAGAAGTCATGTGCATTTAGTTAAACTCAAAAAAAATGTATGAATCTACTTGTAGGAGCAAAATTAAGTAGCCCCTGCATTTGCATTACGAGATGGGAAACCCACAAAATCCATCTCGGAGCAAGCATCACACACTCGACACACTTGCGATTAGTTAGTGGGACAATCTCTCACATCGGCCCTACACATCAATCGCCATTCATTTCCGATTAATGAGTGGAACGACCTTTCACCTCGTTCCACTAATAATCGAATTATTTTTTTCTTGTAATTAGTTAGTAGGACACTTAGCACAATAGTAACTCGGATTGGCCTTACACATGAATCGACTAGGTCGATTAGTTAGTAGGACATACCTCGTTTTCTCGCTCAATTCGGCCTTATACATCAACCACCATACATCCTTCATTCGTGTGGTTAGTTAGTAGGACACTTAGTGTAATACTAACTCGGATTGGCCTTACACATCAATCGACTGGGTCGATTAGTTAGTAGGACATATCTCGTTTTCTCGCTCAATTCGGCCTTACACATCAACCACCATATATCCCTCATACGTGTGGTTAGTTAGTAGGACACTTAGTGCAATACTAACTCGGATTGGCCTAACACATCAATCGACTGGGTCGATTAATTAGTACGACATACCTCGTTTTCTCGCTCAATTCGGCCTTACACATCAACCACCACACATCCCTCATTCGTGTGGTTAGTTAGTTAGACACTCAGTGCAATACTAACTCGGATTGGCTTAACACATCAATCGATTGGGTCGATTAGTTAGTAGGACATACCTCATTTTCTCGCTCAATTCGGCCTTACACATCAACCACCATACATCCCTCATTCGTGTGGTTAGTTAGTAGGACACTTAGCGCAATACTAACTCGGATTGGCCTAACACATCAATCGACTGGGTCGATTAGTTAGTAAGACATACCTCGTTTTCTCACTCATCAACCACCATACATCACTCATTCTCCCCCCCCCCCTTCCATCTTCCCCTTTTTCCAGATGTTTAAATTATTTCGCCGGTTTTGTTTGTTTGATTTCAACTTAGTCGGTTTGATGTAGAATTAATTTTACTCTTACGTGATAGTCTCTCCAACGTTGTTATCCTTAACTCCATTCTCCATTCTCTAACTCCATTCTCTAACTCCATTCTCAATACTTTACTATTTTTATCAACATTACTTCACTAACTCACATCCCACTGAAACTTCCTATTCTCAACTGTACTCAGATACTGACTGTGCTAGTCCCTGTCCCAAAACTAACTGATTTTTAGAATCGTTTCTTTGCTGTTCTCCCCAAATTTTGTTGCTTAGCTTTTATCTACTACCATATATGGTCACAAAACCCATCCCTCTCTGACGTCAACTTAATTTCCCTGACTTTGCACACTTGTTGTGATTGCGTTCGTTAAATCCTGAACTGAATATTTCTGTATATGTTAGCATTTCTTCACGCGCTGGAACTTGTTTATTATTTTAAGGCGATGCTGCATTTGTTATTTTTTTCACATACAAAATTTTGATCGACTAATGTTATTCTCGTATTTACTGGATGTTGATTTTTCTATATTATTTTCTTGGGTGATTTTTGTAATAATATTTTAATTTAATTTCGTCAAAAATAATATTTGCTCATGACCCCGACTGACCTATTACAGAATGCAGAAAAACTAGAAAGATGGGAAACAAAAATGTTAAGGAAAATTTACGGCGGAGTAAAATATGAGGATGGACACTAGAGAAGAACAAATCGAGAAATAAATGAAGAAAATCAATGCCCCTCTATCATGAACGCAATTAGGGCGCAGAGGTTAAGGTGGTTTGGCTATGTCTATAGAATGTCAAATCAAAGATACGCAAAAAAGTATTCTACGAAGGAAAAAGCTCAAAGAAAAAGAGAGGGACACCCAGACGCCGGTGCATAGATGGCATAAAAGAAGATTTAAATCGACTGGGAGTAAACGAATGGGAAGAAATAGCTCACGATAGGAAGAAATGGAGAGATATTATCAAGCAAACCGAAGCCATGAGGCTTTAAGAAAGAGTTAATATATATACTCAATGACATTAGAAGCGTAACACCAAGAAGGAATGATTTTTTTTAATTCATATTTTAGCAACAGAGTGACTATATTTAAAGCATACATTGATAACAATTTCAACCTTGTGCCTTTTATATTTATTGTGAAAAAAAAAATATTTCACTTTTTCTTTTTTGATAAAACTATTTATATGAGCTGTTTAGTACAGATGTTTTTAGTTTTCGTGTTTCCGTTGAGTGTGTTAAGCTTAAATAAAATGCCTCGAGTCCGAAGACGTCCACAATATCACCATTTGACCGATTTTGACCGGGGTCGAGTTGTTGCTTATCGAGATGTCGGTATGTCCTATCGCGAAATTGCCCGCCGTATTGATTCCACTGCAGCAACTGTAATACGTGTGTATCAGGTATGGACAGAAGAAGGTACAGGAGCAAGAAGAAGACCAATTGGTCAACCAAGGCGTACCACAGAACGTCAAGATCGGCGCTTAAGACAAATAGCCCTGCGAGACCGTTTCGCTACTACGCGTCAAATCGGTGATCAATGGATTGGAGAAGAAGGTAGGCCCGTTAGTATGCGAACCTTATATCGCCGCATTCAATCCTTTGGGCTTCTTTCGTACCGTCCAAGATTAGTGCTTCCTTTAACAGCGAGACACTGTCGCCAAAGGTTGGACTGGTGCAGAGAACGGCAGCATTGGGAGGCAGAATGGCACGATGTCGTATTCAGCGATGAATCACGATTTTGTCTAGGCACGCATGATGGCCGTAGAAGGGTACGACGCTACCGTGGAGAACGACCTGATCTTAGGTTTGCTATTGAGAGGCATGTACACAGGACTGCTGGAGTAATGGTTTGGGGGGCTATTGCTTATGGTAGTCGATCACCTCTTGTAATTATTCGAGGCAGTATGACAGCTGCGCGTTATGTTGAAGACGTCATACGACCGACTTTGTTGCCTTATTTAGATGGCCGCCCAGACGTACTTTTTCAACAAGATAACGCACGTCCCCATATTGCTCGTCGAACTATGAACTTTCTTAATGAAGCTGGTGTTAATGTTTTGGCGTGGCCGCCCCGTTCGCCGGATTTAAATCCCATTGAACATGTGTGGGATATCATGGGAAGAAGAATATTTTCTTTGCACCATCCTCCACAGACTCTAGCACAGTTGATCGATGAAATTCAAGTTGCTTGGAACAAGATGCCTCAAGAAGACATCGACCATCTCATTTTGTCGATGCCCAGACGTCTACAGGAGTGTATACAGCAAAGGGGTCGCCAAACACATTATTAATTTTTTTTAGATTGTTTTTTAATAAAATTTCTTGAAAATGTAATCATTTTATTCTTGATGTAAGACTACCATACTGGCAAAAAAACAAGTTAAAATAATAACTCCTTCTGGGTATTACGCTTCTAATGTCATTGAGTATATGTTCTAATCATTTTAAACAAATGACACATCCATGAATGATATAATGTTAAATATTCAAGAAACACGAAACTGTCTTTGAGGATTTCAAAACTGTTCGTTGATTGTAAAGACATTTGACTAAGTTAAGAATAATAAAAAAATGTAGTTATAAATTGTATCTAAAGTCAAGGTAATTTCTATCTAATCATGCATTTTAGTACTTTTCGTATTATACGTTGACAACCGAGACTGACACCACTGACACTAAACTCCACACAATTTTGCAAAATTTACACTAGAAATTGGGCTGATAGAAATGAAGTCGACTTTAATTGTTTATTACAAATACCATACTTTTAGAATAAGGTAAAATCTGTTTGTTATTTATTTAAGGAAAAAATCTCTTTACCAATTGAAAATAATTAAAAATATAAGTTCATTCTACAACTGAAATTACATGAAAATAGACGCTACTTAAAAGTATACCCAAAAAGATCAATATTGTTAATTTAATTATTATTTTATATAAATATTTTACACGCAAGGCCGTAGCCAGGGGGGGGGGGATATAGGGGGTGCGGAATATTCAAAATGCTAAATTTTTGTATGTAAAAACGGCCATGAAAGAGCAAAAACAATAGTTTTACCAGTAAACCCCCCCCCAAATTTTGTATAACCCCCTCCGAAATTTATTTCTGGCTACGGCCTTGCTCTGGTAGCCATCCAGAGGACATGAAGATGAGTGATGTTCTCTACAATAAAAGTTCACTGACTTTTCAATGCAAAACATAAACATAACTTTTTTTAGTTGTGCCACTATCAAAGCAAAGCAGCGATTTGTTTTTTTTGCAACCATTAACATATTAAGATCGCTTTCAGTTTTTATTAACAAAAATGCAGGGTTTTGATACCGGAACTGAACCGTAAACTGAAAACCGAAAAAACCGTTATTTTTGACGAAACGAAAACCGGAACTGAACGGAAAAAAATATCGGTTTATTTCGGTTTACACATGCACATCAACTTCATTCCCCAACAGTTTTTAAATTTTAACTGTTGCAGTTAAAATTTAAATATCTTTACTTTATTTTCCAAAATATCAACTGTTTTCTTTAAATTGTTGGAGAAAAAGAATCTGACTGTCTTAAATTAGCCGGTACAGTCTATTCGTAAACTCAAATTTTTCGCGTATAATGTCATTTTTTCCTTTTCCGACATACACATCGCGATTTTAACAATGAATGTCAGTTTAGTTAAAGTCATATCAACATGAAATGTATTATTAGGAATTGCGATACGGTTCTAATTAGAAAAAATATTTAGTTTTTTAATTCCAATTTCCAATTTAAAATTAGAAAGTTTTAAAAGTTTGACACTAAATTTTTCACACTATGTATAATTCATATCAATCAAACTTAGCCAACGAGACTGTCAGACATTATTTAATAAGTACCTTGTATAATTTTATTAATAAGGGATAATTTTTTTTAAATAATTTTTTAAACCAATAGTGCGAACCTGATTTTTGTTGGTATTTTTTTGTTGTTGCTAATATCACTGAACCGATTTCTATAAAATGGTAGGGGTATGTAGGTATCCATAAAAGGCACCCAAAAGCGAACAAAATGTACAGCATGTAATCTAAAAAGATATATAATCACGACGTCGCACTGTTTTGGGACATCCTGTATAATCAAAAATATTTTCCTGAAATGCGCCTTATGATATAAGTAAAGTCTGTAAAATATTAAAATTCTAACTTAGTAACTCATCTGTAGAAGACGGGAGGTGAAATGCAGGACGTTGTATAGACTGTATTTTGACTATTGTAACTTTACGACTGTAAGTCATTAGATTGACTGACACTAGTCTATCGCGTCAACTTGACTTAAGGCGACGATAGTCGGCATTTATTCCATTGTGTCATTGTGTTGACGCAAGTCTCCGTCAGCCGACATTCGTCTATCCCGTTAACTTGAAATGAAATTTAGTCCAATAATATGTATCAAACTTGACACAAATCGGCGTCAGCCGACGTTAAAACTATTATCAATTTTAAACAACTAATTTTTGAAATATATTATTAGATGGTCATGTAATTGTAATTGTAATGACATCTGCGACACACATTTTGATAGTTGTGACATATTTTAAACTAACGAGTGTCTTCCACTCCCAGACTAAGCATGAAGTAAAGTTTCGAGTTTAGAAACGCCCCGCGTAGAAAATTTTTCACGGGTTTTTCTAAACTCGAAATTTTACTTCATGCGCCACGCGCTTAAGCTGTTTACAAAACATCGAAAATTTCATACAAAACTTATAAATTGTTAAAAACATCGAAATATTGTAAAATTTGACGAACATTTTAGAAATACACGAAAATGTTAAAATGTCGAAAACTTCATGAACATTTTCTAAATTGATGAAAATATCGCAATAACGAAAATCTGATGAACATTTGATAAATCGACAAAAATTTGATAAATCGACGAAAATTTCATGAACATTTTATAAATTGATGAAAACATCGAAATACTGAAAATCTCATGAAAATTTTATAAATCTACGAAAATCACAAAATATCGAAAATCTGATGAACATTTTTTATAAATCAACAAAAATTTCGAAATATTAAACATGTCAAAGTTTTATAAATTGACAAAAAACCGGAATATTAAAAATCTCATGAAAATTTGATAAATCGACCAAAATATTAAAGCATCGAAAATCTAAAAAAAAATTGGTAATATTGAATTTTGTAAATTGACGAAAAATTTCGGATGTTGAAAATTTTATGACAATTTTATAAGTTAATGAACGAAATCTCGAAAAATCGAAAACTGATAAAAATCTCGAAATATCCAAAATTTGACGAAATTTTTATAAATCGACAAAAATCACAAAACATCCAAAGTCTCATAAACCTTTTTTAAATCAACAAAACCGGTGATTCCACTCCCAGGCTATAACTGACATTTCTAACATAAATTGACCTTTACAATAAAACACTTTTTACTTTGTTTGTATGAAAAAAGTGTTATACAAATTAACATATATAACGAAGTAGAAGCCTCCACAATACAGAATAAATTGACATTATTGACACAAATTAACATAAGCATTCATCATGAATCGATATAATTGACATTTCAATCATAAATTGACATTTTCATCATGAATCGATATAACTGACATTTCTATCATGGCCGTAGCCAGGGAGGGGGGATATAACTCCCATATCCCAGCCCCAAAGTTTTCAAAATGTTAAATGTAATAGCTGCCCTGTTAGGTCAAAAACAAAATTTTTACCATTAATTTTTTATTTCTACCATTTTTTTTCTGGCTACGTGACAAGAAAGTATGGTAACCAAGTGTAGAAATATTTTTTCCTGTTAAGCACACATACAGATTGTCTCATGATAGGTGAAACACTTTTTTATTATCAAGTTTACGAGAAAATATCACTCTATATAAAATCATCTGGTTGTTTTTACAACAGAATGTAACCATTTTTCAGAAGTTTATCATATACAGGGTATCAATAAAATATTTAAAACTTCTGATGAGTGTTTCCACTCCTTCATTAGGCAAGAAGTAAAATTTCGAGTTTAGAAAAGCCTGAAAATTTGGATTCAAATATTTAGGCTTTTCTAAACTCGAAATTTTACTTCATGTGCCACGCGTATAAAACACTGACTTTAGGTGAAGTGAAAAATGTACTATTAAGGCTGGGATTTTTTTAGGGTTAAGTAACCGATTATGCATTCACAAATATTTGAATTATTGGAAAATTTAAATGTTTAAATATTCGTTCAAAAACATACAGGGAGTTTTTCTTTTAAGTATACGTATTCGAAATTCAGCCTATTTTCTGTAAATCTTTAGATATTCCTTGTTTTATTTAAGTGCAATTTGAAGCTTTAAACGAGTATTTTCCATTCTCAGACTAAGCATGAAGTAAAATTTCGAGTTTAGAAAAGCGCCATGAAAATTTGTCGAGGGTCGGGCAGCGAACCGAGGCCCGTATAAAACGTATAATATCGTGAAATTTATGTATATTCGAACTTCACTTGAAATCTGTGTTTTATAGGCGTGGCGCATGAAGTAAAATTTCGAGTTTAGAAAAGCCTAAATATTTGAATCCAACCTCGTATGTCCAAAATTTCAAATATTACAGGAGACACAAAATACTAGGTAATAAATTATATTACGCAGCTCATCCTTCTGATTTTTTTATAGTACGTATAACTTTATCATGAGCAATTTTTAATAAGTTTTTTGAGTAGATGGTTAATACTAATATTGGTAAATAAATAATATCTGACTTAAAAGGACATTTTTTTGGAAAATTGGGATAAGTATTAGAATAGATGTTTGAAAATTGGGACTTAAGAGGCTTCGGAAGTAGTTGATTTATATTTTATTAATTTTTTACAATCAATTACACAATATATCTATAACTATAATATTATAGTACACTTCTGTGCAATAATAGTAAACACAAGTCTCATTTATATTTTTCATATTATTTTAGTTGTATAATTCGCGCTATGTTAATTGCCTAGCAGCAGTTTCAATAAATGATAAAACACCATAATTTGAAAATAGCACCTTTATTAAAAAAATAAAAATAAGACCTTTAAAAATAAAACGCTCGTAATAAACACAACGAAGCCGAAATAGAAAAACCATCTTCTATTTTAGTTAGAATTTTTGTCTAAATGACGCAGCATTTTGACATTAAGGAAATTGACATATTTACATCTTTTTGTAATTAGGAAACTCATCACGTCTGTTTTAAACTATAACATATTTTGTGTGCTTAATTTTATTGCACAGAAGTGTACATGTTTTCAAACGAATAAATAGTAACATAAATATAACTGAAGTTTTAACAAAACATAAAATCTGTAATTTAATATATAAAGTAAACTACTGTAAACAGGAGGATACAATACATGATAATTTATACATATAGGTTTTAGTCCACAAGTACTGATAAATCAATACGTCTAAGTTGACATTTGAATAGAGATAATGGTATGTTTAATTCATTTATATGATTGTATTAAAATAGAGGATATTGAACATTTTAAGTATTCTGCACAAAGGATTGTTAATTCCATAGTTAGTAGAATAGAATTTTAGACGGAATAATTGTTTTGAACGAGTTGACACCCGCACCATTGGGGGTGTCAACTCGTTCAAAACAATTATTCCGTCTAAATCAATATATTTAAGTAGACTGCAACAATCAAGATACCCGTTAATAAGCTTGAATCCAAAACATAGGTCCAAAATAATTCTTAGATTCTTTAATAGCTGCAAATTTAAGAATTTTAATGACTCTGTACAACTATAATGCTCCCTGGGAATTCCGCGTCTTCTTAAAACTACTTGAGAAAATTTACTTTGCATAGTTTGTAAATTTAATGATGCATTATTATAGAACGGTGATCACGCCTAACTTGCATACTCAAGATTATGTCTGACCAATCCAATATACATATAATATTTTTTATGTTTCAATATTGAAATTATAATCAAATCTGAATACAAAGAAAAGTGCTTGCATTGCTTTATTTTTAATTTTATTAATATGTTTATTAAATGTCAATCGAGAATCATAGACAACCCTCCAAATCCTTAACCTCGTTTACATTACCTAATTAATATCCATCTAAAAAATAGTTACTTAAATAGGATATTGTATAACGAGCATATAATAATAGTTACGAGGGTTGCCTTTTATATTTCGGGATTAGAGAACAAAAATAAATATTAATCATTGAAAATCGCTTTATTGTTTTTCAAAATATTCCCCATTAAGATCTATACACTTGTGCATGCGTTTGAACCAATTGTCGAAGCACTTTTGCCACTCTGATTGAAAAAACAGGCCACCATTTGCTTGGAAGTGCTTCGTGCGCGAACAACTTTTGCTGGATTTGGCTCATCTTGAAACACCCATACGGTCGACTGCTATTTACTTTCGGGCTCATATGCGTTAATCCATGATTCATCACCTGTCACGATGTCATAGACGTGTTTCGAAGCACCGCAATCGTATTTTTTGAGCATTTCTTTGTACCAATCGACACGAGCCTTTTTTTGAGCGATTGACAAATTGTGTGGGATCCAACGCGAACAAATTTTTTTGACAGTCAAATTTTCATGCAATATTGAATGTATGCTGGTCCCACTAATGCCTAAGGTTGTCTCAATCTCACGATAGGTCACATGACGATCTTGCAATATTTATTTGCGCACAGCACCAATGGTTTCCGGAACAATAACTGATTTTGGACGACCTCCACGAAATTCGTCTTGGAGTGAACTACGACCTCGGTTGAATTCACCATACCATCGATAAACACTGGCCCTTGATAGAGCTTCATCGCCAAAAATTGAATTAAGTTCATCCATGCACTGTTGTTGAGTTAATCCACGTCGAAAGTTGTAAAAAATAATCGCACGAAAATGTTCACGATTTAATTCCATTCTTTGGCCGAGATAAATCTTTTAAGTTAGTGTAAAAGACACAAATGACGCTCATATGTCAAAACGTTCTGAGTACGTATAACCTCAAAAATGTCAAACATTACGATAGAGCTCTCAGTTGCCAGATTGCAAGACTAGGGTTGCTCAATCCCGAAATATAAAAGGCAACCCTCGTATTAATCACAAGAACGAGGATTGCTGAACGAGACGAAGGCGAGTGGAGCAAGTCGCTCGAGTGATTAATAGCCATTATATGCGAGTTATACACTATATACATTATAAAACACAAATATGAACAATCGTTAATATAATACTCACACATTCTACCTGTTTGCCTATGTTACATAGAACCACGCTCTTTGCCCAAAAACGAATTCTTCCGTTTGGATGGAGTGTTAACGCATGTTCCGCTTTAAAAAACACTCGCGATGGATAGAAGCACAATTGTTTAACCGATTTAAGAATGATTTCTGTTTACAAACTAGTTTTACGCGGGTTAAACTTGTGAGAACGGCGATGTTGACGCGTTACTTCTTCGTACTTTAACAAAATGGCGTCGATGACGTCATCACCACCATGGTCAAATGTAAGACAAAAGAAGCCGATTTGACTAGCATAGCGCTGTTACTGCATAGCGGTAAAAAATCACGCAAATTCCGTGTATAATGTACTTGAGTGTTAAATGCACCCTATTTATGCTGCCCACACAATTAAATAATGCATATATTATAAGATTGTCTTAAACAAAAGATTATTCTACGATTGAAGGATATACATAGACATTTAAACAAATTTAAAAATAATCTGTTACTAGTGCACCTATAATGTAAGTTGTTTAAGTCAGTTTGCAAGTCAGTATATCGTTTTGATATACAGAAATTCAAATCATTTATTTATCCACTTTTCCCCTCTCTCTTTTACTCTCTTCGGCAGGAATTTATTAAGTACAGTATATTCGTGATTGAGTTTCCGTGTGTTTTATTTTGTACATTTTTTAGCAAACATGCCAACGTATGGCGTGTGCAAATCCTCTCTAATTTCAGCTTACAAGCAGGAATCGCTTTAATGTTTCAGACCCGTTTTATCCGTTCGAAAGGCCGATAAATAAATTAAAGACGTGTGAATTCAAACATGCGATGATTTATAGAAGTAAATCGTGCAGATTTCATTGAAATATGTATTTATAAATATAAGTATTATGTAATTAACGATTATTATTGCGGTGAATTAAGAGGGTTGAGAGTCTAAAAATAAAATGTAGCTATGTAAATGTGAATGTATCTAAATGGGATTCGCTAATTGGATTAATTTTCCTTTGAAAGATTTAAATGTAATTGTATTTAATTACCGGGAAATTTCGTTATTGTTAGCAGAATGATCCCACTCTCGAAAATTTATAATTAAAACAATTCTACGAAACAGACTCTTTTCAATTAGTAGAAATAAAATTTTTACATAACTACACAAAAATCCGTTTGTTTTACAATATAAACTTGCGTGCATAGAAATCGGCCCACTGTTAACTTTTGACTTTAACTAGTTTTTTTTTAGAAACTATTCATCAGATCAAAGAAAAAATATGCTGCTTGAAAGACAATTTAATTTGCTTTAATATTAGTTAAAATTTATCAAGAGTGCTTATCGTTTCAACCGGTAAAAAAATGAAACGTATTTATGTGGTGATTATATCGAGAATAACAAACTTGTGAAAGATTGAAATTATTGCCTTTGCAATTGAAATTTGGACAATATTCGTTTTTCATAATTTGATTAGTTTTCAAGTGTGTTAGTGAAATGCATACTGCACCGGAAAAAGCCGCCCAAGTGATTGCCTTAATCGACAATGGACTTAGCCAGCGAGCAGTTGCTCAACAACTCAATATGACACGCGCAGGGGCTCGAAGAGTGACTCAACGATATGGGGAGACTGGATCCTTTCATAGGCGACCGGGAACAGGCAGAAAGCGATTTACAACGGCTCGGGATGACCGCTTTATTGTGTCAACAACATTAAGAAATCGTCACCTTAATGCGGTGCAAGTGCAACAACAGCTCCGTGAAACGCGAGGAGTGGCTATTAGTCAGTGGACAGTAAGACGAAGACTGCAGGAAAGTAACCTGACCCCTAAAACACCTGCGATTTGTCCAAAACTTACCCCAGCTCATCGTCAAGCACGCCTGCGTTTTGCACGGGATCATCTGAATTGGACAGTGGAACAGTGGGGGTCTGTTCTGTTCTCAGATGAGACTAGGATATGCCTCTATGGTAGCGACCGAAGAAAAAAAGTGTACCGGAGACCAAGAGAGCGCTTTGCAGAATGCTGCATTGAAGAACGGATTGCTTATGGAGGTGGTTCCTGCATGATCTGGGGTGCAATTTCTATGGGAGCACGAACTGACCCTGCTTTCATCCGCAGGGGCGACCGTGGTCACGAGAGAGGAGGTTCAGCGGGTGCTAGGTACATCACCACACCGCAAGAATCGTGAAAGATTACATTTCAGAAGTCGGTTTTCGGGTTATGGAGTGGCCATCATGCAGTCCCGACCTAAACCCGATTGAAAATTTATGGGATGAGCTAAAACGAAGAATTCGAGCTAGACTTCGTGCCCCAACTTCGATCCCAGAGCTTATTGTTGCAGTAGAAGCAGAGTGGCTTAACATCCCACAAGAAACAATAGCGAACTTGATTCGATCTATGCCCAATCGTATGAGAGATGTTATTAGTGCAAGAGGGAGTCACACCCATTATTAAAAATTAAGTGTTAATTTAGATAAGTGTTAATAACAATATTAATTTTTGCAATAAAAAAAGTTAATTTGTTTCATGTATTAATTTCAATATGTTAAGCCAACATACAATTTAATAAATTTCTCATATTAAAGCATATTAAATTGTCTTTCAAGCAGCATATTCTTTTTTTGATCTGATGAATAGTTTCTAAAAAAAAACTACTTAAAGTCAAAAGATAACAGTGGGCCGATTTCTATGCACGCAAGTGTATTTTTCACGCGAGTAATTAAAAAGCCATGATTCATTATATGAAATATTGTATTTATATAATAAATTGTGTTTTTTAATTACAATGGAATAAAAATTAGACCTAAATTATGGTGAATGCGCCAGGCACAACATACGCAGAATTTTAATTTTAAGAAAACATATGCATACGCTGTTTTTTTAAGAGTTCAATTTAAAGCTTGAAACGCAAAGCATGAAACAAAATTTTGAGTTTAGAAAAGCCCGAAGATTTCTTTCACGGAGCTAGAAATGCCTGAGGATTTGGCTTTTCTAAACTCGAAATTGCACTTCATGTCTAACCTGAGAGTAAAAAACACTCGTTTAAAGCTGAAAATTAAAAAAAAAACCTGTATATAATACAGAGCTTAAAAATCGTTACCAGTTGTGTTAACAGAAATATGCAAAACCTAATTATTTATTATTAACACTGAACATCGTTGATAACAGAATAAATATCTGATTCCGTGTTACTCTGATTAAAGATGTATTTGTTTGTTTTTGAATTTCACTTCAACTCAGTGTTTTGTACGCGTGGCGCATGAAGTAAAATTTAGAGTTTAGAAAAGCCTGAATATTTGGTTTAGTCGTGTAGCGCTACGCGCTACGCGACCAAACCAAATTTTCAGGATTTTCTAAACTCGAAATCTTACTTCATGCTTAACCTGGGAGTGGAATCACTCGTTCAAAACTAATTTGAACTCAATATAGAATCGACGATTGCCTGACAATTACGTAAATAAAAAATTCACTGATTATCATTAAGACCAGGAAAGTCAGAGAAAAGTCATGGAATTTTATTCAAATTGACCAAAGCACTAATAAAAAGCCATATGGTATTATTAAATTTGTCAAAATCAACAGGTATCATAAAAATTACAAAACACGTAAAAATTTATAAAACCAATTTAACTATTAAAAAAAAGAATGAAAACAATTTAACAAAATGGGCGTTTGCCACAAGTTAAAGTTATGTTAAAAGGTCAGGGAAAAGAATCTTGAATCAGGGTTACGTCGGAAAAATTTAGCATTTCAGATTGTGGCTAGCAGTTTCACTACAAATAGTATTAAACAGAATTTTGTAAACTAGATTATTCTCTTTAAAAAATTGTCTGTCGTTTAATGTTCTTATCAAAGCATTCAGTTGGAAGTTTCGATCGAGCGTTTCCACTCCCAGACTAAGCATGAAGTAAAATTTCGAGTTTAGAAAAGCCTAAAAATTTGGTTTGGTCGCGTAGCGCTACGCGACCAAACCAAATTTTTAGGTTTTTCTAAACTCGAAATTTTACTTCATGCGCCACGCGTATAAAACAGTGATTTAACGAGAAATTTAAAAATACATAACAATTTTTTCATGTTAATCCTCACTATTAATTCGAATTATTTTTGACGATTCAAATCCATTTGTAAGTATTTGAATTCTTTCGTAAGTATTCGAATCCTTTTATAAATATTCGAATCCTTTTATTAATAATTTAATCCTTTTATAAATATTCAAATTCGTTTATAGGAATTCAAATTACCCGCATTTGGATTCGAATAGAAATTCTCTTAAAAAACTGTAACGAATCCGAAACACGAATCCTGTTTAACAAAAGTATTCGAATGCCCCTTTTGAATCCTCTAAATGGATTCGAATCCTGCTTAGCTCTGATATAATATTAGATTATTGAGATAAACAAATAATACGGTTTCTATTTATCTAAATTTCAAATGTTGATTAAGTAAAGTTTTAAAAATAATTGTTTTGAAAATAATCCAAGAGAGTAAACGTTTTTCTATATTAAACATCCACCTGTGGGAATCCACTTTGTCCACTGAAAGTAAAATACATCGACTAGGCACTAGAATATTCATGAACACTTAATAATCCCGCTCATAATTGTATTCCCTGCGTAAAGGGATTTACATTTCAAAACATTTAGCACGGGGAATGAGGAAAAAAACCTTGTTAAAGCCTTTTTAATGCTAAGAGATAATTCTGAGCTGAAAAACTTAATTTTACTTTACAAAATGTTTTAATATTAAAAAAATACATTGTTATTATAAAATACTAGTAAGCCTTGTTTATAGACGATATACTAGAGTTTTATTTAAAGTACATCCATGTTTATTTTTGTACAATATTAGTTGGAAATCAATCAGCCAAGAAACATTAGTCATCGAATTAAAAATTTCCATCGTTTTGCTCTTTCCTAATTTTCAAATATAACTTAAGTTTTAAACGTTAGAACAAAGTTTACAATACTTATTGTAAACTTTGTTCTACAATTATTGTTGTAAACTTTGTTCTGCAATAATTATTGTAAACTTTGTTCTACAATAATTATTGTAAACTTTGTTGTACAATAAATAATGTAAACTTTGTTTTAACGTATGAAGAAACAATATCTATTTCTGTATAGTTGAGGCTGTTAGTTGTTAAAACTCCATAATATCACTTTAATAATATACTTAATTTGTTTACGTTTCAAAATTATATGTATTGTATTATAACAATTGTTTCACCGCACTGTGGATTCATCAGGCAGAAACCTGATGAAGCCACAGTGTGGTGAAACAATTGTTGTAGTACAATAAATATAATTTTGAAACCTAAACAACTTAAGTGTTTTATTAAAGTGACAATATTGATTTACTAGAAGTGGAATTACCGAGGCTAAATTCGATTGAAATCCTTTAGGCGAATTTAACCCATTAACGACCGAGCATTTATAAAAGTGGATTTTAAGTAAAATTCTGCACTTCTTTTATGATTTTTATGAATGACTTATTGTATTACATATTAAGAAATGTTCCCTTGAATATACATAATGTATACTCTGTAAATTTTCAGGCATTCGTCGATTATGAAAAAGGGTTAATTTTGAAGTTTCAAACGAGTGTTGTCCACTCCCAGACTAAGCATGAAGTAAAATTTCGAGTTTAGAAAAGCCTGAAAATCTGGTTTGGCCGCTCCGCGAAGCGGAGCGGCCAAACCAAATTTTCAGGCTTTTCTAAACTCGAAATTTTACTTCATGCGCCACGCGTGTAAAACACTAAATTATTGTGAAGTTAGAAATACACCTAAAAATTCTTCTTTAAAATGAGTATTAATCAAAATATTTAAACAACAAAATGTTTACATTATTCTTCACGCATTATTAAGTAATGTCAATTAATACAATGTATTAAATTAACTTATTTGGTAATTTAATCAAGAAAAAAATAATAATGTTGCGTTAGTGCATCAATGGCTCTTAATAGGTTAAGGAATATAATTAAAGAGTGTTACTTTTTTATGAATTATTTAAATGCGCGAAACTTTATGACTCGCGCTGTATATTACACAAATTAGTGTTTTATTGTGACCCATGTAAGAACTCGAAGAAACACAGATTTTTGATTAAACTAACTTTCAATGAGAAACTTTTTATTCCTTACTTCACTTTTATTTGTATTCATTAGATGTACATTTCGCGTGCTAAGCACTTATTATCATTAGGTATTGATAATGAGTGCTTAGCATTCGAAATGTACATCTATTTAAAAATATATGTGAAGTAAGAAATACACATTTTTTCATTGTGATTAAAAAATACTCCACATAACTTAATTAAACAATTAGTAAACTAACTTGATTGAGACAAAAAACCATTTAGTTTTGAAAGTTATTGTAGAAAAATGGGAATACTGGCGTAAAGGCAAACTTTCATTACGAGTAAAATTTTACTGTTTATTTAATTACGTAGTCAAAATTAAACTTTGAACAATTATTAAACGTTAAAAATAATGCATGTTAAAGTGAAAGAGCTAATTCAAGAAATATTCGCGTGGGAGTAAACTTTGTGCAAGTGCAGAAACTAGCAATCCAATTAATGCAAGTCTTAGACGACGGGAAAGCCGTAAAGTACATTCATGCAATCACAGGAAACTGCAAATACCAGAAACTCATAATCCTTATTTTCCATTCTGAGCGTTTCAGAATTACTATAATTTGAATTGATTAACACTACGAAATATAAGTATCGCAAATAAAAAAGAAAAAACTTTGCATATTTAATTAAAAATTACACTGTTAGCTAATAGACATTTAAAACAGCACGAAGCACTGTTTAATATTATAAATATTAGACATGTTTGCCGATTCTGTAAGTGAAATGCTAAATTTAACGTATATGTAATTCTTTCATTTCATATTTTAAGAGTGATTTAATGATTAGACATTCTAGCCGATTTTG
Organism: Philonthus cognatus; assembly: GCA_932526585.2. Taxonomy (NCBI): domain Eukaryota; kingdom Metazoa; phylum Arthropoda; class Insecta; order Coleoptera; family Staphylinidae; genus Philonthus; species Philonthus cognatus. The sequence continues at coordinate 32,937,320 of OW052245.1, read as the reverse complement.
TATGCGAAATGTTAAATTTAACATATACATAATTCTTAAGTTGCACCATTTAAGAGAAAAATTTACGTTAAATTTAACATTTTGCTCACATTGTGTAAATTTAAAAATCGAATCTTATTAAATAAAAGTTCTTTCTAATGAAAACAGCTCTACTTCGCATAATTGCTATACATTATTTAGATACAGGGAATTTTTCTATAAGCTTGAACTTTAAATTAGACTGCGATCGGTAGAGCAGGTCGAACCAAGGATAGATACAATACTCATTTACAAGAGCAATTAAGCGAGTCATTGATTTGCGAGATCCGGAAATTGTTTTGTGTACCTCGAGATAAAATAAGTGCTGTAGCGGCCACCTTCGTAGTACCGGAGCGCCCCGCTAATACCCTCTTGGGGGCGCGCACCAGCCACCCTACCTGAACGCGCGTACTAACCTCTCTCCGTATCGACACCACCGCAACGTCACATGACGCCCCCGGGGCTATAAGTACTAGATCCAAGCTCCGTATCATCAGTCTTGGTAACTCACTCGACTCAACCACTACTTAGCTCCTGCTAGCGCTCCTGAATTGGACCTAGATCTTGGACTAACTAGTTTACGCTTCGAGCAAGTGCCAGCTTACGTTAATATATGTAAATACCTTGTAAAATACGTTATTATCAAATAAAAGTGTACAAACGTCTGTCTGCATCTTTCGGCATTTAAACCCCGCTACAGTGCTTTGATCTGGTTTTCCTGTTTGGCACCAAAAAATGTAATTGCTCCTAAAGGAAAGGAGATTTCAAAGATTCATTTTTTATAATGAAAAATGTACAAAGATAGGAAATTATCTAGTGATCATGCAGTTTAGATTAGTTTAATTATAAATGTTTCAAATTCAAAACTATTTAAATTTGATAGAATAAGCTTACGCTTCTTTTATTTTACAAAACTTTGAACATAATATACAAATTACGATAATTAGGACTAATTGTTTGCAGTTTATGGGAACATCATGGTAATTTTATATATATATATATATATATATATATATATATATATGTATATATATATATATATATATATATACAGGGTAGGCCATTTTAATCAATCCACGCAAATAAATCCGAAGATATATTTGATAGCAAAAATTGACCATAACAAAGGTTTTATGGCTGGTAGGGGGACATCCGATGATGGCCTTTAAAGTGACCTTGAAGTTGACTTTCAAGGTCATCTGAAGACCAACTTACAAATTTTAAATGGCAACCCTGCTTCTTCAATGTTTATTTTGAAAAAGGGTCATCATGTTAGTATGGCTGCATAAATATTTTAATACCTCACATAAGAAAATTTTCGAAAAAAAAAAACTTAAAGAAAATTTTACTAATAGACTTTAATTCAAAAGTTCAATACTTCACTTAAAAAGGAAACTAAACGATATTTCCTGCCACAAACATAATGAAACTGTAATACGGCAAGCCGTTGACAAATCTAAACAATACACAATAAAGAAAATTTAAAAAGATGCTCAAAGACATTTCGATTTTGCTGGATACATAAATTAATTCGGCGCTGAAAGTCCTGAACTGTTCTTAACAAAACTGTCCTTGGAATATTTTGGCAAGCGGTCTGGATTGTACCTATCATATTATCTCTGTTTGTTGTTTCATGCTCATAAACAACATCTTTCAAATAACCCCATAAATAAAAATCCGGAGAAGTTAAATCTGGTGATCTTGGTGGCCATGCAACAGTTCCACCACGTCCAATCCACCTGTTATGGTAACTCTCATTTAAATAATTTCTAACTATCCGGGCAAAGTGTGGTCCAGCTCCAGCCAATTGAACTCACATTCTCAATCTTGTTCGCAAATTTACATTTTTCAGTAGTACTGGGAGTGCATCTCTCAATAAATTTAAAAAAAATTGCCCATTTACGTTACCGTTGAAAAAATGTGGACCGATAAAATGTCCATCTATGATACCACACCATACATTAAGACTCCAACGATGTTTATTGTTGACCTGTCTATGCCAGTGAGGATTCACGTCAGACCAATAGTGACAATTGTGTCTATTAAGCTGTCCGTTGCTTCTGAAAGTTGCTTTATCGGAAAACATAACATAACGAAAAATAATGGGATCGTTCATTATTATTTGTTCTGCCCATTGGCAAAACTTTACGCGCTTCCTCATATCATTGGGTGTAAGCGCTTGTGTTAGCGAGATATGATAGGGGTGATAACGTAGGCTCTTCAATATTCTCAGTGAAGTACGTCTGGGTATGCCAGATTCTCTTTCAATATCATAGCTGCTAATATAAGGATTAATGTGAACCATTCCCAGAACAGTTATTGCACTAACGTCATTTTGGTTATAAATATGTCTTGGTTTAACACGTCGTAAATGTCCTTGTCGGGCTTTCAGATGGATGTTTCGAATTACAGAGTGATTGGGGTGCCGTCTTTGAAGATATCGATTCCGATACAAGATAGCAGCTTGTCGATAGTTACCTCCACATTCTCCTAGAATCAACAGCATATCGACTCTCTCTACCGCCGGATAGTCAGCCATATTTTATTTGATTTGCAGAAGATATCTTGTCCAAGTGTTTACTTCTTCAAATGAAATTTCCATTGAAAAATGAACGAATGCATTTTGTAGTGAAATTTTGATTGACACTATTTATTTGCATGACAACCTCAACGACCAATTGTTTATCGCCCCTAAGCTCACGAACAACACTCATTTTTGAATTTTTATTTAAAATATTGATCATAATGTAGTACAATTACATATCTAGTTTAATTTTTGAGTTTTTTGAATTAGAATAAGTGAAGTAGGTATTGAAATGATATGTTGATGGCAGGAAATATCGTTTAGTTTTCTTATTTAATGAAGTATTGAACTTTTGAATTGAAGTCTATTAGTAAAATTTTCTTCAAGTTTTTTCTCGAAAATTTTCTTATGTAAAGTATTAAAATTTTTATGCAGCCGTACTAACATGATGGCTCTCTTTCAAAATAAATATTAAAAAGTAGGGTTGCCATTTAAAATTTGGAAGTTGGCCTTCAAATGACCTTGAAAGTCAACTTCAAGGTCAGTTTATAGGCCATCATCGAATGTCCCCCTACCAGCCATACAACATTTGTTATGGTCAATTTTCGCTATCGAATATATCTTCGGAGTTATTTGCGTGGATTGATTAAAATGGCCTACCCTGTATATATATATATATATATATAGGCGGAGGCAGAGTTCGGAAAATTTCCTAACAGGGCATTCGACCAATAATACGGCAGGAGAGATGTGTGTAATCTACTTTATTGTAATACCAAGCTTTCGGGACTCATTTTGTCCCTTCCTCAGGGTTAACACTAAAAAACAATGAGCAAAAAACAAAAAATTACTGATCTGAATTAAACTGTTAGTTGATGACGAATTCTTGAAAAAATATTAATTAGCAAATAAATTTGAGCTTACATTTGTGATTATTTGAACAAACTATTGTTAAACTGACGCTGTATTTGTTTTATCATCCTAACGATACTCATGGTGGTTGTTGAAATTAAATAAAAGTGAGGTTATTGTGTATAAAAAATCGTAACCGCGTGGTTACGGCAGAGGTGAAATTTTAAACGAAAACAAACGGCACATTCACATTTTAAAATTGGAAATTGTCACTGTGTTCCACTGTTTCTTGGGTAACCTGGGGTGTTATCACCACACTTGTTTATATTTGATTAACTTTTAACTCACGCGGCCGCATCTTAGTGCGAAACGACGCACGTGTCTTCACATTAACAGCAACAATGGCTGGTGCCTGTCCACAGGTGTCACTCGGCTCTCTCCGTCTCTGTCACCGACGGAGAGAGGCGCACGCCATCCGTTTCCAGGAACGTCTCGCCAGCCAGCGCGCGGTGTTTGAAATCTCGGGCCTGAGCTCGAGGGATTCAAACATCGACGCTGGAGGCCCCTTTACCTGCCCCGTTGTTGCCGCTTATGCGTTTATTGCTGTGAAATGACTGTGAAATGACTATTATGTATATGGATACTGTTATTAATGCCGGGTCTAGGTTAGGTGCACGAAATAGATTTAACTTGGTGCGCTCATACGTTTCAATAGAAAGTTTAAGAAGAGTAAAAGATATAAATGAAAAAATCCAACTAAAAATGTAATGAAATTATAATTTTAAGCGCAATCAAATTAACTCCGTAGAGTGTCACCACCAACCTGGGACTCACTCGACGATTCCGCCTTCAGTTTATCTAGCTAAATATGAAATGATGAAAAAATTACCTAAATGTGTTTAATCGATGATTCATGAGGCAAATTTCAGACAAACTACCAGTATGTAAACTATTGCTGAATGTTATTAACCTGTTAAGCTGAAAGAGACCGGTGCCAACGGCTCTGATCTGTCCATGTCTATTAAGTAGGAGTAAATGCAACTAAGGCCCTCCGTGTCTGCTTTGAAATTCATCGTTGCAACGCCTGCCTTCTTTATGTGGAACATCTCAAGGAATAAACGACTTTTATAAAACATTGACTTATCTATAATTTCGACGTTTGTGAAGTCAGGTGCATGGTCCTCACTGTTACAGTGTATAGACAATGCACATGACTTCTTATTCAGTCTTATGTCACTTTTATGTTGAATTATTCTGCTTTTTATCCATTGAGAAGTTTGACCTACATATCGAAGGGGGCATTCGGTGCAGGGGATGCTGTAAATTACATTAGACATTTGAGCCGTGGGCACAGGGTCTTTCAGTTTTGTGTAAAATCGTTTTAGTGGAGCCACACCGTATTTTGCTATCTTAATGTCACTGTTGTCTAAAGTAGATTACACACATCTCTCCTGCCGTATTATTGGTCGAATGCCCTGTTAGGAAATTTTCCGAACTCTGCCTCTAACGTAGTACGACCGTTACTTCTTGTGCTGGTATATATATATATATATATATATATATATATATATATAATGTTTAATTTAATTAATTCATAATGATTTCGTATTCAGCATTGATATGCTGTAAGTGTTAAGCGTTGTTAAGTAAACTTAAAAGATAAAACCCTGAATAAAATGTATGAAACACCACAAATAAAAATTACATTTAGAATAAAAATAATAAGTAAAAATCATTAATATCACCACCGCAGTAAGCGATAGGGGGGTCGAAGGGGCGACGGCCTCAGGCGCACCTAACGGAAGGACGCTGACGGCGCCGAAATATTTATTAACAATATATTACCTATAACATACAGACAGAGAGCTTTTAGAGTTGATTTAGTACTAGGTGCCAATTTTTAAGTAATGCGTTATATATACGGAATATGTCCTAAATGCCATGCTTTACTTGTACAATAAATGCCGGGGCGATAGTGATACTACAAGTGGCAGAAATAGGGACTAAATTATCAACACTTCATAAGTGCCATAGTACTTTCATTCACGTTTTATGTTTTTCCTGTAAAATATGTTATTTGTTACTTACGATCTATTGCATATGGTACGCTTCAATTCACGATTTATTTATAGTTTTCTAAACAAGATTACTTTAAAATATTACGATCATCTTACTAAACCTTAACTTAAGGTAAGGAGTAAGTTCTTTTTTATCTACAAATTGTCTCACACCAGTAATTCTTTGTCATCTACAAACTGTCCAACATCTTAAAAGATGTAGGTGTGTTCTTAATTATCTAGAAATTGTCCAATACTTGCATAGATTTGAGGTTTTTGGCGCCCAACGTGGGGCCATGTCAACGCTGGGCCCTTGTTGGGTGTCATAAATTGCGAAAGTAAAAGTTAAAAGCTTCACACTGAATAAGTGTTTCGTACGCTTGGCGCATGAAATAAAATGTCAGGTTTAAAAAAGATTAAGTTTGGACGCTACGGGTCTAAGTCCAAACGCTCAGGCTTTTATAAACTCAACATTTTATTTCATGCTTAAACTGGGAGTGGAGAACACTCGTTTAAAAATACTTAAATCGCTTGCATTTGAGGTATCTTTGGCGCCCAGCGTGGGGCCAGGCTAACGCTGTGGCCCCTAGTTGGGCGGCATAAATCGCAAGCATCTACATTTAAAACTTCCCACTGAATCAGGTTTCGTACGCGTGGCGCATGAAGTAAAATTTCGAGTTTAGAAAATTCTGAGTTTGGATTTGGACGTCCAAATCCAAACGCTCAGGCTTTTCTAAACTCGAAATTTTACTTCATGCTTTGTCTGGGAGTGGAAAACACTCGTTTAAGATTCAAAATAAACTCTATTAATTTTTTTTAAACTTATTAATTAATGACTAAATAAGCTTTAATTTGATTCGTAATATTTTTTATATACTTATTAAGAATTGTAAATTACCCGTGATTCAATAAATTAGTGAATCTAAACCGGTTTTACCAAGTGTTTTCCACTAGCAGACTGAGAATGAAGTAAAATTTCAAGTTTAGAAAAGCCTTAGCGTTTGGATTTTGACGCGTCAAAATCCAAACGCTCAGGCTTTTCTAAAATCGAAATTTTACTTCATGCGCTACGCGCATAAAATACTGATGTTTAATAAATTTAAACAAAATCTTGCGTTATCAAAATTCGAGCAATTTACAATAAATTTTAAGGAATACTCACAAAAAAAAATATTTGTATATACTGCTTATGTTTAATAAATTTTAACCAAATCTTGCGCTTGTCGATCGCTAAATAATTTGGTATGCAAAAGTAGCTCGCGTATGACAAAAGATTGAACAGCCCTGCTATATAACATATTTTCTTCCTCTACGTGAGCGGAATGTTTCCTGAAGGTTCGGCCATACCTTTTCGTTCACCCTGTATATATACCAGTTCAAAACTGTACTTCATGCTTAATCTGTCAGTGAAAAACACTCGAAAATGCTTAGAGTTAAGGTTTTTTGGCGCCCAACGTGGGGCCAGGCTATCGATGTTGTCCCTAGTTGGGCGCCATAAAACGCGAGCGTCTAAATTTACCCTTAAAAGAGACGCATCATAAAGGCCAGGCGCAAATGTGACTGAATTTATTGAAGAAGGGGGGGGGGGGGCTAATTGGATATCTGGCGCCGTTTTTCCTTACTGCGGCGCTGATTAAAATAAACCATATGGATTTTTATGCAATTTACTTAATATGAACAAAATAAAACACGGCTAAATTCTTATTATTACAATTTAGATTTAAACAAAATTATATTTATAAATTGAATGATATAAAAATAAACGACTTTAGCCCAAAATTAAGCAAAATATTCTAATTTTTAAAGAGAATTAATTTTTAAAACGCGACCAAACCAAATTTACAGGCTTTTCTAAACTCAAAATTTTACATCATGCTTAACTTGGGAGTGGAAACATTCATTTCAAACATCAAATTAAACTCTTTTATAAATCGGCGATTGCCTGGAAATTTACAGCGTATAGATTATGTGTGTTTAAAAGAAAAAAATCCAATATGTAATATAATAAGCCATTCGTAGACATCATAAAAATAAATGCAGAATATTACTTAAAATCAACTTTTAGAGTTAACTGTGTAACTGTTAATGGATTATGTACAAGGTATTATTCAAAAACACTTATAACACAACTTGATCTATTCTATTTTAACCTATTTTAACCTATTTTAACCTATCCTAACCTAACTAACCCTGGCTATCACTACAAGTTAACTCCTGAGACCGCACTTGAATCAGCGTCATCTATTTTTATAGCACTCGACTTTTTCCGCTCCCGTTTTAATCACAGTAGTTTTGTGGTTATTGCTGCAATTTTGTTAGAGCCATTAATGACTCTCCCCCTTGATGTATCTGTGATGGGATAATGTCGGCACTAAAAGGAAATGTTATAAATTACAGCCCTATTTTCGGTTTCTCTAATGACTTACATCCATCAAAATATAATTGTACCTAGTTGTTAATTATTACTACTACATTTTCTGCATTTATTCATTCTATAATGTGACCATAAAAAATGATTTTGTGTTTCTATTTTTAACTTTACAATACGTCATTTTTAATAAAACAAGTCTATATTTTATTTTACGACTGCGTTCCGCAAAACTCTTGTAACTTTATAAGCGTAATTCTGAAAAGGTTAAGGATCTTAATTTTTTTTAAATTGTATTAGTTGCTAATAAATAATAAATTAATTCATCATATAAAAATCCTACCTAATTGTTAATTATTATAATATTTAACGTGTGATATTTTTACCTTTACACTAAACACAATTACTAGTTTAGAACAGCCTGAACATTTGGAGTTTCGGAATATTTACTTTACGGTTAACCAAGGAGTGGATAACACTCGTTAAACAAATATTGAATGCTTTTATAAAAGGAAAATATTTAATGAATAAATCAGTAGTTCTTATTCTTTTCAGAATTACGAAACAATTATAAATTTACAAGATTTTTCCGGAACCCAGTGGCAAAAAAAACTGTAGACTTTTGTTCTTCGTCTTCGATTTTTTTATTATCTTCGTATATAAACGGTTAGTATCAGCGAAGGCTCGCAGCCTAACTTCAGGGTAGGCCACAGCGCCAAGGCATACAAAATTTGAGGTTGGGATCGCGCTTTATAAATACAAGGAATTGCACAACAAAGTCACCTTTCAATAACGGATACATATTACCTTGGATCTCTGGCCTACCCTGAAGCACAGTTCATATATATCCAGTTAGCCAGTCCCCATATAAATTGTGGGTACACGCGAATGGGACCAGAGCGCTGGATGCCAAATTGGTGTATATGGCTGCCTATATACACCAGTCTGGCTTCCTGCGGTCGGTCGGTTACGACAATTTTACTCCAGATGTCGCGAAATCAAGTCTCAGAGAGAGAGAGAGAGAGAGATAATTTCTTCTCCCTCTATTCCGCGCTTCTCGTTGTATCATATTCCAGATGTTGATTTTTCAATGTTGAAAACACGTTTTTTTCTTCTAAGCTAAGGATGCGTGTTACATTCATTCATGCGTTTCCTTCTACAATTTTATTTTCTGCGTTATTAGAGAATAGATTTTATGAAATTATATGTGAACGTTGTAAAATTCATTAAGTATTATTTATTTTGTACAAGACACTTAAAATACAAAACTATTTAACTTTTGATAAAAAGTAAAACAAATACATCAACTTATCATTTTATTAACTAATCGGATCAATCCTATTGATCAGATCAAATCTACTGATCGATAAGGGTTTCTTTTTTAATTAAAGGGGTCAGTGCAAAATGCAGTTAAGTCATTTTTTTTTTAGTTTTTGAATTATTACCGTTTAAAGTTTTTAACCCATTAAGCACCGTTGATGCATACACGCAACATTATTATTTTTTGATAATTAAGTTACTAAATAAGTTTATTTGATATATTATATTATTTGACCTGAATTGAAAATGTATTAAGAAAAATTTAAATATTTTGTTATTTAAAGTGTATTATAAATACTTCACAATATTACAATGTTTTATACGCGTGGCGCATGAAGTAAAATTTCGAGTTTAGAAAAGCCCAATTTGGCTCGGTCGCTCCGCTTCGCTACGCGCCCGAGCCAAATTTTCAGGCTTCTCTAAACTCGAAATTTTACTTCATGCTTAGTCTGGGAGTGGATACACTCGTTCTTAACTTCATATTGCACGTTTTTATATAAAATCGACGAATGCCTGAACATTGACATCGTATACATTACATTGTTGAGGCACTAATTTTTTGAAAATCCATTATCACTTTAATATAATAATAATAATAAACTATTTATGATTTTTAACTATTTATTAAATTCACGTATACATTATGTGTATTTAAAGAAAAAATTCACAGTATGTAATTCATAGAAATCACAAAAAGAAGTGTAGAATTTTAATTAAAATTAATTAAGCGGTCAATCCAAATTAGGCTTTTCTAAACTCGAAATTTTACTTCATGCGCCACGCTTAGAAACACTGATTTATAGTGAAGTTCAAAAAATACACACATACAACAACAATTATAGGCAACCTAATATACGTCAGAGTTATTGGGTTCTCTATAATCACTGCTTCAAATAATTTGTTTAGCGCAAAATTTGACTCATGTTTTATTCACATCTACATATTAGATTTCTAAAGCTCAGTGTTTTATACGCGTGGCGCATGAAGTAAAATTTCGAGTTTAGAAAAGCCTAATTTGGATTGGCCGCTCCGCTTCGCTACGCGGCCAATCCAAATTTTCAGGCTTTTCTAAACTCGAAATTTTACTTCATGCTCAGTCTGGGAGTAGATCACTTCGAAGAATTTGATTTTTCATCCCTTCTATAAAGCTATCCCCACTAAAATAATGAATATAGTCCAAAAAGAAAATAGTCAAGGAAAAAAGTTAATTCGATATTCATACACGTTATTCAGAGTGTAAATGGATGAAACGGAACGTAGCATTTTTAGTGTTAATTTCTCAAAATTAAAATATTATCTTCCCTAATTATTTCAGGGAAATTATGATATTCATTTGGTTAAAGTAAAAATATACACACCGAGCTTTGCTATTTATTGCATTTTTAAAAACCGGAGTGTCATGAAATTAAACAAGCAAATGATGAGATGTTGATTTGTTGGCTTTTTATTTAAAGTATATTCTGTTGATTTTGTGTTACACTTCGATCTATTCTGTATAATTATTACTGCATAAAAAAAAAACGAAAAAACTGCTTCTAAAATATCGCTAATAAATAAGAAAACAGTTATATGTATATTTAACATAGTTTTTAATGTTTGTTAGTATTTTGTATATATGAATGTTTATATGAATCTACATTTCTATGTTTTTAGTTTTGTGTATTCGTAAATAAGTTATCTATTTTATTGAAATAATTTCTGTTTTTTTATTATCAATTCCAATTAAAATACCCATCAAACATTTATCAAATAGATTTTTTCATTGTAAAAAGATTTTTGTATTTATCTAACTTTTAAATAAAAATTGTTTAATAACATAAATATATTAAAACTCTATTAATTTTTAAACAGGTTTTTATTAAACATATATATAATAACTAAAAATGTTGGAAATATATTTTACATTTTATCATTGTAAAATGACTTTGTTTATTTATACAAATTATGAATATTTGAAACAATAATCGATTAATCTAATAATTTTAACAATTTTTTTATTAAATATATATATATATATATATATATATATATATATATATATAATCAGTATTCCCTTTTACCATATGGTGTCGGGTTTTTAATGTTTATTTAGCTTTCACTTTGTCCATTTCTAACATATTCCTTCCACTGAGTTCTGTCTAGTGCAATTTTCTTGGCGTCCGCTACTGTCGTTCCTCTTCGTAAGATGTTGTTCGTCACGATATCCTCCCATGTTTTCGATGGTCTCCCTCTGCCTCTACGTATTTGTGTTTTTGCTGTCCAGACCTTCTTTACCTGCACTCGTTCGTTCATCCGCACCATATGCCCCCACCATCCCAGCTGTCGTTCTTCTATATATTCGTCCATGGATTGGATTTGTAGTTCATCTCTGATTTGGGTGTTCGTTAGTCTGTCTAGTTTTGTTACTCCCTTAACTCCTCTTAAGTATTTCATTTCAATGGCCTGTATTTTACTATTCGTCTTCTTGTCCGTTGTCCATGTTTCACACCCGTATATAAGTATAGGTCTAAATACTGTTCTAAATACCGTCATTTTTGTGTCTGTGGATATTTCTTTTTTACGGAGGAATTTTGACCCTAATGCGTAGTATAGTCGTCCCGTTTTTTTCCAATCGTTCAGTTAGGTCTTTATCTTGGTTCCCGTGTTTTAAAAATATATTAAATAACTAAAAACGTTGAAAATATATTTTAAAATTGTTAATTTCATTGTAAATTTGTTTTTATAAAATATATTCCCGAATTTCATAATTTGGAACACTCTTGAAATCTCAAAATAAAAGAAATATTTTCGAATAGACTTTTTGTGGTGATAATAAATTTTATTATTCGTCTACCACAGTTCATATACAAGAAATTTTCCTTTAAAGTATACATATTTCAAATTCACCTTATTTTCTTTAAATCTGTAGATATTCGTTGTGTTTTTAAGAGTTCAATTTGATGCTTTAAACAAGTGTTTTCCTCTCCCAGACTAAGCATGAAGTAAAATTTCGAGTTTAGAAAAGCCCCGTGAAAATTTGTCGAGGGGCTTTTCTAAACTCGAAATTTTACTTCATGCGCCACGCGTATAAAACACTAAAATATTGTGAAATTTAAGTATATTTGAACCTCACGTAAAATCAGTGTTTTGTGCGCGGGACGCATGAAGTAAAATTTCGAGTTTAGAAAAGCCCAGAAAAATGTACAGTGTATTCTGTATATTGAGTTATTTATACTTGAAAAGCTATTTGTATAACTAACCAATAATATAAATTATTTTCCAAATTTGGTACATACCAAAGTTTTAATTGAATTTATGAAGAAAAAAAAAATCAAGATAAAAATAATATCAAATGAATTCTTTAATGTAAACTCATTGAATTTAATTTTTTGATTTTTAGTTAAATTTAGGTTTATTTAGGAGCTTTTTAAATATATCTGATTCCCAAAGTCCATAATTTTGAACACGCTGGAAATCTGAAAATAAAAGAAATATTTCGGAACAGTTTATTTTTTTTTGAAGGTCATCAAATTTATCATCGTACAAGTGGTGTAGACGGGATCAAATTACACTACGAAATAAGAGCGAGCGCGTTTGTGTGTGTGTGTGTGTGTGTGTGTGTGTAGACGCAACCGGGGCAGTTTTCTCTAGAATACTTCTACGTTTACTCTATTCATAAGTAGATGGACCCACTTCCCGACCACAGTCTCTCCTTTTCTATCCTCGAAAACTCGGAATCCAGTTCTCCCATAAGCATTGTCTACCCTTGCCTGAAGTTAGGCTGCGAGCCGCCGCTAATAAGTATTATTTTCGTCGAAATGTTTAAATCAATCACCAATTTTTTTGTAAATGTCTATTTATCAAGTACAGCAAAATTCGCCATGGATTGCGATAATGTGTTACTTATCGCAATCCATGGCGAATTTTGCTTTTATTCATATAAATATTTTGTATATAATCATTCTTATCAAAAATCAACTAAACATTACAAATTACAAATGTGTAATTGATCCGCTATAGTACTGACTTTATACAAAATATTAAAAACTAATTGCTAGTCTCATATTTAGAATAACCACGGTGTTTATTTTTTTACCAAATGATTAAAGACATTGTTGCACTTACTTAAGAATCATATATTTTTTTAATTTTATTAGGTTTATCTACTCATAGCTGCGTATGGGTTTTCTATTATTATTTGTTCACCCTGTATAAATATAAATACAGACTGAAACAAAATGGTGTTCATTAAGTTACCATCGGTGGACACAAAATGCTGGGATGAATCAAAAATTGGATAATGTCAAAATAAGCAAATTTATATCGGTTAAGTCAGTTTCTTAAAAAAAAAGTTATGAAAGTGACAATGAAAATATGTAAATGAAACGAATTATCGAAACAATTTTTTTCATTTTCGACACATAAAATGACAATTATCTGACAAGTCCAACGTTTTATACACACTAAAAAACTTTTACGTGCCCCAACATTTTATTTTCACCGGTGATATATACAGTCCTATTCAATAAATAATGGTACACTGACTATTTTACATTGTAAACGTTGATTAAAATAATAAGTGGTTGATATGGTAATAGGTTTCAAATTTAATAACCCACTGATACAATTGAAAAAAGCCTAAATCACAGCGAAATATAGTTGAAATCGCGTTCAGTAGTTGTTTGCTTTTATATTGAATAGAACTGTACAGTTGCGAGAGAAAAAAACTAATACAACAAATTATTTGGCTGTGTGAACTGGGCTCACTCTGATTTTACAAATTATCAATTAAATTGACAGATCTGCAAAAATGTCCAACGAAATTTAATTAACGTCGACATGCCTCAACTGACTGAAACGCAAATGCAATAATTACGACCCATTTAGAAACGGTATTAGCATTAGAAACATTTTATGTTAACAAATGTTAATTTTCAAGAGGTTTATTGTTAATCTTGCAACAATTATTTCGCCACGCGGTCGCTTCTTCGAGCATTTTATTATTAAATCAAATTAATCTAGTGTTGCAATGCTGTGTCACTGTCAAAGTGAAAAATAATTTCAGGCACATATTAAATATTAACATGCCAAAGATTATCTATGAATCAAAAAGGTTACAAATTCTGAAATCCTACAAACATTTTAGGCAAAGTAATCCAAATCTACAGCATCACAATATTATTACGATTTTAATAGATATTTTTGGGGTATGTCTAGTATTTTAATTATCATATATAGGTAGGGAGATCTTCATTACAATTAATTTTACGACAAAGACCTGACGAATTGAAATCCACTACTAATGGCAAACGATCTAAAAACAGCCATTTTTGGAATCACCTAGCTAGAAAAGATTTGCAACAACTAATTTGGCAATATAACTCTAGAAATCAGTATATTACTTTGAGAGATCTTTTGAATGATATGAAAGAAAATTATGAGTTCCATGGGAGTAGAACAACACTTTATAGGGTTGTTAAAAGTATGGGGTATAAATTCAAATTAATGAATGGGCGCAAAATTCTCTGTGAACAAAAACATGTTGTTGCAGCTAAAATTATTTTCCTTAGAACATTTTTACAGTATCAAAATTCCAGTGAAGATATCCAATTCGTATACCTGGATGAAACATGGATATATCAGAATGGATCCGTGGTTCGACGCTGGGTACATGAAACGGATATAAAAAGTAATCCAACTAAATTCAAAAATGAAGGCAAACGCTTCACCATTCTACATGCTGGGTATAGGGGTGGGTTTTTGGATGGGTGCGATTTTTTATTACATTCGAAAAACAATGACCGAGATTACCATGCCACAATGGATGGTAATACTTTTCAAAATTGGGTGGTTAATCAACTTATTCCTGCTTTGGCTAAGCTTTCAGGGATATGTGTAGTTATTATGGATAATGCTGCATACCATTCTGTGCAATTAGACAAAACTCCTTCATTTTCTTGTAAGAAATGCGAAATTCAGGAGTGGTTGGTTAAACACAATGTAAAATTCAATCCAAAATTAACCAAAAAGGAACTATGGGCTTTATTTATACCTTTTCGATCAAATGACAAAATTTACGTAGTTGATAACATTTTGAGAAAGAACGGGCACGAAGTTCTTAGATTACCGCCATACCATTGTCAATACAATCCAATTGAAATGGCATGGGGGTTTTGTAAGACTTACTACAATAAGCACATAAATTCTAAGCAACCATCTAAGGATCGTGTTCAGAATTTATGGCTTGAGTCTCTCTCAAAATGTACATCCGATATGTGGCAAAATTTCTGTGATCATTGTGAAAAACTTATTTCGGATGACTGGACAAAACACATGGGGAACATTTCTTTTGAAACCATTCCTCCTTTTATTATTTCGCTTGGGGAATATGGCTCAGAACAAACATCAGAAGATTCAGATGCAGGTTCTCTTGACTAAATAATAAAAGTGGAATGAGGGCTTAAAAATTGTTTGACATGAAAATTATCAGTATCACAAGAGGGTGGGAATAAATTTGCAATTCTACAAAAAAATACTGAGGGCCAACAGAAGAGAGAATGACCAAAATTAAGGTGGATGGATGGAGTTGATCAAAATGTGTTAGCGGGAAGACCCAAGCGAGAAATACAAATGGATGACGAAATAAGTTTGCAGAGCCGAATTCATTATATTTGTTATATACAATATTATTGCTGTGTGTGTATGTACAAAAACCAAGTAGTAAATTTTGTTGATCTTAAAACTTCATATTATTATCCTTTTATATCTGAAAATTTGTAAAACAGGCAACAGTGTAAGATCACAATAGTCAGAAATTAAAACCTTAAAATCGAACATCTGACAGTGACATTTAAAAACCCTGATTTAAAATACAACCAGCTCCATTTACAATACTTAAACTGTCACTTTTCCATAGCTAGGCGAGATCCAGAAACAAATGGAATCGTGTATAATTTGGGTATGTTTTGAGGTTAGATACTGCATTTCCTATTATGGGTAATGCAAAGAGGACCAGATGAAAATTATTTAGTTCCATGTTGTATATTTAAATAGTGGTCATTTGTACACGTATTATTTGTGTTATAAAAAAATAATTTAAAAATAATACAATTGAAAATAAGCTCGCCGACCCGCGTCAAACTTTATTCAAAAATATTGAAATCGAGAAGGTTCAGACCCCCTAATGAAGGAATAGGGCCTTCACTTTACACCCGAAAGGAGATATCAATATGCCCATGCCCTTACACATTTTTCTTATGATAACCGAATTCCGGGGGTTTATTATGCAAATCCCTCATCATTTCAAAACTCCGCTCATACCTTTAACATTTCATTTTGTTCGGAGGGAAAAAAAACTCAAGGATATAAATTCTCCGTACATATAACATAATTTGATCGTTTTAAAAATCAGTAGAATACTGAAGATATAATAAGCAATTTCATCACATAAATATTTCAGTAGTTTTATTAAAAATATCATTTGTGTATTTATATTAAAAAAAAAACAGTTAGATGTATTTTTTCTTTCACACACATTGTTAATTTTTGTTTTCAGATTTTAATTCAGAAAAGTTTAAGTATATCGCACTGTGTAATCAAAGAATCTAAGAAAAATAAATCCCAAATCTGGTTAGCCAATAAAAAAAAACAACCGAAAATACAATGACGTATTAGAGACGTAAATTATTTTAATATGTAAAACTCGATTTTGATGTATCGCAGATGTCACAAATATCACTCGAGGTTTGTGTATTCAAAAAACAAGTTTTTGATCTAATATCCCATCGTTTTTCAAAATAGAAAAATTAATCAACAGTTGTGTAATATAGGGAACTTTTCTTTTATTTATCCATATCCTAATTTCTCATTGTAAATGTTTAGACACTCGTTATTTTTATAAAAGATTTCAATTTAAAGCTTTTAACGAGTGCTTCTATTCCCAGATTAAGCATGAAGTAAAATTTTGAATTTAGAAAAGCCTGAAAAGCCGAAGCGAATTGCGCCGCGGCAAATCAAAATGTTCATAGTTTTCTAAACTCGAAATTTTACTTCATGCACCAGGCGTATAAAACACTGAAATATTGTGAAGTTCAAAATATACTACTTGTCTGCTCTCATGTTAATTAATTTAATAAATGTTTATTTAGATTAATTGGATCGTCTGAAGCAGTTTATTTTGGAATATTTAAAGTATATTTAAGAGATAAAATCTCCGCATGTATTTAAATGTAACTTTAAATGGTAAGTTAAGGACTTAATATTCATTTAGATAACCTGATAGTATGAACAGTTAATAAGTAGGTATTATAAACTTAAAAAAGTTAACCCAGAGAAAATATTTGTTGGTATTCCAAAATAATTTAATATTTTGTAATTCTTACAATATGTTTAAGCGCCACCATTCGCTCATTGATCTTGTAGTTGTTTTTAATTGTATTTATTAGCTAATTGTAACTTGAATTTTATAACTATCATGTGCATTGTATTATTTGTTATATGTTATTTTTATATTTTATTATCATATATCTATTTAATGTAAAATGGAGATTTCCGTACAAATAAATAAATAAATAAATAACATAGTAAAATGACAAAAGATCAGTTACGTATTTAAAAATGCATGATTTCTTGATGTCCAGGAGGGCCAAGTGACCTCCCCATTCTCTTTTTTGCTATCTCTGCGGAAGCCGGTCCGTAACAATCTGGCACCAAAAATACCGATCCGCCAAGGGCCTCTCCAAAATATCTAAAGCAGCAAATTTTGAAGAGAGACACCCTCTACAAGCGCAGGAGCATAATGGAAGAAAAGAAACCACAATTTATGGTGTGTTGATGTTACAATTTATGACTTTATCTGTTTGAATAGCAGGTAGTTTCCCTTTTTGCCCTTTTTAAAGCGTTTTAAACGGTCGTTCATGTTCATTTGATGACTCCAACAATTTAACTCATTAATCAATATGTTATGCAATGGTATTATTTGGTTACGTTTTAATCAAATCGATTAAATAGAGCACGCTAATCTAGCAATAAAAAAATGCAAAATATGGTTATGATATGGGTTTAAAACGTGTTCAAAACATGTTTAAAACACGTTTAAAACGTGTTTAAAACAGAATACACAGGGCGTTTTTCTTTTGAGTATACATACACCGATAATTACAGCGTTTTAAAAGTTGTGGAAAATCGTTGTTTTAATGCGGTTAATTTGAGGCTTTAAACGAGTGTTTTCCACTCCCAGACTAAGCATGAAGTAAAATTTCGAGTTTAGAAAGGCCTAAAAATTTGGATTGGCCGCGTAGCGAAGCGGAGCGGCCAATCCAAATTAGGCTTTTCTAAACTCGAAATTTTACTTCATGCGACACGCTTAAAAACACTGATTTACAGTGAAGTTAAAAAAACACACACTTACAACAACGGTGATAGGCAACCTAATATACGTTAGAGTTTATGGGTTGCCTATAATCACTGCTTTAAACAATTTTTTCAGCGCAGAATTTAACTCACGTTTTATCCACATTTACATATTAGATTGCTAAAGCCGCATATTTTAAACATTACGATATTTCAGTGTTTTATACGCGTGCCGCATGAAGTAAAATTTCGAGTTTAGAAAAGCCTAATTTGGATTGGCCGCTCCGCTTCGCTACGCGGCCAATCCAAATTTTCAGGCTTTTCTAAACTCGAAATTTTACTTCATGCTTAGTCTGGGAGTGGAAAGCCCTCGTTTAAAGATTCAAATTGAAATCTTGAACAAAAAACAACGAACGTCGAAAAATGTACAGTGTATGCTTATGTATAACTGAAAGAAAAAATCCCTGTATTTAAAAACCACATGTATGCACACACAGTTTTATTGTAATAAAATGTTATGTTTGATAACGTAATTTGAAATATCTTTAACAATTTAGCTAGAATTTAAAAACAAACAAAAACCTTTAATGAAGTAATATAAAATATAATGTAGCAAATATTTATTTTTAGCAGTTAAGATAATAAAAAAACGGTTTTAAACAAATCCAACGTTTAAAACATGTTTTAAACAAATTTAAGATTTAAAACATGTTTAAAACAAAACCGTTTAAAACACGACGGCTGTTTCTAAACATGTTTAAAACACTATTTTAAAACAAAGTGTTTTAAACATAACAACCCTGGTTATGACTGATCATCTAACGAGTATTTCCAATCCCAGATTAAGCATGAAGTAAAATTTTGAGTTTAGAAAAGCCGGAAAATTTGGCTCGGGCATAGCGCAGCAGAGCGACTGAGACAAATGAGGCTTTTCTAAACTCGACATTTTACTTCATGCGCGACTCGTATAAAACGCTGATTTAATGTGATCAATCCCAGATTAAGCATGAAGTAAAATTTTGAGTTTAGAAAAGCCCGAACATTTGGTTCGGGCATAGCGCAGCAGAGCGACTGAGACAAATTAGGCTTTTCTAAACTCGAAATTTTACTTCATGCGCGACTCGTATAAAACGCGGATTTAATGTGAAATGGTCTATAACCAACCAATTAGCAAGTGAAATAAGTTTAGTACGACAATCATCAATTCTTTAAATGACGGAAAAAGTGCTATAATGAACATATATATTATTTTTGTATTAACGACGTGAACACTATCTACTGTCAATAGCAATGCTCAAAAATTGACAGCAGATGGCGTTCACATCGTCAATTTATATGTAAATTACACATGACTACTAAAATGGTTATAGATGTTTAGTTTTCTTCTGGATTTTAAACAGCACAATCAATTGACATTTATAATAGTCATTTTGTGAGTACAATAGACAAGACAATTGGCGTTCACGTCGTCAACCTAAATGTAAATTACATATGACTATTAAAATTGCCAATTTATAGTGCAATTTGAAATCCAGAAGAAAACTAACCATCTTTATTCATTTTAATAGTCTCATATGTAATTTAGATTTAAAATAACGACGTGAACGCCATCTACTGTTAATAGCTGTAACGATAGTACTCAAAAATTGGCAGCAGATGGCGTTCACATCGTCAATTTATATGACTATTTCCTTCAAAAAATGTCTACCAATCATATTACGAGAATTCATTTTCATTGCCCAATCACAATTAAATTTCAGCAAAAATTGCATAGTAGGTGAAAATTCTACGAAAAATTACAGCGAAAATTGCACTGTTGTGACGTCACATGTCAGGTATCAATCAATTTCTCTCAATCTTTCAAAATTAATCGATTCGAAAGTTTTTCTTTTAAAAGAATCTGGAAAGTATTGAGAATAATTTATGCGACTATTTCCAGAACTAAAAATAAGGTTTTTAATTAATCTAACATATTACTAAAATTGGAACCAATTACATTAGTACAATTAAAAACGCAATTATTATAAATTGTGGAATTATTTTTTGATGTAGATGCAGTTGCTTGTATTGTGTTGTGTGTTTCTTGATTAGACAAAGACTCTGAAACATCAACTGCCTTATTGCTGTCCTCCTCTAAATAGCCTTCGCCTCTCATTTTCTTAATTATCTGTTGGTGATGTTCTTTATCCAATTGAAGGTAAGGCTTAATTGAGTTGGTGCTTGAATGACCAGTAATTTTAAGCAACTGTTGTTCACCTACTCCCTCCTTGGCTAAATTAGATACAGCTGATGATCGTAGTGAGTGATTCGTAATTTTTGTTGTTACAGTATTGAGACCAATTTGTTTTGCAGTGTTTAGAGTCCACTTTGAAATTTCGTTTCTGCCAACTGAGGCATCCTTATACCAATTATTATTTACTTGCCAATATGGATTTGCTGTTAAGAAAAAACGATTGCTTTTTACATGTTGTCGTTTTTCTATAAACTTACTATACCGGGTGGTGCATCGGACGACGCACCATAGGGATTTCAATGTATTTTTTTAAATTCTCATTTATTTACTTCCCACGTCATTTTATCAAAAAATCATAAGATAGGTTTTTTGTGGGGATCAAAAAACTGAGTCTAATACACGCACTTGAGATATTTTAAATGTATCTTTCTTCAAGATATAAATTATTTTGAAATTATTAGTTTAAAAAAATAAATATGCCGTGCCTTGCAAAAATAATGTCGCGTTTACACCTGTCATTATTTATTAAATGTATTAACATCTACAAATAAACACACTGTTAAAAGTACTCTTAAAATCTACGTATTGAATACGTAACGAAAAATTATAAATGGTTTTACGGGTGAAACAGTTCTCGACAAGAAAGTGCCAATTTACGGTTAAATACCTAAAACCGACTTAATAGAACTGATGGTCATTGTAAGTAAAAATAAGTGTGGAAATAGATTACAAGAATACTTAAACAGCTTAATTACTCGTAATTATCATTTGCGCAATGAATTATAAATGTAAGCGCAAGACATTATTATTTAAAACTAATGTATATCCTACATTTAGAAAATATATAAATATTTATAATAGGTAACAGGATTTTTTGATAAAAGGATATAAAGGACCATGTATTTATTTAAATCTCAATTATTTACTCCCCATGTGCTTTTATCGTAAAATCAATAACAGTTTTTATGTAGAGTATACAAAAATATTTCTTAATAGTTTTATTTTATAGATTTTAAAGACAATTAATAAAACTCATTATGTAATATTAAAAACTGAATAATCGTTTAATTAACACCAAAATAAAAAATAACTATAAACTAGATTCCGAAGCCGAAACAAGAAAGAATAAAAAAAACTATATCAAGTGTTCGAATACATTTCCTTCGGCAGCTTCGCAATATCCCAATCGATTATAAAATTCACGTCTAACATTTGCTAACTGATAGTGAGTTATTTTTCCACACTCGGCACAAATGGCATTTTTAAGATCCTCCACATTATTGAATGTTATTCCATTATAAATTTTGGATTTTAAGTGTCCCCATAGATAATAGTCGTTAGGAGAAAGGTCAGGCGAACGAGGAGGCCACTGAATATCGTAATTAGGTCCAATTATTTTTCGATTAAAACTGTCGTTTAAAAATTCACGCACAATGCGGCTGTTGTGCGCAGGGCAGCCATCCATTTGAAACCATATTTTTTGGTCTTCTTGAGCCACTTCAGTTATTGCTGGCGCTATTTTTTCAATTAACAATTCCAGAAAACTTTCTCCTGTCAAGTTTCCATCGATGAACAATGGTCCTATAATGTGTTGTCCTAAAATTCCAGCCCAAACAATGACTTTTACAGGATACTGTGTTTTTGTGTTAATCACTTTATGTGGATTTTGTGTAGCCCACATTCTAACATTTTGCACATTGGGTTCGTTATGCAGAGTAAATGTGCATTCATCCGTAAAACAAATATTTTTAAGAAAGCCACGATCATCGTTTACCTTTTCCATTATTTCGTAACAAAACGCACTTCTTTTAAACATATCTTTTTCGAGAAGTTCTTGGTGACACTGGTATTTGTAGGAGTGAAACTTGTTTGCTTTCAAAATACGCAAAACTGTGGAGTGGCGTACGCCAACGTTTGCAGATATTTGTCTTCAACTCAATGTTAAAAACACTCTCATTTTCTACTTGAGGACGTCCAATTTCTTTATGACACTTGCAATGATCAATTAGTGTACCAGTATTTTCAAACTTTTAAAAAAATCTACTAACTGTTGTGTGATCAGGAATATTTCGATCTGGGTATTTTACACTAAACATTGCACTTACTTCTCGAGAACTGTTTCCTCCGTAAAACCATTTCACCATTTCTATTTGTTCGTCAATTGAATACATATTTTGATTTTAAAAGTTCTTTTAACACAGTAGGTAATATTACTTTTACTATTTGATGTCAATAGAGATAATTAAAAATGTCAGTTGTAAGCGCGACGTTATCATTTTGCCAAGGCACGGTATATTTATTTTTTTTTAATTGTAATTTTAAAATAATGTGTATCTCGAATTTAGATAATAAATAAATATTTTAAATGGGTGTATTTTTTGATCCCCACAAAAAACCTATCTTATGATTTTTTGATAAAATGACGTGGGAAGTAAATAAATGAGATTTTAAAAAAATACATTGAAATCCCTATGGTGCGTCGTCCGATGCACCACCCGGTATAATCTTACAGGACACAAATTCAGATTAGTTTCATTAGGAATTAATCATTTTGATTCGGCACAGCGTTTACTTCCCCCTTGTGCAGTTTTTTCAAAAATTGGGTTATATTCAATCCTTTTGGTTTTGTTTCCCAAATTATCCAATTCTTCATGAAAATAATTTAGTAAGCACTTAACTCCTTCACCTCCCCTCCAAGCTAATTCATATGACAGCATATAAAAAACCTTTTTCTGGAGACCTCATCGCAAAAATTTACAAGTTTTTTAAATTCATCATGAGTTAGGGAGGCTGAACTCTGCTTGCGTTTTGAAGGCATCACTTGTAACTCCTTTCTTTTCGAATTTCGTGCCTCCCTCGCTTCTTTGTATTCTATTGCTTGAAACGGATCAATATTGCGCCCATATTGTTTATAATATTTGTCCATTAATATTTTAGCTGTTGTATTCCATATTGTCTTGACTGTCATTTCTTTATAGTCGTCTCCATTTTGCTTCCTCATGTTATATGCCCAGTCTTTGAGCATTTCTGCCAAGAAAGCATCTGAAGTTTTTTGATCTAACTCGTATTTTCTTTCATCACAGAATGTCATAAATTGTCTCCAAACGAACTATTTACTCTTTCTTGTATTTTCGGATGAATTTTTCTCGATATTTTTCGATATATCTTTCGAAGAAAAACTTCCGAAGCGATACATGTTGACACATCAGTGTCACTGATTGATAATTAATATTTTAAATAATACGTCAACTTGATTAAAAATCGTATTTTTCAGGAAATAGTCTATTAAATACATTTCGTGCATTAAAAATGCTCTGAAAATTTAGTACTAAAAGCTCGTTGCCTTTAAGAAACTACATTCGTTTATTTTGATTGTGATTTGACTGAAAAAGTGCCCTCGACGCTTCGCGTCTCGGGCACTTTTTGTCAAATCACAATCAAAATCACTCATGCAATTTCTAGGCAACGGCTTTTCGTGCAAAATTTTCGATCATTTTTAATGCACTTAATATATTACTATTGAAAATTGCATATGACTACTAAAATGGTTATAGCAGTTCAGTTTCCTTCTGGATTTCAAAATGCACAATCAATTGACATTTATAATAGTAATTCTGTGAGTACCATCGACAATGCTATGTAGAGTAGATGGCGTTTACGTTTTCTGGATTTTCTTTTGGATTTTCTTTTTTTTTTTTTAAATATTTTTTTCTGAATTCAATGATGTATCACACTTATAGTTTAATATACAGGGTGAGCGAAACTCGATGTCTCCGCTCTATTATATGAAAAGGAAAAACGATAGAAAAATCTGAAATCTAAAATCAAATGACAAAAAAACAATATTTGTTAACCATTAGCTTAATTATTGACAGGTGCGGCTTTGTTATTTGCTTCCAAAGGCTACTTGTTTAAGTCGTGACAATTTGGAATTTTTGATAATACTTTTTTTTAAGTTTGCTTTTAATTTTTTAACGAAAGAAGATAGCAAATTTGTTTCTCTACAAAGTTCAGAAAAATTAGCTCTTTTGAAATATCCAAAAATATAGGTATGTTTCTGGGGAAAAAATATTCGATGACGTCATTACTTCACTTTCAAAATTTAGAAAAATATGCAATTTTGGATTAGAATGAACCTTACTCAATCCCAATTATGAACCTCTTTTCAGATTTTTTCTATCGGTTTTCCTTCCCTTTTAATAGAGCTGAGACATCGAGTTTCTCACCTTGTACATTTTATATGTAAAATGTTAATCTTTTGCTTTCGTAAAGATTCCTTTCCGAGGGAATAATGAGTAACTCACTTATTTGACAACTCCTAAGACCCATAATTTGCTTACATATCACCCCTTAAGACGGGCATCCAACGATACATATTTTACCAATTGTGATGTATTTTAAACTAACGAGTGTTTTCCACTCCCAGACTAAGCATGAAGTAAAATTTCGAGTTTAGAAAAGCCCCGCGTAGAAAATTTGTCGAGGGTCGCGCAGCGACCTGAGACAAATTTTCACGGGGCTTTTCTAAACTCGAAATTTTACTTCATGCGCCACGCGTATAGAACACTGCTTTAAAGTGAAGTTAAAAATGCACTGAAAACCAACAAAACTTCGATATTTTTTTTCAAAATTAGATGTGTTCTTTCCTATCCATGCAGTAAACCTTCAGATTGTCGTTGTTTTCTTGTAAAAAAACTTCGATTCCCTGTAGTCCTTCGGTCTCCGAAGACCATGATTGGTCCTTCGAGCTGTAACCTTTGTAAAATTGTAATAAACTTAATAAACTTGTAGAGTGATTCTTTAATTTGAAACTTCTAAGAACGAGTGTTGTCTACTCCCAGACTAAGCATGAAGTAAAATTTCGAGTTTAGAAAAGCCCTGTGTAGAAAATTTGTCGAGGGTCGCGCAGCGACCCGAGACAAATTTTCACGGGGCTTTTCTAAACTCGAAATTTTACTGTATGCGCCACGCGTATAAACCACTGATTTACAGTAAAGTTAAAATATATAACGTTCAGATGTGATGATCAATATTTACCGAGATGTAAACGTCAGATACGTTTTAAAAAATTCTATTGACCTAAAATTGTACACGTAGACATAATTTCGACTTTATTTTACAAATGTCGTATTAATTATAATTACATTTTAAATAATTTCATAAATATCAAATAAATATTCCTTTCAAAACCACCTCAAATCGGACAAAAGATAACGCTACGCGCTGGCTGAAAACAAATAGACTTCTTACTACCTGCTAATATCGGGTTGACATTGACATCAAAAAATGCGGTTGGTGTTCATAATGGATTACCCCCTGAGTACTCGGTCTCTTTCCCCTTACTCTCTAACATTTTAGGAAAGAGATAGAAATCTGAAAATTTTAGATATTTTCGTGTCGTCGCGTCCGCCACATAAAATAGTTTGGGAAGCGCTGTTCTAAATCACCCGTATTATTATTACAGACAGCCCCTATTAAATAAAAACATACAGTAAACGACACCGCATTCCCGTAATTAACTAAACAACACTGTCGCCGTTCGGTGTTCGAGGATAAACATCAGCAACAACAATAACGCTGTCCCGATGTTTATTTGAGTGCGAGGGCGGCAAGCGCCTGCGTCGGAAGGGAAAGTCTGAACTTTTGGCGGTTAGTATGGCCAGTTCTCGTCGCCACCGCCTCTTGCACTGTTTAGGGTTATTCTCGCCCTCTTGCACTTTTTCGCGCCCTCCGGATACGAATAAACACTCGCGACGTTTTTTTTTCTCTCGTGCCGAGAGAAGTAAATAAAAAAGGACAAGTTACGCGAAGGTTCAATTATGTGAAGGGTTTGGATTGAAACCGGGACAGGGTTTTGCTTGAATTTGTTTTGTAGTTTATTTGTAAGTATTGTTTTTGACTTATTAAAGCATTAATTATTTTAGAGATGTGTGTATATGAAAAGCTAGTTTTTAAAACTGCCTTATGAATATTTATTATATTTTATTCAATTTTGTTAGTTTAAATCGACATTATTAACTCCATAACAACCGTAAGAAACAAGGTTTTATTCACTAGTGAACTAAATTTTTTTTAGGTCACTAGTGAGTTAAAAAATTTATTTTAAAATAAATGTAAAGTACATTTTCTTTAAAATTTCGTCAAAATTGAATAAAAACAGATATACGACACGTGAATTAAACACCTTTATTCACTCAAAGAAATGATTTCACTGGCGCCGAGGCGCTCGTGAAATCAAAAATCCTTTCGTGAATAAAATCGTGTTTAATTCACTTGATGTATAATATTTATTATAATCCAACCAAAAAACAAAAGCTTGTATAGCAGTTTGTTATGCCCTATGTACACGTTTTTCTAGTAGAAATATTTGTTTAAGATCCATAATTAATATTATTTCTATTATTATTATGATTATTTTTATGACAGTAAAATAAAAAAGTCGTTAATTAATAGATTCTAGCCTAATTTCAAATCCGTTCACAACCTTTTTGAAACAGAGATTGCTATGAGTATTTTTTTTATGATGGATTAACTCATTTAGTAATGTAGCGGATGCAACCTTTTTTTCTGTCAGTATCTGTTTGATATTTTCTTGCCACTGCATTGCCAGATTTATTGTTTGAATAGTCGTAAAAGAATAAATGATTTATTAAGTACAGCAAGCATGTAAAATAATTATTCTTTTTCTTTTTACTATATTTTCATGTACAGTGTACCATTTTTTTATACCGTGGGTTTTATTTAAATATGACCATAGGGATTTACATGGTAAAAATTGTACCCCATGGTAACTTTTGCTGTCGTCCAAATTTGAAACAATGTTTTGTTTTTATTAATAAATCAAACACTTTTCTGTGAAATGTTCATTGCTAGAAGGACATAAACATGATGGAATTCTTTATTTTAGCTTTCAAGTTTAGTAAAACAAATACATACATTATGACATTTTCGGCAAGTTGATTTTTTGGCATAATTATTTGTATTGTTAATTTCAACTTTAAAAACGAAAATAAAGAAATTTAACATGTTTATGTCCTCCTAGCATTGTACACTTCGTAGAAAAAATGTTGATTTATCAATAAAACCAAAACATTTTTTCCAAATTTGTACTACAACAAAAGCTAACATGGGGTACATTTTTTACCATATAAATCCCTATAGCCACACTTAAATAAAACGCAGCGTAAATTGTGTACCATTAAAAATAAATAAAATAAATATATTATTATTATTTTTAATAAAGTGGCATATTTATACATAATTATTTATACACAATTCTAATCCAAGTTGCGATAAACATTAATATTGAATGCTTTTTTTTTATTAATTATTCATAATTTTCCTAACTAACCTAACTAATCTAAAACAAAAAGTGCCAAATACTGTCCATTTTCATTAGGGAAAAATTACTAAATGGTCATAGCCTTCAATGACTCAAAAAAATTGTGAACGGCATATACCGGGTGTTGACTTGGCGGACGCAACATAGGAACTCCCATGTAAATTTTGAAATGTTCAAATTTTGGCTCCCCTATTTTAGAAACAAAATGTATTACCTTTTTTGTAGAGGGAAGAATTCTAAATTCATTCGTGTTAACGTTCATCACTTTACGTTTCTCTATGTTGAAATAATTAAGAAAAAATAATGTGATTTTATAAAAATAATGACATGCTATGGAATTGAAACAACAACTGCGGATGTCAAAATGGCAAGAGAAGTAGTCACTTGATTAAAGTAAATGTTTTCGAAATGATTTACACTATACAAGAAAAATGTCATTATATTCATAAAATCACATTACTTTTTCTTAATTATTTTAGCTGTTAATTTTCTAACATTCGTTGATTTTTAAAAGAGTTCAATTTGAAGCTTTAAACTAGTGTTTCTCACTCCCAGACTAAGCATGAAGTAAAATTCCGAGTTTAGAAAAGCCCCGTGAAAATGTTTTTGGGCTTTTCTAAACTCGAAATTTTACTTCATGCGCCACTCGTTAAAACACAGATTTTAGGTAAAGTTCGAATATACATAAATTTGACAATATTATAGTGTTTTATACGCGTGGCGCATGAAGTAAAATTTCGAGTTTTGAAAAGCCCAGAAAATTTGTCTCGGGTCGCTGCGCGACCCTCGACTAATTTTCACGGGGCTTTTCTAAACTCAAAATTTTACTTTATGCTTAGTCTGGGAGTGGAAAACACTTGTTTACAGCTTTAAATTGAACTTAAAAATAAACAGCGAATATCCGCAATTGTTGTATCAATTCCATGGTATATCATTATTTTAGTAAAATCACATTACTTTTTCTCAATTATCTTAGCTGTTAATTTTCTGACACTCGTTGATTTTTAAAAGAGTTCAAGTTTAAGCTTTAAACAAGTGTTTTCCACTCCCAGACTATGCATGAAGTAAAATTTAGAGCTTAGAAAAGCCCCGTGAACATTTGTCGAGGGTCGCGCAGCGACCAGAGACAAATTTTCTGGGCTTTTCTAAACTCAAAATTTTAAAACACAGATTTTAAGTGAAGTTCGAATATACATAAATTTGACAATATTATAGTGTTTTATACGCGTGGCGCATGCAGTAAAATTTAGAGTTTAGAAAAGCCTAGAAAATTTGTCTCGGGGCTTTTCTAAACTCGAAATTTTACTTCATGCTTAGTCTGGGAGTGGAAAACACTTGTTTACAGCTTTAAATTGAACTTAGAAAAAAACAGGGAATATCCGCAATTGTTGTATCAATTCCATGGTATATCATTATTTTAGTAAAATCACATTACTTTTTCTCAATTATCTTAGCTGTTAATTTTCTGACATTCGTTGATTTTTAAAAGAGTTCAATTTGAAGCTTTAAACAAGTGTTTTCCACTCCCAGACTATGCATGAAGTAAAATTTAGAGCTTAGAAAAGCCCCGTGAAAATTTGTCGAGGGTCGCGCAGCGACCCGAGACAAATTTTCTGGGCTTTTCTAAACTCAAAATTTTAAAACACAGATTTTAAGTGAAGTTCGAATATACATAAATTTGACAATATTTTAGTGTTTTATACGCGTGGCGCATGAAGTAAAATTTCGAGTTTAGAAAAGCCCAGAAAATTTGTCTCTGGTCGCTGCGCGACCCTCGACAAATTTTCACGGGGCTTTTCTAAACTCGAAATTTTACTTCATGCTTAGTCTGGGATTGGAAAACACTTGTTTAAAGTTTTAAATTGAACTTTAAAAATAAAACAAGGAATATCCGCAATTGTTGTATCAATTCCATGGTATGTCATTATTTTTATAAAATCACAGTACTTTTTCTTACTTCTTTTAACTTAGAGAAACGTAAAGTGTTAAGTGTAAACATTAATAATTTTAGAATTTTTCCCTCTACAAAAAAGTGAATTCCATTTTGTCTCTAAAATAAATAGGGGAGCCAATATTTGAACACTTTAAAATTAACATGCGATTTCCTATGTTGCGTCCGGCAAGTCAACATCCGGCATAGAATTTAGATAAACAAAACTGATTCTAAGTTTTCTGTTAAAGCTTCAAAACTCTAGGGTATCGCTTGGAATGTTTAAGCTTATTAATAAATTACTAAAATTCAATAAGGAAATAAAAAGGTGGTAAAAATTGATTTGTTTTTACAAATTCCCACCTATAAGAGGTAGCAATTCCACTTCTAGGGGATTCATTTAATTTTTATTCATTGTGTCTTCAATATTGATCAATTCTACATAAATTACCAACATTTTAAAACTTTAATAGAAAATTTCGATTATTTCATATTTATCAAATATAATTCTTTTGAAATATTAAACAATTCTCATTTTGTGTAGCTGTAATATCACTTCTGGGTAGAAAATTAAATTTCTGTTAATAGTATCTTAGACTTTAATTAATTCTACATAAATTCGCCATTTTTAAAGCTTAAAAAAAGTTTTTCTAGAAATGTTTATTCACAATATCACTGTAATAACCAATAACAATATTTTCTTAGCTTCCATTTTGAGTGGTTCTAATTTCACCTATGCTTCCTGAATTAAAGTTCTGCTGCATTAATTTTAAGTGTATCCCTAGAATTTTTAAGCTTTGAGCTCAATTGATTTGACAGAAGCCAATAGGATAACACCACACTATTTTTGCTTAATTTCATGGTATCAGTGTAGACATTATTACTCTACAAAAAATTAAATTACATGTTTGCTCTAAAATAATTAGGAAAGACAATATTAGAATATAAAGAAATTACCGTTGAAAATCCTGTGCCCTGTTTTGTTCATATGTAAGGAGATGTGACACTCAAATGTGACATTTATTAACAAACTAATATTGATAATTAAATAAAAGTCATTTGGTTTGTTTCACTACTATTATTTTATTCTCTCCGACTAGTTTCGACGGAAAGAGTAAAAACGGAGAGAATAAAAAAATAGTAGTGAAACAAACTTTTATTTAATTATCAATATTTTAACATGTTTCATCAAGTGATTAATGAGAACCAAATTGAAGACAAGCTAATAATTTTAAATTATGAACGGTGGAGGCTTCTACTTCTACTTTATTTATTAATTTTTATTCAATTTTGTTAATTTAAATCGACATTATTAACTCCATAACAACCGTAATAAACAAGGTTTTATTCACTAGTGAACTAAAATTGTTTTAGGTCACTAGTAAGTTAAAAAATTTGTTATATTATTTATTATTCAATTTGGTTAATTTAAATCGACATTATTAACTCCATAACAACCGTAATAAACAAGGTTTATTCACTAGTGAACTAAAATTTTTTTAGGTCACTAGTGAGTTAAAAAATTCATTTAAAAATAAATGTAAAGTACATTTTCTTTACAATTTCGTCAAAATTGAATAAAAACATATATACGCCACGTGAATTAAACACCTTTATTCACTCAAAGAAATGATTTCACTCGCGCCGAGGCACTCGTGAAATCAAAAATCTTTTCGTGAATAAAATCGTGTTTAATTCACTTGATGTATATTATTTATAAATATAAGGTCATCTCATGTCAAGTGATTCATCGAATTTTACCTCACTACTTTATTTATATTCTGTTTCAGTTTAATAATTTTAGTATAAGCGAAGGCCCAGATATACTCTGTTTTTTAATATGACCAAACTTAGGATGTATTTACTGCAAACAGTTGCAGTCCTGCTTTAACACCAGGGTATTTTAAACACCAAATTTTGAGATGTTAATAACGGAATATCAATGTGAAAATAAATCATAATTTGTCAAATAAATTGTGGCTATGCAGAGATTTAAAAATAAGAACGCTACAACTTGCAACTTTACAACACATACAGGGATTTTTTTCTTTTAAGTATACTTTCACATATTCTTTATAAACATTTGTAAAATTAATGAACATGTGATCAGAGCTAAGTAGTATATTTTGAACTTCACTTTAAATCAGTGTTTTATACGAGTGGCGCATGATGTAAAATTTCGAGTTTATAAAAGCCTGATTTGGCTTGGTCGCTCCGCTGCGCTACGCGACCAAGCTAAATTTTCAGGCTTTTCAAAACTCGAAATTTTACTTCATGCTTACTCTGGGAGTGGAAGCCACTCGTTAGAGTTTTTAAATTGAAAGTTTTTAATGAGATCACGTATACCTAAAATAGAAATTCCTTGTATTTACAACTTTTTTAAAATAAATGGGCAGATAATAAAGAAGACAGATATTCCTAAACAAGGAATATTACCTGATCCTCGTATTCTGCCTGATCCTCAGAGACACTTTATTAAATTAGTAGTAGATACAAATAATTTAAGGCGGTGATAGGAAAATACATTAGGAACATTAGTAATCTTTGTGAGTTAATTAAATTGTCATATTAATGTCAGATTTACCTTCACATAACCTACAAATTTAAACTTGATTTACAACATAACATGTGATCATTCTTGTACTAACCTAAAACACGCAACCTGAACCATACCACTAAATTTTTGAAATGTCAAATTTGATTGGCCATATTAAAAAAAAAACAGATTATATATTTTTGTTTACTTTCATTCGGTTTTGGAGTTATGAAGTTTAAAATAAATCACCATGTTGATTTTTCCTGGATATAGATATAATTTAAAAGCTTACCCCAGAATTGAGATGTTTAAAATTAAAATAATAACAATATATTCTGAAATTCATGCCACTGATAAATTTACTTATTTATAAAGTTTAAAATTTTAAAAGATATACAAAAAATAATGATTTGACGAAATGTTTCAAAAAATGTGTATTAATTATATCATATATCTAAAAGCTTCCTGCAAAATTATATCCTAAGATCACATTTTGTACATACTGGGAGTTTTTCGTTTAAATCTACAAATAACAATTATAGTGTATATGCTGTAAATCTTCAGCGACCAAACCAAATTTTCAGGCTTCTCTAAACTCGAAATTTTACTTCATGCGCCACGCGTATAAAACTCTAAATTCAAGGTTGAGTTCAAAATATATAAATTTCGCAACATTTCACTGTTTTATACGTGTGGGGCATGAAGTAAAATTTCCAGTTTAGCAAAGCCTGAACATTTGGTTTTATTGCTCCGCCTGGCATTAGTCTTAAAACTTTTAACTAAGTTCTACTAACAAGACAAATAGATTGTTATGAAATGTTCACTTAAAATTTCATCATATTTCCGAATCCTTAAGAAATATGATGAAACATACATACATCAATTTATCGGATATACATCGATATTTATCAGAAATTTATATGAACTTCTTAATATTCATTCTTTCTCATCGTTATTAATAATAATATTATTTATTAGGGAAGTTTTTCATTTAAGTAAACAGGTCTGTTACAACGGATATGCAAATAAATCTTCAAATATTGGTCTTCTTTTTAAAAGACTTCAATTTCAAACTTTAAACTGGTGTTTTCCACTCCCATATTAAGCATAAAGTATAATTTGGAGTTTAGAAAAGCCTGAACGTTTTTATTTCGATGGTTAGCATCCAAATCCAAATTCAGGAAATTTTTTTTCATGTGCTAAGTGTCTAAAACACTGACATTTCGTGAAGTTCATAATATGCTACTTAACCAGTGTGCTAAAGATGCATATTTTGAATCCAAATTCGTTCAGGCTTTTCTAAACTAGAAATTTTAAACTGGGAGTGGAAAACACTCATTTAAAGCTTTAAACTGAACTATATAAAAAAACAACGAATGTCGGACAATTTATGTATACTTAAAAGATAAATTCCCTGTATATATACAAATTTATAAGAATTCTGTTTTCTCATTAAATGTTTCAATAGTTTTCTAACTAAGGTTTTCCACTCTTGGTTTAATAAAACTCTCTGTACATATTACTTTAATATAATAATAATAGTAACACATAAAATTACGAAAATGTTATTCGTGAAAATGCGAACAATGTCTTAATTAATAAGACAACTTAAGACGATAAATATCCATTGAAACAACTACTTCCCGTGCAAATACACCTCCGGATGTTGAATTATACAATGAAATATTCAAAATCTTATTTAATTTAATTTGTTACAATTTTAATTTGAATTTATCTTGTTTAATAATAATAGTAAACTATTTATGATTTTCAACTTTTTATTAAATTCACTACAATTGTTTCGCTACACTGTACCTAATTCATAAGTGTGGGTGGGAGGTTTTCTTCAGCTCAAGTAGGGGGAGTTGGAGAGCTCGAGTTGGTCGTTCAGCAAATTTCCCGAATGGAGGCTTTAATTTATTTCTAAATTTTCCAGCAAATTTAGTTTCCGTCCTTTATTGGAGATGTGGAGGATTTGAAAGTTGTTCTCAAAGTGGTGGTTTTCTTCAATCAGGTGGTTTGGGTAGGTTGAAGTATCGTTTTGATGAATGAACGCTTTTTGGTGTTCATTTATTCTTTCACTGAATGCTCTCCCAGTTTGTTCTATATACATCGGGCAATCAGCACAATTAAGCAAATAAACCCGACAGCGTTGATCCTTTATTGTTTTATTATTATTGTTTTTTATGATTTTTGACAATGTATTGTTAGATTTTACGCAACATTTATGTTAAATTTTATCAAATTTTTACTGATTTTTTTGGCTTAAATAGCCATTATAAGTTATTGATCCATAATTTTCAACTTTGAATTTCATTGTTGGGAATATTGATTTATTAATAATTTATTTTTGTTTGTTTGTGATTAATTTATTTATTGTATCTATTTTAAAATTATTCCTAACTGCAATATATTCAATTATGTTAATTTCTTTTTCAAATTTGTTTTTCGACATTGGTATTGAAAATGCTCGATAAACCATTGATCGATTAGCAGATTATTTATGTTGTATACAGTAAAAAGAATTATTATTTATTGTCATATCAGTGTGTTTATTATTATTATTTTTTATTATAGTTAGATCTAAGAAATTTATTGTATTGTATATTTCGGTTCCTATTGTGAATTTAATTTTTTCGTGTTGAAGGTTTATTTCTTTTAAAAAGCTATTTAAAATTCTATCCGTGCCAGTGAATGCAACTAATATATCATCCACATATCTCTACCAATAGAGGCAATTTTTAAATTGAGGCAATTTGCATATTTTCTTTTCTATGTTATCTATAATAATTTATGCCATTAAAGGGCTTAAGGGGTTTCCCATTGCTAGACCTTCTAGTTGAGTCTAAGTCTGTTCGTCAAACTGTATATAATCTTGATGGATGCAAATTTCTATCAGGGATAATATTTCATTTATTATTACTGGATTTACGTTTTATGACACAAGTTTATTTTTTATTATGTTTTTTACTTCTATTGAAGGAACGTTAGTAAATAGATTTGTTACATCAAATGACACAAATTTTGAGTTTGATGGTAATTTAATATCTTTAATATTATTATTTTTTTTTACAATATTATAGTGTTTTATACGCGTGTCGCATGAAGTAAAATTTCGACATTAGAATAGCCCTGAAAATTTGTCTCGGGTCGCTGCGACAAATTTTTACGGGGCTTTTCTAAACTCGAAATTATACTTCATGCTTAGTCTGAGAGTGGAAAACACTTGTTTAAAGCTTTAAATTGAACGTAAAAAAAAACAGGGAATATCCGCAATTGCTGTATTAATTCCATGGTATATCATTATTTTTCTAAAATCACATTACTTATTCTTAATTATTTTAGATGTTAATTTTCTAGCATTCGTTGATTTTTAAGAGAGTTCAATTTGAAGCTATACACGAGTGTTTTCCACTCCCAGACTAAGCATGAAGTAAAATTTCGAGTTTAGAAAAGCCCCGTGAAAATTGGCCGAGGGTCGCGCAGCGACCCGAGACAAATTTTCTGGGCTTTTCTAAACTCGAAATTTTACTTCATGCGCCACGAGTATAAAACACTAAAATATTGTAAACTCTATGTATATTTGAACCTCACTTGAAATCAGAGTTTTATACGCGTGGCGCATGAAGTAAAATTTCGAGTTTATAAAAGCCCAGAAAATTTGTCTGGGAGTGTAAAACACTTGTTTAAAGCTTTAAATTGAACTTAAAAAAAAACAGGGAATATCCGAAATTGTTGTATCAATTCCATGGTATATCATTATTTTTCTAAAATCACATTACTTTTTCTTAATTATTTTAACTTAGAGAAACGAAAAGTGTTAAGTGTGAACATTCATAAATTTAGATTTTTTCCCTCTACAAAAAAGTACAATACATTTTGTCTCTAAAATAAACAGGGAAGCCAATATTTGAACACTTTAAAATTAACGTGCAATTTCCAATGTTGCGTCCGCCAAGTCAACGCCCGGTATACCTACTTTAAATTTTATTCAAATAATAGAATCAGTTTAAATACTGCAAATAAACAAAGACTAAAGTAAAATTAATACGCATACAATAAATTAATGTAAAAACCATTGAATAATTTAAATCAAATATTTATAGACGGATACACGAATAAACGATTTTCAGTTAAATTTTAATTTATTTCGTATTAAACGAATATGTGTTAATGTAAAGAACAACAATAAGTTGCAAATTTCTAACAGGGATAATATTTCATTTATTATTACTGGATTTACGTTTTTTGACACAAGTTAATTTTTTATTAGGTTTTTTACTTCTATTGAATAGATTTGTTACATCAAATGACACAAATTTTGAGTTTGATGGTAATTTAATATCTTTAATATTATTAACAAGTTCCGTGCTGTTTTTTTATTAAAAATGTAGGTTTAAATTCCAAGTATTCAATCAGATTGGAGTTAAGTTTTTTTGCTATTACTTCACATGGTGCATTAGTATACGATACTACTGGTCTTATTGGATTATTTACATTGTAAAGTTTTATAAAACCATATAATTTAGGCGGTTGTGGATTCATATTAATAGCAAAATATTTTCTCTGTCCGATAAAATATAATTAATATTATTTAATGTTTTTCTCTGTACAAATTGCTAATGGAAATAAATTCGTGCAAATTATTTAAATATTTAAATTCAGAAGTTGTATTATTATTTATAATAATATATTTGAAGTCACAAACAATACGATAAGCTTAATCCCGAAAAGGCAATCATGCGCCGGACAAAAGGGTGCATATTTTAAATTCAGCGGCATATTAATTTAGACAATGTTGAGCATCCGCATTGTCCTCGCATTTTCGGTGGACAATAGCACCCGCAAATATCTCCTATTAGCAAAAATGCCTCGAAGGGAAAACTACCCTCGAATTACAGTGCACTCTTAAAAATTGATTCTTTTTTCTAAACAACAAATCGCATTATTAATGCGGGACTAATGTGTGTATGTTTGTTTTAGAAATAAATAAACCATGAAATGAAATAAGTAGCGGTTACGTACGACCGCTACTTATTTTCTTTAGTGATTTATTTGTTTTTCTTTTTGTTGAGAAAATACAATATATCGTAACGGCGAATTCGACCACTAATGATAATTTCTCTAAGTAATTAAAGAATACCAAAGATTTCGGAGTTTCTTTCTTCTTCGTGGATATGATTACAATTAAATGACAAAATTTAAAAGTTAAGTTATATAAAAATTATCTTAATTCTATAATCAAAAAAAGAAACAATTCGTTAGCAGCAAATCCACCAAAGGCATGTGGTGCTTTATCCGCCTAATTTAACATCCTTTAGTATTTCCATTTGTATCTCGAATCCTTGTTTGATACATACTTTCGTACAATTTAACTATATACTAAAAAACCAAAATATTAGCAAATTTAACCAAATGATTTCTTTTTAAAATCATAATATTAAACGATGCGTATTATTGTGTAATAATATCTTTCAAATTTATTAAACAAAAGTTATTCCAAATAATGTCACTCAATTAATATTGTGTTTAGCGCAATATACAGTGAATTTATATTTATAGAACACGTTTTAAATTTAATTAACACATATTATTAAAAATAATATTAATCGATTAATTTTCACGCAATATACAGTGAATTATAATTTAAGTATTCATATCCTAATATACACAGTATATACAGTATTTCCACTCCTTGATTAAGCATAAAGTAAAATTTTGAGTTTAGAAGAGCCTGAAAATTTGTTTCTAAACTTAAAATTTTACTCCATGTGCCACGCCTATAAAATACTGAAATATTGGGAACCACCATGCGCATAACGTAGCATTTCGAGTTTAGAAAAACCTGCACATTTTCAGGCTTTTTTCAAACTCTAAATGTTATTTCTTGCGTAAACAAGAAGTGGAAATACTAGTTACAAACATCCAATTGAACGCTTTTATAAAAAAAATAACGAAGACTTGAAACTTTACACTGTATAAATCGGGATATGTTTACTTATAAAAAACTCCGTGTAGGTATTTACACTGAAGATTTGTTCTATGCACTACATTCATCTAATATTTTACAGTTAAAATTTAAGTAAGATCATAATTTAAATCTAAGTTGTAAGCTGAAAATAAATATGTCCCAAATTAATTGTCACATTTGACTATTTTTCTGCTGATTATTGGCAAATAGAATTTAATCCTGGAAGTAATGTTCTCAAAAAATAAAATACTCAAAAGAGAAGTTTAACCCTTTCGGCCTTGACAAAAATTTATTAAACATACTGGACATTTTTCTTTTAAATATACATACATGTATGTATGAGCTGTAACTTTTCTGATAAACGTTTTTTTTTAAATATTTTAATTCAAAGTCTTAGTTTTTTTAGATAGCAGAAAAATTCCAGGGCTGAAAGGGTTAAAATAACATCATTCATAAAATTTGTTTGTAGTTTGTATTTACACATATTACTTAGTTTGTAGGAGCTTAGAATTATCTTCATAGGAGTATAATATTTATTCATAATTACGAGCATGGGATCAAAATATTTGTGAAATTACTTACAAAATATAATTCCAGTTTCTATTTACCTGCTTTTGTGTGTCTATATTTTTTATTTGTAATTGTTTCGAAATATGACAACTAATTTGGGACAAGATTTAGACACCAAATGTGACAACTAATTTCGGACATAGGGAGTATATCTTTATTGTGTTATTAACAGAAACTGTGTTATTCTTGTCATTAAGGTAGTACAAATACATATAAAAAATAAAATACACAAACTAAATTTAACATAATAGTTTTCTCAGAATTGTACCAGGTGGGGAAATAAGCGAGGTAAGCGGCTGTATCTCAGAAACTAATGATCGTAGAGAGTTACGGTAAAAAATTTTAAAGATAAAGTGGGCAAGGGAAAATGCTGGAAATTATTTTCAAGTTTCCAAGATGGCTGCCAGTGGGCATTTCCACCATCTTGAATTACATAAAGTTACGTTTCTCGCGATTTTCCCCAATGAATGTAACAAAAAAGTATTTGCGTTTTAATGCTAACCTAAAGTGGAACATTTTTTGTAAAAACAATTTTTCTCTATCTTTCGAAATAAAGTGGTGGGGGGTATTTGAATGTTGTTTTAAATAAATGCCTGTAACTTCGAAACGGCTTAATGGATTTGGATAAATTTGGTATCATTGAAAAGAGCATTTCTTAGGCTTTTAGGTTTCTTATATTCATGACAGTTGTAACCTACACGGCCGCCGATAGAGGGCGTTATTCGATATTATAACCAAAATATTTGATTTTATCAAAAATTTTAAATGCGACGATATGACTTTTTTTAGACTAGAAAATAGACAAATGACCAACCAATAAGCCTGCGCAAACCGCATCTTAATATCTTTATTATTAGGATTATTATTATAATTATTAGATATTAAGATGCGGTTTGCGCAGGCTTATTGGTTGGTCATTTGTCTATTTTCTAGTCTAAAAAAATCATATCATCGCACTTAAATTTTTTTAGAATATCCAATATTTTGGTTATAATATCGAATAACGCCCTCTATCGGCGGCCGTGTAGGTCACAACTGTCATTATTACGAGAAACCTAAAAGCCCAAGAAATGCTCTTTTCAATGATACCAAATCCATTAAGCCGTTTCGAAGTTACAGGCATTTATTTAAAACAACATTCAAATACCCTCCACAACTTTATTTCGAAAGATAGAGAAAAATTGTTTTTACAAAAAATGTTCCACTTTAAGTTAACATTAAAACGCAAATACTTTTTTGTTATATTCATTGGGGAAAATCGCGAGAAACGTAACTTTATGTAATTCAAGATGGTGGAAACGCCCACTGGCAGCCATCTTGGAAACTTGAAAATAATTTTCAGCATTTTCCCTTGCCCACTTTACCTATAAAATTTATTACCGTAACTCTCTGCGATCGTTAGTTTCTGAGATACAGCCGCTTACCTCGCTTATTTGCCCACCCGGTACATATATAATGCATGTTTATGGATAGTATAGTTCTATAAGTAAAATTAAAAGGTATGACAAAATACTAGACTTATAAAATATCTGATAGAAAATTGATAGGGTATATCAATTTTTAATATAACAGTCACCTTAAAATTCTATAAGGTGACTGTCATATTATAAAATTGATATACCGAGTGTTGACTTGGCGGACGCAACATAAGAAATCCCATGTGAATTTTGAAATGTTCAAATTTTGGCTCCCCTATTTATTTTAGAAACAAAATGTATTTACCTTTTATGTAGATAAATAAATTCTGAATTCATTCATGTTAACGTTTATCACTTTACTTCTTTTTAAATTAAAATAATTAAAAAAAATAATGTGATTTTATAAAAATAATGACATGCCATAGAATTGAAACAACTGCGGATGTCAAAATGGCAAAAGATATCGTATTCACTTGATTAAAGTAAATGTTTTCGAAATGATTTACACTATACAAGAGAAATGTCATTATTTTTAAAAAATCAATTACTTTTTCTTAAT
The DNA here is from genome assembly GCA_932526585.2 of Philonthus cognatus. Lineage (NCBI taxonomy): Eukaryota > Metazoa > Arthropoda > Insecta > Coleoptera > Staphylinidae > Philonthus > Philonthus cognatus. The sequence goes on along the minus strand of OW052245.1, from coordinate 32,896,292 downwards.
TATTTTAGCTGTTAATTTTCTGACATTCGTTGATTTTTAAAAGAGTTCAATTTGAAGCTTTAAACGAGTGTTTTCCACTCCCAGACTAAGCATGAAGTAAAATTTCGAGTTTAGAAAAGCCCCGTGAACATTTGTCGAGGGTCGCGCAGCGACCCGAGACAAATTTTCTGGGCTTTTCTAAACACGAAATTTTACTTCATGCGCCACGCGTATAAAACATAAATTTTAAGTGAAGTTCGAATATACATAAATTTCACAATATTATAGTGTTCTATACGCGTGTCGCATGAAGTAAAATTTCGAGTTTAGAAAAGCGCAGAAAATGTTTCTCGGGTCGCTGCGCGACCCTCGACAAATTTTTACGGGGCTTTTCTAAACTCGAAATTATACTTCATGCTTAGCCTGGGAGTGGAAAACACTTTTCTAAAGCTTTAAATTGAACTTAAAAAAAAACAGGGAATAACCGCAATTGCTGTATCAATTCCATGGTATATCATTATTTTTCTAAAATCACATTACTTTTTCTTAATTATTTTAGATGTTAATTTTCTAACATACGTTGATTTTTAAAAGAGTTTAATTTGAAGCTTTAAACGAGTGCTTTCCACTCCCAGACTAAGCATGAAGTAAAATTTCGAGTTTAGAAAAGCCCCGTGAAAATTGGTCGAGGGTCGCGCAGCGACCCGAGACAAATTTTCTGGGCTTTTCTAAACTCGAAATTTTACTTCATGCGCCACGAATATAAAACACTAAAATATTGTGAACTCTATGTATATTTGAACCTCATTTGAAATCAGTGTTTTATACGCGTGGCGCATGAAGTAACATTTCGAGTTTAGAAAAGCCCAGAAAATTTGTCTCGGGTCGCTGCGCGACCTTCGACAAATTATCACGGGGCTTTTCTAAACTCGAAATTTTACTTCATGCTTAGTCTGGGAGTGGATAACACTTATTTAAAGCTTTGAAATGAACTAAAAAAAAAAACAGGGAATATCCGCAATTGTTGTATCAATTCCATGGTATGTCATTATTTTTCAAAAATCACATTACTTTTTCTTAATTATTTTAGATGTTAATTTTCTAACATTCGTTGATTTTTAAAAGAGTTCAATTAGAAGCTATTTTCACGGGGCTTTTCTAAACTCGAAATTTTACTTCATGCTTAGTCTGGGAGTGGAAAACACTTGTTTATAGCTTTAAAATGAGCAATGAAAAAAAAAAAACAGGGAATATCCGCAATTGTTGTATCAATTCCATGGTGTGTCATTATTTTTCTAAAATCACATTACTTTTTCTTAATTATTTTAGCTGTTAATTTTCTGACATTGGTTGATTTTAAAAAAAAATCAATATAAAGCTTTAAACGAGTGTTTTCGACTCCCAGACTAAGCATGAAGTAAAATTTCGAGTTTAGAAAAGCCCCGTGAAAATTTGTCGAGGGTCGCGCAGCGACCCGAGGCAATTTTCTGGGCTTTTCTAAACTCGAAATTTTACTTTATGCGCCACGCGTATAAAACACTAAAATATTGTGAACTCTATGTATATTTGAACCTCACTTGAAATCAGTGTATTATACGCGTGGCGCATGAAGTAAAATTTCGAGTTTAGAAAAGCCCAGAAAATTTGTCTCGGGTCGCTGCGCGACCTTCAACAAATTATCACGGGGCTTTTCTAAACTCGAAATTTTACTTCATGCTTAGTCTGGGAGTGGAAAACACTTGTTTAAAGCTTTAAAATGAACTAAAAAAAAAAACAGGGAATATCCGCAATTGTTGTATCAATTCCATGGTATGTCATTATTTTTCAAAAATCACATTACTTTTTCTTAATTATTTTAGATGTTAATTTTCTAACATTCGTTGATTTTTAAAAGAGTTCAATTAGAAGCTATAAACGAGTGTTTTCCACTCCCAGACTAAGCATGAAGTAAAATTTCGAGTTTAGAAAAACCCCGTGAAAATTGGTCGAGGGTCGCGCAGCGACCCGGACAAATTTTCTGGGCTTTTCTAAACTCATAATTTTACTTCATGCGCCACGCGTATAAAACACTAAAATATTGTGAACTCTATGTATATTTGAACCTCACTTGAAATCAGTGTTTTATACGCGTGGCGCATGAAGTAAAATTTCGAGTTTAGAAAAGCCCAGAAAATTTGTCTCGGGTTGCTGTGCGACCCTCGACATATTTTCACGGGGCTTTTCTAAACTCAAAATTTTACTTCATGCTTAGTCTGGGAGTGGAAAACACTTGTTTAAAGCTTTAAATTGAACTTAAAAGAAACAGGGCATATCCGAAATTGTTGTATCAATTCCATGGTATATCATTATTTTTCTAAAATTACATTACTTTTTTTTAATTATTTTAGCTGTTAATTTTCTGACATTCGTTGATTTTTAAAAGAGTTCAATTTAAAGCTTTAAACAAGTGTTTTCCACTCCCAAACTAAGCATGAAGTAAAATTTCGAGTTTAGAAAAGCCCCGTGAAAATTTGTCGAGGGTCGCGCAGCGACCCGAGACAAATTTTATGGGCTTTTCTAAACTCGAAATTTTACTTCATGTGCCACGCGTATAAAACACTAAAATATTGTGAACTCTATGTATATTTAAACCTCACTTGAAATCAGTGTATTATACGCGTGGCGCATGAAGTAAAATTTTGAGTTTAGAAAAGCCCAGAAAATTTGTCTCGGGTCGCTGCGCGACCTTCGACCAATTTTCACGGGGCTCTAAACTCGAAATTTTACTTCATGCTTAGTCTGGGAGTGGAAAACACTTGTTTAAAGCTTTAAAGTGAACTAAAAAGAAAACAGGGAATATCCGCAATTGTTGTATCAATTGCATGGTATGTCATTATTTATATAAAATCACATTACTTTTTCTTAATTATTTTAACTTAGAGAAACGAAAAGTGTCAAGTGTGAACATTCATTTCCCTCTACAAAAAAGTACAATACATTTTGTCTTTAAAATAAACAGGGAAGCCAATATTTGAACACTTTAAAATTAACGTGCAATTTCCTATGTTGCGTCCGCCAAGTCAACGCCCGGTATACCTACTTTAAATTTTATTCAAATAGTATAATCAGTTTACATACTGCAAATAAACAAAGAATAAAGTAAAATTAATACGCATACAATAAATTAATGTAAAAACCATTGAATAATTTAAATCAAATATTTATAGACGGATACACGAGTAAGCGATTTTCAGTTTAAGTTAATTTATTTCGTATTAAACGAATATGTGTTAATGTAAAGAACAACAATAAGTTGTGTTAAAAAGAGGTGTTTTGTTTTCCTCCTAAATGATTATGGTGATTAAATTAATGAAATTACTATAATTGCCATGGTATTTCGAAGTTTATTATTTTTAATTTGGTGTCATCGATTTTTTTAAATTTAAACCAAATAAAGATACATAATTTCTACATATTCTAGTTTTATTTAAAATTTTATTCGCGAAATTAACACTTTTGAGACATGGGTTTACAAAAAAGGTAGTGTTTTTTCATGTACTTTTCAAAACGGTCGAGTTTAACTGTATGTATATTCGTTATTCAATAGTTTAGGTGTATTAAAGTGGAACTTTGATTAAGGGATGTGTACACTTTATGTATTCAATAATTGGCACTATTTTTTTTAAATAAAACCTCAGGTATATTTAATTGATAAATGAAGCACTAACAACCTTTCTTTACACTTCAATTTTACTACCATATAATTTTTCGTACATATGGAAGTAAAATAAAAGTGTAAAGAAAGGTTAGTAGTGCTCTCTTTATCAATTAAATTTGGTCTTCACGAACTCAGTCAATTCCGGTATACCTATTCATAAAATCGAGACATTCTTTTACCAAAATCAGTTTTTAGTCCGTGGGACGAAAGTTTGCAATTTATAAAAAAATCGAATATTTCATCTACTCATAATTTCATCATATATTCTGTATTAAAACTGTATAAAAAATAATTATTAAAATTCTCATATGCAATTTAACATAAAGACAATTTAACATAAAGAATAATTGTGTTTGTCAATAGTTTGCAGAATATTTATAAAATATAAAAACGAATTAAAATTAATATCGACTTTCTGCACAATTTTTGTCTCATTAAGACAAATCTCCAAATATTCATTGAAACAACTACTTCTCGATAATTTAAATAGAAAAATTGCAAATAGATACGTGTAATGCCTTTATGAATATAGCGACGGAAAGAAAATGTAAATATATCTACCAGTTAACCGCCTATTTTAAATAAAGTCGAGCATTTCGTTCTCGGTTATCTAACAATTGCATATAAAATATAAAAACGAATTAAAATGAATATCGACTTTCTGCAAAAGTTTTGTCTCATTGAGACAAGTCTCCAAATATTCATTGAAACAACTACTTCTCGAGCTAATACCCCGACAGATATTGAATTATACAATGAATATTTGAGTTATACGACAGCTCTACTGTTCTATGCATAATTTATATGCAAAATGCAACACCAAGTCAAATTATTCTCTCACCAAACTAAATGCAACAACAGGAAATTGAAATAAATTAAAAAAATTACTAGGGAATGAATTTTAATTGTCTTAAGCCATCTATAGACGCGTTTAGAGATTTATCCCTCATCAGTATAATTATGCTTTAGACTTTCAATACAAAAGATATGTCGTGTAACTCAAATATTCATTGTATAATTCAATATCTGTCAGGGTATTAGCTCGAGAAGTAGTTGTTTCAATGAATATTTGGAGACTTGTCTCAATGAGACAAAAAATTTGCAGAAAGTCGGTATTCATTTTAATTTGTTTTTATATTTTATATGCAATTGTTAGATAACCGAGAACGAAATGCTCGACTTTATTTAAAATAGGCGGTTAACTGGTAGATATATTTACATTTTCTTTCCGTCGCTATATTCATAAAGGCATTACACGTATCTCTTTGCAATTTTTTTTTCCTGTTTTTATACCTAGCTAATCAATTTTTTCGAAACGTTAAAGTTGATTTTTGTAAAATAAAAATAAATCATAACGAACACCACACGGTTATAAATTCTTGCGTATGATTATTAATATCACGATAAATAATTTTAATAAAAAAATACTTTTTTCTTAGAAAATAAAGAACAGTCCATAGAATTTAGACTTGTATTAATTTTTATTTTTGTGTGACATGCCTCGTTTTTTGAAATAGACAGTAGATTTTATAAGTAAATGGATACACCAATGACACATTTTGAGTTAATAGGTGGAAAGGATGTTATAATGTCTTATAAAAAGTGTCTATAAACTGTCGGCATCATGGTCCTTTTGAAAAACAAACTATCCATCTCAGATTATGTCATACGATTGAGTGAATCTCGGAAACGTCAAATAAAGTTAATTATATGTTCAATAACGACGTATGTTTCTGAAGTCAGAACTTACTGGGATGCCGACAGTTTATAAACACTCATTATAATCTGCTAATATTTAACAAACACAAATTATGTCAAGTAGGTTAATGGAACATATTCGATAATTAATTGATTGTGTGGAATATCGACATTTATAAATGGATGCAAATAGATTTTAATTACATAGAAGAACACCTATAAATAACAACTGCAATATCAATTATTTTGATCTTGCATTTAATTAAAAATAAATCTAGCTACTAATTGACGGCTCCATTATTATTAAACATTCTTGAAGCTTATTAACCCCTTCATATACGATTTCAAATTACCTTCAAAATACATACAGCGATTTTTTCTTTTAAATATACTTTTACATATTCTATATAAACATTTGTAAAATTTTTCAAGATGAGATCCAACCTAAGTAGTATATTTAAACTTCACAATATTTTAGTGTTTCGTACGCCTGGCGCATGAAGTAAGATTTTGAGTTTAGAAAAGCCTGAAAATTTGGATTTGCCGGGGCCCGACTCGCTTCGCACGTGCGCCCTGGCAAATCCAAATTTTCAGGCTTTTCTAAACTCGAAATTTTATTTTATGCTTAATCAAGGGTTGGAAACACTCGTAAGAAGCATTAAATTGAAAGCTTGTATAAAAACAACGAATATCTGTAAATTTCCAGCAAAAATTCGTGATAAGGTATAGATATCACGAATTTTTGCTGGAAATTTACAGATATTTGTTGTTTTTATACAAGCTTTCAATTTGATGCTTCTTACGAGTGTTTTCAATCCTTGATTAAGCATAAAATAAAATTCCCTGTATCTCAAAATTGTATCTATGAATAAAAATGTAAATGTTTACTTCTATTTTGAAAAATCAGGGTGGATTTGTTATTCGAAAAACTTGGTTTCTGGATTAATCGTCTGTGACACATAAACATCGATTTTTATATAATAAAATAAATGACGTCTCTTAAACGTCATTGCATGTAAATAAGTCATTATTACATATTTCTTGCATTACTAAATTTTATTTCTTCTAGTGCCACGTAAGCAATGCGTATATAAAAGAACTATTCGATTTTTCTATTTAAGCTAGGCTAAAAATAGTGCGATTAATTAAACATTCAGTGTGGGAATTTTCCTTATAGGTATAAATGTATATCACGATTTTTCGATGTAAATTTTCAGACATTCGTCATTTAATTATAAACTTTTAATTTGAAGTCTCTAACGAGTGTTTAAAATCCCAGATTAAGCATGAAGTAAAATTTGGAGTCTAGAAAAAAAATTGTTTGGTCGCTCCGCGTAGCGGAGCTACCAAACTAAATTTTCAGGCCTTTCTAAACTCGAAATTTTACTTCATGCGAAACGCGAAAAAAACACCACCTTAAAGTAAAGTTCAAAATATAATGCTTAGGCTTGATCACATGTTCGTTAATTTTACAAATGTGTATATGGAATATGTCGAGGTATAATTAAGAGAAAAAATCACTGTTGATTAGAAATGAGAGGTATAGGGTGGGATATTTTCACAGCAAGAGACTAAATATAATATTAATAAATTATTTATATAAACATAAAAGTGCGATTCTTTTCGCAATCTACAACAAGTTAGTCTTACAAAGACTATATCAAACACTTATTGAAACAACTACTTCCCGGGCTAATACCCCGACGGACATTGAATTATACAACAAGTGTTTGCTGTTACATACAGTAACCTACTGCAAATGTAACAATTTGGGTCAAATTATTCAGGCCATCTATAGACGCGTTTCGAGATTTATCTCTCCTCAGTATAGCTATACTAATTATTTATATGTATATTTAGTATAAACACTGAGGAATTAGTGACAGGGACAAAGTGAGGAAGTGTTTCGACGAAGTACAAGCCTTACTTCTACCAGAGTTTAAGCATAAATACATAATAAATACAAAATGAAATAAAATATAATACCATAAACAACATAAGTTATTTGTTTGATTTAAAAATTAGGAGTAATCTGGGAAATTTAGATTTTTGTGAATTAAAAAGAAATTTTAACTGTTGGCCTTTTTCCGTGAATTTCCATGTTCTTGGTCAATTTTTAAAATCTTTACGGTTTTCGTAAATGTATTAATATATTTCAAATTAAGAGTAATCTGGTAAATTTAAGTTTTTGTGAATTAAATGTTTAAATTTTGGCGTTTTTTCGTGAATTTCCATGTTCTTGATTAATGATTAATTTTCCAAAAGATAATTTTCATATCGATTTTTAAAATATTGAGTGTACATCGTAAATATCCAAGACTATTATAAAATTTTATAAAAATTGTTGATTCCAATTTATTATTTAATCAACAAAAATTATACTTTTTTTTCATTTTTAAGAAATTTCATATCTTTTCTTAATATTTATTATTTCACGACTTTTCTTAATATTTTATATAGTTTTTTGTATAACCCAGAATAAAACAAAATAAGCAATTGATAAATATCGAACGAGTGTCTTCCACTCCCAGACTAAGCATGAAGTAAAATTTCGAGTTTAGCCCAAACGCTACGCGTCCAAATCCAAATTCGGGCTGTTCTCAACTCGAAATTTTACTTCATGCGCCACGCGCATAAAACCCTGATTTAGTGTAATGTATAAAATATACTGCTCATTCAATATTTAAATTTTCAGTCGACTTTTACAACATTGGCAATTTTTATTAAATTTCTTAATGTTCGTAATTTTAATGAGTTATTTTATGAAATTATCAATATTTCGAGATTTGCTCATCGTAAATATCCAAGATTATTATCAATTTGTATAAAAATGGTTGATTTCAATATTTTATTCAATTAAATATGAAATTATACTTTTTTTTCATTTTTAAGAAATTTCATATCATTTCTTACTATTCATCATTTCACGACTTTTCTTAATATATTATGTATTTTTTTGTACAAACCAGAAAAAAAAACAAAATAAGCAATTGACAAATGTCGAACGAGTGTTTTCCACTCCCAGACTAAGCATAAGGTAAAATTTCGAGTTGAGAAAAGCCCTAAGAATTCGGATTTGGACGCGTAGCGTCCAAATCCAAATTCGGGCTTTTCTCAACTCGAAATTTTACTTGATGCGCCACGCGCATAAAACACTGATTTAGTGTAAAGTTCAAAACATACTTGTATGGCGAGTGTTAACCAACAAACCTGGCCATTGCGAAATAGAATTAATTATAATGCATTTATTTAGAATTACAGCACAAAAATAGCTCACTATTCTTATACTTTTAACAAAGACAAATGTTTAAACAGTTCTTGCTTCAATTTGTTATTTATGTTTATAACACAATTAAAAATCAATTTGTCAACATGAAATTTCACAAATATTTGTAATGGCAATGTATTAAATTAATTAAAATTCTAAATAACACTATTTTCCTATGGCTAAGTGTGGTGGTTAACACTTAGTGTATAATTATATATATGATGTGCATTTGTTTATTTAATAATAATAATAATATTCATTTCCAGAAATACTACAAATTATAATTATATATATCATGTGCATTTGTTTATTTAATAATAAAAATAATATTCATTTCCAGAAATACTACAAATTATTACATTTACAAAAGGTAATTGGAATAGTGGGTAAAATTAAAATCCCCGGTTAATAATATTTTAAATTATCTTCATATTACCTCTTGTTGGAAATATAATTATAAATAAAAAAATTACCAACGAAAAAAGTGACTATTTAATATCTGATTACCTCCATTCTCGTTGATATTCAATATACGTTTAGCGTTCGCTCACTCTCTCCTTCTCATTTTCACACTCACACACAAATTCGCTTTATGTATGTATGTACATATAAAATCGATAAAGCGTTACTATTTTAAGGATTAAGTCCAATTTTAGAAGTCGTCTGCGCCGTTGGTGATGTATAAACTGATTAAAACGTCGATGTTTTTTTTCTTTTTACAAATTATTTGCATTTATAGTGAATGAGACTCGGGTTTTATTCAAGTTTGCACTACTCTATATTTTCATTGCGGCCTTTTTTTTAAAGAGTGATTAAATAGTTCTTTTATTCAACTGTGTTATTAATGTGTTTGTGTTCAATCACCAATACAATAAAAAGACAGATTAATTCTAGAACTTGAATAAAAAAATGTTGATGTGTAACATCATAGTACTTTCCCCCATGTTAGATACTTGAAATAAGAGCTTTTACCTACCTTTTTTTCAACAAATGTTTTTTTTTTATTCCTGTTAAACATTGTTCGCAAGCCGCACTTAAGTTTTCAGTTGTGTTATTAATGTATTTGTGTTCAATCACCAATACAATAAAAACACAGATTAATTCAAGAACTCTTGAATAAAAAAATGTTGATGTGTAACATCATAGTACTTTCCCCCATGTTAGATACTTGAAATAATAGCTTTTACCTACCTTTTTTTCAAAAAATGTTTTTTTTATTCCTGTTAAACATTGTTCGCAAGCCGCACTTAGGTTTTCAGTTTTCTACAAAATATTAATTATGACAAGGTCAAACTTCGTCAAAGCTTCGTCGAAAAATTCACATTTTTTAAACAATATTAATAAAATAACTACAAGAGCTACGACATAAAGTGAATATGCATTAAATGCAATTTTTCGATTATCTACAAGTTTTCTTAGCAAGATTTTATTGTGATAAATATTAAATAAAAATCCAAAAAAATGCTAAGAGTAAACTACTACTTCCGGTTTCCACATTTTCACCGAAAGTTGATCGGAGACTACTACTGTAATAACGGCCGGTTTCATAAGTTAATAATATATTACGTCACGAGAGTGGTATGCAGCATATTACATATGAGCGGATATGTTGCGCACGAGCCGCGCAGCAGCGAGTGCAGTATTCCGCGAGTATGTAATTGCCATACCACTCGAGAAACGTACGATACTTTACCTACGCCCTAGCAAAATAAACAATGAGCAAGAAAGAACAACTTATTTATTCAATAATTTTTGACAGTAACATGACATTGATAAAAACGAAATTACTATTTGATCAATATACATCAAAGAAATGTCATTTTGTTGTGCGGTAATTAATCAGCTGTTCAGCTGTCAGCATGTAATATACTTGTCAAAGCTATTACGTGCATGTGAAGGTGATGTCAACCATACGCATCATGATGACAATGTGGTATGATGCGGTTACTAGATAGGGCGTAGGTAAAGGTACTTTATATAGGTGTTTAATTGAATTCACTTGGTTTGGTTTACTAAAAATATTTTATTTCAGAAATAAAATTTTTTTAGTAAAACAAACCAAGTGAATTCAATTAAACACCTATATTTAGTAGAAATGTTTTACCAAGTGAATAATGAGAAACAAGTTAATAAAGGTACTTTACCTACGCCCTATCACACCACACTGTCATCTTGATAAGTATGATTGACATTACGTACACATGCACGTGATAGCTTTGACAAGTACATTACGTGCTGACAGCTGAACAGCTGATTGCTTACCGTACAACCAACTGACATTTCTTTGGTGTACAGGCAGTTTTTCTTTAAAGTATACGTATTCCAAATTCAGCTTGTTTTCTTTAAATCTTTAGTTACTCGTTGTTTTTTTTATGAGTTCAATTCCAAGCTCTAAACTAGTGTTTTCCACTCCCAGACTAAGCATGAAGTAAAATTTCGAGTTTAGAAAAGCCCCGTGAAAATTTGTCGAGGGTCGCGCAGCGACCCGAGACAAATTTTCTGGGCTTTTCTAAACTCGAAATTTTACTTCATGCGCCACGCGTATAAAATACTAAAATATTGTGAACTCTATGTATATTTCAACCTCACTTGAAATCAGTGTTTTATACACGTGGCGCATGAAGTAAAATTTCGAGTTTAGAAAAGCCCAGAAAATTTGTCTCGGATCGCTGCGCGACCCTCGACATATTTTCACGGGGCTTTTCTAAACTCGAAATTTTACTTCATTCTTAGTCTGAGAGTGGAAAACACTCGTTTAAAGCTTCAAATTGAACTCTATTAAAAAACAACGAATGTCGGAAAATGTACAGCTTTCTTCCCTGTATACTATTCAAGTAGTATCTTAGTTTCCATCATTGTCATGGTACTATTAAAAATTATTACAATAAATAAGTTGTTCTTTAATGCTCATTGTTTATTTTGTTAGGGCGTAGGTAAAGTATCGTACGTTTCTGGAGTGGTATGGCAATTACATACTCGTGGAATATTGCACTCGCCGCTGCACGGCTCATGCGCAACATGTCCGCTCATATGTAATATGCTGTATACCACTCTCTTTACGGCATTAAAGTTAAAGTCGGCTTGTTGACACTTCAGATAGATAAAGCCGGCTTTAAAACTAACCTAAAAATGTTGTCAAATGTTTAAAGGAACTAACACAGCTATTAATTTCACAGATCGAGAAGAGTAAATTACATTTTGAATGATAATTCTTCAAGCGACGAAGAAGATATTGTTATTAAAACGAAAGCAGTATACAGACTGAGGAAAAATTGTGTTGATGCATTCATGCATTTTTTCAAAATTTCGATTATTAAAGGCAATGGTAATAACTGTACTCTCCTAAAATAAATACAAGATTTCACTTGAATCGAGGTGGGTAATTTATGAAGCATACATATTTTATTTCGCTAACTGGTTCATTCAACCGATTCAGCAAATAATTTAAAGATGTTTTACCTTTTCCCATATTAACAATTTATTCGTTTTTTATTACACTAACTTATGCTCTATGTTTTTATAAGATTGAATTAAAAGTAATTACTCTTTGTCTGTACAATAAATTCCTCAATTATTTTTACTTATTGTTTGTTGTGACATTTTCAATGACACAATTGAAATATAATTAATCAAAATTACGGTTATGCAACATTATATAATAAAAATAACCACAAAAATGCGTTACCAACCTATATTCATTACCTTAAAGTCGACTTTTACTAAAGTCAGATTAGAAATTGATTATAAAACGCATCATTACTTAAAGTCGGACTTAACTTTAAGTCAAAATTTGTTAAAGTCACTTTAACCCAATTATTATGAAACCAACCGTTAAAAGATTAAGTTATAGTGTCATATTAAGAATTCAGTCGATTTTGATTTTATCGTGGCGACAGAATTACAAAAGGACAGACAGACATTTTTCAAAAATGGTCTTAATCAACTCAGGGGGCCCTAAAATAAATATATCCACTAAAGTTTTTAATTCAAAAATGTTGGCGAAAACAATATTTTTCCTTTGTTTTGCATATGGAGAAAGTAAAGGATAGTAATGGAAACTTAAATAAAAATTCGAGTCTCGTTCACTATAAAAGCAAATAATTTTAATAAAATAAAAACATAGAGTTAATCGAGATTATGCCATTTTTGTTTTAGAGTCATAAGAGTTTGCTTTGTATTTTTATTTAATTAAAACACTTAGCTTTGTTTTACCACTTTTATTTTTAGGTAAAACAAAGTTAGGTGTTTTAATTAAAATGTTATGAAGATGTACCAAAAAGTGAACGCCAACCAAATTAAAGATTTTATATTTTTATAATTTTCTATTTAAATATTTATTGTATTTGTTTATAGAGCAATTTGTATCATTCTAAAATACCATAATAAAATGAAGTGGAAGTAGAGAATACTTTAATTACTGCTGCGAACTTACAGCAATAATTAAAACATTCTCCACTTACACTATACGTTATTGTAATATTTTTCAATGATAAAACTGTTCACTTTTAAGATCCAAACCTAAAGATGCGTCTCACATTTGGTCCCTACACCAAATCTATCTAGTTAACAAGACCGATCAGGTAGAGAAACGTTTTTTAAGAACATCTATCTATAAATTAGGTAATTTTCATCCAACTTTTCAAGATTTTTGTGCATTTAGACTAACATACAACATCCACAATTCGCTGACTTACGTACACTGTACAACATACTAAATAGTAATTTAAATTGTCTTAAGATATTATCAGCTGTAATATAACAAGTGGTATGTATGATTATCATTGATAATATTCATGAGTGAATCCGAGCTGCAGATTTCACTATATTTCCTTCTTGAAAATCTCACCCTATCGCCTGGTTGACATTTTTCATAATCGACCGTCAGATTTGACAAATAATTTTCGTAGCAACAACCAAAACAAGGTAATAGGATTCTATCACCGCTGTGAAATAAACGATTCTGATTGGAGGGAATGTAGTCATGTGACGCTTGAGTTATATTCTCATTATTTAACTTTTGGTTTCAACCCTGTAAGGCGATGACTAGGAGCAATAAACTATTTAGAGTTGTTTAATTGTATGAGTACTTTACATGATACTGTCACTACTGGACCAGATGGTATACCCCCATACCTTTTAAAACGATGCGTTTTTACTATCACCACACCCATTCATATTCTTTTTAATCGATCTTTGTGCTGTGGTATCGTTCCTGAGATATGGAAAGAATCGTTCATTAACCCTATACATAAGGATGGTGAGAGAGATAATATACAAAATTATAGAGGTATTACTATCCAGTCTACTATACCAAAGATTTTAGACGAGTTAGTTTCTAGACAGATCATGTGGGTATTTAAGCGCACAATTTGTGAGGAACAGCATGGTTTTCTTGAAGGAAAATCAACTGTTACAAATTTGCTAACATTCCAAAACTACTTATTAAATGCTCTAGAAAAGGGTTATCAAGTTGATGCGATATATACTGATCTGTCCAAGGCGTTTGATCGCGTTAACCATAATATCCTACTTTCTAAACTCTCTAGTCTGGGATTTAATAATTTAGCGCTTACATGGCTTCAGAGTTTGTTATGTGGTCGAAAGGAATATATAAAAATTGATAATTTTGTATCTGATGTAATAAATGTAAGCTCGGGTGTCCCCCAAGGTTCTCATAGGAAATTGCTTCAAACATTGTAAATTTCTTTTATTTGCAGACGATTTAAAATTATTTTCAATTGTTAAAAACCAATATGATAATATTGCACTACAAAATAATTTAAATAATTTCACTACGTGGTGTTCTAATAACAGGCTTGAATATTAGCAAATGTGTTTCTATTTCTTTTACCAGGGTTAAATTGTTACACTATTCTTATTTTATAAATGGAGTAAGTTTGAACAGTGCTAATGAAGTTAAGGATTTAGGTATAATTTTTGATTCGCGTTTGACGTTTTGCTCCCATATTGATAGAATCATATCCAAAGCGTTCAGGTCACTAGGAGCAACTACACGGTTTTCATATGAGTTCGATGTATATACTGTAAAGCTGTTATATATATCGCTTGTACGCTTACATTTGGAGTATGGTTCAACAATATGGAGTCCATTCTACAAGAAGTCAATAACTAAAATTGAAATGGTCCAGAGCAAATTTTTAAGATTAATTTCCTATAGGCTTGGTCATTCTCGCAATACATTTAGCCATTCTAATATGCTATTGCTCTTAAACATAAGCTCGCTTGAATGTCGGCGAATTATGCACGACTTGTGTTTTGCATTTAAATCAATTAACGGCTTAATTGACACTTGTGACTTGCTCTCAATCCTTAACTTCTATTTTCTTATCTCTAAGCCCACTAGGACTATTTTTTTATTTCGTCTGCCGTTTCATTGTACCAACTATGGAATTCACAATCCCATGGTTAGGATGATGAAATATTGCAACATTTTAAATTCCGACTCAAATTTCCATATATTTTGCTCATCTTTTAATTTGTTTAAGCGTGGTCTGAGGGTTATTGACTTGTCTAGGTGTATTCTTTAGTTTAGTACTTTTGGTAGTGTTCATTTAAGTTGTATTTAATTTTTTTGTAATATATTTTTTAATTGGTGTGTATAATACTTATTTTTAGTTAAAATTTATATACTTTTTGTAAACGACTTTAATGTATTATTGTCAAATAGGCGATGTCCGTAAATAAATAAATAAATAAATAAACTGATAGAACAGAATATCATAATACCGTTTACACTTATAGCAGTCCACTTCCGAGGATGATGCGTTTTGCAAATTTGTTACAGCGTTTTGAAAATTTTGATTTATTTGCTAATTCTATAAATACTTTTAAATGTAGTTTACTGCCTATCGATTTAGAAAGTATTCTTGCATAACTCCATCACCTCAATATTTTGTGTTCCTCATTATTGTGCATGATGTACCTTTTTAAGTAAATAGAATTTATAAATTAGATATAAGTTATATTTTGTAACAATTATATAAGAATGGAGATTTTCCGTTTTCAAAATAAATAAAAATTGCTCTATTAACAAACGCAGGGAATTTTAGTTTCAAGTATACGCTGTCATTTTTCATGTATTCGTTGTATTTTTTTAAGTGGTTCAATTTGAAGCTTCTGACAAGTGTTTCTAATCCCAGATTAAGCATGAAGGAAAATTTCGAGTTTAGAAAAGCCTGAAAATTTTCAGGCTTTTCTAAACTCGGAATTTTCTTTCATGCGCCACGCGTATAAAACTCAGACATTTTGTTAAGTTCAAAATACACCTCATGTTTTTTTAATCTAAATTGTGTAAATATTTATTTCGTGTAATCAAAACTTGCACTTTTAAAAAAGAGTTAATTTTGTAAGCATAACTGCACATCACAAATAAAATTTGTAAAATGTATTAACGTGAGATTAAACTTAAGCAATATAGTTTGAACATCACAATAATTCAGTGTTTATTATACGTGGCGCATGAAGTAAAATTTCGAATTTAGAAAAGCCTGAAAATGTTGTTTGGTTCCTCCGCGTCGCGGAGCGACCAAATCGACTTTTAAAGCTTTTTTAAACTAGGTATTGTATTACATGCTTAATTTGGGAGTGGAAATACTCGTTAAAAGCTTAAAATTAGTCGCTTTCAAAAAACAACGAATGCCTGAAAATGTATAATGTGTACATCGGGATATATTTACTTCAAAAAAAATATCATTTTATGTTTAGTCTTTAAATAAACCCTCAGTTAGTGGTATTTATTTGTTTTCATTGTGCCATTTTAGTTCTACGTTGAATAAATAACATTTACATTATTTTCTCTACATTTTCATTGTGCAGATTTTTTTATGAAATAATTAAAATGTTTACTACTATATTTGTCACATAGCAGTACAATTTTCAATATATTTAGTTAATTCGCTGTGCCCTTTTCATTGTAGATTCGTTCTATTTTCATTGTGGCATTTTTATTTTACACTGATTAAAATTTCTCTTGTCCTCTCTTTATTTTCAATGTGCCGTTTTTATTTTCATCTTATTTTTCATAGCAATAATTCAAACACGCTGCGCTGTGCGCGGGAAGATTTTAATTCATCCAGTTGCGAGATGAAACGTGACGCGCTTTATCGCCGCAAACAGTTGGATAACAGGGGATTTATGGACGTGTAAATTAAATTAATTTTTATTGGTGTCACACAACCAGCGCAACGAATAAAAGTAACGGAATTAATTTGTGGACTTTTTCTACAACACTGAAATAAATCAAGCCTCGACTTTAATTGAAAGAAATAAATTAGTTGTTAGTTTTCTTGTTGTAATCTGTAGATTTAAATATTATATAAAACATTTTATAGTTATTTTTAGGAACAAAGTTGTTTTGGGATGATACTTGTTCTACTTATAAATTAAAAACTGAAATAATGAATGCCAATCAAGTTTGGTGAATGCGCCGGGTTATATTGACCTTAACGCCCAGATTTAACCCATTACCGGCCGAGCAATTATAGAGATAACTCTAAAAGTTGATTTTAGGTAAAATTATGCACTTTTTCTTATGATATCTATGAAATGAATGACTTATTGTATTACATTCTGTGAATTTTTCTTATAAATATACATAATATATATGCTGTAAAATTTCAGGCATTCGTCGATATTATATAAAAACGTGCAATATAAAGTTAAGAACGAGTGATTCCACTCCCAGACTAAGCATGAAGTAAAATTTCGAGTTTAGAAAAGCCTAAAAATTTGGTTTGGTCGCTCCGCGAAGCGGAGCGGCCAAACCAAATTTTCAGGCTTTTCTAAACTCGAAATTTTACTTCATGCGCCACGCGCATAAAACACTTATTATTGTGAAGTTGGAAATACACTCACATTATTTTTTTTTAAATGAGTAATAATCGAAATATTAAAATAACAAAATATTTACATTTTTATTTATACATTTTCAAGCCAGGTCAAGTAATATAATATATCAAATTAACTTATTTAATAATTTAATTAACAAAAATTATTATTGTTGCGTGTATGCATCAATAGCGCTCAATGGGTTAATAAATATAATGAATGTGTGGAGCTTTTCTTCTTTATAAGAAAATAATTATGATAAAATAAAACTATAAATCCAGATTTATGTAAAACACTTTTTTTTTTGTTTCGAGATTTAATAAAATGCACAGATTTACTTCTTTACATTCCTTTGAAAATGGTCTGAGAAATCAAAACTAGTCGGAATAAAGTATTAATTTGTGAAACAATACCAATTTCCGAGTATAAAAAATACTAAAAATTTGACTCTCTCACGGTAGTAAATAATAAAAATGTGTATTTCGTCTAACTAAATTTTACGCGTAAAAAAATTGGTTTGGGGTATAATATAATCAATACTAGTTAAACAAATATCATAAAACCACACTTTAACTAATGATTTTTTATATAATTGAAAATACCTGGTATAACTAACAAATAAATAATTGTTTTAAAGTAGAGAATAAGTAAATATGAATGCAGAGCGTATTTTTAAATGAATTCAACTGCTCTAACTGAGTATTTTAATCCTCGCGAGAACAACAAAATTAATTCCGCGTAATTGCCCAGCAAGTAGGAGAATAGTTTGAGATTTGCGCAGCAATTGAATTGAAAATTATTAACATAGCTAAACGGTTTTTAGCAACGATTCCCTTACGCTCGCGCGGAATAATTGGAGCGAAAAATTATAGTTCTGTAATTTAATTTTCGCCATTTTCTCTCTTTTTCCGGTGATAAATCCTTGGCCGTACAATATACATCACACGCGATATTTCCTAAGCGATAAATCAGTTCAAGTTAAAGTGCTAGTCGTCGCCGGATTTTCTTATTTTGTATTTCCCGAATAAATTCCTCGAAATATTTGTTGATTCGATACATTGAATATACAGGGATTTTTCTTTTAGGTAAAGCAAAACGAAAACTAAACAAACTATATTACTTTGAGAATTGACGAAGATTAATACTTCTTAGATTTTTGTGAATTGAGACGTAAATGGAATATTTAGCAAATAATTTATAGCTAACATGAAATAATTTTATAAAATAAGTGTTTTTAAGATACCTTAAAAACCCTTATTCTATAAAATTATTTCATGTTAGATATAAACTAAACTTGAAATAAAAAGACCAACATTATGTTTAAATCAGAACTAAGATCTAAGTTATAATTTTCTAAAACAGTGTTTAGATTTAGTAATATAAAAACTATTGAAAGTGTTAGATTATTCCATAAGTGTCCAACTCGTGGCCCAAAGCGGGTGTGACTGTGCCCCAAGCGCGTATTATCAAATTCTTTGTAATGGAAAATGTCATCCGTGTATTATTTTTGCTGTTGTCTTATTGCAGTTCACTTGTATTATTTTACATAACATTTTTAATACATAAAATGGAATTACTAATTTTAGCTATTTTACATTTTTGTTAGTCTTCCTTTAATAAAACTACATTTATAAGACATTTAGGGCGAGTTGCACCAAACCCGTTCAACTAGTTCAACTCTGAACTCGAGCTCAAAGTGACATTTGAACAATAGAACTGTCATCTTGAACTTAAGTTCAGTTTGAACTTGAGTTCAACGCTTCTGGTGCAACTGGGCCTTAGCAATATGTTTTCGTCTAAATAAGATTACCTGTTAATTGTTTAATAAGATTGATTTGTTCACAATAATTAAATGGTTCATTTGAAGAACTTCATACAATATTTAGAGTTTTGAGAAAATAAATCTTTTTTAAATCCGATTGTGTTCAAAGTTGTCGTTTCTAATTTCTTGATTATTTAGGCCCAGTTGCACCAGAAATGTTGAACTCAGGTTCAAGCTGAACTCAAGTTTCATGACAGTTCCTATTGTTCTAATGTCACTTTGAATTCAAGTTAGGCAGGGATGCCCTTTGAGTCCTATTTTATTCGCGACATACATTGCTGATGCAGAGATAAGGCTTAGAGAAGCGCATTCGGGGGGAGTGGTAGTAGGTAGAGAAAAGGTGTGGTCGTTAGCATACGCGGATGATATGGCAGTTGTAGCAAAAGACGAAAAAGGATTGAAAGAGATGATTAAATGCTTGGAAAAGTACTTTAGGAAGAAAGGACTGGAAGTAAATGCAGAAAAAAACAAAATTAATGATATTCAGAAAGGGAGGAGGAAGAAACAAACTGGAAGAATGGAAGTGGGAGGGACAAAACATAGAAGAAGTGAAGAAATTCAAATACCTAGGCTACCTGTTCAGTGCAAATTACATAGACAAAGCACACATTGAAAGCACAGCACGAAAAGCTAACAAGGTCGTGGAACAAGTGTGGAGTATAGGGGAAAGGAAATTTGACAATATAAAGATGAGAGGTATGATGTTCAACCGCTTAGTGAGGAGTATGATGCTATATGGAGCAGAAATCTGGGGCTGGAAGGAACAAGAGCAGCTAGAAGCAATACAGGCAAAGTACTGGAGATAGACACTAGGGGTAGATAGAGAAACGCCCGCATACATTGTACTCGAAGAGGTAAAAATAGACAAAATAAGAGTGGAAGCAGGAAAAACGGCGGTGAAATTTGAAGAAAAAATCAGTGAGAGAAGGGAGTGCAAACTGCTACAAGAATGCCTGAAAGACAAAGGAAAGGGGAATTACATAAAGAGGGACCAAAATAGACAAAAATATTACAACAGAAATGGTTATACCATCACAGAAATAAATAGAATTAGAGAGAGTGGAGAAGTGATGTGGAAAGAACTGACGCTAAGAGGTAAAGACGTACAGATGCAAGAGAGGAATACACGTATACACGATTCAAGATACAATGAAAGATACAAACACATAATTGAAAAAGAAATACCCCGGCACCTAAGAGACGCAAACTATAACAAGAAAGAAAAGAAAATTATAGCGAGATTCAGATGTGGGAACGAAGAGGATGAATGTAAATTTTGGACAGAAGAAGAAACAAAAAATTGCAGACTATGCAGAGGCCAGGGAGAATATAGAACACATGCTCAAAGAATGCATCGAACTGAAAGAAGAGGAAATGACATATAAGAACGCACTAAATGCAGATGGAAGAGGACTGAAATGGATGAAAAAAATAATTAAACGACGAGGGGAACTAAGTCTAGACAAGAAATAAATCATTTATTAAGTTATTGAATTATTTAGAATTAAGTTAATTAGTACAAAATGTAACATTTCAAGGCCGAAAGGCAGTAAATAAACTAAATATATATAATTCAAGTTCAGAGTTGAACCAGTTTAACGTGTTTGGTGCAATTGGCCCTAACTCTACTTTTTGTGTTAAACATTACGACAAAGAAAACCTAACAATCAACAAGTGATCTGTCCTACAAAGAGCATTTCAAAGCTGGTATGATAAAAATTATGCATATCCCATACATTTATTCAAATATATAGTTATTAAAAGCGTGAGTGTGGGGTTTCGGATACCTTTTCAAAACCTGGAAATCCTTGCTCAGAAAATCCTTTAGAGCAGTGGTCTCCAAACTACGGCCCGCGGGCCAAATCCGGCCCGCGACTTGTATGAATCCGGCCCGCGATTGTTTGTAATTTTTTATAAATAACTAAGATAAGTACCTTCATTTGGTGCTTGCTTTCCTTTTGTACCCTGAGGTAGTATTGTTGCTATATATTTTAATTATTGTTGCTATATGTTGTTGCTATATATTTTTATTGTTTGGGGGAGGATGAGGGGGGATGGAAGCTGGAATATGTAGAAAATAAGTGAAAAAACTGCGAAAAAAACGGAAAAATCGATCATTTTTAAGGATTTTTTTACAATTTAAGGGGGCAAATCCCCCCCCCCCAAATCTACCTCCTGGCTACAAATGATCATGTTTTGGAACTTTTCACCTCTCTAGCCCCTCAGAAGAAACGTAAAGGCTAAAATAATCCTTTTCATCCCTTCAAATTATCGAAAAGTGATAAAAATAGGTGGGGGGGCCTCCCCCGAAAACGGTGGGTGATGGGGGAAAACGGGGGTCATATTCGGATTCAGGAGGTCATTTTACATAAGAATCAGCAGGAATGGTGTCAGGGCCGATTTTCATGCCGACCGAACATTTTCGTTTGAGCTTACACAAAATCAACATAAATGCATAATATATTTCTGTAAATACCCGAAGTATTTAGTAGATGTGGAAATTGCAATTATACCACTTAAAATCACAATTAAAACGATTGTGCACATTACTCAAAATGATTTGTGTCTGCGTTTTCGCAGATTTAGTTTTACGAAGACATTGTCAAAATGTGACGTTTAACCTTAAAATGTTAAAGCTGCATACCGGAAAATACGTTTTCGCTTGTTTCATCTAAAAACCATAGCAGGCATAATATGAAGTTTTCTGTCTCTTTTCACACGTGTAATCTGATGACATCTAACTATTTTCGTAATACATATATTGGTGCAGAAAGCACTACAAATCAAGGAGACCATGGGGCACCTCTCGTGAATCGTACCTTACATAAGTATATGAATGCATTGTTTTCTAATACCTATTTTTTTTTAAATAATCGTAGTTCTCCACCAATGCCTCATATTTTAATGATTATTTGAATACAATTTAAAAGTAGTTTTTAATTGTATATTGCTAGTTTAAATTTAATTTAGTATATTTTTTTTATAATTTCTATATTTGATATTTCTTAACCATTAGTACAAATAAGATTATATTAAGAATAATTTAATAATTCTCTTCATCAATAATTTCACTTTACACAAAAAAATAATTGTAAATATGTACTAGAATATGATTTGTTTCTTATTTTTATTATCAACAATATTTATTATTATGGCCGAAATCTTTAGTATTCTGGATGAGTCCCATACAGAATACATAAATGTTTTATAATTTAAAAATGTTTAATCAATCCTGACCTCATTTAAGTTCGGCTCTAGTCAGTGGTGTAGCCAGGATTTTTACATGGGGGGAGGGGTTTCTAACTGAAGCGCAGAAAGAAAAAAGCAGTTAAGACAGAATAATATAATTTGCATAATCATAAAATATTTCTAAAGAAACTTTATAAGAAAGAACTATTTATAATATAATTTCGCGTTAAATCAGGGCATGTGCAGATGCTTACTAACGCACAATTTTTCAATGATTTTAAACACGCGGCGATTTTATAAAGACAATCTAAAATTGATAGCAGCGACACTTTCAAAAAGTCAACATTTGTTGGCCTGTGTAATTCATGTCCTAACTATTTTCTTTAATTATACCAATTTTTGACATTGACTTTACTTTATGATGCAAGATTCATATATCAACAATTTCTGTTTATGACATTGACACTGACTTTACTTTCTCATGCAAGTAATAAAGTAAAGCATCGATTAATTACACCACAAATTAATTGTAGATTACGAAAAAATCGCACTGTTTACTATTTAGACCAAGTATTGCCAAATTCATTGGCACTTTATATGGGTATAAAATATTTATTTTGCATTTACATCACTTTAGTTAGCTTATAGATTTTGTAATTGTATTTCCAAATAATTGAATTTTTTCTTGAATAAAAAGAGTGTGGAATCATTTCTGGTTCTATTAGTTTTACAATAAAATAAAAATTGTGGTCTCCCCTATTAATCAACGCCTAGAATACCTCTCTTTAAAGTTCGCCACAAATCCTAATATCACTAATATCCTCAATCATATGTGTATACCCCGCAACCCTAATACCCACCCTAAATTCAAATATCCCACATCTACCATTTATCAATTCATCCCATTACATCAACTGGACCCCGACAATAACGTTAGCGATCACGACTTTTGAAAAACAGACATAGACAGAATAAAGACTGGGTGAAAGACCGCTGGTCGATAGCCAGTTTCCAAGTTGAAAAAATAAAATCAAAATGTATTGCATTATACCGGGTGTTGACTTGGCGGACGCAACATAGGAAATCCCATGTAAATTTTGAAATGTTCAAATTTTGGCTCCCCTATCTATTTTAGAAACAAAATGTATTTACCTTTTATGTAGAGGCGAACATTCTAAATTCATTCGTGTTAACGTTTATCACTTTACGTTTCTCTAAGGTTAAATAATTAAGAAAAAATAATGTGATTTTATAAAAATAATGACATGCCACGGAATTGAAACAACAACTGCGGATGTTAAAATGGCTAAAGATATTGTAGTCACTTGATTAAAGTAAATGTTTTCGAAATGATTTACTGTACACAAGAAAAATGTTATTATTTTTATGAAATCACATTACTTTTTCTTAATTATTTAAGCTGTTAATTTTTTGAAATTCGTTGATTTTTAAAAGAGTTCAATTTGATACCTTAAACGAGTGTTTTCCACTCACAGACTAAGCATGAAGTAAAATTTCGAGTTTAGAAAAGCCCCGTGAAAATTTGTCGAGGGTCGCGCAGCGACCCTAAACAAATTTTCTAGGCTTTTCTAAACTCAAAATTTTACTTCATGCGCTACTCGTATAAAACACAGATTTTAAATGAAGTTCGAACGTATATAAATTTGACAATATTATAGTCTTTTATACGCGTGCAGCATAAAGTAAAATTTCGAGTTTAGAAAAGCCCAGAAAATTTATCTCAGGTCGCTGCGACCCTTGACGAATTTTCACGGGGCTTTTCTAAACTCGAAATTTTACTTTATGCTTAGTCTGGGAGTGGAAAATACTTGTTTAAAGTTTTAAATTGAGCTTAAAAAAGAAACAGGGAGTATCCGCAATTGTATCAATTTCATGGTATGTCATTATTTTTATAAAATCACATTACTTTTTCTTAATTATTTTAGCTGTTAATTTTCTGACATTTGTTGATTTTTAAAAGAGTTCAATTTGAAGCTTTAAACGAGTGTTTTCCACTCCCAGATTAAGCATAAAGTAAAATTTCGAGTTTAGAAAAGCCCCGTGAAAATTTGTCAAGGGTCGCGCAGCGACCCGAGACAAATTTTCACGGGGCTTTTCTAAACTCGAAATTTTACTTCATGCGCCACGCGTATAAAACACAGATTTTAAGTGAAGTTCGAATATACATAAATTTGACAATATTATAGTCTTTTATACGCGTGGGGCATAAAGTAAAATTTCGAGTTTAGAAAAGCCCAGAAAATTTGTCTCGGGTCGCTGCGCGACCCTTGACAAACTTTCACGGGGCTTTTCTAAACTCGAAATTTTACTTAATGCTTAGTGTGGGAGTAGAAAACACTTGTTTAGAGCTTTAAGTTAAACTAAAAAAAGAACAGGAAATATCCGCAATTGTTGTATCAATTCCATTGTTCATTATTTTTATAAAATCACATTACTTTTTCTTAATTATTTTAACTTAGAGAAACGTAAAGTGTTAAGTGTGAACATTAATAACCTTTTCCCTCTACAAAAAAGTGAAATACATTTTGTCTCTAAAATAAATCGGGAAGCCAATATTTGAACACTTTAAAATTAACAGCAATTTCCTATCTTGCGTCCGCCAAGTCAACACCCGGTATGTAGTCAACTCAGAAATAAAGATGTTTTTTAAAAATTGTGACTATTGTCTTTTTTTTCAGTCAAGAAAATCAATATTTCTTTTTCTGAATTATTATGGAAAGGGAAATCCACTTACAGATAGAGTGTGGGACTTCGTCCAGTTAAAAGGCGACTGGAAGCACTTTGAAGTCTTATCATTTTATTTATAATTGGACGATTTTGTTGTTTATTACATTCAAACAAATTAATTCATTTCTTAACTAATTTCGTTAAATATATTAAAACTTGACATTGATCTATTTGGAGATTTTAAATGAAATATTGATTTTATGTATTTCTCAATTATAATTCACTTTGAGCTTTCGCCACTTCATGTCCAATCGATTGATTCTGTTTTTGTCAAATTATACCAGAACGGCGTTATACATTTCGTAAATTAATTTAATTAACTAATTATACATTTCATAAATTAATTATCTAATGTTATGCTTAACGTAATTACGGTTTAATTTAATTTTGTGTGAATTTGTGTTTTTTTTTATAATTAGTTATTAATTTATGTATCTCAGCTTATTTCCCACCGTGTTAAATGTCAAGTTGTTTTTAAGGTCGTTCGTAACATTTATTGTTATTATATACGTGAATAATTAATTATCTTTGTACATTTATGTAATAGGAGATACTGTTAAATAAAATAAAATTAAATTAAACTAAAAAAAATTAAATTAAATTAAATTAAATTACAATAAATTAAAATAAATTAAAATAAATCAAAATAAATCAAAATAAATTCAAATAAATTAAAATAAATTAAAATAAATTAAAATATATTAAAATAAATTAAAATAAATTAAAATAAATTAGAATAAATTAAAATAAATTAAAATAAATTAAAATAAATTAAAATAAATTTAAATAAATTTAAATAAATTTAAATAAATTAAAATAAATTAAATCTAATTAAATTCCCCCCCGTTGAGCCATTAACGGGAGTCCGCGTCAGTACCACAGAGGTTGTCAGAAATGGCTACAATGAATTTCATATATACAAACATCAACTCATTACATCATAAGTCCCACCTTCTCTCCCATTTCCTTTGTAAAAATCCTATCCATGTATCAATGATGGTGGAAACTAAATCAAATACACCCTATACCTTTCAAAACTGGTCCTCAATCCAAATTCCCGCATCCGCTCCATTTCATAATCAACGTGGTGGCTCAATTGTTGCAGCTAGGCCCGAAATTAAATTAGGCAAAGCTAACCCCCCCAAAATCACTAACATTCTGAACGAATGCCTACACTGTACCATTGAGTTACCACAATTTACCCTACACCTATTCCTAGTTTATATCCACCCCTTCTCCAATATTGAACAAACCATTTTAACGAAAGCATCCTTATATGACCACGTCATCATAATCGGCGATCTTAATATCAACAAAACGAAATCGAAACAGCTTTCCTCTTTTATGTCAAACTCTAACTTTGTCCGAATTAAGACTCCTCCCACCTTTATTATGTCCGAAAACCAATCTTCCACTCCCGATGTCCTATTATGCACTAGCAACATCCGACACCTAATTACAAACATCAGCCTAATCCCTGACATATGCTCCGATCATCTCTCAATAATATTTTCCCTACAAGCAAATCCCCCAATACTCACCCGTCCAAAAACTTTGTACAGACATAAGGACTGTGACATAGACCAAGTGACAGAAGACATTACTAAATTTATATCTTTACGACAACATTTCAAACACCTCTATTTCCCAATTCCTTACAGTACTCTCTGACTCAGTTAAAAAGAACACTCCGACGTATACAAAACCCACATATAAATATCCCTTCCCAAAATATATCCTTAGACTGATTAAATATAAAAGACAACTATACAGGGACATACAACAGACGAACGAACAAACTCTAAAACAAAAATTTAATGCACTAAATAAAGACATTCACAAATTAATCAAAGACTACAAACAAGACAAATGGATACTGGCTTGCGAAGAAATAAACAGACGACAGGGCAAAAACTACTGGGACCAAATTAAAAAGCTATCTAAATACAGAAGGACTGACATACTACAGATACTACGACATCCGACAACAACCGAAGTGATATGTGACTCCAAAGAAATGGCCGACATATTTGCCAGGTATTTCGAAGAAAACTTTTCTGAGAAACAGACGATGATATATAATGACGATTTTTATAATACCGTAAACTCCTGGTACGCATCCTTCATAAATAACCATAACCCCTATCTCCCTGATGATGACATAGAAGAGGAAGAGTATTTCACTGTCCTACATAAAGGTAAAAACAGCGCGCCTGATTATGATAACATTCCTAGATCAATCCTCAAATCCCTTCCAGAAAACATCCATAAATATATTATCAAAATCCTCAATTTCATTTACCAAATCCAAACCATCCCCCAGGAATGGAAGCAGGGTATAATTACGTGTATATTAAAACACGATAGCGATGCGCTAGAAGTCTCTAGCTATAGACCAATTACCCTGCTTCCAGTTCTGGGAAAAATATTCGAATCGGTCCTTAAAAATAAACTCCTAGCTCATATCGCCCAACACATTCCTCCCTATCAATTTGGATTCCTCGAAAATAGATCAACCACTCTCCCACTCACTATCCTAACCTCCAACTGCCAAACAGCACACCTCGAAAACAAAAAAAAAACAGCTATACTATTCCTAGATATAAAAAAGGCCTTTGACTCAGTCTGGCATCGAGGTTTGCTGTTTAAGTGCAACTCCCTCAATATCCCATTACATCTAATTTATCTCATTAATAACTATCTAAACAATCGACTCCTTAATGTCCGCGTCCAAAATACCATCTCCCGGCCCTTTATTCCTCAACAAGGTGTTCCCCAAGGCTCTCCATTATCTCTGCTCCTATACAATGTCTATGTTCATGACATATACAACCCCAACCCACAGTACCTTAATCCCTCAGCATATTTTCTGCTCTTTGCCGATGACACTGCCCTTATAACACACCAACCCACCCTACCTAAAGCTCTCTCTACTCTCCAAGGGCTAATAGATTCGCTATCTCTTTGGTTTGCCAAATGGAGAATATCCATTAATCCCAATAAATCCTATCTATTCATACCCTTCCACAGACCGCTCAATTCCCCATTTAGCATAACCATATCAAACACCGTAATTAGCAGATCCCCTGCGTGTAAATACTTTGGCATCACTTTCGACCCCAAACTATCCTTCAAACTCCATTCCCAAACCATGAAAACAAAAATTCAAAATAGGGCGCGGCATTCCAGATCGTTAACCTTCCAAAATAAAGGGATCACAACAAAAACAGCTGTCCACATCTATAAAATGATCTGCCGCCCCCTATTAGAATATGCTTCAATCCTCTTTCTTAACCCTCGTCCCTCAGCATTAAATAATATCGAAGTCGCAGAACGATCAGCCCTTAGAATCCTCACAAAAATCCGACACCCCAATAACCCACTCCACAACCCCTCCAATACCTTATTGTATGAAAAAACAGAAATAATCCCTATCCAACAACGACTTACCCAACTATCCCAAAAATTCGCATCTAACCCACACATCAATGACATCCTTAATCCCCTCTGTTTAGTACGAAACCCCAATATTTCTCCCAAATACAACAATCCAGAAACCACCATTTATCAATTCATTTCATCTCGCATGAATCATAACTAACTGACAAGACAAGGACAAGTACAACTCAGGCTGAAAGACCGATGGCCGATAGCCAAGGATCCAAAAAATAAAATATAGTGTAAAAATAAACAAACTGTAATTTTTGTGCACAATAAAGATGTTTATATATATCCAATTAAATTAAATTAAATTAAATTAAATTAAATTAAATTAAATTAATTTAAATTAAATTAAATTAAATTAAATTAAATTAAATTAAATTAAATTAAATTGAATTAAATTAAATTAAATCAAATTAAATTAAATTAAATTAAATTAAATTAAATTAATTTAATTTAAATTAATTTAAATTAAATTAAATTAAATTAAATTAAATTAAATTAAATTAAATTAAATTAAATTAAATTAAATTAAATTAAATTAAATTAAATTAAATTAAATTAAATTAAATTAAATTAAATTAAATTAAATTAAATTAAATTAAATTAAATTAAATTAAATTAAATTAAATTAAATTAAATTAAATTAAATTAAATTAAATTAAATTAAATTAAATTAAATTAAATTAAATTAAATTAAATTAAATTAAATTAAATTAAATTAAATTAAATTAAATTAAATTAAATTAAATTAAATTAAATTAAATTAAATTAAATTAAATTAAATTAAATTAAATTAAATTAAATTAAATTAAATTAAATTAAATTAAATTAAATTAAATTAAATTAAATTAAATTAAATTAAATTAAATTAAATTAAATTAAATTAAATTAAATTAAAATTAAATTAAATTAAATTAAATTAAATTAAATTAAATTAAATTAAATAAAAATATAATAATGTTAAGTTATATTATCTAGAAGCAAAGAGGACTAATAAAAAATTTTAAAATCCACTTTTGAAGCTCAAGTTATATTAAAATTAGCAAATAAATAAACAAAATTGTTATGTATATTTACTGAAAATACGCTGGGTAGCAGTACGTTTAAATGAAAGCTCTATATTATCCTGTTTTTAAAATTGGCATTAATACCGCTTTGCTTCCCTTAATTGTTTTTAACTTGTCTGCAAATTAAATACTAAGAAATTATATTTCAGGTAATGGAATATATTATTTAGAATACTGAAGTTAAGTTCTTATTATTAGGCACTCTGTATTCAAATTCGACGTTTTATAAAACAAACAAAAAGTTATATTTTTAGATACAGTAATTTCATTTCGAATTTGTTTACTATATCTTATCTAAAATCAAATTAACCCTGGCATTTTTCTGGTGCCAAAAAAATGTTTTGTACACTGTATATTATTTATTACTATCTCAGATATACAGAGAGTTTTTCTTTTAAGTATACATTTCTCAATATACTGTATACGCTGTAAATCTTCAGATTTTTGTTGGTTTTACAAATATTTCAAATTGAACTATTTAACAAGTGTTTTTCACTCCCTGAGTAAGCATGAAGTAAAATTTCGAGTTTAGAAAAGCCTAAAAATTTGGTTTGGTCGCGTAGCGCGTAGCGCTACGCGACCAAACCAAATTTTCAGGCTTTTCTAAACTCGAAATTTTACTTCATGCGCCAGACGTATAAAACGCTGATTTAAAGTTAGGTTGAAAATCACATAAGTACATGTTAAATTAAAATAACACAGATTTGTTAGATATTTAGTTAGTTATCAACGATATTTAATGTTGATAATAAATGCTGGCTTTTTTTCTCATTACTTATTGTGAATGGAAAATATGAACTGTTTTTTTATCTTTACTTATTGTGGTTCGAAACAACACATCTTTATTACTTTAAGTAAAACACTTTATTTATAACTTTCAAAAATTGTTTATTTTGTATTCACAACAAATGTTTCGCCACACTGTGGCTTCTTCAGGTGAAGAACAAGTGATTAACTTAACCTAATTACAATGTATATATACATTGTAATTAGGTTAAGTTAATCACTTGTTCTTCACCTGAAGAAGCCACAGTGTGGCGAAACATTTGGTGTGAATACAAAATAAACAATTTTTGAAAGTTATAAACAAAGTGTTTTACTTAAAGTAATGAATATGAACTTTCAACAACTATCAGCCACCTCAATTAATAGTGCAACACATCTTTGGCGAATGCAACTTTATGACTTTCTTGCATTTGTATTCGTTTGACTATTTATTTTTATTAGCAACTCATACATTTTGTGATATTATCGTGACCTAGTTATAAATGTTAAATTATGTATTATTAATATTTAAGTTGCAATCATTTACTGACATGTGTAAGGCTAAGGCTCATAACACGATAAACATATTATTATTATTATTATTAATGCAGCCCAGCGAATGTGAATGGTTGAGCACCTCTGGTCTAATTGTTTTAAGTTTAAGTAATATTTTTTTGAAGATGTAATCAAAATTGAAATCTTTACCAAGTGTGTTATTTACTAGAAGTATATTGTGGTTGTTTTCTTGACTACAAGACTAGTACTTTATTATCCAATAATAATTTGAAAATTTGATTAATGATTTAATTTGCCTAACTAATGGATTTAAGCACACCTCGATTAAAACGGTATTCAATTTAATACACCCAGTTAATCGATTATGAAATGATTACTTCCGAAAAGGTGTTTGTTTATGTGTGTGTTTGTATACTGTAATCACCAAAAGTGAAAATCGATTTTAATAATCAGATACAACAAACGCCCGCCTTATCTGCGCAAAAAGAGCCGCGAAAATTGATAAATCGATCGGAAAGCTGTTACGTAATTAACGAGCATCGAAAAGGTGTAATACACGTAAACTAAAATAATGGGGGCTGATTAAAAATTTATGCGGCCGGCTGAAATTACTTTCGACGTCTGGCAATTGTTTTAGTTTGTTCTATTAATAACTCTTTTACAGCGGTCGACTTTTTTTGTTTTGTTGTTTATTATTCATTAATTTAATTTTAATTTCAACATAAATAAGAAATATTGTGATGAAGGTTAAGCTCTGTCTCCAATAAATTTTTAATATGCGTGGGTTTAAATTGCATGTTTGAAGATAACACAGGTTTAGTGTTGTTGCCCTAAATACAAATATGGCATTAGGTATAACATTTTAGTGAAATATGCACTACACTATTTTAAGTTAAATCTATGAATCAAGTGAAATAATAGTCACAGAATATTAATTATTACATTATACAAATATTATTATTTAAACAAATAGAGGAAAAAGTCATCGATGAAACAAGCTAGTCACGAAACAATTAAGAAATTATCTGCAAAAACTGTGTTTTACTAATAGAACGAAAAAAGATCAGGCACTAGACTTAGTTGTGATCATGGACTGGTAATTTGTATAATTCCGGAAAATGTGCGTTATAAATATTAAATAGTAGATTGTTTTACAAGTTTTAAAAGCTTCGGTTTGCATGCGAATACCAATTTGCATTTATGCGCCCGCAGAGTGAGTAAATGCAAGGTAAAGTGTGTTCCAAAATTAACACAAGATTTGAATTTGCTGCCATTTGTGCAGTAAATTGTTAACAACCCTGAAAAAAAAACAATTGTACAGTTGAGAGCTTAGGGTTAGTAAAACTGAAGCGTTACACGATACAACAACGTGTTTTTATTATTGAACAATATCTCAAAAATAATGAAAGTTTGGCGGCCACAGTTCGAAAATTTCATACAAAATATGGTCGGAATAGTGTTTTAACTTCGTCAACTGTAAAGAAATTAATTGAAAAATTCAGAGATACTGAATCAGCTGGAGACGCTAAACACACTGGTCGTCCAAAAACAAGCCGTTCAAGTGTCAATCAATGCTTCGATCAGTGCGTGATCTCTCTTCAAGAGAGTATTGGTGAAAATCCCAGAACATCAATTTGACGTCGTAGACAAGAATTGCAAATTTCAAAAAGCTCTCTACAGCGTATACTCACAAAACATCTGTGTCTCCGTGCTTACAAAATTCAATTAACACAGCAACTGAAGCCTAATGACCATGCACAGCGAAGAGAGTTCGTTGAATGAATTATTGAACATCAACAAGTAGATGCTGATTTTTCGAGCAAAATCATCCTAAGCGATAAAGCATATTTGTACCTTAATGGCTTTGTTAATCGCCAAAATTGCCGTGTTTGGGGTTCGGAGAACCCACATGTGTTTGTCGAAAAACAAATCATCCACAACGTGTCACTGTTTGGTGCGAATTTTGGGCTGGAGGCATAATTGGACTATACTTTACAAGCGACATGATAACACAGTTCTTTCTGCCAAAATTGGATGATATTGATGGCCAATATGTGGTTTCAACAAGACGGTGCCACATGCCATACAGCCCGTGAAACAATTCAATTACTGCATGAGACATTTCCTGGTACGAGAGAGTATACCGTTTCGGCGATCAGAATTGGCCCCCTAGATCGTG
Source organism: Philonthus cognatus (assembly GCA_932526585.2). Classification (NCBI taxonomy): domain Eukaryota; kingdom Metazoa; phylum Arthropoda; class Insecta; order Coleoptera; family Staphylinidae; genus Philonthus; species Philonthus cognatus. The sequence continues at coordinate 32,863,073 of OW052245.1, read as the reverse complement.
TGATTTATCACCATTAGATTTATTTTTATGGGGTTATTTAAAGTCAAAGGTCTATGTCAACAAGCCCACAGCCATCCTTGTATTACAGGAAGAAATTAAAAGCTGCATTAACGAAATTCAGCCACATTTATGCAGAATGGTCATGGAAAATTTGGTTTAGTCGCTTCGCTTGGTTAGGCGACCAAACCAAATTTTCAGTCGTTTCTAAACGCGAAATTTTACATCGTGCTTAATCTGGGAGTGGAAAATACTCGTTTAAAGCTTCAAATGGAACTTTTAAAAAACAACCAATATCTGAAGATTTACTGCATAAACGCTGTAATTGGGACATATATGTTTAAAAGAAAAATGCGCTGTATATACAGGCGGTGGAAAGATTCAATACATTTATTTTCGAAAGTAGATGGTTTACACTTACACTAAATGATCAGTATTGCCAAGTCAACGAAAAATCCGCTAGATCTAGAGCATTTAAAATCTAAATTGTGGGAAAATATGTTTTCCAACGGTTTCCTAATTAAAGCTTTTATATGAATAGCATGTGTTTTTATCAAAAAACAGGGAAATCAAATTTGCATAAACTTATTAGGTATATGTTCTAAAATAGCAATGTTTTTTTTTTAATATTTACACAAAATTTCATGACAATATTCTGAAAGTTCTAAAATTATGAATGTCTAAAACTAGAATTGCATTAAAACTTGGATAAAATAACCTCCCGATATTGCGTTTTTTGTAAAAAAATAACTTATAAACTAATAATAGGGCATTTTAAGATTTTAGCGTATTTTAATAAATAATTAACACTGTTGTATCCTTTCTGCACACTTCACACTGTAAAGAAGGGATACAACAGTGTTAATTATTTATTGATTATACTCTTCACGAAACTCAAAAATATATATCGATTAGCATATTTTGAAAGAAAAATATTTGCTTAATATCCTCAAAAAGATGTCTAAAGTTATAAAGGTCTGAAATTGGAATTTAATTTAAACTTGGATAATATTAAGATAAATTCAAATTCAAAACTATTTGAATTCGAGAAAATAAGCTTACGCTTCTTATAGTTTGCACACTTTAAACATAATATATAAAATTACGAAAAAACTATTCGTGAAAATGCAAACAATGTCTTAATTAATAAGACAACTTAAGACGATAAATATCCATTGAAACAACTACTTCCCGTGCAAATACACCTCAGGATATTGAATTATACAATGAAATATTTAAAATCTTATTTAATTTGATTTGTTACAACGCTCTATTAAAGTATATATAACGTTTAGGTCAAATTCTCTTCAAACCAACTAACAAATACAAATTTAAAATGGAAAAAGAGATAACAAAAAAAATTATATACTTTAATAGAGCGTTGTAACAAATCAAATTAAATAAGATTTTAAATATTTCATTGTATATTTCAATATCCGGAGGTGTATTTGCACGGGAAGTAGTTGTTTCAATGGATATTTATCGTCTTAAGTTGTCTTATTAATTAAGACATTGTTTGCATTTTCGCGAATAGTTTTTTCGTAATTTTATATATTATGTTGGATAATATTACCTTCGAATGAAGTTTAATTGAAATTAACTCGAAAACTATTGACTGCTGATTTTGATATTTTGATATATTCTAAAAGGGCAATATTTACTTGATATTCACACAAAATTTCATAAAGATATCCTTATCATTTTCAAAGTTTCACTAAGATATCCACATCATTGATTTTGAACATTTTTAATATTATGAATGTCTGAAACTGGACTTGCATTAAAACGTGGAAAAAATCACCTTCCAATATCGCTTCTTTTGTAAATAACTTATAAACTATTGACAGAGTATATTCATATTGAAAGGACAATGTTTGCTTAATGCCCACACAAAGTTTTATGACGATATCCTGAACATGTGAAAAGTTATGAATGTTTGAAATCGGAATTTCAACAAAACTTAAATGAAATCACCGTCGAGTGAAGTTTAATTGAGAATAACTCAAAAATTATTGATGGAGTATTATTATATTTTGATATATTCTGAAAAAAAAAGTATTTACTTGATATCCACATAAAATTTCATAAAGATATCCACATCATTGATCCTAAACATTTTTAAAATTATGAATGTCTAAAACTAGAATTGAATTAAAACGTTATATACACGTTTTAATGCAATTCCAGTTTTAGACATTCATAATTTTAAAAATGTTCAGGATCAATCACCTCTTAATATCCCTTTTTTGTAAATAACTCATAAACTATAGGTAGGGTATTTTTATATTGTGGCATATTTTAAAAGGAAAGCGGGAAATGTTTACTTAATATTCACCCAAATTTTTATGATGATTTTTTTAAAATGCCTAAAGTTATGATTGTATGAAATTGGAATTTCATTTACACTTGGATAAAATCATTTTCGAATGAAGTTTAATTGAAAATAACTCAAATGCTTTTGAAGGGATATTTTGATATTTTAATATATTCTAAAAGGGCAGTATTTTTTTGATATCCACACATAATTTTACAAATATATCTACATCATTCATCCTAAACATTTTTAAAACTATAAATGTCTGAAACTGGAATTGCATTAAAGCTTGGGATGAAATTCAATGTCGAATTTTTTTATAAATAACTCATAAACTATTGATAGGGTATTTTTATATTTTGGCATATTTTGAAAGGGAAAGAGAAATGTTCGCTTATTATCCACACAAAGTTTCATGAGGATATCTTTAAAATGTCTAAAGTTATAATGTGTGTGTATAAAGCTCGTTATTTCGTTTCTTAACTCTTAAAATAATTAAATTGCACGAAATGTCTGTATATTGTCTATGATTTTATTTTAAAATCTTTTAAATTATCCAACATTTTAGTAACGAATGACAATATGACATTAATCTAGAGTCACTTTCATACAGCAACTAAATAAAGAAGAGCATGCAATTTCATATATTAAAAATCCAATTTGTCTTCACAGTTGCGAATTTTTCATATTACTCCCAACACGACAGAAATAAAACTGAAAATAAAACACCACATCCAGCAACTTATATTACATCTACACAATACCGAAACGAACAACAACAAAAAACTGCAAATAATCCATCACTCGTGATTTTTTAACGAGCACTTCAAACCGAAAGCAATGTTCGTGAAAATTGGATATATGCGAGATTGTAAAAATTTAATTATGCAATCGAAATCCAACACCTGACGTATTAGAAATCGTAAACAATGCGCTCAAAAGGAACAATAAAAAAAATATATGTAAGGAATTTCACAGGAGAGTGGAATGAAATAAAACGAGACACGGGATCTTTAGTGGGTATTTTCGCTGGAAATGAAATGGGGATGAAATATGGTTAAACGGGTGTTTCATTATTAATTTACCAGGCGGGCGGGAGGGGGTGAGACGCGAAATGGATATTGCCGCTTTCGGGTTCATCTTGTAAACTTCACACGCAGAACTATAATTACTTTTTGGAACAAAACGAACATATACTGGTATGTTTGCATATTCATTACGAAAATCAGTTGTTATTTATTTATTTATTTTATTTATTTATTTATTATGTGCTAACTACAGTGTTACAATCGTCAATATAGAAATATAAACTTAATTACTAGAACCTAATCATAATAAAATATATATAGTGAAGCATTACACAAGAATGTGTAATACGACATCAGTAATAATCATAGAATGACACAGACATAGAGATGGCCAGGTGGTTCGTGCTGCATGTGTGTGTGATATTAATGAAGTCACTTACTTAAATCCATTTATTAATAGTTGGTAAGTATTGTAGAAATAACGAAACACAAACATGTTAAGATTGACTGCACAGATAAAATGAATATAGAAAATAAAGCGATTATCACAGAATGTATTAATATCACAGAATTAGTATTAGGGTTAGTAAGGCTTATTCTAGAAATAACGAAATACAAACATGTTTAAATTTGGTGTGAAGATAAAATGTATATAGAAGTTGAAGCTATTATCACAGAATGTATTGATGTCACGCAGTGTTAGTAAGGATTAAGTTAAGTTAGATGGAACTAAACTTTATTAAAACACACACACAATAGAGGCAACATGTTAAAACATAATGTATAGTCTATTCCGAGTTCAAATTGGAACATGCTGAAGAAATTCGTCAGTACTGTAGAAGGCTTTACACAGTAGGAAATCTTTAATTACTGCTTTAAATTAAACAAAAGGCAGGTTTCTTGTTTGTAACGTTAATTAATTAAAGAAATGTAACCCAAAGTGATTTTGTCCCATGCGTGACTTTGTGAGCCGCATTCTTTGTAAACATAGATTTTCCCTGTGGCGCGTAGAATAATCATGGGCAAGAGTTGGGATTATATTCAGATTCTTTTTCACATAACAAAGACACTCCAGTATATACAGACTTGGTAGAGTGAGTAATTTTAGTGTCACGAAAAAATATTTGCAGTCGACTGTATAGGTAATGCCAGCCAGAATTTGGACAGCTCGTCTTTGCAAGGCCAAAATGCGATGCCTAGAGGTGGAATGTCCCCAAACTAGAATAGCGTAGCGTAAATGCGATTCGATGAGACCAAAGTAAGCAATGCGAAGACCATCAGTCGAAGCTTGTCTTGACAGGTTCCTCAAACAGAAAATGTTTTTGGAGAGAGTAGTTGCCAATTCATTGCCATGTATATTCCACGATAGAGCCGAATCTAGGTGAACACCCAAGAACTTAACGGGTGTATTATGTGGACTATCTGCCTTGGATGCGGAAAACATTAATGTCTGGGTCTTAGACTCGTTCAATATTAGGTTATTACTGATGTACCATGATGAAACCGCACCCAGTCGAATATTGTTTGTTTCAAGAGCTTCAACTTCTGTTCTCCCCACGCTTACCACGGTCGTGTCATCTGCAAACAACAACATACATAAGTCATCAACGCATTTTGGTAAATCATTAACAAATATTAAGAATAGTACAGGGCCCAAAATTGATCCTTGAGGAACACCGTGTACTATTGATAACAAAGATGATGTATTACTATTTATTTCCACCGCTTGCTTTCTATTTGATAGGTACGACAGTATGAGATCCAAACTCTTGGCATGAAAATTGTAGTTGCTGAGTTTAGTCATTAGCAAATCATGTGCGACACAATCAAAAGCCTTGCTTAGGTCTAAGAAAGAACCTAAGCAATTGGTTTTGTTTTCAAAGCAAGCGATAATCTTGTCGCATAAGTGAATAAGTGCGTTAGTTGTGTTGAGCTTAAACCTATATCCGAACTGCTTTGCATAAAATAGATTATTTTTTTCAAAATAATCCACTATTTGAGCCTTGAGAATGTTCTCTACAATTTTAGATATTACAGGCAGTAGGGATATAGGTCTGTAATTGTTAGTGTTATTACGATCGCCTTTTTTGAAAATTGGTATGACTTTTGCCAATTTTAGGACATCGGGGAATTCGGAAGAGGTTATGCAAATATTTATTAGTTTTGTCAGCGGACCTACTATTAGATCTTTAATAATCTTTATTAGTTCTGTATTAATAGATGAACTATTTTTAAGTTTTCTAATAGCTTCTCTAACCTGACATTCTGAAATAGTTTTGAACATAAACTGAGTACTAGTACCGGTCTGGATTTGAAAAGAAGGGCTAACAGGTGCAATTGACAGGAAACTGTGTAGATTTCCAGCTACATTGGTAAAAAAGGTGTTAAATTCATCACACGATATATTACACACACCGCCAGGCACATTTTGTATATTACGTACGTTATTGATTACGGACCATGATGCCTTGGATTTGTTTTTGGATCACACTATGTAATCCTCCGCTGATTGTTGTTTCTTTACTTTAATAGCCAATCTATACTGTCTCCTGAACAAATCGCGATCCCTCTTTGCTAATATCGACGGGTGACGTTCATTGTGTTTTTGGAGAAGCCTCATGATTTCTCTCATGTGTCGTATACTAGCATCGAACCAATTTAGGGATTGGACGTTACGATTTCCTTTGTAAGTTTGCATGGGAAACGCAATATCCCTGCAACAGCACAGATTAAACATAAAGTCTGACCATTTTTCGTTCACAGTAAGTGTGTTCGAAACTATGTAGTTAACATTTATTTCCGCAACTCTGTGGAAGAAATGAAACTTTCCCATTTGAGTAAGCGGTCTGTAAGAGTGTGCAATGTTAGATTTAACATTTGAGGGATTCACAATGCGAGCCGACAAACCCAAATGGTCCGACAAAGCCGTATCAATAAATCCAACCTCTATGTATTCGTTATGTATGTTGGTAAATATGTTGTCGATGCAGTATTGTTTTCGGGTGTTAAAGGTAATCAGTTTTCTCAGATCGAAGCTATTCATGAAATCCATCAAGGCATCTCAGTTTCATTGTTGGAATTAAACTGAACATTAAAATCTCCACCGAGCACAATGAAATTTTGTAGATGTCTGAGTCGATCTAAAAAGTTAGACAATACATTTAAAAACATGTTAAAATTTCCAGAGGGTGCACGATATACATTAATGGTATACATATTAAAATCAGAGATAAAAACACAACTTATTTCACAGTCCTTTTCGACACTGATTGAACAAGTGATGTTATTGTATTCCAGTACTTTCAGTTTATTGTCTACAAAAATAATTGTACCACCGTGATTGCTGGTTACACGAGAGAAGTGTGCCTTGGCATGTAAATTGTTTATTTTACACGATTGGCATTCAATATTTGATAACCAGTGTTCTGAGATTACCAGCACTTTAAAAGGCTTGTCATATAGTAATGCTTCCAATTCGTTAAATTTATTGCGTAAAGATCGCACATTTAAAAATAGTACATGCAATTCATTAATATCACCTTGTTTATCAATTTTTTTCTTGTTATTAATGCCCGTCAAGTTGAGATTGGCGGTGTAGGAATTGGCGGAAAAATGAGTGTTGGTTTTATCTTCCCGGCGCAAAGTATATCTTCGTATGCGAAGTCCCACTGGCCATGTATGTTCGTCATTGAGATAACTGAAATCTGCGGCTAGTTTGAACGACTTATTCCGTCCTTTTGTTTCCAGTTCCTCCAAGACGTGTATATTAATATCCGGGAATATTGTGGTTAGATACTCCCTGATTGTAGCGGATTCGACTGTGTGGTTGCAGTCCAATTTCCTTCATTGTTTTCGATTGCATCGGCTTGCTTCGTATTTAGGTTAGAATGAGATGTATTTTACTGAGCATGCGCGTTCTGAATCACCTCCTGTTCTTTGTTAGATGTGCATACATTCGTACTTAAGTTGCCGTCTTGCTTGATCGATGCTTGGCTAACTTTACGAATATTTATGTTAGAACTAACCTTGGTTGATTGTTTTTTCTTTTTGTTTGGCACGGAGTGACCATCCTGTTTCTTACGTATTTTATCTGTATTTACAATTTTGTTGGAATTACAGATTTCTTTCTCGTTCTCCGTCTTGTTTAATTTGTCTAATAGATATTTATTAGTTTTTATTAGTGCCTCATTATTCAATTTTAGAGATCTATTTATTTCTTCCAATTGATTGATCGTTTTAATTAGATATTCCAGTTTTATTTGTTGTGATTGCAATAAACTTATGCCGATGAATTGCGTTCTATATCGGTAGTTTATACGGTGTGTCCCATTTTATTACTGAAAGCAAATGTAGGTATTAATATTTATTAATTAATGGTAAAAGTAAAAAGCATACATACAGACGCATAGCAAGAGGTGACGATTAAATATGAAAAAGATAATACATGAAAATCCAAATGTTACAACAAAAGGTGTGTAAGTATATTAGTAAATACAGGGATTTTTTCTTTTAAGTATTCATATACATGCGCTGTAAATTTTCCGATATTCGTTGTTTCTAAAGAGAGTTCAAGTTAAAATTTTGAACTAGTGTTCTCCACTCCCAGATTAAGCATGAAGTAACATTTTACGGGGCTTTTCTAAACTCAAAATTTTATCTCATGCGCCACGTGTTCAAGACAATATTCACAATATTTTAGTGTTTTATACGCGTGGCGCATAAAGTAAAATTTCGAGTTTAGAAAAGCCCAGAAAATTTGTCTCGGGTCGCTGCGCGACCCTCGACAAATTTTCACGGGGCTTTTCTAAACTCGAAATTTTACTTCATGCTTAGCCTGGGAGTGGAAAACACTTATTTAAAGCTTCAAAAAAACTATTATAGAAACAACGAATTTCCGAAGATTTAAGTATATACGCTGTAATTGGGATATGTATACTTAAAAGAAAAACTCACGGAAGTAAACATTTGTAGGAAGAATTGATATGAGGATCAAACAAAGGAGTGGGTGTATATTGAAGTTCACTTTAAATATACTCAATGACATTAGAAGCGTAACACCCAGAAGGAGTTATTATTTTAACTTGATTTTTTGCCAGTATGGTAGTCTTACATCAAGAATAAAATGATTACATTTTCAAGAAATTTTATTAAAAAACAATCTAAAAAAAAAATAATAATGTGTTTGGCGACCCCTTTGCTGTATACACTCCTGTAGACGTCTGGGCATCGACTAAATGAGATGGTCGATGTCTTCTTGAGGCATCTCGTTCCAAGCAACTTGAATTTCATCGATCAACTGTGCTAGAGTCTGTGGAGGATGGTGTAAAGAGAATATTCTTCTTCCCATGATATCCCACACATGTTCAATGGGATTTAAATCAAAACATTAACACCAGCTTTATTAAGAAAGTTCATAGTTCGACGAGCAATATGGGGACGTGCGTTATCTTGTTGAAAAAGTACGTCTGGGCGGCCATCTAAATAAGGCAACAAAGTCGGTCGTATGACGTCTTCAACATAATGCGCAGCTGTCATACTGCCCCGAATGAATACAAGAGGTGATTGACTACCATAAGCAATAGCCCCCCAAACCATTACTCCAGCAGTCCTGTGTACATGCCTCTCAATAGCAAACCTAAGATCAGGTCGTTCTCCACGGTAGCGTCGTACCCTTCTACGGCCATCATGCGTGCCTAGACAAAATCGTGATTCATCGCTGAATACGACATCGTGCCATTCTGCCTCCCAATGCTGCCGTTCTCTGCACCAGTCCAACCTTTGGCGACAGTGTCTCGCTGTTAAAGGAAGCACTAATCTTGGACGGTACGAAAGAAGCCCAAAGGATTGAATGCGGCGATATAAGGTTCGCATACTAACGGGCCTACCTTCTTCTCCAATCCATTGATCACCGATTTGACGCGTAGTAGCGAAACGGTCTCGCAGGGCTATTTGTCTTAAGCGCCGATCTTGACGTTCTGTGGTACGCCTTGGTTGACCAATTGGTCTTCTTCTTGCTCCTCTACCTTCTTCTGTCCATACCTGATACACACGTATTACAGCAGTGGAATCAATACGACGGGCAATTTCGCGATAGGACATACCGACATCTCGATAAGCAACAACTCGACCCCGGTCAAAATCGCTCAAATGGTGATATTGTGGACGTCTTCGGACTCGAAGCATTTTATTTAAGCTTAACACACTCAACGGAAACACGAAAACTAAAAACATCTGTACTAATCAGCTCATATAAATAGTTTTATCAAAAAAGAAAAAGTTAAATATTTTTTTTTTCACAATAAATATAAAAGGCACAAGGTTGAAATTGTTATCAATGTATGCTTTAAATATAGTCACACTGTTGCTAAAATATGAATTCAAAAAAATCATTCCTTCTTGGTGGTACCCTTCTAATGTCATTGACTATACATACATAATTTAAACACTAGATTTAGGGGTAGAATAACCCCACCCAAGCACTCAATTTCTCTATTTGAACGGTCCTTCACACACCAAATATACCTGGCTTACAACACGGCACATGACGCCTTCAGATCAAACACTTTATTAAAGTTTGAATCAGTTGTCATTAAATTCATTTTTTTTCAGAATAAGATTGTTTTTATAGAACTTCAATAAGTGACATACCAGTTTAATTAATATTAAAATGAACCAACACCAATAGGTTGAGTGGTAGATCAGCAGGGCTTGTCCCATATGCTGAACTCCGCCTATTTTCCCCGTAAACCAGTTTTATTTTAATTTTTGTTGTATTGTTATTCCAATGATTATTCTTATTTCATGAATATATTGTTGAAATTGTTTATAAATTTACTATTGTAAAACTATGTAATTTATGAATTTGAAGAATTATATTATTAAAAAAAAATCACGTGGCGCACGAAGTAAAATTTCGAGTTAAGAAAAGCATGAAAATTTGGTTTGGTCGCTCAAACCTAAGTAGTGTATTTTAAATTTCACTTTAAATCAGTGTTTGATATGCGTGGCGCATGAAGTAAAATTTCGAGTTTAGAAAAGCCTGAAAATTTGGTTTGGTCGCGTAGCGCTGCGCGCTACGCAACCAAACCAAATTTCCAGGCTTTTCTAAACTCGAAATTTTACTTCATGCTTAATCTGGGATTGGAAACACTCGTTGAGGATTCAAATTGAATGTTTTTAATAAAACAACGAATATCCGAAAATTAGATTGTAGATGTAGATTGCGAAAAGAATCGCACTTTTAATGTTTGAAGTATTCTGCAACCAAGAATTGGCAATTTCATTTATACTTATATCCGAAAATTTGCATTGACAAATCGTGTACCCAAAAGAAAAATTCCCTGTATTTATCTTTTTGTTTTATTGATTTAAACATTTCTATACTATTTTGATTTATTTTTTAATGTATTTTTCAATACGCTGCGCGCTACGCGACCAAACCAAATTTTCAGGCTTTTCTAAACTCAAAATTTTACTTCATTCTTAATCTGGGACTGGAAATACTCTCTAGAAGCTTTTAATTTTTGTGAAAATGGATCGACTTAAATTTATTTATTTATTTTCGAGATCCATATACAATATATAATACAATTTTATCGAAAATAGCTATTACAATTTGAAAAATACGTTAAAAAGTAAATCAAAATAGTATGGAAATGTTGAAATCAATAAAATAAAAAGATAAATACAGGGAATTTTTCTTTTGGGTACACACATGACGATTTGTCGATGTAAATTTTCAGACATTCGTTGTTTTATTAAAAACGTTTAATTTGAAACCTCAACGAGTGTTTCTAATCCTAGATTAAGCATGAAGTAAAATTTCGAGTTTAGAAAAGCCTGACAATTTGGTTTGGTTGCGTAGCGCGCAGCGCTACGCAACCAAACCAAATTTTCAGGATTTTCTAAACTCGAAATTTTACTTTATGCGACACGCGTATAAAACACTGATTTAAAGTGAAGTTCAAAATATACTGCTTAAGTTTATTAGTTTTACAAACGTTTATAAGGAATATATAAATGGGTACTTAAAAAAAATATTCTTGTAAGTCAATATGTAACAGAAATTACAAATTTTAAATAATTATAACCATTTTTAAAAAAATCGCTAGTACCAACACACATCATCAAATTCTACAAAAACTTTAGAGGTGTCAAAATTAGAACAAATTGAGAAAAATTAAAAATTATCAAATCAACAAAAATGTAAGATTCCAAACGATCAATAGAATTTAACGTAAATTAAAAATTGGCTTTAAACGATAATTGCCCTATATGTAAAGCATAAACAATAAATCTTATTACAATGCTTAAAAAAAAATCGTATTAGAATAGTTTTTTTCTACGAAATAAAAAAAAATCCATTTCAGCCTGATAAATAAATCAGAGACACTTTCCGGTTTTCAGATTCTGTTTAGTTTCGCGATGTTTACACGGATGGATTTTTATTTTCGAGCACAGAACAGAAGACAGGAACGAAGTGCAATAGTGATGGATCGTTTGTCTATTTCGAGTTCCTTTGCGGCCATGGACTGGGGGGGGGGTTGGAAAGGGTGAGGGGGCGTAAGGGCTAAAGGGCGACAGGGCTGCGGGATTCATTGGGGCATAAAGAATCGCGGTTTTGATCCAAAGCTTGTGATCATCCCGTGCTGCTGGTTTAATATGATGCATACTCTTGATACCCTAGGTTATCGATTGCTATCTTGTAAAGGTGAGATGTGTATCTATTGGCACAATTTATTGGATTATTTATTATATATTGAATAACTCTATTATCAACTAATTTAAAAATAATAATAATGTAAAAATATTAAGGATTTGGATTTTGCCTATCTTTGTGTGCACATTAAAATATATAGTATGTTCAATAAAATAAAACCTCTGCCATGGAAAATATTGTAGGTTGGCAACTCTGCAATTATACATCATAATTATTATGTCTGACGTTTTATATGTCAATTCCTAACGCGTGTAACCAACTTAAATTTAAAAAAAGATAAAATCATGGCACTCTAGAGGTTTTTTTTATTGAACATACGATATCATAGTATAGTATAGTAGTAATAAGTACTTATGCAGGAAGTGTTTAATTAAAATATAGTAAATAAGTACTTCTACAGACTTAAACTAATGGTTGACAAAAATTGATTGGTTGTAATTTGATTTTGAAAAATGTTTAGGCACAACGAAAATGCCGACATGTTATTAGTTTATGGAGAATCTTAAAAGAACCCTACAAGAGCAGTTCAGTTATACGCCCAGAGATACCCCGAACGTGTTATTCTTTAAAACCTTAAAAATATTTGCAAGATTGAAACGCAATTTATGTGCAAACAACGAGGCATTTTCTGCTCGAAAGGGAAGACAAATTGCTAGAAGGATCCATTCTGACAATATTGTTGCCATTTTTTTGCAGTATTTTGAAGACCATCCAAGGAACTCGATTCGACAAGCCTGTCGTGAGTTGTATTTAAAATATTGTTCGGTACGACAAATTTTGACAGGAAATGGTTACTACGATTATAAACTTCACAACTTAGATCACTTGTCAGATCAACATCAACGGAGAATAAATTATTGTGTCCAAGTAATGCTAAACTTAGAGATCAAAGACAATCGATTTTTCCAGCCTGAAAATTTGGATTGGCCGCGTAGCGAAGCGGATCGGCCAATCCAAATTAGGCTTTTCTAAACTCGAAATTTTACTTTATGCGCCACACGTATAAAACACTGAAATATCGTAAAGTTTAAAATATACGGCTTTAGCAATCTAATATGTAGATGTGAATAAAACGTAAGTCAAATTCTGCACTAAACAAATTGTTTAAAACAGTGATTATAGGAAACCCAATAACTCTAACGTATATTAGGTTGCCCATAATAGTTGTTGTATGTGTGTGTTTTTGAACTTCACTGGAAATCAGCGTTTTTAAGCGTGGCGCATGAAGTAAAATTTCGAGTTTAGAAAAGCCTAATTTGGATTGGCCGCTCCGCTTCGCTACGCGGCCAATCCAAATTCTTAGGCTTTTCTAAACTCGAAATTTTACTTCATGCTTAGTCTGGGAGTGGAAAACACTCGTTAATAGCCCCCCCATTAACCGCTTTGTTAGTAACGGTAAGCCCAATAAAAAAATGAACACTTTTGGGCTACTGAAAATCCACACTGTGTCAATCCTATTGAAAACCAAGGACACTTTGGTATTAACGTTTGGTGTGGTATTATTTATGGGCCATATTTTTACGAAGGTGTTTTACGCAGTGAGCAATATTTGCAATTTCTTCAAGAACAACTTCCTATGCTTCTCGAAAATGTGCCTTTACATTTTTTTGTTAACATTTTTAAATGCTAACTAAATTGTTGAAGATATTTCAAACTACATTAATAAACTTAACATTTTATTACAATAAAATATCACAACTGTATGTGCAGCAATGTGATTTTTAAATACGGGGAATTTTTCTTTCAGGTATACGTATGCATACACTGTAAATTTTACGACATTCGTTGTTTTTTTAAAAGATTTCAATTTGAGTCTTTCAACGAAGGTTTTCCACTCACAGACTAAGCATGAAGTAAAATTTCGAGTTTAGAAAAGTCTGAAAATTTGGATTGGCCGCGTAGCGAAGCGGAGCGGCCAATCCAAATTAGGCTTTTCTAAACTCGAAATTTTACTTTATGCGCCACACGTATAAAACACTGAAATATCGTAAAGTTTAAAATATACGGCTTTAGCAATCTAATATGTAGATGTGAATAAAACGTAAGTCAAATTCTGCACTAAACAAATTGTTTAAAACAGTGATTATAGGAAACCCAATAACTCTAACGTATATTAGGTTGCCTATAATGGTTGTTGTATGTGTGTGTTTTTGAACTTCACTGGAAATCAGCGTTTTTAAGCGTGGCGCATGAAGTAAAATTTCGAGTTTAGAAAAGCCTAATTTGGATTGGCCGCTCCGCTTCGCTACGCGGCCAATCCAAATTCTTAGGCTTTTCTAAACTCGAAATTTTACTTCATGCTTAGTCTGGGAGTGGAAAACACTCGTTAATAGCCCCCAAATTAACCGCTTTGAAACAACGAATTACCGCAAATTTAAAAAAAACGCTGTAAATATCGGGGTATGTATACTCAAAAGAAAAATGCACTGTTGTTCTGTTTTAAACACGTTTTAAACGTGGTTTACACATGTTTTAAACACGTTTTAAACATTTTTTTTAATCTTTAATGTTTTAAACGCTGTTTTAATGGAAAAAACACGTTTTGTTAAAAAAAACTGTTTGTTTTAATTAAAATGAAAAAAAAAAAACGTTTTTTAACAACCCTGTTTAAAAGTAAGAGGTAGTTAAGTTAAAATTTTGTTGTAGTGATTGCCTACATACTTTGTTTCTTTCTGTATTAATTTGTTTAGTGTTTTATGTTTAGTGTTAAGCGCGATATTTATTTATTGCTATTTATGTGTGTTATTATTTTGTTTTTATATATTTTTTGTAATGTTGTAGAGAGGATAAATCCGTAGATTATTGAATAAATAATAGTAATATATAATATTTAATATTAATTAATGATAATTAATAATACTAATTAATAATGTTTCATTATTGTCAGGTATCAGATTTCAATGTGAATATTTAAACGAGGGTTTTCTACTCCCAGACTAAGCATGAAGTAAAATTTCGAGTTTAGAAAAGCCTGAAAATTTGGATTGGCCGCGTAGCGAAGCGGAGAAAAATGCCCTGTTGTTCTGTTTTAAACACGTTTTTAACGTTTTTTAAACAGGTTTTAAACATGTTTTCAATCGTTAATGTTTTAAACACTGTGCTGAAAAAATTGTTTAAAACAATGATTATAGGCAATCCAATAACTCTAACGTATATTAGATTGCCTATAATCGTTGTTGTATGTGAGTGTGTGTTTTTTGAACTTCACTGTAAATTAGTGTTTTTAAGCGTAGCGCATGAAGTAAAATTTCGAGTTTAGAAAAGCCTAATTTGGATTGGCCGCTCCGCTTCGCTACGCGGCTTTGTCTAGGAGTGAAAAACACTCGCTAAAAGCCCCAAATTAACCGCTTTGAAACAACGAATTCCTGCAAATTTAAAAATTAATTATCGAGATATGTATACTCAAAAGAAAAATGCCCCGTTGTTCTGTTTTAAACACGTTTTTAACGTGTATTAAACAGGTTGTAAACATGTTTTCGATCGTTAATGTTTTAAACACTGTTTCGTTGAAAAAAGACGTTTTGTTAAAAAAATATGTTTGTTTTAATTAAAATAAAAATAAAACGTTTTTTTAACAACCGTGTTTAGAAGTAGGAGGTAGTTACATTGAAATTTTGTTGCAGTGATTGCCTACATACTTTGTTCCTTTCTGTATTAATTTGTTTACTGTTTTTTGTTTATTGCTTTGTTTTTATATATTTTTTGAAATGTTGTAAAAAGGAGAAATCCGTAGATTATGAAATAAACAATAGTAATATTACGTGTTTTTTAATGTTTAATGAATGATAATTAATAATATTAATAATAATATTTCATTATTGACAGATGCAACTTTGATATTTGCTTTCAAAGGCTACTTGTTTAAATCGTGACAATTGTGAATTTTCGATAATACTTTCTTCTAAGTTTGTTTATAATTTTCTAACGGAAGAAGATAGCAATTTTTTTTCTTTACTAGGTTTATTAAGAATAATCAGTTCTTTTAAAATATCCAAAAATATGGGTATGTTTCTGCGAAAAAATATTCGATGACGTCATTACTTCAGTTTCCAAATTTAAAAAAATATGTAATTTTGGCTAAAAATGGACTTCACTTAATCCCATTTATGAACCAATTTTCAGATTTTTTCTATCGTTTTTTCTTTTCTCATAATAGAGCTGAGACATAGAGTTTCGCTTACCCTGTACAACCAAGTACAATACTGCGATTTTTTACGCAATCTACAACAAATCTGTTTTTACAAAGACCAAATTAAACACTAATTGAAACAACATTGTTTTAATGAGTGTTTAATTTAGTCTTTGCAAGAAAAAAATTGTTGTAGATTGCGTAAAGAATCGCACTTTTAATGTTTTGAAGTATTCTACAACCAAGTATTGGCGATTTCGTTCGTACTTATGCAAATATAATTTAACTGAGCTTGGGCAAGTGGTTTTTAACTACTTCCAACAACTGTCCGTTGTATAATAAGTAAAATAAATATAATCTAAACCAAGTTTAAGCTAAACTTAATTTGAGTCACTAATGAACAACTGACAATATGTTTTAATTAAAACCAATGCGTTGATATATTATGCACATTTTTTTAAATTACTTTATATTACCTATTATTATTATAAAATGACCAAGGTATTATAAAATTTGAGAAACGTAATGGCTCATTCGAAACATTCTGCATCGATATAAACGAGTTTAAACAGGCAATAAATTCAAGATTGTTAACTATTTATCATTGTGGAGCAACCGGTGAACCGAGAATGATTTATTCAGGATGGTCGTCTGCGAGATGAATTTCCCGGCATTTCCCGGTTGACCAACTACTTAACTTATTTCAAACAATTCTCCCTGAAGGCCTTGTTAATGGTTCTAATTGTCCCAATTTACCCTAATTACCACTTTAAATTTCATAATTTACTTAACAAAGTGCTCCCCAAAGTTTAACATCATAACAATTATGTTTTTGAATTAATCCGAAAAAATAATCGTGATAGTAATAAAAATGATGAACTATTAATGATATACATGTAGTATTTTTAAGTAAATAATGTGATTTTTTAAATGACACACCGATGGCTCAAAAGAAAAAAATCACCAAGTTTACTAAATTTGCAAAGATTTGTTTAATTCACAATATTGTTGTTTTGGCTGTATAAGTAATTAAATACATGGACCAATAATAGCAAGCAACAAAACTGTCTAATCCTCGATTAGGCATAAAATAAAGTTTCGTGTTTTGAAAGCCATAAAATATTGACTGATTTTAGTGAAGTTTAAAATACTGCATAATTTTGATCTCACTGGTGTGATATGATACTAATATTTTTTATAATTATCCAATTAATAATCAGGAACTTTAGTGCATTTATCACGGGTGCGGTTTTAAGTTTGCAATGAGTTGAGGTGAGACAGTTGAATTGAATTCGAAAGCAAACCGCACACTTCAACACCTCCGCAATTCAACATTCAACACATGGGAATCGGTGAGCGGCGGGAAGAGGGGGTGGTTGATATTAAGGGGGTTTGCTTTCTGGAACAAATACCGGGTGGCACTTATTCATCATTTGCTTTCGTTTATAATTGAATCTGTATGGAAATTTATTCCATAAATTTCGTACGCGAACCGTCCCATTCTGGATTATTTCATCTGTCACAATATATCTAATAAAATGGGGACGCCCACCAGACTACCCTTTTATTAGCGCCCATTACAGTTTTATCATTCATTTGTGTATATATATAAATTAAAAAAATATATTTTTGTGGTTGCTAAAAGTTCGCTTTTCGTCGCAACTATACATTTATTTACCATAGACCGACTTACCTGTCTTAAAATTCAAACACACTTTACAGAGAATTTTTCTTTTCAGTACACATACAGTAAATTTTCTATACGCTATATATTTTCAGACGTTCGTTGTTTTCTTAAATGAGTTTAATTTGAAGCTCCAAACGAGTGTTTTCCACTCCCAGACTAAGCATGACGTAAAATTTCGAGTTTAGAAAAGCCCCGTGAAAATTTGTCGAGGGTCGCGCAGCGACCCGAGACAAATTTTCTGGGCTTTTCTAAACTCGAAATTTTACTTCATGCGCCACGCGTATAAAACACTGGAATAATTTGAAATTTAAATTAATCTTGTTTAGCAGTATATTTTTAATCATGCTTTAGCAGTATATTTTTAATACTAATTTAGCAGTATATTTTTAAATTTACAATATTTCAGTGTTTTATACGCGTTGCGCATGAAGTAACATTTCGAGTTTAGAAAAGCCTGACAATTTGGTTTGGTTGCTTCGCTACGCGACCAAACCAAATTTTCAAGCTTTTATAAACTCGAACTTTTACTTTATGCTTAATCTAGGAGTGGAAACAATCGTTTAAAGCTTCAATAAGAACTTTTAAAAAATTAGAACTTAAACAATATAACGGCGTTGCTCATATTACAAGTAGGTTTTGTATAATTAACAAATCCCCAATCCACTTACTACTTAAACTTGCAAGATAATATTAATGCTGAATTTCCAAACATTTTTTGCAAAACAGGCTCGAATGCCTTCGTATATATAAAATAAAATCATTATATTACAGTAAAGTGCTGCTTGTAAAGGTTTTCAAATTCACAAGTGTATTCGGAGTAGCCTTAAAGTATTAACATTATAAACAATATGAACGGCGTTACTCATATTACATACAAGTGAGTTTTATATACTTAACAAATCCCCAATCCACTTACTACTTGAACTCACAAGCTAATATTGATATTGAATTTGCCATTTTTTGTTTCGAGCCAGTTTAGAATGTCTTCGTGTGTATGAAAATATAATCATTATATTACAGTAAAGGAAAGTGCTGCTCCTTCTTTAGATTGTGTTTAGCGACGAGAGTGGATATATAAAATAAAATTAAATTCTTAAAATAAGGAAAAAATCCGGTCCGTAATTGAAAACGATTCTACGTTTAGCAAAAAAAAAACGCTCTAAAGGCCCCTATATTTGTCTACACTTTCAGTTCTGTTAGATGAAATATGTTGATTTGTACATTATTAAATATACATGACATCAAAATCTTTAAAATTGTTGACCGTTTCCAATTCTGTTTCTGCAATGTTATAATCATAAATAAGTTTATTCACTTTCCTGATACACCTCATGACTGCACATTAATTACCATTTATATCAAGATTTAGTTGATATTACGCCAATTAAATATCGTTACTTAATCCTTCTGCAATGCTGTGTTGTGATTTTGGCATAGATTTGTATGTTATCCGCATAGGCTAAGCAATTACAATATATGTTTTCCGATAGGTCATCGATTAAGCAGTTGTGAAAGATTAGAACCTTGTGGCATACCAAATGTAGACACATATTTAGTTATTTTTTTTTTTAATATTTAATTGATGAGGCGGATACATGATGAAACTCCATAATACTATTTGAAATAAAACAACACAGTTGGGAGGGTTTCACTTTAATTGTTGAACACTGCAACATGTTTCACCACACAGTGGCTTCATCAGGCAGATGAAATAATGATTTTACAAAGTACAGGTAAGAGCTTATATACTAATGCAATTAAGTTAATAGAAGGGGGGGGGGGTTAATAAGGTAATTAGGCTGAAACTAATACAAACAATTTTGAGCGACTAAATATTGATTAGGGGTGAGTTGTTTACTTCTATTTGGTCATTTAATAGAATACCTTTTTTATTATATTTATTAATTTCTAATTCTTCTAATAAGTTTAATTTACGACTTTTGTTACATTCGTGCAAAATTTTGAATTTAGGGTTAAAGTTATGTTGGTATTCGATTAAATGATTGGCGTAGGTTGAAGAGGTTTTCTTAAATTGAAAGCATTTTTGATGTTCTGAAATGCGATCTGGGAAGCTACGTCCAGTTTGTCCAACGTATACCTTAGGGCAATCTCCACACTCTAGCAAATACACGCCAGAGTTCGTAGTTTTATCAATAACAACTTCTTCATCCAAAACAAAGGATTAGCCATGGGTAATCCCCTCAGTCCGTTACTTGCCGAAATTTTCATGAATTCATTAGAAGAAATAATTAGTAAACACCCACTTTTTAATAAATGCCTATACTGGTTTAGATATGTTGATGATATTCTCACCTGTTTCACAGGAACGGAGAGACAGCTAGATCAACCTTTAAATTTCATTAATTCAATTCACAAGGATATTTCATTCACTAGGGAGATCGAATCTAATAAATCTATCAATTTTTTAGACTTAACAATTTCACATCCAGGTCAAAAACATGAATTCAATATTTTTCACAAGCCGACCCATACAGATACTACGATCCATAGCACATCATTCCATCCTATGCAACATAAACTAGCAGCTTACCATTCCATGTTGCATAGGCTAACCACTATCCCCCTATCAATTAATAATTTTAATAATGAGCTCAACAGAATCCTCATAATAGCTAATAACAACGGCTTTCGTCAAAAGCTCATCTTAGACATCCTTTTTAAAAAACAAAGACAACAAGCCCTGAAATTAGTATATCCCACCAATTTTCAAAATCAGAGTAATAAATATTGCTCATTAACATTTAACGGTCCCCCTTCGATTGCCATCAGCAAAAAACTCAGATCCTTAAACCTAACTCCTTCTTTTAGAACGGTCAACTCACTTAATAAATTCATCAATAATTCTAAAGACAAATCTGATAAAACTACGAACTCTGGCGTGTATTTGCTAGAGTGTGGAGATTGCCCTAAGGTATACGTTGGACAAACTGGACGTAGCTTCCCAGATCGCATTTCAGAACATCAAAAATGCTTTCAATTTAAGAAAACCTCTTCAACCTACGCCAATCATTTAATCGAATACCAACATAACTTTAACCCTAAATTCAAAATTTTGCACGAATGTAACAAAAGTCGTAAATTAAACTTATTAGAAGAATTAGAAATTAATAAATATAATAAAAAAGGTATTCTATTAAATGACCAAATAGAAGTAAACAACTCACCCCTAATCAATATTTAGTCGCTCAAAATTGTTTGTATTAGTTTCAGCCTAATTACCTTATTAACCCCCCCCCCCCCTTCTATTAACTTAATTGCATTAGTATATAAGCTCTTACCTGTACTTTGTAAAATCATTATTTCATCTGCCTGATGAAGCCACTGTGTGGTGAAACATGTTGCAGTGTTCAACAATTAAAGTGAAACCCTCCCAACTGTGTTGTTTTATTTCAAATAACATATTTAGTTGATTTAAAACCGTTATAACATACATTTTTCGGCTAAGCAAATCAGATTTATAAACATACTATTTTAATTTCAATTTCAATTTCATTTATTGCCAAAAAGAATAATTACATAGCATTCATGGGTGAGTCATTTGGTTGCGATGGTTGTAAACGATAATATTTAGTAAACATAAAATTAGATTGCAGAGGTAAAAATACATATCAATAAATATAAAACTTAATATCTAGGGGTAAAGCAATAATTATTTAAAATACAATTGAATAGACTTAGTGTCTATTAGTAAAAGTATTAAAAAACATTGTATAAGGACAGTGCACAAAATAATTTAGTTTGAAATGTAATAGATTAAAAACTTAATATTTACATAGCAAAACTTATGATCTAGAAAAAAAGACATATTAAAAGATTTGTATAAGGGACAGTACACGAAATAATTTAGTTTAAAACCTAGTAAAATAAAACTTAGTATCTAGATATAGAACATTTTAAAAATATTTGTATATGAGGACAAGTACAGTGTATAAGATCATCTACAGAGATAAACCTTCGGACATCATGTATTTATAAATAATATTCAACAGAATCACTTATTTATTGTCGTCACAATATTTAATATATCCATCCACCGTATAGAATAATTGTTCTAATACAATTGATTTTAATTTTGTTATGAGTATTTTGTCAGGAAGTGCTTTAATATGTCGTGGAAGTTTATTGTAAAGTTTTACTGGTTGTATCACACAAGAATTGTGGATATAATTATGGCTATACTTTGGTATTGTTAGTTATTTGTTTCTAACATTATATGAGTGTTTACTTTGAGAGAAATTATATAGGTGTACATTATTTATGACAAATTTTATCGATTCAAATATATATATATATATATATATATATATATATATATATATATATATATATATATATATATATATATATATATATATATATATATATATATATATACCAATAACAGTCATTATTTTCAGTTGTTTAAATAATGGACGACATTCTGTACGAGGTTTTTTTATTACAAATTGCTCTTAAGAGTCTCTTTTGTGTCACAAATACTTTTTGTATGTTCTGTTTAGTCGTATTACCCCAAAATATTATGCCATATGTTATGTGCGGTTTACAATATGACATATATATTGCTCGAGCGGCTTCCTGGTGAATATCGTTTCTGGATGAATATATTAAATATGCATATTTACTAATCGTTGAGCATACTTTATTTATATGTTGATCCCATTTCAGATCATTCTGTATTTCTATCCCTAGGAACTTGACATTTTTTGCCTCTTTGATACTCTCACCCTCTAATGAGATACTTGTTTGTCCCATTGCTGATCTAAAATTCATCAAATGTGTTTTTGATACATTTGCTATTAAGTTATTTGTATCAAGCCACAGACTTAAATCGGCCAGTACAACGTTTGATGCCGAATTTAAACCCGATATCAACTCACCACTCAGGCAAAATGTCGAGTCATCGGCAAACATCGTGATGTGTGCATTGATTTTGAGTGGCATATCATTGATGAATAATAGAAACAGCAATGGTCCTAAGATACTTCCTTGCGGTACCCCAACTCTGGGATGAGCCTCAGAGGATATATATTGTCTGTTGTTTATCTCTATTGATGTAATGTATCTTTTGTTATCGAGATACGAAGCAAGCAATTTCTGGCAGTTTCCTCTAATACCATAGTTTACGATTTTATCTAACATTAATGCATGCGGCACGCAATCAAAAGCTTTGGTTAGGTCCAGAAAAATTCCAAAAACTTTTTTATTTGTATCTAAATTTCTAAGAATAAAATGCAAAAAATTGTATATAGCATGGTTTGTGGTGAAACCTTTCCTAAATCCATACTGTTGTCTAAACAGCACTTTTTTATTTTTGATGAAATCTATCAATCGGTTATAAATAACTCTCAAATATCTTTGAAAATATAGGCAATATAGAGATCGGTCGATAATTGTCAACATTATGAGGATCACCTTTTTTATGAACCGGTAGAATGCGACCCAGTTATAATTTAGATGGAAATACACTTTCAGAAATTGCCATATTAATGGCTCCTGTCAAAGGTTTTATAATGTGTGATGCTGTTTTTTTAAATTAAATTTGAAGTTAAATCATCAATGTCTCTAGTGTAACTAGGTTTTATTTCGACAATAATATTTCTTACCTCTGTTTCAGAAACTGGGTATATAACAACTAAAATCAATACTAAAGCCAAAACCTTTAAGTTTTTTGCCAACACACAAAAAACACGAAATCACAATTTATCGTTAAAACTTTAAGAGAAATATGGGAAATTATTGTGGTAACGAAAAGTAGTATTCTTAGCAGGGCTGGGCAGGATTCGAATCATTCAGGATTCGAATCTTATTAAAGGATTCAAAACAGGCATTCGAATACTTTAGTTCAACTGGATTCGTGATCCGGATTCGTTACATTTTTTTAAGAGGATTCGTATTCGAATCCAAACGTGGGTGATTCGAATCCTTATAAAAGGATTCGAACATTATAAAGGGATTCGAATACTTACAAAAGGTTTTGATTCGTCAAAAACAATTCAAATTAATTGTGAGGATTAACTTAAAAAAATGTCTTTTGTGTGTTTTTAAATTTCTCGTTAAATCATTGTTTTATACGCGTGGCGCATGAAGTAAAATTTCGAGTTTAGAAAAGCCCAGAAAATTTATCTCGGGTCACTGCGCGACCCTCGACAAATTTTCACGGGGCTTTTCTAAACTCGAAATTTTACTTCATGCTTAGTCTGGGAGTGGAAACGCTCGTTCGAAACTTCAAAATGAATGCTTTGATAAGAACAATAAATGATTGAAAATGTTTTTTAAAGATAATAATCTAGTTTTTTATAATTTTCTTTAATATTATTCGAAGTAAAACTGACATGTTAGCCACAATCTGAAATGTTAATTTTTTCCGGCATTTTCCTGCTTCAAGATTTTTTTTCCCTGACCTTTTAATATAACTTTCTTCTATGGGAAACCAACATTTTGTTAAATCGTTTTCATTGTTTTTGTCAATATTTAAGTTAATTTTATAAATTTTTACGTGTTTTGAAATTTGCCTGCTGATTTAGACAAATTTAATAATATATGGCTTTTTTGTTAGTGTTTTGATCAATTTCAATATAATTCCATAACTTTCCTCTGACTTTCCCAGTTTTAATGATATTCAGTAAATTTTTTATTTACGTAATTTTCAGGCATTCGTCGATTTTATAATAGAGTTCAATTTGAAGTTTTGAACGAGAGTTTCCACTCCCAGGCTAAGCATGTAGTAAAATTTCGAGTTTAGAAAAGCCCTGTGAAAATTTGTCGAGGGTCGCGCAGCGACCCGAGACAAATTTTCGGGCTTTTCGAAACTCGAAATTTTACTTCATGCGCCACGCGTATAAAACACTGATTTGAAGTAAAGTTCAAAATCGCACAAACACATCTTTAATCATAGTAACACGGAATCAGATATTTAGTCTATTATCAACGATGTTCAGTGTTAATAATAAATAATTAGGTTTTGAATATATTTTTTAAAACAACTAGTAACGATATTTATATATTTTTTATTGCAAATAATAATTAAATCAAATTTATTCTTAAAGGATTTGTATTTGTGATTTGAAAAAACAGGATTCGAATCTTTGATTCGAATCATATTTATCTCTTACGAATCCTTTATTCGAGTATTCGTGATTCGAATCATATTAGGTGATTCGGATTCGTGATTCGAATCCTTTTTACGAGGATTCCTCCCAGCTCTGATTCTTAGTACACAATTAATCGATTTTCATTCAATGTTTTTCATTTTAACTAAGTCGGGTGCGCACCCAGGGTGTGGTTTGCAGGCTTAGGATGCGTACATAGTAATGAGGCAAGTAGAAAGGCTAGAGGTTTGCCTCTTTTCTCGCGTTACGTTATGTTGATCCTTATATAGAGTGTATGTTATTTTTCGGTTCGCTCGCGCCGGAGAATCCAAATTTTTAAGTTATTATAAACTTTAAATGCTTACATATGCGCCAGGCATGTATAACACTGATTTAGTGTAAAGTTATAAAAATACTTCAATTATCTTACCAATAACACAAAACACACAAAAAAGTATAATATAATAATTATAGAAATCTGGAAAATTATTAATCAATAAAATTCAACAGTATTTATAGAATTCGGTATTGTCTAAACCCTGGGTCTCCAAACTATCTTCTTCGCGGGCCAGAAATACAATTCTACATAATAAAGTCGGCCAAGATCCTATTAATTTTATAAAATTATGAAAAATTTAAGGAACAATTGTTACAATATTTCAAAATATGAAATTTACAAAAAAAATTACAAACAATCGCGGGCCGGATTTATGCAAGTCGCGGGCCGGATTTGGCCCGCGGGCCGTAGTTTGGAGACCACTGGTCTAAACTAATATAATTTTTAACGGAAATAAAAAAAAATTGTCTAAACTTAAACTAAATACTGACAACATTAAGTTTTGCTAATGCTAACAAAAAATAACAAACACTAATTAATGAAATAAACTGGAATTTCCAGAAATTATTGAAATTGAACGTTGTATAATATACATTTTTTATTACAATATTTTTAATTGATATATTTTTTGTTAAAATTCATAGAAATAATATTTAGCAAATCATCAAAATTAATAAAAGATAGTCAATAATATACGTACTGTGTGTCCCCGGATTACTGTTTGGAAGGAAACACTTTCTTATTAACAATTTTTTGACAAAAAGTAATTTTTTAGAAAAAGTTTTAGCTGACGTAAAAACGATATTTTCCTTATCAAATACTAATTTGACCTCAGAGGGTGCTCAAAAATTAAGGTATGAAAGGTATGAAAAGGTATGATAAGAGAGAAGTACTTCTAATTATATTTTTAGGGTAAAATGTTATTGAAAAAAGTAATTTATAATCGAAAATTAAGTCTAAATTCAAAATTTTCACTTAATAGAAACGATTACCGCTTAACCTCACTTCCATTATCAATCCTCACATCGAATTGCCAAACAACACACCTCGAAAACCAGAAGTCAGTCATCGCATTTCTAGACATCCAGAAAGCATACGATTCAGTATGCCATCGAGGTCTGTTGTTTAAGTGCAATTCGTTAGGAATCCCTTTTTATTTAATTCATATCCTCGACAGTTTCCTGAATAACCGATCCCTAACAATCCGAATCCGAAACTCCTATTCTCAATCACTCACTCCCCAGCAAGATCACCCCCAAGGTTCACCACTCTCCCCGATATTATACAATATATTTGTCCACGACCTATACAACCCTGACCCATTATATATTAATCCCTCCGCGTACCCCCCTATTTGCAGACGACACCGCACTGATAGCTCAGGCTCCCACATTACCTAAAGCCTTAAGCACTCTGCATGAGCTAATAGATTCCCTACAAACCTGGTTTGCGAAAGGGAGAATATCCATAAATCCAAATATAACGCAACTCCATATTCCCTTCCACCGGCCTTCAACTTCTCCATTCTATATCCTAGTAAATAACCAACGCATCTCACCATCTCCCCATTGTAAATACTTAGGTATAACATTCGACCCCAAAATTACCTTTTCAACACATACCCAACATCTAAAAACCAGCGTAAAGAGCAGGGCTCGTCATTTCAGAGCTCTGACTTATAAAAATGAGGGCATTTTCACAAAAACCGCTGCGCAAATATACAGTATCATATGTCGTCCCCTACTCGAATATGCGGCTATCCTGTACCACAATCCCCGTCCCTCTATCCTAAATAACCTCCAAGTTGCAGAGTGCTCTGCTCTGCGAGTCCTAACCAAAATCCGACACCCTAACAATCCCTTACATAATCCTCCATACGCACTCCTCTATGACATTTGCAACATTTCTTATATTAGCCAACGCCTTGAAATTCTATCCTTAAAATTTGCCACTAATCCTAACATTCCCAATATTATTCAACACCTCTGTATTCCCCGCAAAACCAACATCGAACCAAAATATAAATTCCCAGTAACGACAATTCACCAATTTATCTCGTCTAATCACCCGGACTTGGAAAACGACGTTAGTGATCATGACTTTTAAAAAACATGTACTTGACAAAGACATGCTGAAAGAGGTGTAATTTGTGTAATATTATGCTATGTACAAAATTCATAAATAAAGATATATGTACATATGTATAGAAACGATTTGACTTTTTAGAAAATATTTATATTTTCAATGGATTTTCGTATATTTTTTGACATTTATTCATTAAAAATAATTGCATTTCTATTAAATTGCCTCTTTTCAATTAAGTTATGGTATACAACAAGTGTCCTCTGATGCCCAGATATTAAAAAAAATCATTCTTTATAAAACGTTTTGCCTCTCTTAAAAATAACATTACCATACCGGGTGTTGACTTGGCGGAAGCAACATAGGAAATCCCATGTAGATTTTGAAATGTTTAAATTTTCTCTAACGTATCTATTTTAGAAACAAAATGTATTTATCTTTTTTGTAGAAGGGACAACTCTGAATTCATTCCCGTTAACGTTTATTACTTAACGTTTCTCTAAATTAAAATAATTAAGAAAAAGTAATGTGATTTTATAAAAATAATGACATGCCATGGGATTCAAATAACAATTGCGGATGTCAAAATCAAGTGACTGCCCTTGATTAAAGTAAATGTTTTCGAAATGATTTACACTATAAACGAAAAAATCCTCCTAATAAAGTGGTATTATGCAAACCACAGTTATCACGATGTTTGCGTTATGTTATTTGTCGTTAATTAAGTAACAGCAATATCTTGTGCTATTTTGACATCCGCAATTGTTGTATCAATTCCATGGTGTGTCATTATTTTATAAAATCACATTACTTTTTCCTTATTATTTTAGCTGTAAATTTTCTGACATTCGTTGATTTTTAAAAGAGTTCAATTTGAAGCTTTAAACGAGTGTTTTCCACTCCCAGACTAAGCATGAAGTAAAATTTCGAGTTTAGAAAAGCCCCGAGAAAATTTGTCGAGGGTCGCGCAGCGACCCGAGACAAATTTTCTGGGCTTTTCTAAACTCGAAATTTTACTTCATGCGCCACGCGTATAAAACACAGATGATAAGTGAAGTTTGAATATACATAAATTTAATAATATTATAGTGTTTTATACGCGTGGCGCATGAAGTAAAATTTCGAGTTTAGAAAAGCCCAGAAAATTTGTTTCGGATCGCTGCGCGACCCTCGACAAATTTTCACGGGGCTTTTCTAAACTCAAAATTTTACTTCATGCTTAGTCTGGGAGTGGAAAACACTTGTTTAAAGCTTGAAATTAAACTTTTAAAATAACAGGGAATATCCGAAATTGTTGTATCAATTCCATGGTATGTCATAATTTTTATAAAATCACATTACTATTTCTTAATTATTTTACCTCAGAGAAACGTAAAGTGTTAGGTGTGAACATTCATAAATTTAGAATGTTTCCCTCTACAAAAAAGTGAAATACATTTTGTCTCTAAAATAAATAGGGAAGCTAATATTTGAACACTTTAAAATTAACATGCGATTTCCTATGTTGCGTCCGCTAAGTCAACACCCGGTATACACGTTATAAATTTGATGTAGGGGTCTTTATAACAGATACAGAATAAAATTGTTTCTATTAAGTTAATATTTTGTATATAAACATAATTCTCAATTACAAATTACGTTTTCAAATAACATCTTTCTCTAAAATTATAATTATAGACACTTTTCTCTTATATCAATTTTAGTTTTTTAATCTTGAGGACCCGCTATAGCAAATTTAATATTTGACAATGAAAATAGTGTTTAAAGTCATCTAAAACTCTTTATAAAGAATTACTTTTTGTCAAAAAATGGACAATAAAAAGTTTTTCCTCTCCGGGAAGTAATCCGTCCACACATAGTATTTTAAAAATTGGCAAAAAAACATGAACTTTATACCAAATTATCAATATTAACAAACATTAGCAAATACGTCATTCTTCAAAATCATCAAAAATTTACAATTTTAACTAGAAAAAATAAAATTACATTTTTTCCGATTACAGTATTTTGTTCGTAAAAAATTACCAAAATCTAATTGTATCTAAACAAACATCAAAATTAAATAAAATATAAAAACCATCTTAATATCACAGAAATAGAAAACTTAATATCTTTATTCACACAAGAATTAATAAAATAAGAACATCATTTTTGGCATTACATATAACATATTTGTCATCGTATTCATGTGGCAAACTGACTAGATGGAAATTTAAAAACTGATGTCATACACGCCGACATGTCAAAGAGATTTGACAAAGTCTTTTACTCTTTGTTACGCCAATTCAATATAAGCTCTAGCATAAGCACAACAATAGGGATTTTTTTTAAGTAATAGAGAACTGTTTGTAGAGTACAAGGGATGTACAGGGTGAGCGAAACTCGATGTCTCAGCTCGATTATGAGAAAAGGAAAAACGATAGAAAAAATCTGAAAAGATGTTCATTAATGGGATTGACTAAGGTTCATTTTAAGCCAAATTTGCATATTTTTCTAAATTTATAATTTAAGGTAATACTATTTGAAATAAAACAACACAGTTGGGAGGGTTTCACTTTTATTGTTGAACACTGCGACATGTTTCACCACACAGTGGCTTCATCAGGCAGATGAAATAATTGTTGTTGTTGTTTTATTTCAAATAGTATTATGGAGTTTCATCATGTATCCGCCTCATCAATTAAATATTTAAGGTAATGACCTCATCGAATATTTTTTCGCAGAAACATACCTATATTTTTGGATATTTAAAAAGAGCTAATTTTTCTAAATAATCTTTGTAGAGCAGAAAATTTGCTATTTTCTTTCGTTAAAAAATTACAAACAAACTTTAAAAAAATATATAATCAAAAATTTACAATTGTCACGACTTAAACAGGTAGCCTTTGAAAGCAAATAACAAAGTCGCATCTGTCAATAATTAAACTAATGGTTGACAAATATTGTTTTTTCATTTTATTTTGAAAAATGTTTACGCACATCGAAAATGTCGACATGTTATTAGTTTATGGAGAATCTCAAAAGAACCCTAGAAGAACAGTTCAGTAATGCGCCCAGAGATACCCTGAAGGTGTTATTCTAACCTTAAAAATATTTGCAAGATTAGAACGTAATTTACGTGCAAAAAAGAGGCATTTTCTGCTCGAAAAGGAAGACAAATTGCTAAAAGGATCAATTCTCACAATATAGTTGCCACTGTTTTGCAGTATTTTTAAGACCATCCAAGGAACTCGATTCGACAAGCCTGTCGTGAGTTGAATTTAAAATATTGTTCGGTACGACAAATATTCAAAGGAAATGGTTACCACGATTATAAACTTTACAACTTAGAACACTTGTCAGATCAACATCAACGATAAATAAATTATTGTATCCAAGTGATCGAAAACTTAGGGATCAATGACAATCGATTTTTCTAGCATGTGTTGTGGACGAATGAACGCCGTTTTGTTAATAACGGTAAGCCGAATAAAAAAGTGAACATTTTTGGGCTACTGAAAAACCACATTTTGTCAATCCGATTAAAAACCAAGGACACTTCGGTATTAACGTTTGGTGTGGTATTATTTATGGGCATTTCATTTGTCCATATTTTTACAAAGGAGTTTTACGCAGTGAGCAATATTTGCAATTTCTTCAAGAACAACTTCCTGTGCTTCTCGAAAATGTGCCATTACAGCTGCGAGCAAACATGTGTTTTCAGCATAACGGAGCTCTACCGCATAAAGCACGAGTTGTCTAACAATAATTAAATGAGACTTATAGAGAAAATTGGATGGGTACAAATGGACCGATACAGTGGTCGTCGAAATCACCGCACTTAACCTCACTAGACTTCTTCTTGTGGGAAACTTTGAAAAACACAGTTTACAAAATACCATCTGTTAACTTGGAACATTTAAAAGAAAAAATCAGACATGCTTGCGATGAACTATCTAGAGAAATGTTACGTAAGGCTTCAGTAATAGAAGTAAGGCGGAGATTGGAGTATTTAGAAGCAGGGTTGTTATGTTTAAAACACTTTGTTTTAAAACAGTGTTTTAATCATGTTTAAAAACAGCCGTCGTGTTTTAAACGTTTCTGTTTTAAACATGTTTTAAATCTTAAATATGTTTAAAATATGTTTTAAACGTTAACTTTGTTTAAAACGTTTTATTATTATCTTAAATTTGCTAAATTATATTTTTTAAAAGAATTTTTGTTTACATTTTTAAATTTTACCTAAATTGTTGAAGATATTTCAAATTACAATAATAAACTTAACATTTTATTACAATAAAATATCACAACTGTGTGTGCAGTAATGTGATTTTTAAATATAGGGAATTTTCCTTTTAGGTATACGTATGCATACACTGTAAATTTTACGACATTCGTTGTTTTTTTAAAAGACTTCAATTTGAGTCTTTCAACGAGGGTTTTCCACTCACAGAGTAAGCATGAAGTAAAATTTCGAGTTTAGAAAAGCCTGAAAATTTGGATTGGCCGCGTAGCGAAGCGGAGCGGCCAATCCAAATTAGGCTTTTCTAAACTCGAAATTTTACTTCATGCGCCACACGTATAAAACACTGAAATATCGTTAAGTTTAAAATATACGGCTTTAGCAATCTAATATGTAGATGTGAATAAAACGTAAGTCAAATTCTGCACTAAACAAATTGTTTAAAACAGTGATTATAGGCAACCCAATAACTCTAACGTATATTAGGTTGCCTATAATTGTTGTTGTGTGTGTGTGTTTTTGAACTTCACTGGAAATCAGCGTTTTTAAGCGTGGCGCATGAAGTAAAATTTCGAGTTTAGAAAAGCCTAATTTGGATTGGCCGCTCCGCTTCGCTACGCGGCCAATCCAAATTCTTAGGCTTTTCTAAACTCGAAATTTTACTTCATGCTTAGTCTGGGAGTGGAAAACACTCTTTAATAGCCCCCAAATTAACCGCTTTGAAACAACGAATTACCGAAAATTAAAAAAAAAAAACGCTGTAAATATCGGGGTATGTATACTCAAAAGAAAAATGCACTGTTGTTCTGTTTTAAACACGTTTTAAACATGTTTTACACATGTTTTAAACACGTTTTGAACATTTTTTTTAATCTTTAATGTTTTAAACGCTGTTTCGATGGAAAAAAACACGTTTTGTTAAAAAAAACTGTTTGTTTTAATTAAAATGAAAAAAAAAACGTTTTTTTAATAACCCTGTTTAGAAGTAAGACGTGGTTACGTTAAAATTTTGTTGTAGTGATTGCCTACATACTTTGTTTCTTTCTGTATTAATTTGTTTAGTGTTTTTTGCTTAGTGTTAAGCGCGATATTTATTTATTGTTATTTATGTGTATTATTATTTTGTTTTTATATATTTTTTGTAATGTTGTAGAAAGGATAAATCCGTAGATTATTAAATAAATAATAGTAATATAGTAACTTATTATGTGTGGTTTAATGTTAATTAATGATAATTAATAATGTTTCATTATTGTCAGATGCGACTTTTATATTTGTTTCTAAAGGCTACTTGTTTAAATCGTAACAATTGTGAATTGTTTATAATACTTTCTTCTAAGTTTGCTTCTAATTTTTTAACGGAAGAAGATAGAATTTTTTTTTCTCTACTAAGTTTATTGAGAAAAATCAGTACTTTTTAAATATCCAAAAATAAAGGTATGTTTTTGGGAAAAAAATATTCGATGATGTCATTACTTCAGTTTCCAAATTTAAAGAAATATGCCATTTTGGCTCAAAATGGATCTTACTCAATCTCATTTATAAACCGGTTTTCAGATTTTTTCTGTCGTTTTTCCTTTTCTTATAATGGAGCTAAGACATCGAGTTTCGCTCACCCTGTAAAATTATGATTTAGAGTAGGCGGCATTTTTTTGTGCGGTTGCCCAGAATGCTAATTAAATGATAGAATAAATACTAAATACTAACTAATCTAAATCATGTTTTTAACATATTTTTAACTTGTTTCTCATTGATCACTTGATGAAACATGATTAAATATTTTTAAAAATTAAATTTACAATAAAATCACTTGGTATGTTTCACTACTAGTAGGAATAAAGACGTAAAATTAGTGAAACATACCAAGTGATTTTATTTTAAATTTAATTTTTTAAAAACATGTTTTATGTATGCGGATGACATTAAACTGTATACGGTAGTAATTAACATTGATGGTTGTTATCATTTACAATATAATATTACACAATTAGAAAATTGGTGTAAACCTAATTACATTTTATTGAACTCAAATAATGTTACTTCATTTCTTATTCCAACAAAAGAATAATAGTATATTATGCAACAAGTGTTATAAACTGCACTTTAGTCACGAGTTTATGAGGCACGAGCGGAGCGCAGCGGAGCGAGTGTTTAATAATACGAGTGTCTAGAGAAGTTTATAACACGAATTGCATACTATACTTTTTCTACGACTAAAATGCAAACATTTTGAATTTATTATTATTAAACGAACATGGAAACATTACAAAATTATTAAATTATGCTACTTCGGTACATATAAATTAACAGTCACATTAGATACATTATGACAATTGCTGAAGGAAATCATTGATTCTCCTACATTTCTTTGGTGTTGTGTATTATTTATTTTATTTAAGTTGAGAGTATTCCTTGTTCCATTTACATTACAATTAAAGCTGGAACTTTCAACAATTGGAATATTAATATTCTCTGCAGTATCTTGCACATCATTACGTTGTACAGTATTGAAGATTTTATTCCCTGTCTCAATTTTGTTGTTTAATGAGTGATCTATATAACCCTCTGCCACAGTGGTAGAGCGCTATCCTCCATGGCGCTTTAAAGCAGTGATGTCTGCACCAGAGTCTACTAAAATCGTAGTTGATGATCTTCTCAAACAATGGCCGGTGTAATAAGCAGGGTCAGGCAACTTTAAAAATGTTGCTACAACATTAGCGAGGT
This sequence comes from Philonthus cognatus, assembly GCA_932526585.2. Taxonomy (NCBI): domain Eukaryota; kingdom Metazoa; phylum Arthropoda; class Insecta; order Coleoptera; family Staphylinidae; genus Philonthus; species Philonthus cognatus. The sequence continues at coordinate 32,828,725 of OW052245.1, read as the reverse complement.
TTCCAAATTTATTTATTCCAATGGGCTGTTTAGTACATTTTCCTTTCTGGTAATTTACGAAAAATCGAGTACTTGTCAGGTTTGGAGGTCGAAGTTCCATGTATTTCTTGCAGGTATGATAGAAAGTACCTCCAATAACAAACTGACGTTCCGTTTTTGTCTTTGTATCGAGAATGTGAACTAAGATGGCAGAGTTGAGGTCTTCAATATGACTTGTTTCAATTTTCATCAATTCTGCTCTCCAGCAAGCCCCCATTATGCCAAAAATTAACCCAACCTAAAATATTTAGAATTTTAATAATAGTATTTAATTTGGTTTTACATTTTACCTTTGTAAATAGGTATTCTTTAATTTGCTGCGATGTCAACGTTTTTGACTTTTTAGGTCTGTAACCGTCTGATTTCCTTTTCAGAAACGCGCACTATTTGGAGTACTTGCTTATATCGATATTATTTTTAATATTTTATGTCATCCGTAACATTGAATAGATTGCCCACAGAGAAGACGGTTTCATCCTTTTTAAAAGTTGTTCGAAATATGCAAGGAGCACATTTTCAGAGAATGAATTTGTTTGCTTTCCTTGACGCCAATCTTGGAATACTTTGTATGTATGTTCGTATTGGTTTTTAGATTTCGGCGGCAACAAACTAGCAGTTGCCGATGCTGCTGTTTCAATAATTTCGGGGGGATCCTTGTCACTTTCAGTATCGTTCATTATTTACACGAAAAGTACTTTATTTTTTGTTGTAAAACTGAAAATTACTTGCACGTTTTCGCACCGCGTCGGGTTGAAATGTTTGACATGTGACAACTAATAATCCAAAGCTTGCTTCAGGTCGTGGTTAAAAATCTGTTCCTAACTTCACCCCGTGACTAAAACGCACGAACCTACGGCTTGACGAATGTGTATTTAAGAGATCACTTAGTGTCATGGAAATATATGCGATAATGGGTGTTTTAAAGATGGGAGTAGAAAAATAATATTACCTATCCGTACAGTATAAATGATAGAAATATGACTCGAACGACATTTGTAAAAGATCTTGGAATCTATTTTGATCCCAACTTGAATTTTGTTAGTCACATAGATTGTATAATTTCTTATTATTGGGTTTTATTATTCGATCAACAACAGATTTTAAGGATCCCAGGTCACTTATATCACTGTATTGTTCACTAGTTCTGTCTAAAATTGATTACTGCGCACCCATATGGTCATAAAACTATTAAGTATACCTATAAAGAATCCAGAAGCGATTTGTGAAATATTTACACTCACTCGTGGATTCTATTCTAATGTAAATGTTGCGTACTTTGAATTGCTTAGAAACTATTTCGGACAGGCATAGAAGAATATTTCGGACAGGCATAGAAAAATATTTGTACAAACCATACATAATGAGCCCGATTCCGTACATGAAATGTTAAATTTAACGTACATCACATTCTTAGCATCACAGTCTTAACGCGTTTAGTAGAAAATGTATGCATGCTAAGAGTGTGAGGGTATTAATAACGTATACTTTGAATTTAACATTTCGCGTACGGAATTGGGGAGAATATGATGCACAATAAGTCTGATTGTAGTCACATTGTAAGCCTCATCAGTATTCATGTTCCTTGCTGCGTCAAAAGAAATGCATTGACATTTCAACATAACACTCCGTGAATGAACCACCAAGGGAATTCACCATTAATTAAGATAATCAAGGCTTATCATGAGGTGCAGTACACTGTGGATATTTTCAACGATACCGCGTTATAGCATTTATTATCATTTTCGGTGCGTAATTCATTTTCATTCATTTCTATTCATGTTAAGCTGTTCACCAAACCACTGTTATTATTATGATTTTTACTAGGTTATGTACATGTTAAATCTTTACAATTATTGTTTTAATTTAAGGTAATTTAAGTTAACAGACAGAAGGACTTGCAATGGGCTCGCCTATGAGTCCATTGCTTGCCGAAATGTTCATGTGTAATTTAACTAATATTATATTAGAGTCCCCGTTAGGCAAAAAACACATAAAAATGTGGTATAGATACGTCGATGATATTTTAGCTTCCTTCGTAGGTTCAGATAGGCAACTATCCCAATTTCTAGAATTTTTTAACACAGTACCCCCGAACATAAAATTCACATTAGAGACAGAAATTAACAACAATATTAAATATTTAGACCACTAACATTTGAAATTTACAGAAAACCTACATTTACTGACCGCGTAATCCCTAATTCCTCTAATCACCCACGAGCACATAAATTATCCGCTTTCAATTCAATGATATACCGAGCTTTCAACATACCACTATCAGAAACATCATTTAACAAAGAAATAGATACAATTAAAAACATAGCAGTCTCAAACGGATATACTTCATCATTAATAGATTAATTAATTAATAAATATAGATTAAAAATAGTAAATAAGTATATATATGCAGGCAAAGACATTTCTAAAAAAGTGCAAATATACAGATCCCTTACATACTTTGGTGGTACTTCATTAAAAATCAAAAATATTTTATCGAAACACAACATTTTAATAGCCTTCAAACCGTTCACAAAAATTAGATACAGCATTTTTAATCCGAAAACAAAAATACCTAATACTCATAAATCAGGGATATATAAACTGACTTGTAGTGATTGTAAAGGAGTTTATATTGGCCACTCTGGTCGTAATTTTAACATCAGACTTAAGGAACATCTTCGCTCTTTTTGGCTTAACTTGATCGATAAGTCGTCATTCGCGAGAGTACATCCTCGTACGTTTGACGAGGATGTACTCTCAGTAATCCATTTCGCCGAAAAGGGTCGTAAGATGGACCTCCTGGAGTCTCTGGAAATACACAGAGCGCGCGCTAATCCGGAAATTCCCGTAATAAACGACCTAATATACACCCCCATTTTTAAAGCCATTTTGTAACCGTAATTTCTGTATATATACCTGCTAAATTGTTATTTTTAAATTACTTGTAGTCTGATAATGACAAGTTAAAGTTGTCGAAAGTATAGTCACAATAAAAATACCTCAGTTATACAAACAAAGTTTAATTGTCTTATTTATGTTAATAATGATGTATAACGAAGTAGAAGCCTCAACAGTTAACAGTTTAATTTAAGTTTCTCTGTAAAAGGATATTTGTATCTGTTGAGAAATAATTACATAAATAAGCAACTTTTTTATGACGCAACAATTCTTGCGGAGAAATAGAAATAGATCAAAGTTAGAATTAAGTAAAACATGATTAGCATAACACATACATTGACTAAAACTATTGTTGATACTATCATTTGTAGTATGGAACGGTATTCGAAACAACGGTCTGTAGGTTGTTAACTTATTATCAGCGCTAATATGGAAGTCAATTTGTGAAAGAATAACACGGCATTCAACATGCCTATTAAATATTAGTATTTTGTATAAAATCTTTAAAAGCAACAAACAATTATAAAAATTAACTAAAATCTTTTTAAACTTATTAAAATAAACACAACTAAAAAAATATACCGGGTGTTGACTTGGCGGACGCAACATAACAAATCCCATGTAAATTTTGAAATGTTCCACCTAAAAAAATGTAACGAATCTGGATCACGAATCCTTTTTTACAAAAGTATTCGAATACCTCTTTTGAATCATCTAGAAAAATTCGAATCCAGGATTCGAATCTTGAATGATTCAAATCCTGCCCAGTTTTATTTTATAAGTAATTACTTCACCGTCTAGTAGTAGTTTTTAAGTGGATTTTTGTGTACAGAATGGACAAAAAATGAGCGAATAGTCTTAGTTTTACTAAAAATTAACGCTAGCGCTACATAAAACGTGCTGTTCATTTTTATTCAATTTATTAAATAAACTATCCTAGGTAGAAGTAGTATTATAACTTTAATTATATGTGATGAAACATCCGGTTTTGCATGAATTGAGTTTTAACCACGCAGTTATTCTCTAAATGCACTGTTTGTATTGTTGATAAAGTTTATATAACGAAGCTGTTCATTCTAGGAATAATGGTGGCTTGGGAGTCCTCGAAATGAATCGCACGGACCTGCTCTATCTTTCTGGCTTGGAGACAATAAACAGCAGCGCGCCAGAGGTGAACTGGACGAACATTTCCGACCCGGAAATCGACGCATGGGAACGCTGGAGCTCGTTAGTGCAAGACAGGGCCGTCGTGGTCTCCCTCCTCCTCCTTTTCTCGATGGCCACCGTCTTCGGCAACATGCTGGTCATAATGGCCGTAGTCAGGGAAAGATATCTCCACACGGCGACGAATTATTTTATAACTTCCCTGGCGGTGGCGGATTGTTTGGTAGGTTTAGTGGTGATGCCGTTCAGTGCGCTGTACGAGGTCCTGGAGCACACCTGGTTCTTCGGGCCGGATTGGTGCGACATTTGGCGGTCGCTCGATGTACTTTTTAGCACGGCGTCTATACTGAATCTGTGCGTGATTTCTTTGGATCGCTATTGGGCCATAACTGATCCCATTACATATCCTATGAGGATGACTAGATTCAAGGCGATGATGCTGATAGCGGGCGTATGGGTGTGTTCTAGTGCTATTTCCTTTCCGGCTATCGCCTGGTGGAGGGCTGTCAGAACAGAGCCCATACCCGCTTACAAGTGCCCTTTCACTGAACACTTAGGATACTTAATTTTCTCCTCAACAATATCCTTCTATCTTCCACTTTTCGTAATGGTATTCACTTATTACCGGATTTACCGCGCCGCTGTTGCACAAACGCGCTCCTTACGCTTAGGCACCAAGCAAATCCTTCTCGGCGCCGGTGAATTAGAACTGACGTTACGCATCCACCGCGGAGGCACATGCAAAATCCCCTCCTCAGAAACCAGACACTTGCACAACCAAGAAGACGAACCTTTAACGGCCCTTCAGAACAACGGATTATCCCGCATGGCTTCGACCAGACTGGGCCCGCACAGCAAAAACTTCTCTTTAAGTCGTAAATTAGCAAAATTCGCGAAGGAAAAGAAAGCCGCGAAGACTCTGGGCATAGTTATGGGTGTGTTTATCGTGTGCTGGCTGCCGTTCTTTGTGGTGAACTTACTGTCGGGATTCTGTCTGCAGTGCATCTGGCACGAAGAGATTATCCTAGCGGTGGTTACCTGGCTCGGCTGGATCAACTCCAGCATGAATCCTGTTATTTACGCCTGCTGGAGCAGGGATTTCAGACGGTGAGTCTATTTTTCTTATTGCTTGTTAAAAGAGGTTTCTAACTCCTTTGTCGAGCGAAAGGTTTCAGTAAAAAATAGATTAAGAGGGAAAATCGTTATATGTATTTATGAGATTAGACGAACAGATGTGTTGCTTTTCTAATATTTATTTAATATAGCCTTATACCGGGAGAGCATTTTCAATCCGGAACACAAATATAATTAAAGGTGAGCATTTTCAATCCTGAACCTAACAATTCACAAAAATAGGGGAAATTATTCAATTTAATTGCATTTTAATTCCAACCTAAAAATTAAAAACAAATGTAACATCTCTTAAAAATAATAGTAAATAAGAATAATTTAAATTCAAAACTATTCGAATTCGAGAAAATAAGCTTACGTTTCTTATAGTTTGCACAGTTTAAACATAATATATAAAATTACAAAAATGTTATTCGTGAAAATGCAAACAATGTCTTAATTAATAAGACAACTTAAGACAGTAAATATCTATTGAAACAACTACTTCCCGTGCAAATACACCTCTGGATATTGAATTATACAATGAAATATTTAAAATCTTATTTAATTTGATTTGTTACAACGCTCTATTGAAGTATATGTAACATTTAGGTCAAATTCTCTTCAAACCAACTAACAAATACAAATTAAAAATGAAAGGAGAAATTACAAGAAATTAGAAATAAAAGGACTTGGAGTAAAACTAATGTCTTATGCCATCTATAGATGCGTTTCGAGATTTATCTCTCTTCGGTAAAGTTTTGCTCATGACGTTTTAAATTAGAAACAAAATTGAAATAAACTTACTTGGAAAATGTGTTATATGTGGAATGAACAGGTACACAGAAATGGATTGACTAAAAAATGTGTGCGGTATTTATAGGTAAAAAAGAAATAATGTCAATAGCAGGTATGAAGAATATGAGACCTGATTATTTCCCTGACGGTACAATTCAAACAAGAATAATTCAAATTTTCAGGCTTTTCTAAACTCGAAATTTTACTTCATGTGCCACGCGCATAAAACGCTGAATTATCCCGAAGTTCAAAAACATACACAAATTCCAATTAATAGTTCTAAGAAGATATTCCATGATTTTGTAAAAATTATGAGTTTTTACGAATCTGTCGATTTTCTCCAAGATAAAAGATAGTTACGATAAACTCGAAGAAAAAAAAATATCCAAAATTTTATTATCTAAAACTTTCATTCTAACAATTTTTTATATTCTTATTAGTTATTGAGTTATTCGCAACTTTTGCAAAATACAAAAAGCGAGCGCACTCGCGTAAATTCTCGACATTTTTCAATGCTGACAAAAAAACGGTATAACTCAAATAATATTCAAGCTACAGAAAAGTATAATACATACATTTCGGCTATATCGATGAGATCTGCAGAATGAACGTATTCGTTTTTATACAGGGCGATCCATAAAGTATCTAAAATAAAATGTCGATTGTTTTTTACGAATCTTTCAAGAAACTTGAAAATAGAAAAGTTATCCAATATTATATTATTCTAACAATTTTTCGGTATTCCCATTAGTTATTTGCAACTTTTGCGAAATATAAAAAAAGCGAGCGCACTCGCGTAAATTCTCGACATTTTTTAATTTTAATAAAAACGTAACTCAAAAACTATTTAAGCATACAGAAAAGTATAATACATGCATTTTGCCTATTTCGACGAAATCTACAAGAAGGGTGTATTTGTTTTAATACAGGGTGATTCATAGTGTATCTAAAAGAAAATGACAATGTTTTTTTTCTAAATCAAGAGTGTTTATCAAAGTTGTCAATATAATGCAAAAGATTGTTTTCAACTACTTGGTTAAGCATAAAGTAAACATTTGCATTTGGTCATGGTAGCGACCAAATCCAAACTTTCAGGCTTTTTTAAACTCGAAATTTTACTTCATGCGCCACGTATATAAAACACCGATTTATTGTTAAGTTCAAAATATACTGTTATTTATTATTTTTAAATAAATAACCTTATTAATTATTATTTATATACAACAGTAAATAAAAGTAGAAGTTTTCAAAAATGCTTATACAATTATTTGAATCTTAGCCCATTTGATTATGTAGGATTGTCCAAAAAGGGTAAATGACGTTTTCAAGTAAATTAAATCAAAGATCAAAAATCTTTTAAGAAAATGTTTTATTGATTTTTAATTACAGACAATTGGAAAATTATTTACTAAAAATAATGTTATCTAAATGTTTACCGTCTCGCTCCTGGCACTTCTATAAACCTAAACCTCTATTGCTTGAGGTATTGCTCTTCTAAACTCAAAATTTTACTTCATGCGCTAGGCGTATAAAACAGAGAATTTAAGTCAAGTTCGAATTTACATAAATTTCACAATATTTTTCTGACATTCGTTGTTTCTCAAAAGATTTCAATTTGAAGCTTTAAACGAGTGTTTTACACTCCCAGACTAAGCATGAAGTAAAATTTCAAGTTTAGAAAAGCCCCGTGAAAATTTGTCACGGGGCTTTTCTAAACTCAAAATTTTACTTCATGCTTAGTCTGGGTGTGGAAAACACGTGTTAAAGATTTACATAAAATAGGCTGAATTTGGAATACGTATACTTTAAAAAAATACTCCTTGTGTAATGTAAATAAATATTTAATCAAGGTGCGAAAAGGGGAAATTAATATTTAAATCATGTAAATAATTTTATTTATTTACAATTTATTAAATTTTCTTCTCGTTGCATTTTATTTTATTTAAGAGTTTTTGCTCTTAAAATCTTTGTTATTTTTAAAAACTTAATATTAGTAATTTGAATAATAAATGTTTCAAATATGTTTTTATTATAACCAAATCAACGTTAACATATTTTTTTATTTAATTGCACGTAACACAAACTATGATTTTAATTACCCTTAACACTAACACAAAGTATTATTTTAATAACTCTTTTTAACACTAAATATTAACAAATCTATCTATGAAAGTACAGCGAAACCGGGAGAGGTTATGATAGACTCAAAAACGTAACCAAATACAATGTCATTGATTGTTCTCTCTCAGGAACTAGAGACTGCGGAAAAAGGGGTAGGGGAAAACATGGAAAGATCCAATTCTGTCATACCTTGTAACACATATGTGTTCGTATGTGTTACGCCCATCGACGTACCATGATTGCAATCGTCGGTTATTAAAAACTGTTGATAACATTCCGGAAATCTGAAGTAGTTGTTTATATAAAATATAATATTGGTTATAGTATATTACGTAACGAGAGTGGTATGCCATTACACTCGAGAAACGTACGATACTTTACCTACGCCCTAACAAAATAAACAATGAGCATGAAAGAACAACTTATTTATTGTAATAATTTTTAATAGTACCATGACAATGATGAAAACTAAATTATAACTTGATCAATATACAGGGAATAAAGCTGTACATTTGCCGAGATTCGTTGTTTTTTAAAAGAGTTCAATTTGAAGCTTTAAACGAGTGTTTTCCACTTCCAGACTAAGCATGAAGTAAAATTTCGAGTTTAGAAAAGCCCCGTGAAAATTTGTCGAGGGTCGCGCAGCGACCCGAGACAAATTTTCTGGGCTTTTCTAAACTCGAAATTTTACTTCATGCGCCACGCGTATAAAACAGTGGTTTCAAGTGAGGTCCAAATATACACAAGTTCACAATATTTTAGTGTTTTATACGCATGGCGCATGAAGTAAAATTTCGAGTTTAGAAAAGCCCAGAAAATTTGTCTCGGGTCGCTGCGCGACCCTCGACAAATTTTCACGGGGCTTTTCTAAACTCGAAATTTTACTTCATGCTTAGTCTGGGAGTGGAAAACACTCGTTTATAGCTTCAAATTGAACTCTTAAAAAAACAACGAATAACTAAATATTTAAAGAAAATAAGCTGAATTTGGAATACGTATACATTAAAGAAATACTCCCTGTACATCAAAGAAATGTCATTTGGTTGCACGGTAAGCAATCAGCTGTTCAGCTGTCAGCACGTAATGTACTTATTAAAGGTATTATGTGCATGTGCACGTAATGTCAATAATACTTGTCAAGATGACAGTGTGTGGACAGATGCGGTTACTAAATAGGGCGTAGGTAAACCTATTTACAGGTATACCGGTGACTGTTTACTGTTTACTGTGTTTCTGTTTTCTGTAACTGTTACTGGGTTACTGTAGTTATTAGATCGTTAAACGTTTTTATCTGTTATAAATCCATTGAACCAATTGTTTAAAATAGTAATTTTTATAATAATTATTGTAATATGTGTTTTTAAACCTAACATTAAACCAGCTTTTTATACGCGTGGCGCATGAAGTAAAATTTAGAGTTTAGAAAAGCCTGAAAATTTGATTTGGTCCAAACCAAACTTTCAGGCTTATCTAAACTCGAAATTTTACTTCATGCTTAACCTGGGAGTGGAAAACACTTATTTAAAGCTTCAAATTGAACTTTAAAAAGAAACAGTGAACATCTAAAGATTTACAGCATATAATTGAGATATGTATACTTAAAATAAATATTAATAATTTATAAATATTTAATATTTATTTTTCTGGTAGAGATTTGTTCAAAAACGAATTAAACATTTAGTAATTTAGTGGTTGTTAGTAAAAATCAGTTTGCCGAAAAATACTTTTGTGTTCAGCGCGCTAAGAAACTTTTGGAAACTTGATTATAATCGTTAGGGGGGCGGTTAAAATGCCCTCCCATGAGTTTAATTGAGGTAATTTCTGGACGTTTTATGGCACCCTAATTCGATTAGATCGTAATTTATTGGCGACAGGTCGATAAATAAATGCACCCGACTCACGTATTATTACGGGTAATTAACGTTTATATGGATAATTTTGAGCTAATTATTAATTTAAACAGGAGGTTAGCAAGGCGTGAATGTGGAAATTAAACTAATGGGTAATAGTTTCATGAACATTATAGTGTTTATAAAGTTGGTATAACCAAACGTTTATGTTATTATTCTTTTGAATTTTCGATATCCAATATATGCGGTTATTTGATGGATAGGGAAAATATTAACCAAGGCTTTAAAGATTTTTAATTCAATGAATTGAATAGAAAAAGTTTAAGCTTTGTGACATGTGGAAAATTATCAGAGGCTGATAACTCTTATAAAAATAGTTTTATATTTTTATCAATTTATTTAACAATCTCATATCCAAATCATAAACAATATTTAAATAATCAAACATTAAAAGTGCGATCCTTTTCGCAATCTACAACAAGTTAGTCTTACAAAGACTATATCAAACACTCATTGAAACAACTACTTCCCGAGCTAATACCCCGACGGACATTGAAATATACAACAAGTGTTTGCTGTTACATACAGTAACCTACTGCAAATGCAACAATTTGAGTCAAATTATTCAGGCCATCTATAGACGCGTTTCGAGATTTATTTCTCATCAGTATAGCTTTGCCATTCCCTCTAAGTAATTTGACACCTTAGACTGGCGGTCACGTTACCGTTCAAACTCAAGTATAAATGAAATTGCCAATTCTTGGTTGCAGAATACTTCAAACATTAAAAGTGCGATCCTTTTCGCAATCTACAACAAGTTAGTCTTACAAAGACTATATCAAACACTCATCGAAACAACTACTTCCCGAGCTAATACCCCGAGGGACATTGAATTATACAACAAGTGTTTGCTGTTACATACAGTAACCTACTGCAAATGCAACAATTTGAGTCAAATTATTCAGGCCTTCTACGAGGGTTGCCTTTTATATTTCGGGATTGGGCAACCCTAGTGTTGCAATCTGGCAACTGAGAGCTCTATCGTAAAGTTTGACATTTTTGAGGTAATACGTACTCAGAATATTTAGAGATATTTAGATATTTCTGGATACAACGCTCTACATTTAAGGCTTTGCTCCGAATAACGCCAATGTAGCGCTGCGAGATGAAGCTAGCCTCAGAAATTGCAGACCGTACCAAACTTTTTGTTGCTCTTTAATCTCACATCATCAGGGAGATTCTTGTAATCGTCAGTGTAGAAACCACTATTGTCCTTCATCTCAGAGTTGGACAATGTGAAATATTTTTCATGGTCCATTACAATTAACTTGTTGACGAAATGCACTCTTCTCAATGCGCGGCAATATCTCGTAATTCTCTCTAACTGAGCCTCTGTATATTTTGGAGCTTTCCTCCTTTTCCGGAAAACAATATTTTTACTTAATACGGTCCTAAACACCGTAGTTTATTCAACATTAAATTTCCTGGTTAGTTTTCGCTATGGGATCCTAATTTTGTGTTTAGCTGCTTAAATCAGTCTCCCCTCTCTTAATTGGTTTGGAAAACCCGCAGACGACCGCATTTAGGCAAGTTTAGTCATTGTATCCCTTCTTGACATTCTTTGATTGTGTGATAAATTGTCGATTGTCGACATAAGCATATGTTTCGTCGATGAATATCGACAATGTCTCGTTTCGACATTCGCCCAACCAGATTACAAATACCTCGTCGAAGATCAATTTTATAAGACATTTTGCGGAGCAAAAACCAAAAACGTTTGCATTGTTTATTTAAATGGCACGACTGATAACATTTTATTTCCATGACCTGCTTCTTTACATGCATTTTGTCACTCAATCAAGCCAGGAGATTTTTTCCTAAAACTTTCGGAACATACGTTACATTTACAGCAGAGCTGAAAAAAATCCTCAAAAATGGTTTCAAATCACGAATCCGAATCCTCTTGTTTAATATGATGCGAATCACGTATCACAGAATCAAAAAACGATAAAATATGATTCGAATCCAAACGTTCGAATCCGACTTTTTGAATCACCAATACAAACCCTTTCTTATATTATTCATTTTTTTTTAATAAATAACATAGACTAATCATAATTCTATATAAAACTAATTTAAGAATGAAGTAATTATATTAAGATGTGCCCATTTAATTATGCACATACCGGGTGTTGACTTGGCGGACGCAACATAGAAAATCCCATGTAAATTTTGAAATGTTCAAATTTTGGCTCCCCTATTTATTTTAGAAACAAGATGTATTTACCTTTTTTGTAGAGAGAAAAATTATGAATTCATTCGTGTTAACGTTTATCACTTGTTGTATCAATTCCATGGTATGTCATTATTTTCATAAAATCACATAACTTTTTCTTAATTATTTTAGCTGTAAATTCTCTGACATTCGTTGATTTTTAAAAGATTTCAATTTCAATCATTAAACGAGTGTTTTCCACTCTCAGACTAAGCATGAAGTAAAATTTCGAGTTTAGAAAAGCCCCGTGAAAATTTGTCGAGGGTCGCGCAGCGACCCGAGACAAATTTTCTGGGCTTTTCTAAACTCGAAATTTTACTTCATGCGCCACGCGTATAAAACACAGATTTTAAGTGAAGTTCGAATATATGTTACATAAATTTGACAATATTATAGTGTTTTATACGCGTGGCGCATAAAGTAACATTTCGAGTTTAAAAAAGCCCAGAAAATTTGTCTCGGGTCGCAGCGCGACCCGAGACAAATTTTCACGGGGCTTTTCTAAACTCGAAATTTTACTTCATGCTTAGTCTGGGAGTGGAAAACACTTTTTTAAAGCATTAAATTGAACATTAAAAAATACAGGGAATATCCACAATTGTATAAATTCCATGGTATGTCATTATTTTTATAAAATCACATTACTTTTTCTTAATTATTTTAACCCAGAGAGACGTAAAGTGTTAAGCGTGAATATTCATAAATTTAGAATTTTACTCTCTACAAAAAAGTGAAATACATTTTCTCTATAGAATAAATAGGGAAGCCAATATTTGAACACTTTAAAATTAACATGCGATTTCCTATGTTGCGTCCGCCAAGTCAACACCCGATATAGTACTTTGTCTGTTAGTGTGTAGAACCAAAATTTTATTTTTTTGCCACAAATGCCATCTACTGGTATACGTAGTAATATATCATCAAAATGTTTGACGTGATGATCTTGAACAATGTACGCTTGAATTTTAGTGCTTCATCAAAGATTCGATTTTTCATTTTTAATTCTAAAGTACTCTTTTCGAATTTATAAGAGTATAGGTTTTTAGACGATTTGTACATTTTCAGACATTCGATGTTCTTGAAAAGCATTCAATTCCGCTTCGCTACCTACGAAAAGAAACCAAATTTTCAGGTTTATCTAAACTCGAAATTTTACTTCATTCTAATTCAAAGAGTGAAAACACTTGTGTTATTTCGCCCTAATAACTACAAAAATTAAAGAAAGACATTTATTTATATTATTATAAGTAGGAAAATAATTATTCGTATCTATAGTCTGTTTTCTTTAACATGACAAACCAAATTTGACATTTCAAGAATTTAGGGGTGTGATGCAGGTTGTGTGTTATAGGTTAGGACAAGATTAATCACATGTAATGTTGCAAATCAACTTTAAGTCTGTAGGTTATGTGAAGGGAAATCTGACATGAATTTGACAATTCAATTAACTTACAAAGATTACGATTACAAATGTATTTACCTATTACCGCCACAAATTATTAGTATCTACTTCCAATTTAATAAAATGTCTTTGAGAATCAGGTAGGATCAGGTAATATTCCTTGCTTAGAAATATGTGTCTTCTTTATTATCTGCCCATTTATATGTTCAAATTTTAAATAAGTTCTAAATACAAGGAATTTTTCATTTATGTATACATGTTACGCTTTTTCAATGTAAATTTTCAGACATTTATGATCTTATTAAAAACTTTCAATTAAAAAACTCTAACGAGTGTTTTTCACTCCCAGGCTAAGCATGAAGTAAAATTTCGAGTTTAGAAAAGCCTGAAAATTTGGCTTGGTCGCTTAGCGCAGCGGAGCGACCAAACCAAATAAGGCTCTAAACTAGAAATTTTACTTTATGCGCCACGCGTATTAAACACTGATTTAAAGTGCAGTTCAAAATATACTGCTTAGTTTTGATCACATGTTCATTAATTTTACAAATGTTTATATATAATATGTGAAAGTATACTTAAAAGAAGAAATCCCTGTATGTGTTGTAAAGTTGGAAGTTGTAGCATTCTGTTTTTTTTTAAATCTTTGCATCGTGACAATTTATTTGACAAATTATGATTTATTTGTCACACTAGGCAACAAATTCTGAAAAAATGTGTGTGTTTATTTTTTTTGTCTAATTTGAATTAACCCGGTAAAAAATCATAACTATGAAGTATAAGAACTGCACCTATTCGGTTTTGGAAATTATAGATTTTTTTAGAAATACATTTATTTAAAATAATGCAATATATTACTTTACAATATAACAATAACAAGAAAAGAAATTCTGAACTAATAATTATCCGAAATATCACCCTAAGCTTTAGCGAGTTTATAACGATAATTATGTTATAAATAAAAAGTACATAAGTGATTTTTTCTTCATATTATGGACAGTATTACTCTTCCTATTACTCTTAAAAAATATATATTTTTTGTACTCGTATTTGGGCAATTTTAAATTAAATTTAAGTCTCAACTCGCAACCCGTCGTTTTATAATTTTTTTAATACTTTACATTTTTAAAAGATTATAAATTGTTGTTCAGTGATTACAAAAAAAAATTAACATTTCTGATAGCATGCACCACATTTCTCTCAGTTGTTTCAATTTTTTTCTGAATTTTTTTACATTTCAATTTTGTTTTAATTTTGAGAGCAGTGAAAATACTAACTTATATTTTAGCAATTAGTGTACTAGAGAATATTATATTATAATAAATTAGAAGACTTCTGAAGTTATTTCTCAAGCCTTAACGATCTGTTTGATAAGTCTGAGTTTAATGTGAAGCGGTAAACAAATATTTTTTTATTTTTTTAAAGGCTTATTAATAACGTTCACTTTACAAGAAATTATATGTTTTTAAGATGCTAGTCACGTGTAAGGTATTGTTTCTTATTTGCCTTACTATTCCAAATGTATAAACATATAAATATTACAATAAACAACCCATACACGTAATAATAATTTTTACTAGATTATTTACAATCTCTCCATGTCGAAATTCTCACTGATTTATTAAAAAAAATATGTACTGAAATGTGGACAGTTGAACAAAACAAATTCATTAGCAACAATCAATGTCCTAGACTGCTTCATTTCAGAAAAAAAATTGTCATAAACAATTTTGTTGTTGCCTAGTGTAATCATTTACTAACATCTCAAAATTTGATGTATAAAGTACCCTACTAAGTTTGGTCATATTAAAAAAAACAGAGTTTACACAATAATAACTGCAGTAAATTTAGAATTAAAATAATGTTAAAAAGCCTCAGTTTCCAATAAAATTACATGAAAACGTTTTTTAAACAAATAACGTGTTATGAAATCCATTGTATATAATTACATTGTTTAAATGTTTATTCTATTGATTAAATCATGCAAATATCTGTATTGTTAAATAGAACAATGCGATACTATAGATTTTAATTTTTTATCTCGCTAAACTTTTTTATAAGGGAAAAAATAAATATAGAAGGCGAAATATACATATAGTATATATAAAATCGGAAGAAGTCCTGACAGCATCAAAAACGACAGAGTGAAAAATCTCTTATTGGTTTTTTTTTCGCCTCCGCACGTCCGAAATGGGAAGTTATAGAAATATTATAGGCCCTCGTCGGATCGTCGAAGTAAGTGCCTTTAAATATTTGATACGACGCTAAATTGAAACATGTTTATCCAAAAAAAGCGACAATTTGTCGACGCCCTTTAAACTTGTCGATCAAATATAGAAATATAAACACCAATTTTATCCCCTTTTAAATCCACCGATGTTTTTTTTTTCGTACGGGGGAGTTTATATTTGTTATTGTGACTTTTATTTGAGTTGAAGTGTGGTTTATATAAATTTTATTCATGGATGTAAAGAACGAGTGTGTGAATTTAAAAATCTGTTTCTAGGTTCAAACAGATTACTGTTATGTACGGAATTTCTGTTCATTCCATCCATGCAATACCGTGGGTTTGGGATTCCTATTCACTGTTATTGATTTCGAAAATATTGTACAGTTTAGTGTACAAACTGAAACATTTTAAATGTTTTAAATTTGTATGTGGATATGCTATCAACAATTACTGTTATTTCTTTGAATAATTATTGTAATAATTCCTTTCTTCACTTATCACTTTTATTATACTAGATGTACAGAGTGAGCGAAACTCGATGTCTCAGCTCTATTATAAGAAAAGGAAAAACGATAGAAAAAATCTAAGAAGCGGTTTATAAATGGGATTGAGTAAGGTCCATTTCTAGCCAAAATTGCATATTTTTCTAAATTTGGAAACTGGAGTAATGACGCTATCAAATATTTTTTTCCCAGAAACATACCTATATTTTTGGATATTTTAAAAGGATTTTTCTGAATAAACTTATAAGAGAAAAAAAATGCTATCTTCTTCCGTTAAAAAATTATAAGCAAACTTAGAAGAGGGTATTATCAAAAATTCACAATTGTCATTTATTTATATATTTATTTATTTATTTATTATCCAACAGTTTTAAAAAAAAACTAATTACAGGATAAATTAAAATTACAAAATATATATTCGCGCTACATAAAATAGTGTAATATAATAACCAAATTATTAATAACCTAACAGTGCGATTCAGAATAATACTCCAACTATAATAATGGCCAAGGAATAGGAGCAATTTAATGATTTATTTTAAATTGTAAATATATAATCATTATTCTACTGTTGAGTTTTGTTTCTTGACAATCCAGTGGCAATTTTATCGTATGAATTAATACGATCAAATTTCAAAGCTTATTATGAATTGGACATTTTCTGAACCGCCCGTTATATAACATTGAATAAGTGTATATTGACACCAACAAAAAACTTAAAAAAATGGAAATCAAGATTAAGTTACAGAAAATAATTATTATAAATGTGAGTTTAAATGACACAGGAGACTTGGAAGATCTACATTGAAGATATCAATGCCATTGGAAATCGAGTTTACAGTATTGCACATTGATATGATGGGAGAATTAAGATGATGAGTTGAATTTGTCCTATCACAATAAAAGGTATATTTGTGTCTGCTTGCTTTCCTAGGAACATAGAAATTTAATGTTGACAAGATGTAGGAGTATCGTATGTCATTATGTACAATCTTATATATGAACATACTTTCAGCTATTCTACGTCTTTGTGCAAGAGAAGGAATATTAAATTCTTTTTGTAGTTCATGATTCGGGTAGCCTTGTACGGGGTAGTGATTATGACGTTTGTAGTATAATGTCTTTAAAAACTTCCTTTGAATATTCTCAATTTCGCAAATATGTACATGGTGATATGGATTCCAAATTATGGAGCAATATTCAAGTTTGCTTCGAATGAAAGCATAATAGAAATTTATGAGTGGATCTATACTTGTAAAAGGTTTACCATTTCTTAAAATAAATCCCAACATACTGTAGCTCGATTTGCACAGATATAAAATGTGATCATTGAAGTTCAATTTGTTATCGAAAAATATTCTCAAGTCTTTAAAAGTTGTTACAACTTCTAGAAGTGTTGAATCTATATTGTATGAATATTGAATGGGATTTAGCTTGCGAAAAAATGACAATGATTTACATTTGGCAATATTTAAATTTAAGTCGTTATTAATGCTCCACATGTGAAGATTAGTCAAATCACGTTGTAGATCCAAACAATCGCCCGCAGTATAGATTTTTTAAATAACTTTAAGTCGTCCGCGTATAGTAGACAATTTGACTTAAAACCGATAACTATGTCGTTGATAAAAAGTAAGAACAATAAAGGTCCTAGATTTGAGCCCTGGGGAACACCACTTGAACAAACAAACTTTTGAGATTTGACTGACCGGTAATCTACATATGCTACTCGATTATGCAACTGTTATTGAGTTCTACTAAATTATTATCGAAACCAAAGTTGTGTAATTTTTTAATGAGTTGTCTATTATTTACTTTATCAAAGGCTTTGGTGAAATCGGTATAAATCACATCAACTTGAGAACGTTTATCGAGTGCACTAGACACAAAGTCAGTGAAATTGCACAAGTTTGTTGCTGTAGATTTATATTTTACGAAACCATGTTGATTTGGGATGATATGTAAGCTACAGTGATTGTATATGGCATTGTATAACATTATTTCAAATATTTTGGCAAAGTTGCATATCAGTGATATAGGCCTGTAGTTGGTAATTTTGTGAATTTCCTTTCCTTTGTGAATCGGAATAATATTTGATATTTTCCAGGTGTCGGGAAAGACATTTGATTTTAATATTAGGTTGTAAATATGCAAAAGCGGTTCGGCCAAGATACTTCCACAATCGCAAACTATAACTACAGGGATTTTGTCAGGACCCATTGTTAGATTTGCTCTGATTTTCTTGAGTGCTTTGGTGTAATTATCTAGAGTGAAGGATTTAATACTGAACATATTACATTCAGTGAAGCTAATTTGATCAGTTGAGGATGAGGCATGAGATGTATATACAGATGAAAGGAATGTTGCAAATGCTTCGGTTATCTGCGCGGGTTCATTAAAGTGCTGGTTGTTCAGTTTCATTCTTCCTGGTATTCTAGTAGTAGACTTTCTGCCATTAATAAATGACCAAAATTGTTTAGGATCTTTTTTAATTTTTGATTCCGCTATTTGGATATAAGTATTGAAATCATTTTTTATATTATTTTTGACAATATTGCGATGTTTAGCTAAGTGGATTTTATTAAATGTGGTTTTACGTAATGTGTACTTTCGATACCAGTGTTTTTTCCGCCGGATACTACTTATAGTAAGTTTTGAAAACCATTTATGGAACTTACTGGGTTTTTGGTGTATAATAGGAACGCTTTGAGTAATATGTTGATACAAAATGTTATACAATTCAACACATGGGTTATTAACGTCGGTATTAGTTATTATTGATGTCCAGTTGGTATCGCAAATTAGTTTGTATAATAAACTGTAATTTGCTTTCTTGAAGTTGTATTTTGAAACATCACATTCAAACGCTTTTGGTGATTTTGCAGTAAATGAACAGTTAGCGGTTAAGGCAGGGTGATAGCTATCTTCTAAGACTAGCGGAGAATCGCAATGAGATACCGAACAGGTAATATTCTGAGAACAAATAATTAGGTCTAAAAGCCTTCCTTGATGATTATGAACATTATTAGATTGAAATGCAGAATTGAAGTTGATAAAATTTGATATTACATGCGATTTAGGACATTGCATTTATGGGAACGTACGTTAAAATCACCGAAGATTATAAAAGGCCTATCTAATGCTAATTGATGTTACAATTCGGCAAATACGTACTCATATACAGTTATTTGCGTTTGGGGTGGAAAATATAAAGTTAACAAATAAAAAGGCCTATTGTATAGAGAGGCTTGGATGCAGATGATGTCTATGTTGGAGTTGTTGGTAATACGAAGTTCTTCCGCCGCAATTGTATTGGAGAGTGCAATTAGTACGCCGCCACCACGGCCTGCCCGACGATCGGTCCTAAATACCTGGTAAGATGGTGGAAATAACTCCGAGTTGTGCAGTGATTCGTTCACCCAAGTTTCGGTCAAAAAAATAATGTCAACTTCGTCTGCTGCTAGTATATTGTTGAAAAAAGTAAACGTTTTGGTGTTTAACCCCGTACATTTTGATGGTAAAGTTTTACATGTTGCTGTTGGATCCTTGTACGATTTTTTGTTTTATAATTTGAGGGATACCATTATAATATTTTAGGAGTAATTCTTCGCCATTGTTTTTACGTAATTCAAAGTCGCGTAAAATGCTCTTCTTTTTTTCATGTTCACGGGGAGTAAGATCACGGTTTATATATACACCAGTACATTCGGTGTGTTCCCTTAATAGTTTTTTGTGCGATAGTTGCAGATTCCAATAGAACCTTGACTGGACGAGGTTGTGAATCATTTCTTCTGGCACCTAGACGATAACATTTTATTCTGCTGGGAATTATTACTTCAGATATTTTTCCGATCAAATTTATAACATTAGATTTTTCAATTTCCTTACTGGTCTCGGGAATATTAGTTATAATGATATTGCTCTCTCTCTTTTTTTGTTCGTTGATTTCATCAAATACTTGGTTAATTATACTATCAGAAGTCACTGAAGAGATATTTTTATTAAATATTTTCATATCCGAAATTTACCGCTGAAGATTGGTTATCATGTCTTATAAGATAGCGATGTGAGCCGTGAGGTCAGACTTACAGCATCCGTCACAGGTCCATTTAATATTTTTTTTAGATCGTAAGACTTTGCTGTCCGTATTTGATAAGTTGGCGCATGCAGTGCTGTATACATTTCTACAAACATGATTTAAACAAGTTGCCTTTGGAAGCAAATATCAAAGTCGCATCTGTCAATAATGGAACATTATTAATTAGTATTATTAATTATCATTAATTAAACATTTAAACACATAATATGTTACTATATTACTATTATTTATTTAATAATCTACGGATTTCTCCTTTCTACAACATTATAAAAAATATATAAAAACAACATAATAATACGCATACGTTACAATAAATAAATATCGCACTTAACACTAACCAAAAAAACACTAAACAAATGAATACAGAAAGAAACAAAGTATGTAGGCAATCACTACAACAACATTTCAATGTAACCAACTCCTACTTCTAAACCGGGTTGTTATAAAAAACGTTTTTTTTTTCATTTTAATTAAAACAAACAGTTATTTTTAACAAAACGTGTTTTTTTCATCAAAACCGCGTTTAAAACATTAATGATTAAAAACATGTTTAAAACATGTTTCAAACTCGTTTAAAATGTGTTTAAAATAGAACAACAGGGCAT
The DNA here is from genome assembly GCA_932526585.2 of Philonthus cognatus. Lineage (NCBI taxonomy): Eukaryota > Metazoa > Arthropoda > Insecta > Coleoptera > Staphylinidae > Philonthus > Philonthus cognatus. The sequence continues at coordinate 32,807,634 of OW052245.1, read as the reverse complement.
TTTTCTTTTGAGTATACATATCCCGATAATTACAGCGTTTATTTAAATTTGCGGAAATTCGTTGTTTCAAAGCGGTTAATTTGGGGCTTTTAACGAGTGTTTTCCACTCCCAGACTCAGCATGAAATAAAATTTCGAGTTTAGAAAAGCCTAAGAATTTGGATAGGCCGCGTAGCGAAGCGGAGCGGCCAATCCAAATTGGGCTTTTCTAAACTCGAAATTTTACTTCATGCGCCACGCATAAAAACACTGATTTACAATGACGTTCAAAAACACACACAACAACAATTATAGGCAACCTAATATACGCTAGAGTTACTGGGTTGCCTATAATCACTGCTTTAAACAATTTGTTTAGCGCAGAATTTGACTTACGTTTTATTCACATCTAAATATTAGATTGCTAAAGCCGTATATTTTAAACTTTACGATATTTCAGTGTTTTATACGTGTGGCGCATAAAGTAAAATTTCGAGTTTAGAAAAGCCTAATTTGGATTGGCCGCTTCGCTTCGCTACGCGGCCAATCCAAATTTTCAGGCTTTTCTAAACTCGAAATTTTACTTCATGCTTAGTCTGGGAGTGGAAAACTCTCGTTTAAAGATTCAAATTGAAATCTTTTAAAAAAATATACCTGAAATACCTGAAAATACCTGAAAGAAAAATTCCCCGTATTTAGAAATCACATTACTGCACACACAGTTGTGATATTTTATTATAATGAAATGTTAAGTTTATTAATATAGTTTGAAATATCTTTAACAATTTAGTAGAAATGTAAAAATGTAAACAAAATCTTTTAAAAAAATATAATTCAGCAAGTTTAAAATAATAAATAAAAAAAAAACGTTTAAAACATGTTTTAAACAAATTTAGAATTTAAAACATGTTTAAAACAAAACCGTTTAAAACACGACGGCTCTTTTTAAACATGTTTAAAACACTGCTTTAAAACAAAGTGTTTTAAACTTACCGTTACTAACAAAACGGCTTTCATCCGTCCACAACACATGCTAGAAAAATTGATTGTCATTGATCTCTAAGTTCACCATCACTTGAACACAATAATTTATTCTTCGTTGATGTTGATCTGACAAGTGTTCCAAGTTGTGAAGTTTATAACCGTGGTAACCATTTTCTTTTAAAATTTGTCGTACCAAACAATAATTTAAATTCAACTCACGACAGGCTTGCCGAATCGAGTTCCTTGGATGGTCTTGAAAATACTGCAAAACAGTGACAACAATATTGTCAGAATTGATCCTTTTAGCAATTTGTCTTCCTTTCGATCAGAATTAGCCCCATTGTTTGCACGTAAATTGCATTTAAATCTTGCAAATATTTTTAAGGTTGGAATAACACGTTCAAGGTATCTCTGAGCGTATAACTGAACTGTTCTTCTAGGGTTCTTTTAAGATTCACCATAAACTAATAACATGTCCATATTTTCATTGTGCGTAAACATTTTTTTAAAATCAAATGACAACAAAACAATATTTGTCATCCATTAGTTTAATTATTGATGCGACTTTGTTATTGGCTTTCAAAGGCTACTTGTTTAAGTCGTGATAATTGTGAATTTTTGATAATAACAAATTTTCTTCTCTACAAAGTTTATTCAGAAAAATTAGCTCTTTTTAAATATCCAAAAATATAGGTATGTTTCTGGGAAAAAATATTCGATGACGTCATTATCTTAGATTTAAAATTTATAAAATAAGCAATTTTAGCTTTAAATAGACCTTACTTAATCCCATTTATGAACCTCTTTTCAGATTTCTTTTATCGTTTTTCCTTTTCTCACAATAGAGCTGAGACATTGAGTTTCGCTCACCCTGTACACTCCGAACACTAGGTGTTCATTTTCAATAGTAATAAAATTGACAAATATATTTATTTCGTTAATTTAACGAAATAAATATATTCATCAATTTTATTACTATCAAAAATAAATACTTTGTGTTCGAAATGTACATCTAGTAAGATAAATTCAAAATCAAAACTATTTGAATTCGAGAAAATAAGCTTACGCTTCTTATAGTTTGCACACTTCAAACATAAACATAAAAAACTATTCGTGAAATTGCAAACAATGTCTTAATTAATAAGACAATTTAAGATGATAAATATCCATTCAATATCCCGTATTTGCACGGGAAGTAGTTGTTTCAATGGATATTTATCGTCTTAAATTGTCTTCTTAATTAAGACATTGTTTGCATTTTCACGAATAGTTTTTTTCGTAATTTTATATAGTACATCTAGTATAATAAAAAGTAATAAGCGAAGAAAGAAATCACTACAATAATTAATAGAAAACACTTCACGTAACTAAAAGAAGAATATATCTTTGATTGTTGTGAATTTTGTCTACAATTTTACACTATTATTGTAATATTGGTCTAACTTATCTATTTGTTTTTGTTAGCTTGTTAACATAATAAACTAATCTCGAAAAAATCAACTAAATTCAATTTACTATGAAACGTACAAAAAAATATTAAGACATTAACAAATGTTCGTTAAATTACTTGTAGACGCAAAACATTTATTACAAATAGTACATTTCTATAAAAAAAATCATCCTCTCTATTTGTTTTCACTCTTGATTTTACAATAAAGAAAACTATAATATAAGATTTTGGTTATTGTCTAAAAAGTGTTTCTACAGCTTGATTAACTAAGATTTTGGAATAAAATCCTTAGTTTTTTTTTAATAAAAGAAAATCCTTTATGTTTTTATATATCACGATTTTTCGATATAATTTTACAGATATTCGTGGTTTCAATTTGAAGCTTCTAACGAGTGTTTCCACTACCAGATTAATGCCCGTTTGTTAGTGTTTTTTAAGAACACAACAATTTTATTTACAAATTGTTTACACAATTGCATATTGATGAAAGAGACATGTTTAGGATATCTTACAAATTTATAACATTCGTGTGTTCTAGAAATTTGACTTAATTAGAGGTTTAATCAATGATTAGTGGATGATTAAAGCTAATCGGTCGAGGTATAACTGGACCTAAGCATGACGTAAACTTTCGAGTTTAGGAAAGCCTGAAAAATCGGTTTGGTCGCATAACCAAATTTTTAGGCCTTTCTAAACTCGAAATTTTACTTTATGCGCCACACGTATCAAACGATGATTTAAAGTAATGTTCAAATTGATGTATTACCTTATTATTACTATTTTTTGTTTTTGTGAAAAAGGGGCAAATAGACTTCATGCTGATAGCCGTTTGTCAGCTAAATGCTTTTAATTTTGTAACTCTCATTAACAATATCTGGTATGAAAAAGTGTCGATACTTTGAATACTTCGCCGCATCGATACTTTGCTATACGATATAATTGATACTTAATATCGATACATATTTTAGATCGGAACATCCCTATACACTCCCTCAAATGATACTTTTGTTATTTTCTTAACTAGACTTTTGACCACTAATGTAGTTATATTTGGCATATAAATTTATTTTATTACGTTATATCAACTGTTTAGTAATTTTTCTTTATATTTCTATTTATGCCGGTCTCGCTTAACCACATTGAAATAACACTTCCTCGGAACAAACTTACTGTAGTTGAACTTTACTTTTTCAATTCCAAAAGTCTTAAAAAACTATTATCTGTTTTAAAAGCAGTATTCATTTAATAAAGTCTTTGCAAGGGAATTAAATAAGTGGAAAACCCGGTACACCTTTTCTAAAATGAAAACTTCGTTTCCTAATAACAGACACATGTCGCGTTCCCCCGACACACCGGCAAAAACTTCTTTTCTAACTTTCCCATCAGAGGGTATAGGTATCGTAAACGAGAACTTTGCCAAACTTCCCATGCATTCCGCAAAAAACTTTATGCATCACATGCATTCCGCATTCAAAACCCATTTTCGTAATTAAACTAACGCGATCTTAATTTATTTCAGAAAATTAGGTGTAACTTTTCATAGATTACAACTTCATTGTTACTTGAGTGTGTTGTCAGGGTAATACATTTTATAAACATAAAATATAAAATTACGGTAATGTTCATATAAATTGCATACAATAAGTTTTAAAAATAGGACTACTAAACCAATTAATATCGATTGAAACAACTAAAATAGGACTAGTAAGACAATAAATATCTATTGAAACAACTACTTTCCGTGCCAATACACTGCCGGATATTGAATCATAGAATAATACATTTTAAATCTTCTTTGTTATGTTACAACACTATTTCTAATACGTGTAACTTTAGGTTAAATACTTGTTAAATTAACTCACAATCAATGAAAAGTAAAAAGAGAAATTAAAGGGCTAAAGTGCTGCAATTCTTTGTTTGAATTGAAATTAGTTTTGAATTAAAAATATTTAAATTTCACAAACATTTATTTCGTCCAAGCAAATCTTTTGCTTTCAAAATTTGAGCAATTTTCTTTGGCATATGTAAGCACCTATTGTTAAAAGAAAACAATCCGAAAGCGAATTTCTCTGCATGCATGCATTTTTAAAATAAAAATATCTAATATTTAGTGACGTGAGATATTTTAATATTCACTTTAAATCAGTGTTTTATATGCGTGGCGCATGAAGTAAAATTGCGAGTTTAGAAAAACCTGAAAATTTGGTATTGTCGAGTAGCGCTACGCGCTACGTGACCAAACCAAATTTTTAGGCAATCAAAGATTGGAAACACTTTTTTAAGGATTAAAAACGTTTGAAAAACGACAAGTGTCTGATATTTTACAAATAAAAGGAATATTTCCTGTATATGTTGTAATATACTTAAAAACAGCATATTTTAAATGAGCTTTAAAAATTATTTCCACTACAAGCGTTATAAATATGAACTTTTTACTTTAAATAACATTAATAATATTAACAACTTGACAGCAAAAATATTTAAAATGTCTAAAATGCCCTTTTTGTTTTCTGTAAAGAATTTAAATTGTTCAGGACTTTCAAATAAGAACCATTTTAATCTTCAAGATAATCATAATTTTATTTTAAGCAGCATATTTAGAATTGATTGTACTTTTATTTGAGCTGCTGCGCAGTTTTGTATCTTAAAAATTGTGTCCAGTACTCGCGCTGTAAATCAAAAATTTGGATAAAGCTCTCTATTTACAAAAAGATTTATTGTTTCTGATGAGTTTACGATTTTTTTTTCTGGATAAATCAACCATCACACATTGTTTCTAATATTTATTTATTTATTTATTTATTTATTTATTAACGGAATCTCCATTTTATTGTTAAGAACTTTTGCGATTTTTTTAGGATTAATAAAAAATACAAATTTTTGTCAATAATTTGATATTGGTGCACCAAAAAATGCGGATTGTCAGTTGCAATTTTATATTTCTTAGTAAATTTCAAAATATTCACAGACGCGTCTTTCAAGATTAGAAACTATACGAGCAATTCATTTTCTCAAATAAAAAATGGCTTCAACAAAATTTTCAACTTCTATAATAAATAAACAAAAATGATTAGACTTACTAAAATCCAACTAATATTGTAAAGAACGTGTGCGTATTTTTTGAGATTACAAATAGAAATACAAATTTTCGTCATTCATTTGATATTTTTGCGCCCAAAAATGCAGATTTTCAGTTGAAATTTTATATTTCTTTAGTATATTTCATTAGGAGTCTATAAAAAGGGATTTTCCCGTGTGAGGCGTAGCCGAACACGGAAAGTCATGCAACCACGGTAAAATCCATTTCTGGACGTGTAATGAACGCTATTTTTTATTATACTTATCTGAAAACATTATACTTATATAAAAACTTAAATTATTTTTTTATTTTCAAACTAGTAAATTCTACGGTAGTGAAAAAATACAACCAATTCGAAAGAAAATTAAATTGAATACCAGCTTTTCGAAATTTTGATCGGGCTAGCACTTTTTTTAAAGCCAAACATCTTTTTATCGTGGCGAATCAAGACCATATGGTGTACGATTGTGCGGATTTCGCTTTTTGAGAAAAATAAAATAGAAGTTATATATCTCACAATTTTTGTGTTTTTCTTAGTTCCCATTCCGTCTGTGTTCGTGTCTATATCTGGATTTTACAAGCAGTCATTCTACGCTTACTTGTGCCGCTGGGTTAATGTATCATGCGAAATATCATCTACAAAATGAATTTCTTCTAAGTCTGCGCACGCTTCAACCAAACTCACGTATTTCACTGACGGAAAATAAAACTTCAATGACAAATACATTGTTGCTATGGAAACATTTTAGAGCGCACGGAAAGGCGCACAAACAAACGATTTCCGTGCGGTGGCTTGAAAAAGCGACGTTTTCAATATTCTATAGGCATTTGGAAACGAAGTGTTTTCAGATAAGTATAATAAATTTCAATATATGCACAGACGTTCTTTTTAAGATTAGAAACTATACGAGCAATTAATTTTCTCAAATAAAAAATAGCTTCAATAAAAGGTTTACCTTTCATAATAAATAAACAGAAATAATTAGATTTACTAAAATCCAACTAATATTATTTTTTTAGATTACAAATGGAAATACACATTTTCGTCATTCATTTGATATTTTTGCACCCAAAAATGCGGATTTTGAGTTCAAATTTTATATTTCCTAATAAATTTCAATATATTTACAGACGTTTTTTTAGGATTAGAAACTATACAAGCAATTAATTTTCTCGAATAAAAAATGGCTTTAACAAAATTTTCAGCTTTCATAATAAATAAACAGAAATATTTAGATTTACTAAAATCCAACTAATATTGCTAAGAAATTGTGCAATTTCTTTGTGATTTAAAAAAATACAAATTTTCGTCATTAATTTGATATTTTTGTACCCAAAAATGCGAATTTTTAGTTGAGATTTTATATTTCTTAATATTCACAGACCTTCCTTTTAAATTAGAAACTATAGGAGAAATTAAATTTCTCAAATAAAAATTGACTTAACAAAAATTTCAAATTTTATAATAAATAAACAAAAATTAATAGATTTACTAAAATTCAACTTTTAATGTTTGTACAATTTTAACAAAATTTTAAATTTTTATAACATAAACAAAATGGTGATGTGTCCATCATAGTACTTTCCCCCGTAAATTGCGTATTAAATCACTTTTAAAATATTTGTAGCATTATTATTTTCAAAATGTCTTCAACTTTTTGATAACTACAACTTTTATTTGAAACATTTTTCAATTGGATCAACACATACTGACACAAACCACTGACTAGATAAAAAACACTATTTATTCAATATCTCAAAAACTAAGAGTGCTATGACAAAAAGTAAGAATACTAAAAATCTTTAATATTTTATTACCTACAACATTTATTTGAAACATTTTCCAATTGAATCAACACACACACTGACACAAATCAATGACTAGATAAATAACACTATTTATTAAATATCTCGAAAACTAAGAGTGCTATGACAAAAAGTGAATCCACAAAAAATCTTTAGTTTTTCATTTCCTACAACTTTTATTTGAAACATTTTTCAATTGTATTGACACATACACTGTCACACACCAATAACTAGATAAAACACACAACTTTTGAATATCTCAAAAACTAAGAGTGCTATGACAAAAAGTAAGTGAACAATACATCTTTATTTTGTTATTATCTACAACTTTTATTTGAAAGAATTTTTTGTTTGATGAACATTTATTGAAAAAATCTGAAAAAAACTGAAAAACGCTAAGAGTAAAGTACCACTTCCGGTTTTCCTATTTTCACCAAAAGCTTTTCAGTTCTTCCGATTGTAACAAAAAGCTTAAGTTTCAAGACAGACAGACATTTTTCAATAATGGTCTTATTCGACTCAAGAGACCTCAAAACGGATATTTCCGCTAAAATTTTTGATTCGAAAATTTTCACGAAAACAATACTTTCCCTTTGTATTACATACGGGGGAAAGTAATAATAGATTTACTTTAATCCAACTTTTAGTGTTTGTACTAAGCACAATTTTAACAAAATTTTAAACTTTTATAGCAAACAAGCAAAAATTAATAGATTTACTAAAGTCTAACTTTGAGTGTTTGTACTAAGCACAATTGTTTAGTTACAAAAAATTATTTCACATCAAATTAAAGCTAATTTTATCTGTAATCAAATACTTTCTAAGAAAATTAAATTGATTAAGATTTATATGAGACATAGAGCTTTAAGTGCATTAAGTCAAAATTGAAACATTTTCATTTTTCTGAGAAATCAGAATGTATTATATTAAAAATTGAAAAATACTAAAAAAATGCTTTAAAGCAAATCTTTTGTATTAAATAATAAATAATTAGAGCTGTTGCACACTTTTGTGTTTTAAACATTGAGTTATATTCCTCACAAAAACTGTTTCTATCAATATTTCGTAATCTTGAGTAACGACAAAAATCATAGTTCCTACAAAAATTATCTACATCAATTTTTCGCAATCTTAAGTAACGATATAAAATCATTAGATTAGATTAATTCAAATTCATTTGAGTTAATCTAATCTGTTACGAAATGTAAGCAAGAGTCAGTGCTTCTAATGAAACTTTGTTTCTTAGCAACATTTAAAATATCATTATAACATATTTAAGATATTTGAAATTCTGAAGGAAACAAACGAATTTATAAATTAATAAGCTTTATTTTAAAGCGAAGTTGATTTTTATAACTTAAAAATTCTGTTTAGTAAGAGTGCTCAAAATTAATACGTTCTTTAAACCCAATATTTTCAGTTGATAATAATTTTAGCTGGACGCCTTAGTAATTTTTTTCTAACGAAGACTAGTAGCTTACCTTATTTCTAACATTAATAAAAAAGTTGATAGAAAAGTTAGTGTTTTTTTGTTTATTAAAAATTTCACAAAAAATCGCATACATTATTGTTCACGGCAAAATTAGCGCAATTTAAATTTTTATTTGTGTGTTTATGTTAGTTTTTACTATTTTATTACTTTTGAATATACCGGGTGTTGACTTGGCGGACGCAACATAGGAAATCCCATGTAAATTTTGAAATGTTCAAATATTGGCTCCCCTATTTATTCTAGAAACAAAATATATTTACCTTTTTTGTAGAGGGAAAAATTCTGAATTCATTCGAGTTAACGTTTATCACTTTACGTTTCTCTAAGTTAAAATAATTAACAAAAAGTAATGTGATTTTATAAAAACGACATGCCATGAAATTAAAACAATTGCGGATATCAAAATGGCAACAGATATTGCAGTCACTTGATTAAAGTAAATGTTTTCGAAATGATTTACACTATACAAAAAAAATTCTTTAACAAAGTGATATTATGCAGACCACAGTTATTACGATGTTTGCTTTATGTTTTTTGTCGTTAATTAAGTAACAGCAATATCTTGTGCTATTTTGATATCCGCAATTGTTGTATCAATTCCATGGTATGTCATTATTTTTATAAAATCACATTACTATTTCTTAATTATTTTAGCTGTAAATTTTCTGACATTCGTTGATTTTTAAAAGAGTTCAATTTGAAGTTTTAAACGAGTGTTTTCCACTCCCATACTAAGCATGAAGTAACATTTCGAGTTTAGAAAAGCCCCGTGAAAATTTGTCGAGGGTCGCGCCGCGACCCGAGACAAATTTTCTGGGCTTTTCTAAACTCGAAATTTTACTTCATGCGCCACGCGTATAAAACACTGATTTAAAGTGTGGTTCAAATACACATAAATTCACAATATTTTTGTTTTGTACGCGTGGCGCATGAAGTAAAATTTCGAGTTTAGAAAAGCCCAGAAAATTTTCACGGGGCTTTTCTAAACTCGAAATTTTACTTTATGCTTAGTCTGGGAGTGGACATTTTTTTTAAAGCTTTAAATAAAATAAAAAAAAAACAGGGAATATCCGCAATTGTTGTATCAATTCCGTGGTATGTCTTTATTTTTATAAAATCACATTACTTTTTCTTAATTATTTTAACTTAGAGAAAAGTAAAGTGTTTAGTGTGAATATTCATAAATTTAGAATGTTTCCCTCTACAAAAAAGTGAAATACATTTTGTCTCTAAAATAAATAGGGAAGCCAATATTTGAACACTTTAAAATTAACATGCGATTTCCTATGTTGCGTCCGCCAAGTCAACATCCAGGCTCTCTGGAAGCAAAATGAACAAAAAAGAACAGTCTCACAAAAATCTGCACATCAGTAAGTTTCTTCCGCCGTGAAACTTATGTAATTTCTTTTGTTTATTAATCTTTAGCTGCTTTAAATCTTTCTTTCCGTGTTATTTACCTTACCTTTTATTACATTTGTATTTTTCAATATCTTTAAATAAATTCAATTTTGTCAATAGTCATATTATTTTTATTCATTTTGTTCTGATCTCTACCAAGCACATTTCTTAGCGCATAGAGAGATTTATTTCTAAGATTTGTGTATTAATAAAATAATGCAAACAAATCGCGCTCACCACGTAATCAATTATAATAATATAAGAAACAATCTGGGCCATTTTTTTTACCAAAAAAATGTTTACACAATTGTTTCTACTTTTATAAACATTAGAATTTTTGGGAATTTTCTTATTGAGGTGTCTCAGTATTTTCCTCACGAGTGTCGTCTACTTCCAGGTTAAGCATGAAGTAAAATTTCGTGTTTAGAAAAGCCCCGTGCGCCACGCGTACAAAACAAAAATATTGTAAATTTATGTGTATTTGAACCACACTTTAAATCAGTGTTTTATACGCGTGGCGCATGAAGTAAAATTTCGAGTTTAGAAAAGCCCAGAAAATTTGTCTATCCAAATCTTCAGGCTTTTCTAAACTCGAAATTTTACTTCATGCGCCACGAGTATAAAACACTGATTTATTGTGAAGTTTAAAATATATACTACCTTTTATATTAGATGGTATAAACCAGTGGTCTCCAAACTACGGCCCGCGACTTGCATGAATCCGGCCCGCGGTTGTTTGTAATTTTTTTTGTCATATTTTGAAATATTGTAACAATTGTTCCTTAAATTTTTCATAATTTTATAAAATTAATCGGATGTTGGCCGACTTTATTATGTAGAATTGTATTTGTGGCCCGCGAAGAAAATAGTTTGGAGACCCAGGGTATAAACTAATTAATAAATTGTGAAAACTTGAAAATTTATATCGATAATTACAATTTTGTCATTTCAAAATCGCCTAATGAATTGACTTTATTTAATTGTCTTCCTGTTTTATTGTAATTCTAAAATATTCTACCTTTCCATTATTTGCTTTCCGTTTTTACGGAATTATTTTATTTTCCGTTTTCAGTAAATAATAATTTAAGCTGGAATCCTCAATATTTTTTTTCTAGCGAAAATAAGTAGCTTACCTTATTTCTAACGTTAATAGAAAAGTTAGTGTTTGTTTTTATTAAAAATGTCAGTGAAAATCACAATAAATCACATACATAATTAATATAAGAAACAATCTGGACTATATATTTTACCTAAAAAATTTTTATACAATTTATTCCACTTATATAAACATTAACAATTCTAAGCATTTTGTTATTGAGGTGACTCAGTTTTATCCTCACGAGTGTCTTCCACTTCCAGGTTAAGCATGAAGTAAAATTTCGAGTTTAGAAAAGCCTGAATATTTGGTTTGGTCGCTCCGCGAAGCGGAGCGGCCAAACCAAATTTTCAGGCTTTTCTAAACTCGAAATTTTACTTCATGCGCCACGCGTATAAAACACTAATTCATTGTGAAGGTTAAATTATAAACTACCTATTATATAAGATAGTATGAGCTAATTGATAAAGTTTGAAAGCTTGATAATTTATATTAATAATTACAATCTTGTCATTTCAAAATCACATAATGAATTGACATAATTAAATTGTCTTAGTTTCTTATTGTATATCTAACATATTGCACCTTTCCATTATTTGCTTTTCGTTTTTATGAAATTACTCTATTTCCGTTTCTTGCCATTTTCGTTTGTTGCATATGCAATCTATAAAATTTGTTTTAGTTATCAAAATATTTACAGAATAAATTTGGTAAAGAAAAACACTTGTTTTGTTCCATGATTTTATTTTCAGTTTTCTGGCACGTGTTTCGGTCTTTACAGATCATTCTCAAATGTGAAATTTACAGAATAATTTGAAATTCAATGTTTAGTCGCAGTTAAGATTTGTACAATGATGTGCTTGGCTCAGTCAACTTAGCCCACCGAAGTTCGATTTTTTTGAAAAAAACTATTGCGCTAGACGGGCCTTAGCTAGCGCCACAAAAATTAAAGCTAGCGCCATTTAGACAAAAAAGTTACGGGGTTTGATGCTAGCCCCCTGAGTTTGGATTTTTCAAGTTTTTTTACACTATTCAGATTCCTCAGAGCTAGCGCCACCAATTTAAGCGCCACCCCCACAACCTCAACAAATAATAAAACATTTTTAACCCTAGCCCCCGAAATGAGATTTTTTTAATCAAATTGCGTAAAAAAGATAACTTAGAGCTAGCGCCAGCAGAATATAAAAAAATATACTCTCAAAAAAATCAGGTAAAAAAATATTCACATGCAAATTTTAATGAGAGAGCTTTTAGATCCTGTGTGCGTATTACCATTTACTTGCTGAATTTGAATGCAAATTCATGTTTGGCATATAAAATACCGCTTCCAAAAAATATTTCGGCGCTGTAATTATTTTATTTATGTTCATAGACACTGGCTATTAGAAAGATGATGCCTAGAAGACAGTAGCGTAACTGACAATTATGTTTTCACTCCTTGCTAATTTAACTCGTTATAACTCGGAATTAACTGCATGATTTCAAAAATTCTTTCGGCATTGTAATTACTATAATGATGTTTATAGCCATTTTCAAGAATAATGTACCAAAAAAAAAAAACAGAAAAATACCAGAAAAATATGTAAACGTTTTTTAACTAATTAACTAAAGGTATTTGATTGATTGATTGCTATCACTCAAACACTCAATTTTATCAATAAGCAAATTATTGATTAGCGATTTAGTGATGGTTAAAAGAATTTGCAACACTTTTGCTCTAAAAGTGTTTTATTTTAAAATATTATGTTAATTTATTCCAAATACAGGACATGTTTTTTTTTAAGGTACATATCCCGGTGTATACTCTTTAAATTTTCAAGCGTTCGTTATTTTTGAATAAAGTTTAATTTGAGGTTTCTAACTATTTCGAGTTTAGAAAAGCCTGAAAATTTGGTGGCTACGCGACCCTATCAAATTTTCAGGCTTTTCTAAACTAGAAATTTTACTTCATTCGCCACGCGTATAAAACACTGATTTTAAGTGAAGTTTAAAATCTACTCCTCAAATAGTATGCTAAAGCAGTATATTGTGAACTTTACTTTGAATTAATGTTTTATATGCGTGGCGCATGAAGCAAAATTTCGAGTTTAGAAGAGCCCAGAAAATTTGTCTCGGGTCGCTGCGCGACCCTCGACAAATTTTCACGGGGCTTTTCTAAACTCGAAATTTTACTTCATACTTAGTCTGGGAGTGGAAAACACTCGTTTAAAGCTTCACATTGAATTCTTAAAAGAAAACAATGAATATCTAAAAATTAACAGTATATACGCTGTAACTGGTATATATATATACTTAAAAATATATCTTCTTTAATGTAGTACCTATTAAAGTTTAGACGATGTATTTTTAAATAAAAACCTGTATTATTTCTCTGTAATTGCATCTGCTTAAATGTTTTTAAAAAAACAGGCTGTTTTTATAAAAGCAATAAATATTAAATTCACTCACCACTCGAATAAAAAAATATTGTTTTTTCACTCCGCATCTTCTTCCGCTTTCTTCGTGCAGATCCTAGGAATTCCTCACGCACACTTATTTAATAATAAAATATGATTCACTCGGTTATTCAACATCCCCTTTAATACTAATTTTAAATTATGTGTTGTTCTTCTTTTAAATCTATTTATTTTTCGTACTTAAAATGCACGTTTTAAACAACGCAATCCGTTCAGCTTGAATTTACCCCATTTAGAAACAAAACAATAGAACGCTTTGGTGTTATAAATGAACAAACGCACTTTGTTACACTCGTGCGGATTGGTTGTTCTACAAGTCATATCTGGCGCTGGTTGGTTGGGTTGGTATGTAAGCCGGGCGCTGATTGGTCGGATTAGTCGGTGCCGCTTGCGGGATTCTGCGGAAATTCTTTTGTTTACTGTCAGTAACCGAGGGGGTTTCAAAGAGTCATCACGTACATTTTTGATTTCTGATAAAATAAATTGTGTTAGAGTGATTGCAATTAATTAATTATAAATAGCAGAAAAATATGTAAACGTATTTTAACTTAATAATTAAAGGTATTTAATTTTCGAGCGTTCGTTGTTTTTGAAAAAAGTTAAATTTGAGGCTTCTAACGAGTGTTTCCACTCCGAGATTATGCATGAAGTAAAATTTTGAGTTTAGAAAAGCCTGAAAATTTGGTTTGGTCGCGTAGAGCTTCGCTGTATTTAATAATAAAAGGTATTTAATTATTAAATATAAAAAATAAAAACGAATTAAAATTAATATCTACTTTCTGCAAAACTTTTGTCTCATTAAGACAAGTCTCCAAATATTCATTGAAACAACTAGTTCTCGAGCTAATACCCCGACAGATATTGAATTATGCAATGAACATATGAGTTACACGATAGCTCTACTGTTCTATGCATAATTTATATGCAAAATGCAACATCAGTTCAAATTATTCTCTCGCCAAACTAAATGAAACAACAAGAAATTGAAATAAATTGAAAAAATTACAGGGAATGAATTTTAATTGTCTTAATAATAATAATAATAATATTAATACTTTATTTCTCAACAGAATTACTTCCAATTACAGAGAAATGTATAATGATATCTAAAATATAGTGTAACTATTACTAATAATAATACATATAAAGAATACATGGAAAATTTGGAGTGTATAAATCTTGAAGTATGGATATATATAAGGTTGTGCGCTATAGATAATTACTTATAAAAATGCGTTCCTGATTAGCTGGGGAGTTACATTGAATATATCAATATTTGCGTTGTTATTGCAATTTCGAATGATTCGAACTAAAGGGGAGTAATAAAGAGCATTTGTTCTAGATGTAGGATACGCAAAGGTGTGGGAACACCTAGAGTTTAACCTAGGGACATAGAAGTTAAGTTTAGAAAGTGAGTTTATATCATCAATGCCATTATGTAATAATTTAAATAGAAATAATAAAGAAAATAGTTGCCTGCGCGATTCTAAAGTTGGCATATCAAACTCTTGAAGCAGCTTGCTGTGGTCGTAATTTCGAATGAGATAAATACGGTGTTTTTTAAAATACAGTATCTTTAAGAATTTTCGCTGGATGTTTTCAATTTGAGCAATATAACAGTGGCCATGCGGTTCCCAGATTATAGAGCAGTATTCAAGTTTCTTTCGCACAAACGTGTATACATTTTTGTTAATGCTTCGGTGCTCTTCAAGGCCTTAGAATTACGAGCAATGAATCCTAACATTCTATAGCTGGCATTACACATCTTGCTAATGTGCTCCTGGAATGTTATTTTGCTGTCCAGCAGAACATCTATAGACGCGTTTCGGGATTTATCTCTTATTAGTATAGCTATGTTTTAGACTTTCAATACAAAAACATTTTTTTCAATTTATTTCAATTTCCTGTTGTTTCGTTTAGTTTAGTGAGAGACCTGATGTTGCATTTTGCATATAAATTATAAATAGAACAGTAGAGCTGTCGCGTAACTCAAATATTCATTGTATAATTCAATATCTGTCGGGGTATTAACTCGAGAAGTAGTTGTTTCAATGAGTATTTGGAGACTTGTCTCAATGAGACAAAAATTTTGCAGAAAGTCGATATTAATTTTAATTCGTTTTTATTTTTTATATTTTGTAAGTATTCTGCAACCTATTGACAAACTCAATTTTTCTTCATGTTAAATTGTCTTTATATTTAATTATTGATTACAATAACTCAAACACTCATTTTTATCAATAAGCAAATTATTAATCAGCGATTTTGTGATGGTTAAAAAAATTTGCAACTCTTCTGTTTTAACGGTGAGTGTTTTCTTTTAAAATGTTAAATTAGTTTATTTCTAATACAGGAAATGTTTTTTTAAGTTAAATATCTCGATGTATACCCTGTAAATTTTCGGGCATTCATTGTTTTTGAAAAAAGTTTAATTTGAGGTTTCTAACGAGTGTTTCCACTCCGAAATTAAGCATGAAGTAATATTTCGAGTTGAGAAAAGCCTGAAAATTTGGTTTGGTCGTGTAGCTGCTAACTATAAAGCTAGCGCTAGCAAGACAGTGGCGTACCTGACAATTGTTTTTTTCACTCCTTGATAATTCAAATCGTTATTACTCGGAAATTAACCGTATTCAATTTATATGGTACAGTTAGTTCCTGAGTTATAACGATTTAATTATCAAAAAGTAGAAGAACAATTGTCAGGAACGCCACTGTATTACTAGCGCTAGCTATCTCGTTACCAGTGTTTATGAACACCACTTTAGGTATTCTAACGCCGAAACAAATTTTGAAATCGTACGGTTAGATTCCGAGTAATAACGGTTTGAATTATCAAGGAGTGAAAAAAACAATTGTTAGCTACGTCACTGTCTTGCTAGCGCTAGCTATCTCGTTGACAGTGCTTATGGACATTACTTAAGGTACTTCAACGCCAGAAAGTAATTTGAAATCGTACGTTTAGTTCCTGAGTTATACCGATTTAAATTATCAAGGAGTAATAAAACAATCGTCAGGTACACCACTTTCTTGCTAGCGCTAGCTATCTCGTTAGCAGGGTTTATGAACTTTACTTTAATTATTCCAACGCCGAAAACAATTTTAAAATCGTAAGGTTAGTTCCTGAGTTATAACGATTTGAATTATCAAGAGTTTAAAAAGCAGTCGTCAGTTACGCTACTGTCTACCTAGCGCAAGCTATCTCGTTGTCTGTGTTTATAAACGTCAGTATAATAATTACAAAAATAGTTATTAATTAATAATTAATGTTGCAGGAACTGTTGAAATCGTACAGTTAGTTTCCCAGTTATCACGATTTCAATTATCAAGGGGTGAAAAAACAATCGTCAGTTACGCCACTGTCATCCTAGCGCAAGTTATACTAATTTGTGTTTATAGACATCAGTTTAGTAATTACAATGACGAAAAAATTTTCGTAATCGTAGGGTTAGTTTCCGAATTATAACGATTTAAACTTTAAAGGGATGAAAAAACAATCGTCAGTTACACCACTGTCTTACTAGCGCAAGCTATCTCGTTGCCATAAACATCAGTATAGTAGTTACAATGCCGAAAGAGTTTTAGAAATCGTACGGTTAGTTACCGAGTTATTTATTTTTTTTTTTATTACTCCAGTTTATTTACAATCTGTCTTGAATGTTGACAATAGGTAAATGATTTGTTAGTTTTGTGAGTTCGATGTAGTAGGTAATAATTCCTATGAATTGTTTCCTTTTATAGCGAGCACTTAGTTCATTAGGCGAATCTTGTTGTTAAGTCTGTTGGCTTGAAACGTTTGAGTCTGCGCACTTCACCGCTAGTATTGAATAGGTTTCTTGCAAGTTCGTTTGGGTGTGATGATATTCTACGTTGGTATGTAGCACAGTATTTCTTGATTTCACTTTGGATGGAGGGAATTTGCAGGTCTTTATCTATTGTTTTGTTTGGGACGTACCATGGGGCGTTTGTCATGCTTCTAAGTGCTTTGCTCTGGAATCTCCGGATTATTTCCAGGTTGGAGTGGGAGGCTGATCCCCAGAGCTGGATCCCGTAAGTCCAGATGGGCTTTATGATTGCTTTGTACACGAGCAGTTTGTTTTGAAGAGTAACTTTGGACTTTTTGCCGATGATCCAGTATAGTTGTTGCCACCTGAGCCCCAGTTGTTTCCTCTTATTAAAAATGTGTGTTTTCCACGTTAAACGTCTGTCTAGGTGCATACCTAGGTATTTTGCGCTGTCAGTTTGTGATAACTGATGGTTGTTTAGGGTGACAGGGGGGCATTGGTCTCTCTTTGTTGTAAATGTTACGTGTGTAGATTTGGTCTCATTTGTCTTTATCTTCCATTTCTTCATCCATACCTCTATTTTATTTAGATGGGTTTGCAGGTTTCTTGATGCTATGTTGTGATTGCAGTGGGAAGCCAGTATTGCCGTGTCATCTGCGAAGGTGGAGACTGTGGTTAGCATTGTAGTAGGGAGATCTGAAGTGTATAGAAGGTAGAGTATTGGTCCCAATACGCTTCCTTGCGGGACCCCAGAGCTGATGTGGTTTAGGTCCGTGTATTCCGACCGTACTTTTACTAGAAATAATCTGTTGGTTAAGTATGATTTTAATAGTTCGTACAAGTGATAGGGAAGATTTTGTTTTAATTTGTAGAGTAGGCCAGTATGCCACACTTTGTCAAATGCTTGGCTGACGTCAATGAAGGCTGCCGAGCAGAATCTCTTATTCTCGATGTCGTTGCTGATTTGTTTTACTACCCTGTGCACCTGTTCGATTGTGCTATGTTTTTTTCTAAACCCAAATTGATGGTTGGGAATTAGCTTTTGTCGTGTTAGGATGGGATCCAGCCTGGTGAGCAGTAGTTTTTCGAAAATTTTGGACAGTACTGGCAGTAGACTTATTGGTCGGTATGAGTTTATTTCATTTTCGTTTTTGCCCGGTTTGGCGATCATGGTTATCTCTGCTATTTTCCATTGCGGTGGGAAGTAGCTAAGTCGTAGTATGGCATTAAATATTTGTAGAATTGACGTGATTGCTTTCTTTGTTAACTTTTGGAGGATCCGTCCAGTTATTAAGTCATACCCAGGTGCTTTTTTGGGGTTGGTACCTTTTAAAATTGTTTGTTTGACTTCGCAATATTTGAAGGGTTTTGTGGGTATGTCCATTTGGAATGGGGTCTCAAGGAAGTTCGATATTTCTTCCGTGCTATCTTGGTCATCAATATCAAATGGTTTGAATACTCCAGTCAGGTGTTGGGCAAATGCAATGGCCTTTTCTTCATCGTTTCTGGCCCATTTTCCGTTTTGGTCCTTTATGGGGGGGATTGGTAGAAGTGGTCTGTTGAGTTTCCTTGTTGCCCGCCAGAGTGAGTAGTTGCTGGCAAGAGAGGGTGATAGATTTTCGAGGTATGTTTCTACTGATTGGTTTTTATTGGTCACCAATAGTGCCTTTAGTTCGCGGCATGCTCTATTAAGTTTTCTTTTGTCTTCTGGTGCTTTTGTGATTTGCCAGGTCCTGCGTAACTTTCGTTTTTCAGATATTTTATCTTTTATTATTATTGGGTTTTCATCCCTTTTGTTGCTGGGTCTTTGTGGTGTTGATTCCCATGCCGCCTTTTGTATGGACTTTGTCAGATTTTCCAGCGCTACTTCTATGTCGATAGGCGTCTTTAGGGGAATTTTTAGGTTTATTAGTTGGTCTGTTTTTGTTTGGAATGCTTCCCAGTTGATGTTGCGGTTCCATAGGGTGGTCTGTTTATCCTGGTTGGTTGGTTCTGTGAGTACCGTTAATATTACTGGTGTGTGGTCTGAGGATAAGTCCAGGCTTGATTCAATTTTCATAAGCTTTGGGTTGATTCCTTTTGTTATGAAGAAGTCTAGGGCATCTGGTGTTTTGTTTGGATCGCTTGGCCAGTGGGTGGGTTCGCCTGTTGCCACCGGGTTCATGCTGTTTATGTTCATTGCAGCAAGAAGTTCTCTTCCTTTGGTGTTTACCAATCTTGCACCCCAGGCTTTGTGCTTGGCATTATAGTCCCCTCCTGCTATACATTTGTTGCCAAGTGTCTTTAAGAAGTTTGAATATTCTTGCCGTTTGTTCTTATGTTTTGGGGGACAATAAACTGCAGACACTACTATGTTACCTCTGGCTGTGTTTACTGTAATTGTTGTGGCTTGGATGTGTTCGCTTGCATAGTTTTCTAGTTCGCTGTGTTTTATGTTGCTGCGAATAATTATTGCTGTTCCACCATGGGCTGTTCCGTCGGGATGATTTGTATGGTATAAATTATATTTTGGTATACTAATGTGGGATTTTGCGGTGAAACGTGTTTCTGCAATTAGTATGATGTCTATTTTATTTTCTATTAGGTAGGCTTTCATTTCTTGTGCATGTTGGCACAGGCCGTTGGCATTCCACTCTACAATTTTGAGTAATTGCGTCATTGTGGTAATTTGTTGACGAGGGTGGTGATGAGATTCATCATAGTTCCCATTTGTGTTATAAGAGTTTTCATCATAATTTTTAACTCTTGCATATCGTTTTGTGTTTCCATAGTTGTTTGGTTTGCGTTGTTATGTTGGGTTGTTTTCTCTGCATAGCTGGTCCCTGGTTCTACATATTGCTGGTTGGTGTCCTGTCGGTTCAGGTTCCTTTCTCTAAGTTTGGGGTAGAGTTTTTGTTGTAGTTGCTTATGTATGATGCATCCTCTGTAGTTGGCAGGGTGGTTTTCTTCGCAGTTAACACACTTTACTTGGTTGTTTGGTTCTTTCCGCGGGCAGGTTGCTGTCGTGTGGGTCTCGGCGCATTTGACGCATCTTGGTTCTCTTTGGCAAAAGTTTTTGGTGTGGCCAAATCTTTGGCACCTAGTGCATTGCGGGATTTCTCTTTTTGACTGATATGCTTCAAAGATAACGCTTGAGTTCATGAGTAAAGTTGTTTTGTATATTTCTTTATTATTTTCGTTTTGTTGCAGGTCGATGAAAAACATTGGCAGTGGGCGTTTTGTTTTGTTACTCCGTGCGTTCCAAACGTTGGTGACTATATGCCCTAGGGTTTCTATGTTTTCTTTGATTTCTGTCACATTTGTGGAATAGTGTAGGTTCTTTAGTACCACTTTAAATGTTTTGTTTTGTTTTAATTTGAAGGTATGGAATCTGGTTCCTTTTTCTATTAGGACTTTTGTGATTTTCGAGTATGCTTCTGCTGTTTTGGGTTGCACTTTGACTTGTTCACTACCTATAGCTTTGAGTATGTACATGTTTTTGGCGGTTATATCTAGTTGTTCTATAAGTGGCTTGATGTTCTCAACTCCCTCGATAAATATGGGTGGTGGTTTAGGTTCGTTAGCATTATTGTTTACCTGGATTTCGGCTGGTACGTTATCTTCATTTTCTAGATGGCTGAATCTGTTTGCTGTACCCAGCCAGTAGTCTTTTTTATCTGATTGTGACTGGTTTTTTTCCCCTGGGCTCTTTATTCTTCGTCTCTTTCTGTTGGTTACTTCTTGCCAGTCGAGTGAGGTCTGTTTGTGGCTAGGTGGTGTTGAGTTGCTGGTTCCTCCCGTTGATTGGTTTTTGTTTGTCGTATTTGGGTTTTCACTTAACGATTGTGAACGTGGCCTGTCCCCTGTTTTTTGAAACATGCTGTTGTGGAAGATTTGTTGTGTATATTTCTTTAAGGGATGTTTGTTTGGTGTTGGTTGCGGTTGTGCCTCGCTTTCTTTTCCTTGGTTGCTTTCGCCGCTTTCTTCCTTGCTAATTTGTGGGGTTGTGTTTTCGACGTTGCACTTATTGCAGTTCCAGTTTTTTATTTCGCCACTTGAATTCAATTGGTTCAGGGTCCCGATGGACATTTGTATGCACTCTAGGTGGAATGCATCTTCGCATCTCATTTTACATTTTATACTGTCTTCGTATTTGGTAATGATTTTTCCGCACTCTTGGCACTTAGACATGGCTCGTTGTTGCCTGTTTAGGGGATTTTCTAGACATGTGCTTTTGGGGTTAGGAACCTTAATCTGCCCGTGCCTCGGCCATCCCCTGTCATCTGGGGCTGCAAACAATCCCACAAGGATTTGTTGCTATTCTGAAGCTATTGGCAACAGTATTTTAGCTCGCGCTGCACTACTACTCGCTTAATTAATGAAGCAAAAATTGAGGTGAATAACCTAACCGGAATAACCGGTTGAAAAACCGAGTTATAACGATTTAAATTAGCAAGGAGTGAACACACAATTGTCAGTTTCGCTACTGTCTTCTAGGCATCATCTTTCTAATAGCTAGTGTCTATGAACATAAATAAAGTAATTACAGCGCCGGACGTTTTTTGGAAGCGGTGTTTTATATGCCAAACATGATATGCATTGATTGCATTGAAATTGATGCTCTCGCATCAAAATTTGGATGTGAATATTTTTTTACCTGATTTTTTGGAGAGAATATTTTTTTCATATTCTGCTGGCGCTAGCTCTAAGCTATCGTTTCCACCAAATTTGATTAAAGAAATCTCATTTTTGGGGGCTGGGGTTAAAAATGTTTTATCATTTTTTGGGACTGTGGGGGTGGCGCTAGCTGGCGCTAGCTCTGAGGAATCTAAATAGTGTAAAAAAACTTGAAATATCTGAACTCGGGAGGCTACCATCAGCCTGGCCCCACGAAAGTTCAAACCCCTGTAACTTTCTTGTCTAAATGGCGCTAGCTTTAATTTTTGTGGCGCTAGCTAGCGCTAGCTAAGGCCCGTCTAGCGCTATAGTTTTTTTTTTCAAAGAAGTCGAACTTCCGGGCTCTAAGGTGACTGAGCCGATGTGCTTTGATACGCGGTAAATTCTGTTCATAATTTTTCTGTTCTCATTGAAGATTTACGTTTAAAGAAAATGTTGGCTTTCAGATCATGAAAAATCATTAACTTATCAAGTAATCATTTTAGTTCGATTTTATTTAATTTATGTAAATGATCTATATTAAGAATTCTTGTGTATATTATTATTTTCGTTTGGGCAATTAGAATAAAAGAATGGACAGACTTTTTGCATCGAATAGACTTAATTTTATATTCAGATGGAATCAATATTTGTTAATAATAATATTGAATACAATTAAATTCACCTTCAATTTAAGTAACCTTTTTTTTAAGAAAAAGTAAATATGGACCCGTAATAAAAACATCCATAAATCAATATAAGCAAACTGTATCCTGCTGTGCCTGCACTTTTTTCGGGCGCTCCTCCTCCGTTTTCAAGAAGTGATTAATCCCCGCGAGTAATCAATACCTCGCACCGGGTGTACAAATTAAATCTGGAAATTTCTGTTTAGCATGCAATCAGGGCACCGTGTACAAATAAGACGAAATTGCCGCGCCGGATTGCGGAGATCACTTCGGAAACGAAGTATTGTCATTTTGCCCATAATGGAAAGCCATGTCGATATCGGCAGATGACGTCTCCCTACCAGCACGGAACATCATCGTCAATGTCACAATGTGAACCACTCAAAAGCAGGTGTTTCATTTGTCGAATATCTGTTAAGGGCTAGAAGATTGAGGTTCATTTTCCAGGGTTGTATAATTGGATTATTAAACTTTAACGTAATCGATTTTTGCACATAGAATACGTTTTTTATAACGCTGATCTCACCTACTTTCAAATTTAGTTGGGATATTAATAATTATTACTAAAGTTTTAAAACGAGCAATTAATTCCACCAAGGAAATAAACCTCGGTAGATGGGCTTAGTGTTTATTGATGTTTTAAAGCGAACAATTAATTCCATCAAGTAAATAAAATATCGAAATGAATATCCAATTACTCGTGTTCATATGAGCTGAATAAAGGAGGCTATGAAACATTGATGAGCGTGAAATAAAATTCGCAGCGCAGTTCAATACAAATTTTCATCCACCTTTACATTCTGCACGTTTCTATTGTCTAGAAAGCATGCACGATATATAGCAAATTAAATTTACCTGTTTGAATCAACAGCAACTGTAAATTGATTTAATTCCCGTTCCGATTACAATAGAATTATAATACGCACATACATTTCACCAGAATTATTGTTTCTCTGCCTTGATTAATTGAATTGTGAAAATGCATTTTGTCATTTGATATCAATATCCTGTTTTGAAAATAGATAATATTAATTAATATAAGGGTATTAAATTTTCAGAAGATTGAAAATTGATAACAAATGTAACTACAAGAAAATTTTCTTTTATGTACACATACAGAGAGTTTTATGTAACACCGAACATTTTTAACACAAAAATTTTTCTTCTGGGTATTCACATGCATAGGTTGTATATTTTCCGACGCTCGGTTTATTAAAGGAATTCATTTTGGAGCTTTAAGTGAGTGTTTTCCACTCCCAGGCTAAGCATGAAGTAAAATTTCGAGTTCAGAAAAGCCTGAAAATTTGGTTTGGTCGCGTAGCGCGAAGCGCGCAGCGGCCAAACCAAATTTTCAGGCTTTTCTGAACTCGAAATTTTACTTCATGCGCCACCGGTACAAAACACTGATTCAATGTTAAGTTTAGTGGTGTGTTTTAAACTTCGTAATATGTCAGTGTTTTGTACCGGTGGCGCATGAAGTAAAATTTCGAGTTTAGAAAAGCCTGAAAATTTGGTTTGGCCGCTCCGCGCTTCGCGCTACGCGACCAAACCAAATTTTCAGGCTTTTCTAAACTCGAAATTTTACTTCATGCTTAGTCTGGGAGTGGAACACACTCATTTTAAGTTTCAAATTCAACTCTTTTCAGAAAATAACGATTATCTAAAGATTTACGTCATGTGATTGGGGCATGTATAGTTGATAGAAAAACTCCCTGTGTTTACAAGTTGAGGCAATAATTGCGATTGATTGGCTACAATTTGTAATGGTCATATAGGCAACCCAGTTTACACATAACCTTAAAATCAAAGGTGTCCAATCGTATTGGATGCTTTGGTTTGATAAATAGAACATACGAAAATGAACATTGAAAATGTTCGGTGTTACATAAAACTATCTGTATGCTGATTTTTACAGCGTTTGGTAAATTTACAAGAACTCCTTGTTTTTATAAAAACGGTCAATTTAACGCATAGGTTCCCAACATTTTTTATTCTACTGCCCCCTTTTTGCAAAATATATCACTTACAAATTATTGAATCAATATTTATGGAGTTGATTCAATAAGTTGTTGATGATCAACTTTTTACTACAAAATAAGTAGAAGGATTTAAATATTAGAAGTATAAAATTTAAATAAAAAAGTGGATCATCAACAAATACAACACAAATATTTGGCAACGATAGTGGCCTAATGTTGAGTGTGTTATCATTTACATATTAACGTATTACTTATATTTGATTTTAATTTAAATAAATTTCTTGAATTAATTTCTCATCTGGCACTTGGTGAAACATATTAGAATATGTAAAGTTATTTAAATTGGTGTGTTTCCTAAACAGTAGTTCGCCGTTTTAAATAAATCAAGTTATCAAGGAAGGAGACCCAGGCAAGTAATTTGCATCACATTTATTAATGTATAGGTTAAGTGAGTGCGCATGCGAAATTATCAACAACAATCTATTTCATTCATTATTTATTTCTAACGTTGTCGGTCTTTCTTCAATTACCAATATATCGAGTAATATATCGCGCATCTGTGGAGTTTGTAGTACAAATCTTGGTCCTCGTTTGAAGATTCTACGATATTCTAACTATAAAATTCAATCCCACATCGAGTGCCCCGAAAAAACAATAATAAAGGATATTGCATATTAAAGGAAGTTATTTGATGGGCAGATCACAGCAAGCGCGTTTATTAAATATACTTTCTAAGCCAATATCGGTTATATCTGGGGTTCCTCAGGGCTCGCGTTGTGGACCAATTTTATTTCTACTTTTCATTAACGACATCGGATTACACATAAAAAACAGCTAGTTTCTTTTATACGCTGATGATCTTAAGATTTTTAAAGAAATACAATCTGCGTCAAATCAACTAGAACTCCAGGAAAACTTAAATGCTATTATGGCATGGTGCATAAATAAAAGTTTAGATTTAAATGTAAATGAATGTTTTTATATGTGTTTTCAATATGGACGTGTTGATAACTTTGCGTATTTTTTTTTATTAGTGCTTTAACTATTGTTTTACACACAAAGGTAGAAATTTAGCA
Organism: Philonthus cognatus; assembly: GCA_932526585.2. Lineage (NCBI taxonomy): Eukaryota > Metazoa > Arthropoda > Insecta > Coleoptera > Staphylinidae > Philonthus > Philonthus cognatus. The sequence continues at coordinate 32,781,737 of OW052245.1, read as the reverse complement.
CATGTCTTTACCGTGAAGGATTTGGGTGTGTTGTTTACCCCAAAACTTGACTTAAAGGTGCATGTTTCACATGAGTACAATAAATCCCTAATAGTAATAGGTTTTATCAATAGATTTAGTAAACAATTTTAAAATAACACAATTAGGACGCTATATTTAAACTTGCGCTTCCACACATGGAACATGCGTCTGTGGTCTGGTCACCCTACTGCAAAAATGCCATTCATCAAATTGAAGTGGTTCAGAGCAAATTTTTGAAATTAATGGCTTTTAGAATGGGGAAAAATATAATAAACTTCAGCCATAGAGAAATGCTGACATTACTAAATATTAGATCGCTTTCAGAAAGATGACTGTTTTTAGACTCAACTTTTTTTTATAAGCTTATAAATGGATTGTTAAACTGTAGTGCTTTGGTAAAGTCATTGCATATTAACATCAGGGTTGTTGAAAAACGTTTTTTTTTTCATTTTAATTAAAACAAACTGTTTTTCTTAAAACATTAACAATTAAAAACATGTTTAAAACGTGTTTAAAACATTTTTAAAACACGTTTAAAATGTGTTTAAAACAGAACATAGAGGGCATTTTCCTTTTGAGTATACATACCTCGTTGAATTCGTTGTTTAAAAGCGGTTAATTTGAGGCTTTTAACGAGTGTTTTCCACTCCCAGACTAAGCATGAAGTAAAATTTCGAGTTTAGAAAAGCCTAAGAATTTGGATTGGCCGCGTAGCGAAGCGAAGCGGCCAATCCAAATTAGGCTTTTCTAAACTCGAAATTTTACTTCATGCGCCACGTTTAAAAACACTGATTTACAGTTAAGTTAAAAAAACACACACATACAACAACGATTATCGGCAACCTAATATACGTTAGAGTAATTGGGTTGCCTATAAGCACTGTTTTTAACAATTTCTTCAGTGCAGAATTTGACTCGCGTTTTATTCACATCTACATATTAAACTGCTAAAGCCGTATATTTTGAACTTTGCGATATTTCAGTGTTTTGTACGTGTGGCGCATGAAGTAAAATTTCGAGTTTAGAAAAGCCTAATTTGGATTGGCCGCTCCGCTTCGCTACGCGGCCAATCCAAATTTTCAGGCTTTTCTAAACTCGAAATTTTACTTCATGCTTAGTCTGGGAGTGGAAGACCCTTGTTTAAAGATTCAAATTGAAATCTTTTAAAAAAGCAACAAATGTCGTAAAATTTACAGTGTATGCATACGTATACCTGCAAGAAAAATTCCCTTTATTTAAAAACCACATTTATGCACACACAGTTGTGATATTTTATTGTAATAAAATGTTAAGGTAAATAATCTAATCTGAAATATGTTCAAAAACTTAGTAAACATTTAAAAATGTAAACCAAAAATCTTAATAAAGTAGTATAAAATATAATTTAGCAAATTTAAGACAATGAAAAAACGTTTTAAAGAAATTTAACGTTTAAAACAAGTTTAAAGCAAAACCGTTTAAAACACCACGGCTGTTTTTAAACATGTTCAAAACGCTGTTTTAAAACAAAATGTTTTAAACATAACAACCCTGATTAACATACCTCGAAGTCTTCAGTCAAGACACTGGCCTTTAAATTCATTAAACCATTTTGGGACCGAAGGTTGGGTACCTTAATGTAACGCACCAATTAGGTTAGGTTGTAATCATAAGTAATAATATTATTTGAAATGGAAATATATTATGTAAAATGGAGATTCCGTAAATAAATTAAATGAATTTAAATGATTATTTCGATTCAGAGAAAAGTTAAAGCCTGAGGAACCTAATATTTTCGATGTCCAACAAATAGTATTTTATTTCTTTGCAAAACTTAGTGTTCTATACCCGTGGCGTATAAAGTAAAATTTCGAGTTTAGAAAAGCCTTAAAATTTGGTTTAGTCGCTCCGCGTAGTTGGTCGCTTCGCGAGTTTTCTAAACTCGAAATGTTACTTCATGCTTAATCAAAAATTCGAAAACAGTGGTTAGAATAATGTTGAGGACTTAGATCAGTATGGGAATTTGAGTTTTGAGGGGGACCATTAAACCACTAATATATTTAGACATTAATTGCTGATAGCTAAAAAACATTTGATTTGAAACAAAATCTGTAAGTTATAAAATAATTCAACAGACTCTTGAATTAACACAAATTTTTAAAATAATCATCTTCATAAATTGTTTTTTTAACATATACTTATAAATTACAGAAAGAAAAAAATCAGCCGACTGAATTTAAAAACAAATTCATTTAAGTTGAGAATCCGGATTTAGGTCATTGGCAGTCGATGTCGTTCCTATAATTAATAACAAATTATATTTACTGATGATGTAAACGAAACACCAAGTTAAATTTCACCAATATTTTAGTTTATTATTATAACTAATTTTGACTTTGAGTCATTCTTAAAGGAATTCCCTGAGAATGTGAAATGTGAAATTTATTCATGTGTTTTCTTTTAAAATTATAGTTAAAAATGTTTCACCACGTGAAAGATGAGAAACTTATTCAAGATATCTTTACTGATAATTCTAGTAATTTTAAATATAAAATCTTTAGTGTTTTCTCAACAAGTACCTATTGACTGTTTATAGATTTTCGAAATTAATATTTACATAACTTGAACAATTTTTTTTCAAATATTTCAACTTAGGCGTGTAAGATTAACACGTTCTTCACTGATAACTAAACTGCATTTAATTCTAAACAAAATCTGTTGGTTTAAAAAGGATTCAAAATTTTAACTAATGATTTAGTATAACTAAACTAATTATTTGTTCCACAAAATCTAAAGGTTTTGAAGTTATTTAATAACTCATTAAAATTTGCAAAATTCTTAGTCAAATATCTCACAAACATTGCGCTTTTTTAAATAAAATTTGAACGTTGATACAAAATTAGAGAGAACGGTATTCCTATTTCCTTTGCAGTTATTAAAGTCCATTTATTTCTAAACAAAACTAGTTTTAAAATAATACATAAATTGCAATTAAAAAATATGTCGCTTCAAATCGAGCTGTTTCGATAAAAGTATTAATTTTAACATAAATCATAAATCATCTTTCCCGTTGTGGTGTAATCAAGCAACGCTGCTGTTATCCAAAAGAATCCTCTAGTCCGAGGGCCCATCCTTCTGCTAGAGCTTCTTTAACAGCTCGAAGATGAGAGCGAAGTGGCGTAAGAAGCGTATGCGTAGGCTAAAGCCAAGGGTAGACAATGCTTATGGGAGAACTGGATTCCGAGTTTTCGAGGATAGAAAAGGAGAGACTGTGGTAGGGAAGTGGGTCCATCTACTTATGAATAGAGTAAACGTAGAAGTATTTTAGAGAAAACTGCTCCGGTTGCGTCTACACACACACACACACACACACACACACAAACGCGCTCGCTCTTATTTCGTCGTGTAATTTGATCCCGTCTACACCACTTGTACGATGATAAATTTGATGACCTTCAGAAAAAATAAACTGTTCCGAAATAAATCTTTTATTTTCAGATTTCCAGCGTGTTCGAAATGATGGACTTTGGGAATCAGATATATTTAAAAAGCTCCTAAATAAACCTAAAATTTAACTAAAAATCAAAAAATAAAATTCAATGAGTTTACATTAAAGAATTCATTTGATATTATTTTTATCTTGATTGATTTTTTTTTCTTCATAAATTCAATTAAAACTTTGGTATGTACCAAATTTGGCAAATAATTTATATTATTGATTAGTTATACTGACAGTTTTTAAGTATAAATAACTCAATATACAGAATACATTGTACATTTTTCTGGGCTTAACCAAACTCGAAATTTTACTTCATGCGCCCCGCGCACAAAACACTGATTTTACGTGAGGTTCAAATATACTTAAATTTCACAATATTTTAGTGTTTTATACGCGTGGCGCATGAAGTAAAATTTCGAGTTTAGAAAAGCCCCGAAAATTTGTCTCGGGTCGCTGCGCGGGGCTTTTCTAAACTTGAAATGTTATTTCATGCTTAGTGTTGGATACCGGGAGTGAAAAGTCAATGTTGCACTTAAACACTTAACTTAACTTTATTCTTATAACAATAATTACAATACAGCATGTATTCAGAATGACGGTTGGGTACTAACTAACTGCTTAAGTTCTAGAAAGGGTATATATATGGAGGTAAGACCACACGCGTGAGGACAGACAGAGGCCCGTTTTTGGGGACGTTCCCACGAGGGTGGTATTTACCTATCGTCGATACAGAAAAAGGCTTTCAGACTTAAGGGTGCCTAATAAATACAGATCTAAGACATTAATGGTAAAAGTTACTTGATGAAATTAAAAGAGAATGGTACCTAATAAATATACATATATCTACGACACTAATGGTAAAAGTCACTTAATGGAAAATAATGAAATGTAATACAAAAAGGGTGTCTAGTACACCTGCTAAACTTAAGATACTATATAATGGGGTTGTTTCCCACGAACGTTAGGGTAGATAGTCTTTATATGGCGACAGTCCGTCTAGCACTTGGGTGGTCATCTAACACCTCCCCGCTGAAGACGAAAGATGGGGGGAAGACACAGGTTTCGTCCTACAAAGGAACGGTGCTGCGTCTGGATTTTGGGAAACTCCTGTCGTCTCGTCTGGGAGCTGAGGCCGTTACTGCATTGTAACGAGGTGGTTGAAGTTCGATTTCTTCGGAGGCACGTTCGTAAATTGCAATTTCTCCGGTGTGATATTGACGTTCAGATCGGAGGTCCGATTCGAAGTTGCAATTGACGAAGTTTTTTATAATGGGTGGCATCAATTCTCCATTCCTTGGATTCCTTGTGAAGCAGCAAAGACGTCTTAACAAATTCCACCAACCACACCAACGACAGATGTTACAACACAACATTAGCGTTAATGTAACACCTAGCAGGCTAAGGATTAGTGTATACCAGCTAGTATGTTTTACGATGAACGGTTTGTTCATTTCGTGGTCTAACAACTCGTCGAATTCGTTGAGTTTTTTATCTGCATACTTTAATTCGGTGAGGTCGATATTTGATAGTTTAATGGGTTGTATTCGAAGTGGTATGGAATCGTTGATTTTCTTGTCGACACAGCATTCGTCTTGCAAAATATTAATTTTTGGAACGTAGTCGACGGATATGTTGGAGAACATTTCGCTGGTTGCTTCGAGAACATAGTAATCGGTGTATCCCTTGCAACCGGGATACAATCGGATGATTCCTGTTTTATTAAGAATTACGTCCTCCATGTGGTCATCACAGAGGATTGTTAACGTTGTTGATTTCAGCAACACATATATCCATTCGTTATTCCGGATGGATTTCCAAGTCTGGATATCGGCTCTGATGGTTCTAGTTGAACATTCTTCTGGAATCTTGGAGAGATGCGGCGACAACAATTGGATTTCGCAATTGGCGATTTCAGTTCTTCTTGTGGTGGAGACTCCTTGGCAGATGAACGATCCTTTGATGAATTCGTCGCATTTATTCAAATCTTGCATAAGGTTATATAAGGTTTTTGGTTGTGATATTAGGAGATATCGATAACTAGGTTGTATGTAGGAATATATTAGAGGATCTTGATGTTGCATAGGTAACGGGATCATTTCAAAAATAGTGTAGGATAGTTTGTCTAATAACGGAATATTCAATGCAAATATGACAATGTTTCGCTCATCAACAATGACATCTAAATGTATTAATTTGTAGTAAGTTAGAGCGTTTTTATAAGATGGTGATAAAGGAAGTTCATATTCGCCTTTGTATTTCAATAGCTCATTAATTAAGATTTTTGGAGTGACAATCTCCGGAGATAGAATTCCATGTTTAGCAATATTAATGGCGTGAATATAATTATCAAATTCCTCCATTACTCTATTTGCAAGACTGGATAATGTTGAAATATGTTGAATAATGATTGAATCCAATTCTAAATCATTGGTTTTTCCTTGATTGTTTTGTGCAAGATTTGCAATTTTGAATAAATTTTTATTTAATTTTGATTCGTTTTCCTTTAATGCAACAAAAGAGTTATTAAAATTTCGAATCGTGCTCGAAATTACTTGAATTTGTGATTTTAAGAGACCGTTGATTTGCTGTCTATCGTCTATTATCGAGTGAATACTATCGGAATAATATTTCGCATCATTGGCATCGGGTGTACCAATTAGCCAACGTAGTGCTGTAGATACGCCATTAATTAAACCACGGCGTTTCCTGTTTTCTTTGCCAATATAATGATTCAATATTTCTTGTTTTTTATAAATTAGTTTTAGTTGATCGTTAATGTTTCCTAAATTTTGTTCGCAATAAATTGACGAATGTGAATTCTTATTGCCTTTTGATAGAGAACCACAAAGATTTATTGATTTGAGGATTGAATTCTCAAGTGTTCCGCGAGCCTCAGATAAGAAAGAAATGTTTAAATGGGATAGTAATGTTATTTTTGAATTTGATATTCTAGCGTTTCCTAAATTATTGTAGTAAATTCCGCTTGTTTGGTTTAATTGATATATTTGATAGAGATCATTACAATGGACCAGGATCGGTAGGATCGATAGGATCAAGATTACAATCGTCGTCATCTGAAAACGAGGAAGGTTTCAGTAAGTTTTTATGATATTTTACCTTTTTGTTTTTCAATTGCAATTCTACTGTTTGGTTATCGAAGATTCGTGTTATTTTGTATGGTCCTTTGAAATTCGGACAAAGTTTCTTGGAAAGTTTGGGGTTAGTTGATTTGTTTTTAATGTAGACTTTATCGTTTACCTTAAATTCACACGAGTTATTCTTTCTATCGTAAAGACGTTTGCTTGAGTTTTTTGAATTTATTATATTTTCGCGGGCTATTTTGAATGAATTGTTTAATTTGTTTTGTAGTGACTTGACGTAATCATCATAAGTGTAGAGTAGTTTAGGTTCCTGTGTTATGGAAGATGGCAAATATGGTTTATGACCAAATAATAGTTCGTAAGGGGTATGATTAGTCGATTTATGAGTAGAACTATTATAGCTAAACATAGCAAAATGGATGTATTCATCCCAATCAGACTGATTAGGTTTGATGTAATGTTTTAGGTAATCTTTTAAAGTTAGATGTGATCTTTCCAATGCCCCGTTAGTTTGAGGATGGTAAGGTGTGGTGGATATATGTCTAGTTTTAAATAGTCGCGTTAATTCCTTAATTAATTTGGACATAAAATCTGGACCTTGATCGGTTAATAAAGTTTTAGGAATTCCGAAGTATGTGATTATTCGAGTGAGTGCACTAGCAATTGTTTTAGATTCGTGATTGGGGACTGGTTCGGCGAAACTGAATTTAGTTAAATCATCTTGGGCTGTTAAGATGAATCGATTGCCATTTTCTGTTATTGGTAGGGGACCTACAATATCTAATGCTAAACGTTCTAGTGGTTCGGTTGACGTAGATGTGATCTCCATAGGTTGTCTTGTTGGTTTAAAATCGGTTTTATTAATCTGACATGACTGGCAGTTCTTAATGTATTTTCTTATGTCTGATTTCATTGAAGGCCAATAGTAACGTTCTTTAATTTTTGAATAGGTTTTGTTGAATCCGTAATGTCCTGAGAATTTGCTGTCGTGATTGTCAATTAATATTTGTTTTATCTCGTCTTGATTCTTTGGAGTGATTTTAGTTGTGTTGTATATTTTTATTAAATTGTTTTTAAAGACAAATTTTAGCATTTCATACAATTGCGGTAATTTAATGTTATTATGATGATCTGGTGGTATTAAAGTGAATTCATTATCTTTAATCGTTTTTCTAAATGTTTGCAAGCAATGTAAAATGTTCTTGTATTCGAGTTTATCGAAGTGAAAATTAGTAGGGAATAGTAAATAGACAGTTTGTTTAGAATTACTCAGTTTATTACAACCGTTTATGGTTGGTTTAATATTTTCTAAATTAAAATGACTTTGAATAAAATCTGAGTATGGATTACTTTCATCGAGATCCTGAGACCAAAACATTACTATAGGAGTTTTTATTGAAGTTAGTGGTCGATTTTCCTTATCATAAATAATCACTTCTTGATTGTTATAATGGAATTTAATGAATTCTCCATAAGAATCACTGTTAACATAGTTAACAATTCCTGTTTCAGGAAATAATCTACTAAGTCCATCGGCGTTTGAATTTATGCGTCCAGGTTTATATTTTACTTCATACTCATATTCGCTGAGACGAAGTCTCCAACGAACGAGCCGTGACGAGGGATTTTGCATGTTAAAGAGCCATTGTAATGGCCTATGATCGGTGTATATGGTAAATTTTCTTCCATATAAATAAGGACGGAAATGTTCTGTGGAGTTTAGAATAGCTAGAAGTTCTTTTTCCGTGGTTGAATAGTTTGTTTCCGCTTTATTTAATGACCTGGAGTAATAGGCGATTGGGAGGTCTTCTCCGTTTTTCATTTGTGAAAGAACACCACCGACTCCTACGTTCGAGGCGTCTGTAGTTAAGATAAAGGGTTGTGTAAAATCTGGATATTGCAATATAGGCTCTCGAATTAATTTATTTTTTAGGGTTTGGAAGCTTGTTTCTTGTTCATCTTTCCAATGAAATTCGACATCCTTTTTTAATAACACCGTCAGGGGTTTGGCTATTGTGGAAAAGTTATTAATAAATTTGCGATAGTAGCCGATCATGCCTAGGAAAATTTTGATCTGTTTCGGATTTTGTGGACGAGGTACTGATTTAATAGCTTCTATTTTATTAGGATTAGGTTTAAGACCTTCGTCTGAAATTATATGTCCTAGATATTGACACGATTTGTTCAGAAATTCGCATTTGTCTGGCTGTAGTTTTAAATTGTTCTGCCGTAAGCGAGAGAATATGTTTTTTAATTTACGGTTATGATCATCGAGTGAGACTCCATAAATGACAATATCGTCGAGATAAACAAAACATTGATTGTGAGTGAGCCCCATGAGTACGTTATTCATTAGCCTCTGAAAACAACTAGGCGCATTTTTTAATCCAAAAGGCATCCTCGTGTATTCATAGTGGCCATTGGGGGTGCTGAATGCAGTTTTTGGACCATCATCAGTGTCCATTAATATTTGATGGAATCCGCTGGCTAAATCTAGCGTCGTGAAATATTGTGCGTGCCCTAATTGGTCTAAGATATCTTCGATGTTAGGTAAAGGGTAGGCGTCACCGACCGTTTTTTCATTTAATTTGCGGTAGTCGATAACTATCCGCCATTTCCGTTCGCCTGTGGCGTCTAGTTTTTTTGGGACAACCCATAAGGGGCTGGACCAAGGGCTGGTGGACGGTTTTATTATCCCTTGACTTAACATCTTCTCGATTTGTTTATTTACTTCGTTCTTGTGTACCTCTGGATATCGATAAGATTTTGTATGAATTGGAAGCGGGTCTGTAATGGGAATTTTATGACAAGTAGCGTTTGTATAACTTAAGTTATCGTTTGGTAAATAAAATAAATCTTTAAATTCTCGACAAATTTTCGTGATTGAAGTTTTCTCTTCTGAGTTGAGATGATCAAGCCTTAAATTTTGATTTAGTAGTTTTTCTCTTTCAGGATTGTTTATGCAATTTTGATTTATTTGAAAGATTGAATGAGTGTTAGAAATAGGTTCAATTGATATAGAAGGGACTGTGACAATTTGTTTTATTGATGATTTGTTTATTAGCGTAATTAAACACTGATTTTGGTCATTGATATAAACCATTGAATTTGGAATTAAAAGAGATTGATTGGCTGCGAGATTTTGATTAATAATTATACCCTCTTTGAGGTTGAGTGGATTATTTACGTTGATTCTGACGACAGTTTCCGTTCGAGGTTGAACAGTAATATTTATTGATGATGATTGAGGCGTATTACGATGAATTGGAATTGGAATAGAAATTGAATTTAGAATTAGAGAAAAAGAACTATAGTCGATTTTTGCGCTATGCGTTCTTAGAAAATCGTCGCCTAGTAAGCCGTCGAAAGGGATATTAGTGATTGCATCTATGATTTGGAAATTAGATTTTATTCGTTTATTGTGAATTTGGAGGTTGATTTCGGTTTCACCTAAGGTGTAAATTGGAATGTTTGGTGCTAATCCGTTAAGAGCAACTGGATTTTTATCGTGGATTTTGAATTTTGATAAGCTCATAGCTTTAATTAAAGATATGGAAGCGCCCGTGTCGATTAATAATTTAATCGTTTTATCTGGACAATTGGACATGTCAGATTGAAATGTAACATAAATTAAATCATTTGAACTGAAGAATGAATTAGAAATATTTACGTGTTGGATCGTTTCAACATTTGATTTTGTATCTTCATTAGTTATGGGATGCAACTTAGATTTAGGATTTGATTTAATTTTTATTAGAGATTGATTCTCTTGGATGTTTGATTTGGATTTAGGATTTGCGATTGCATGCGAGTTTGAATTAGAATTTATTTCGGAATTTGCGATTGGATGCAAGTTTGAATTCATTATAAATGGAATTGTTCCAGTGCTTGAGTGATTTGATTTTGTTGGTTTGGTATAGGAGGAGGGACTCGATTTATCAGTCGCTCCTGAAAATTTACTGACGCATTTTGATTATTTTGATTTTGTGATGTTGATTTTTTTGAATTGTTATATTGCCTTTTACGACATTCCTCGAGTACGTGACCTGGCCTTTTGCAATATCTACATTGTTTTTGTTGATTCGCTGGATTTCTAGGAGTTTGATAGTTATGAGAATTGTTAGAGAAATGTATAGATTTCGTGCGGATTTGAGGTTTATTGCGGAAGCAATCTTTTGTAAGGTGATTATTTTTTCCACAAGTTTTACATTTTATTTCAATAGACTTGTAAGTTAATCTCAACGCTTTTTCCTCGGCAATTGCTGCGGTAAGCGCTTCGTTAATAGTTTTAAATTCGCGATACCTTAACATTTGAGATAAATTAGGATTCGAGTGATAGATGAAACGGTTCAATGCAATGTCTTCAATCATTAGGAGGCGTCCTTTTAGGCGTTCTTTATCATTTTCGGTTGAATGTATAATAGCTAATGTACGGGAAGTTAAATCTTCTAATCTCTGGTAGAATTGTGACACGTTTTCATGTTGTTCGTGTTTAATATTAGTTAGCTCTTCAAGTAATTGATCAAGAGATTTCCTATCCTGATATAAATTAATTAATAATTCTGAAATATCCTCCCATGTGGTTAAGTTGCAGTGAATATCGATCTGTTCGCGAGCTTTACCCGTAATTTTACTTTTGACAAATAAAAGAAGTGGAGGTATTTGTTGATCACTAGCGAGTTCGAAAACCGAATCGACTTGCTTAATAAAACTTCTTATTTTGTATCTATCTCCGTCGAAGTTATTCGGAATAAGTTTAATTAAGAAATCAAGTGAAAGTGAGTTAGCATTGTCATTTTGTTCGGAGTTAGGCATGATGTTTTTGTTTGTTTAGGAAAAAAGAGTTAAGGATGCAAGACTGAATAAAAAGCGACTCACCGTTGTTCCAATATTTTCAGACAGTCGGAATGTTGCTGATCGCCGTTCTCTGGATCGGGCCTGAAATCTTCTTATGTTGCACCAGGAGTTTCCTCTGGGAAGACGAATTCGTTGGCTTATTTCGCGAACCGGATGAACGTCCCGACTATCCCACTTCTGACACCAATAATATGTTGGATACCGGGAGTGAAAAGTCAATGTTGCACTTAAACACTTAACTTAACTTTATTCTTATAACAATAATTACAATACAGCATGTATTCAGAATGACGGTTGGGTACTAACTAACTGCTTAAGTTCTAGTTTTTGGGGACGTTCCCACGAGGGTGGTATTTACCTATCGTCGATACAGAAAAAGGCTTTCAGACTTAAGGGTGCCTAATAAATACAGATCTAAGACATTAATGGTAAAAGTTACTTGATGAAATTAAAAGAGAATGGTACCTAATAAATATACATATATCTACGACACTAATGGTAAAAGTCACTTAATGGAAAATAATGAAATGTAATACAAAAAGGGTGTCTAGTACACCTGCTAAACTTAAGATACTATATAATGGGGTTGTTTCCCACGAACGTTAGGGTAGATAGTCTTTATATGGCGACAGTCCGTCTAGCACTTGGGTGGTCATCTAACATTAGTCTGGGAGAGGAAAACACTCGTTTAAAGCATCAAATTGAACTCTTTTAAAAACACAACGAATATCTACAGATTTAAAGAAAATAAGGTGAATTTGAAATATGTATTCTTTAACGGAAAACTTACTGAATATAAACTGTGGTAGACGAATAATAAAAGTTATTATCATCACAAAAAGTCTATTCGAAAATAATTCTTTTATTTTGAGATTTCAAGCGTGTTCCAAATTATGAAATTCGGGAATATATTTTATAAAAACAAATTTACAATGAAATTAACAATTCTAAAATATATTTTCAATGTTTTTAGTTATTTTATGTATTTTTAATAAAAAATTGTTAAAATTTTTAGATTAATAGATTATTGTTTCAAATATTCATAATTTGTATAAATAAACAAAGTCATTTTACAATGAAAAAATTTAAATATATTTGCAACATTTTTACTTATTATATATATTTTTAATAAAAACGTGTTTAAAAATTAATAGATTTTTAATATATTTATGTTATTAAACATTTTTTATTTAAAAGTTAGATAAATACAAAAATCTTTTTACAATGAAAAAATCAATTTGAAAAATGTTTGATGGGTATTTTAATTGGAATTGATAATAAAAAAACAGAAATTATTTCAATAAAATAGATAAATTATTTACGAATACACAAAACTAAAAACATAGCAATATAGATTCATATAAACATTCATACAAAAAACTAACAAACATACAAAAACTATATTAAATATACATATAACTGTTTTCTTATTTATTAACGATATTTTAAAAGCAGTTTTTTTCGTTTTTTTTTTTAATTCAGTAATAATTATACAGAATTGATCGAAGTGTAACACAAAATCAACAGAATATATTTTAAATAAAAAGCCAACAAATCAACACCTCATCATTTGCTTGTTTAATTTCATGACACTCCGGTTTTTAAAAATGCAGTAAATAGCAAAGCTCGGTATGTATATTTTTACTCTAACCAAATGAATATCATAATTTCCCTGAAATAATTAGGGAAGATAATATTTTAATTTTGAGAAATTAACATTAAAAATGCTACATTCCGTTTCATCCATTTACACTCTGAATAACGTGTATGAATATCGAATTAACTCTTTTCCTTGACTATTTTCTTTTTGGACAATATTCATTATTTTAGTAGGGATAGCTTTATAGAAGGGATGAAAAATCAAACTCTTCGAAGTGATCTATCTGTTGTTACCTATTTGTAGGCTTTTTTCGACCACGTTTTTATTATGGTGTATACCCTCAAGTATTGCGCGACCAGAACAATACCACTGCAACTTACAGATAATCCGCAACCTTCTAAAAACCATAAATATTTTGGAATTTAAAAAGATTATTTACTGTTGACACATTTAATCCGTATCCGCAGAATCCAATTCGGTAATTTCTTATCATGTTATTCACTAACCGATATTTTAGTTACACACTTTTTGATCGGGTTTTCTTAAATCATTTTGAATTAATTATTTTTACTGACCCATTTAGTCTGTAACATAATTCCACCGGCACCTTTTGTAAATGTAATCTGACTAAGAATAAAACCATTGAAATAATTGAATTAACCTGACATACAAAACATTGTAAACTGGAAATAGAGTATTCAATAATTTTTGCAATTACACTTCTCAGAGAAAATCTATTATACTTATTCTATTAAAAGACATCTTGTTGATTTCTAAATGATTTGATTATCATCACTAAGGAGACTTTTCAACATATTTCAATATTTGAGCCAATAATCTCAAATATTATCGATAACACTTATTTCTGATTCCTGGGACCCTAAAACGTATATTTCCGTACAAAAAAAGATAACTATGAGGTCGGTAACAATTATTAAAATGTAAAATTTATAATGTTATTAATGTGACTAATTACTTGATTTAACAAGTTTGTTTGTTTCGCAGTTTTTGATAATATTCTCAATTATAAAGTTTCATGATTTTTATATAATTTGTATTTTCTCTTTATAACATTTCGTGTATCTCGGGAAGTATTGAGAATATCGAAAAATATTTCTGCTTATTCTTTTTTAAATTATCCCCATGCAGCCGCACGACGGATGCCATAAATTTTAATCCAAAAATTAGGTAACATCTTAGTGCCCGCTGAGTGTTGTCGGTGTTGGTCAAATGGCCCACAATAAACGTTTATAAAATTTCAATCGGAAAAGTACAAGTTGATCATGTAACAATCGTTCAAAGTAAACGGATAATTAAAGTAGTCAGTGCAAAAACCACAAATTTCTGAAACTGTTAATATTTATTAAAAGTATGGTTCATTTAATAAAATACGCATCGTGATTAAAATATATACTGAGTCCATTTTGGGATCTGATTTTTTTCTTTTGCAGAATAAACACTCATGTTGAATTGAATTATTGCTTTGTATTTTAATAAATTTGATGCCAAACACTGACTTTTCGTAGCAACTACTGTTTTGAGGATTTTATTTTCGTAAAATTGTTCACTATTTTCAAGCTATATTTCAAATGAACCTGAGGAGAACTCAAAAATAATACCTCGAAAATACTGCTAGTAGGTAAAGAAATGATTTTAATTTTATTGTAATCGTTTTGGTTCAATAAGCGATACAAACTCAAATTCCAATTACATTGGAAATCTTTACATGAAACATACAATGCGCCTTGAAACGGGACACATAGTATATTTAAAACTATTTTAACCCATTAACGGCCAAGCAATTTTAACTCTAAAAGTTAATTTTAATTAAAATTCTACACTTCTTTTTATGATTTCTATGAATGACTTATTGCATTACATACTGTGAATTTTTTCTTTAAATACACATAATGTATACGTGAATTTAATGAAAAGTTAAAAATCATAAATAGTTTATTATTATTATATTAAAGTGATAATGAATTTTCAAAAAATTAGTGCCTCAACAATGTAATGTATACGCTGTCAATGTTCAGGCATTCGTCGATTTTATATAAAAACGTGCAATATGAAGTTAAGAACGAGTGTATCCACTCCCGTGGCGCATGAAGTAAAATTTCGAGTTTAGAAAAGCCTGAAAGTTTGGCTCGGGCGCGTAGCGAAGCGGAGCGACCGAGCCAAATTAGGCTTTTCTAAACTCGAAATTTTACTTCATGCGCCACGCGTATAAAACATTGTAATATTGTGAAGTATTTATAATACACTTTAAATAACAAAATATTTAAATTTTTCTTGGTACATTTTCAATTCAGGTCAAATAATATAACATATCAAATAAACTTATTTAGTAACTTAATTATCAAAAAATAATAATGTTGCGTGTATGCATCAACGGCGCTTAATGGGTTAAAAACTTCAAACGGTAATAATTCAAAAACTAAAAAAAAAATGACAACTGCATTTTGCACTGACCCCTTTAATTAAAAAAGAAACCCCTATCGATCAGTATATTTGATCTGATCAATAGGATTGGTCTGATTAGTTAATAAAATGATAAGTTGATGTATTTGTTTTACTTTTTATCAAAAGTTAAATAGTTTTGTATTTTAAGTTTTTTGTACAAAATAAATAATACTTAATGAATTTTACAACGTTCACATATAATTTCATAAAATCTATTCTCTAATAACGCAGAAAATAAAATTGTAGAAGGAAACGCATGAATAAATGTAACACGCATCCTTCGCTCGTTAAAAGAAAAAAAAAACGTGTTTTCAAGATTGAAAAATCAACATCTGGAATATGATACAACGAGAAGCGCGGAATAGAGGAAGAAAGAAATTGTCTCTCTCTCACTCTCTTTCTCAGACTTGATTTCGCGACATCTGGAGTAAAATAGTCGTAACCGACCGACCGCAGGAAGCCAGACTGGTGTATATAGGCAGCCATATACACCAATTTGGTATCCAGCGCTCTGCTCCCATTCGCGTGTACCCAAAATGTATATGGGGACTGGCTAACTGGATATATATGAACTGTGCTAAAGCGTAAGCGCAGGAAGATGCGTGCGAGGTCCAAGTAGACTATTCCATGTTCATTTCAAGTTGAGTGGAAGAGGGAGGGTGAACGCAGTGAATCCAAAATTTCATGAAGATTTGAGTTTTTCTTAAAAATATTTGAAAAACCTTGTTTGCAGTTATTATGACAAGAATAAAAATTAAAAATTAAAAAGACAAACTAAGCCACATATTTGAACTTTCAAAATCGATGTTTGATTTTAACCCTTTCAGCCCTGGATTATTTCTGGTGCACGAAAACATGTTTTGTACACTGCATATTATTTATTACTATCTCAGATATACAGATAGTCTTTCGTTTAAGTATTCATATCTCAATATACTGTATACGCCATAAATCTTCAAATATTCGTTATTTCTATAAATATTTCAAATTGAAATTTCAAACGAGTGTTTTCCAATCCCAGATAAAGCATGAAGTGAAATTTCGAGTTTAGAAAAGCCTGAAAGTTTGGTCGCTTCGCGAAGCGACCAAACCAAATTTTCAGGCTTTTCTAAACTCGAAATTTTACTTCATGCGAGACTCGTACTAAACACTGATGTGATGTAATGTTCAGAATACACGTTTTTAGCATACTGCTTTAGTAGAATATTTTGAACCTCACCTATAATCAGTGTTTTATACGCGTGACGCATGAAGTAAAATTTCGAGTTTAGAAAAGCCTGAAAATTTGGTTTGGTCGCGTAGCGGTACGCGCTACGCGACCAAACCAAATTATCAGGCATTTCTAAACTCGAAATTTTACTTCGTGCTTAATCTGGGAGTTTATGACTACAAATTAAATTATTTTAAAAAACAAATGATTATCGGAAAAGTTACAGCTTATGCACATATGCATGCGTATTTAAAAGATAAAATCCTAGTATTTTTACCAAATTTTAATGGTGGCAAATGCCAACTTCAGGGCCAAAAGGGTTAAATCAAATGTCTCCCTAAACCGTTCTTTTTTATTTAAGTGCAAATTTGTCTCTATAATTATTTTTTTATTTTATTTTTCGAGGTTTTTAGGACCATTAATAATTGTAATACATGTGTTATTCGTGTTCTACTACAAATAAAGTTAAAACAATTTGGTCAATCTTTTAAGAAAAGATTGGGTTTGGGTCAAAATAACAGTAAAATCAGCAAGTAGGTTAAAAATCTTTGTTGATTATGTTTTAATATTCTACATTAGAATTTTATTGTTGAACATTTTTAAAGCACTTTAATGCTCTAAAAATGTTCAGCATCAACATATGGTTAGAGTATAGTATTTAAGAATTTTGATACAATTCTGTTTCAATTTTAATGTGTTAAAGTACAATAAAAATATTTAGTAAGCAATCATAAATAATAAAAACTATTATTAATAATAAACATTACATAAGCATTATTTACGGAATTGAGAAAAATAATGTACATACTATTAGCATAAAGAAAATAGTATTAAAGGCAGTTGGAATTAAAACTGTTGCAGTATTTAGAATAAGTTGGAAATTAATAAATAAATACATTATAGTTTTGTAGCACTGCGTAGATACTTTTACTGCTATTTATTTATTTAATAAATTGTAAAATAGGTAAATATATACATATATATATATATATATATATATATATATATATATATATATATATATATACAAACTTTCCAAATATAGGATAAATAAAATGATCTAATCTAGAAATACATTTAATATTTACAAAAATTGATAAATTACAAATTGAACGTTAAATTGATAGAATTGAACAATCATTTTTAAAATTACCTGTTTACATGAACGTAGGGACATATGAAACAAGTAAAAAAAAAACGTGGAAATTAGTGAAATGGTTAAAAAAATACTCCGAACTTTTCAATATAATCAATAAAACATAATCCACAATATTTTATTGGAGTTTTTAATATCATTTTAAAGAGTGTCTTCCACTCCTTGATTAAACATGAAGTAAAATTGTGAGTTTAGAAAAGCCTGAAAATTTGGTTTGGTCGCGTAGCGAAGAGGAGCGACCAAACCAAAATTTTACCAACATTTTTACTTCATGCGCTAGGCTTTTAAAACGCTCATTATTCTGAAGTTCAAAAACACTCATTTCATGCAGTTGAGAAAAGTGGAGTTATTTGTGTGAAATAAAAGTCAAGGATATTGATATAAGAAAGAAAAAATAAATCGTTTTTTAAAAAATAACTGTTTTTAATAACATTTTGAAAGTCCTCAAAAATTTTAGTCCTCACATTTTTTATTTTAAATTCAACGAATAAAGTTATTCAAACTCCTGGAATACATGGAAACGAAACAGCTAGTTGATTAGCAAAATAATCCTTTATAGAAAATAATGAAATAAAATGTTTTTGATATCCGACAGAAGTTCTGTCCGATATCAACAACTCTATAGTCAAAGATCAGTACGATATATGAAAACACAAATTTCGAAAAATCTCAATAATAAATACTATTCTTCAGCTAAAGTTTTGCCATTTGTTTCTTGGTTTGGTTATATTAATGAACCAAGACACGATTTTAATATTTCGGATTAATTAACTTGAAACTGTTAATAAATAAAACATCTTTGTATTTTTCTTGAACAAGTTTCTAATAATTTCCTTGAGAATTAAAGTGGATACTAGTTAAAAATAAAAAAAAACAAAATATTAGTGAAATTTAACCAAGTGTTTTCTTTTTCAAATCATCTTGGTATTTTATTTAATAATTCCACATATTCCCATATAAATAAATAAATTGTCGATTTTTATAACTCATTGCGTAGATTTCTGAGTATTAACAATAATAATTACATATTTGAGTACGTCATTTTCAAAGTACATTGTCATTTTTTAAAACTACTTGATTTCGCAAATAAAAATATCATTATTTTAAATAAAAAGACACCGCTGAAAGCCGTTTCTGTATATTTATGTGAACCTCCTTATAAATCTTTATTATTACGACTTAAACAATGTGGACATCGGGGCTTACATATATAATTTAGTGAGCGATATAAATTCTGGGCGAGGCACTCAAACTGTAAGCGCTTGACGCGCTGATGCCCCATAAAAGTAAATCACGGTTACTCGGAGGAATCCGCGAAACAGGCCCTTCGATTCGGAAAGAAGGAAAATAATAAATGCCCCCCCGGAGGAGACAAAGGACAATAAACCCGGAGATCGCTCTCCTCCCGAATAAACAGGCCCCCGGTCCGGGGCTAATCCCGGATTACATCCCGGGCGGACGATCTAAGCTCGTGCTCTGCCGTTGTTCACTTTACACTTTTACAAATTGCTTTTAAATAACTTTAGGTGTGGATAGAGTGTGGTGTTTTGATTGTGCTTACATGCGACAGGATTTTATTTTAGAAAGCTTTTACTAGATTGAAGCGGTAAATGACTTATTACTTCATTTCGTCGCCAAACTCGTATATACAGTGACATGAGCGTAGCTAGGATTTTCACTAGCGGAGGGGTTTTCGACATAAAAATATGCAAAATTTAGTAACTCGTCAGAAAATATGAATATTAGATAATTGATAAAAAAATACTTATTTAAGTTCATCCAAATTGAACATTTTAGACTTGATTGCAAAATTATGATGATTCTTATCAATTCTCTTATATGTTTATAGTTTTAGTTATTCTTGGTATTTTCACAGAGAATAACAAATCTTGATTAATTTTTAGTTTTGTAATGGATTATTGTTATTGTAGATGAAGTATGTTTTGAACTTTATAAGTCAGTGTTTTATACGCCTGGCGCATGAAGTAAATATTTCGAGTTTTTCTAAACTCGAAATATTTACTTCACGCTTAATCAAGGAGTAAAAAACATTATCTAGAAAACGATTATCGTATTTAATAAAAACACTGAATTCTTAAAATATTTTTAAAACTTTCTGATAAATATACTAATATTTGAACTTTAATTGTCTTAAAACGTTATAAATATTCTGTTTTATTAAGTAAGTCCAAATGAATACTCTTATACTTAATTGTACAATTTCATAGGTGCCCATCAATTTTTTTTAAAGTTGATGTGTGTCTGTTTGAAATGAATAAATAAATATATTATAGTTTTGTAGCACTGCGTAGGTATTTTTTGTGCTGTTATTTATTTATTTCATGCATTTAGCGTTTTTAGAATTGCTTGCAAAACATTTATACATATATACAAAGTTTCCAAAAATAGAATAAATAAAATGATCTAATCTAGAAATACATTTAATATCTTACAATAACGGCATGCAATCTTTATACATTAATTAATACTTAATACTATATGAGAAATTACGAATAAACGTTCAATTTGTAATTTCTCATATTGTTTTCTCCGATTGTATGCTGTCTCCTGGTTTTAAGACACCACCGGTAGTTTCGGAAATGGCGTTTAAATAAAGTAATAGGTTTCCAAAAAACTGTTAAAACGGTATTTAAATACCGAAAAAGTAATAATATATTACAGCTTCAAAATTTACAAAAATGTTACAAAGAGTATGCGTTCCAAAACGCGTGTTTTCTTGTATGGTGACAAAATGTCTGTGAGAAAAATATACAAAATAAAAATTAAGAAACTAAAAATAGGTGGGGCGCCTGTTTAGAAAAGACACGTTGGCGGTTGGAATGCAGATTTAGGGGTTCGGGGAAATAATTTCGATACCCGGCGTCCCGTTACTTCTAGATGTCAGCGTGTCCGTTCGTACCCGTGACATATAGAATTAGGGTTTATTTATTGCCCAAACAAGTGCCTCTCGAGCGCATCATACAAAATACAATACAATAAAAGTTATTCACTCCTGAACACATATAGTATTAAGTATTAATTAATTTTAATTGATAGAAATGAATTATTTTAAAAATTCTGAAAACAAGCACCTAATGAAATTTTGCATTAATTAGTTGTTTACATGAACGTAGGGACATATAAAACAAGTCAAAATCGGGATCACAATATAAAGTATTTAAGTTTCTAAGAATTATTTCAAGTGGTCAAAAATATTTATAATAAGTCCAATGAAAATTGACTCGAAATAAAGCAGCATTCGTTTCTATATCCTTTCCAATTTTAGAATGTGCACATTATAATATGGAAACCACACCAAAGATTCATGCTCAAGAGTAGATCGTACAAATGAGTTGTAAAGAACCAGAAAAGTTCTCATATTAAAATGTTTACCATTTCCCATGATAAAACATAAAGAACGCATTGTCTTTCTACATACGGCCTTTATCTGCACAGAAAAATGTAATGAACTGTCAAAATAGACACCTAGGCCTTTAATGGTATCCACCTTTTTAAGAATCACATTATCGATAATATAATCATAATTTATATGTCATTTCTACTTGTTAAAATTTATTCATTTACATTTTTTTATATTTAGACATAAATCATTGATAATCCACCACTTAGATACATTATTAATATCCACTCGCAGTCATTAATAGATTTGACTTCGTGTAGAATTTTCATGTCATCAGCATACAGGAAACATCTGGAGAATTTGCAATAACCAGTGATGTCGTTAATTAAAATAAGAATTAAAATCGGGCCACAGTGGCTACCCTGTGGTACACCAGACGTAACCTGTATATCATCAGAGATGAAACTTCTGACTTTGACATTTTGTATACGAGTTGTAAGGAAGGACCGAAACCTATTTAAAACACGTGCACAAAAACCATAAGCACTCATTTTGAAAGTAAAATTGAATGATTCACTTTATCGAACGCTTTGGAAAAGTTCGTATAAATAGCGTCTAATTGACCTTTCTTCTCCAAGACGGTCAGAATATCAAATTGAAATTCTAATAGGTTTGTACTGGTTGATCTTCCTCCATAGAATCCGTGATGTTCCTTTACAATAATGATTTTTGCCATCTAGAATAATTGCCGTGATATTAGTTTATCTAAAATCTTTGGAATATGTGATTGGAATGCGACTCCTCGATAATTCGAAATAACATCTTTACCGCCAGCTTTGTGAATTGGAATTAAAAAACTTCTTTTGCAAATTTGTTGAAACGATTCTTGGTCAAGCGAACTGGCGAATAAAGTATATAATGGTTTTAACAAGGTACACACATATCTTAAAAGAAACGTTGCAGGAACACCATCAGGTCCAAACGCTGTACTATTTCCTAGCGAGCTTAACTTATTAAATACTTCATCTAGGTTTATTTTTAATTTATTACTATTGACAAGTTTTCCAACTTTAAAGTTGCCTGTTTTAGTACTCATACGCTTATAAGTCTCCGCAAGAAACCTGCAAAGCCAGCTGAAATACTTAGACCATTATCAAGAATATCATCTCCTGATATCATTCTATTCGGGATTCTTTTGTTTTTCTTTTTAGCTTAGAAATTTGATTCCAGAAGTGACGTGGATTTAAGCATATATCGGTTTCTATTTTATCAATATAAGCTTTATGAAGTTGAGAACTTAAATGTTTGCATTGATCGCACAATAAACTGAATTTATTTTAATCATGTGGTAGCCCGGATTTCTTAAGAGTTGCATGGGCTTCTTCTGCATCGGCTTGCTGAGAGCATCATCGGATAAACAGATAAAATTGATGAAAATCCATAAATATAAGATCTAAAAATCTCTGATCAGAATTATTAATTTGGTTCAAGTTCATTAAATTATAAGTATTAAAAAATATATTACTGTTTTCGTTAATCACGCCGTTGGGTACACATTTCTGTTTATTCATAGGCCATAAAAAATTTGCAAGATTAAAGTCGCCAGATATTATGAATTTGAAATCACTACGATTTAAGTGTAGGCTTTCTAAAATATGACAGTGTTCAACGTAAGAGTCTACCGGGTGTTGACTTAGCGGACGCAACATAGGAAATCCCATGTAAATTTTGAAATGTTCAAATTTTGGCTTCCTTATCTATTTTAAAAACAAAATGTATTTACCTTTTTTGTAGAGGGAAAAATTCTGAATTAATTTGCCTTAACGTTTATCACTTTACGTTTCTCTAAGTTAAAATAATTAAGAAAAAGTAATGTGATTTTATAAAAATAATGACATGTCATGGAATTGAAACAACAATTGCGGATGTCAAAATGGCAAAAGATATCAGAGTCAATTGAATAAAGTAAATGTTTTCGAAATGATTTACACTATACTAGAAAAAATCCTCCTGATAAAGTGGTATTATGCAGACCACAGTTATCACGATGTTTGCGTTATGTTTTTTTTTGTCGTTAATTAAGTAACAGCAATATCTTGTGCTATTTTGACATCCGCAATTGTTGTATCAATTCCATGGTATGTCATTATTTTTATAAAATCACTTTAATTTTTCTTAATTATTTTTGCTGTAAATTTTCTGACATTCGTTAATTTTTTAAAGAGTTCAATTTGAAGCTTTGAACGAGTGTTTTCCACTCCCAGACTAAGCATGAAGTAAAATTTCGAGTTTAGAAAAGCCCCGTGAAAATTTGTCTCGGGTCGCGCAGCGACCCGAGACAAATTTTCTGGGCTTTTCTAAACTCGAAATTTTACTTTATGCGCCACGCGTATAAACACCGATTTTAAGTGAAGTTCAAATATACATAAATTTGACAATATTATAGTGTTTTATACGCGTGGCGCATGAAGTAAAATTTCGAGTTTAGAAAAGCCCAGAAAATTTGTCTCGGGTCGCTGCGCGACCTTCGACAAATTTTCACGGGGCTTTTCTGAACTCGAAACTTTACTTCATGCTTAGTCTGGGAGTGGAAAACACTTGTTTAAGGTTTAAAATTGAACCTAAAAAAAAAAACAGGGAATATCCGCAATTGTTGTATCAATTCCATGGTATGTCATTATTTTTATAAAATCACATTACTTAATTATTTTAGCTGTAAATTTTCTGACATTCGTTGATTTTCAAAAGAGTTTAATTTAAAGCTTTAAACGAGTATTTTCTACTCCCAGACTAAGCATGAAGTAAAATTTCGAGTTTAGAAAAGCCCTGTGAAAATTTGCCGAGGGTCACACAGCGACCCGAGACAAATTTTCTGGGCTTTTCTAAACTCGAAATTTGACTTCATGCGCCACGCGTATAAAGCACAGCTTTTAAGTGAAGTTCGAATATACATAAATTTGACAATATACTTTTACAATATTAGTGCAAAACACTTGTTTAAAGCTTTAAATTAAACTTGAAAAAAGAAAAAACCAGGGAATATCCGCAATTGTTGTATCAATTCCATGGTATGTCATAAAAGTGTTAAGTGTGAACATTTATAAATTTGGAATTTTTTCCTCTACAAAAAAGTAAAATACATTTTGTCTCTAAAATAAATAGGGAAGCCAATATTTGAACAGTTTAAAAATTAACATGCGATTTCCTATGTAGCGTCCGCCAAGTCAACACCCGGTATAGTAAACTTGGTGGAATGTATACGCTACCAATAATAATTTTAGTTTCATTTAGCTTTAGGCATACAAATATATGTTCGATGTTTTCTTCTTGAATATCAATTTTGTAGGATTTTATATTATTTTTGTCAGCTATAAGCACTCCTCCTCCATGATATTTGTTACTTGTTTATAGTTGTAATAATTGAATTATCATCTTTTTGTATATTATGTTAATTATGTATTTTTATTATACTGTGTGTATGAGATAAAGGGCGAACATAGGGATTTAACATGTAAGACCGTATTATGCATTTTCCTGCTTCTAGGGTAATTTTAGAGAAAAAGTACAAGAGTAAACAAAAATTAAGATAAAACCCCAGTTAGGTTTTTTTTTATTATTTTTTGTTTACTCTTGTACTTTCCCTCTGAAATTACCCTGAAATGAGGAAAATGCATAAATGTGGTTTTACATGTTAAATCTTTATGTTCGCCCGTTATTTCATACTCACGGTATAATTATGTATTTGTATTACTTTGTATTATTTATATATTATGAAATGTCTCTTTAATTGTACTGATGGCTGTTGGGCAATAAATTAATATTATTATTAATAAATCAAATACAAATTTACCTTATGGTTATTTAAATCAAAAACAGTACAAAGTAAAAAAAAACAAATAAAAAAATATTATAATTGCTGCTGATTATTGTTCTAACGTAAAAATAAGCACAAGAGTTGTTGACTTTAAACGAACTTACAGTTGCTGAATTTTGACACAAATACATGTATTTTTAAATTTGGTTTTTCTTTTAAATAACATCACAAAAAAGTAACACAGCGTTAGAATTTTACTAAATTAGGAGATATTTTTAACAAATATATAAACATTGATTTAACGTTAAGAGAGAAACACGAAATTGAGTAGAAAGTCAATCTATTGTGGTCAATTAAATTTGCTCAAAGTTAATTAAAATTATATTTCATAATTCCGAAAACTAAAAATACAGTTTAAACAATCCCATTGAAATTGATAAAAATGTATTGATTTTGTAAATTAAATATACCTGGTTTTGTTTCAATTATGTATAGTATTTTTCTACTAATTTCGGCTTATAGGCATTATCATTTCTTCATAATGGTATTAAGCTGCCATTAATAGAAAAATAAAATACATATAATTGAAACAAAACCAAGTATAATTAATTTACAAAACCAATATAGTTTTGAAAATGTTTTATCAAGTTTGAACGGTAACGTGACCGCCAGTCTAAGGTATCAAATTGTTCAGAGGAAATGGCAAAGCTATAATGATGAGAGATAAATCTCGAAACACGTCTATAGATGGCCTGAATAATTTGACCCAAATTGTTACATTTACAATAGGTTACTGTATGTAACAGCAAACACTTGTTGTATAATTCAATGTCCGTCGGCGTATTAGCTTTGGAAGTAGTTGTTTCAATGAGTGTTTGATATAGTCTTTGTAAGACTAACTTGTTGTAGATTGCGAAAAAAAATCGCACTTTTAATGTTTTATCAAGTAATTAATGAGAAAAAAGTATCCGATATATGAATCAAAATTGTTGAATTATAAATTAATATGAATCATAAATATTAAAAAATGTACAAATATCATTAAAATTTACCAAAATCACCAAGAGTTGTAAAATTAACATAGATTATACACCAATAAAATGTTGCGAAAGTTGACAATTCCAAATAAAAATCAATTAAATTTTTCATTTAATTTCAGTATTTTCTTCGAAAACAAAGTCAATAAACAAACCGTCAAAATGAAAAAGAATACGAAAGAAATAATTGATAAATAAAGCACTTGTAACCTTTCTTCACACTCTTTGTTGAATTACCAAATGAACATTTCGGATACAAAGAGACTATTATCAATGGATTCATACTGAAGTAAATGTACATTTGCTAATTCAAATAAAAGTGTGAAGAGAGGTTATTTGCAAGGCCGTAGCCAGGGGGGGGGGGGGGATATGGAGGTTCAACCCGCCCCTGAAATTTTCAAAATGTTAATTTTTTGTATGTAAAAGCAGCCCTGAAAGAGCAAAAACAATATTTTTACTAGTAACCCCCCCCCCCCCGAAAAGTTTATATCCCCTCCCCCCAAACATTTTTCTAGCTACGGCCTTGGTTATTAGTGCTTTATTTATCAATTAAATTTGATCTTCACGTAACTCACCCAATAAATATAGGAAAGAAATAATTTCATCTCAGAAAATTGAATGAAACCATAATTTTAAACTATAATAATTATTGTTTGTAATAAAATTCTTTAAAATTGACAAAATAAAAAAATTACGAAATTTGAAAATTTGTAATAAATATGAATTAAATTTTTTATTTGATTTCAGTATCGATAAAATCGATAAACCGAACGTCAAAATGAAAAAAAAAAAAACTAAAAAAATTCAATCCTAAAACATTTACTAATACAATAATTTTAAACTATAATAATTTTTATTTTAAATAAAATCCTGAAAAACTAAGATTAATACTTCTAACTTCTTCCAAATCAAAAAATTTAGAAAATTTCAATAGTTTTGACAAAAACTACAAATCGACAGTTGAAAAATACAAACGGCAATAAAACTGTAGATCAATATGAATACTCAAAAAATTAAAATCAATCACTGAACTCATGAAATATTATTATATTCTTATAAATCAATAAACATCGTTAAAATAACGTTAAAACTTACCATTTTAACATGTTGTAAAATGTTAAAATGGTAAGTTCGTATACACCCTACATTTTCAGATATTCGTCGTTTATATAAAGGCGTTCAATTTGAAGCTTTAAACGAGTGTTGTTATTCACTCCCAGACTAAGCATGAAATAAAATTTCGAGTTTAGAAAAGCCTGAAAATTTGGATTCGCAGGCGCACGAGCGAAGCGAGGCGCGCCGGCAAATCCAAATTTTTAGGCTTTTCTAAACTCGAAATTTTATTTCATGCGGCACGCGTATAAAACACTTAAATATTTGGAAGTTTAAAATATACTGGGGTTAATTTTATGTTTGATAATACATTTTGAAAAATGTTAATTTCGTTCAATCAAAGATGAATTTATCAACGGGGGATTTTAAGAACGTTGACTTGTGAGTCGCAATTCCCGATCAAAACGTAAACTTGTTGGCCAAACGTTTTAATCGGTTTCCCGTGATTATTCGATTAACTCAGGATAGAGGTTACACACAATAAAAAAAATAATAATAAAGAAGTTTATCTTACCTGGTTTTTCGTGAAGACGGAACAGCTTACACAGGAACAGATTAAATTGTATATTTCACTTATGAAAATAAATTCTTATGTTTAATTGACTCTGAAAAATTCTGTCAGGTAACTTGAATTAAACATTCTTGTTTAAGAAAAATAACAAGTAAAGAATTTATTTAAAGAAAAATTAAAATTGAAATGAAGTCGTGAATGAATATACAAGAAAATAACATATAACAAAAATGAGCAATAAAACAAGTGAAAACAAAATTAAGTGAAATAACAATTTAAAAATAAAATAAAATAACTTACAACGATAACAATAACGCGGACTTAAGACGGTACTTGGTGAAAACTGGTTGATGAACTGATTGATTCGATACTTGGAGTGAACTGCTCCGTCTTCACGAAAAACCAGGTTCATTATTATTTTTTTTTATTGTGTGTAACCTCTACCCTGAGTTAATCGAGTAATCACGGGAAACCGATTAAAACGTTTGGCCAACAAGTTTACGTTTTGATCGGGAATTGCGACTCACAAGTCAACGTTCTTAAAATCCCCCGTTGATAAATGGCGCCCAACGTGGGGCGCGAACTTTACTTATTTGAATTAAAGTGAAGCAACATTTTGGAATTGAGAATGGGACCGTTGTTACAATGAATTTGAAAAATGTTGAGTTAACGACGCTTAGAGTAATGCGCCGGTAACAAATTTTGTTATCTTTTTGACAGTTTTTAAGTAGATAATTTCATTAGTTCAGACACGACATGTTAATTCTCTGAAAACTTGATCGTCTTTTTTACCTGCAACAATTATCAAACATATGGATTCTTGGTGTAGTCAAATATATTAAAGCTCCGCTAATCCGGATCAATGAAAACCGAGGAAATCCGAATTAGTGAAACATCCGGATTATTGAAACCTTTTTAAAAATCTCAAAAACACGCTAGAGTAATATTTTGTGTGGTCTCTTTTGAGCCATGATGCTTTCTAACAATCAGAGAAATCCCGACTCATCATTGAATCACAGGTAATCCGGATTTTGACATACATTTTGTAAATAACTAATATTTTAATTTCGTCCGGATTACTGGAGAATTCTAATTATTAGAGTTCGGATTAGTGGGGCATTACTGTATGTAGTAAACTAAACTAACGTACGACTCACGAGAGGTGTCCCATGTTTTCATTAATTTGTAATGCTTTCTGCACCAATACATGTAATAAGAAAATAGTTTGATGTCATCAGATTACGTGTGTGAGAAGAGAGAGAAAACTTCACAATATGTCTGCTATGGTTTCTAGATGAAACATGCGAAAACGTATGTTCCGGTATGCAGCTTTAAAATTTTTAGGTTAAACGTCACATTTTGACAATGCCTTCGTTAAACTAAATCTGCAAAAACCCAGCCACAAATCATTTTAATTAATGTGCACAATCATTTTAAATGTGAGTTTAAGTGGTATAATTCCAATTTCCGCATCTACTAAATAGTTCAGGTATTTACAGAAATAAATAATGCATTTATGTTGATTTTGTGTAATCTCAAACTAAAATGTTAGTTAAATTGAATGCTTTAGTAGATTTGGCAAATATTCATCAAATTAATTTGTTAATACAGGAAATGTTTCTTCTAAGTACACATATAGGGAATTTTCTATTAGGTATACATATGCATACGCTTATTTATTAACGAGTCAATTTGAAGCTTAAAACGAGTGTTTTCCACTCCCAGACTAAGCATGAAGTAAAATTTCGAGTTTAGAAAAGCCTGAAAATTTGGTTTGGTCGCGTAGCGCGAAGCGCTACGCGGCCAAACCAAATTTTCAGGCTTTTCTAAACTCGGAATTTTACTTCATGCGCCACGCGTATTAAACACTAAAAGTACGGAAATATTGTGAACAAGTAAACTTCGCTTGAAATCAGTGTCTTATACACGTAGCGCATGAAGTAAAATTTCGAATTTAGAAAAGCCTTTTCTAAACTCGAAATTTTACTTCATGCTTCACCTGGGAGTAGAAAACACTCGTTTAAACTTCAAATTGACCTCTTTTAAGATAACAACGTATATTTAAAAATCTACAACACGTAATTGGGATATGTATAATCAAACGAAAAAAATCACAAGAAATTATGATTTAAAGCTATTCTTAAAGAAAGAACACTAATATACTCGCATCCTAAACAGTATAACATTGTCATGTAGCGTCAAAATTTGACACAACCAGGAAAAATCGTTGCAGATACAACTGTCAACATACTCTCTAAACAATTTAAACCACACATTTCACATCAATGAGTCATAGGATGTTTTCAACTGCTATAAAGAAAATTAACATAATATATAAAATTACAAAATATGTTTAAAGTGTGCAAACTATAGGAAGCGTAAGCTTATTTTCTCGAATTCGAATAGTTTTGAATTTGTTTTATTCTTGTTTAAAAATTAACATGTTTTCCAAAATATAAATTCAAAGTTAAATTTAATAACACACATTATTAAGTTGTTTTTGTTTGAAATAAACCAAACTAAAAATTATAATTTGATTGGCTTTTTACTTCATTCATTGATTAAAATCTAGTAATAGTTACATACATGTCAAATAATCAATTCATTCACATGACATTGAATATATTACACAAAGATTACAGAACGTTAAGATATCTAATATTTATTACTAATAATCTGACTTACTAATATGAATTGCAAAACATTTACAAAGCATTTTAACACACTACAGTTTTAGGTCTTACTGTTACAGATTTACGACTACAAAAGACAGTTATGTGTGTTTAATCAAAATCCTAGAAGTCTGTAAAAAATCTGAACACTCTTTGCAAAATATGCAATCACCATCCATCACCACGATGGTGATTGCATATTTTACAAAGAGTGTTCAGATTTTCAGCAGACTTTTACGATTGTGAATAAATTAATTTTTTCAATGATATTTTATATAATGACTTCCTGGATTCCAACCAGCGCAAAAACAAAACTAAAACCTTGATATATTTTCCTCCAAAGGACGCCACATGACTGACCTGAAAATCAACAAGTGAAGTCATATGTAAATTTTTGAAATTAGTTTAATTGACACGTTCTAAACTTACAAAGTCGTGTTGAGTTTACACATCATCATCAATGTTTAAGTTATTAGCGTATTAGAATTTGCATTGAATATTAACTAACTTTAGAGTGTGAGCGTTGGGACCAGCTAGTTTATATGCGTAACACACTAGATTAATAGACGCATAAATAAATATGTGTGGGTGTTTGTGTGTGTGTAATGGTGTGAGTGTGTGTGTGTGTGTGTGAAGGGCGAACCCTTATTTACATCATAAATATAAACTGTGTCGTTTCATTTATTTAGTTCCGCATTGCACAACTATACATCATTTTTTAGAGTAGCACACAAGCATAATTTACCTAAATTTTTGTACCGTATGTTCAATGAAAACAAACCTCTAGAGTGCCATGATTTAATTTTCTTTTTAATTTAGGTTGGCTACACGCTTTAGGAATTGACATATAAAACGTCAGACATGATAATTATAATCAAGGACGGTCGAGTATACGGAATCGAAGATTTTAGAGTGGGGGTAGATATCGCTTACGTCACAAATGCGCACTGAATTTAAATGTTGTTACTTCATGGTAAAGTTTAGGTAAACATGCATAAGCTGTAAATTTTCTGACATTCGTTGAATTTTAAAAGAGTTCAAATTGAAGCTTTAAACGAGTGTTGTCCACTCCCAGACTAAGGATGAAGTAAAATTTCGAGTTTAGAAGAGCCCCATGAAAATTGTTCTAGGCTTTTCTAAACTCGAAATTTTACTTTATGCGCCACGCTTATAAAACACAGATTTTAAGCGAAGTTTCAATATACATACATTTCACAATATTTTAGTGTTTTATACGCGTGGCGCATGAAGTAAAATTTCGAGTTTAGAAAAGCCCAGAAAATTTGTCTCGGGTCGCTGCGCGACCCTCGACAAATTTTCACGGGGCTTTTCTAAACTCGAAATTTTACTTCATGCCTAGTCTGGGAGTGGAAATCACTTGTTTAAAGCTATAAAATGAACTTTAAAAAAAACAGGGAATATTTCAAGATTTACAGAAAATAGGCTGAATTTGGAAGACGTATATTTTAAAGAAAAACTCTCTGTATAATGTTAATACATATTTAAGGGTCTTTTCCACTTTTTGACCTTAATAAAATTGAGTCAGCACTCCCTAGCGGATTATTTTGTGCATTATTTCGACTGAATTTTATATTTTAATTTGTACATCATGATATATTTCACTGAAACCGGTTGGTTGGTCACACAAAGTCTTATTTTAATAACACTTATTTTTAACACCAAATATTAAAAATCTGTCTATGAAAGTACAGCGAATCCGGAAAGAGAGGTTATGATAGACTCAAAAACGTAACCAAATCAATATCATTGTTCTCTCTCGCACGAACTATGGCCTGCGGGGAAAGGGGTAGGGCAAAACATGGAAAGAAACAATTCTGACATACCTTGTAGCACATATGTGTTCATATGTGTTACGCCCATCGACGTACTTGAATTATAATATATAACTTCAGAGTTGCCTACCTAATATTTTCCATAGCACTCTAGAGGTTTTATTTTATTGAACATACGATACCTATAATTTGGCAGATTACATTTATGCCGTGCGATTATTTAAAACATAATTTAGAGTAGGCTTTGAATGCTTACTTAGATTGGCACTACTGACTGTTAACACAAAGTTTACCATAACCTCAAATTTATTCCATCATTCAATTAGCATTCTAGGCAACCGCACAAAAACTTTACTCTAAATGATAATTTAAACAATCGCACGGTATTAAAAACATATTTAAATTTGGCTTGCCTAAAACTGTTATAGTAACCACTTACGGTTTAACAGGAAATAACCACTAAATTTGGAATATCAACTGGAACATCTTATAGATTTTATATTTCGGATTCTGCAAGTTACAGGGAATTTTTCTTAAAAGTATACATACCCCTGTTAATACGATGTACATTTTCACAAATTTGTTGTTTTAAATGAAAATGTTTCTAATCCCTGATTAAGCATGCTTAATCCGAAACTGAAAAACACTTATTTAAAGCTTCAATTTGAACTCTTAAAACAAAAACAACGAATATCAGAAAATTCACAGCTCAAATTGGGATATGTATACTTAAAAGAAAAACTCTCTGTGTGTATATAAATAATGTATATTAAATCACGTCCATGCACCACAGTCTACACGCTTCGTAAGTATTTACTCGCAAACAGTTTACCTGATTCGGGTTCGAAATCGATTTTTACGACGTGATATTAACCAGGCTTCCTGTATTAAACAATTTCGCATTATCGTAAAACCGTTAACTGATATATAATAAGGCTAAACTGCGAAGTTTGCTTTATAAACTTAACTCGAAATTATAATTTCATTAGCACTTATGAAATTAACTAACAATAAGTTAAAAAAAAGCAAATATTTTATAAAATAATTGTAATATACTATTTATCTTTATACAGTTTATACTTTTTTCTCTCTCACAGGTTAAGTGGAACAGTAGAGGTGTTTCTTTTTAAAACTATCACTGAACCTTGCCTGTATTTTGTATTTGAATACGATTTGATTCGATCAGGTATACAAAGGAATTTAACATGTAAAATCGCATTTATGCATTTTCCTGCTGCCAGGATCATTTTATAGAAAACCTTATTTTAGCAAATATACGTTTTACATAAAATATTAGGATATTAAGTTCTGACAAATACAAATTATTTTCGAAACTGATGAATTAAGCTATGAATTTTGTATATTATTTCACATAATTAAAATCTTCTGTATAATATTATTAATAGAATTGCTTCTTGGCTATTTATAGCTATAAAAAAAATGCTGCGCGTTTTTGCGCTTTCAAAAATTATGCTCATTTGTTTCAGAATAGCTATATCGACCACATGAGAGCATTTTCGATATTTAGAAAGATGAAGGTGTAAGTGATGAATCATGTATTGCAACACTTTGGCAATATTTCATTGTCTGGAAAGAAAACTAGTAGACTTAAAGAATGTTTGCCAAAAGTTTTACCAAAAATGGAATAATGTAAAAGAAATCGATTTAAATTTTGTATGGATAATTTGGCAAAATTGGATTATTGAATATTTCCAATAAATGGTGTTTATTCTGTAAACCAGGAAGATCATCCAAACGATTCGACATGTGCTACAAAAAAAAGCATAAGGCAGTTTTGGCTTACAAGGCTTAAAGTAACCGAGATTTGCGAAAAAAATGTATAATGTGTGTTAGTTTCTATTGATACAGGCTCGAAAACATTAGACAAAGAACGCGTCATCATCAGTAAAAACAAAAGAAATAACAAATTCTTAAAATTGCCATTTCTCCTTTATTCCTTTATTTATTAAAATATTTTAATTATTTAAACTGATCTTAATCTATAAATTTAACAGGAACATTTCTTTAGATGAAATTTTAATTCGCATTACACTTTTTAAAATAAAAATCCCTTAAACAAATATATGCATCCCGCAACAGAACATATAATTAAATCTAGTATTTGAATGAAAAATTTTAAAATATTTTCACTATAAATAAACAAAGTTTTAAAACGGAGCCGATGAAGTCTCCTAAGTAAAAAGTTTAACATCTACTAGTTAGAACATTTAACAATAGCAACAGAAGCTAAATCACGTGAAATAGAAAAGCGGTATTTCGCATCAATAGTTTCTCAACAGACTAAAAACTAAAACTTTTTATATCATTTAGTTTCTGAGATATATTAGGTTTACCAAACCAACACAAACATAATTTTTTTTAAAAAACGTTGAATATCTCCGAAATGGTACGACTTACACCAAATATTATATTAATAAACTGGCATTCATTTTTGACAAGGTATACAAAAACTCATTAATGTATGGGGCGTTCCATTTACAATAATAAAGTTGTATGGCGGCCAAGAATTATTAGACACGCTGTATATGCGAAAATAATTTTAATGAATGAAGAAAATGATTCGGTTCCTGGCGAAGCTGTTTTTCGTAATTTCAATATTGAGTCAGTTATAGAATTTTCCATCCTTGCTAAAAACACCCTGTATATAACTTTCTCAAAGATTTATCTTCTGAATCATGGTCAAATATGTATGAAGTGAATGACTTCACTAAATTCAAATATGTATGAAGTGAATGACTTCACTAAATTTAATAACTTTCATTTTTCCTTCAGTCAACACTTCAATACAAATTTTCCGCTACAGAAAAAGAAGGTCTCAAAAAACAAACCATGGGTGAATTCTATAGTCACATCATCAAGTCAAAAACTACGCGATTTATTTATTCTTAAATCACAACATCCTCAGTTAACTCCAGCATACAACATTTTAAGATAACAACATTACAGATTAGTATCTACTACAAAAAAACATTTTATCAAAATAGAATAAGACAATCCGATAACATGGCGCGATCTGTTTGGCAAATAACCAACGAAATCACAAATAAAATAATGCCGCGGAAAAATATCAATCTTAAATACGAAAACATTCACGTAAAAAATCCTGTAACAATAGCAACACTATTCAACGATTTCTTCAGGAACGAACCTTTAAATCTAGTGAGCAATATCAGAACAACTCCACTGATAACACAACAGTACAACACACAAAGGCATTCCATATTTTTGAGACCTTATGAATAAAATGAAATTTTGATCATAATAAATAAATTAAAAAACAAAAAATCGCATGGCTTTAACAACATTCCTGACTTCATAATAAAAACATCAGCATTACAGATATTAAAACCAATTTTCCCAGATAAACTGAAAGAATAAATAATTATTCCAATTTATAAAAAAAAACAACAACGAGCACATCCAAAACTATAGACCATTAGCCTTAGTATCTACCTTTTTTAAACTGTTTGAATAATGCATGCACAATAGATTATCAGAATACCTAAACAAATTAAACATCATCACACCAGCACAGCACGGGTTTCGAAGAACATATTCGACCACCACTGCACTCAATTCCTTTTATTCAATAATTACAGAACTTCTTGAAGCAGGTAATCAACCCGTTGGTAACTTCATCGACCTCAGCCGTGCTTTCGATTGCTTAGATATTGATCTTTTACTAGACAAACTGTATACATACGGTATACGAGGTACAGCATATAACTGGTTCAATTCATATCTCTCTAATAGACGACAACGAGTAAAAATAACTGACTATGAACATGATACCCCCTCTAACATAAATTCACACTACGTAATAACCAATATAGGTGTTCCTCAAGGATCCATCCTCGGACCTCTATTATTTTTAATCTATATCAATGATATTGTCAATCACATTTCCAACGCTTCGATTCTCATGCATGCTGATGATACCTCAGCTATTGTAAGCCATCATGAATCTCCTATTTTAGAGAACTCTCGTAATGCAACATTAAATAATTTATCCCATTGGTTTGCCTTCAACAAACTTTCTATAAATTTATCAAAAACTGCGTACATTAGATTTAGTACCAAACAAACTAAGAAAGACTTGACACTAGATACCCACCAGCTGGCGCCAGTTGATAATACAAAGTTTCTAGGAGTATATATTGATCAAAATCTCGACTGGAATATACACTGCGGAAAATTAGCTTCAACAATTAACAAATATTGTTATAACATACGTATTCTCAAAAACTATCTTACTTTACGTCAGCTTAAACATTTCTTTCAGTCATTCAGTCTCGATTGAGATACGGAGTCTGCTTTTGGGGAATGTCTAGTTCATGGCGAGAAGTGTTCATTGCCCAAAAGAGAGCCCTTCGAGCGATGGCTGGTATCGGTAGAACAGATTCCTGTAAAGACTATTTTAAGAAGCTTGGTATACTAACACTACCATCTCTAATTATTTACGAACTATGTGTGTACGTCTATAAAAACAAAAATGATCCTGCATTTGTATTAAACAAACAAATACATAACTACCCTACGAGGACAGCTGATAATCTTTACATAAAATAGTACAAATTAAATATTTTTAAGAACTTTTTGTAATAAATTACACGCCTTTCTGTTAAATAAATCTATATATAATATAAGCGAATATTTTAATAATTAATTGTTAAGATTACTATATGTTTATTGACGTGTCTCATATGTATGTACATTTATGCCCGGTATTATAAAACATTTTATTCCCAAAATAAAATTTACTTTAGGAATAAATTAATTTATTCCAAATATTCCGGTATTATAAACACAAAGTAACTTATTTGGCTAATAAATCTCCCTAGTAAATTATTTGTTTGTTTTTCTGCCGACTAAATTTTATTTTCTAAATAATTTGACAGTTAAAAGTCAAAAGTCTATTATATTATTATAATTACTTTAGATTCTACTACTTGTGTTTATTAATTTCATTACGGTTATCATGTCTACCATATCACCCGTGTCAGATTTAAGTTTGTTCATAGTATCTTTCCTGACATTCATTAATTCGAACCACAAGACATTCTAAGGAGTCGAAGACCTAGAGTTTTTTAAATCAGACATAATCAGTGATTTTTATACTTATACATACGCTTTTTAAAATTAGTTTTATTTAAAGTTTTAAACGAGTATTTTTCACTCCCAGACTAAGCATGAAGTAAAATTTCGAGTTTAGAAAAGCCTGAAAATTTGGTTTGGTCGCGTAGCGCGAAGCGCGGAGCGACCAAACCAAATTTTCAGGCTTTTCTAAACTCGAAATTTTACTTCATGCGTCACGCGTATTAAACACTGAAAACACTGAAATATTGTGAATAAGTGAACTTCACATGAAATCAGTGTCTTGTACGCGTGGCGCATGAAGTAAAATTTCGAGTTTAGAAAAGCCTGAAAATTTGGTTTGGC
Source organism: Philonthus cognatus (assembly GCA_932526585.2). Classification (NCBI taxonomy): domain Eukaryota; kingdom Metazoa; phylum Arthropoda; class Insecta; order Coleoptera; family Staphylinidae; genus Philonthus; species Philonthus cognatus. Next base: position 32,744,090 of record OW052245.1, on the reverse strand, counting down.
CGCTCCGCGCTTCGCGCTACGCGACCAAACCAAATTTTCAGGCTTTTCTAAACTCGAAATTTACTTCATGCTTAGCCTGGGAGTGGAAAACACTCGTTAAGGTCTTTTATAATTTCTAATAAGCTTTCTTTTTCTTGTTCTGTGTAATTCTGTGCTATTCCACGGTTATTCTCCATAATTAAAAGGAATTATACTAAATTTTCAATTTGATTGACAATTTAATTTAAAATATTGACAATTCAATTTAAAAAACGGGTGGTTCCAATGAAAATGTTTAATTTCGGTCTGAAATCTACTAATTAAATTATTTATTTCTAGAAGTGCTATTAATTTGGAAGGTTTGGTTTACGTAGGGTACGTAGGGTACGTAGGGTACGAGATTCTAAAGGTGAGCACGATAAATACATAAATAATACAATTTAAATATGCTATGGCATCCTATTAAATTAATGAAATTAAATTAAAGTAAGTAATATTATAAGTAAATTTAATTGAATCAATAAAGAAATTTGTAATTTTTACAATGTGTGATTAAATTTAGGTTATTAAATTTTATGAAAATATCAAGTTATATCGGGCCAATTTGTATCTGGAGTATTCTTTTAAAACGAGGGCCGAATACCCAGACTGTTCAATACATATTAGCGATTTAGCTACTATTTCCTGTTTAACGGGAAATTATATTAATGCCCGTTATTATAAACGAGTAATAAATCATTAGATAACTATTTGTGGGGTAAATTTATTTACCTAGTAAACTAATGGGCAAATAAAATTGCGTATTATAAACCAAACCTACCAAATAAATAGCACTTGTAGAAATAAATAATTTAATTAGTAGATTACAGACCGAAATTAAACATTTTCATTGGAACCACCCGTTTTTTAAATTGAATTGTCAATATTTTAAATTAAATTGTCAATGAAATTGAAAATTTAGTATAATTCCTTTTAATTATGGAGAATAACCGTGGAATAGGACAGAATTACACAGAACAAGAAAAAGAAAGCTTATTAGAAATTATAAAAGACTTCAACGAGTGTTTTCCACTCCCAGGCTAAGCATGAAGTAAAATTTCGAGTTTAGAAAAGCCTGAAAATTTGGTTTGGCCGCTCCGCGCTTCGCGCTCGTCGCGCTCGTCGGTATCTATGTAATAGCCACACAATCTATTTGGTGACATGCCACCTCGAAAGATCTACTCTTTAAACTCCCTCATGCCAAATTTCAGGAAGAAGTTACATGTAGTTCACGTTTAGTAATCGTTTGAACCGAGTGGCTTAGCAGATTCTGCAAAAATTATAAAAACGAGAATTTTGTGCAGTGATTAAAAAATGTTATTTACAGAAGTAGACAGCAGTGCAGATCAACGCTAAGTTAAATTAGGTTTGCTGGGACTGTGCTCCTGCCATGAAGACTTTTTATTTTTCATTAAAAAAAAAAAAAACAATTCAAACATGGCTGTACTCAAAAGGAAGAGCGCTCCGGACGCCTAGTTGAGGCCACCATATTGAATATCATGACGAAATTATTAATTTACTATTTGTAGAAGGGGAAGACAATGACAGGAGAATGTTATTAAACCTTATTGAGCCATTTAAAAAAAAACTGAAAAAATCGGTTGTAATTGGCGCGCAAAAATGTGCTGTTTTATGAAGATTACAAGTCGATCGACAAAATTACATGAATTGGGATATAAATTAATTCTTTATCCATTCTATTCTCCGGATTTGGTCACGTATGATTTCTCCCTGTTGGGCTCGCTAGGAGTAAATTCTCGTGGAATAAGGACACCATAAATAAGTATTTTGCAGAGTTTCGGACTATATTTTTTTGACGGTATTAAAAAATTGGAAACTCGCTCGTTTAAATGTATAGCCCCTGGAAGAGCCCATGTTGAAAAAGAAAACAAACTTGTTTGAAAAAAATATTGTTTTAGTGTATTTTTTACCAAACTTATCAAACGACCTACGTATGGTACGAGATTCCAAGCACGATAAATACATAAATAATACAATTTAAATATGTTATGGCGTCCTATTAAATTAATGAAATTGAATTATAGTAAGTAATATTATACGTAAATTTAATTGAATCAATAAAGAAATTTGTAATTTTTACAATGTGTGATTAAATTTAGTTTAAAATTTTATGAAAATATCAAGTTATATCGGGCCAATTTGTATCTGGAGTATTCTTTTAAAACGAGGGCCGAATACCCAGACTGTTCAATACATATTAGCGATTTAGCTACTAACATCGGATAAAGATGGAAACACGTTCTGTATTCGGTTATTCGGGGATCGGGCCAAGCCAAGCCAGGCCGAGCCGAGCCAGAGTGAAGCGGCTAAACGGCGCGGAATAATTCACTCCCCCAAAGGATCTAAATCTCCTATAATCCTGTTCAGTGCGGCCCATCTCATTTATGTGTAATCCTTAGTGCCGACTTTACGTTAAAGAATTGAAAATTGCTATAACTTTCCACTCCTCCGGAAAAAAACTGTTTTATTTAACGCGCGAGAAAAAAATCTTTTTCTGCACTCTTTCTTTAATTATAAGGCCCGGAATTTGAGTGGATAATTTTGGGGTTGATGTATATTGAAGGAAACATCGGATTTTAGTTTTCACCTTGTTTACGAGGGATCCTCATGCATATGTGATCAGATTGGCTGTTGTTACCTCTTTTATTCATTCATGAGTTACTACGTTCACCACTTACTAATCCCTTGTTTAGGGGGGGCAATTGGAAATTAATAGAATGGCTGTACGAAAATCGACAAAATATATTTATTAATGCTATGGTGTATTAATGATTTATAAATGCACATACATAATCAGTATTTTGAACTTCACTTAAAATCAGTGTTCTGTACGCGTGGTGCATGAAGTAACTTTCGAGTATAGACAAGCCCGAAAATTTGGTTTGATCGACCAAATTCTCAGGCTTTTCTAAACAGGGCCTCTCCAAAATATCTAAGCCAGCAAATATTGAGGAGAGACACCCTCTACAAGCGCGAAAGTATAATGGAAGAAAAGAAACCCCAATTAATGGGGTTTTGATGTTACAATTTATGACATCTGAATAGCAGGTAATTTTCCCTTTATCCCTTTTTAGCGCGTTTTAAACGGTTGTTTATGTTTATTTGATGACTCCAACAATTTTACACATTAATCAATATGTCATGCAATGGCATTATTTGGTTACGTTTTAATCGAATCAATTAAATAAAGCTCGCTAATCTAGCAATAAAAAAATGCAAAATAAGGTTATGATTGTATTTGGATTGAGTTACGTGAAGAGTTGAATATAATTTACTTAATAAAAGACTAACACTTTCTTCACTAAAAACATTTATTTTCGCTAAATGTACATTTCGAACACTACGTGCTCATTATCAATAGCTTACTGTAACCTATTGATAATGAGCACGTAGTGTTCGAAATGTACATTTAGCGAAAATAAATGTTTTTAGTGAAGAAAGTGTTAGTCTTTTATTAAGTAAATTATAAGGTTATGATTGATTATCTAACGAGTGTTTCAAATCCCAGATTAAGCATGAAGTAAAATTTTGAGTTTTACTTCATGCGAGACCCTTACAAAACGCTGATTTAATGTAAAATGGTCTATAACCAACCAATTAACAAGTGAAATACGTTTAGTATGCCAATCATCAATTGTTTAAATGAGGGAAGAGTGCTACAATGAAGATAAGTTCATTTTTTGTACTTGTTTTTGTATAACTTTAGAAAAATAAATAAATGAAGCAACATACTAACTCAAATCTCCCCCCCCCCAATCCCAAAAAGCTATCTACGCCACTAAAACAAGGTATGTATGATCGTATTTATTAAAAACAAATAATAGCAATATATTTTAACAGTGGTTAATTACCGTGGTTAATTTTTTGATTTATTATATTCTTATAACGGGTTTAAAGCAAGAGAAGAGTACCTTAGTTCTAAGAGTGTTTTAATATAAATTTAGATTAGACAAGGAGGGGGGGGGGGGGGAAGGTTCTTGATGGTCTTAAAAAATAGATCTGCAAACATTTTGGAGATACTATTTTTTTTAATTAGAAAATCCTCATTTATAAACTCAAATTTCTCAAAAAATATAGGTTTAATCCAAAATAAGTATTGAGCATTACTCATTGAACTCTTCGCATTCTAATCGAAAAATCAAACAAAATAACTTTTATTTATAAAAAAAACTTGCCATTTACGTTATCTATATATTTGAACAGAATGTATGGGGATCTCGGTTATTTGAAGAGATAGAGAGTCGGTTATATTTGGGCAAAGTTGCGTAATTTAGGGCCCAATAACAATCTAAAAAAATTTGAAATATCTTCTTTCGTTTTAAGGTAGTATCAAAAATCGGATTTTTTTTAATTTCGTTTTTTTTATTCAAAAACTATTGAATTTAGACATTTACAACTTTGACATTACACCATAGCCAACTGTTGTGTTCCCAATGGGCGCCATTTTGGATTTTCATATTTTTTTCTATCGTTTTTCTTTTTCTTATAATAGAGCTGAGACATCAAGTTTCGCTCACCCTGTACATTTTATATGTAAAATGTTAATCTTTTGTTTTTTGTAAAGAGTGCCTTAGAAACAGTTGAGTAACTCACATATTTAACAACTCCTAAGACCCATAATTTGCTTACATATCACCCCTGAAGACGCGCATCCAACGATATATATTTTACCAATTGTGATGTATTTTAAACTAACGAGTGTCTTCCACTCCCAGACTAAGCATGAAGTAAACATGAGCATGAAGGTCGCGCAGCGACCCGAGACAAATTTTCACAGGGCTTTTTTAAACTCGAAATTTTACTTCATGCGCCACGCGTATAAAACACTGATTTAAAGTGAAGTTAAAAACGCACTGAAAACCAACCCAACTTCGTTATTTTTCAAAACTGGATGTGTTCTTTTCTATCCATGCTGTAAACCTTCAGATATTCGTTATTTTCTTGTAAAAAAACTTCAATTCCATGTAGTCCTCCAAAGACCATGATTAGTTCTTCGAGCTGTAGCCTTTGTAAAATGGTAATCAACTTAGTAATCTAGAGTGATCCTTCAATTTGAAACTTCTAAGAACGAGTGTTGTCGACTCCCAGACTAAGCATGAAGTAAAATTTCGAGTTTAGAAAAGCCCGGCGTAGAAAATTTGTCGAGGGTCGCGCAGCGACCCGAGACAAATTTTCATGGGGCTTTTCTAAACTCGAAATTTTACTTCATGCGCCACGCGTATAAACCACTAATTTACAGTAAAGTTAAAAATATAAAACGCTTAGATGTGATGATGATCAATATTTACCAAGATGTAAACGTCAGATACGTTTTAAAACATTTTATTGACCTAAAACTGTACACGTACAGATAATTCTCGACTTTATTTAACAAATGTCGTATTAATTATAATTACATTTTAAATAATATCCTAAATATCAAATAAATTTTCCTATCAAAACCACCTCAAACCGGACAAAAGATAACGCCACGCGCCGGCTGAAAACAGATGGATTTCTTACTACCTGCTAATATCGGGTTGACATTGACACCTCTGTTAAGATAGCAGTGCCAAATGGGCAGAATGCACTGTAACCTATACTAGAATTAAGGGCTAATTAAGGGCTATTTTAGTGCCCTATTGTCGATTTTAGTGCTCCACCCTTAAGGGTGCAAATCGCAACATAGCCACCTTACCATTAAGCTGGCAAGGCAAACTTACAAATCAGGAATTAAAAAACATTTTCTGTACGACATAATTAAGGGCTAATTAAGTGCCCTATAAGCAATTTTAGTGCTCCACCCTGTACTTAGAAAAAAAATATTTTCTACTACAATTTCACTCTTCTCGAAAATGGACGAGCAGACTGCAACAAAACTATAGAATAATTTAGAGCTCCTTACCTACTAATTAAGTGCCCCATTGGTGATTTTAGTGCTCCACCCTGTACTTAGAAAAAAATATTTTCTAGCCCAATTTCAGTTTTCTCGAAAATGGACGAGCAGACTCCAACGAAACTATAGAATAATTTAGAGCTCCTTGCTTCTAATTAAGTGCTCCATTGGTGATTTTAGTGCTCCACCCTGTATTTAGAAAGAAAATATTTTCTTCTCCAATTTCACTTTTCTCGAAAACGGACGAGCGGACTGCAACGAAACAGAATAATTTAGAGCTCCTTGCCTACTAATTAAGTGCCCCATTGGTCATTTTAGTGCTTCACCCTGTACTTAGAAAAAAAAATATTTTCTTCTCCAATTTCACTTTTCTCGAAAATGGACGAGCAGACTGCAACGAAGCCATAGAATAATTTAGAGCTTCCCGCCTACCAATTAAGTTCCCTATTATCGATTTTAGTGCTCTACCCTGTATTTAGAAAAAAAATATTTTCTACCACAATTACACTTTTCTCGAAAATGGACGAGCAGACTGCAACGAAACTATAGAATAATTTAGAACCCTTCACTTACTAATTAGGTGCCTCATTGGCGATTTTAGTGCTCCACCCTGTACTTAGAAAAAACATATTTTCTACCCCAATTTCACTCTTCTCGAAAGTGGACGAGCAGATTGCAACAAAACTAAGATACAAATGAAAAAATTAACAATAATTTTGATATCTACCTTATGATATTATTTACAATATGATTGGAATTGTAAGTTTTGGTTTTTCTCTTAAATCTGATATGTCACTTGACATACTTATTTATAAAAACAAGTTATTAACAATTTTATATTTTATTTAGAACAAAATAATAGTTGGCAACGAAACTATGACAATTATACAACAATTGCGATTGTTTGTAATGTATGAATTTGTTTCATTTTTATTAAATTAGTTTATTTGGAAGTCACTGGTAAGGAAAAGCAATAGCAATTGTTTCATTATGGTCATTGTTTCATGGCTAACTCTTTTTTATCTGTAAATAATAAAGATAAATGTTAATAACTCAGTTAATTTTATAAATACATATGTCAAGTTTTATATATAATTAAAGACGAAAACATGTCTTTTAAATGAGACGATAACAAACTATGATTTCCATTTAAAAAAATGTAAGTTTGTGTTACATCTCTAAAACCAATATCGATGTAAAAAATTCGTTAACATTTTTTAATTTAGTGTAAAATTAGCTACAACTTTATAGTTTTTATGTGTCTTTTTTTATAACCGAGAAAAATCGATTTGAATAAATTGCCACTTTTCACATTTATCACAATATTTTGTTACCCTTGACTTTTTCGAAAAATTTAAAAGTGTCTTTATATTCAGCTCGTAAAACTGCACTAATTTGCTCATTTAACCGTTTCTCTATCTATTATAGTTTCCGAAATCCCAATTGAGAACATGAAAGAAACTCACCCTGTATGTACATACATCTTAAATAATATCATTAATTAAGATCTCGTCGATCTTACGTACTATGAACCCATTATGATCCCAGTTTAAATTTATAGAGATAATTAACAATTACATGAACTATTATTATACAGAGTGTCCCGCCGAAACACATTAAAAGTATATGGACTGTTTCTGCTGTATGTTAAAAAACTATGTGTAATTTTCATAAGTGTGCTGTGTTCTATATATTTCAGTAGTTGTGAAAATAAATTTGACAAAACATCAAACATTGCATTTTGAATATTGATGTAAAGTTGCCTCTAAAATGCCAACTCCCGAAAGAGCCCAATGATGATTTATTTTTTGAAAAATGATATAAAAAACGTTCAAAATATACTACTATACTAATATATACTACTATATTTAGTCAACTTTTAATCTCGATTCTTTTCAAATAAACACCCTGTACATTATTACATATTCTTAGGCGGAATACAATTCTGCATTGATATACACCGGCATACCCTATCTTCTTTAATTTGTAAGAAAAATAAGAGAAGATAGGTATACAGAGATTTCATTTAAACTATTAACACTAAAATCGCCAATGGGGCACTTAATTAGTAGGTAAATAGCTCTAAATAATTCTCTAGTTTCGTTGCAGTCTGCTCGTCCATTTTCGAGAAAAGTGAAATTGTGGTAGAAAATATTTTTTTTCTAAGTACAGGGTGGAGCACTAAAATCACCAATGGGGCACTTAATTAGTAGGCAAGAAGTTCTAAATTATTTTATAATTTCGTTGCAGTCTGCTCGTCCATTTTCGAGAAAACTGAAATTGGGGTAGAAAATATTTTTTTTCTAAGTACAGGGTGGAGCACTAAAATCGCTAATGGGGCACTTAATTAGTAAGCAAGGAGCTCTAAATTATTCTATGGTTTTGTTGCAGTCTGCTCGTCCATTTTCGAGAAAAGTGAAATTGTAGTAGAAAATATTTTTTTTCTAAGTACAGGGTGGAGCACTAAAATTGCTTATAGGGCACTTAATTAGCCCTTAATTATGTCGTACAGAAAATGTTTTTTAATTCCTGATTTGTAAGTTTGCCTTGCCAGCCTAATGTTAAGGTGGCTATGTTGCGATTTGCACCCTTAAGGGTGGAGCACTAAAATCGACAATTATGCACTAAAATAGCCCTTAATTAGCCCTTAATTCTAGTATAGGTTACAGTGCATTCTGCCCATTTGGCACTGCTATCTTAACAGAGGTGACATTGACACCCAAAAAATGCGGTTGGTGTTCATAATGGATTACCTCTTGAGTGCTCGGTCTCTTTCCCCTTAGCCTCCAATATTTTAGGAAAGAGATAGAAATCGGAAGATTTTAGACTTTTTGGTGTGGTCGCTTCTAAACTCGAAATATTATTTCATACTTAATCAAGGAGTGAAAACACTTGATAGAAGTAAATTTGAATTAAATAATTCTATAGATGAAATACATATTTACACACATAAACAATAGTCAATGTAATAAATTACTTCAAATTTAATTAGAGTGAATTTGGAACACAAAAATTCTGTAAGCTTTTCCAAACTTGAAATATTTATTTCATACGCTAGGCGCTCTCAGTGCTGGTTTAGCTTTGAAGTTCAAAATGAGTGGTGTTTTTGATGGCCTCAACAGATGTCGCTTTATATAAAGTAAAATTAATTTAAGAAACCTAAGCAACATAGTGACGAGTTAGTTGCCAACAGATTTGTCAGAATTTGTTTATAGGTTATAACGTACTAACTAAATGGATGAAAGTATATGAAGGACAAGCATCAAATAGGAATTGGATTTTGAAATTGATTAATAAATTTGAAAGAACAGGTGATGTGACGAATCAATGCAAGAACAAATGTGGCCGAAGAAGATCAGTACGAACGATTGAAAATGCGGCGGAGATCCATTACCATCTGTTATGTTATAAAATATAAAGTTTATACTATTGTTATTGCATTGATTCGTTACATCACCAGTTTTTTTAAAATCAGTTTAAAAATCCTATTCTTATTTGGTGTTTGCCTTCTATATACTTGCGTCCACTTCTCTTATACATGTATTGCGGCTATATTATCTGTACGGTAAATTTTATATTGGTAAAACCATTTTACTTTACTTTTCGTTCTTGTAGAGAAATTATCTTGACATTTGATGTACTAACATTAATACATGACATTTTAAAAATTTTCAAGATAAGTTGAAATACAAAAGTTGCAACATCTACAACTATTTCTTGTTCTAAATGTAAAATAAGCGAAATCTGTTAGGATTATTTAGAAAAGTTACCACTTTTTTTGAGGCACTCTGCAATATTCGATTTTTTTCTAATTTGGAAATACTCATTCTACACGAAATAAAACAGCTTGTTATTTATAAAATAAAGGATAATATCTGTTTTCATTTAATTAAATAAAATATATACAGGGTGTCCCACACCACCCGTATCAGGCATTTTCTGAGAAACGGCTAGTCTTAGAGAGTTGGGATAAAAACAATTATTACTAAAGCCATATTGAAAAATCGAATGGTGAATCTGTCTTTTTTCCAAAAAAAGGTTGGCATTCCTGAGATTGTGCCTAAAAATATCAAATACTCAAGATTTTCAAATGGCATGATAGGTCAAAAGTGGTATCATTCAAAAGGTCTTTAAAATAAGCACCTTTTGTTTGAAAAATATTTATGTAACAGGCGTTTGTTTTGAGTAATTTTGGATTAAAGTTACTAAATATCAATATCTCATGGCTACCTTATTTTAAAAGTAGATACTTAGGGCGACTGGCATTAGGACCAGAACAGTGCTTAGAAGTAAATGGAAAACAGTTTAAACTAGGGCTGTGAACTCTGAGTCGGAGTTAGAGTGAAAACTGTGGAGTCGGAATTTAAGTATTTTGGTGATGAGGAAATCGGAACCGTGGAGTTAGAAAATTCGTATAATTCCGACTCCGATTTTCAATATAATTATTTAAATACAAATGTGCTAAACATATTTCGCTTTTTTTTAAAATTTGAACCCAAATAGAGTTTTTAAATACAATGGAAATTTTTGTAATTTGCATATGAGAGAAAACCAAAATTTCAATTATTTTTCAAAAAAAAAAAAACTATTAGATTGCAATTATGCAAAGAATTCAATTCCATGGCATGTCATTATTTTTATAAAATCACATTACTTTTTCTTAATTATTTTAACTTAGAGAAACGTAAAGTGTTAAGTGTGAACGTTAATAAATTTAGAATTTTTCCCTCTACAAAAAGTCTAATACATTTTATCTCTAAAATAAATAGGGAACCCAATATTTGAACACTTTAAAATTAATATGCGATTTCCTATGTTGCGTCCGCCAAGTCAACACCCGGTATAATACAAATGAAAAACACAATAAATTACATAGAAATACTAAAAAGTAAATAACCCAGATAGTTAAATATTTCAAATATTACTCTTTTATTACAATGGAATAAAAAAAAATATTATAAACTTCTTAAATAAATACAAACTTTCCTTGATTTAGTAACAAAACTGAGCAGAGCACGAAAAGATGAAAATTCATTAACTTCCGCAATATGCACGGCATCCGGCGATCATAATTATATTGCAAGCATCTCGAACGATAATTAATGGCTCTTTACGGTACTAATTAAATGTAAACATTTAAAGTTTGAGCAACAACATTATACGCCTTAACGCTGCAGCATTCAGGAACCCGCGAAATATTAATTTTACTTTGCTTTACTTCACACAATACATTAAGTTTCTGTAAATGTTTTGAAGTTAACTTCCTTGGCGTTCTCCCACCCATCACGTTTAATAGCGCTTGCAGGGTTTTCACGTTTTTATGTCCACCAATTAATTTCGTTTTTAAAAGCTTTATGTCGTGAGAATGCTTAACCACCTCGCATGATGTACTTTTATGGCAGTGGGCGAGATCTTAACAATTGATGCTGATGCGAGGTTTTTAAGTTAAAATGCTACACTTTGGGGAGAATTTCGTGGAAGTTTATGACAGAAACATAAATCAGAAATGAAAGATTTTTTTAATGATATGTTTTTGACACAAATACAATTTAAGAACTTGCCCTAGTATTTCCTACATATGTTATTTTCAGATTTTAGAATACGTTGTAATAAAAAAACGCAAAGAAAAAGATATACACAGTTAGTCACCGGTTTTAATAGCCTATACCAATCTTCTTTATTATTTAAGATAAAAGAATAAGTATTAATTATACCTACTGTTATTTTCTTCTAACTTATTTTAATAATATGCAATTAAATTAAGTTTTGGTCAAGTACCTTTTCTAATTAAAACATCAATTAAATTAAGTTTGATTGAAAATTCTTTAACAGTCTCACTAATTCGAGCATCCCCTGTTACACAAACAGCCCCTCAATTCATTAGACTTAATTGCAACGCGCAAAGCAAATTATTTCCCGCCCCGAAGATGATGACGATGATGCAAGAAGAGCACCCCCTACCCCCGCAAAAATTAATCCCAATACGGATCTTTATTAAAAAAATACCTCTTTCACAAAAAGACGCTGAAAATTCATAAGGACTTAACTTTCCGCCCAGCGGCTAATTAATTCGATTTTCGCGTGCGCACAAGCGGATTAATTTTTGCCCCGGTTCCGATTTTATAACTGTGTTGTTTTTAATCGCTTAAGCTACTTGAGAGTTATATGATGACTGTTGTGCAATAAATCGTTTTGCCGAAATGCGCCGTTTGTCGTTTATCAAACGGATGTGTATTTTTCATGCATCCAGGGGAAATAAACCGTCGAGAGGTCCGGAATGGCTTGTTTTAAAAGGGAATTATTTTTTTATAACGGAAACCGAATTTCAATCAATCATCGTCGTAACTCAGTTGTGACTTATTTAGAGCATTCGTTTGGTTCCCTTGTTTTCAAGACTGTCGGAAAAATCAGTTGCGGTTAACTTAATTTTTTGGTGAAAAAGCAGATATCGTATTTGGAATCCATATTACTATCCCCTTAATTCCAAATACGATATCTGCTTTTTCATCGTAACGTATTTATAATTTTTAGGTAATATTGAGGAGTCACATATACCGTGCGATCGTTTAAAATATGATTTAAAGTAGGCTTTGCGTTATAAATTAGATTGGCACTACTGACTGTTACACATAGTTTGGCATAACCGCTAATTTATTCCATCATTGAATTAGCAGTCTGGGCAACCCCACAAAAAATGCCGCCTGCTCTAAATCATAATTTAAATGATCGCATTGTACAGGGTGGCGCAAAACTACCGATATGGTTTGAATGTTTAATAACTTTTTTATTTAATGGTTAATTAGTATTATTATTTTTTTGTTATACAGTATATTAATGGAGAATATTTTTGGCTTAAGTGTGTAAAATTATATCCCGCAAGTGGTGGCTATTTTCGGCTTCGCACATTCGTGCTCTTTCCAGTACATTTTCCATAACTTTTCGTAAAATTTCACGTATACCCTTTCTTTCAAATAACCCCAAAGAAAACAGTCTGGAGCTGTTAAATCCGGTGAACGTGGGGGCCAATTGAAATCGCTTCTGCCCGAAATAATGCGTTCGCCAAAAAGGTCCCGTAACAGAGCCATTGTGTCCCTTGCAGTGTGGGCTGTGGCTCCATCTTGTTGGAACCACAACTGTAGATGGTTTTCTACAGTTGGCCTCAAAAAATTGTCCAGCATCGTTCGATATTCAGCACCATTAACCGTAAATGAGGCGCCATGTGCATTTTCAAAAAAATATGGACCAATGATCCTTTCAGACGATACACCGCACCAAACAGTACACTTAAGTGGGTGTAATTGTCGCTGATAAACTGTTCTTGGATTCTCCGTAGCCCATATCCTGCAATTTTTCTTGTTTACGAAACCATTCAATTGCAAATGGGCTTCATCGCTTATTATCAAATTGGAAATGAAATCGCGATTTTCTTCTGCTTTTTGTCGGAATGAAATGGTATAATCAAGCCGTTGATGGTAGTCTATCGGCTTCAATTCTTGCACAAGCTGAACCTTATACGGGAACATGTGCAATGTGGCCAAAATTCTCTGAACGGACCTTCGCGATAGCCGAACGTCTTCTTGTTGATGTTTCTGGACTGTCCTGCACACTATCCACAACACGTTGGATATTTTCTTCGGTGTGGACCGTACGTGGTCTTCCTGTACATGGAAGGTGTCTTACTGTACCATGTTGTCGAAAATTTGCAACCAGGCGGTTTATTGTTGATGCTGAAGGTCCAGTGCGCACATTAAAATACGACGATAAGCACGCTGCGACAAAATAATTGACCGTTGATTTTCAAAATAAAATTCAAAAATTTTTGATCGCTGTTCTGTTGTGTACTGTTCCATTTCAAATTCCTCAAGTTTTCTTCACAAAATTCTGAAATAAAAATAAAAAATATATTAATAAATTTAAAAAGTTATTAAACATTCAAACCATATCGGTAGTTTTGCGCCACCCTGTATTTGTATCTAGTTCATTAGGAAATAATAACTTCTATTCTTTTAAATCAGAGGCGAATAGGAGAGCCATTCGCCGGATTGTGCGACGAAAATTAAAATTAGTGTTATGGCTCATAACTTATTACGGCAAAATGAACAAGTATATTTTTATAATTGAATCACAATATTATTCACGAAATTCGTCGTTACACTTTCTATTATTTAAAAATTTCGAAATACAGTCTAACAACATTCGTTGGCTTTCTTATATTAAAATTTCAGCAATGGAGTATACATATTGTGATTGTAAGATGTTATGAGCCAACGTTCAAATTTCAGTTATTTTTTTCAGCGACTGGTGCCCCCTTAACAGAATAGTAGAAGTACGCAAATAACGAAAAATCATAATTTTTCGAGTATAGATATATACAAATAAAATACACTCAAAAAAACCAAAGTAAGATATATAAAGAAATGTGTAAATAAGAGTATGTAAATCTATCAATTTAAGCTACACTTTTAAACCATCCGCACAAAAAATAAACGGAAACTCGGCAATTCCACTCAAAAATCGATAAGGCCCCCATGGCCGTTGTATATCAAAAAGCGTGGCAAATAATTCAATTAAACGCGTCTAATTAATATCGAACGGGCTGAGCACTTTGTCAGAGAAGTAAAAGGGCTAATCATTTCCACTTGAAGAACAAACGGCAAATATTTTAACATTCAATATTGAAACTGTACTTGCTCGTCATTCGCTCACCTCCATTTGTTTTCAATCCATCTCTTAATTATTAATTCATTTTCCGCCCGTTCGCATTATATTTATAATAAGTCAAAATATAAACGCGTTTGTTTGTGTGTTGAATGCGTTAATCAGCTAAAAGCTTGGAAGCTTATTGTAAATATTAAATAAATATGTTATTATTTGAAGTCAGCATGTTGATTATCAAGAGTTTTATTCGTATTTGTATTAAAATTTAATCAATCTAACGGAGTATTGTATTTGCTGGAGGAATCCTGCATTAAGTTTATTAATATTAATATTAATGCATTGAGTTTATTAATTTATGAAGGAGGTAAAGTACCCCAAGTCACCTTTTTTGAAATTTTACAAGTCTTGTTAGGTTGCGATAGAGTAATAAATCTTGATTCCAACAGTATAAAAAAAAACATATTTTGATAAAAATGTGACTTGGTGTAGTTTACCTCCCACATACAGATTTATATACAGGGATTTTTTCTTTTAGGTACACATACCACGATTTTGCGATGTTAATTTTCAGAAGGTCGTTGTTTTATTAAAAACGTTTAATTTGAAGCCTTGAATTCTAGACTAAGCATGTATTAAAATTTCAGGTTTAGAAAACCCTGATCATTTGGACCAAACCACATTTTCAGCAGTATTTAAAAGATTTATATAAACTTTTTCATTAAAAATAGCGGGCAGAAGTTTGCAGCGTTATGTACATTTAATAGAAAAAACTCAAATATGTAATATATCTAGACAGATAGATAAAATCTTTATTAACAATGACAGAGTTACAAATAACATAACTTGTACATGCAAAATTGTCATGGATATAATAATAATAGTAACAATAGTAAATCTAGCGTACATTAAAAATTGATATATACTATATAACTAAGAGCTGAATATAATGAGTCATTCATAGAAATCATTAAAAGATGAGCAGAATTTTTCCTAAAATCAACTTTTAGAGTCAACTCTGTAATTGCTCGGCCATTATTGAGTTAATTTAAAGTTTGGCATTTTATAGAAAGACCAAATATTTCATGTAAAATCACTTTAAATGGATATTTCTATAAAATGAATTGATTTTTAGGGTGAAATTTAATAAAAAATATCACATATTGTTAAACTAAGTTCAAATGATCAGAATTTATTAAGATAAGACTGTTGTTTTATAGAAAGACCAAATATTTGGTGTAAAATCACTTTAAATGGATATTTCTATAAACTGAATTGACTTTTAGGGTGAAATTTAATAAAAAATATCACATATTGTTAAACTAAGTTCAAATGATCAGAATTTATTAAGATAAGACTGTTGAAAGTAAAAATCTTCTAATTGCAAAATAAAGAATTCGATAAAAATATTGGATTTTGGAGTGAAATAATGTTTTAAAAATCATACAGTGTCAAAATTAGGTAAAAATCTCGGAAATATGTTATCAGGGCGTCAGTATATTTGAGACTCATATTATACTCATATTGCTATGAAGAAAAGTAAAAATCTTCTAATTGCAAAATAAAGAATTCGATAATAATATTGGATTTTGGAGTGAAATAATGTTTTAAAAATCATACGGTGTCAAAATTAGGTAAAAATCTCGGAAATATGTTATCAGGGGGTCAGTATATTTGAGTCTCATATTATAGTACAGAAAACTAAAATATTTTGCTTGAAATTGTGGTTATAAGTTTTAAAAGTAAAGAAGTTTGTAAAAACCATTAGATTATACGATATGTTATCAAAATTAGTTAAAATTCTTAGAATTAATCAAGAAATAAAAAATATTTAAGGTACAAAATGAGTTCAAAACATTTGATTTATTTAAGAAGCGATACTCTGATACATGTTTAAATATTGTAATTTTCTAGATATTCTTTTTGTTTTTTATGACTTTTGTAATGTTATGTTATTGATGGGTATTTCTATGTCAAATCAATTCTACTTTACCATCTTAGATTTCTTATTGCCATTACATAGACAAAGAACAATATCAAATTTTAGGATTAGATATCAAGCCGGTTTGAAGATATGTGCATTTATTTTAGAAAACGGACCCACAATCGCAAATTGCTGTTTTTAAATTACGATTAGTGCTCTACAAATTGAGCTGGACATGTAGAAAAGGTCTCGATTTATTAACATTTTTCATGAAATTTTCTATGGTATACAAAACAGACTGCTTTTTTTTAAATTTATTTTGAACAAAATCATAATAATTAAACCTTAAAAGTTAATTTAGTTCATAAAAATAAATATCCATTTAAAGTGATTTTACATCAAATATTTCAGTTTTCTATAAAGTGCTAAACTTTCAAATTACTCATTAATGGCCGAGCAATTATAGAGTTAATTCTAAAAGTTGATTTTATGAAAAATTCTGCTCTTCTATTAATGATCGCTATGGATGACTTATTATATTACATACTGGAGATTTTTCTATTTTATGTACATAACGTATACGCTGTCATTTTTCAGGCATACGTCGATTTTATAAAAGCGTCCAATTTCAAGATTTGAACGAGTGTTTCCACTCCCAGACTAAGCATGAAGTAAAATTTCGAGTTTAGAAAAGCCCCGCGTAGAAAATTTGTCGAGGGTCGCGCAGCGACCCGAGACAAATTTTCACGGGGCTTTTCTAAACTCGAAATTTTACATCATGCGCCACGCGTATAAAACACTTATTACTAATGAAGTTTATAAGAATACTTCATCTATAACAATAATATCGTATGTTTAATAAAAAAAAACCTCTACAGTTTTTAAATTTAGGTTCTATTTCTATTGAAAGTGAGTGGGTAGTTATGCTACCCTCCACTGCGACCGCAAGGATCAATTGTGGCTCACAATTAAGGTCGAACATCCGACCTTACAATTCACCTTCCAAGTCCATCTTCTTGATGAAGTCAAGGATCTTGTCAGGTGAAGTTTTCTCCAGGTCCTTCAGGTTTAGCTTTGGTGTGCCAAACACCGTGGTCCTGATCTGGTTGCCAGCTGGACAGGCACATATGACGTGCTCTGCTGTTTCATCATCCTCTAGGCATAGGCGGCACTCAGTGGTGTCGCTCAGTCCTAGTTTGTTAAGGTGATGCCTTAGACGGCTGTGTCCAGTGAAGAGAGCAGTTAATGTGTGAACATCTGATCTGCTCAGCTTCAACCATGAGGCCGTCCTGGCCGCAGATGGTCCACTTGTTACCGCTATGAAATGTCTCATCCCAGGGCGGTTTTGCCAGAAATCCTGTGCCTCGTGTCTCATCCATCCGTTGTTACGGTCTCTAGCTGTTGATCTGGGTATCCCCAGAGCGGGTTCTGGTCCGATGTAGGCTGTACGCGCCCCCTCTCTGGCTAGGGAATCGGCTAATTCGTTTCCCTCCACGCCAGAGTGGCTTGGCACCCACATCAGACTGACCCCGTTTACCTGTGCCATTTGGCAGAGGGCTTCCTTGCAGTTCCGTACAGCCAGCGAGGAGCATCTAAATTTAGGTTAGGTAAAACGTCAGACATAATAGTTATAATATATCGTATGTTCAATAAAATAAAAAACTCTAGAGTGCCATGATTTTATCTTTTTTTAAATTTATGTTGGCTACAGGCGTCAGGAATTGACATACAAAACGTCAGACATTATAATTATAATGTACAATTTCAGAGTTGCCAACCTACAATATTTTCCATGGCACTCTAGAGGTTTTATTTTATTGAACATACGATATAATCTCAGAGTTGCCAACCTAGAATATTTTCCATGGCACTCTAAAGGTTTTTTTTTTATTGAACATACGATACATTACAGTTCATGAATTCATGTTTTTCTGTGATTCAAATTTAGAAAGTTAATTAAAACTGACGAAAGTAATCAACATAAAATACCATCAATTTTTATGTACAAATAAGTCTAAGAATGCCAATTTCGACCAACTTATTTTGCATAATATCTGATTTTGATTCTTCATGATTTTCATCAGATTTTATGTAGAAGCAATTGAGGTTTCTGAGTTTTAAACTAAATTTGACATCTTGCGGATGCCTAGGACAAAAATAAATATCAACATTAAATTCCTCAAAACCCCCATGAACCCTAATATATAAATAAAAATAGAAAATATTATAAATGAGAACTGAAATCCTAATATATATTACAACCGGCTGCAGTAAAACCTTCAATTAAAATTAATGCGGCTGGAAATTTACCGTAGACCAATGGTCCCATGCACTTTTTTTTCTTAGAATTGAACGTAGAATCAGAAAAAATAGACTCACTCTTCGTTACAATTGGCCCGCCCTAGTAGTTATATTCCTTCATATTTATTATTTTATTTAAAATCTATATTTACATTTCAGGCACCATGTAAAGTAGCTCAATAGATTAATTAATTTATGCTCGTTTGCACCCAACCCAATCAAGTTAATCAGTGATTAGTACTCCTTGAAAACATAGCAATTTTATGTATAAGTTATTTACAAAATTAAGTAACGATAAAAGACACATGCTTAGAATATCTTACAAATTTAAAACATTCTTATATTCTAGAACTATGATTTAATCAGAGGTTTAATCAATGAATAGTGGTTGATTAAAGTTAATCAGGAGGGGTGCAAATGGACCTTAATCAGTAGAATTTAAATAAAATAGTAAAAATATAGGAATAATCCAACTACTATCTATAAGTAACACTTCACATAACTCCAATAAGAATACATATCAAATATTTTAGTTTATTTCAGCTGTTAGCAAAGCGTTTCTCAACACTTTTAATTTTTGTTCCTATAGTCAATAAAATAAGTTGAATCCAGTGTAATATTTGTCCATCAAAGAAATTTTATCAAATAATACTTCGTATTATTAAAAATTCAGTATTTACAGTAATTCAAAATTAAAAATAATCAACTTAATTAAATTCAATTGTATAGCGATAAATTGTTCGAAATTATACCGCCCACGAGACTTTGTAAATATGTATTTATTAAAGCGCTCGACAAATAAACCGGCTTTTATAATTAATAATGTTGATCCGAATAAAACCGGAAACAGCAGAACTTCAATATTAAACATAGTTGTTTACCATTATTTACTTTCAAAACAGAAAGCCTGTGCACTGTAGTTCATAACATAAACTCAAATTTACAATGTAATACTTGTTCGTGCAACAATAAAAAATAGTAGTAGTATTTAGAGTGTTAAACACTGGAGTGTCCAACCTTTGACCTTTGATTTTGTGAATTAAATCCTACCTAAAACACCAATGTTTTTTTAGCATCAATTTTAGAGTAATTTTTCCAGTTTTGTGTATTCAATTATCAAAAATTCATAATTTCGCCAAAGTGGAGTTGTCTCTGGCCGCAATAAGTGAAAAGCAAAAAGAAACGGTTCACATATTTGAACTTATAATAAGTGAAAAGGGGAAAAGGCACACATTTATTATTAACAATAAAATTTTTGATAACAGACTGAATATTTTATTACGTGTTATTCTAATTAAATATGTATCGTATGTTCAATAAAAAAATCTCTAGAGTGCCATGGAAAATATTCTAGGTTGGCAACTCTGAAACTATACATTAAAATTACAATGTCTGACGTTTTATATGTCAGTTCCTGAAGTGTGTAGCCAACTTAAATTTGAAAAAACATGAAATCATGGCACTCTAGAGGTTTTTTCTTATTGAACATATGATACTTATCTGTTTTTGAACTTCACAATAGATCAGTGATTTAAACGCGTGGCGTATGAAGGAAAATTTCGAGTTTAGAATAGCCTCGTTCTAGGTAAATCAATAAATGCTATTCATTTTCAAAGTTGACAAAACATTCTTAGATTAGAAAAAATTGTGTATTCTTTATAAATCTCATAAAAAAAAAAAACTAAACGATGTTGGCATAATTAATTACAATTGTGAACATTTGAAAAAATCTTTACTATTATATATTTATAATTATTTTTGTGTATGAAGTGAATTTAATAATACGACGAAGAGATTTATTACATTATTTTTTAAATCTTATTTGTCCTAATGTTTTTAATTTAGGTATATATATTCCTATGCTTACGCTGTAACTTACCAGGCATGCGTTATTTTTGAAAATTATTAAATTTGAAACTTCTAGCGAGTGTTTACACTCCTAGGTTAAGCATAAAGTAAAATTTCGAGTTTAGAATAGCCTGAAAACTTGGTTTGGTCGCGTAGCGTAGCGAAGCGACTAAACCAAATGTTCAGGCTTTTCTTAACTCGAAATTTTACTTCATGCGCCACGCGTATAAAACACTGAAATATTATAAAGTTTAAAATATACTAAACTTAACGCAATATAGTAACGCAGTATATTTGAACTTCATAATATTTAAGGATTTTATACGCGTTTAGAAAAACCTGAAAATGTTGACAAGAGTAAAAAAAGTCATCCCTTTTTTTTCTCCCTGTACAAATTTTCAGGTTTTTCTAAACGCTTATAAAATACTTAAATAAACTGCTTTGCCATATTGCGTTAGCTTTAGTATATTTCTTAAACAACGAATTTGGCAGATTGAGGTTGGGTTGCATTCACGCTCACTTTGGGCCGCATAATTAATTTAATAATTCGGCCAGTGATCCGCAGGTTGAACACCCCTGGATTAATAAATTATTGTTGATTATAATTGCAAATTTTTACAAATTAAATTAATTCTGTTTGCGGGTGATAAATACTGCTACATTTAACAAACAATTCCTCAAGTAAATAAGCTTACCTAACTTTTAAGTCGCGAAGACTATTCAGTACCCAGCAAACATACATAATTCCTTGATTGTGTTAAGGTCACACACTCGCACAGATTGCGCTGGAATTAATGCAGGGCTGCTTAAACTGGGACATGAATTAATGTATACGAGTTAGCGGTATTAAATAGTCGCTTCATATTAAGTGAACGCTCAATTTACATGAAGTTGCATACTAAGGTGGCTGAGGGTGGGAGCGGGAGAAGGGTTGGGGGATGGTTTTCTCTCCGGCATCCTCCTCCATATATCTTTGTCAAATAAATATTACGGCTGGGGGCAGGTGCTGCAGACATTCTTGAAATACGCTGATGGTTACGTTCTTTGCGCTTTGTGTCATGTTGCCAACTGCGCCAATTATAGATTATCAATACATAGGGGGGAAGGAGAGAAATAAATAAATAAGGACAAAAAAAGGAAAATGAAACGATTTAATTTTACGCTCCAATTGAACTAAAGTGAAATATACGTATGTGCGCCGTAAATAATCTTGCTAAAGATTGGTCTTGTTTTGTGAATTGTGTGGGCAAAATTTAAGATTATTTTACTCAAAGTTTTAAGAACCAATAAAATTGGCCGAATTTGCACCATTTAACATTAACATTTTTCATAAATAAAAACCGCGTGATTCACGTGGCGTCTAGAGAGTTTTTCCATTTATTAAAACTTCATGGTCCTCACGTAACGACCATAAAAATTTTAATGAATGGAAAAACTCGCTCCTGCTTTTATAGTAGATCATAATAATTCAACCTACACAAACATCAAATGAAAACGTCAAAAGCTGACACAGCTTTCGTTTTACAAATAACATTAAATCAGGTCTGACTTTATTAATAAGATTGAAAAAATGAAGTTGAAAATAACGAACATGTTGATGTTCAGTCCTAAAAAAACACTGAAGATTTATAATTTTGAAACTAGTTTACAGCTTTTCGCACTACTCATTATTACGAGCTTATGACAGCTAGACTATCAAAGATTAGGTAATATGATTTAAAAAAGGAAAACACTTGGTTAAATTGCACTAATATTCGTGAAATTTATCCAAGAAATTTATCCTTTTTTAAATCATAGTTAAATATGTTTCACCACGTGAAACATGATAAACTTGTTCAAGATTAGGTAATATTTTAAATTAACTTTAAAATCGGTATCGGTCCATTTAAGGAAAATGAGAGGAAATGTGCTAAGAATGCGTTTTTGTAAAATAATCATTACGAAAACTACTCAAATTTAATAATAATAATAATAATAATAATCTTTATTTCAAATACTATTTAGTTACATGCATTTTTACACAAAAGATAATAATTGAGTATTTGGAATCTAATGGCGAAGTTCAGTCTTTGACTGGGTCGCCGCGACTGTTTTTCAACTTAACCATTGAAAACATAAGTAATAAATAAATATCAAACAAGCGCAGAAGTTTGTTTCAGTGCGTTTCAAATATCAGTAATTTAAATTATTCTATAATTAAATCGGCAATATTGAAATACAAAATATACATCTATCTGTCTTTAAGATGTTTGGCCTAATGTTTACGGAAAGTTAAGACACATTTCGCTTTGCATTCTAGTGGTACCTTATTGTACACTTTAAAAATTTGGATTGAGAATGATCTTTCTGCAAAAACAGATTTATGTTGAGGTGGAGTTAGTAATCCTCTAAAGCGTACATTAAGTGTATGAACGTCAGAGCGGAATTTAATTTTGTGGTAAAGATAAGGTGGAGTCTTGTCTTTAATTATTTTGTGACAAAAAAAGGCAAAATGAAGTAAACGGCGATCACTCATTTTAAGCCAACCTAAGTCCTGAAGCTTATGACTTATATGATCAAATTTCCTAATAGCGAAGATTAATCTCAAACAAAAATTTTGCATACGTTGAATTTTATCAATTGTTTTTTTATCTAAACAAAAGTTGTATACTACATCACAGTAGTTGAAGTGTGACAAAACCAGGGATTCACATAATATAGTTTTCAATTTCTGCGATAAACATCGCCGATTTAAGTATATTAACCTAAGATTTACGTATGCCTTATTGATACAACGGGAGATATGACTGTGGAATCTTAGTTCACTATCTATATAAACTCCTAGACTTCTAACACAATTGTTTGTGTCAATAAAATTGGTATTGTCCAAGCTAATTGAAAGTAAGGGGAATACTCTTACTCGCGCTTTTTTTGGACCAAACAGAATAACTTCAGTTTTAGAATTATTTATTAGGAGAGAGTGCTCATTGCATTTTGTAACGATTCTATTTAAATCTGAATTAATTTTAGCGCACGTAACAATAGTGTAGTTCTCTGCAAAAGTATATAACAATTTAGTATCGTCTGCAAAAAGATGGTAGTTATTTAAGTTGATACTTGAAAAAATATGTGAAGTATAAATTAGAAATAATAACGGCCCCAGAATAGAGCCTTGTGGTACACCTCTATGAGTTTCCAGCTCATTCGACAAATTATTTTTCAAGCTTACTATTTGTGATCGGTTACTTAGGTATTCTTTGAAAAAAAGAATGGATACCTGATCGAAGCCAATGTAAGATAGTATAGCAAACAGGGTATTATGATTTAAGGTGTCGAAGGCCTTCGAGAAGTCCAGTAGTATAAGTAATGTCAGGAGGCCTTGGTCCTGGGAAATAATTATACCATATGTGATGTCGGCTAGAGCTGTGGAGCAACTATATTTTTTACGGAAGCCAGACTGCCTGTCAGGGAGGATAGAGTGACGATCTAGGTAACATTTAATTTGTGGTTCAATTACTTTTTCCAAAACTTTGGAAAGCGTACATAATAAACTAATTGGGCGTAGGTCCTTAGGATCAGTAACTGAGGTCTTTTTAGGGATAGGGATTATGTGGGATTTTTTCCAAAACGAAGGAAAATATCCAGGAGAGAGACAATTATTCATTATGTGTGTTACGTAAGGTGTAATAAATGGACAACATAATTTAAGCATTTTAGCGCTGATGCCGTCAGAGCCTGCTGAACCCTCTGATAAATTATTAATTATAGTATTTCCTTCAGAATCACTTACTTCAGCAAAGGAAAATTTAGGGTTGTGGGGAAAAAGTAAATGGGAGTTATAGTATTGGTTTAATTCAGAGCTATCTGTAGAAGTGGATGGAATGCAGTTTACGAAATAGTTATTAATTACATTTACATCTAACTCATTCGAGATTTCGACATTAGAGGTCTCTCTAGAGCCAATATTGAGTTTTTTAACTCTTTCCACAAACTCTAGAATCTTTGGACCTCAGCCTAAACTCAAAATAAGCTTTCTTTTCATTATTAATACTTGACGTCATTTAATTTTAATTACGGGCAAAATTTGAATATTTCACTCAAACTTTGTTGTTTTTAGCAAATTTAAATTGAGTAAGGTCACCAAATCGCTCGCGATTTTAGACATGACTTTGCTCTCGCTATATTAATAAACAACAAATTCATCGTGAAATAATAAATATTTTTGCTTAGAAAAAATAAACCTCTTGTGGTTTTATATACGAAAATACGCAGACTTTAAGTTGTGTATATAATTAAACTGTAATTCTTAATAAATTACAAAGGAATTCGATTGTTTTAAATATACAAGGAGTTTTTCTTTTAAGTAAATAATTATATTTATTGTATTCTGCAGATCTTCAGATATTCGTGTTTTTTCAAAAGAGTTAAATTTGAAGCAATAAACGAGTGTTTCCACTTCCAGGTTAAGCATGAAGTAAAATTTCGAGTTTAGTAAAGCCTGAAAATTTGGTTTGGCCGCGTAGCGAAGCGGAGCGACCAAACCAAGTTTTCAGGCTTTTCCAAACTCGAAATTTTACTTCATGCGCTACGCTTATTGTTGTGGCATTTTTGGTGCATAATTGGTCGAACTTTTATTTGTGTTTTTATTTTAGGAGTTAAATTAATGACCATTTATTTTATATTATTATTCTACGGTTTTATATTTTTACTTGTATATTTTCTTTGAACATATATTATTCTTTTAAATTAGTTAACAAAGGCCTTTAGAAATTCATTGAATTTATTGGGCTGTTTCAAACTGTAGCAGACACTTTTTCGCACTACAGGGGGTGTTGTTTTGGTCCCAGCATATTTCGTGGAAAGATAACCGTTGAGCCATCTGTGATATCTCAAACTTGGTCCGTTGCAAAGCTTCAGTTAATTCTAAGAAAATCATCCCGTTCTCTAGACGAAGGAAGGGGCTCGAAAATCACACCCACAAAATATGCTTGACCAATAAGAACGCCCCCCCCCTTAATACTCATTTTAATTTTCTTTTATTTTTAAATATGAAAATCTCTCTTGCCAAAACTTCAAACTGTCAACATTAAAAATGTAAATCTCTAAATTCAACAAAATTATAACTACTATAACGTTACTGTAAAGATTTGTGTATAAAGGTGTATATATTTGTACATTTACGGTGAATAGAATTATAAGTGCAAAGAAGTATTTTATTTCATATTTTATTTACTTGCATCAGAAAACCATTTGCGATTTCCGAACCAGTGCAAAAAGAAATCGTCCAAGAGATAATCTCTCCAAAACACTTATAAGACACTGATTTCAAGTTAAGTTTACTTGTTTCCAATATTTCAGTATTTATATTATTAATCAACAAAGTTATCGCAAAATGTTGATTTTTGCCTGAAAAATAATAAACATCTCGTAGTTTTATAAATGAAATTACGCAGACTTTAAGTTATGTATATAATTGAACTGTAATTCTTAATAAATTACAAAATAATGCTATTTTTTTAATATAAAGGGAGTTTTTATATCCTGTGAATCTTCAGATATTCGTTGTTTATTTAAAAAGGGTTTAATTTAAAGCTTATAGCGAGTGTTTTCAACTCCCAGGTTAAGCATGAAGTAAAATTTCGAGTTTAGAAAAGCCTGAAAATTTGGTTTGGCCGAGTAGCGAAGCGAAGCGAGCAAACCAAACACTCAGGCTTTTCTAAACTCGAAATTTAATAAACCTCTTGTGGTTTTATTTATGAATATACGCAGACTTTAAGTTATGTATATAATTTTTTCTTTTAAGTATACATATATAATTATATACTGTAAATCTTCAGATATTCGTTGTTTATTTAAAAAGGGTTTAATTTGAAGCTTAAATCGAGTGTTTTCTACTCCCAGGTTAAGCATGAAGTAAAATTTCGAGTTTAGAAAAGCCTGAAAATGTGGTTTGGTCGCGTAGCGAAGCGAAGCGACCAAACCAAATTTTCAGGCTTTTCTAAACTCGAAATTTTACTTCATGCGCCACGCGTATGAGACACTAATTTCAAGTGGAGTTTACTTGTTCAAAATATTTCAGTATTTTAAGTATTTTTTACGCGTGACGCATGAACTAAAATTTCGAGTTAAGAAAAGCCTGACATTTTACTTCATGCTTAACTTGAGAGTGGAAAACACTCGTTTAAAGCTTCAAATTGTATTAGTTAAAAAAAGCGTATGACTATGTATACTTAAAAGAAAAACTTCCTGTATAACCATTTGGTCATTCGAATGAACATTCATACTACCATTTAAATGATTCTTAATATTATAATTTGAATTATCATTAAGACGATAATTCGAATTATCATTCAAGTGACAATAATAGATTAATAAATACTTGATGAGTTTAACAATCCAATGCTTTGATTATTCTCACTCGAGTCGGCCCATTACTTATGTAGATTGATAAAAA
Organism: Philonthus cognatus; assembly: GCA_932526585.2. Classification (NCBI taxonomy): domain Eukaryota; kingdom Metazoa; phylum Arthropoda; class Insecta; order Coleoptera; family Staphylinidae; genus Philonthus; species Philonthus cognatus. The sequence goes on along the minus strand of OW052245.1, from coordinate 32,717,015 downwards.
AAAACATAAACCAACCAAGTTTTTTTTAATTAGAGAGTATAAGCGATCAATAGAAAACAATATAACTGTCATAAATAAGAAATATTTTTAATTTCGTTGTAGGCCTGTTTGAAAAAGTGTAAAATGGGTACTAAAAATCAGGGATGCCAACAATGCTACTACGATTTTTTTGTCAAAAAATTACTAATGTCGATAATTGTTATATTTTTCAAACTTGTCTCGAATAAAACCACCACATCACTAAAATTTAAGTTCTACTAATTTAGACCATGTTATTCATCTCAGTAAATGAAAAATCAAGAGAGTTAATGTGAAGTTTTTATGAAAAGTAAGAACTTTACCTTTCACTTGCGAAAATTAAGAAAAACTGTTCATTATTTGCCTAAACTGTAAGTAAATTGTTAGTAAAACCCGGCGCATGCGCCATTTATTATCGCATTTAAAAAAAATACGTTTGCTGTTTTGTAAATGCGACAATCAATGGCGAATGCGCCGTTTTCCTATTAATAAGTAGAGTTTTGTATACCAGTGCTGAGGAAATATATGAAAGATGTTATTAGTAAATAGTGAAAAATATCATTCACTTATTCTTATTATAATTCTCATTGTGAATGTAAAGACAACACTTAATAAATAAAACATTGTAGGGAAAGGTCTGTTTTGTTCATTCTATAGTTATATAAATTGTTAATTTATTATGAATTAATAAACTTCAACAATACTCGCAAAACATTTCGCAAATTTTAAACTTAAACTTAATCACTTTCTAATTATGCAAATCGAATTTACAGAAAACGCGAATTCCTCGCCAGGCATTTCAAGACCGCGCCTCTGCGTCTCGTGTGTAAAACGGGGAATTTCATTACGGGCCCTGTAAATCAAATCTCGCGATTTATACACGTTTATGTGAACCTCTCTGGACTAAAATAAAATCAGCGTTCGTCGGCGGAAAGTGGCTGAAATTAACATTAATGTTTGCCCCCTAAGCGGCGGTTTCATTAACCGTTTTATATTCCAATTATGCTCCGCCCTCAAATAATCCGTTTTTAGTTAACTACGGCGAACACGCAAACTAATTACCAATTGAATTCGACTGAATGCCATGATCCAAATATTTTGGAATAATGAGGAAACATTTAAATATAACGAGTTTTTATCATTACATTTTACATGTCGTTATGTATAAAATTACTAAATTGTACAGTTTTTTTATAAAATAGATCTAGTATCATCAAGAAAGAAACATTATACAGAAATAGGTACAGCGATTTTTTTCTTTATAGTATACATAGGCCCAGTTGCACCAAAAACGTTGAACTGAGTTCAAGCTGAAGTTGAGTTCAAGAAAACAGCTTCCATTGTTTAAGTGCAACTTTAAACTTGAGTTCAGAGCTAACCAAATTTAACTTATATATAACTGGCCCTAAGATATTTAAAATTACTGGTCATTTAAAATTGGGTAATATTTTCGATAATATTACTGGAAGCATGGTATCAATTGTTAAAATAAAGTTACTTAATTAAAGCGCAGTTATATTTCTTTCTTCGCTTTTATCTTTCGATGTTAGATATATATTTCAACTACTATGTACCCATTATCAACAAAAAATCATGTTATCCCAAAAATTGTGAAAATTCGAAATAAAAAGGAAAACAAAAAAACAATTTATGGTGTTATTTTTGTAATGTATTAAAGTAAAATTAATTATATTATCTACGTTTTTTTTAATTAAAAAAAAACAAAGATTGTGTTTGAGTGATTTCGATTTTTTGTATTCTTGTTGAAATTTCTACAATTACTTTTAACCTTTAAAAAGCACAGATATTCTCCTTGATGTTTATAAATAACAAACTGTTGTATTTCCCGCATAATTTTTCACATAATTTTGGATAGTCAAAAATTGTTAAACAATAACGTTTCTAACTGCACATGAAACCAAATTTTCAGACTATGCGACACGCGTAATAAACACTGAAAACACTGAAATATTGTAAACAAGTGAACTTCGCTTGAAATCAGTCTTATACGCGTGACGCATGAAATAAAATTTTGAGTTTAGAAAAGCCTGAAAATTTGGTTTGGTTGTTCCGCTTCGCTGCGCGACCAAACCAAAGTTTCAGGTTTCTCAAAACTCAAAATTTAACTTTATGCTTAACATGGAAGTGGAAAGCACCCGTTTGAAGCTTTAAATTGAACTCCTAAAAAAAACAATGAATATCTGAAGATATACTATAAATAATTGAGTTATGTATACTTAAAACAAGAGCATCCCGAATGAATCATGTTTCTAGCGATCATTCAAATATTTGTATGAATGAACATTAATATGTATAATTTTTTTAATTATTAAGGAACAATAATTATTTTATAGAAAACGTGAATTTGTTCAAAATAACGTTCATTATTTTTCTTCAGCACATATAAGAATACATTAGGCCTTAATAACTACAAAATTGTTATTCATAACAATATTCTGTTGTGCTATGTGTGCGTTTTTTTTCTCCCAATAGTCACATATTTTTAGATGTGTATGCAATCAAGTTCACTTGTTCTTAATTTATTTATTTATTTATTACGGATTTCTCCTTTTTTACAGTATTACAAAAAAAGGTACATATAAATTACAAAATATAAATATCGCGCTAAACACTTAATAAAATAAACTAAATAGAAATGTTAGTAATATATACTCAATGACATTAGAAGCGTAACACCAAGAATGAATGATTTTTTTGAATTCATATTTTAGCAACATAGTGACTATAGTTAAAGCATACATTGATAACAATTTCAACCTTGTGCCTTTTATATTTATTGTGAAAAAAAAAATATTTCACTTTTTCTTTTTTGATAAAACTATTTATATGAGCTGTTTAGTACAGATGTTTTTAGTTGTCGTGTTTCCGTTGAGTGTGTTAAGCTTAAATAAAATGCCTCGAGTCCGAAGACGTCCACAATATCACCATTTGAGCGATTTTGACCGGGGTCGAGTTGTTGCTTATCGAGATGTCGGTATGTCCTATCGCGAAATTGCCCGCCGTATTGATTCCACTGCAGCAACTGTAATACGTGTGTATCAGGTATGGACAGAAGAAGGTACAGGAGCAAGAAGAAGACCAATTGGTCAACCAAGGCGTACCACAGAACGTCAAGATCGGCGCTTAAGACAAATAGCCCTGCGAGACCATTTCGCTACTACGCGTCAAATCGGTGATCAATGGATTGGAGAAGAAGGTAGGCCCGTTAGTATGCGAACCTTATATCGCCGCATTCAATCCTTTGGGCTTCTTTCGTACCGTCCAAGATTAGTGCTTCCTTTAACAGCGAGACACTGTCGGCAAAGGTTGGACTGGTGCAGAGAACGGCAGCATTGGGAGGCAGAATGGCACGATGTCGTATTCAGCGATGAATCACGATTTTGTCTAGGCACGCATGATGGCCGTAGAAGGGTACGACGCTACCGTGGAGAACGACCTGATCTTAGGTTTGCTATTGAGAGGCATGTACACAGGACTGCTGGAGTAATGGTTTGGGGGGCTATTGCTTATGGTAGTCGATCACCTCTTGTATTCATTCGAGGCAGTATGACAGCTGCGCGTTATGTTGAAGACGTCATACGACCGACTTTGTTGCCTTATTTAGATGGCCGCCCAGACGTACTTTTTCAACAAGATAACGCACCTCCCCATATTGCTCGTCGAACTATGAACTTTCTTAATGAAGCTGGTGTTAATGTTTTGGCGTGGCCGCCCCGTTCGCCGGATTTAAATCCCATTGATCATGTGTGGGATATCATGGGAAGAAGAATATTCTCTTTGCACCATCCTCCACAGACTCTAGCACAGTTGATCGATGAAATTCAAGTTGCTTGGAACGAGATGCCTCAAGAAGACATCGACCATCTCATTTTGTCGATGCCCAGACGTCTACAGGAGTGTATACAGCAAAGGGGTCGCCAAACACATTATTAATTTTTTTTAGATTGTTTTTTAATAAAATTTCTTGAAAATGTAATCATTTTATTCTTGATGTAAGACTACCATACTGGCAAAAAATCAAGTTAAAATAATAACTCCTTCTGGGTGTTACGCTTCTAATGTCATTGAGTATATAATAACATCGAGATCAAAAAAGATAAGTGGCGTTTAAACACATTATATGAGTTTTAAAATGTTATAAAATTTGGATTTAACATCAGTATGTTAAAATATCGCTTTATGCGTGAAACCGGGCTATGACTGCCATAATTTGTGTGGTGGAAGTTTAACCTGAACCTGTATAATGGCCTGTTACTGATGAACAATGGCCTGTTTCGAACAGTTGTATTTTAAAAGAAATTAAAATTTAATAAAGAAATTATATGACTAGAATTCACAAGTCCATTTATCAGCTAAAATTCATAACCCATATCCAGCGTAACCCTTCGGTATTGTAGGGATTTTAAGTTTATTGTAGTCAGGATGTGCGACCGACTGTACTGCACCCGAACAATGCCCATTTTATTTATTTTGAACTTTCTCAAATACTCAAATAATTAACATCAATTAACTAATATTTACTTAATTATAAGTATGTAATTACATACGGTATAGAAATCAAATAATTGTTTATTAAGGAATTAATAAATTGGCTTTTTCAAATATAAAGTTGATTTCCAGTTAAATTTAAAAATTATAGATAATAATTACATATTTTTGACAAATGTATTTAGAAATAAATAAGCTTTAAAATAATGTAAGAAATTAATTTTTTGCATGAAAAGTATGTTCATACTGGATTCTTGAAGTTGAAACTACAATTTTGAATTGATGTAGTCGACATTTCTATAAAATATAATTTTCACGCGTCAAATGTGATTCTAAATTTTGCTAACAATAAGTAGAATATCTTGTTCAAATTTACACGAAATTAAAAATATGTCTTGAAAATTTGCAATTTTTATAGGAGGTAATCAAGATAATATTAGTAATAATATCTTTATTTGACAGTAAATACAATAATACATTATTAATACATAAGCGAGAAATTAATTTTTAAATTTTAAAAATATCAAAAAGGCTATCGGCCCTTAGTCTTTCTGCCTATTGTTTTATTTTTGTATGTGTTAGTTAAATAGTATTATTGTGAAAAGATTACACATTCAAAAATTGTTTTTTGGGGAAATTTGTATTTGGGTGCGATGTTAATATTTCTATTAATGCAAAATTGAGTGAGTATGCGGAAATTTGATTCTAATTTCGAGAACTTTTCAAAGGGAAATGGATAGCGTTCATCTATTGGTCACACAAACATTTTATTTTTGAAAAAATCCTATAAATTCACGACACTATTACTAAAATCAGAATCAATGTAAACTTTCATTTGCTCAAGAATAATTGAATCGCTTAAATGCAAAACCAGCCATACACCTATTTTCTGAGTTTAAGGTTTTGGTATCCCTAGATTCTACTCGTCTCAGGCTAAAATTTTAAAAATAAATTGCCCCTTAAAACCCATCCTAATGCCTGTTTGCAACCAAGTCGATTAACTTAATCAGTGATTAGTACTTTTTAAGAACACAACAATTGTATTTAAAAATTATTTACACCATTGCATATTGATGAAAGAGACATGTTTACTTTTTGAATAAATTAGGAAATAAAGCACATCAAACACAATAGGTGAAATAGAAAGATTTGCTTCTCAGAAAAAAACATTGATTTAAACCAAAATTTAAAAAAATAACAAATAAAAATAATTTAAGTAGAATGTCGTTAGGAATAAATAAGCGTTAAAATAATGGTAATTACCTGGTTCTAACATGAAAATTAAAAAGGAGTTAAAATTTCAACAATTTTATAGTGATTTTACTTATTCTAGAACTATTTATTTACAAATAAAAATCAGCTTACGCAACTTTCAATTGCAAGGATAATATCTGTAAACCTTTTTAATTTTTTTTTAAAGAATACCCCAAAAATGTTTAATAAAGCTTAAATACTCAATATTATTCTATTGAGTGTTTCTACTTCTTGATTAGACTTAAAGTGAATATTTCAGGCTTTCCTAAGCTCGAAATTTTTACTACATGTGCCATTTATTATTTATTTAATGTGGAGCTATTGATAGAAAATAAAAGTAGAGGATGTTGGGTAACAGAAAGAAGGCAAAATGTTTTTTGGATAATGAATAAATAATTGCAGTCCGGGTATATAAATATTTTTGAGGTCACTTAAAATTTTGTATAAATTAACAAAAGTTTAAGTAGCCTCAAAAATATTTATATACCCGGGCCTCACATACCGGGTGTTGACTTGGCGGACGCAATATAGGAAATCGCATGGTAATTTTAAAGTGCTAGCTTGTCATATTATTATCATTTATTTTAGAAGCAATAGTCTTTAAAAGAATCGATAATATACAGGGAATTTTTATTTTGAGTATACATAACTCGATACATGCCCTGTGAAATTTTGATTATTAGTTGCATTTCAAATGCGTTCAATTTGAAGCTAAAACGAGTGTTTTTCACTCCCAGATTAAAAATGAAGTCAAATTTCGAGTTTAGAAAAGCCTGAAAATTTGGTTTAGCCACTCCGCTTCGCGACTATATGAGAGTGAACCCAAAAAACCAGGATTTTGTGCATAAAAACTTTATTTATTCATTTTTTTACAAAATTCCTTCAGTCACCTTCAAAGTACTATCCATTGGATGCGATGCACTTGCCAAGACTTTTTTCCCACTGTTTAAAGTATCTCTGGAGCTCTTCAACTTCGATATCGTCCAGTGTCCTTTTTACCACCTTCACATTATCAAAACGCTTCCCTTTTAGATTTTTCTTCATTCTCGGAAACAGGAAAAATTCGCACCGGGTTAGGTCTGGCGAATGCGAAGGGTGAGGAACCACAGGCCATCCCCGAGAGGCCAAATAGTGGGTTATTTGTAAGGTCGTGTGTGTATTTTGATCCTGTGTGAGAAGGCGAGGAACAAATTTTGCGAAAACACGCTGGCATAAGCTCCCAACTCACGCCTGTCCTAAAATTTTGGTCGATCCTGAAACGACGATCTTCGTTGATTTTTGGGCGGATTTTTTCATCGTTTTCATTGTTTCGAGATGTTGAAGGACGCCCAGAACGAAGATGGTGTTCAACACTCATCTCACCACGTTAAAAGCGCCAAAACCACTTGAAAACTTGTGTGTTTTTTTGGGTCCCCCCGTGTATGTCATTATCGAGATATACAGAAATTTAGAAAGAGAGACCATTTACAAATAAAAGACTATTTTTTATATTAACAAAAGTTAAACATTTTTTTTTCAGTTTAGCTAAATTATTATTAAAACTGATTTTATTGTGAAATAGTCGAATAAAACATAAGTTTGCGGTATACTAGTGGACGATTTCTTATATTTAGATAAACAAGAAAATTATTCGAATTTATATTCGCCTTCGTAAATATTGAAAATTTCTATTCGGAAGTTCCCAATTTCGTATATTCAGAACATCCCTTGAAAATCATAACGTTTGATTAAACCAAGGAATTGTTTACAGGTGATGCGAAAGGTTCTGGATATAGGGAAAATCGGGACCGTGGGACATGTTAGGGGTCGGGAATAAAATAGGACGTCCGCATTGACGGGCGTCGGTCCGTGTGCGACCCGACGGGCCATGTGGCGCCGGGACGCCCCCGACTGCAACCCCATATGACCGACCTTCAAACTACTGATCTCCCCCCTCTCTCGCTTTATTATCATCAGCATCCCAACCCTTGTAACACCGCCAATGCCAAGACAATCTTATCTCGGCTCGCTGCCGACTTTTAACTACCGATGCTGCGGAACAAGAATCGCACCAACTCTTTACTGCCGCTCGGCAATTAGTTTCTGTAAGGACAGCGTGATAAAATCAGGAAAAGGGAAAAAGGGGGGGCGGCATGTGTTTCGCCACGGAAATAATTGGATGAGTAATTACAGGCCTTGTGAGCTGTAATAGGAGGAACAAACAAACGCTTCACTTTTTCTTTTCATTCAATTTAATCTTTCTTGGCGTCAAAAGCGAAAAATCTAATTAGCTCAGTTATAAAATGTAAGAAACACATACTGGTTGTCTCTTGCAGTTTATTAAATACAAAGGATTATATTAGAGGTAAATCTGAACGGAATATGTAAAATTAATTTTATGAGAGAACATCCAGATTTACTAAATTTTAATCAGAAACAGTATTAAATTCGTAATAAAGTACAGGACATTTTTATTAAACGAGTGTTTTCTCCTCCCAGATTAAACATGAAGTAAAATTTCGAGTTAACAATAGCTTGAAAATGTTAAGGCTTTTCTAACCTCGAAATTTTAATTCATGCGCCACGCGTATAAAACACTGATTTCAATTGAAGTTGTTCTAAAATACAGCTTCGACGGGCGTCGGTCCGTGTGCACTATATAACAGTATATTTTGCACTTCATGATAATTCAGTGTTTTATACGCGTAGCTCATGAAGTAAATTTCAAGTTTAGAAAAGCCTGAAAATTTGGTTTGGTCGCTCCGCTTCGCTACGCGAACAAAACCAAATTATCAATCTTTTCTAAACTCGAAATTTTACCTCAGGCTTCATCTGCGAGTAGAAACAATCTTTTAAGCCTAAAATTGACCGCTTTTCAAAAACAGCGAATGCTTGAAAATTTACAACGTAAAATATATCGCGGTATGTATGATTACACAAAAAAATCCCTGTGTGAATAAAGTAAAAATGATACTAAAAGTCAAGGTCAGAACGCATTGTTTCAGTATACTGCTTTGGCGGCTCATTTTGAACTTCACAACATTTTAGTGTTTTATACGATGGCGCATGAAGTAAAATTTCGAGTTTAGAGAAGTCTGAAAATTTGGTTTGGTCTCTCCGCTTCGCATGCCTTAGCATGGTTATGTTTTAAACATGTTTTAAACATGTTTTTAATTGTTAATGTTTTAAACACTGTCTCAATAAATAAAAAAACCTTTTGTAAAATAACTGTTTGTTTTAATTAAAATGAAAAAAAATAGTTTATTTAACAACCGTGGTATAAACACACTTTTTATGCGAATATAATAATAACGATTACTATCATTATTTTAAAGCTCACTTATTTCTACATAAATTTTTAAAAAATTTGTAATAATTATTTATAATTTTCAAGTTCAACTTGAAATCAACTTTATATTTAAACAAGCAAATTTATCGGTTCTTTTATAAACAAATATATTATATCTAAACCATATGTAACTATTTACGTAGAATTAAGTAAAATATTATTAAACGATTGTTTTTTATTTAAGTACTAAGAACAATTGAAATTGATTACATACGCATCTAAAAATAGGTGACTTTTGAGACAAGTGAAAAAATATATATCATATTTGACACAACGGAAATTTATAACAATTTTGTAGTTATAGCCCCTAATTATGTTGTCATAGAAGTTAATCCTCAAGCTCATAAAAAAGTCAAGATAGGAATAAATAAAATATAATATACTACAAAAAATTTCATGCAACTAAAAGAAGAACGTTGAAATTGACTAAAATTGACAAATAATGCTTTAAATCAACTGCGCGGGTGATTTGAAGGATTATTTAAAATCGTTCAAATTGACTTTAAAAAAATAAACTTAAAACTGGTAAATAAAATTCAAAATTAAGCATATTATGACAAAAACTTCAAAATTAAAAAAGTATTTTTCATTTTACAAATATTCAACACAAGAAATTATAAAAGAAATTTGAAAAATATTAATTATCAAAAGAATAAAATGTAATTAATTAATTTATTTATTTCCATAACAAATGTACGCCTAATTACAAAGGAATATACAAGGTGGCCAGAAAATAAGTGAAAAGTTTAGGTAATTTAATTGGTTAATTTTGTAGAAAATCTAAACAAAAATATACTCACTGACATTAGAAGCGTAACACCAAGAAGGAATGATTTTTTTGAATTCATATTTTAGCAACAGAGTGACTATATTTAAAGCATACATTGATAACAATTTCAACCTTGTGCCTTTTATATTTATTGTGAAAAAAAAAATATTTTACTTTTTCTTTTTTGATAAAACTATTTATATGAGCTGTTTAGTACAGATGTTTTTAGTTTTCGTGTTTCCGTTGAGTGTGTTAAGCTTAAATAAAATGCCTCGAGTCCGAAGACGTCCACAATATCATCATTTGAGCGATTTTGACCGGGGTCGAGTTGTTGCTTATCGAGATGTCGGTATGTCCTATCGCGAAATTGCCCGCCGTATTGATTCCACTGCAGCAACTGTAATACGTGTGTATCAGGTATGGACAGAAGAAGGTAGAGGAGCAAGAAGAAGACCAATTGGTCAACCAAGGCGTACCGCAGAACGTCAAGATCGGCGCTTAAGACAAATAGCCCTGCGAGACCGTTTCGCTACTAAGCGTCAAATCGGTGATCAATGGATTGGAAAAGAAGGTAGACCCTTTAGTATGCGAACCTTATATGGCCGCATTCAATCCTTTGGGCTTCTTTCGTACCGTCCAAGATTAGTGCTTCCTATAACAGCGAGACACTGTCGCCAAAGGTTGGACTGGTGCAGAGAACGGCAGCATTGGGAGGCAGAATGGCACGATGTCGTATTCAGGGATGAATCACGATTTTGTCTAGGCACGCATGATGACCGTAGAAGGGTACGACGCTACCGTGGAGAACGACCTGATCTTAGGTTTGCTATTGAGAGGCATGTACACAGGACTGCTGGAGTATTGGTTTGGGGGGCTATTGCTTATGGTAGTCGATCACCTCTTGTATTCATTCGAGGCAGTATGACAGCTGCGCGTTATGTTGAAGACGTCATACGACCAACTTTGTTGCCTTATTTAGATGGCCGCCCAGACGTACTTTTTCAACAAGATAACGCACGTCCCCATATTGCTCGTCGAACTATGAACTTTCTCAATGAAGCTGGTGTTAATGTTTTGGCGTGGCCGCCCCGTTCGCCGGATTTAAATCCCATTGAACATGTGTGGGATATCATGGGAAGAAGAATATTCTCTTTGCACCATCCTCCACAGACTCTAGCACAGTTGATCGATGAAATTCAAGTTGCTTGGAACGAGATGCCTCAAGAAGACATCGACCATCTCATTTTGTCGATGCCCAGACGTCTACAGGAGTGTATATAGCAAAGGGGTCGCCAAACACATTATTAATTTTTTTTAGATTGTTTTTTAATAAAATTTCTTGAAAATGTAATCATTTTATTCTTGATGTAAGACTACCATACTGGCAAAAAATCAAGTTAAAATAATAACTTCTTCTGGGTGTTACGCTTCTAATTTCATTGAGTATATATTGTAATATTGTATGGTTCTTTATTACCGCTCACAACGCCATTGAAATTCTTAATAAGTTACAAGAAGTTAGAAATATTTTTGTAATGTCTTGATTAAAATCATATCTATCAACAACCAGCTAAACATCACAATTGTTTATGTAATATTTAGTCGATTTTTAATGGCAATAGTTTTATACAAAATGTTAAAGACAAATTCTAGTCACAAATTTTTAATACTATGGCCTGTGAGGCTTACTAAATAATCATATAATATTTGTTTTAGTTATTAATTTTTTTTTTTAAATTTTTTAATTTTTTAAAATTGATTAACGAATCGCACTACGTAAAGCTTATTTTCTGGCCATCTTATATAGTAATACAAAAAATAGTTAACGATAATATTAGTATTCAAAATATATTGAAATATTAAATGCATATACATAACAAATTTTTCTCATCCCAACTTTCTAAAACTCAAAAAATGTCTGATACGGGTGGTCTGGGATACCCTGTATACCTCAAAGAAATTTACTTGAATTTTGATAGCGTAAGAAATAAATATAGGTACAATTTATTAGCGTGAGATCAAACTAAATATACTGCTATATTAAACTCAACTCTGATTTAAAGTTAAGTTTAAAATATCAGTATATTTAGAAGTTTAATCTCACGTTAATAAATTGTATACCGGGTGTTGATTTGGCGGACGCAACATAGGAAATCCCATGTAAATTTTGAAATGTTCAAATTTTGGCTCCTCTATTTATTTTAGAAACAAAATGTATTTACCTTTTTTGTAGAGGAAAAAATTCTAAATCCACTCGTGTTAACGTTTATCACTTTACGTTTCTCTAAGTTAAAATAATTAAGTAAAAATAGTGTGATTTTATAAAAATAATGATATGCTATGAAATTGAAACAACAATTGCTGATGTCAAAATGGCAAAAGATATCGCAGTCAATTGATTAAAGTAAATGTTTTTGACATGATTTACACTATACAAGAAAAATGTCATTATTTTTATAAAATCACATTCCTTTTTCTTAATTATTTTAGCTGTTAATTTTCTGACATTTGTTAATTTTTTTAAAGAGTTCAATTTGAAGCTTTAAACGACTGTTTTCCACTCCCAGACTAAACATGAAGTAAAATTTCGAGTTTAGAAAAGCCCCGTGAAAATTTGCCGAGGGACGCGCAGCGACCCGAGAAAAATTTTCTGGGCTTTTCTTAACTCGAGATTTTACTTCATACGCCACGCGTATAAATCACAGATTTTAAGTGAAGTTCGAATATACATAAATTTGACAATATTATAGTGTTTTATAAGCGTGGCGCATGAAGTAAAATTTCGAGTTTAGAAAAACCCAGAAAGTTTTCACGGGGCTTTTCTAAACTCGAAATTTTACTTTATGCTTAGTCTGGGAGCGGAAAACATTTGTTTGAAGCTTTAAATTGAACTTAAACAAAACAGGGAATATCGGCAATCGTTGTATCAATTCCATGGTATGTCATTATTTTTATAAAATCACATTACTGTTTCTTAATTATTTTAACTTAGAGAAACGTTAAGTGTTAAGTGTAAACATTAATAAATTTCGAATTTTTCCCTCTACAGAAAAGTAAAATACATTTTGTCTTTAAAATAAATAGGGAAACCAATATTTAAACACTTAAAAATTAACATGCGATTTCCTATGTTGCGTCCGCCAAGTCAACACCCGGTATATGTTATACAGAATATTGATATTGTAGGTATATGGAAACTTATGAAGAAAATATATTTAATGTAACCACTGCAATAATAGGCTATGTGATTTTCCTCTCGTTAATTAAATAATTGATTAGAATAGGTGAAAACATATCAAAATTAACATCTATAACAAAGACAAACAAAGGGGAAATTATACGAACCAATATTTCGAATATAAATGCTGTATACTATGAAAGTTATTGAAGCTATTGTAAAAAGCTGTTCGATCGGCGCTCTTCCGCTTGATACAAAATATTCTCCTACAGCATTGTATTGGTTGTATAGCCAATATGAAAATTCGCTGTTTCAACAGCAATACAAATCGATCGATCGAGTCATGCATGCACATCCATTCTCATCCCTTTCGAAGCGTCCCTGAAATAAGGCGACCCCAAATTATTTCTTATCCCACCACCAAATCCTTCTCTCAGTGCCAACCAACCTAGATGACGAAATTTTTAATAAATTTGTATTTTGTCATTTTAATGTGACAATTACCACTATTTGTTAAATTGATTGAGTGAGTTACGCGAAGATGTAATTTAAGTGATAAATAAAGCACCTTTCTTTACATTGTGTGAGGAAAGGTTATTAGTGCTTAATTTATCAACACCATTTGTATTTACCCTGAATAACTTTAATAACGCACTAATTATTGATTAAACCTTCGATTAAGTTTCTAAAATATCCTAAACATGTCTCTTTCATCAATACCAGTTGTCTAAACAATTAGTTAATAAAATTCTTGCATTTTTAAGAAGTATTAATCACTAATTAAGTTAATAACCTTGAGTACTATTTGATTATTAATCCACAATAAGGAAACTAATTTTTTCAAATACATTTTACACAGACAATAGCTATCTTATTTTCAGCAACAATTTAATTTTAACAGACAAGTACATATCACCCTCATATATCTTAGCTCTTGTATCTAAAACGAATACAAAGTAAGACCACTAAAGTAAATACGCGTCTACACCTTCCCAAACTTAGGCATTTTTTTTGGAGAGGAGACGCATTAATTTTTTGTAAGACCCTCTTTTATGTGCACCAAGCAAATTCATTTGAAGAGAACAAAATAAAATTTTATGGGGCTAGAGGCGAGGAATTATTTTTATATACGTGCGTGTATGTGGAAAAGTGCGTGCCATTCAAATCCCGCCCTTGATAATAAAAATACGTATATATTCATATCTCGTGTTAAAATTCCACAACTGTCGTTATAAATTATATTTTTTAGTTTGTTTTTATAGGAATAATATGGTGATTTATTTCAATTACATAAACGTTTATATGAATGATATTTGATAATGTATACCCTTTATAATTCTTTTAAAAATTCTCACATAGGGGACATGTGGGATTTTTTTTTTGATATAATATTTTCAGATGTAATATAACCAGTGGTATGATTATCATCGATAATATTCATGAATAAAACCGAGCTGCAGATTCAACAAGCCAGAAGAGCGAGTTGAATGTGCTGTTCCGGTTTCGTGAATGAATATTATCGATTATTAATCATACGACGAGTTATATTCGATGAGACAATATAAAGAATTTCACTATATTTCTGGCTTGGAAACCTCACCCCATCGCCGGGTTGACATTTTTAATTATCGACCGTCAGATTTGACAAAAAATTTTAGTAGCAACGACCAAAACAAGATGATAGAGTTCTATCACCGCTGTGATAACATGTATATATGGAAATAAGCGATTCTGATTGGAGGGAATGTAATCATGTGACGCTTCAGTTATATTCTCTCTACTACATGTATTCAAATTATCATTCCTTATACAAAAAACACTTTTTTGTGAAATTAAAATTATTTAAAAGAGTTTTCGTTATTGTAAATAAAAAGGTAATTAAAATTATGTTACAAAAACATACAGAAAATTGTATGTAACACCGAACATTTTCACAACGAGAATTTTTCTTTGAAGTATCCATATGCATACGTTGCACAGTTTCTGACGCTCCACGATTAATTTATGTAAAGATTTAACTGTATTGTTTCGAGTTTACGTGAAGTGATTAATCACAAATAGAAAGACTGTTATTCTTTACTTCACTTTTTATTTTTATGTTAGATGTACATTTCGAGACACAAGGTGCTCATTATCAATAACAAAACTGATTGTAAAGATTTGATTTAATGGCAACGGTTAAACTGAAGACGTATTTGGTATCATCAAGACTTTAATGGGGGCCACTAACTATGCAAAGTACTTGCGATGTAATTCAGGTCAACTGTAAATCCACTAAAATGAATAGAATTCCCAATTCGCAAGCAGTGTACGACAATTTGTCGA
The DNA here is from genome assembly GCA_932526585.2 of Philonthus cognatus. NCBI lineage: Eukaryota > Metazoa > Arthropoda > Insecta > Coleoptera > Staphylinidae > Philonthus > Philonthus cognatus. The sequence continues at coordinate 32,701,634 of OW052245.1, read as the reverse complement.
AATTATTCATGAATGCCAAAACGGGAGACACACTTGATTGACCCCGAAAAGACACACTCACGACAACATACCCCAAACTTGTGGCCGTCTCAATTTGCTTAATTCCTTTTACGTACGTACTTCGAAAAATCTCAAACGTACGAATTTAATTGAATTATATGTTCTTATTGAATTTAAATAAATTAAATTTTAAAAATGAATTTTTAAAGAAATAATGCATCTGGTTTGGAAATGGTTATGGATCAACATAAATACTTGATCTAAATAAATGTATTAACTTGATAACTAATACACTTGCATTTAAAAATAATATTAAAAATAGTTAACTTTGTTCTATCACTTTTATTTAAACTTTTACAGTGACTTAATTTCGACTACAAGTGTAAATCTATGATTTGGTTGGCATTCACTTTGTGGTACATCTTTATAAAAATAATATTACAAAGACAACTTTGTTTTACCACTTTTATTTAAACTTTGACAATGACTATACATAGTTTTAACTACAAACTAATAATATCAAACTTAGTTTGATAATGAGTAGTATCAAACTAAGTTTGATGATAATTAACTTGTAGTTGAAACTATGTATAGTCATTGTAAAAGTTTAAATAGAAGTGATAAAACAAAGTTATCTTTATAATATTATTTTTATCAAGATGTACCACAAAGTGAATGCCAACAAAATCATAGATTTATACTTATATTTGTTTGTTAATTAGCAGCTATAATATAACAAGTGGTATGATTATCATCGATAATATTCATAAGTGAAACCGAGCTGCAGATTTAACGAGCCCGAAAGGCGACTTGAATGTGCTGCTCCGGTTTCACGAGTGAATATTATCGATTAATTATCATACCATGAGTTATATTCGATGAGAGAATATAACGAATACTGCTTGCGTTGCTTCATTTACTTATTGGTCTTTATTAAGAAAAGCACGATTAAAGTTTATGTTCTACTAATTGGTTTACGACATGAGATAAAAGTGTCTAAATAAAATCTGCAAAAACAATTTGAAAAAAAAAACAACGATCAAAACTTGAAGACTATTGGACAGCCTTTTTGGTTTGGATCATTTTTTTACGTGTTTACGTGTACACTCCCAGGTTAAGCATGAAGTAACATTAGGAGTTTAGAAGAGCCTTAAAATTTGGTTTGAAACCAAACCAAATTTTCAATCTTTTCTAAACTCGAAATTTTACTTCATGCTTAATCTGGGAGTGGAAAACACTTGTTTAAAGCTTCAAATTGAAATATTTTAAAAATAACAAATGTTGGAAAATTTACAGCGTATGCATATGTAGGTATACTCAAAAGAAATAATCCTTGTAGAGCTATTAATAATTTCTTATGCATGCATATGTGCACACATTAATTTATGTTTGTGATAGCTACATATACGAAACGGATTTTTATAAAACGCCAGAGATGATAAAACGTCAGAGATAGTTTTGCATGCATATCTGCCCCAGACATATATTTATATTTTGCATTCCATCCGTTTATATTTATTCAGTTTCCCTCCATGGGGGAGCATATATCTGATAGATACTCCAGTCTCTCAAGGATACATAAAAAACAAGGACCATTTTCTAACAGTGCATAAATAAAATGTTTCCTACATTTATCAACTTTCTATCTCTTAGTAAATCATATTCATATTCATCATTAGATGTATATTCAATTTAGGTAAAACTTATTTATTGTTATAATAATATTATAATTTCAATGTTATTATTTTTATTATAATAAGGAAGTTTCACTTAAATTAAATATGCATTTAATGGTGATAAATCAATTTCTATTTGGTTCTCATTAATCACTTTATGAAACATGTTTATAATATTGATAATTGAATAAAAGTCGTTTGGTTTGTTTCACTACTACTTTTATTTTCTATGACTAGTTTCGATTATCGTCATTACTCCTTGAGAATGACGATAGTCGAAACCAGTCGGAGAGAATAAAAACAGTAATGAAACAAACCAAGTGAGTTGTATTCAATTATTGATATAACATTGAAAATATAACTCATAGCATACTAGAACGAATTTTAAACCAATAAGATGCAAGGAAAGCCGTAGGTACATGTCTATCACCGCAATGATAAAAAACAAAAGAACCGGTGGGTGTTAAGTTGTCCTGTCATTTGAAACGTCAAAATAGGTAAAGTTTCGTGCAGTGATATTAATAGAATAGTGAAAAGTGCGACGCCAAAAAACAGCGTCATGAATAAAGAATCACAGTGGCGGCAGTTTACGAACTTTTGTGCGGTTAAAAAAATCTCAATCAATAGGGAAACAACAATATCTCAGCTGTCGATAATGTTAAGGGACTCACATTATTTTATTCGTTATATTCTCTCACTAAATATAACTCGTGATATGATTAATTATCGATGATATTTTGTCGTTGAAACCGAAGCAGCACATTCAACTTGCCTTTCGGGCTCGTTGAATCTGCAGGTCGGTTTCAACTCCAAAATATCATCGATAATAATCATACCACTCGTTATATTACGGCTGAGAATATAACTCAAGTGTCACATGGCTACATTCCCTCCAATCAGAATCGCTTATTTTCATAGATACATGTTATCACAGTGGTGATAGAATTCTATCACCATTTTATGGTGGTTGCTACGAAAATCATCTGTCAAATCTGACGGGTAAAATTTACAATTTAGCTTCCTTTAAATAATAAATTTATTTTGATAAGTATACATATCTCTAGGTTTACATTATCAGGCATTCGTTTCTTCTATAAATTCAGTTAATTTAAAGCTACAAACGAGTGTCTACAATCCCATATTAAGCTGGAATTAAAATTTCGAGTTTAGAAAAGCCTTAAAACCAAACCAAATTTTCAGGATTATCTAAACTCGAAAATTTACTTCATGCGCCACGCGTATAAAACAATGATTGCAAGTAAGGTTTAAAATATACTATAGATTTTTTTTAAGTTACGTTTTTATTATAAACATTAAAATATTCGAATTTTCAAAAATGTGAATGGAAATGATAATTTGATAATAATTTATTTGTATTCAAACTCGTTTAAATAACTGAGATCCCCATACATTCTGTCAAAATACGGGCACTCTGTATATCACGATTTTTCGATGAACATTTTCAGACATTCGTGGTTTTTATAAAAGCTTTGAATTTGAAGCTTCGAACGAGTGTTTCTAATCCCAGATTAGGCATGAAGTAAGATTTCGAGTTTAGAAAAGTCTGAAAACTTGCAGGCTTTTTCTAAACTTTAATTGAGTCAATAATCGAACAATATCACAGAAATAAACGTATTTATGCTATTATCTCCAAAAGTAATAGAACTACATCAAATATTAGTTATATCACAGTTGTAAACTTTTATTTAAAACATTTTTTACACTTAAATGCATCATGTTGCATTTTGGCAATAAATCTTTTATTTACTATAAAATTCTACAAATGTATTGATGTTTGCTTAAATATTGAAATGTTGCATTTCATGTTAGAAATGTATACATAAATGAATGATTTTGGCAATAAATCTTTTATTATCTATAAAGTTCTACAAACGTATTGATGTTTGCTTAAATAGTGAAATGTTACATTTCATGTTAGAAATGTATACGTAAAAGAATGATTTTTTTTTTATATTTCTTAAACAAATAATCCAGTTACTTTTCCAAAGAATCCAAATTTGTAATAAATATTTTATGTCACATAACATTTTCTGGGCATTTTTATTAATATACACATATTTTGTTATCATTTCAGTTGAAAAATAATCTATAAGAAATAATCATGCATTTAAGGGTAAAATTTTATCAATAAGTAACAACATATTTAAGAAAAAATAGAAATGTGTCTATCCAGCTTTGCGGAATTTATCCAAAAGTGATATTAATTATCAACAGTTATTTCCGGTTTTCGGTTCAGTTCCGGGTTCAATTTCTAAATTTGACCAATTTCGCTAATTTTGTCGTAATATATGTTTTTTTGTTATGATATTTTATCAAATGAAAACTCAATTTGGAATATTTTTGTTGATTTTGTAAATATGATTTCTATGTATAATTATAAAAAAATATATCGTACAATATATTTTAAATTTAATGTTAATGTTAATATAAAAATTAATATCTTTGTTTTAATTATCAATATCAATCTCCATTAACATTTTAGATACCCTCAAGAGAAATCTATCAATTTTAATTATGTCAATTTTTGACGATTGAAATCGTAACTTATTCGAAGTTAAAATCATTGTGAAATTTAATATAAGACAAAAATGTGTCTTTCATTTGCCGTTTTTCTTAACGGTCTTAACTCTTTCGGCTCTGACGGTGGCATTTGCCACTACTGAAATTTGGTAAACATACTGGGAATATTTGTTTTAAATATACATACATCTATGCATGAGCTATAACTTTTCCGATAATCGTTTGTTTTTAAAATAGTATTATTTGAAGTCCTTAACGAGTGTTTTCAACTCCCAGATTAAGCATGAAGTAAAATTTTGAGTTTAAAAAAGCCTGAACATTTGGTTAGGTTATTATTTGATTGAAGAAAAAATGTCACTCACAAATGAGTAACAAAAATCATAATAAAAATAAACACTTATGTTTAATAAATGTATAAATTGCGTTTGTTTATTATTTCTAGATTGTGTGTACTTCCTCTGAATATTAAATATAAATGTATAATTACATTCAACTGAGGTAAAAGTTTAAAGAAGTAAGTGTCCAATTTATTCGTTAGTTAACGTGAAACATCTGAAATGTAAATACAACCTATTAAAATTAAATTCTACTACCAATTTTTAATCAAAGTTAAAGATTTTGAGAGACAAACTAATTAGGTAAGTAATCTGATTATAATAACTGTAATTATTATGAATATAAGGGAATCGTTGAAAATAAAGGAAAGGACAGTTATTTATGTTACTACAAAGTAATGATAGTAATTAGAAAAACAATAATACCACTATTGATTATTTAATATAACTTATCTATATCCAAAAGTTTACGGTTAAGCCGGAATTAGTCTTTAACGTTCAAAATAATATTATAAATTTTATTAATAACAATTAAACGCTTTACTCGATCCGACTAAAATTTAATATGGTTGATAATCATAATATAACACATTATTTCAGCTATTATGGTCATCATTGATTGAGAATTAGTATAAAAACAATAGTACCACAACATAAAAACTAAAATATGATTTCATTGGCGTACCTTATAAAAACTTAAAAAATACACCTTGAAAGATAAGTTCATTTAAAAGCTTTTTTGTCTCTTAATAATGTTTGATATCTTGTAGGGTTTTGCCACAAAAAAATAAAATGTGAATAAATTATTTTTTATTATTTAGTAAAAACGAAATATAGTTTAATCGGGTGATTAAAAATACATATATTTTCTTTGCCGCCGCCATTGCTTAACAAATGCTAATTGTGTATAATATTAATTAACGAGTGTTTCTTGAGAATTAATTGTTTTCTTCATTATGGTTTATAATTATTCATATTCCTCCGGAGCAAACAGTTACAGAGAGTTTTTCTTTTATTCCAAATTCAGCATATTTTCTGTAAATCTTTAGATATTCCTTGTTTTTTTTTATTAAAAAATTTATAAAGATTTTTCCTAATTTCAATGTATGGTAACTGAACTTTAGTGTATATGGCTTCGACAGGGGCTTAGACTGTTGTAAAACACATTACGTTATACTAAAGTCTCTTTTAATGTTTTATCGTATTTATGTATAATAGTTATAAAATTTACTGCATCATAATTAGACGTTAAATTATAGTTTTAATGCTCCACAACACTAAGCACTATTTAATCCACTAAACACCATTTACGACTCCTTTTAGAAGTCCTGAAACTCTCTTATTATATCTATTAATAACTCTTTTGATAAATTGTAAGTATTATATTTTCATTTTGTTGGGGTAGCATCGGTTTTAATGAATGTAACGCAAGTTCATTCATTCGCTTCCGTCCATTCAACAGATACAAAGTAATAGACTTATACACAAGTTGTGCGAAGGTATCTCTTGTAAATATTTATGTTGGTTTATTTAATACCCGCTTGAATTATTCATAAATGGCGACTTTTATACAGGAAGTCAGCTAAATTATATTACATTGCCTCTCCCAAGTGTACACAATTTATCCACCGAGTAAAGGGAGCTTCAATTATGAATCAAATAAACACAGACTAGAAAAACTTAACGTTTTTACACAGTGAATTAGTTGAGTAATTAATTAAATTATATAATAGAAAAAGCTAATTTTATACAAAAGACAATTGCATACATAATTTTGAACAATGATTGCACATGAGTAAAATTAGTACTTAAAAATGGTGCAATTCATGCATGAACATGTGTTGCATACCATGGACAAGTTCAAAGTAAGGATTGTAATATCGGTAAACGGAAAACCGGTTTAGCGGTAAATTGTATATTCAATGACATTAGAAGCGTAACACCCAGAAGGAGTTATTATTTTAACTTGATTTTTTGCCAGTATGGTAGTCTTACATCAAGAATAAAATGATTACATTTTCAAGAAATTTTATTAAAAAACAATCTAAAAAGAATTAATAATGTGTTTGGCGACCCCTTTGCTGTATACACTCCTGTAGACGTCTGGGCATTGATAAAATGAGATGGTCGATGTCTTCTTGAGGCATTTCGTTCCAAGCAACTTGAATTTCATCGATCAACTGTGCTAGAGTCTGTGGAGGATGGTGCAAAGAGAATATTCTTCTTCCCATGATATCCCACACATGTTCAATGGGATTTAAATCCGGCGAACGGGGCGGCCACGCCAAAACATTAACACCAGCTTCATTAAGAAAGTTCATAGTTCGACGAGCAATATGGGGACGTGCGTTATCTTGTTGAAAAAGTACGTCTGGGCGGCCATCTAAATAAGGCAACAAAGTCGGTCGTATGACGTCTTCAACATAACGCGCAGCTGTCATACTGCCTCGAATGAATACAAGAGGTGATCGACTACCATAAGCAATAGCCCCCCAAACCATTACTCCAGCAGTCCTGTGTACATGCCTCTCAATAGCAAACCTAAGATCAGGTCGTTCTCCACGGTAGCGTCGTACCCTTCTACGGCCATCATGCGTGCCTAGACAAAATCGTGATTCATCGCTGAATACGACATCGTGCCATTCTGCCTCCCAATGCTGCCGTTCTCTGCACCAGTCCAACCTTTGGCGACAGTGTCTCGCTGTTAAAGGAAGCACTAATCTTGGACGGTACGAAAGAAGCCCAAAGGATTGAATGCGGCGATATAAGGTTCCCATACTAACGGGCCTACCTTCTTCTCCAATCCATTGATCACCGATTTGACGCGTAGTAGCGAAACGGTCTCGCAGGGCTATTTGTCTTAAGCGCCGATCTTGACGTTCTGTGGTACGCCTTGGTTGACCAATTGGTCTTCTTCTTGTTTCTCTACCTTCTTCTGTCCATACCTGATACACACGTATTACAGTTGCTGCAGTGGAATCAATACGGCGGGCAATTTCGCGATAGGACATACCGACATCTCGATAAGCAACAACTCGACCCCGGTCAAAATCGCTCAAATGGTGATATTGTGGACGTCTTCGGACTCGAGGCATTTTATTTAAGCTTAACACACTCAACGGAAACACGAAAACTAAAAACATCTGTACTAAACAGCTCATATAAATAGTTTTATCAAAAAAGAAAAAGTGAAATATTTTCTTTTTTTCACAATAAATATAAAAGGCACAAGGTTGAAATTGTTATCAATGTATGCTTTAAATATAGTCACTCTGTTGCTAAAATATGAATTCAAAAAAATCATTCCTTCTTGGTGTTACGCTTCTAATGTCATTGAGTATATAAGAACACTTTAAAAATTACCGGTAATTTTGAAATTTTTTACCAGTATTTCGGTAATAATAATTATTTTAAAAATGTTGATGTGTAATTTAAACAATAGATATGGTAAGTATAAAATTTATTTAAGTCTAAGCAATTGCTTAAAGATTTTACTTAAGTTATGTTAGCTTTTAGTTGATTTACACTTAAATCGGAACTTAAATTTTACATCGAAATTGAAGATTTGATTTTACAAATTCGACCGGCGTAAGAATTAATCACACCTTTTTTTCAAAGACACACTATTTCATGAAACGAATAGAAAACAACAATTTAAGATCTGGGAAGTTTATAACTTAAATTTAAATTGTTTCCAAACTTAGAAGGAAGATTAAATCTAAGCAATAGGAGTATGTTTTTCGCATCGCTAGTCAACCAAACTTAAGGCTTTTCTAAACTTAAAATTTTATTTCATGCTTAACCTGGGAGTAGAAAACACTCGTTTAAAGCTTCAAATAGAACTTATTTGAAAAAATATTTACAGCATAAAATTGGGATATGCATACTTACAAGAAAAAATCCGTGTAAATTAACTTTTCATTTTTTTGTAAAGGGAAAAATTCTAAATTTATAAATGTTCACACTTAACACTTTACGTTTCTCTAAGTTAAAATAATAAAGAAAAAGTAATGTGATTTTATAAAAATAATAACATACCATGGAATTGATACAACAATTGCGGATATTCCCTATTTTTTTTTAAGTTTAATTTAAAGCTTTAAGCAAATGTTTTCCACTCCCAGACTAAGCATGAAGTAAAATTTCGAGTTTAGACAAGCCCAAAAAATTTGACTTGGGTCGCTGCGCGACCCTCGACAAATTTTCACGGGGCTTTTCTAAATTCGAAATTTTACTTCATGCTTAGTCTGGGAGTGGAAAACAATCGTTTAAAGCTTCAAATTGAACTCTTTAAAAAATAAAAACGAATAACTGAAGATTTAGAATACGTATACTTTAAAGAAAAACTCCCTGTATGTTAAAATCTCTAAATTGTCATAAAGATTGAGCTTTATTAATAAAGCGGTTCATTTTTAATATTCAGCGTTGGCAATTTATTCGACAACATCTTTAATTTCCTCCGCTGAAAAATTAAGATGTTTACATTCCAGCTCGGAATAAAAAGTGCCCTTGTGTCGACTGCTACTTAATCAGACGCGGTCCTGAAAATGAACGCAACCGTATCCTCCCCGATAACACCGAGGATTACTATTATCTATCCGGCGCCCAATAAGCCCTTCTTTCTGATACCGCAACTGGCACCACTTTAAATGAAAGGATAAGAGTGAAATATTTCACTAAATCTTTCAAATTACCCGAGAAAATGAGATTTCGTGCGGTCTTTCCGAAGCGAAACGAAAAAAGGGCTGTTTATTCATTACTTTAAGGGATCTAATTTATTTTCTATTATTAATAGGATGGCAAAAGAAAATAATTAAAATAAATTAAAGACAATATTTTAATATGAAGTGAAATTGAATTTGCTAATTATTTGCAGAATATTTACAAAATATAAAATAATAATTTCGACTATCTGCAAAAATATTTTATTTAGTTTGATGAGAGGATTATTTGACCTGATGTTACATTTTGCATATAAATTATACATAGAACTGTAAATTTGTTGTGTAACTCAAATATTCATTGCTTCATCAAAATTGAATGAAGTAAACATTTTACATCATTGTACTAAACGTACCAAATTTAATTATTTAGAAATTTTTAAACAATCCCGTAATCCATGTGTAAAACTTTTGAACGAGCAAACGGATGTGTTGTGTTCACCACTGTTTAATACTTTTTAGCTATATAAACACTGTAAATTTGTCAAACTTGAAAATGTCACTAAACATGTCGAAATTCGAGTCGTAGAATTATTAAAATAATGTGGTAAAAAACAATAAAACACGTCTTTTTTGATTAATAAATATGGATTACCACGTATTTATGCTCAATACATACAAATATTCATTGTTTAATTCACTATCAGTCCGAGTATTAGGTCGGAAAGTAGTTATTTTAATGAATATTTGGAAAAGTCTCAACAGGACTAAATTTTTGCAGAAAGTCAATATTAATTTTAATTCGTTATTATATTTCATTATTTGGGTAATTGTTTATTCCCTTAAACTATTTTATTAGGGTACAGATGAAAACTGAATTAAAAACATCATTAGAATAATGAAAAATGTAATGTTAAACTGAATTTTCAACAGGGAATTCATTTAAATTCAATTGAATATCTTTTGAAATAAGATAATAATGATATAAAAGAACTGACAAATACAGTAGTCCTTTGGAAGTTTATTAATTGCATAAAAGTTAGTGTTGGGAAGTTAATGGTGTGGAAGTAGATTCTATGGTGTTGTAAAAACTAACGAATTACAACGTTTACGTTCACTCGTGGAAATAATTGACAGTAAGAGGCAATAAGAAAAAGTTTATTACTGCAATTACACTTAAATAGGGACATAGACTTATAAGCTTGTATATTTTGAGTGAACGAATAAAAATTATTGTTCAGTAAACAACAGACAGACAAAAACCTTTAATATAACAGCAGTGGCGGCTCGTGAGAAGTTTTATTAGTGGTGTTGCAAAAATACAGGTAATTTGCCTTTCAAGCATATACAGGGTATCCCATTGAAAGTATACGGACCTTTAATGAATGTATTTTAATAAAATGTACAGCAATTATATGATCAAGCTTGCTCTTTTTAATGAAAATATTTTCAAAGTTATACGACTTCAGGTTATACCAGAAGTCAACGCCAACTTACTTTTTTGTGAATTTGGATTCTAAGTAAAAAAATCAAAAACAACAAGTAGAATCAAAAATCAATCATGCAAGAATAAAAAATTATGACACTTTTAAATTTAAATTCTAAAATCAACATGATTTACTTTATAATTCGAATCCCCTAACAAATGAAAATCGAATCGATTTGATGTTGGTTACAAAAAGTCAATACCCGAAGGTAATCTAATGGTGATTTGTTTTCGGAATAATAGAATACAGAATGATCAAAATTTCATACTGCATTTGGTAAAATTTAAAACAATAAGCAATGATTCTTTTAAACGAAACATCCTGTATATAGTTTTACGTGTTCTGGTACAGAATTGAATATTGCATTGTCTATACCGACATTCCCTATATACTTCTTTTGTTTCCAAGATATTTTCATTTAAATGAAATTAGTGAAAATAATAATAGGATGGTCAACAAAATGCCTCAAAAGACCACTCGAACATATACAGGGCATACCCAACGTTAGGATACAAAACGCCAACAAAAAATCAGCAGACATGTACGCAAAACTCACTAATAATCCCGCATCCACTCATCAATCACGCACTATGACCATGTCATTGACACTTACACGAGTGAAATAAATAGACCATCTAACATGGACAGACAGGACCTGATAAACAAACTAAAATTACGCTTCATCGACGCATTTCACATAGACACTCATGTTAGCTTTTCTGGCAACAGGATGTTCATAATAATGTTCGACATGAAAGACCCTGGCATTATCCGGGCAAAATAAAAAAGCTATCGAAATACAGAAAGACAGACATACTACAGAATATATGATATTCGACAACAACCAAAGTGACATGTGACTCCAAAGAAATGGCCGACATATTTGCCAGGTATTTTGAAGAAAACTTTTCTGAGAAACAGACCATGACATATAACGACGATTTTTATAATTCCGTAAACTCTTGATACGCATCCTTCATAAATAATCATAATCCCTATCTCCCTGATGATGACATAAAAGAGGAAGAGAATTTCAGTGTGCTACATAAAGATAAAACAGCGCAGCGCGCCTGGTTATGATAACACTCCTAGGTCAATCCTTAAATCCCTTCCAGAAAACATCCATAAATATATTATTAAAATCCTCAATTGCATTTATTAACCCGAAACCATCCCCCAGGAATAGAAGCATGGTATAATTACGTGCATAATAAAACACGATAGCGATGCGCTAGAAGTCTCTAGCTATAGACCAATTATCCTGCTTCCAGTTCTGGGAAAAATATTCAAATCCATCCTAAAAATTAACTGCTAGCTAAAATCTCCCAACACATTCCTCCCTATCAATTTGGATTCCTCCAAAATAGATCAACCACTTTCCCACTCACTATCCTAACCTCCAACTGCCAAACAGCACACATCGAAAAAAATAACAGCTATATTATTCCTAGATATTAAAAAGGCCTTTGATTCAGTCTGGCATCGAAGTTTGCTGTTTAAGTGCAACTCCTTCAATATCCCAATACACTTAATTTATCTCATTGATAATTTCCTAAACAATCGACTCCTTAATGTCCGCGTCCAAAATACTATCTCCCGACCCTTTATCCCTCCTATACATTATCTATGTTCATGACATATATAACCCCAACCCACAGTACCTTAATCCCGCAGCATATTTTCTGCTTTTGCCGATGACAATTCCCTTATAACACACCAACCCACCCTTCCTAAAGCTCTCTACTCTCCAAGGGCTAATAGATTCCTTATCTGTTTGGTTTGCTAAATGAAGAATATCCAATAATCTCAATAAGTCCTATCTATTCATACCCTTCCACAGACCGCCCAATTTCCCATTTGGAACAACCATACCAATCACCGTAATCAGCCCATCCCCTGCTTGTAAATACCTTAGCATCACTTTCAACCCCAAACTATCCTTCAAACTCCATTCGCAAACCATGAAAACAAGAATTCAAAATAGGGCGCAGTATTTCAGATCGTTAACCTTCCAAACTAAAGGGATCACGACAAAATCAGCTGTCCACATCTACAAAATTATCTGCCGCCCCTTATTAGAATATGCGTCAATCCTATTCCCCAACCCTCGTCCCTCAACATTAAATAATATCGAAGAAGCAGAACAATCAGCCCTTAGAACTCCTTCAAAAATCAGTAATTTTAATGTACGACTCAAGGAACATTTTCGTTTTTTTCGGCTTAATTTGATTGATAAGTCCTCGTTTGCCAAACATAATTGAAAACAATCATACTTTTGGTGAGGATGTACTGTCAATTATACATTTCGCCAATAAGGGCCGTAAGATGAACCTCCTGGAGTCTTTGGAAATTCACAAAGCCCGTGCTAATCCTGAAATCCCTGTCATCAACGACCAGCTTGACCAAATATATACCCCCATTTTTAACGCAATTATAAGACTCTAATTTTAAGTATCTATACCTGTTCAATTATTAGTTAAAATCACTTTCAGTTTAAAAATGACAAGTTAAAGTTGTCGAAACTATAATCACTTAATAAAGTCTCAGTTATACAAACAAAGTTAAAATCGTGTTTTAATTGTGAATTATGATGTATAACGAAGTAGAAGCCTCCACCGTTAACAGTTCAATAATAAACTTTCTATCTCTAACAGAAGATATATATTACAATATAAATTATATATAATTCTAAAATTTTGGTGAAACACTGGATTCAAAAATGCTCTTAACATACAAATATAAAGAATAGATAATCTAACACATCGAAAAATAGTTATATTTTTAATAGATGTTTATTTCTATCTATCATTATTTGTTAATTAATATTTAGAATAGAATAGCGTTAGAAAATATTACTTCATATAATGAAATAATCACATCAATTAAACTAAGTGCGCAATTTTAATTCCTATGGGCTTTCTACTTGTTTATTATTGAAGTATTATTTGACTAAATAATTTCGTTAATTAAAAAACCACCGCAGCAGGCCGGGGCCTCATGCACTCCTTTCATTTCTATCTCAAGTTTTCTAATAAAGTAATTAAAAGTTATATTAGCCTGGAAAAATACTAGCGCTCTTATCGGCAGAGAAAAACTAATTTAGAATTCCGCTTTTTAAGAGAATGTCTTATGAATACGTAAGAGGAGAGGAAATACGTACGATGCCACTCGTTACTTATTTAAAAAGCGAAGTATCAACTCAAAGAGCAGACTAGCAGAACATATTGAAAATTCAGAGATAGAGAGAGAAAGAGAAAACAAAGTTGAATGGAATAATATATGCACAGAAGAAAAACTTAGAAATATATACAGTCTTATTGAAAATTTAATATTATAAAAAACATACTTATGAAATAGTGAGACAAGACTTGTCATATTGAAAATTTAAATGCTCTGAAGAAAGTATCAACTCAAAGTGCACATTTTAAAAGAAAATATTGAAAATTGAGATAGAAAGAAAGAGAACCAAGTTGAATGAAATAATATAGAAAAACTTGGATAAGAATGTAGGAATATTAAATACATACATACATAACCTTATCGTCGGGCTGCGACAGATCACGCGGATTTTTCAGTGGTAACAACTTACATTTAAATGCAATCAAAAGTCAATGAATGCTAGAGAATTTAACTTTTCGTTCATATGGTATAATATTAATTAATACTGTACAGTTCTTTTTTGCAGAGGAAATCAAAAAATGCAATTTTAAAATTCTTATTGTTTTGTACAATCTTAATACTCTTAGGTAATTTACAAATTAAATTTTTTCTAATCTAACCAATTGTTTAAAGATATCACCTCAAAACAGCGTTTTGTACGCGTGGCGCATGAAGTAAAATTTCTAGTTTAGAAAAGCCTAATTAAGCTTGGTCGCTCCGCTTCGCTACGCGACCAAGCAAAATTTTCAGGCTTTTCTAAACTCGAAATTTTACTTCATGCTTAATCTGGGAGTGGAAACCCTCGTTAGACGATCAATCAAAAACTTATTTTCCAGTTTCCTTTATTGTTTATTTATGATATGAAATAGAGTTTGTGTTTATTATTATTGAAATTTAGAACAAACACATTTTTTGCGCATTATAATTTTCAATACTTAGAGATTTTTGTCAAATTATAAAACTTTCTCAAGATTTTCAATATTTCAAGGTTCTTCGTGTATTTTTAAAATTCTGACGATTTTTCTGAATTTTGCAGATTTTTGTCAATTTTCAAAATGTTGGCACTTTTCATAAATGTTTGTCCATTTTTTTTAATCATGGCAGTATTTATGAACTTCCTAAATTAATATTAATAATGTTGACACTCATCATATTATTCCAAGTTTTTTTTTAATTTTCATAACTTTAACTGTTATCCTAAATCTTCGTTAACTTTCCAATTCTTAAACGGTTTTCATAAACTTCCTGGATTTTCATAAATATTAAAAATCTTAACTATTACGTTTATTGTTTTTGTCAATTTTTTAAATGTGGAAAAATCGATGATTTAAATATTTAATCATTTTTATCATTTGTCAAGATTTGAAAAATTGATGAAAATTCATGAATGTGTCAAAATGTGGACGCTGCGCCAAATCCAAATTATTATGGCGCTTCTCAACTCGAAATGTTACTTCATGCTTAGAGTGGAAAACACTAACTTTTTAAAGTTTTTAATTAATTTATAAAAACTCGATTGTTTTCAAGATTTTCGTCAATTTTAAAAATGTTGGCAGTTTTCGTGAATTTCCATCATTATCATTAGTTAAACAAACAATTACGCTTTCATGAATATTAAACATTTTCCATTTCGTGAATTCTCAAGAATAAGTTTTCGTAAGTTTCCTAAATGTTTGTCAACTTAAAAGGTATTAACGCCTTCCGTGAATTTCGCAAGAATTTAGTAGATTTCCATTGTTTTCGTTTTTTGTATTCGTAAAATGTTAAGATTTCCGTTGATTTTCAAAACGTTAACGGTCATTTTTATGAATTTCCGTCAAATATTTAATTCTTGGCAATTTTCTTTAGTAAAAAAAATGATAAAAATTAAAAATAAAAAGAAAAATAATTAAACATTTAAATCATCGATTTTTCGACATTTCAAAAATTGATAAAAACAATGTTTTTGTTTTTTTGCTAAGATTTCCGTTGATTTTCAAAATGTCAACGGTAATTTTTATGAATTTCCGTCAATATTTTTGAATCTTGGCAAGTTTCTATAATCTAAAAAAAAAATTGAAAAATAAAAAAGGAAAAGAAAAATTATTAAATATTTAAATCATCGATTTTTCAACATTTTAAAAATTGATAAAAACAATAAACGTAAATAGTTAAGAATTTTAATATTAACGAACATCTACACATTTTGACACTTTTCATGAATTTTCGTCAATTTTTGGAATCTTGGCAGTTTTCGTTGATTTCTTAGATTTTTAATTATATAAAAAATGATAAAAATGATTAAGTATTATCGAAATTTTAAAAATTGATAAAAACAATAAACGTAAAAGTTAAGATTTTAAATGTTTACAAAAATCCAAGAAATTTATAAAAACTGTTTAAGAATATGAAAATTCACGGAGTTAGGGTTATATAAATTAAAAATTTAAAAAAAAGAACTTGAAAAAGTTAGTGTTTTTCACTCCCAGACTAAGCATGAAGTAAAATTTCGAGTTGAGAAAAGCCATAAGAATTTGGATTTGGACGCGCAGCGTCCAAATCCAAATTCGGGCTTTTCTCAGGTCGAAATTTTACTTCATCCGCCACGCGTGTAAAACACTGATATAGTGTAAAGTTAAAATTATACTCCTCATTTCATATTTAAATTTTTCAATCAACGGAAATCTTAAAATTTTACGAACACGAAAAAACGAAACCATTATGAAAATTTACTGAAAAAAAAAACTAAAAAATGAAGTATAATAAAGACACATTTATTATGAAATCGGTCAGCATAATATATATATATATATATATATATATATATATATATGATTTTTATATGATTTTTCCACAGAGTATAATTAAGGAGACCAATACTCCGTGGTAGTGTACAGCTAACTCACGTTTTTAGTCAGATTTATACAGGAAAATATCGTTTTATACATAACATATATTGTAGGAAGATGTATAAATAATGAATAAATGTATGTATAAATAATTAAAAAGCAACATGGCTGCCAAAAAGTAGTCAGCTGTTGGAATGTAGTTCTAGATTTTCCCGCACTGTAAACATACAAGCTGTTTAATACGTTTGTGTTGTAATTGTTTTACTTTTCTCAAATTCTGTAACGTGTTTCGTATTTCTTAAAAATGCCGCGATCTAAAATATATTTATTCGGTACAGTGAAAAATCAAATTCTTGGTAGCAAACTCCCTTCACAGAAAGATTTGAGTGTTTTATTTTATAACTTGCGAGTAGTGAAATTAAATATATCGGATGCTGCGAATTTAGTTATTGATGAGTGTTTAATTTTTTGGAAGAAAGCTCGGATTCCAACAAAAGATCGAAGTGATTGTGTTAAAAAATTGAAGAAATTATATGAAACTTGGAGAAATTTAGAAAAAAGCTGCAAACGAATCAGTGAAACACATAAAAACAATGTAAAAACGTTTGAAGAAAATTTGAATAATTTGTTTGATATTGCCTATGCAAATGCTTTGGACTTGATAATTATTGAAGAGGACAAAGCGTTTTTGCTTGCACAACGAAAACCGAACAGAGAAGGTAGTATGCTTGGGATTGATTTAAAAGTAACGACATCAGAAAAAAGAAAAGCCGAAAGAGAAGAAAGGGAAGAACTAAAAAAGCGGAAAGGTAAAGCAGAAATGGAAAAACTAACATTAGGTGAGTTAAACAAAATTACGTTTAATGTATTTGATCTAAATAATCTTCATTAAAATTGTATCACATTTCAGTTCAGACTTCCACCTTTTTGAGTTCAGATTCAGAAAATACCGACCCAGAAAGTGTTTCGAATAAAGAAGATCTCCGGATAGGAATTTCTGGTGTCACCAATTTTCCTGGTTCTAGTGTATCCAACAAACATTATAATCTCTCCCAAGTTTCTCCTTCAAAGAGCGAAAATATCAATTATGACTGAAAGACTATCAGCAGCCTTGGATAAATGCAAAGTAAGTGATCGAGATGCGGTTCATATATTAAGTGCATGCGTGGAAAGTTTGTCGTTAAACCCGATGGATTACATTATAAATCGAGCATCAATGAGAAGAGAACGGCAGCGAATTCGCGAAGAGACTGCGAACAAAATTCAAGCAGATTTCTTAGAATTGAAAGTCGATTATGCTATAGTGCATTGGGATACAAAATTACTTCCAAATGTCACTGGGATTGAAAAAGTCGACCTGCTACCTGTTATAGTAAAAACACCAATAATGGAGCAGCTATTGGGAGTTCCGCAGATTCCTTCAGGAACTGGTCAAGAAATTGCTAGAGCAGTTTTTGATACATTGGAAAACTGGTCATTACAAGAAAAAGTCCAGGCATTTGTGTTCGATACCACAGCTTCTAATACTGGCAGAATTAATGGAGCTTGTGCACTGTTGGAAATTAAATTGTGACGTGATATACTGTTTTTAGCCTGCCGTCATCATATTTTCGAATTAATTTTACAGGCGGCTATTTCGACAACGAAATTATTTTCTTCAACTGGCCCCGATATTCCATTATTCAAGAAATTCAGAGCATGTTTTCCAAAAATCAATTCCAGTAATATATCGAACTGCGACTCCTGCATGGAGCTGGTAAAACTTATTGATGAAAAACGCGATGAAATTCTCCATTTCTGCATCACAAAACTCAAGGATAAACAACAGCCTCGCGATGACTATAATGAGTTCTTAGAACTCACCGTAATCCTTTTGGGAGGAACTCTTTCTAACGGAAATAGAATACGTCCACCAGGCGCATATCATCAGGCAAGGTGGATGAGCAAAGCGATATATTCATTGAAAATATTTTTATTGCGAGGGAATTCACCTTAACACAACATGAGGAAAAGGCCTTAATTAGGATATGCGGTTTCATTGTAGTAAATTATATTAAGCCTTGGTTTACTGCAAATAAAACAACAGAAGCCCCATGGAATGACATTTCACTACTCAAGACACTGAAGAAATACATAGAAAAGGATGCTGATATTGCAGAAGCTTGTTTAAAAAAAATAATAAATCATCTTTGGTATCTGACAGATGAACCGATCCTCTTTGCTCTGTTTGATGAAAACGTACCACTCGAAGAAAAACAGAGAATAGCTGAAAAAATTCGCGAATACTTGAATGATGATCAAATAAAAGACATCGAAGACGAAATTTCTTCTTCGAAAAAATATTTATTATCTTATACAGAACTATCTAATTTTTTTAAGAAAAATTTACCAAGTGATTTAATAACTAAAACTTCCTTGAATTTATTTAAACGTTTTAATATGGATACTTCATTTCTCCTAACTGATGCCACTCAGTGGTTTTATAACGACGGTTATATGAAAGGGAAACAAACAATAAGTTCCATTGATGTAGTTAACGATTCTGCTGAAAGGGGAGTCAAATTGATGGAAGAATTCAACAAATCTTTTACCAAAAACGAATTCCAAAAACAGTATATTCTTCAAGTAAGTGAAACTTAAGAAGGGGTACCTCGAATTCAGGATTTAACATTCGACTGTTTTGTTGTAGGTTGTACAGAAATATAGGAAGAAATATCCCCAGTTCACGAAAAAAGCAATGAATGCACTATTCGACGAGTAATGGTGAAAATTTTACTTAATTTCACTTATATATAATCATTCAGTAGTGTATCATCATTATTGATTTAAAAATAAAAATAAAAAACACAAATTTCCTTCCTAATTGTGCGTTTTCAACTTTTTCAATCGCTTTGCGGCACGGATTAATATTTATTTTTCGACTTGAAACTTGAAGAATACTATTTTTTTCAGTAAAAAGAACAGTTTCAGGGGGTCCTGCACCCAAAAGTCCGACATTGAAAAATATGGACCACCCTAATATATATATATATATATATATATATATATATATATATATATATATATATATATATATATATATATATATATCCTAGCACTTCAGGCCTAGTGGGCCCATGGCCAAAACTGCTTGAAATTCGTCTATTTGAGGTTTATCCAATGGCGATGTTGGTCGAGGTTTTGAAGTTCCCTTCTGTTTGGCATTGTGCGGATAAAGACCAACCCACCAGCCAGAAATGTCCTGGACTTTGAGCACTGTAGAGGAAACCGCGAAAAGGACGTTTCCGTCGTAGTAAGGGAAAACGTAGTAAGGAAAAACTTAAAATGTAACAGTCGTAGCAGACATCAACATTGGAGGAAAAAGAACTGGATAAGAAGAGATAATTTACTCCCGGATCAAAAAATGTTCTGCACGAAAGTCTTGTTAATCCACAAAAAATCTTGTTACCTCCACTGCATATTAAACTAGGATTAATGAAACAATACACTAAAGCTTTAAATAAAGAGGGAGACTGTTTCAAATACCTTTGTAGAAAATTTCCCGCTATCTCAGATGCAAAATTAAAGGAAGGCATTTTTGTCGGTCCTATTAAGGAGATTACCGAAAGATCAAGAACTTGGTAATACCATGACCGAAACTGAGAAAGATGCATGGATTTCATTGCTAATGTTATTGAAGGTTTTTTTGGGAAACAACAAGGATCCTAACTACAAGGAAATTGTGAAAAACATGGTACAGAAATTTATGGAATTGGGATGTAATATGAGCATAAACGTTTACTTTTTACACTCGCGTCTTGATTACTTCCCCGAAAATCTTAGTGATGTGGCTGAGGAGCAAGTTGAGAGGTTCCACCAAGACATGAAAGAACGTAGGTATCAAGATCGGTGGAATGTTTAAATGATAGCTGATTACTGCTGGTGAATTCAAAGGGACAATTCGGCCCTGGAATACAGAAGAAAATCCACTAAACGAAGTTTTTCATCCAAGAGGAAAAAATCTTCTGGAAAGAAAAAGAATTAAATATTGTTTAAGACTTTTTTCAATTTAGTTTAATATTTGTAATTTGTTTTTGTCTTTGGATCAATAAAAATAGCGTTTATTTTGACCAAATTTTTTATTAATTTATTTTTAACATTGATAAAAAACCATACGTGAAAGGGCAAAATGATACTTAGATATGAATTCAACAGCTAAAAATTATACAAAATCAGATGTCAGATTAAAATCAACTTTCAAAAAGTTAAAATCTGTTGGCCTGTGTAATTAATAGATAGAGTTGTGTATTTTTGAGAATGCTTGGTTTTTAAAACAAGGTAAGTGCTTTATGCAATCATCAGGCTTGAAAGTTATCTAGTTGAATATTCTGTTAATCTATTTTTGAAATGAAAAGACGGCAGACAATCGAAAATTTACTTTATCCTCATGAGTCATGTGGGAGCAATATTCGGCAAAGTCAATCAGAACTCCACCTTCGAGAGATAAGTGCTTTTCATTTACTGCGATCACGATGCTATTTCTCCTAATAAACCCCGCCGTGAATCATCAGCTTTCTCACCGAAACAACAATTAATGCCGGAGTTAACGATCTAATATCGTGGCGAGCTTAAAATTTTCAGATAAACCCCCATTGAGGGTAAAGGTAAATAAAAATAAAGGAAAATAATTAATAGACGACTCCGTATGAAAAGGTCGTGCGGATGATAATCTGGATATTCGCAGTGAATACAAACTTGGTATTATTGATTTTTGCACGAATCGCTAAGACTGTAAGATTCAGAATTCTATTAGAAAAAAATATATGTAAAGTTGTTGAAACAGAAAAGGAATATACAAGGTTTTTATTTGAGTATACACATCCCTAAGAATACGTTGTAAATTTTCAAGGGTTCGTTGTTTTTTTGAATAAGTTCAATTTGAAGTTTCCAACGAGTGTTTCCACTCCCAGATTAAGCATGAAGTACAATTTCGAGTTTAGAAAAGCCTGAAAATTTAGTTTAGTCGCGTAGCGCTACGCAACCATACCAAATTTTCGGGTTTTTCTAAATTTTACTTCATGCCCCACTCGTATAAAACGGTGCAATACTCCGAAGTTAAATATACGTGGCTTCAGCAAACTGATTAGGAGTATATTTTATACTTCACAATATATCACTGTTTTGTACGCGTGGCGCATGAAATAAAATTTCGAGTTTAGAAAAGCCTGAAAATTTGGTTTGGTCGCGTAGCGCTACGCGTTACGCGACCAAACCACATTTTCAGGCTTTTCTAAACTTGAAATTTTACTTCATGCTTAATCAAGGAGAGGGATCCTGAATGCCTGAATATATACAGCGTGTACATTGAGACATGTATACTTAAAAAAAATCCTTGTATGAACAAACATGTTCAAGTGTTTTCACAAGTTTAAAAATCAAATACGACCAAGTTTTTTTGAAACATTAAAAGGTAGTATCTAATTTAATGAAGTTATGTAGTGAAATTGACAAAACGTTGACGAAGATCAGTAAACATTGGCTAAATTGGCGAAATCCTTAAAAAAAATGGCGGAAACCTTATTATATTAATACAAATCTCAACACATTTAAAACTACTAAAAATCATTAAAGTTGATGTGAGTCCAACCTTACAAAAAAAAGAAACACATTGTATAGGAAACCATCGTATTTTAAATGAACGAAGAAAATTACAAACATTGTGTAATTTAACGATAACCATAAAGTAAATATAAATTTGACACGTTCAAAAGAGCCTCACTTTAAAGTTACTATTCGAATATTCATCCAAAAACCCATTGAAATATTTCAATTATTTGAATATTCATCCAAAAACCTATTCAAATATTTATATTATTCGAATATTCATTAAAAAACATATTTAAATTTTCAAATTATTCGCATACTGAAATATTTGATTATTAGTACTCCTCGAATTTACTAATATCCAAATATTTGAGTATTTGAATATTGTTTTGAATGAATATTCGAATATATAAATCTGCAAAATCCTCTGCTTTCATCGAAACATACAGGGAGTTTTTCTTTAAAGTATACGTATTCGAAATTCAGCTTATTTTCTTTAAATCTTTAGATATTCGTTGTTTTTTAAAAGAGTTCAATTTGTAACTTTAACCGAGTGTTTTTCACTCCCAGACTAAGCAACTTTTCTAAACTCGAAATTTTATAAAACACTAAAATATTGTAAAATTCATGTATATTTGAACCTCACTTGAAATCAGTGTTTTATACGCGTGGCGCATGAAGTAAAATTTCGAGTTTAGAAAAGCCCCGTGAAAATTTGTTTCGGGTCGCTGCGCGATAAAAAAAAAACGAAAATTACCAATTAATTTGCAGGGACCAGAAGAAAAATTAAATTCAAAAAAGTCGATTGGAATTATCAGAATATATTTAATTGATGAGGCGGATACATGATGAAACTCCATAATACTATTTGAAATAAAACAACACAGTTGGGAGGGTTTCACTTTTATTGTTGAACACTGCAACATGTTTCACTACACAGTGGCTTCATCAGGCAGATGAAATAATGATTTGACAAAGTACAGGTAAAAGCTTATATACTAATGCAATTAAGTTAATAGGAGGGGAGGGGGTAATGAGATAATTAGGCTGAAACTAATACAAACAATTTTGAGCGACTAAATATTGATTAAGGGTGAATTGTTTACTTCTATTTGGTCATTTAATAGAATACCATTTTTGTTATATTTATTAATTTCTTATTCTTCTAATAAGTTTAATTTACGACTTTTGTTACATTCGTGCAAAATTTTGAATTTTGGGTTAAAGTTATGTTGGTATTCGATTAAATGATTGGCGTAGGTTGAGGAGGTTATCTTTAAATGCCTATACTGGTTTAGATATGTTGATGATATTCTCACCTGTTTCACAGGAACGGAGAGACAGTTAGATCAACTTTTAAATTTCATTAATTCAATTCACAAGGATATTTCATTGACTATGGAGATCGAATCTAATAAATCTATTAATTTTTTAGACTTAACAATTTCACATCCAGGTCAAAAACATGAATTCAATATTTTTCACAAGCCGACCCATACAGATACTACGATCCATAGCACATCATTCCATCCTATGCAACATAAACTAGCAGCTTACCATTCCATGTTGCATAGGCTAACCACCATCCCCCTATCAATTAATAATTTTAATAATGAGCACAACAGAATTCTCATAATAGCTAATAACAACGGCTTTCGTCAAAAGCTTATCTTAGACATCCTTTTTAAGAAACAAAAACAACAAGCCCTGAAATTAGTATATCCCACCAATTTTCAAAATCAGAATAATAAATATTGCTCATTAACATTTAACGGTCCCCCTTCGATTGCCATCAGCAAATAACTCAAATCCTTAAACCTAACTCCTTTCTTTAGAACGGTCAATTCACTTAATTAATTCATTAATAATTCTAAAGACAAATCTGATAAAACTACGAACTCTGGCGTGTATTTGCTGGAGTGTGGGGATTGCCCTAAGGTATACGTTGGACAAACTGGACGTAGCTTCCCAGATCGCATTTCAGAACATCAAAAATGCTTTCAATTTAAGAAAATCTCCTCAACCTACGCCAATCATTTAATCGAATACCAACATAACTTTAACCCTAAATTTAAAATTTTGCACGAATGTAACAAAAGTCGTAAATTAAACTTATTAGAAGAATTAGAAATTAATAAATATAACAAAAAAGGTATTCTATTAAATTACCAAATAGAAGTAAACAATTCACCCTTAATCAATATTTAGTCGCTCAAAATTGTTTGTATTAGTTTCAGCCTAATTATCTCATTTACCCCCCCCTCCTATTAACTTAATTGCATTAGTATATAAGCTTTTACCTGTACTTTGTCAAATCATTATTTCATCTGCCTGATGAAGCCACTGTGTGGTGAAACATGTTGCAGTGTTCAACAATAAAAGTGAAACCCTCCCAACTGTGTTGTTTTATTTCAAATATCAGAATATACGTTAACTTGGAAAATGGACAAAATGTATAATTTTATTATTTCATAGCACCGCCCACGGCATGGAGCAATATTCTTTTGGATTTGTTCTTGTAATTATAATTAAATACCACATGGCAAATTGATTGAAATTTAAAAGCGCAATATTTGGTTACAGGAAATAAACATGTATAGTATTTATTAACGTGGGATCGAGCATAAGCAGTATATTTTTATTATTTATTAGCAAGCTAATTCTGTTTATCAGGATATTTATGGAGTAAATATACTCGGAATCTAATATGAATTTTATTTCAACATATACATGACTCACAACAAGTAATTCCACATCTGGAAATGTATGTTCGCGTATTAACATTTTGAATAATAAATAAATACACGGCCAATGTAGACTTTACATAGTAGAAATCGGGGTGGATTTAGTTAGCGTAAAAGCAGTATTTATATACTCCAATGTAGTGTAAAGGGGTCCCTTTGATGTGTTTATCGATTCCCGACAACAGGTATGCTTCTTATTAGATCTCTGTTGGCCAACAAATGAAAGCAAAACCATATTTCGATATAAACTCGACATAATAATATTATGTGCAGTGAAAGTTCTAGGAATGTTAAAATATATTGCGAATACTGTTATGTAAATATGGATTCAAGGAATAAATCACGTTTTCGTGTGTTAAATAGTGTTTTATTTATGTAAACAAAAATATTATTGAATGGATAGTGCACATGAATTGCATTTTTATGGAAAACATTAAGGGATTTTAAGAGAATATTATGTTAGAGAAATTTGTAAAAAAAATCAACACATGTAATTTAGTGAATTTATTTAGATAAATTATAATTTTCTTTAGGACTGACTGAAGCTCAATCAATAACGTATAACTTATATTGTTAAGTCTAAACAATTTTATATTAATTTTATCAGTGGATTTTTGTACGAAATTGAATTACATGCGTTTTGAATAATTTATTTTCAATTCGATTGATAGCGCAAGTTGAAATTATTCAATATTTTTAAAGATTTTCAAGGAAAATTTGGACAATTATAATATAACTTATATTGTTAAGTCTAAACAATTTTATATTAATTTTATCAGTGGATTTTTGTACGAAATTAAATTACATCCGTTTTGAATAATTTATTTTCAATTCGATTGATAGCACAAGTTGAAATTATTCAATATTTTTAAAGATTTTCAAGGAAAATCTGGAAAATTATAAACGCCAAAAGTCGACCGAAACTAAAAATGTGTTGTTTGTTCAAAATTTGAACAAATTAAAAATCAACTCTATTTATTTCATCATTAATTTTATACTGAACACAAATTCAATTTTGATATTTGTTTTCTGGTTTCACAAACAGAATTCTGCTCGTTCGTGGACGAAACAGTGACCTGTATATGCACTTTGTGCATTCGTGTCACTGACGATGCCACTATGAAGCATTAGATGGCGTTAGCTATCGATATCCATTAATAGTTTTCATATATTGGCTTGAAATAGTCAGAAATGTTCAGTATTCCTCAGCGCTGGGTCGGGACCATACTGAAGAGGACCTTGAAGTCCGAAACGCGTCTGTGGGTATCTGGTGCTGGAATACTGAACACAAATTCAATATTAATTTTACAATAAAAGAAACTGCAACATAAGTTTTTGATTGATCGCCTAACGAGGGTTTCCACTCCCAGGTTAAGCATGAAGTAAAATTTCGAGTTTAGAAAAGTCTAAAAATTTGGCTCGGGCGCGTAGCGAAGCGGAGCGACCGAGCCAAATTAGGCTTTTCTAAACTCGAAATTTTACTTCATGCGCCACGCGTATAAGACTCTGACTTAATGTAAAATGGTCTTTAACGAATCGGTAAGTGAAATAAGTTTAATATGTCAATTATCATTTGTTTAAATAACGGGAAATGTTCTATGATGGACACATCACCAGTTTTTATAATTAATTTTATTCGGATTTTAAATTGAATGTGCCGCAAAACACATTTCTTTTTTTAAATAATTAACACTGATTACTTTTTTCTATTCACATTTTATTTTAAACTGTGACTGTGACATTTCCTTTTGCCCAGTATGCCGCGGTATGAACAATTTTGACGTTTCTACAGTGATGTTGGTGCCTCGGTCGGTCTATTTTTTATTGCGGTTAAGATATAATAATTCGGTCTTACCTGTGCACTAATTTTCATTAAAGTATTAAATAATTCAAAGTTTCTTTCTTTAATAAACACTAGAAATTAGCATTCCAATTGATTTGTTATTTATACTTGGCATTGATACACTCATCCACGGTTTCCGCCTGATCTAAAACCAATTTATTTGTTTATTTACTTATTTATTTAGTGAACGGAACCTATTTCAAAAATACATAAGATAGTACCACTAAAAATATAAAATTAAAGTGAGGGTGCCCCTCGGCAGATAAATTGCTATTTCTTGGTTCATTTATTTACCCATTCACAATAGAGCAAATCTTACTTGAACTATTCATTTCATTGATTGTTGAGACAAGTCATACAGTGCAGTGTAGCAAAACAAAAAAATAATTGATACTCACTATTTTATATATCTAAATATAATTCGCTGCACTAAGAATATTGTAAATCAATTTTATCACTGTATCAAACAGGTGTGTACAAAAAGTATTAAATTGTGTAATCATTATTAGATTATACGAGTATATTACTGAAAATGTCAATATTAGGAAATCCCATGTAAATATTGAATTGTTCAAATTTTGGCTCCCCTATTTATTTTAGAAACAAAATGTATTTACCTTTTCTGTAGAGGGAAAAATTCTGAATTCATTTGTGTTAACGTTTATTACTTTACGTTTCTCTAAGTTAAAATTATTAAGAAAAAGTAATGTGATTTTATAAAAATAATGACATGTCATGGAATTGAAGCAACAATTGCGGATGTCAAAATGGCAAAAGATATCGCAGTCACTTGATTAAAGTAAATGTTTTCGAATGTTTGCGTTATGTTTTTTGTCGTTAATTAACAGCAATATCTTGTGCTATTTTGACATCCGCAGTTGTCATTATTTTAATAAAATCACATTACTTTTTCTTAATTATTTTAGCTGTAAATCTTCTGACATTCGATAAATTTAAAAGAGTTTGATTTGAAGCTTTAAATGAGTGTTTTCTACTCCCAGACTAAGCATGAAGTAAAATTTAGAGTTTAGAAAAGCCCCGTGAAAATTTCTCGAGGGGCGCGCAGCGACCCGAGACAAATTTTAAGGGCTTTTCTAAACTCGAAATTTTACTTCATGCGCCACGCGTACTAAACACAGATTTTAAGTAAAGTTCGAATATACATAAGTTTGACAATACTATAGTGTTTTATACGCGTGGCGCATGAAGTAAAATTTCGAGTTTAGAAAAGCCCAGAAAATTTGTCTCGGGTCGCTGCGCGATCCTCGACAAATTTTCACGGGGCTTTTCTAAACTCGAAATTTTACTTCATGCTTAGTCTGGGAGTGGAAAGCACTTGTTCAAAGCTATAAATTGAACTTTAAAAAAACAGGAAATATCCCCAATTGTTGTATTAATTCCACGGTATGTCATTATTTTTATAAAATAACATTACTTTTTCTTAATTATTTAAGCTGTAAATTTTCTGACATTCGTTAAATTTAAAAGAGTTTGATTTGAAGCTTTAAGCGAGTGTTTTCCACTCCCAGACTAAGCATGAAGTAAAATTTCGAGTTTAGAAAAGCCCCGTGAACATTTGTCGAGGGGCGCGCAGCGACCCGAGACAAATTTTATGGGCTTTTCTAAACTCGAAATATTACTTCATGTGCCACGCGTATAAAACACAGATTTTAAGTGAAGTTCGAATATACATAAATTTAACAATATTATAGTGCTTTATACGCGTGGCGCATGAAATAAAATTTCGAGTTTAGAAAAGCCCAGAAAATTTGTCTCGCTGCGCGACCCTCGGCAAATGTTAGCAGTGCTTTTCTAAACTCGAAATTTTACTTCATGCTTAGTCTAGGAGTGGAAAACACTTGTTTAAAGCTATAAATTGAATTTAAAAAAAAAAACAGGAAATATCCGCAATTGTTGTATCAATTCCATGGTATGTTAATATTTTTATAAAATCACAATACTATTTCTTAATTATTTTAACTTAGAGAAACATTAAGTGTTAAGTGTAAACATTCATAAATTTATAATTTTTTCCTCTACAAAAAAGTGAAATACATTTTGTCTCGAAAATAAATTGGAAAGCCAATATTTGAACACCTCAAAATTAACATGCGATTTCCTATGTTGCGTCTGCCAAGTCAACACCCGGTATATATCATACTAGTATATTAATATTAATTTCAATACCTTTAGTTTTTCCATACTTATTATTATTCACTGCTTAAAAGAAAGCGAGACTTCTTTTTAGATAGGTACTCAATATTCAAGTCTGGTGTGATTTTCATTATTATCGGTTGTTAACCGTCGTCGTCGGTTTGTATGAAAACAATTAAAAAAGGAAAAAGTTGATTACACATTAAACTGCCAGACAAGAGTTATTATGAACGAAATTTTCGGATAAATAAAAAATACACTAGAAGTGTCGTTCCTCTTCGAGAGGATATTTATAAAAGTGCTGTTATAAGCATTGTATTTTTTATAACTGCCTTTTAGATTATACAACAGGTATTTAAAAAAAATTAATATCATTGTGCGTATATGACGTAAAAATGAGTTTCTCATAAACTATGCGATAGAAGAGTAAACGAGCAATACTCTTTTAAAAACTTGTAAACCTGCAATTATCGTTCCAAGACAGTTTGAAAATGTTGGTTAAATTCCATTAATCAATTACTCGTTTGAAATTTTATATTGTTGTTCATATGGTAAATTTTTACATAAATATCAATGTTCACAGTTCTTAGGTTTTTGTGAAATTTTATGTTATGCTAGTTTTAATGATTTTATTTAAAATAGTAATGAATATTTAAAATTTGAATTTTCTTAAATTATGACATACATAGATTTTTTCTTATAAGTATATTTACACATATTCCATATAAACATTTTTAAAATGAATGAACATGTAATTAAAACTAAGCAGTATATCGTGAACGTCACTTTAAATCAGTGTTTTATACGCGTAGCGCATGAAGTAAATTTTCGAGTTTAGAAATGCCTGGAAATATGCGCAAATTTGATTGATTGGTAAATTATTGTTAGTAACTTTTGACGATTTTACTTAATATTTATGTTTTTCGTCACTTTTTAGAAAATGTATTATAGTGTATTTTAATTACTGTTTATCATTTTAAATTAATTTTACTATTGTTTATCAATTACAGTTGCATTCAACACGCGTAAGCAGAATTGTTTGGATAATGTTTTCTCGAACGTGCATCACTCAGATATAGCAGTATACCCTTGTGACTCTGGTATGTCTGATCATATTGGCATATTTGTTAATGTTAAATTGAACGTAATCTCAAATACCAAGATGCAAAAATGGTAAGACCTATTACAGAATTACATAAATATACTTTATGCACTTCTCGAATCAACCAATTGGAGTATGCTTATTAGTGATATACACAGCCCAGAATCCAAATGTAATACATTTCTAGATATTTTGCAAGAATACTGCAAACGTTCTTTTATAGAAAGAAAAGTTTCAAAAGAAAGGAACAGTTCAAATAGTCCGGTTAGATGGTTTAACTCTAATCTACGTAATAAGCGGGAGACTATGTTGCTAATTAAAGAAGCAAGTCTTAAAAATATCGATTATATAAAATATTGGAAAAATATCGAATAGCAATTAATAACGCAAAAATATATGCAAATGAATCATTTATGAAGAACTCAAATAACAGCCCGAAAGCGCTCTGATCACTAATTAGAAATAAACAATCCACATCACGTGATGCGGAATGCAATATTACTCATAACACATTTAATTCATACTTAGTATTGCGGAAGATCTGGCACAAGAGTTGCCTAATTACACGCAAACTCCTATGAATTACATGCGAAATATCCCCAGTAACAGCAGTAAACATTTTATATTTCAGGAAACCAGCTTTATAGGAGTAAGAGATACCATAATCAACCTCAAGAATTCTCCTTCTAGAGATATATTTAGTCTAACAGCTGGTATTCTTAAAAGAGTAGTTGACGTTATTGTTACACCATTAAAAAAATTAATCAACATATGTATTTCTTATAACATCTTCCCGAGTGTATTGAAAAATGCACGCATTACTCCAATCTTCAAAAAGGTGACAGAGATAATGTAAGTAATTACAGACCGATAGCAGTATTACTGGTACTATCTAAAATATTTGAAAAAATACTGCAAAGGCAGATGTAGTTGTCGCCCTTGCAGAGGAAATAATTCAAAGTTTTGAATCTGGAACGAATACAGTATATTTCTTGAATAACTTTCTCATTTATCACTTGGTGAAACATTTTGAAATAATATTAAAGGATAAAAGAATACAGTATCCTCGTGTTTGGACCTTAGCAAGGCATTCGACTGTATTGATCATGATGTCCTACGATAGTTATATTTCTATAATTTTCACCCAAGCAGCTGCCGTCTAATTAACTCATACCTTTTTCAAAGGCAACAGATAGTTATGGTGAACAAAAACTCATCAACTACAAAATATGTAAAATTTGGTGTACCCCAAGGATCTATGCTTGGGCCCTTGCTCTTTCCAATATATATAAACAATCTATCATATGTATCAAATTTTCTCAGAATTTTCAATTCTCTGATGATGCTACATTCATAAACGAATCAGCTGATATAGAAAGAGCAACCCTTGAGCATATATCCATGAGTATTGAAGTGTATTCTTGGTTTGGAGTAAACAAACGCCCACTTAATAAAAACAAAACAGTCAATGTTACATTTTCTCGATCAAACGTGTCTGGAGAAGTTACAGCAACATTTTTAGGTATAAGTCTTGATAACAAACTGTCATAGCGCAGCCAAGAGGACGCTGTGGCAGTCAAAATCTGCCGTTCAATTTACTTATTACGCCAACTAAAACAAAAACTTCCTGTGTCAGCACTACGCCCTGCATATTTTGCACTCTGCCAGTTGCAATCTATCATATGTATCAAATTTTCTCAGAATTTTCAATTCTCTGATGATGCAACATTCATAAACGAATCAGCTGATATAGAAAGAGCAACCCTTGAGCATATATCCATGAGTAATGAAGTGTATTCTTGGTTTGGAGTAAACAAACGTTCACTTAATAAAAACAAAACAGTCAATGTTACATTTTCTCTTCGATCAAACGTGTCTAGAGAAGTTACAGCAACATTTTTAGGTATAAGTCTTGATAACAAACTTTCATAGCGCAGCCAAGAGGACGCTATGGCAGTCAAAATCTGCCGTTCAATTTACTTATTTCTATTAAAACTTCCTGTGTCAGCACTACGCCCTGCATATTTTTCACTCTGCCAGTTGCACCTTGCATATTCCATCCTTGCGTGGGACCATTTGGCCATACTGAATCGACTATTTGGCCTGCAGAGGCGTGCTGTTCTGATAATTCTGGGTTTAGGATACCAGGAAGACTGTAAAAAAAACATTTACTGATCTAGGGATTCTAACCCTTCTGATGCATGTTCGTGAAAATGTTGAATCGTATTGTGTTCATGCTGACAAGCATGGACACAGTACGAGAACTAAAACAAACTTATGATTAAACTAATTACGCCTTTCTAAGTCACGCAATGCCATAAATTATTATGTACCAAAACTGTTCAATTTACTTACGGAACCAATTAAAACCCTAAGTGTGAAACAATTTAATACTACAATAAAAACATACTTAACAGGAAAGGGTTTCTACAGTATTCAAGAAATTTTAAA
Organism: Philonthus cognatus; assembly: GCA_932526585.2. Lineage (NCBI taxonomy): Eukaryota > Metazoa > Arthropoda > Insecta > Coleoptera > Staphylinidae > Philonthus > Philonthus cognatus. Next base: position 32,669,070 of record OW052245.1, on the reverse strand, counting down.
TCATGATTACAAAATAGAATTGGATGTGTATGTGTGTGTGTGTGTGTGCATATGTGTACGTATGTATGTATGTGTGTATGTGTATATATATATATAGATATATATATATATATATATATATATATATATATATATATATGTATATCTGTGTATGTATATATATGTATTGGCTTATTTTATTAATTTATTTTATTTGTTGCAATTTTACTATGTACATAAATTTATACAATTTTTAAACTTTATATATTTAAATTTTTTAGTATTTCCACATTTTTGATCTACTTATGTACCTGACAAGTGTAAACTTATGTGATAACATCAATAAAACTACTTACTTACTATACGAGTTTTATAAATTTACAAAAAAAATTTTCTAAAATTTATTTGTTATTTTATTTTTATCAATTTCAATCGTTCCTTTGCTGATATTTGTTCAATAAAGTGAACAAATATCAACAAAGAAATAACATCTTAAATTTGTCATTCTTTATCAATTTTCAGGTCATTTTAAAGTTTACCTAATTTAAATAAATGTGTTTTTTGTCAATTTTTATAATTTCTAGTTGATTTTTAAATGTATGTTCAATTCGTTTTACAACTTTCACAAATCTTGTTATTTTATCAGTATATTTTGTAATTTTAAAAATTCTCCTAATATTTGTAAGTTTTATTTATAAGTTTAAATAATTTGCATGGTTTTCAACAACTACATTATTAGAAAAATAGGAATGACTAAACCTTATTTTGACATATGGCGTTAGTTGAATTAGAGCCGCTTAAAGTCTATTAAAATTCTGGAAATTCAAAAAAATGATATGCCTAAAAAGTATTGATTGTATTTGACCCTGGTGAAAAAAATAAGACTTGAAATCAACAGATTTTTATTAGATAAATAAAGGTTATTTTGACGTATAAAAAACAAAATCGAATCACTAGAAGTGGAATTACAAGGGCTTAGAATTGAGTAAAATATTGAAACATTGCATTTTTTTATATTAACGGAAATTGTTAATGAATGAATATACTTTTTTATGACGTATAAATAACTCAATCGAATTCCAAGGAGTGGAATTCCAAGGGCTAAGTTTTAATTGAATAGTTCGAAACAAAGGTTAAACAAAAAAATTGTGTTATATAGTCAACGTAAAAAGTTTAAATTAAGTACGACAGTGGTGAAATTAAGAGAAATTGGGTAAATTATTATGTTCCATATTTTTATTTTCAGTTGCCTGACACGTGTTTCGATCCGTTACGATCATTTTCAAAGTTAAAAGTTTTTAACTTTGAAAATGATCGTAACGGATCGAAACACGTGTCAGGCAACTGAAAATAAAAATATGGAACATAACAAGTGTAGTACTTTACCCAATTTGAAAATTTGGTTCCATCAAGAAAGTAGCAGAACAAGTATCGAATATATTAAGAGAAATTGTTGAAAAATAGTTTGAGAAATAATAATAGACTCTTATGGTTTTTAAATTGTTCTTACGTAATTTTCAAAATATCTAAATTCAATTCAGAACATATTTTAGTATTAGGTATATATTTATTATTTAATAATAAAATGGATGTTTTATATTTAATCTGTTTATAGTTCACTGTAAGAATTAGATATTAGGTATAGGTATCATAAATACTTTTAAAATAGAGGGTTTTTCGTTTGATTTTCATCATGTAACAAATGAAATTTTCTTTTTATGAAATGAATATCCCACATCTCAGTTTTATATCGATATTTCACTATTTGTCAAATGGCTTTCCTTTTTTGTCAAATTAAATTTCTGTTATATTATAAATAATGTGTAAGGAGCGAGTGTTTCCACTCCCAGATTAAGCAGAAAGTAACATTTCAAGTTTAGAAAAGCGCTTAGCAAAGCGGAGGGCTCAAACCAAATTTTCAGGCTTTCCTAAACTAAATGTTATTTCATACGCCACGTAAATAAATCACTTATATATTCTGAAATAAAAACTATATACTGTTAGATCAGTATTAAAAATATACTGCTAAAGCAGGATTCAAAATATACTGCTAAACAAGAATTTTATTAATTTCACAATGTTTCAGTGTTTTATACGCGTCGCCATGAAGCGAAATTTCAATTTTATAAAGGCCTAAAAATTTGGTTCGGTCGCTCCGCTTTGCTACGCGACCAAACCAAAATGTTACTGCATGCTTAATCAAAGAGTGGCAAGTAGCTTCAAATTGAACTCATTAAAAAAACAAATATTTTTTTTTCTCTAAACAATCGTATAAATATGATTGAATATGTAATGAAGTTCTAGTTGTAGTTATTCTGAAATGCTTGCTTTAAAATACAAAGCACATCTTTATTATCAAAACTTGATTTTTAAATACATTTCATCAATGAGCTAAACTGTTCTTTGATTGGGCTTATAAATGGTCTATAAGTTGGCAGAAATACGATGGGAAAATCATTTGAAAAAATGTAAAAGTCATTTGACAAATAGTGAAATATGATGAAAGTGACATCTAGGATTATCATTAGATAAAATGGAAATTTCTTTTGATACATAGTAAATGTCAAATGAAAAACCCTGTAGGACAATTTAAATAAACTATTACTTAAGACAGTAAAAATTGTGAAACAATACCAAGTGTTTTAATTGATAGTTTATAAAATAATATTAAAACACTTAACTTTGTTTCACCACTTTAATTAACTTTTTACAGTGACTATAGTTTCGACTACAAGCTAGTCATTATCAAAGTGAGTACCTAAAATATATTGTACATTGTTTGTATAATACATCATCAAAGAGGGGAGTATACATTATGTCGGTCTGGTCGTTGATGAGGGGAATTTCCAGATTAGCTTTCAACTTGTGAATTTCCAGCGCTTAAAGTAAATCCATTTTTCGGCCTTTGTCCGACAAATGGATTACGGAAAGCATGCTGTCTTCTGTGCAGGTGTGGTTGTTTTCTATTAAGTGAGTTACAAAAGTGGACTTGTTATTCTTTAAATGGACTGAATTTAAATGCTCTTTTAATCTTATATCAAAATTTTAAAAAAATTAAATAATAACAAGTCCACTTTTGCATCTCACTTAATAGAAAACAACCACACCTGCACAGAAGACAGCATGCTTTCCGTAATCCATTTGTCGGACAAAAGCCGAAACATGGATTTACTGGAAGCGCTGGAAATTCACAAGTTGAAAGCTAATCTGGAAATTCCTCTCATCAACGACCAGACCGACATAATGTATACTCCCCTCTTTGATGCTGTATTATAAAAACAATGTACAATGTATTTTAGGTACACAGTTTGATAAAGACTAGCTTGTAGTCGAAACTATAGTCACTGTAAAAAGTTAATTAAAGTGGTGAAACAAAGTTAAGAGTTTTAATATTATTTTCTAAAGATGTACCAGAAAGTGAACGCCAACCAAATCAATGATTTGATAGTTTATAGTTTAAAATGTTTTAACACGAGATAAGTGAGAAATGAATTAATGATAATTATTATGATAATACCAAAAGCGTTTAAAATTATCAAATACGCCAAGATAAATAGTGTTAAAAAAATAACAGTAAAGATTAAGATTTTCCCATGACGCGTCTAAAAAGAGAACATTAGGTATATGTTTATAAAGTTCCCCTGAGCCACGAGGCTAACACATTGTTCTGACGGATTGTAATCTAAACATTGGAGAATGGATAAATTTGCATTTGTTTTTTATTGCAAAACTATCATTTACAATTGGCAGCTCTGCAAACAATCAATTATGATAATACCAACAAAACATAATAATCAACTACTTCCGAAAACTCGAGAGTCCCGATTTTACAAAAAAATTGTCGTAAGTCAGATATTATTAATTTACCAATATTAGTATAATCATGTACACAAAATACTTATTAAAAATCGCTCACGATGAAGCTATACGTACTATAAATTTTTTTTGAATGATTACGCGGCTCATATAATAATTAAATAGTATTTTGTGTCTCCTGTAAAATTTCACATTTTGCACTGACGAGGTTTTGGAAGCAGTTGATCGATATGTATTTCTACAAATTTGTCCCATTTTTACAGTTAAATGAATGAATTTCATGCTCAAATGTAATCTACTTCTTGTGTTCAATGGAATCGTGCGCAAATAAATTCAGGACATTGATTGGATTCTGTCTAATAATTTATTGCTTCCTTCATGATATGTCTATGAAAGCAACACCTTCTGGTTATACCGGATAACACGACTATGTCATTAGCATCACACTATAGCCCTCTCGGCTGACAATAGTTATTATTATCCCAATATTGTCTCCCTAGCTGACATGTACTATATTATGTATTGTATTTACGTTATTCATGTCGATAACGTATAATTTTAATTTACTATGCATGGTTATTAAGTAACATACAAAATAATTTTGAAACCAACAATAAATATAATATATAAAAATACGAAAATGTTCGTATAAACTACAAACAATAAGTCTTAATTAATAAGACTACTAAGACACTGAATATCCATTGAAACCACTCATTTTTGTCCAAATACATCATTTGCAGTTTAGACGAACATTTTCGTAATTTTATATTCAATGTTTTGCAAAGTAAAAGAAGCGTAAGCTTATTCTCTCAAATTCAGAGAGTTTTTATTTTGAAATATCTACCCACAATAAAATCAAGCTTTTGTAGTTCCATCATACATTAAGCTACTAAACTTAAAGCATTTTTAAAGTACTTCCAAAATAATTACATTGGGGAAATTTAACATCTCAGATTGGTCACTACCATGTAATTTTCCACTTTAAATGCACAAATAAAATTTTATTAAAGCATAGAATAATCTAACATGCCATATGCATAGTTTCTCAAATTCCCTTCTAAATTAATAATTCCCACTCTATGAATTCGGATTATCGATTATGCGAAGTCGTCGGTGACTTTATTTCGAGATGAAATCGAATCACTGGAATATGGGGCACTTTACGGTGCCCTGTGTGCAAGTAGAAACCGGAATGCCATTGCTTTCGCTATTCAAGAGTATTGTTGCTGTCTATTCCGTGTCGAGGGTTTTATTGTCCCCGGGAATTTTTCCCTCTGCATATCCGTTTTATTGAAACTTTTCACACAATTTCATCTTGTATGAATGTCAAACACTAGAATCAAATCATCCCATTATTTTTATCTCCAAACTCACCCTCTCGTGTCCTGTTTACTTTATTCGTTTACGGTCTTCAAGAGAATTTGCATATTTTCTAGTTTGTTTATTTTTATTTATAGTAAATACAATTTTTGAATGTTAGCATTTGTCTTTATAACTAAATCTTCTATAACTAAATCTCAATAACTAATTCTTATCGAATTTTAAGGAACGGATTATTTAGTGAGATTATATCGAAATTATGTAATTTGGAAAATGGACACTTGATTTGCAGTACGGAAAATGTAATTAAACTGAGCTTAAGCTATAATTAGTTTATGCCACTATTGATCAAACTATATTACTAATATTAAGTATGAATGAATTAGCCAATATTTGGTTCTGCTCCTTATGTTTGATAATAATAATAATAATAATAATAATAACTCTTTTATTTCCCAACAGAAGTACATCCAATTACAGTTAACATTTCCATGTACAACACATGACATTTAACTAAAGATTAAATTTACTAGTTTTGTAAAATTAACAAAAGTAGACAATGCATACGAGGATTATAAGTGAGGCATAATATCTCTTATAAATTTTACAATACTGTGATTCAAAATATCGGCTGAGTTGCGAACAGTGTTGTATAATCGCATCATTTTATTTAGTGGTGAATTAAAATATAAATTCGTTCGACTGCGATTACAAAAGAACATTAACGCATTTCTATTATTATAACGCGGAACATGAATATTTATTAATTCAAGCAGATTTGGATCATTATGCAATAAGTTGTAAATAGTTTTAAGTAGTATTATGTTTCTTCTGATTGGCAGATGTTGCAAATTGAACATTTCTGAAAGCATATTGTATTCTATGACATTATTATCCGGATATACTGAGGACTGCTTGAAATAAAGGTACTTTACAAACATTTTTTGTATTCCTTCAATTTTATTTATATGCGTGCTGAACGTAGGAGACCACACAGCGGCGCAATACTCTAATTTCGATCTCACATAAGATAGAAATAATTTGCGAATAGCCCATACAGAAGTGAATGATTCAGTCGCACGCCTAACAAAACCTAGCATCTTCAAGGCCTGCTTACAGATTTTATTGATATGGGGCGTAAACGATAGTTCCTTATCAAACGTTACTCCCAAATCATTCACCTCAATAACGCACTCTAGGATATTACTATCTATTATGTACGGAAACACAATATGCTGCATTGTTTTGAAAAACGTCATAACCTTACATTTTGAAATGTTGAGTTCAAGTTTATTTCGGATACTCAAAGCGCAAATCTGTTGTAAGTCATTTTGTAGTATTAAGCAGTCGTCTAAAGATCGAATACAATTAAAGATTTTAATGTCATCGGCATATATGAGAATACGCGACTGAATATTATAAACAATATCATTAATAAATAAAGTAAAAAGAAGCGGCCCAAGGTTCGAGCCTTGAGGTACCCCGCTCAATGGAAAATAACTGTTCGACTTGTACATCATGTATTCAACTTGATTGGTTCTCTCAAGGAGGTAAGACCTTATTAAAGCAAGAGTACGGTTGCTAAAACCCCACGTATACAACTTCCCCAATAGGACACCATGATCAATAGAGTCAAATGCTTTCCGAAAGTCTGTATGTATCACATCAACCTGTACACGCTGGTCAAGGCTATGTGACACATACTCAGTAAAATTAATCAAGTTTGTTGCAGTTGATCTATTCCTCATGAAGCCATGCTGGAAGCCGGATATGCGTGATTCAACTTGATCATATATTTTGCTTGCTATAATAGATTCAAACAGTTTTGCAAAGTTGCTAATTAAGGAAATAGGTCGGTAGTTCGAAATATCAAATTTATCTCCTGATTTAAAGACTGATACGAGTTGCTTTCCATTGAGTAGGGAATATTGATGTTTGTAAAATGACACTGAAAATATGCTCTAAAGGTGCAACTAGTCCACTTGCACAATCTTAATCAATATTGTCTTCGTTCAAAATATCGCTGATATCAATAATGTCAGCACCAATAGTGACCTCCACTCGATACTGACCTGAACTACTTGCAGAAAACACTGATGAAAAAAATTCTCCGAAACTGTTCACAATATCCGTGGGGTCACTAAGAGTGCGGTTCTCAAATTGCATACAACCAGGAATTCTGGAGCGAGACTTCTTTCGTGTAATATAGTTCCATAGTTTATTTGGATCACTGCAAATTGAACGTTCAGCATCATTTATAAAACATTCTTCATCATTTTTAATAGAAGACCGAATTTCCTTTCTGAGTCGTATTACTTTATTCTCATATATGCCACATTTATACTTTATAGCAAGTTTTCTAAAGTGTTCTTTACGTTTAACAAGCTTGATTGAATTTCGACTAAACCAGGATGGATATTTATTTCTATTCGAATTGAACGTTTTTAAAGGTACATGTTTTTTTAACAACAAATTTAAGATCCTTTAGAATTCTGCGCAACATTGATTAGCTTCATTCATTTCAAACAAACCGTTCCACACACAAGTATTAACATCCGCATACAGAGCCAAGTAATTTGCTTTTGTAAAATTAAAATTAAATTCATCACAAGATGCGCTCGCGCATAAGTTAACCTGATTAATACACAGCATTTTTATTTGGAAGGCTAAAGGTGGATGATGATTGTCTATTTTAGTAATCGCTAAATCATTGTGAAATGTAACAGATATATTGTTCGTTGTTAATATTAGATCCAGAAGTCTTTCATTGACATTAAGAGTTTTATTATGCTGAGTCATATTATTAAGCGTTGTGAAATTATATAATTCAGTGAGTTTAGCATCATTTATTTCCAAGATTTGAGGGCTGTAATACTGTGGAAGGTTGAAATCTCCGCATATTATGACAGATTTATTTGTACTGACTAAGTTATCCAATTCCGAAAATAACAAAATATATGAGCTAAGTTTAGCGGCCGGAGGGATATAAACACATATAAAACAAATTACATTGCCTACAGTCACAGCTACACGAGTAATTACAATCTCAATATTGTCTATTGACTCCACACTTACATTACTACAATTAAAAGAACCACGCACAGCAATCATCACACCGCCCCCTCTTCTTCCTATCCTATCGCAACGAAAAACATTAAAACAATCTGGAAAGAGTTCTTCATTTAATACACCGTCGTGTAACCAAGTTTCGCTAATCATATACAGGGCTTTCATTAATTCCCGAACCTCACGTGACTAAAATTAAAATTGCCGCGTAAATTATTGTATTTGTACGTTGGAGGCTTTGAAAAAAGTAACCAAACGTTACTAAAGTCAAATTTGACATAAACGTTTATGCGTGGTGCATCGTTAAACCAACCTTACAAGATTCGCCCGGAATTTTCAGGTAAGCAAAAATTGTTTAATTATTCTGAATCATTGAGTTTTATTTCTATTTATTTTGCAGAGTCAATTTGCTAGGATAAGCAAATACTGCGAAAATGGTATTTACAACGAAAAAATTAATAAAAATTAGTTACATTTTTGAAGATGAGCCTATTTTTTAATCATTTTAAATATAATATTTGCAGTCGTTATAAAAATACGCCAGCGAATAAATATTTTTAAATCTAGGGAATTTTTGTGTGAGCCATACCACCTTGTGCATTTGGTTGCCTATTATTTTTGGTCACGTGGGGTTCGGGAATTAATGAAAGCCCGGTATATGTCGTTATCACTGGCAAGCACATTATTGTAGAAATCATTAGTTTTCGTAAGCAAACCTCTCGCATTTTGGTAGTATATGCGCAGAAGTTTATCATTAACCTGTTGGGAAGCATTTAGTTTTCCGAAACGATGGACAGAGTGCTACGAACATACTTGAGTTTGATGTTTTCTCCTTCATCTTTTCTTCTGCTAAATTCAGTTTTTAATCTTAACACTTCTTCCGCTTGTAGAGGAGTTTTATGGTTTCTTAAGACGATACTTTTAAAACTGTGGTGGGACTGTAATTTTTTGGAACCACGAAGAACACTGATTACTTCAATATCCGAGTTTAAACTCACTTTGATTGGTCGTGGCTTTGACGATAGTGTGTTTCCAAGTCGTGTAATTTGTTTCGGTACAGATGGAATATCAGTTATGGTTTTAAGAATATTCATGACAGTGTCAGGATCATTCTCAGATTCAGGCACGTTAAACATCATTATATTTCTAGCGCGCTTGTTTCTTTCTGTAACCTCTTTGGCAATATCATTGATGTCTGCTTTCTGTTTAACATTTTCAGCTTTTAATTGTGACATATCGCTACGCAAGTCGGCGTTTTCTTTCTCAAGTTGGTTTATTTTCAGACTGATGTCCTTGATTTTATCAGTCAAATCAAGAAAATGCACTTGTAATTTATTATTTGATTCCTCAAACTTAGTCTTAATTATATTTTTTAACTCAGCTATCATGTTTTGGTAATCGTTTCCAGAGCCTGGGTAATCTTTAATGATATTTTTGCACACAACTGAACAAAACCATTTAACATCATTGCTGTGGTCACGATAAAATTTTAACTCTGACTCATTAATATTGATACAATTGCTGTGAAACCATTTCGAGCATGTGCAGTTACATTTGATAGAGTTGTTGTATGATTTGGGATGTAGTGTTATGTTACATATTGCACAGGTACTCATGGCTTGAATTATATTAACCAATTTATTATTTATTTATTTGTCTGGAAAGTGGTAGGATAGTAAACAAAACACAATTCTTCACACTACGGGGCCCGTCGTAGTGACTTAAAAAGTATAACCAAACAAATACAGCTGGATTGAATGTAGGTCACGGTCAAGGTTACAGTAGAAAAACAAAGTGAGAAAAAAAAGGATTGAATTAAAAATATACCTGCGCTCGTATATGAGCTCTTGTCCGCCGGATCACGCAATTATTCAATTCAACAAAATTGAAGTAGTTAGCGATATGCAATTTACAATGTATGTTATTGTAATACTTTGATAAAGCTATACTGCCACTGCACTTAACAAAACTTTGCTTTAATCCACTATAAATTTGCAAATTAACGTAGAGGTGAAAATATACCTGCGTATCGATTGGCAATTACAATGTTAAAATTGATGTCATTTTAATACATTTTACAAATATTGATACCGTCTAACCAAATTTTTTGTTTTTAAAATTCGAGCACTTGTGCAGCAATTTGCTTTGGGCGCATTAAAAGAAATATTATACATTTAATATATTTAATACATACAAATACCGTGGCTTTTTCTTTTAAGTATACATACAGCTGATTGTTATTTTAAGTATACATATGCATAACGTTTTTTAAAAGAGTTCAATTTAAAACTTAAAATGATTGTTTTCCACTCCCAGATTAAACATAAAGTAACATTTGAAGTTTAGAGAAGCCTGAAAATTTGGTTTGGTCGCTCCGTTGTAAATTTTTCGACATTCGTTGTTTTTTAAAACCGTTCAATTTGAAGCTTTAAACGAGTATTTTCCACTCCCAGACTAAGCATGAAGTAAAATTTCGAGTTTAGAAAAGCCTGAAAATTTGGTTTGGTCGTGTAGCGCGTAGCGCTACGCGACCAAACCAAATTTTCAGGCTTTTCTAAACTCGAAATTTTACTTCATGCGCCACGCGTATAAAACACTGAAATATTTTGAAGTTCAAAATATATCATCAAATCAAATTTCAGGCTATCCTAAACTCGAAATTTTGCTTTATGCGCCATGCATATAATTCACTGGTTTTGAAGTGAAGTTCAAAATATACGTCTTTAGCATACTGCTTTAGTGGCATATTTAGAACTTCATAATATTTCAGTGTTTTATCCGGGTGGTACATGAATTTATATTTCGAGTTTAGAAAAGTTTTAGAATTTGGTTCTATATTTTGAACTTCAAAACATTTAAGTGTTTTACACGCGTGGTGCATGAAGTAAATTTTTGAGTTTAGAAAAACCTAAAAATTTGGTTTGGTCGCTTAGCGCTACACGACCAAATCAAATTTTTAGGCTTTTCTAAACTCAAAATTTTACTTCATGCTTAGTCTGGGAGTGGAAAACACTCGTTTGAAGCTTCAAATTGAATTCTTTTAAAAATCAATGAATGTCAGAACGTTTACAATGTATCTTATATAAGGCATACGTACACTAAAAAAAAAAATGCTATTTGTGTATCATTTATTTCAAGTATGTCTGATATTTAATATTTAGCTAATTTCTTCGTTTTAAGTAGTAATTGTATTCAATTTATTTATTTAAGAAATAATGATGTTGTGTATTATAATTAAAATAGTTCTAAGCAACGATATTTTCAAAATATTGAAAAAAGTTACAATAAACTGTTTTGTCATTACTTTGTCAATTAGAAAGATAGCAAGCTGAAATGTAATATGAACCTAAAATAACAACTGATAAACAATGCAAAAATGTTAAAATTAATACATAGAGTCCCATTTTCAAGATACGACCTCAATGTTCTATTTTTCTTATGGCAGCCATATTTGATTTTCCTGCCTGCTCTTTTCAATGGTGTGAAAAGAGTAGGCTTTTCTACAGGGAGCGGCAAAAGTTCCCGCACACGTTTTTTTAAATGCAAATGTATGTACCGTCTTTAGCATTTTGTATTGTTATTGTGCAGCCTACGTTGTAGCCCCTGAAATTATCTACAAACAATGTTTATTTGCTTGTTTAATGTTTAAAATCGTTATAACTTTTTGGAATTATGAGCTCTAAGGAAAATCGAATCGCGATCATTAGAATTTTCAAATTAAGTTGTGGCCTCTAAATTTTCTTGGCCTAAACTGGAGGTATTTTTCCATTTGGTCCATTTGGAGAGAAAAAGCATCTACTAACGACAAGTCAATAAACAACAAGTCAATAAAATCCCTGAAAGCGTCCCTGCAGTGAGAATGGGCCAACATTTCAAACCATCAAGGCCTGTGTGGCAACTAGAGGTGGAAATTTGGTAATTCTGTTTTAATAATCTTGTAAAGAATTTTCTTGGCACTCTTTTAATGAAATTTGTTGTTGAGTCTTACTTGCTGATAAAGATGTTATTAGTAGTAGTAGTAGTTTATTCATGTTAAGTGCATAATCAGCTTACATTCGTCAAGTGTGTATAATATAATATAAAAAGTAGAACAAAACATTAAATAATGACTTCTTACAATACTGTGCATATATAATACAAAGTTGAAAAAAATACATACATTTATTGAAATAATGTGTGTGGAAACTTTTGCCGCACCCTGTAAATTGTAAATTTTACCTTATGCTTAATCAAGGAGTGAAAAAACTCATTAGAAGTTTCAAACTGAACGCTTTTTAAAAACAAGGAATGTCTTAAAATATTCAGAGTACATCACTATATACAAGGTGTTTTACCTAAAACTCCCTAGAATAATTAATAAGAAACTGAAAATGTTACTAAGGTTTTGTTTGTTTTAATCAATAGATGTTATTCAAGGCTTCCAATTAATATGGAATTGGTATAACTCATAACTACAATTTCGCTGTCAGAGGCATGAGAAAATGTGATTCGATGATCAAAACTTTAGAAGAAACTGTTTTCTAAAAGAATGGAATATTTTAAAACATTTTTATCATATGCATGTTTTAAATTGCTTTGGCTATTTTTAAGTTATAACTAATTTTTATATTTTCATGAACTTTTAATTTACCTGTTTTAAGTAGTACAAGTTCTCAAAATTAGCATAGATATCTTAAAATACATTGAAAATGATAAAACACTAATATTTACAAGAATACAACTTAATTCTGGTAAACATTTATTTTTCTAATTGATAAAAAAAGTTATAAGAGATGCTCAAACTTTTTAGCAGATTCGAAAAGAAACTTTACTTTAAACAAACAATATTTTCTTGTTAATTAGCCTAAGGAGTTACAAGTGAAAAACCCTTTATATTGCTTAACAATGAAGGCTTTAACTTCTTTATGTTTTTATAACTGAGACTTTATTAAGTGACTATAGTTTCAAACTAAAAGTGTTTTATTTGTGATAAATATTTATTATATTAGTCAATTTTTTAATTAAATAAATTCTATTCATTTGAATAATTTCTGAAAATTTTGCACTTTTGCAATTTTGTTGAAAATTTTTTGATAAATTTTATTTCAACGTTACAATTCAAGTTGTTAAATGTATATCCAGATAATCCTTGTGGTATTATTATTAAAATTGTTTCTGTAGTAGTTTATTCATTAAGCATTATTTTACATAATTTCGGTATAATTTAATCTTCAACAATTTGTTAGGAAAATGTTCGATTTTATTTAATTCTGCAATAAAACAAAGTTTGTCTCATTCTCTATAACTTTTATCATGGTTCATATTTTAAAATTGTAGACGCTGAGTTAACTAAAACACAAATAATACACACAAATTTGTGTTGGATCTAAATTTGAACAACAAAATAAAACAACATCAACTCTATTTATTTTATGTCATAAGTTTTAATACAAAATTAGTTTCTGATTGATTGTCTAACGAGAGATTCCACTCCCAGACTAAGCATGAAGTAAAATTTCGAGTTTAGAAAAGCCTGAAAATTTGGATTTACAGGGGCGCGCGAGCAAAGCGAGTCGCGCCCTTGCAAATCCAAATTTTCAGGCTTTTCTAAACTCGAAATTTTACTCATGCGCCACGCGTATAAATCACTTACCTTAAGTGAAATCTTTAACCAATTGTTAAGAGTAAAATTAATTTAGTCAATTATCTACTATTTAAATTATGGGAAAAGTGAACCATTTTTTTTAACTGAAATAATTTCAATTTACAATCAAGGTCCTCACATTTTTTTATGATAGTGGAAGATTCGTCATAAATGAAATATTTTTTTATTTCTTCTGTAAATATATCATATACAGGATGTTTCATCTAAAACTCCCCAGTGCAATTAACAAGAAACAAAAAATATTACTAAAGTTTTGTTTGTTGTAATTAATGGATGTTATTCAAGGCTATACTTTGAAAATATTGACTATTTTTGACATATGTGACAATTTTTATAAGAACTGTCGGCTATTATTAAGGTATATTATTGTTATTATTATTTTTATGTAATTTTCAATGTATTTAATTTATTTTTATTGTTAGATAGGCAAATTTTGAGAAGTTGCACAACTTCAAATGTTTGTATTAAATGTTCTTAAAAATATAAAAATTGATTATAAATTAAAAATGGCCAATGCAATTTATAACATGCAACTGATAAAACATGCCACTCTTAAAATATTCTATTCTAATAAAAAAAGTCACTTATAAAGTTGTGATCATCGAATGACATTTTCTCATGACTCTGACAGCTAAACCGTAGTTATGAGTGATACCAATTCTATCTTACTTTGAAGCCTTGACTAATAACTATTGACTACAACAAACAAAACTTAAATAACGTTTTTAGTTTCTTTTTAATTAATCTGGAGAGTTTTAGGTGAAACACCCTGTATATACTTAAAAGAAACATTCCCTGTATAATCAACTTTATTGATTTGTTGGAAGTAGTATGAAATTAAATTCCAGTTATTGTCATATTAAAAAGAGCGTGTACAAAAATTACAAAATACGTGAACGGATCGTCCATTCATTCTTACGGACACCGGACAAGGGTATAAGGACATTAAAATCGAATTGGTGTTTGATGTAAATTCAATTATCGGCCCGAAGAATTGGAACTATGTGGCGGAACAACGGGGGATGAAAACGGAAATCGCGTTGCACCGACCAACCGAAAAAGGAGGGGTGATTAATAGCTCAGGCAAAAAGAAAGAGGGACGCACGTGTCGACAAGGGACAAAATCTACAAATCTACATAGGATTAAAAGAGTTTTGAAAAGAAAAAAAATAGGTACGGTAATTTATTTCTCCGTTTTAGACAGACATGTTTGAGTTATAAAAAGATCAAGTGGTAAAGAACAATTTTATATTCAGTGATAATGGGTGTAAGAAAACATAAACGATACAGTATCTCTTGTATGCAGATTAAGTTTTTTACACCCATTATCATTACAGTGCCGCAGTCAGGATTTTGTCTAAGAGGGCCCTATACAAATAAAATAGTTTTCAGAAAAAAATGAAATGTGTCTGACTTAGAGGAATTATGCATTTATTCAGTTGAAAAGTGGCAAGGAGTTTAAGAAATGTATCAAAAATCTTTTAAATTATTAAAAATTTATTCGTATTCAATTAACTTTATAATATTCGTATACAACAAATGTACTGAGGATACTAACGAGTGTGTAGAGCGCCAATTTTTAGTAGTTGTGTGTTTCAGGGATACGAGATGGCGCAGAGATAGTGAAATTGCTGAAAGTAGTTTTGACTATGTATTGGTTTATAGTGCCTGCTGAATTTTATTAGAAGGAATAATAAAAATTATGAGCGCAGAGCGCGTTGTTTGTTTGTTTAGATAGCGCCGGGCGAATGAATGGGTATTGAATTACACTAGACAATTAAACTGAATAAATAAATATTTAATTTCAATCGCGAAACGGAGTGACTAAGGCCGGTCGTCCATTGGAAGCGACAACACGCGGCTACGCGCTCACGCGATCCTAGCGACAACATGCGTATACGCGCGACAGATCCCGACGTGTGTAAATCCAATGAATCTCGTCTACTGCAAGCGTGCGCGGACATGCGGATTCTCGCGCCGAGCGTGTAGCTGCGTCAAGTCCCAAGGAAATGGGATCTGTCGCTCGTAGCCGCGTCTAGTCCTGCGCCTTTACGCTTCCATTTTACGGCTGTAATTTCTTTATTTACACAGCTATTTATTTCATATTTTCAATATAAGCAAATACAGGATTAGTCGACTCATCCATTGAGTTGATTTTTCTATAATAGCATGAATTCAATTAAAATAAAATAAAAGAAAATAGCATAGCTTGTGATTCTTTTTAGTGTACTATTTATATTATTTATGAACATTTAAATCAAGAGAAAGGTTTTGTTAGAAATAAAAACATGCTCTGTGCGAAATTTTACAGCAGTGCTTATGACCTCTGTAAATCATAAAAATGCCCTCTGTAAAGTGTTGCCGTCTCTTGCATTTTTCTTAATACTCATGGCATTTTCTGTAAAATTACAGAAATATTGATGTCATATTGTTACTATCCATTCAACACACGTTCTTAGGTTTCGTTTGATTGTGTCGGTTGTGCTGTTATTTGAACATTTTGTGTGTATGTATTTTTTTGGAATGATTATATTTTTGTAATTTCTTGCAATGTTCAACTAATACCGATGGGCCGGAGAGTTCCGGGTCGCGTGTAGGTTAGATATTGGTATTTGCTTGATGGTGTTTGGTGAATTTCGGGAGGGCGACGCTCAGGATTTTGTCAGGCCCGTCGGGCCGGTCGGTCGGCGGGTGCGGCGTTTTGTATCGCTCATGATCGTTTCAATTTCAAATGTAAATATTTTATTGTTGGAGATGATGAAATTCTCCCAGTGATTCCCTTTTTTTTTAATATTGGGTTTACCCAACATGATCGCCTTTTTCGAATTCCAATCATACCCCTAATCACATAGGGATTTTCCAGAAGATAAAAATCCTCTGCATCCATTAAAATATATTTTAAATTCACAACTTTGACGGTTCTAACAAACTGAGCAGCGAGAAGTCACATGCAGTGTACGACCCCTGTCGCGTGTAGCCGCTACTCTTGCAGCCGCCCGTTGCCGCTCGTATCGCGTGAGCGCGTAGCAGCGTGTTGTCGCTTCCAGTGGACGACCGGCCTAAACCAAATTTTTATGCTTTTCTAAACTCGATGGTTTACTTCATGCGCCACGCGTATAAACACTGATCTAAAGTGAAGTTCAAAATATGCATGCTAATGATTTCTTGAGTTTGATATGTACTTTAGATATATTTATTTGAAACTACCACCCGATACAAGATTCAATAATCTATCGGTCTTTTACCACAGTTTTGGGCATACTTGAAGGAAAATAATGCTTCCATTTTTAAGATACCGATTTAAAATAAATGTTTAGAGTATTATTTAGCTCTTTATTTGCTTTGCCACCTTGTATAAAATATACTTTATACAAGGTGGCATGTAGAATTAATTATACAAATAATGACAATACATTACATTTTATAGCAAATTTGCGGTGTTGCCATATCTACCGCTCGGATCTTTTGCATGTGAATATTACAATAATCGTGTGATTTCAAACAAGCCACCCATTGCAATTTGTGAATTTGTGTGCGAATTTTAGAATTCGCAAATTTTCGCATGCGCACTTTTGCGAGTGATTTTAAATAAACCCCCCCTGATTCCAACAGTATAAAAACGTATTCCATGAGCCGTTTTCGCTCAAATCGTAACATAGACTGACGAAGCAATATCATTGAGATAACACTTGATTTGGATGCCTGGGAAGCCAAAACATTTATTTTTGTTAAAAAATCACATTAGTGTCCAGTCGATAAAAATGTTAGAATTATTTAAATGGATATTTAAATTTTGTACCTAAAACATCCAGAATAACATCAATACGTTTATTTTTAGCAATAATGTAAACGTAAAATAAATTACTTGCTTGTATTTATTTTTCTTATTCATGATTAAATTTGTTTTTTGTTTGTTTTAAAATAACAAGCGGCTAAGGGAATGAATTGCGCGTGTTTGCGAAAACGCTGTACATTACAAAAGGTATGCATTATTAAACAAACAAAGTTTCTTATTACGGGGAGGACACGCGCGACAACCCCATAAACTGTGCGCCCCCCTAAATTCGGCAGTATTACCCACCATTAGGTGCCCGCAGCAGGCGGGCCTGCCTGTATAACATTAGTCGATTTTTATGATGCACACAACAATATTACGGGAACCCTCCTGAATATGTATTCACATTCGATTCCCATCCAACCCACAAAATATATTAAGTACTCGTAATAACAATTTGCGATAGTAACAAAATATAAAAGCACTGCCGAAATGCGTTACTAAATATTCTTATTAAATATTGTGTACTTATTCCATATAATATCTGCTAAAATAAACGGCAATAGCGATATTTAAATAAAATAAGAAGATTGTTTTAAACTACAATATAAAAAAAGCTCAAGATGATTTATCCGTGCAATTCGAGTCCGAAGGAGAATTTAGAAATGTATTAACAATATTAAAACGGGAGTCTGATATTAAAGGTACAGGCTAAAATTTACTAACATATATATTTTTTAAAATTCTTACATTCTACAAAATACTATATACTTTTATTTATTTCTCGGCATATTCTCCATAAAGATTGAGACATTTATCCCAGCGTGATAGTAGTTTGAACATCCTTTATTCCTGTTGATTTGCAAAGCGATTCTCCGAGAAACATTTCTTCAGAGGTTTGATTTAACGTGTGCGGTCATGCGCCATCGTGCAAAAGTTTAACTCTTTTAATGTTTCGTTTGCGGTGTTTGTTTTACAAGCACCTATACCTTTAATATCGGACCCCCTCGTATTACAGGCGCTCTTTAGATTATTATTAAGAAATTTTACTTAATTAGCCACGTATTTAAAACACTGAATTAAAGTGAAGTTCAAAATATACTACCAAAGCAGTACATTTTGAAATACACGCAATTTCACTGTTTTATACGCCTGGTAAAATACAATTTCGAGTTTAGAAAAGCCAAATTTTCAGTACTTGATTCGGGTTCTTGGGACCCCATAAGGGTCTGCCATAAAAATGATAGATCAATTTTTGACTGATGGTAAAAAGATATGTAAATAATCCATAAAAACAAGCGTTACTTTACACCCTGGGTCTCCAAACTATCTTCTTCGCGGGCCACAAATACAATTCTACATAATAAAGTCGGCCAAGATCCGATTAATTTTATAAAATTATGAAAAATGTAAGGAACAATTGTTACAATGTTTCAAAATATGACATTTACAAAAAAAAATACAAACAATGGCGGGCCGGATTCATGCAAGTCGCGGGCCGGATTTGGCCCGCGGGCCGTAGTTTGGAGACCACTGCTTTACACAAAGGATTAGTCCTTATAACCTCTATAATCCTATCTAAGCCCGTAACACTTTTAAGAATTAAATTTTTCTTTTATCAAATCAACTTTAATGCAAAAAGCCATTTTCGCCGCGGTTGTAATCCAAAGAGTGGATTTATTTCGGGGAATTGCCTCAGCGCACATACAAAATTGCATGAAATTAATTCGTGCGAGAAGCAGGGAAACATTTATTAGTATTCCGGCATGAGCTCGAAAGAGTTTCCGGTCCGTTTGTTTGCTTCCTCGAGAAAACGCGGTGACAACTCTGTTAAATCGCCGCCGCCGTTACTTTGATTGATTCCACTTTGCCCGAAAGGAGACGAAAAATTAATTAATCTCGCTCATAATTTGTCACTTGATACTTTCTCATCACGTTAATGCATAGATAGATGAATATTACAAGAAAAAAAGTATATCAAAAATTGTAATAAGGACAAATAAGTTAATTGAAAATTATTAAAAGCGTTTTATAAGATATTTCGTTTGATTTTCACTATGTAATAAAAGAAATTCCATTTTTATCAATTGAAAATCAGTGTCAGTTTTTAATAACATATTTCACTATTTGGCAAATCACTTTTCCTTTTTATCAAATAAAATTCCCGTTTCCTTAAAAATAATTACAATTTTTTTAAGTATTTTGAACAATTGTTTCTAGTCCTTGATTAGCAATAAAGTAAAATTTCGAGTTTAGAGAAGCCTGAAAATTAGGTTTGGTCGCATACCGCTAATGTTACTTCATTGCTAATCAAGGACTGGAAACAATCGTTCAAAATACTTAACCCTCTAGGACTCGCGTCTAGATTCTTCGCGCGTGAGTATTTCTCTCACCCTACATTATTTAAATAATACGAATTCTAATAAAACAAAGCAATCTAATAAAAAAAACAAAGGTGTTGCAATAAAAAAAAAGGATACATAAAATGATATACTGTGCGTTTTCATTTTTATCTCTGAACATACAAATTCCGTCGATATAAAATTTCCTATGTATACTTTAAAAAAAAACACACTTCAATCGCATTGCACCTTGACAGTTCGCAACCAAACTGAACATTGTACATGGTCGGAATTTATATGATTAGAGATTTAAAAAACCGCATGGTATACAGGTAGTTGTTCTTTGCGTTCTTTTTAAAAAACTTCAATGTGAAACTTTAAACGTGTGTTTTCCACTCCCAGACTAAGCATGAAATAAAATTTTGAGTTTAGAAAAGCTTGAGCCTTTGGATTTGGACGCGTAGCGTCCAAATCGAAACTCAGGCTTTTCTAAACTCGAAATTTTACTTCATGCGCCACGCGTATAAAACACTGGTTTAAAATGAAGTTTAAATTATACTGCTTCAGCATACTGATTTAGAAGTATATTTTGAACTTCACTTGAAATTAGCGTTTAATACGTGTGCGCATGAAGTAAAATTTCGAGCTTAGAAAAGCCTGAATTTAGACGCATCCAAATTCAAACGCTCAGGCTTTTCTGAACCTGAAATTTCCATTTATGCTTAATCAAGTAGTGGGAACACTTATCAGTAGCTTCATATCGAACTCATTGAAAAAATAATGATGTTTTGTTTTCTCTAAATAATCACTTAAATGTAAAGCAAAACGAAATGAAGTCCTAGTGTTCTGAAATTAATGTTTTAAAATACAAAGCATATTTTCATTACTAGAACTTGATCTTTTGATACATTTTTTAATGGGCTCAATAGTTTCTCTATTGGGCTTATGAATGGTCTATAAGGTGGCAGAAATACAATAGAAAAATTAATTGATAAAAGTGAAAAGTAATTTGACAAGTAGTGAAATATGTTAATATAAAACTGACATGTGGGATTATCATTTGATATAATGGCAATTTTATTTGATACATCAAATGAAAAATCCTATATTTGCTAGGAAAAGAAAATAGTTTTATAATAATGATATTGTCAGTGTTTAATGTTCCCAATTATAATGAAGCCAAATAAATCAATGAAAATATACTTTGATTTAATTTTAAATACCGCGAAAAGGTAGATATCAGGATTAAGGATTAAGTATGTAAGTAATGATATTGTCAGTGTTTAATGTTCCTAATTATAATGAAGCCAAATAAATCAAAGAAAATATACTTTGATTTTATTTTAAATCCTGCGAAAAGGTAGGCATTAAGTAATTAAGTAATTCTTATTATTACTAATGCCAAGCGAATCAGGAAAAACATGTTTCAATTAATATAATTATAGCTACATGGTTAACTATAAATAGAATTTATGTTGGAATTGTTGTCAACTTTGCTATTAACGAGTATCGAACCCTTCTTTTTCCCACCAAATCCAATAAAAATCGATGTGAGCGGTCTGAAAATGAAGCTGCTCTTCCGCATACTGAAAAGGGAATTAAAGGGCACAGCGTACTTTTATGGATATCTTTAAACCTCTGTCGATCATTTGCTTCATTACGTCGGCGTAACGTGAACGAACAATGATTAATGAAATATACGTTAGTTGCTTTTTAAATACCTATCATTATACTAACTTCGAATCATAATAATAATTATAATAATAGAAGTACATCGAAAAGTGCATTGTACATTTTAGGATCCACGTATTTTTTTATGCTAAATTATCTAAACACAAATTGTGCTTCGCTACAGGGATTTTCGTTTGATTTTAACCATGTTGTATCAAATTAAATTTCCATTTTATGAAATGAAAATTCCACATGTCAGTTTTGTATCAACATATTTCACTATTTGTCAAATAACTTTCCTTTTTGATCAAATTATTTTCCTATCGTATTTCTGCCACCTACAGACCATTCACAATCCCAATAGAAGAATTGTTGAGTCGAGCTTTTAACTACATATTAAATCACATTTAAGCGATTATTTAGAAAGAGTTTAATTTAATATTACTAACGAGCGTTTCTACTCCTAGATTAAGCATGAAGTAAAATTTCGAGTTTAGAAAAGCCTTCAAATTTGGTTTCATCGACTAAAACAAATTTGATTTTTTTTTTAATCGAATAGTTAAAATCAAGAATACCTGATTTTTGTAACGATTAGTTAATTTATTTAAGAAAAAAAATTAGTCGAATTTGAATGTTGGCTCATAGCATCTTATAATTACAACATGTATACAATATTGCTAATATTAATAGAAGACAGTCAATAAATGCTGGTTGCCTTATTATTTTTGTTAAAAGTAAAATAGTTTTAATGTTAAATATAAAGCCTATTTATATAAAAAATCAAATCTGATTAGCATTATAACAAATATATAAAATGTGTATACTTATTTTTGTTGACACTACAAAATGGTTTGGTAAACTCGAAATATTTGTTCTTGCGTTTCATACTAAATCAATTTTAGTGTGCAGTTTTTGAAGCACTTTATTTATCTTATTAATAGCATAAAATAAATATGAGATTGTTATTTTCCGAGTTTATAATTCGACGATTTCTATTTCATCTTCTTTGGGCTATATTTAATAATACTCGAGTTTTCGCGGTGAATTTAGTAATTTACAAGATTATTGTCCATAATTGATGAACTCGTTGTCAATATTCAAGTAAATGCGTACACAATTTCACACAGTTTTTTTTTTAACTTTATCGTATTTTATTTGTATTAGTACATATAGAGATATCCGTACCATTAAGTAGCATTTTTCAACGATGCGCCACTTGTATACCTTTGTAAAAGAATATTTTTTGTTATATAGGACAAGCAACGAAGTACTTTATGTCATTCGGGAGTGCTTATTTATAAAAAATATATATCACATCGATAGAAATCATATTTTGAAACAAACATAGTAACGTTACTGGTTGTCATCGCAACTTTGCCATTGGCATGTTTTTGACAAAAGTATGCATGTGACACATCATTAAAATCAGGGTTAATAATGCTGTTTAATGATATGCATCTCTCCATATGCGCCTATGCATATCTCCATATGCACCTATGCATATCTCCATATGTGCCTATGCATAGAAAAATTTGATTTTGACATAAGAAAAAAAAAACGAAACGTCCTTGCAACAAATCAAGGAAATCATTTTCATGGGGGTAAAAATTTGCAATAGGAAATTTTTTACATTTTGGTTATAACTTTAAAAACAAATGAGTTACAGTAACTTCATAAAAACGACATTTTATCAACTTCCGGTTATAGAGCGATAACGGTTACAGGTAGGTTTTACCATTGATTAATGTATATGTAAACAAACAAAATGCCACTTTAAAGTCACTCAAATCGATCTGTAAATTGACATTTTTTGTAAATTGTGCTATTAAAAAATTGCGCAACAACAAGTGTACAAGTGTATTTGCTTTGTAATTCGATGTTTTTAAACTAACGTATTTTATTTACATTTAAAATTGTATTCATTTATAAATATCCATTGTTATACTGCTTTGGGTATGTAGTATTATCAAATTTGCATGATGAAGTAGTAGTTCATTATTTCGAAGAAACGAAAAACGAGAAAACAGGAGGAATACAAACGACAAGGGGTGGAATATTATTTTCTCGCAAAGCCAATTTCCTCGCGAGTATTTCCTATAGCTGGAAAAAGAAAGCACCGAATTTCTCCCCTGGATTTTCTCAGCGTTTACGCCAAGCGCACAATACAACGTTAAATTTATGTATTTTCCCAATTAGATTTTTGTTCGATTGCGATAAATATTCGCCTGTAGGTGTGATTTAAATATGCATGAACATTTAAATTCACAGTTTTGATGAAACGCACACATTGAATTTCCGCTGTTTTAATACAATTTTCAAAACGGGTGTGTGTATAGTTTTTATATTAATTATGGATATACACACCGAGATAAATTGTATGTATGGATTATTAAATGCTGTGCGATTGAAAATAACTCGTACAATTATTAACATTCAGAGATTTTTTGTTTTTTATGATAAGCGAAATTAAACAATTTATTGTTTGATTTAGTGTCCTTAGGACTTTTCTAAATTCGAAATTTTATTCTAAGCGATACGCGTATAAAACACTGATTTCAAGTAAAGTTCAAAATATACTACTTAAGCAGCATGCTAAATATATATATTTTGAACTTTACATGATTTCAGTGTTTTATACGCCTGGCGCATGAAATAAAATTTTGAGTCTAGAAAAGCCTGAAAAATTTGTCAGGCTTTTCTAAACTTGAAACTTTACATCATGGGAGTAAAAACACTCGTTTATAGATTTAATTTGAACCCCTTTGAAAAACAACGAATATCTATAGATATACAGAGTATGTGTATACATACTTAAAATAAACATTTCTTGTATAAACACAAATAAAACTAATTTTAACAGAATTATAAGTTTCTGTTTACCTTTATTCTTTATTTATTAACAATTTCAGAAATTCATAAATGAGGATTTAAAAAAAACTGAGCAAGAAAAATACGCAAACAGGATCTGAATTAAATTCACTCTTTTTTACAGACACACATTCACTCATATAAATTCCCGAGTCCGAAGACTCTCATCCTTGGCCCAGATATTCATCCGCTGCAGTGCATTTCTTTCCCATAATTCTCCTGTTAAATGTTACGTCATTAGATGGCGACTGATACGGAATTTATGATTTCGCATGGGATACACAGCGTTTTGAAAACGGGGTAAAACGAGCAAAAGCTCTCGTTTACTCCTAATGAGTGTGTGCTTGAAAATAGGTTGAGTGCACCATTTGAGAGATTCAAGCTGAATATACTCGAGGTGGAATTTGTTGCTCATCTGTGAAACTTTTATGTAAAAATAAGGATTACTTTTATCACGTGAAAGTTATGCGTACTAAAAGACATCAAAGATTAGCTTAATGGAACACAGTTGTAGTATTCGATTTTCTATCATTTTAAATAAATTGTTAAAGATATAATAATCATGATATTATTTTATTGCAACCATAATTAAATCCGAATTATAAAAATCTGTGTGTGCTATCTCAACGAACAAGTCCATATTTTTTCCTATATAGATGTCTAATACTGTTATTTTACCATAACTATAGTTTTAATGTTAAGTTTAACAATTTTGACATTTTTGCA
This sequence comes from Philonthus cognatus, assembly GCA_932526585.2. Lineage (NCBI taxonomy): Eukaryota > Metazoa > Arthropoda > Insecta > Coleoptera > Staphylinidae > Philonthus > Philonthus cognatus. Next base: position 32,643,860 of record OW052245.1, on the reverse strand, counting down.
GTGTGTTTGTTAAACAATATTTATTATAATTGGAATATGATTATAATTATTTATTATTAATGTAATATTTCTCTGTAATTGGATGTTATCTGTTGGGAGATAAATAAAGTTATTATAATTATATTATTTATGCCAAACACGATACTGAGTGTTGACTACGAAATTTGGCCATAGGAAAGTAGAGTTATTATACATGTAAATACATTTATTTGAATACGTTGCCACACATACCGAGTGTTGACTTGGCGGACGCAACATAGGAAATAGCATGTTAATTTTAAAGTGTTCAAATATTGGCTCCCTACTAATTTTAGATACAAAGTGGATTTTACTTTTTTGTAGAGGGTAAAATTCTAAATTTATTAATGTTCACACTTAATACTTTACGTTTCTCTAAGTTAAAATAATTTAGAAAAAGTAATGTGATTTTATAAAAATAATGACATTGATACAACAATTGCGGATATTCCGTTTTTTTTTAAGTACAATTTAAAGCTTTAAAAAAGTGTTTTCCACTCCCAGACTAAACATGAAGTAAAATTTAGAGTTTAGAAAAGCCCCGTGAAAATTTGTCGAGTGTCGCGCAGCGACCCGAGACAAATTTTCTGGGCTGTTCTAAACTCGAAATTTTACTTCATGCGCCATGCGTATAAAACATTCTGGTTTAGCAAAGATATAATATGTATGATACGTGTAAAAAGGCATTACCTAAAAATGTTTAGAAAACTTAAACTGAAAATGTATCATGAGCGAGTTAAGAAAATGCGCATTGAGATCCGAAATAGACTCAAATTAGATCATACCTTAAATAAATAAATAAATTGATTGTGAGTTACGTGAAGATCAAATTAATTTGACGAATAATAATAACCTTTCTTTACACTTTTATTTGAATTACCAAATGTATATTTCGGACACAAAGTGACCATTAACAATGGATTAACACTAAATACAAAACATAAATTTTAAACTATATATAGAAAGGCAGATTATAATACAAAAGCGGTGGGAGTGCAAAAAGGGAAAAACGTAAATTAAGAGGTGAGCCGAAGGAATGAGGGTGGCGGTAGAACCAGGTAAAGTGGATTAGGGGAAAAAACACAGATTAAGGTGGTACAATTAAATCTAATAATGTATTGTGAAGTGGACTTAAATCAAAATTCAATAATTTATTTTTATGTTTTTTCATTTCAATGGCTTCTTACATGTTTAATCGATAATTTGATAAAAGTTTTAATAATTTTATGTTCTTTCTTGTGATTTTGTGGCCGGTTTCTGGTAAGTGGTTAGCCACTGTAGATTTTTTTTCCGTAATCAAGATATTTGACGTGTGCTAAGTGTTAGCACACGCCAAATATCTTAATTACGAAAAATCTGCAGTGGCTAACCACTTACTAGAAACCGGCCACAAAATCACAACAAAGAACATAAAATTATTAAAACAATCATCAAATTATCGATTAAACATGTTAGAAGCCATTGAAATGAAAAAACATAAAAATAAATTATTGAATTTTGATTTAAGTCCACTTCACAATACATTATTAGATTTAATTGCACCACCTTAATCTGTGTTTTTTCCCCTAATCCACTTTACCTGGTTCTACCGCCACCCTCATTCCTTCGGCTCACCTCTTAATTTACGTTTTTCCCTTTTTGCACTCCCACCGCTTTTGTATTATAATCTGCCTTTCTATATATAGTTTAAAATTTCTGTTTTGTATTTAGTGTTAATCCATTGTTAATGGTCACTTTGTGTCCGAAATGTAGATTTGGTAATTCAAATAAAAGTGTGAATAAAGGTTATTAATGCTTTATTCGTCAAATTCAGATCATACCTTGTTTATAACCAACTCTGAAAAGTCAGTTAACAATGATCCCAAACAGATATGGTCCTATATTAATAGCAATACATTCCAATCTCGTACTCCGGGGATAATGAATTTAAATGGAAAAAAGGTTGACAACCCTAGGAGTATAGTGAACACCTTTGCTGATTACTTTTCTTCATTTTACGAGTCTCCATCTTAATCACAGCATTCGTCTCCTTCAGATATAAACCTTCCGAAGAGTACATTTGATATTCAAACAATTACAGATGATATATCGTTAGCTGCAAAAAAACTAAAAAACAACCTCTCATCGGGGTCTGACTCGATACCGGCACTTATTATTCGTGATTGTATATATGCACTACTAATTCCACTGAGTCATATATAATTTAATCATTAATAAAGCACGTTTTCCAGACCTGTGGAAAGTAGCAAGGATCACGCCAATAGTCAAACCCGGCGATAAGCAAGATATACGTAACTACCGCCCCACATCAATAATTAATAATTTTGCTAAAATATTTGAAACTATATTGAGTACAAAGATTTATAGCTATGTTGGGCCGTATATAACTACAAGGACGTCGCATTACAAATCCGTGCTATTTGTAATGCGACGGTCAACAACTACTAACTTACTAAATTTCACCGAATACGTTGCTGATAAGTTAGATAGAGGAATGCAGGTGGATGTACTATATATAGATTTCGCGAAAGCGTTCGACTCTCTACAACATAGTACACTTGTATTCAAATTACATCAATGGGGTTTCAGCTACAGAATGGTATCTCTTATAGAATCATATCTGTTTAATAGTGTTCAAGTTGTAGAATATATGGGTCATCGTCAAACATTTTTTATCCTAGCAGCAGTGTCCCTCAAGGTTCGAATCTCGGCCCTCTGCTTTTCCTACTCTTTATAAATGATCTAGTCAATAATATATCCTCGAACATTCTTCTGTACGCTGACGACGTAAAACTATTTAAGACCATAACATCCGTAAGTGACTGCATATCACTACAACAAGACCTTTTTCGAATTGAACAATAGAGTAGTCTAAACTTTCTTAAACTTAATATAAAAAAATGCAAATACTTATCATTTTGTCGTAAAATAAATACAATTACATATGACTATTGTTTAAACGGAGCTGTCTTGGATAGAGTAAGAGAATTTAAGGACCTAGGTGTAACGTTTAACTCTACCCTATCATTTAATTCACATATAGATCAGACCCAAAAGACCGCATTGTAAATGCTTGGTTTCGTGCGTAGAGTTAGTGAACCGTTTAAAAATACTAACGTAGTTTTAAAACTATACGAGTCTTATGTCCGTTCCAAACTGGAGTATGGAGCAGTTATCTGATCTCCATCTTATTACACGCACATTAAAACAATTGATAGTGTTCAAGAAATATTTCTAAAGTATCTATATTTTAAAGTCAACCACTCATATCCAGACGATACAATAAACTACAACGATCTTCAACGAATGTTTAACATTAAATCGCTAGCCGCGCGTCGAAATATCTTGTTGCTCAAGCATCTGTATAATATAGTACATAATGAAATTGATGACCCTAACTTGCTAAAAATGATAAATATTTATGTGCCAAAAATATGCAGCCGGAATCCAGCAACTTTTTTGTGTAAAAGAGCCAGTTCTAACACTTATTATCACTCGCCGTTAAACAAAATGTTTAGACTACACTCTAGCGTGCAATATAATATTGACATATTTAATTGCAACTCTAAGCAATTCGTAAGTTCAATAAGTGATATTTTGTGATTGAACACGTTGTAAGTTAATTTATGTTGTATAATTTTAATTTAATTTATTCTTTTTTAAATGTGTAAAATTTTGTTTAATATTGTATTGTATAAATGTATATTGTTTACCATAAACGCATATATAGTATATTGATAAGTTATCCCTGTAAATAAAAATGTAAATTTTGTTGGGAAATAAACATATTATTATTATTATTAATTATTTTAACTTAGAGAAACGTAAAGTGATAAACGGTAACTCGAATAAATTCAGAATGTTTCCCTCTACAAAAAAGGTAAATCCATTTTGCTTCTAAAATAAATAGGGGAGTCAAAATTTGAACATTTCAAAATTTGCATGGAATTTCCTATGTTGCGTCCGCCAAGTCAACACCCGGTATGTACATTCACGTAATTTTTCTTTTATGTGTACGTATCGCGATTTTTCGATGTAAATTCGGAGACATGTTCAATTTAAAGCCACTAACGAGTCTTTTCAATCCCAGATTAACCGTGAAGTAAAATTTCGAGTCTATAAAATCTTCAAAATTTAGTTTGGTCGTTCCTCGAAGTTGAGCGACAAAACTAAATTTTCAAGCTTTTGTATATTTTTAAGTATAGTTACAATTTCGTCATTTTTATTGATTTTTATTTGTAAATACAAACTCTGCTTGGAATTCTTATTATTATTCTTATGTTTACAGACTGGATGGTAAATTACCGAATGTAGCGTAGACGGATTAGCTGAATATATACCCATCCGTTGAAGGCGGGTAAACGGTCTTCCCACGAGTTAAGAGTAATTGAGCGAATGCTGTGAATACGAAGTCGGGAAAACTGTTTTCGCGTGTTGCGACAAAAAAGAAGGGAAGGAGAGCCCCCGTTTAATTTAACTAGGATTTTCATTCAACACGCATCGCATGCACGCGCGTTCCGCCGGTTATAATTATGACCGTTTTTTTATCACGTGACTGCACAAACAGATTTTTTGATCTGAATTAGTTAAATTTTTACAAATCCGGTTCATATTTCAGTTTTTTTTTCATATCTATAAATTAATGTTACTGTTCAAAGTGTAACGCGGATGATGAAAATATTCTGGCCCGGCGCATTCACCATTAATCGAGTTTAGTAAGAAATATTATCATCAACTGAATATAGGAAAGAAGAATAATCTATTTTCGCACAAATGCCAACAATTTTGAGTTTGAGAAAGCCTAAAAAGTAGATTTTCACAAATTTTCTTTATAATTATATTGTATTTTTTTCTTTTTAGTATACCTACAAATCCCGATACACCCGCTGTACATTTTCAGACATTCTGTTTTTCTTTTCAAAAAAGTTCAATTTTAAACTTCACACGAGTGATATCCACTCCCAGGTTAAACATGAAGTACAATTACAAGTTTAGCCTAAAAGTTCGATTGGTCACGCGTATAAAACACTGAATTATTGTGAAATTAGAAATATACTACTAAATCAGTACTAAAAATAAACTGCTAAAGCAGGATTAAAAAATAATGTAATAATATAACTCCAATATACTGCTACATAGGAATATTTTAAGTTTCAAAATATGTCAGTGTTTTATACGCCTGGGGCATCAAGTAAAATTTCGAGTTTAGTTTCAATGACGAGCATTTGTAAAATTGTTCATTTCTTGATACACTAACAAAATCTGTTCACGGATTTTTTTCTGGGAGATTTGACGCGACTTCCTACAAGAAAATAGCTCTCTTTAGATAATGTGTACATATGTGAAAATGTTGTTCATAGTTTTACATCTGTAATAAGACACATTTCTATGTGGATATAAACAAATTAATGAACTAGATAGTTCACCAATTTGTTGTTACTTTTTGTATAACTCTAGTAAAAAAAAATGTTATAGCTTTTTAATTTTTTGTTTGTTTTTGTATAAAGTATGTATTATTACTAAATGACCAGATACCAGTTATTTTAGATTAAAGTAAATACCTGGAGCTCCAGGATTCATAATATAAATAAGAAGAATTATAATGAATACAAATATAAGGAGCGTTGCTAATACGTTGGCAGATTGCCGACAAATAATATTTGACAGAGCAGAATAAATACTTGAACTTTGCAGGCACCCAGCTTCCTAACTACTGCGTTTATACATGAAATATTTGTAGATCATTGTGGATTGATATACTGAGAATTGTATTTGTGATGTTTGATGATGATGTGAAAATATTTTATTTTTTATTTTTGTCGTTGTATGTGCAGCGATAGGGAAATAATGTATATATTAACCTTCTGTCATATAAAAAGTACAGAGTAGTACAAAGTATTGTATTTTACTAAAAATCTACCTAAATATTTTAAGTAATATTGGCATTCAATCCATCATGAGTCCAAAAACAGCAGTTTGGCATAATATGAACAGATTTTTACAATGTTTTACTTTTTCCTTTATGTAAAACACAAGAAAAGCATTGTTTCGCGAATATTTTCAAATAAAAAATGTTAATGGATAAATCTAGTTTGAGGTCCCCTCCCATAGGTTTATCAAAACCATTTTTGAAAAAGGTTGTCCGTCTGTTCGTCACCATTTTATAGCCTCAACCAATCGAGATGTTAAGATGACACTAAAAATGTATGCTTTTTATTACAATCCTAGCATGGGAAAATCTCTTGGTGAAAATGCGAAAACCGGAAGTGGTAGTTAATTCATAGCATTTTTTTAGATTTTTCTGTATTAATGATCATACAATTTTGTTAAATTAAGTTGTAGATAATACAAACATTAGCTTTATATATATTTAATGATGCAATTAATTATGCGGTCTTAAAATAATGTATTTTTGTTTGTTTCAACCATCAAATACATACGGGTACATATTATTATGAAACAATAAACAGAGAAAAATAAAAAGTTTCTTTTATTTTACTTTTAATGAAAGGAAAAACGCAGTGTATTCAATTCTATCTAAGTAATTTTTAATATACGAAAACACGCAATGTTTTCAATTGATAGCTAAGTAAGTTTTAATGGAAAGAAAGAAAATTCTAGTCCAAATTAAGATATTAAGTTTTAACACAAATAAAACCCAAACGTAAATATTCATCTAACTTAAATATAAAAATGGTGGTGATGTAGCTTTTTCCCGTCATTTATACAATTGATATTTAACATACTAAATTTATTTCAATCTTTATTTTTTTGAATAAATACAATTCTATTCATTTTAAATAATTTTTGATCATTTTGAACGTTGGCAATTTGCTTTCTGATTGATCGTCTAACGAGGTTTCCTGTTCCCAGGTTAAGCATGAAGTAACATTTTTAGACTTTCTTAAACTCGAAATTTTACTACACGCGTACTAAACACTGACTTCAGGTGAAATTTTAAACCAATTGGTTGAAGATTTCACCTGAAGTCAGTGTTTAGTACGCGTGGCGCGTGTAGTAAAATTTCGAGTTTAAGAAAGCCTAAAAATGTTACTTCATGCTTAACCTGGGAACAGGAAACCTTGTTAGACGATCAATCAGAAACCAAATTGGAAACGTTCAAAATGATCAAAAATTTTTTTAAATAAATGGAATTTTATTTATTGAAATAAATATAGATCAAATCTAAATTTAACTTTGATTTAATATTTTGGAATCTCCAGTAAAGATATTCAAATTTCAATTATAACCAATCAAAGTTTATTCATTTCAGTGCAGATTCTAATAATTTTATATTTATTTTATAATCTGTTAATTTTCTACAATTGTTTCAAAGAAAATATTCTCCTTGAATCGTGTATTTCATTGCATAATTTTAAATTTGTGTAAATATTTGCAGAAATGTGGTAAGATAATTTAATTTTCTTTCTATATTCTTTGAGGGCTATATACGATTCCTATTTCTGTTTTATAATGCAATACGTTATGGTATGTTAGGGTGCATCTTTTAATATAGACAGAATTTTTAAAATTAAAAAAACTACAGTCAGACTACTGTTTAACATGAAATATAAAGATTCTTGTAGAGGCACATTTACATCAAATAACATTTATGTAGTAGCTATATACATTTACAAATGTCTTGCCTTTATACATCAACACCAACATCTATTTCAAGTATATCTAAATACCAACTGTCACAACACAAGGAATAAAAATATTAACTATAATTACCAAATACACATTTTGTCTATATTTGGGAGAGCTTCACTATATGCAATGATGATATTGTATAATATAATGGGCTCCCTGTTCTTTATAGTCAAATCAAAAATTTATCACAATTCAAAAAGGAAATTACTACACTACTATAGTCTGTTTTAAAACTAGAAGGAGTAAGTACCAAAGCCCAATTTACACTATAAAAAGTTACCAGAAATATCACTAGATAAATTTAGCGGCAATTTTAAATAATTTCATAATTACTCTTTAAATAAATTCAAATATCCATTTTGTACTTCTTAATTGTGGCTAAGTATTTTTTTTTTCATCGTACGATATCGTCAGTTCAATTAATATGCTTATACGGCATTTCGCCATTTATCTGTGAAATAAAACATATTTACGTTATGTGCATAATATAATATGGAATTTATATAATAATGTGTCTCTATCAGACCTGGGACGAATTCTCGTAAACAGGATTCGAATCCGAATCACCTAATATGAATCGAATCACGAATACTCGAATAATGGGACACATTATTATATAAATTCCACATTATTATATAAATTCCACGATATCGTAAGAGATAAATATGATTCGAATCGAAGATTCAAATCCTGTTTTTTCGAATCACGAATACAAACCCTTTAAGAATAAATTTCATTTTATTATTTTTTTGCAACCATTAATATATAAATATCGTTACCAGTTGTTTTAACAAAAATATTTAAAACCTAATTATTTATTATTACCACTGAACATCGTTGATGTTCAGTGGTAATAATATCAAGCGTTTCCACTCCCAGACTAAGCATGAAGTAAAATTTCGAGTTTACAAAAGCCCCGTGAAAATTGGTCGGGGGCGCGCAGCGCCCCGAGACAAATTTTCGGGCTTTTCTAAACTCGAAATTTTACTTCATGAGCCGCGCGTACAAAACACTGATTTGAAGTGGAGTTCAGAAACACACAAATACATCTTTAACCAGGGTAACAGGGAGTCAGATATTTAGTCTGTTATCAACGACCCGAGACAAATTTTCATGTGCCACGCGCATAAACAGTGATTTAACGAGAAATTTAAAAACACAGATAAAAAGTTTTCATGTTATTCCTCACAATTAATTCGAATTATTTTTGACGATTCAAATCCTTTTGTAAGTATTCGAATCCTTTTATAAATATTCAAATCCTTTTATAAATATTCAAATCCTTTTATAAATATTCGAATCCTTTTATAAGGATACGAATCACCCACATTTACACTCGAATACGAATCCTCTTAAAATAAATGTAACGAATCAGGATCACGAATTCAATTGAACTAAAGTATTTGAATGCCTCTTTTGAATCCTCTGAAAGGATTCGGATCCTGAATGATTCGAATCCTGCCCAGCTCTAGTCTCTATCTTGCTTAAAATTTATTTGTTTCATAAAACTATACAAGGTATAACTACTCATCCTCGGCATGCCTGTATGATCGTTTACTTCTATTAAAACTTTATTCAAAGTTGGCAGTTCATTTTATAGAAGAAAATATGCACGGATCTCTTCACTACGTCATCAAAACTTGTAATTATGTCCCCCAAGCTGTTTTGGGCTACGAATCTCTCCGGATTTCTTATATTCGTTAATGGTACGATAGACAGTGGAATTTCCAACTCCTAAAAATTAAACATTTTATTATTTGATGCATATTCTTATGCTATTTGATATCTCACCTACTGCACCAACAATTTCTGATACAACAGCAGTCATATGTGGATCATCTGTTATCATCTGCTTATACATATTTATTATGCACTGTTTTTCAAACAGATATAAATGACCCAAATCCCACTTCTTACGCTTTTTTGGAGGTGAAGGTGATATTATCACCAAGCTTGTACTGGATCTATAATCCATCACAACAATATAAACAAAACTAACTTTTAACTATGCTAAAGAAACACCACACAAAAGGTTATTACGAAACAGACAAAGTTGCAACTCGGCAACGCTTCGAATTAAGGTTATGTCAGCTGTTGCGTCTAATAATGACGTAATTAGCATAGTATAAAATGGGCGCGCTCTTGGCCAATCAAAGTTGTAGGTCTTGGCGCGTGAAATTTAAAACGCTCCTCCTAGTTATTAAACAGATTATAATACATATAAAACTACTACTTTGGATGAATATTATGCGCATTTTTAGATGTACGCTATCATGCAATATATTGAATTGTATTTTCTTACATCAGAATATCTTTTGTTTTTTGACTTTACTTATTTATCGATTTAATTTATTCTTGTTGGAAAATTTTGTACATCTTGTAAGAAATAAATATTATTATTATTATTATTATTATTATTAGTATTATTGTATCATGTTGATGGTATAAAATTAAATTTTTTTACTGTTTTTTTAAATATAACATTCTCCCAACATTGTTAATGATATTGCATAATTTCAAATTTAGCTCAATATTTTAGGAAAATGCGACAAGATAATTTTTTTGTTATATAAGATGAAAGTAAAGTAAATTCCAAGTAAATTCTGTGAATTTCATGTTGATTGCATAAAACCTTGATTATCTACAATTTTTCGAAACAAAATAAATATGTTACTAACGTTTTATTTTTATGAAATTTTAACTATTATTTAATATTTTGGAAAATTCAGTTGAGATATTTAAATTTCCAGTACAGCCTATCAAAGTATATCCATTTCTGTGTAGATTCTATAAATTTTAGGATAATTTAATAATCCATTGATATTTTGCATTTCTTCCAAAATATACATTCTTCTAAAATCTAGCAAATTACTGAAAATTTTAACTTTAGCTTAAAAAAATTAACTTTGGCTAAATATTTTTAAAAAATATGTGGATATAATTTAATTTTCTCTTATACAAAGAGCAATTGATTCTAAGCAAATTCTCTGTTTTATGTTGATTGTATAAAACTTTGATTTAATGCACACGAATTTGAGTTTGTACTAAATTTCACTAACTAATTTATTTTATGTGTTAAATTTGAAAATGATGGAATCTGCAAAATACGTTTCTGATTGATCATCTCATGAGGGTTTCCACTCCCCGGTTGAGCATGAAGTAACATTTCGAATATAGAAAAGCCTGAATATCTGGTTAGGTCGCCCCGCGAAGCGGAAAGACCACATTTTTACTTGCCTTTATGGCTTTTGAAATTTCTAAACCCTCCCGGTAGTTAAGCGTTAATCCCTTATTACCTGTATGCAGAATTTTTAAATCGTTTGAAGAAAAATAGTGATTAGATGTGATACAGTGCTTAGATAAACCGGTCGTTTGTTTTTTATTTTCTATGTCTTTTTTATGCTCTTTTAACCTGATATCAAAAGGTTTAGAAATTTCAAAAGCCATAAAGGCAAGTAAAAATGTGGTCAACGACAACGAAGACCTTTGGAATTCCCCGATATTAAATGCCCTTATTACCCAATAAAACCTAAAACTCAAAACTGTATATATTCCCAAACAAATCCATTTGTACATCATTCTTGATAATGGCATTAAGCCGAAACTAGTAGAAAATAAAATACATATATGTGAAACAAAATCAAGTGAATTTAATTTACAAACTAACTAATTTACAAATAACTAACTAAATTTCATAAGATCCTACTGATTAAGACTAGACACATAATGGGGAAAGTACTATGATGGATACATCACCATTTTTTGATCTTGGCATATTGTTAACTAATAATGGTATCAACCATTCTATCAACTAAGTTATAAGTCTCATCGAAATGCTGAATTTTTTTTTTTAACACACTATTCATAAAGTATGACAAAAAGTTCAAATGTATTGTTGCAATTATCTTGTGCTTTCTAAATTTGAGCGGTTGATCAATTTGCGTTTAAATATAACTTGAAAAAAAATTCTCATTATAAAATGAGCTATAGTGGAATTCAGGAGAGATGTCCTATGACTTATTGATGTAGAATGTGTGGTTTCATTTTTTTAGAGAGTATGTCGACAGTTGTATCTACAACGATTTTTCTTAGTTGTGTCACATTTTGACGTTACATGACAATGCCATACTGTTTAGGTCGCTAATAGATTAGTGTTCTTTCTTTTAGAAAAGCTTTCAATCATAATTTCTTGTGATTTTTTTCTGTGATTTTCTTCTTTTCCAATTACTTGCTATAGATTTTTAAATATTCGTTGTTTTCTTAAAAGAGGTCAATTTTAAGTTTAAACGAGTGTTTTCCACTCCCAGGTTAAGCATGAAGTAAAATTTCGAGTTTAGAAAAGCCTGAAAATTTGGTTTGGTCGCGTAGCGCGAAGCGCGGAGCGACCAAACCAAATTTTCAGGCTTTTCTAAACTCGAAATTTTACTTCATGCGCCACGCGTATAAGACACTGATTTCAAGCAAAGTTTACTCGTTCACAATATTTCAGTGCTATCAGTGTTAAATACGCGTGGCGCATGAAGTAAAATTTCGAGTTTAGAAAAGCCTGAAAATTTGGTTTGGCCGCTCCGCGCTTCGCGCTACGCGACCAAACCAAATTTTCAGGCTTTTCTAAACTCGAAATTTTACTTCATGCTTAGTCTGGGAGTGGAAACACTCGTTTTAAGCTTCTAATTAAACTCTTAAAAAAACGTAAGCATATGTTTACCTAATATAAAATTCCCTGTATCTATACTTAAAAGAAAATTTCTCTGTAATAACAGATTAATCCGAAGACTATTTGCCAAATCACTCAATCATTCGATTGAACTAACATTTTCGTTCGAGCTTACACAAAATCAGCATAAATACATTATTTATTTCTGTAAATACCTGAACTATTTAGTAGATGTGGATATTGGAATTATACCACCTAAACCTTAATTTAAGACGATTGTGCACATTAATTAAAATGATTTGTGGCTAGGTTTTTGCAGATTTAGTTTTACGAAACTATTAAATATTCGTTGTTTTCTTAAAAGAGGTCAATTTTAAGGTTAAACGAGTGTTTTCCACTCCCAGGTTAAGCATGAAGTAAAATTTCGAGTTTAGAAAAGCCTGAAAATTTGGTTTGGTCGCGTAGCGCGAAGCGCGGAGCGACCAAACCAAATTTTCAGGCTTTTCTAAACTCGAAATTTTACTTCATGCGCCACGCGTATAAGACACTGATTTCAAACAAAGTTTACTCGTTCACAATATTTCAGTGCTTTCAGTGTTCAATACGCGTGGCGCATGAAGTAAAATTTCGAGTTTAGAAAAGCCTGAAAATTTGGTTTAGCCGCTCCGCGCTTCGCGCTACGCGACCAAACCAAATTTTCAGGCTTTTCTAAACTCGAAATTTTACTTCATGCTTAATCTGGGAGTGGAAACACTCGTTTTAAGCTTCTAATTGAACTCTTAAAAAAACGTAACCATATGTATACCTAATAGAAAATTCCCTGTATCTATACTTAAAAGAAAAATTATCTGTAATAACAAATTAATCCGAAGACTATTTGTCAAATATACTCAATCATTCGATTTAACTACCATTTTCGTTCGAGCTTACACAAAATCAGCATAAATGCATTATTAATTTCTGTAAATACCTGAACTATTTAGTAGATGTGGAAATTGGAATTATACCACATAAACTCACATCTAAGACGATTGTGCACAATAATAAAAATTATTTGTGGCTAGGTTTTTTGCAGATTTAGGTTTACGAAGACATTGTCAAAATGTGACGTTTAACCTAAAAATTTTAAAACTGCATACGGAAACGTACGTTTTCGCATGTTGGATCTAAAAACCATAGCAGACATATTATGAAGTTTTCTGTCTGTTTTCACACACGGAATCTGATGACATCAAACTATTTTCGTGTTACATGTATTGGTGCAGAAAGCACTACAAATCAAGAAAACCATGGGACACCTCTCGTGAATCACACCTAAGGTGTATTTCTGAATGATATTGTTTTCAAGTAACTAACTAAATTTCATTGGATCCTACTGATTGAGACTAGACGTTTAATGGGGAAAGTCCTATAATAATAATAATAATAATAATAATAATAATGTTTATTTCCAGTGCAAGTGATTACATATACAAATAATTTCTATATACAACAAAGGCATGGAAATACGTCAAAATAAGAGAAAACTTAAATTAAATGTTACATGTGTTGTTTAGATACACGTCCACATTATATGGCTCCAACGTGCATAGTAACTCATACGACATTCTTTTGACATTGTTATAATTATTTTCTTTTTTTATGTATTCTGGTAGATTGTTATAAAATTTGATACAGTTGTATAGGGGACCTCTTTCTAACATTGTTAGTCGGTGTGATGGGTACACATATGCATCACCGTGCCTTGTATTCTGACGACTGTTTAACGTATATTTTGAAAATAAATGTTTATTTTTGGTTATAAATTTTATGCATTCATATATGTAAATAGCAGGTGTAGTCAGTATTCCAGTATTTTTGAAAATACCTTTACAGCTGTCACGCTGTCTCATTTTACAAATTGTTCGTATGGCACGCTTTTGAGCTTTAAAGATAATATCATTATGAATACTGCTACCCCAAAATATGATTCCATATTTTAAATGTGAGTAAAAGTTCGCAAAATAAAATGTTTTAGATATCGCCTTGTTCGTGTTCTTTGTTAGTATTTTTAATCCGTAACAACTTTTGTAAAGATTAGAGGCAAGATTATTAATGGATACATCACCATTTTTCGATCTTGGCATATTGTTAAATAATATTAGTATCAACCATTCTATATAAATCTCATTGAAATACTGAACATTTTTTACACACAGCATACATAAAGTAGTGCTTTCTAAATTTGAGAGGTTGATCAATTTGCGTTTAGATATAAAACTTGAAAGAAAAAATCTCATTATAAAATGAGCTATGTTGATTTGTCATGCAATTTACCATTAGAAAAAGTAATAATTTTCGTATGGTTCATTATTATCTTAGCTTGATTTTGCGTACTTGTGATATATTTACAGCTATGGTAATTTTGTAAATTCGTTGCTACGACAATAGAGAACATTATGATAAGATATCTTTATTTCCTAAATAACTATACGCAACAAATCCAAGTTCTAGGTTATCTGGCCCAGCATCCTAAAAATACAATGACATCCTTGGCGAATATGCGGAGAGGGCCATTGAAATTGACCCAAATTCTGATAATTTGTAGCTTGGCAAAGATCCCGAAACTCTCGCGGCCAGAAATCGAAACCTGACAATGTCACGACCGAGAAAGCTCACGCCACGTAAACAAATATCAGCGAAATTTACAACTTTCGCCCCGCAATTAAGTGGAAAACGTTGTGTCTAGTTAACCTTCGGACAATCGCCCCCGAACTGTTATTGCCTCCTAAAGTTGCATCCAGCCCAGCAGCGACAACTCGGAATTAAACTTTATGTGTGTGTGGGCGGTGGCGCTATTGCTATCTCGGTCCGGGAATAAATTCACTTGAGTCACTTTGAAGGATTTTACTGGATATATGTATAGAACTATACATATCCCTAACTTAACCATAAGTTATTATTTGAATTAAGATTCAAAATAGGATTTTGGGGCCTTCTGATACAGGAACTAAATTTTCGTCCACATAATAAATGTTCGTTGATTTAAATGCATTGATTTATCTGAAAAATTACAATTAAACCTTTTGTCTTTGGGTTTAAAAAATTCGTCAGGATTTTATAAACTCGAAATATTAACTTTAGTTTCTATTACTGCAATATGTTTATAGTTTCATCTCAATATCAATAGCGGTTTTTGCTACAGACATACTGTTAAACAAATAGACATGTTTTAGTTTCGAATTGAGTGCAACCACCTGTTAGAAAAAATGAAAACAATGATTCCTAAAAATTTAAATCGATGAATTATTAAAAATCAAATATTGAAAAATATTGAAAATAATAAATAGTTTAGGCTAAACTAATAAATAATCTAAATTACTATAACTCCACTAATTTTATTCATTATCAAAAACCCTGGAACACAATAAAAGACTTTTATTACATGTAGTAATTTGTTCCGTTTTACGATTTCATGTATTATTCGGGGATTTGTACGAGTCTCCAACATTGTAGTAACAAAACCCGTTGCACAATGCCAACGCCGATGATAATTTCATTGGGACTACGGTTTCGGACATTATGACGTTTCTCTTTTTAGAGAAAGGGCTTTAAAAAGTATTAGATTTCTCTATTAGGCACGACGTGCGAGGGAAAAGGTAAAACCCTAGGGGTATCAACCCACATCAGATCCGAACTTAGTTTATTTTTATAACTTTACACCACAATGTAAATAGTATGTGGATAAGGGAGGATGGAATCTGTCTGCTTTCATATTGATTTTTTTTAGATGAAAGTATAGAATTTATAAATCAAAAATGCAATTAAATGCGAAAGTTAAAAATTCTTATATGATAAATATAATTTAAAATAAAAAACACTTGGTTTGTTTCACTAACGTTTTAATTTCTTCCGACTAGTATCGGTTTCAAGCCATTATCAATTTGACATAATTCTGACAAACCCCGTTAATTTAAGTAAATTATTAGTACACAATAGGTTAAAAAATTATAGAAAATTACCATCGGGTAATTATAAATTAGGTTGTAATGACTGATGCAGTATACATAGTTCTAACACATCGATCCTTCAAAATCAAAGTCTTAATGAACATAAAAAATATGTCTAAATAAAAAACAATCAACGGGTATGTCTGAAAACTGCATTACAGCCGGATATCACTTTAACAGCAATAATTTTAAAATATTGTATACAGACAATAAGGGTCGTATACTTAATTTCAAAGAAGGTTTGGAGATAAATAAAGCAATAAAATCCGGAAAACATGTGGTTAACGACAATGACGAGAAATAGATTTTCCACTATAAAAAAAAAACACCCTTATTACCCGATTTTGTGTATAGGGTGTCACAAAATAACTGTTTCTAATTTTTAGAAATGCTAGAGGAGATTAAAATAAACATATTTTATTAATAAACTAGTGCCCGAAAATTTCTTGGTGTCAAGATAAACTAGAAATCTTAAAACGCTGATTCAATCTTAAAAACAATGAATAATTATAATAATTGATGCATTATCAATTAAACACAATTTTTTCTAATAACGATTAATTTGTGACACGTAAAATGAGGAAAATAATTGTTGTTTTTCAAAGGTTGCTATGATTCCACTTTTACTTTCTCGGTAAGTACTCTATATTTTCTTGAATTAATTTGTCACCTGGCACTTGGTGAAACATATTAGAATATGTAAAGTTATTGACATTGACAATTTAAATAACTTTACATACTCTATCCTGTTGTAATTGGGATTGTTTTTAAAATCTCTGGTTTATTTTGACACCTAGACATTTCCGGACACTCGTTTGAGGCGCGCGCCCAAGGGGGTGGCTCGCCGGCTTAAGCCCCCACAAGACTAACTAAATTATAGTATGTCGATGTATACGTTGCGGACAAAATACTAAATACGGTCAAAACGCGTTTAGTCTAGACAAAATGCGAATTGTTCAATGTTTTTAGACAACAGCCGAATAAAATTGCATTCGTTTGTCATTTCGCACATTGTCTAGACAAAACGCGTTGGGTCTAAGGGCTATTTGACAAAATGCGTTGCAAGATTTTACATTGAAAAAAAAGTACTGGAAAACATAATTTTGTTTCATAAAAAAGTAACAAATTATTTATAAGGAATATATTTTGAACTTCACTTAAAATCAGTGTTTTATACGCGTGGCGCATGAAGTAAAATTTCGAGTTTAGAAAAGCCTGAAAATTTGGATTTGCCGGAGCGCGACTCGCTTCGCTCGCGCGCCCTGGCAAATCCAAATTTTCAGGCTTTTCTAAACTCGAAATTTCACTTCATGCTTAATCTGGAAGAGGAAACACTCGTTTTAAGTTTAAAATTGAACGCTTTTAAAATAAACCTTGCATAAAAAATCAACTTTTCGTAATTGAGAGTTATTAATTATATATATTTATTGTATAGCAAAAGATGCTAAATAAAGATTATTGTTATCATCAGAAAAGTATGCCTATAATTATTTACTATTTAAATTAAGTAGTTTTATTTCAATTTTAAATTATAAAAGTGTCTAAATTTAAATAAATCAATTCTTTTGCTTTATTTTTTTTTGTAATATAAATCAAGTCATTTTATATTTAAATTTGATATTAAAAAAATTATATTTTTTTACGAAGTGATCAATAATAAACAATACATTCATTATTACTTATACATTTTTTAAATTTTGAAAGTTGTAATATTTTTAGACAAATGTGGACGTTTTGTTTGTCACTTTGTCAAAAATATTAGCATTTTCAAATATTACAAAATTATAGCTATCAATTAATGTATTGTTTATCACTGATCAGTTGGTAAAACATTTTCATATTTATTTTTAATATTGAATTGAAGTAAGACGACTTGATTTGAATGCATATTTTTAATCATATTAATTAATTGTATTTGAATTTAGATGATTTTTTAATTTTAAAGTAAAATAAAACTTCTAATGAGTATTTTCACTTCCTGACTGAGCATGAGGTAAAATTTCGAGTTTAAAAAAGCCTGAAAATTTGGATGTGTCGTGGCGCGCGAGCGAAGCGAGTCGCGTTCAAGCAAATCCAAATTTTCAGGCTCTAAACTCGAAATTTTACTTCATGCGCCACGCGTATAAAACACTGATTTAAAGTGAACTATAAAATATACTCCTTATAAATAATTTGTTTATGAAACAAAGTGATGTTTTCCAGTATTTTTTTGATTGTTTTGTTTTGTTTAATCGATTCCCACTGAGCAAAAAACAAACAAATAACGTTATATTAACATTGTAGCAACATTAAACGTTATTTAATTGTTGATGAAACATTACTTAAATCCTATCAGTGGGTTTATTTTATAATTTCGAAAAAAAGCGGGAGAATGTTTCGTATTTTTCATAATTTAGTCCCAACATTTAGCTTCTCTAGCTTTTTCGGCTCAATTTTGTTGTTTTTTTACATATAAAACAAATAAATTACTTATTATTTTCTGTATTTGTTTTTACTTCTATATTATTTTGCGAGCGTTAAAATAACGCACAATGTTCTTATATATTCAATAATTTTGATTATTGTTGAGCTTCTGTTATAACATCTTTACAAATTTGAAATTTTTTTGACACTTAGCATGTTAGGACGTGTCTAAATTCATGCGGACAAAACGCGATTTGTTTGGTCAAAACCCGACATTATGTTTTTTTCGGACTATGTCTATAAGAAGTAGTCATTTCACGTTTTGTCCAATTTCGTGTTTTGTCTATAACATATATACATAAGTTTAAATGCGTGACCCCCCCCCCCCCCCTTAATACCGGGATGGGCCCCCTTCAAGACGCGTGAGCCCCCCTTAAGGAAAATTTCTGGGTGCGCTCCTGACTAGTTAATTAATAAAAAATGTTTATTTGTGTCCTCTAACATTTTCGAAAATTAGGAATAGTTATTCTGTGACACCCTGTATATATTATGTAAGAAAGTAATCTCTGTACATTCCTTGACAATGGCTTAAAGCCTAAATTAGTCGGAATAAATTCTAACGTTAGTGAAGCATAGCAAGTGTTTTATATTTTAAATTGTATTTTAATCATGTTTCATCAAGTGAATAATGAGAACATAGTAAAAGATATAATAAATATCATTTGATATCAGTGTCTACCCTAATACTATATGTGCACTTTTTTAAAAGAATATTTTTGAGGTGCATTTTAAATAAATAATAGAGATTAAATAATCTGTCGATTTTTGTAAAAACTTATTTCTCAAACCTTTAAATGCAATGGGAATTCTTCTTATAAAATTTAAACAATAACTTGTTCTTTCTTAGGGGCGCAACCTGAAAAAGGCTGAGAGTCCCTGCTGTAGTGCGATGAAAATATACTAAAGTAGCAATTTTTGGCCAAAATATGAAATACATGGTCTTTAGGCAATCTGTCCATTTTTTGATTACCTTTATTATTTTTATCATCTACAATGCATCTGCAGTGGTTTAAAACTTTATTGATTTTTGTCATAATTCTTCTAATAGTACTTTTGGTGGCTATTGCCTTTTCGGGAAATTCAACATAAAACAAATCACTTACACTTCCTAAACTACCTACTATCTCTGTGTAAAACCATAAAATTAATCGGTGTGCTCCAGCTAACTGTCAGTTTTTGGGAAGAAAAGAATATGCGCCATTCTAATGTCACACAGTATACGAATTAACCAATTTAACGAGACAAAATGCATGGACTAGTTTTTATGGTCCATCTAGGATCATATATTAATTAATTTTAGATTAATATAAAAATAGTAGTTATATATTGGTTTGTAAATTAAATTCAGTTGGTTTTGTTTCACTTGTATGTATTTTATTTTTTACTAGTTCCGGCTTAATGCCATTATCAAGAATGATGGTCAAATGGATTTGTTTGGGAATAGATACAGTTTTGAGTTTCATTGGGTAATAAGAGCATTTAATATAGGGGAATTTCAAAGGTCTTCGTTGTCGTTGACCACATTTTTACCCTCCCGGTAGTTAAGCGTTAATGCCTTATTACCTGTGTGCAATATATAAATTGTGTGCAATACATTTTTGAAAATGTTTTACTAAGTGATTAATGGAAGAAAAGTGTCCGATATAGTAGGTATAGATTTCCCAAAAAATATTTAAATGAGTAAATAATTAAATTCAGTAAGAGATTTGAGGTGTATTATCAACAAAACAAATATTTTTTCTTGTAGTTCATTGTGCATACATTTAGCATTATGTTTGTCGCTCAATTTATGTTGTTGAAGTTTTCTAATTGCTAATGTGTATTACTGTGTATACTTTTAAACTAATTACAAGCAATTGATTTTTATAAATAAAAATTATACAGGCAATTTTTATTTTAAGTAATATCCACGATATTCGTTGTCTTTGCAAAATAGTTCAATTTGAAGCTTTAAACGAGTGTTCTTTCTTCCCAGATTTGGCATTAAGTGATAGTATATGCTGTAAATCTTTAGATATTAGTTTTTTTCCAAGAGTTCAATTTGAAGCTTTAAACGAGTGTCGTCCACTCGCACACTAAGCATTAAGTAAAATTTCGAGTTTAGAAAAGCCCCGCGTAGAAAATTTGTCTCGGGTCGCGCAACAAATTTTCACGGGGCTTTTCTAAACTCGAAATTTTACTTCATGCGCCACGCGTATAAAACATTGAAATATTATTATTATTATTTTGTAAAAGGTGAATATTGATAATTTCATTAAACTATTCTGACAATTCATTTTCCACTATTTTTCACTTATAGTGGAAAATTAATTGTCAGAATTGTCACTGTGTTTTCAAATTTGGTTATTATGTCTAATAACGAAAAACGAACGACTATTTCTTGTTCTAAAAATAAACAAGGAAAAATAATTCAAAGTGGACAGAAGTTAATGGCCCTCAACATTATTTTAAAATGCAAGTCTGTGACAAAATTTGAAAGCGAAGCTAAAAATCTTGCGGGTGCTGTTGTGGGAATCAACAACAGCACCCAGCACTGTAAACATACCCAAAGAAGAACGAATTTTCTATTTATTGGCTTTGTCAGTTTTCCTCGAATTTCGTCCAATCAGCGATCAAATTAGTCCTATGTTTCTCTAGCATTAATCTAAGCGCGAATGGAGTATAGTGATCCTATTAATATAGTAAATGTAATAAGGTACTAAAGACAGTTGATGATTGATGTTTTTGTTGTTTACTATTCATTTATTTTTCATTGTGGCTTGCTTGACAGATCAATAACATAATTAACAAATTTAAAAATTAATGAATAATGTGAAATCAACATTTGGCGAATAATATATTTTTGGATAGCTTATAAAACATTCAAGTGATTAATTTCATTGCCAACTGTGATTTGTATTTTAAATAATACAACTTTCTGTCATATCTCATAGGGGTTAAACCAGAAACAAAATGTGATATGGTTTTCGTCGCATGTCAATCGCATGTCGATATCTTTTTAAATAAATTATTTCAATATTACAAAATCGCCAAAAGTTGAGTTTTAATGTATAACTCGAAAACAATTGAAAATAACCAAACTTTGATTAGGCACATGAAATAAGTTCTAGAAATATATATTGGTTTTTGTCTATCGTTCAGAAAAAATGTCTGTTTGTAATAAGTAGGAGTGAAAGCACTCATTAGAATCTAATTGAACGCTTCTAAAAGACAACAAATGCCTCGACATTTACAGCGTATACCGCGGCATATGTATGCTTAAGTGTATAATACAATCTATTCGTGTAATTTTCCAGCGGTCAACCCGAAATGTAACTATTTCGTCGATTTATTCCCCTGCAAACCCACAACTATTTTCAATTTCCATCTGCGCGCCCGCCCGCCCAGACCGACATAAATTTCCGAATCGCCGAAAACAACTTCAATAAAGCATAGTTAGAAATGCCCGCGCATGTCACGATGTTATCCAAGAAATAAGTTTTTATTTCTTAGTATCCAGGATACCCTAAGGATCTGGGTATCCACTTTATTTATGTGAAAGTGTGCAAGTGTCGACTTATCGATTGCTGCACTGCTCGACCGGAATCTCTTCCGGGTCAATCGGAGAGCGATATTTGCTTGCATTTACAAATTGATTAAATACGATAGTTTATGAGTCGGGTAAAACAAAATGGGTGGATATCGCACTTCATTGAGGTGCTGGGATGGTTGTAAAATACAGTCAAAATTGTTTAATATGCAATCGGATAACGGATAACGTATACAAAAAAGTCATTTATGTTTCTTACAATAAATACATCGATTAGAACAAATAAATTTCTAGGAACGGTGGCTGTTGAAGTTATCAGTTACAGCGTACAATTCACCCTTTCTTTTGATCTATAAAATAAAAACAAATGCTTTGTTGACTAGGAATATTTCCAGGATCAGCGGTAAAATAACATCTTAAAAATCACCATATTTTATACAAAAATGTTTATTTAAAGCTTACTTACACATCATAAGCTAACATTTTGGAAGCGTAAGATTTGATTAGACGCAATAAACAAGTTGCATTTATTTGAAACTTCACTTAAAACTAGTGTTTAATACGCGTTGCGCATGAATTCAAATTTCGAGTTTAGAAAAGCCTGAAAATTTAGATTTGCCGGCGCGACTCGCTTCGCTCGCGCACCCCGGCAAATCCAAATTTTCAGGCTTTTCTAAACTCGAAATTTGACTTCATGCCTAATTTAGGAGTGGAAACCCTCGTTAGACAATCAATCAGAAACGAATTTGATCACAAATGATTCAAAATGTATGGAATTATTTAATAAAAAAATTCGCTGATAAAATAAATACTAGGAATTTTTGTTTTAAGTATACATTACATATTTCAATGCGTATGCGTTTAGAGGCATTTGTTTTTTTTAATTAGTTTAACTTTAAGTTTAGAAGATTTAGATTAATACGCCAGGCGCATGAAGTAAAATTTCGAGTCTAGAAAAGCCTGAACCAAATTTTCAGGCTTTTCTAAACTCGAAATTTTACTTCATGCTTAGTCTGGGAGTGGAAAACAATCGTTTTAATCTTAAAATTGAACTCGTTAAAAGAACAACGAATGCCTCAAAATGTATACGCGGAATCGAGATATGTATACTTGAAAGAATCATTCCCTGTATACATCAACTCAAATTTTAACTATGATTTGATGTTTCTGAATATCCAGCGTAGATATTTAAATTTCACTTACAGCTAATTAAAGTTAATTTATTTCTGTGTAGATTCTATGAATTTTATGTTGATTTGATTATCTGTTGGTTTTTTACAATTGTTTCAAAGAAATGTTTCTCATAAAATCGTTGCTATTATTGCATAATTTCAATTTTTGCCGAATATATAAATAAAAATACTTTGAGATAATGTATTTTCTTAGGAATTTAAGGCTTCTAACGGGTGCTTCCAATCCCAGATTAAGCATGAAGTAAAATTTCAAGTTTAGAAAAGCCTGATGATTTGGTTTGGTCGCTCTGCGAAGCAGATCGACCAAACCAAATCAAATCTTCAGGCTTTTCTATACTCGAAATTTTACATCATGCGCCACGCGTAGAAAACACTAATTTCAAGTGGAGTTTAAAATACACTGCTGAAGCAGTAGATGAAAGCAGTATATTTTAAACTTCAATTAAAACCAGTGCTTTACACGCCTGGCGCATGAAGGAAACTTTATGTTTAATCGAGAAGTGGACACACTCGGATCAAATCGAAATCTTTAATGAAAACAAGAAATACCTGAAAATGTACATATTTGAAATAAAAATTCCTTGTATGTATAGCAATTGTGAAAGAATCGTGTTGACAATATTAAAAGCACGCTTTTCTCCACCCGTACATATTTATTCGAATCTTTCCTGAAAAATGAAAAAAAAACATGCTTGCACAAATATTTACGTTTTATGCACAAGAGCTTTCGCTCCGAAAGCCCCTAGTACGTACGTATGTATGTACAGATAACCGGAAAATATTTAAAAAGAAACATGATATATTTATGGGATGCTTGTCAACCCGGAAGTAATATCTGCGGTTGACGTCGTCGGTCGTTGGTTTTCTATGCGATCAGTTTTACAACCAGAGCACTGCAACAAATTCACTCCTGCCAGCAGCAGGCACTCGAAAAATATCTACACCCATAACAAATCCACAAATCGAAATGGAATACATTTAATTCAGGTCGAAATGTAGGTGTTTAAATGTGATTTTATGCAACAAGTTTAATAAAAAGCTATTAGTAATAGTATCAACAGTTTACACTAATAGAAGAACTAAAACAAAATGCAATAAACAAATATAGCACATTATACTTAACTTATAAACAAAAAAAAAACCATTTAATTACTAAACTTCAACTACTACTACATAATACATCAAACAAAATCATGAATTAGACTTAAAAACAAACGTGTAATGATAACATATAAAATTAAAATAAAACTGGAACAAAAATAATTATATATTTATATAACAATATAATATACAGAGAGTTTTATGTAACACCGAAAATGCCAAAAAATATTCAATGTAAATTTTCCTATGTTCGATGTGTTCTGAGGCGCATCAAAGCATTGAGTGCTATTTCATTAGCTCTGATTTTAGTAGTTCTAACGCAACTTACATTTAACGTCAAAATGAAATTTGTCATTCATTAATCGCCTACATCACTAATGAACTGTTAATATTAAACAGAAAAGAAAAATCAGAAAGACGAGAACAGATTTAGCATAAATGCAAAATTAATAGAAAAACAGATTCTTGTTACTTCCGTTTGCTAATATTTCAAGATAAGTTTATACATTACTTCAATTTCACTGAAGATGATTAGGAACTTCGATTCAGCGTATTGTGTAAACCATTTGATCAGGAGCACCCCAAGTACGTTGCTTTGGGTGTACCAGCAAAAATGCCGTCACAAAACTGCCATTCGGCAGTTTTAAATATAAATATTCTAAATTTGAAGAGCGTGGCAAGGCAGGTTTGCATGTACCGCACCTAGGTCTGCTGCCAGCACAACAAAACTGGGGTGTTAGGTGTGTTGCTTCATTTGGCAAACATTTCAATTTTCATATATTTGTTAACATAATACTCAATAAAGATAATGTAGATGTATTTATTAATTTATTGTATGCGTAAGTTACAATGAATTGAATTTTTTCTTTAGGTAAACGTGCATAAGCTGTAAATTTTCATTCGTTGTTTTTTAAAAGAGTTCAATTTGAAGCTTTAAATGAATGTTTTCCACCCCCAGAATAAGCATGAAGTAAACTTACGAGTTTAGGAAAGCCCCGTGAAAATTTTCTGGGCTTTTCTAAACTCGAAATTTTACTTCATGCGCCACGCGTATGAAACATAGATTTCAAGTGTAGTTCAAATATACATACATTTCACAATATTTTAGTGTTTTATACGCGTGGCGCATGAAGTAAAATTTCGAGTTTAGAAAAGCCCAGAAAATTTGTCTCGGGTCGCTGCGCGACCCTCGACAAATTTTCACGGGGCTTTTCTAAACTCGAAATTTTACTTCATGCTTAATCTGGGAGTGGAAAACACGACAGTAATAATCTTGATTGTCTTGAAATGCCGATGTCTTGCTTTGTATAAGAAAGTATGTTCCATATTCCCACACACTGCACTTACCATAAACGCACAAGATTTAATAACTGACATATTTTATTTTAACGTTACATGTACCCTATTTACATTAGTCCTAATTTGCATTAGAACTAATAAAAATCGTAACCCAAGAAATCGCCCAAGAAGAATGTAAATTGGGTTGACTATATTACCATTGGAAATCGTAGCTAATCACATTGCACTCAATGCTTTGATGCGTCCCAGAACAAATCGAACATAGAAAAATGTACAGTGAACATTTTCTGGCATGTTCGGTGTTACTTAAAACTCTCTGTATGTGTAACTATTATATATTTTAACGTGTAGTACGTACGTATGTTTCTGCTCTGCCTTCTATTGATAATTTGTGCAGTTTCAATTGCATATTAAATGCTCAAATTTAACTGAGTGAAAGTATATACTATTGGTAACATTTAGTGTGAGTTTTAATAAATTATGCCAAGGATAATAAGTGAGTAAGTGCTAATTGATTCGTTTGCAAATTTCCGCTGGTTTCCATTTATCCCTTTTTTGTGCTCGTGCATGGCCGGCCGGAGGTGACTACGTTCTCCACTTATCTCTGTCTCACACTATCTGCACGGATTTCATCAACCATCAATGTCGTAAGAATTAATAACTAACAGCCGAATGCCTTATTGAAATACTCTAAAACTTGGAATTTCATTAGGATAATTTTAATTTTCACTACCTCTGTTTTTATATGTGTTATCCCTACCGTAGCGAACCCTGTATGTCTGTCAGTTACCCTTGACACGCTCCTGGGGCGTAAAAAGTGTTCCCTGTTTTTTTCCTTTTCTTTTTTAATAAGTAATTCATTAACAACTATTAAAAATGACCTATTGTGGTGTTTGCAATCAGTTTATCCAATCTAATAGGCGACAGGATATTCTCAGAAATAATGATGGGAGGTGGATATGTAATTCTTGCTTAAATGTACCAGACAACAAATCGAGTCTTACTGAGAAGGATAATACATTGATAACTGACATAAGCTCTGCCATGAAAGCCAAATTTATGAGCTTAAGGCTGAGAATATATCTCTGAAAATTGAATTGGAATCTATCAAGAAAAATACTTCTCAATTAGAAAATATTGTACGAGAGATTGAGGATAGACTCAGGAGAACTAACGTCATGGTTTTTAACTTAAAGGATTCTAATGATAAAAATGTTAAGACTCGAACCGAGCAAGTTCGAAAACAACTTAAAGGAGCTATTAAAAATAACAACGTAATTAACTTACTATCGGACGTATCTCTCTCAAGAGTTAGGAAAACTGGATCTCATGCTAGGCCGCTCAAACTTAGATATCTATCCCAAAAGGAAGCTAGCATATTTTTAAAATCATGTCGTAACTTAAATGTAAAGAGCATTAGTATGGCATCGGATCGTACCCCTATGCAGAACCACTAAAAAATACTCGTCAACAGTTAATGAAAAATCAGAATAACGGTGAACAGAACCTAACCATTAAGTACAATAAAGGTGTCCCCATAATTATCACTAAGGAATCTTGAAATGCGACACCCACGGGAAATATAATAGCAGCATATTATCAGAACGTCCGAGGATTAAACA
This sequence comes from Philonthus cognatus, assembly GCA_932526585.2. Taxonomy (NCBI): domain Eukaryota; kingdom Metazoa; phylum Arthropoda; class Insecta; order Coleoptera; family Staphylinidae; genus Philonthus; species Philonthus cognatus. The sequence continues at coordinate 32,616,336 of OW052245.1, read as the reverse complement.
CAAAACTTAATTCTTTTTATAAAAATGTTAGTACTCATAATTTTGATTTAATCTTATTAACGGAGACTTGGCTTACTCCCAATATATCCAACAATGAATTGTTTGATAACAACTACAAAATATTTAGAGACGATAGGAACACAATTCTAACCGGCCGGTCAAAGGGAGGGGGAGTACTTCTAACATGCAAACAGTTAAAGAATAAAGAAATCATATCTACAAATAACATTAAATTACAAGTTCCTATTATAGATCCACTTCTATGCAAATATCGAATCAATACTAACTGGTTATATATCATTTAATTTTATATTCCACCTGATGTGTCAACTTATGATATAAAAACATTTTTTGAATTGTTGATTGACTTCGATTTCGGTAATAATTCTGTGCATGTTATGGAGACTTCAATCGTCCTATTTTAACGCCACCTACTGGCAATCTCTCTGAAAATTCTGTAATTATCACTAATTTCTGCACATATCTAAGACTGCATCGACACAATACTATTAATCACAGTGTCGGCAATATTTTAGATGTTGCTTACTTTAATAACAAATGTGATTTACTTGATCCTCTGGTGCCTGAGGACATATATCATCCGGCTCTTTGATGTTACTTAAAATGCACCACTTTGGTGTCTCCAATTAATATCAATGCTACTAAATTTAACTTCAAGAGAGGTGATTGTGTCTCTTTATTCTCATGTATTCACTATCGATTAGAGTTATCTTTTTAATTATACTGATTCTAATCTTTCCCTTAATGAATTCTATAATGTTATAAATAGTTCGCTTACCAAGTTTATACTAATATTCAAGTTTAAAGAAAAACGTCAATATCCTCCCTGGTTTGACTATGAAATAAAACAGATGATTAAAAAAAAAAACAAACTCAGGAAGACTGCTAGGGTTGGCCCATAATTCTTAACAGAATTTGAAAAGGCGAGGGCTTTAGTTAAACAAAAAACATTTACCGGTCATAGAAACTATATTTCACATATAGAACAAAAACTAACAACTAACTCTAATGAATTCTAGTCTTACATTCATTCTGAAACATCTAATCCGTCCTAAATTCCATCTGGTTAAATATACGACAATGTGAACTTTGATTCACCAGAAAAAATTGTCAACGGTTTTCGTGATTTTTTTTGAATCTGTTTTTATATATCCCTCCAACGTCAACACATCTGTGCATTTTAGCGATATCCCAATTTTTTCATTTTATCCTATAACTGAAAACAAAATTTACAACTTATTAAGAAAACTACCAAATAAATTCACGTTTGGGAATGATGGGTTACCTGTTTTTTTCTTAAAAGATTGTTCATCAATTCTGCTCCAGCCACTAACTATTATTTTTAATTTATGTATTACAACTTCTAACTTTTCAAGCCAACTAAAAATTGCATAATTCTGCCCCATAACCAAAACATCAATATCTCAAAACCATATGACAAATTATCGACAACTTTATATGATCATATTATTAGACATGTCTCGCCATATATATCCCCTCGGCAGCATGGTTTCGTTCCGAATAAATCTACAGTCACAAACTTAAATATTATAACTCACGAAATTGCTGAATGTCTAGACTCGTCGGGGCAAATTGATACACTTTATAGGGACATGACCAAGGCTTTTGACAAAGTTAATCATGAATTATTACGAACTAAACTTGAGTACTTTGGATTTAGTAAGAATGCGTTTGAATTTATAGGTTCTTATCTTAAAGACCGAGAATCGTATGTATCATTGAATTGTTATAAATCTACCTCAGACTATCCATGTTCAGGTGTACCACAAGGCTCCATCGTGGGGCCTCTAGTATTTAATTTATTCATCAATGACTTATCTAACTAATTACCGTGTAAACACTTATACACCGACGACTTAAAAATGTATGCCAAAATTAATAAAGTTGGGGATTTTGTTTATTTGCATAATTGACTCAATATTATATCGAATTGGTGTATTAATTATAGGCTCAACTTAAGTAGCACTAAAAGTGTAAATTCATATCATTTACCAACAAGTCTAAACCTATAGAGTTCCTATATAAGGTTACCAATACAACTCTTGCAAAGGTAATGTCTTCAAGGACTTAGGAGTCATTTTTGATGCCAATTTTACTTTCAATCCCCAAATACAGTCACTTATTAAGTCCGAGGGGTTCTACCCGTACAGAGGATTCGATCAAACACTGTTGCTGCAGAAATTTTATGTTGAATCGCTGCAATGCCGTAGACAAAAAGCATGTATTACTTTTTTGTATAACCTCGTGCATCACAAGATCAATTGTTCCTGTTTATCGCACCTCGTAGGATTACATGTTCCAACTTCAGCATTAGTTCTTTCAAGACGAATTTTGGTTTGAAATCACCCATACATGTTATGTGTAATTTATTTAATAGTTTGCCCGAAAGTTGTGATTTGTTTAACAGCCCTCTGAAATCAATTAAGTGTTTTATTGATTCGTAATGTATATTTCAAACTATTATTCTGTACAACGTGTTATATTTTTATTGTGTAATTTTAAGTTTATATTTTATCAATTTTTTATATTTTACATTTTGTAATTTTTATACGTTACCTTGTAATTAGGATTAGTCTCCTGTGGGGTAATAATAGTATATTACGTAACGAGAGTGGTATGCGGCGAGTGCAGTATTCCGTGAGTATGTAATTGCCATACCACTCGAGAAACGTACGATACTTTACCTACGCCCTAACATAATAAACAATGAACATGAAAGAGTAACTTATTTATTGTAATAATTTTTAATAGTACCACGACAATGATGAAAACTAAATTACTACTTGATCAATATACAAGGAATAAAGCTGTACTTTTTCCGACATTCGTTGTTTTTTAAAAGAGCTTAATTTGAAGCTTTAAACGAGTGTTTTCCACTCCCAGACTAAGCATAAAGTAATATTTCGAGTTTAGAAAAGCCCCGTGAAAATTTGTCAAGGGTCGCGCAGCGACCCGAGACAAATGTTCTGGGTTTTTCTAAACTCAAAATTTTACTTCATGCGCCACGCGTTTGAACACTGATTTCAAGTAAGGTTCAAATATACATAGAGTTCACAATATATTAGTGTTTAATACGCGTGGTGCATGAAGTAAAATTTCGAGTTTAGAAAAGCCCAGAAAATGTTACTTCATGCTTAGCCTGGAAGTGGAAAACACTCGTTTAAAGCTTCAAATTGAACTCTTAAAAAAAAACAACGAATAACTAAAGATTTAAAGAAAATAAGCTGAATTTGGAATACATATACTTTAAAGAAAAACTCCCTGTACATCAAAGAAATGTCATTTGGTTGTACGGTAAGCAATCAGCTGTTCAGCTATCAGCACGTAATGTACGTGTCAAAAATATTACGTGCATGTGTACATAATGTCAATCATACTTGTCAAGATGACAGTGTGGTATGATGCAGTTACTAGATAGGGCGTAGGTAAATACATTATTATTATAACGCATAAATTGAAACGTAGTAAGTGATATGAATTTTAGGTACAGAATAAAAGGGACATTAAACTGTGATCCTGCAAGAATTTCTACACAAAAATGTCATCAAATAATTTATTGGCATTTTTACTAATTCGGTATAAAGATGATTATGTTAATTTAATTACTGCTTGTAAAATGAATTTCAGAATGCAACACTAAAAGACCAGTCTATTTTTCCTTACAAATTATAAACAAAATTTTAATTCAATAACCATTAAAATTATACAAGTTTCCCGCAAAATTAGTGAAAAGTAATTATAATGCTATTATAGAAAATACAAAAAGAAAGAAGACATCTACGTTATTTTACAATTTATTGAATATTCGATTTGATTGATTAGTTCGTGGAACTAATAATAAACATCAATTTTCTAAACTTAATTTTCTTGAAACTTCTAGTTGAACGATTTCCGATATAATTTCCATAAATAAATAATGCAAAGCTAAAATTAGCCTCTAGCAGAAGACATTAATTTTTTAAATTTATAACTGTATGTTTTTGAGTTTACGTGAAGTGATTATTACACTAATAAAGACTGTTATTCCTTACTTCACTTTTTATTTTTATCGTAAGATGTACATTTCAAGACACAAAGTGCTCATTATCAATAACTAACTGAATTCTTACAACTACTAATCGTAATAGTTGTAAGAATTCAGTTTGTTATTGATAATGAGCACTTTGTGTCTCGAAATGTACATCTAACGATAAAAATAAAAAGTGAAGTAAGGAATAACAGTCTTTATTAGTGTTATAAATTTAGACTAAGATAGGAAAGTTATCTTTATTTATTTGCTGTTGATATTTGAGAGGTATAGATTTAAAACTTACATCCTCCATTATTTGTGAAAAATGATTTAAACGTGTCATTGTGTAGCAAAAAATAAATTAATATATTGCTAAAATGAAATCGTAAGAACAATCACAGTATTTTATTGTTATTTTATTGTACTTTATTAACTGAATCCATTTAATTGAACAAAACAGCTTAAAAATATAATACAAATACACAATAAGAAATAAATAACAATGCAAATACATATAAAATAAAAATACACAGTAATAAATAACTATTCTATCTAAATGCAAATACTATGATTAGTTGCAAAAATCACATTATCAAGTAGTATGTAAAATCCATTTTTAAATCGTATAAACTTACATTTTCCTATAACATTATTAAAATAGTTTTCAATGTTTTATTATCAATTTATTAAATTTGTTGTTTATTTTGTTTTATTTTATTTTATTGTTTCATTAGAATAAAATTTCGTTTATAAAATTTTACCTTTTTTTGCTTTAGTAAATTTTAAAACTCATTTTTTAAAAGTTTAAAAACTTATATTTTCCCTAATAAAAAAAAATGGTGATGTGTCCATCATAGTACTTTCCCCCGTAAATTGCGTATTAAATCACTTTTAAAATATTTGTAGCATTATTATTTTCAAAATGTCTTCAACTTTTTGATAACAACTTTTATTTGAAACATTTTTCAATTGGATCAACACATACTGACACAAACCAATGACTAGATAAAAAACACTATTTATTGAATATCTCAAAAACTAAGAGTGCTATGACAAAAAGTAAAGATACAAAAGATCTTTAATATTTTCTTACCTACAACTTTTATTTGAAACATTTTCCAATTGTATCAACACACACACTGACGCAAATCAATGACTAGATAAAAAACACTATTTATTAAATATCTCAAAAACTAAGAGTGCTATGACAAAAAGTGAGTCCACAAAAAATCTTTAGTTTTTCATTTCCTACAACTTCTATTTGAAACATTTTTCAATTGTATCGACACATACACTGTCACACATCAATAACTAGATAAAACAAACAACTTTTAAAATATCTCAAAAACTAAGAGTGCTATGACAAAAAGTAAATAAACAATATATCTTCATTTTGTTATTATCTACAACTTTTATTTGAAAGAATTTTTTGTTTGATGAACATTTATTGAAAAAATCGGAAAAAACTGAAAAACGCTAAGAGTAAAGTACCACTTCCAATTTTCCGATTTTCACCAATTTTAAAATCAATATTACACATACGTATATCGATCCCGTTTATAACAATTATTCTAAAAGTTTTTGTCGATTTCTCAAGATCTGTTTACATGTAAGAATGTAAGTATTGAATTTACACTCCTCAATCATAACTCCATAAAAATCTATTCATATTTTACTGAAAACCTTTTTTACAAGAAAATATATCGACAACTTTTTCAATTTTGTGTGTTTTTGCTTATATAAATCTTTAGATATTCGTTGTGTTTATATTAGTTGTGGTTTAAAGCTTTAATTTGAAGCTATAAACCAGTGTTTTCCACTCCCAGACTAAGCATGAAGTAAAATTTCGAGTTTAGAAAAGCCCCGTGAAAATTTTCTGGGCTTTTCTAAACTCGAAATTTTACTTCATGCGCCACGGGCACAAAACAATAAATATTGTGAAATTTATGTATATTTGAACCTCACTTGAAATCAGTGTTTTATATGCGTGGCGCATGAAGTAAAATTTCGAGTTTAGAAAAGCCCAGAAAATTTGTCTCTGCGCGACCCTCGCCAAATTTTCACGGGGCTTTTCTAAACTCATTAAACTTTTACTTCATGCTTAGCCTGGAAATGGAAAACACTCGTTTAAAGATTAAAATTGAACTTTAGAAAAAAAAAAACAACGAATATATAAATATTTAAAGAAAATAAGATGAATTTGGAATTCGTATAGTTTAAATAAAAACACCCTGTATATTTGAAATAATTGATTTACATTATTTCAAATCCTTATCCTGCAACTGTTATTTTATTTTATTTTATAAGATCATCTCCTTTTAGAAAAATGCTAAGGTTTTTTTCATAGGTTACCAAATTTTTACTGAAGTTAAAACACCAATAGGAATAATTATGGATTTTTATTGAAAGTGTAAACTAGCGACCAAACCAAATTTTCAGGCTTATTTAAACTCGAAAATTTACTTTATGCTTAATCTGGGAGTGGGAAACACTCGTTTAAACCTTTAAATTGAATTCTTAAAATACAACGATTTTCGGAAAAATTACTTCGTATATATACTATACATGTATACTTATAAAAATAATCTCTGTATGTAATAAAATGAATATTAATTCTTACACAATATGTTTTGCTTTAAATTCACTATATTGAAAATATTAAAATTTGTGTAACAGTGTAACAACAAAAATTAATATTCTTTTTCTAATTCAATATTCCTCGAAAAAGTAGTTGCTTTAACACTACATATTTAAAAATCTCAATTAGATTAAAATGTTTGTAGAAGGCGAGATAATTCGAATTTTCATATTTATTAAAATGCGTGTTTAATCCCATACATTAAGCTACCAAAATGTCAGGCCCAGTATATTAATTACAATGTGTAATTTAGGACGCCAAAAGTTGCCCTAAATAATGATGAGGTTGACGCTTTATTAATTTCCTAAGATTGTTTAATTTTCATTATAAACTCCGCACATAATTCCCCTTTTATTTTGCGCGATTTTAAAACACAAATATTAAGAGCTAAATTATTAAGTAGCATAAATCATTTGAATCGAGTCAATTAGCTAAGTTCAATAGGAATTAGTAAACAATTTTATTTTTAATTAGGGTTCAGAAATGTAGTTCGTTTAAAATATTTGTGCAGCCGGCGTCAGCAAATGTTTATAGCTTAATAATAAGTTAAAACTCGCTATCATATGAGTATGTTTGCGTTATTTTTTTAAACCGAACCTTTGGACTATAAATAACATTTATGTGATCCAATTAAAGCAAACTTAACCAATGGGACCAAGAAAACTAGCTATTTCCACTTATGCCCGGTATTATAAACGATTAATAAATCATTAGATAACTATTTGTGGAGTAAATTTATTTACCTAGTAAACTAATGGACAAATGAGCTTGTCGATATCCCACTGAGGACTGATAGCTGTCTTCCAGAACTTACCTTTGGGAACAAGTTCTCCATTTCCATCCCGGACAAAACCGAATGGGTAGAGGGCAAGATTGTTCAGGGAAATGAAGTTTGGCTCTTCACGGATGGCTCCAAGTCCGAAAACAGAGTAGGGGGTGGAATTTTCTCACATGAGTTCAACCTCAAAAAATCTTTTCGACTCCCAAACCACTACAGCGTCCTACAGGCGGAAGTCATGGCTATCCGAGTGGCAGTGGACTGGATAGGTAAAACCGACCTTCAGGTAAACCATATCAGGTTCGTCACCGATAGCCATGCCGCCATTAGTACATTAAATAGTCCCTACTGCACCTCCAAGGTGGTCAGAGACTACAGAAAAGTGCTTAACAAGCTCGCTAACAGCTGTGATGTGGGGCTCATCTGGGTACCAGGTCACAGTGATATCAAGGGAATCTCAATTGCCGACGGCCTTGCAAGGAAGGGGGCAAGGATGAGAAACCTATCTACTGAACTTTCCGCCGACATTTCTCTTTGGGAATGCAAGAGACTATTAAGGGACCAAATGACATCATGGGTTAACCTTAGGTGGAAGGAAGAAGACACGTGTCACATAACAAGGCAGCTATGGCCTATGTGTGACACTATAAACAGTAAAAGATTAATTGCACTTAGCAGAATCGACATAAGGAAGGCAGTAGGCATCATCACGGGTCACTGTTTTCTGGGTAGACACGCACAAAAGATGGGTCTCAAATACAATGACTACTGCAGAGAATGCCTAGATGAGGAGGAGGAAGAAACAGTACTCCACTATCTAGGTCAATGTCCTGCTCTTGAGGGGAAACGAATGAAGTACCTCGGTCTGCACCACGCAAGTGAACTGGCGGAGCTCTCACCTATAAAGGTGGGAGATCTGATCGGATTCATTAGGTGCTCAAATTGGGTTGTATAGGGGAAGGATCTCTCATGGTATCACAACGTGAACAGCCTCGGCTGTTGCCATATAAACCTAACCCTAACCTAAACTAATGGACAACTAAAATTGCGTATTATAAAGCAAACCTACCAAATAAATAGCAATTCTATAAATAAATAATTTAATTAGTAGATTACAGACCGAAATTATACATTTTTATTGTGGCCATAGCTGGAACCACCAATTTGTTAAATTGAATTGTCAATCAAATTGGAAATTTTGTATAATTCCTTATAATTATGAAGTATTACCGTGGAATAGGACAGAATTACACGTAACAAGAAAAATAAAGCTTACTAATCTTAAATTATAAAAGACTTAATCGAGTGTTTTCCACTCCCAGGCTAAGCATGAAGTAAAATTTCGAGTTTAGAAAAGCCTGAAAATTTGGTTTGGTCGCGTAGCGCGAAGCGCGGAGCGGCCAAACCAAATTTTCAGGCTTTTCTAAACTCGAAATTTTACTTCATGCGTCACGCGTACAAGACACTGATTTCAAGTGAAGTTCACTTGTTCACAATATTTCAGTGCTTTTAGTGTTAAATACGCGTGGTGCATGAAGTAAAATTTCGAGTTTAGATAAGCCTGAAAATTTTACTTCATACTTAGTCTGGGAGTGGAAAACACTCGTTTAAAACTTTAAATGGAACTAATTTTAAGAAAGCGTATGCATAACAATAAAAATCCCTAGTTATGTCTGATTTGAAAAACTCTAGGTCTTCGACTCCTTAGAATGTCTTGTGGTTCGAATTAAAAACTGTCAGGGAAGATACTACAAGCGAACTTAAATCTGACACGGATGATATGGTAGAAATAATAACCTTAATGAAATTAATAAATACAAGTAGTAGAATCTAAAGTAATTATAATAATATAATACACTTTTGACATTTAACTGTCAAATTATTTAGAGAATAAGATTTACTTGATAGAAAACAAACAAATAACTTACTGGCGATATTTATTAGCCAAATAATGTTATTTTGTGTTTATAATACCAAAATCTTCTATTTAGGGAATAAAACGTTTTATAATACCGGGCATTAGACTAATTTTAACAAAAATGAATCATCTTAAAGCTCCTGTAACATTGCACTTTTGTAGTTTTACTTTCAGTACAGAGTAAATTGTATTGTCTATGAGTGGGTCTGATTTCTAACTTAAATATTGAGCGATATCGATCAAATTAATAAAAATTAATAAAAGTAAATATTTATTATAAGGTCAATACTTATAATACATTTTCTTTTAAGTATACATATGACCCATTCCACGTCAAGCGAGACGATATTAACTAAAACTATCACTCACTGTTTCTGATTTTCCTGTAATTATGCTTATAGATTCTACGACAAAAATAAAAAAAACAAAACATTATTTTAAATTTCTTATCTTAAAAATTTTAAACGTTAATTTTTTTCTTAAAATACGTAAAAGTGCGAAAAATCGGAAAATTGCTTTCATAAAAATATTTATACCGTCAGTTGCATTTGTCCTACAAACCCCACAAAATACTTATTGTAAAGCTTATGAAACATTGATTTATTATGCAATAAATTAAATTTTGTAATAACTAATATTATAATTAATAAAATTAATCAAAATTTTAAAGTGTGGTTTTTATGATGAAAAATTAGTGTAAATAATATAATTGTTTATAACAATCATAATATTTGTTATTACCAAAATTAATTTATTGCATAATAAATCTATGTTTCATAAGCTTTATAATATCCCTTACATATTTTACACCAAAATGTGCAATGCCTCACAACGGCACTCAACAAGTTAGAAGCGTTAATTGAAGATATTGCATGCAGTATTCTATGCCTAACAGAACATTGGCTTACAGCAGACCAAATTAAATTTATAAATATCAATGGCTTCATGTTGGCATCGAGTTTTTGCAGAAACGAAAAGGAGCATGGAGGAGCAGCAGTATACGTGAGACATGACATTCCAGCTATTCCAGTAGATGTTAGTTCGTTCACGAAGTGTAAAATGTTAGAGTGCGCGGGTATACATATAAACGATGGTGCTTTAGACGTTATCATTATTTGTATATACAGACCACCAAACGACGACATCCTCGCATTTTTAGAACTGTTTGAGAGTTTACTGAAAGAACTTGTATATAAGAATAAACAATTTATCATAGTTGGTGATTTTAATATCGATGTGTTAAAAGATACTAATACTTCACGTGAATTTAAAAACCTATTGGCATCATTTAATTTTAAATTTCTGATAAATACCCCAACAAGAATTTGTAAAACGACAGCGACATGCATAGACAATATTGTAACAAATATAACTACTGAAATTCCAGTCCAAATACTTAACACCGTGATATCTGATCACACTGCCCAACATATCACTTACACATCCTATTACAAACCCAATCTACAGAAACATATAGGTAGGCATTTTTGTCATTCAAACATTCAGTTATTTATAAGTGATATTAGTAAAGAGTCATTTCATGCAATATTTACACAGCAATGTTCTAACACAAAGTATGATATATTTGTACAAATATTTTTGGACTATTTTCATAAATATTTCCCAATAAAAATATTTTCGAGCAATAAATTAAATAAGAAAAAAAGCTCTACCAGTCAGAAGCTATAAAGCAAAGCAAAAGGAGGCTACTGATATATAAAACAATTGGTAATTACATCCCAGAATATGAAAATATATAAAAAAGAACAGTCTATCTATCATAAATTACTTAGAGACGAAAAGAACATGAATATACAAACTAGAATGAGTAACAGTACAAATAAATCAAAAACTGCATGGCACATTATAGGTGAAATGGTAGGAAAAGATAAGTCATTTAAAATTCCTGCACATGATAATACCTACGAATTAGCTAACAGGTTTAATACCTTCTACAATACAATTGGAAATAACTTTCCAATAACTAATTCGAATAACTTTATTAATAACGTTGCATTTAATAACAACTCAATGTTTATACAGCCCGCAACAGAAACAGAAATAATCGATATTGCCAAAAACATATCAAAAAACAATAGTGCACGAATTGATGAAATCCCAATGACTATCATAAAAAAATGTATCGAGGAAATTGCATCTCCGTTGTGTAATATATTAAACTCTATTTTTGAAACCGGTGTATACCCTGATAGCCTTAAAGTAGCAATACTATCCCCAATCTATAAGAAAGGAGACAGCAATTTATTAGATAATTACCGGTCGATTAGCATCATTAACTCATTTTCCAAAATATTTGAAAAAATTATTTACAATAGACTGATGGGCTTTTTTTGAAGTTTCAATTACTCTCCAAACATCAACACGGTTTCCTAAAAGGAAAATGCATAGAAACGGCGCTTTTTGAATTCACAAATGCTGTGCTTAATAATATGGAGGATAGAAACCTGTCATGCGGAATGTTATTAGATTTATCTAAAGCGTTCGACAGTATCGACCATGCCATATTATTAGGTAAATTATATCAATATGGTGTAAGAGGTATCCCATATTCACTAATACAATCGTATCTCACTGGTCATTCACATTACACGAAAATAAAATCGCTCAAAGATGGTACAGCAGTTTTATCAAAGGAAGGAAGGAAGTGTACTAGGGCCCTTACTATTCATTATTTTCATTAATGACATAAGCAATAGTATCCCGTTAAGCTGTAACATCTTAAGCTACGCTGATGACACCAATGTACTAATTGATGGCAAAATATTCGTTGACATTGTCGATCAGGGTAGTATCTGTATGAACCTATTGGAGTCCTGGTTCTATGACAACCAGTTAATATTAAATAAGTCAAAAACAGCATGCATTTTGTTTAAAACTAATCAGTCAATAGACACGCCAGATTACTTAAAATTAAATAACGCGCAATATAAGTTTGTTCAAAATGTAAAATGTTTGGGAATATATTTAGATGAAACCCTTTCATTCGTCCCTCACATAGCATTTCTATGCAAACGAATTAGCAGCGCCTGTTTTGGACTCCGTGTATTGATGCGCAGTTCAAACTCAGAAATCAGTAAATTGTTTTATTTAGCAAATATACAATCACACTATCGTTATGGAATTATTCTTTGGGGCAGTTCAAAAGATATGGACAAAATTTTTATATATCAAAAAAAAAGCAATTCGAAAATTAACTAAATCTAATACCAGATCATCCTGCAGGGGTCTATTTAAAAGTTTAGGCATATTAACGGTATACGGCCTATATATCTATGAATGTGTAAAATTCTTCATGAAAAATCGGTCATATTTTGACAATGTTTTTTATTGTTCAAAATATTCCAACAGACGAGGACAGTAGTACAACCTCCCTAAACACAGATTAAATAAATATGCAAGTGGCTGTTTCTATACGTGTCTCAAAATATACAATAGTCTAGCGGTTAGTATCAAAAATATTGAAGAATATAACAAATATAAGTGTGCGCTATTTAATATGCTTTGTGATTTAGAACCGTATTCATTATCGGAATTTTTTTGTAAAACATAATAGTTACTAGTGATTTTGTATTTTCTTTTGTGACGTTTTGCACTACAAATGTATATTTATGTATGTATTTGTAAATGTGAATAAAGGAATTTATTATTACAATGAGTATTTTATGGTGTATATTTTGTGTGTATATTTTGAACGGTGTAATTTGATTCGTGATTTGGCATAACATTTAATACCACTTTCTCGTTTAATATTCATATAAAAAAATATATGTAATGAGGCAATTAAACTCCTTGGATTTATTAATAGAATAAGTGAAGATTTTGAGAATATTGAGGTATTAAAAAAAATATTTTTTTCATACGTTCGTTCAAAATTGGAATTTGCATCAGTTGTTTGGTCACCGCATTATCGTTCGCATATCAAAGATATTGAAAGTGTTCAAAAAAAGTTTTTGAAATTACTATATTTCAGATCATTTAAAATATACCCTGATGAAACCATTTCATATGATCATATGCTCGAAATCTTTAGTATACAATCACTAGAATATAGAAGTAATTGCGCTGGAGTATTATTTTTAAGGGGAATATTGAGTTACATCGCTGATGACCCCAACATTTTAGCTCGCCTAATGTTAAATGTTCCACGAATCTCTGCTCGCTACAGTTTAGCATTTCAGTATACTCCTTCTAATACTTCAGCACATCTGAACTCACCTATCAATAATATTATAAGGATATACAATAATATTCATCGTTCAGCTATCCCTGTTGCGCCTCGTGAATTAAGATACATTTATTTTTGTTATTTATGTTTTGTTTTTTGTTTTTTGTTTTTTCTTATAATCTTGTGTATATTTCTGTATTATTCCCTGTAATTGGATGTAGTATCTGTTGGGAAATGAATAAATAAATGAATATACAAATAAAATGCAACCTATGATATAATTATTTATATGAGACTAATTTTCCGATTTTTCGCTCCTTTGGGTATTTTTTAAAAAATTGTAACGTTTAAAATATTGAAGATAAGAAATGTTAAATGTATTCTTCATTTATTTTTATCGCAGAAAAAAATAATCAGAGAAATTGAAAATCATGATGTCTGAAAGGTGTCCCGCTTGACGTGGAACATAGGAAGTATACGTTCCAACATAGGAAATCGCATGTTTATTTTAAAGAATGTTGGCTTCCCAATTTATTTTAGAGACAAAATGTGTTTCACTTTTCTGTGTCAAATCTATGTTTTATACGCGTGGCGCATGAAGTAAAATTTCGAGTTTAGAAAAGCCCAGAAAATTTGTCTCGGGTCGCTGCGCGACCCTCGACAAATTTTCACGGGGCTTTTCTAAACTCGAAATTTTACTTCATGCTTAGTCTGGGAGTGAAAAACACTTGTTTAACGCTTTAAATTGAACTTAAAAAAAACAGGATCTGTTGGGAACCTGAGACAAATTTTCTGGGCTTTTCTAAACTAAAAATGTTACTTCATGCTTAGTCTGGGAGTGGAAAACACTCGTTTAATGCTTCAAATTGAACTCTTTTAAAAATCAACGAATGTCAGAAAATTTAAAGCTGAAATAATTAAGAAATAGTTTCATTGTATGTCATTATTTTTATAAAATCACATTATAAAACTAATGACATACCATGCAATTGATACAACAATTGCGGATATTTCCTGTTTTTCTTTAAGTTGAATTTAAAGCTTTAAACAAGTGTTTTCCACTCCCAGACTAAGCATGAAGTAAAATTTCGAGTTTAGAAAAGCCCCGTGAAAATTTGTCGAGAGTCGCGCAGCGACCCGAGACAAATTTTCTGGGCTTTTCTAAACTCGAAATTTTACTTCATGCGCCACGCGTATAAAACACTATAATATTGTCAAATTTATGAATATTCGAACTTCACTTAAAATCTGTGTTTTATACGCGTTGCGCATGAAGTAAAATTTCGAGTTTAGAAAAGCCCAGAAAATTTGTCTCGGGTCGCTGCGCGACCCTCGACTAATTTTCACGGGGCTTTTCTAAACTCGAAATTTTACTTCATGCTTAGTCTGGGAGTGGAAAACACTTGTTTAACGCTTTAAATTGAACCTAGATAAAACAGCAAATATCCGCAATTGTTGTATCAATTCCATGGTATGTCATTATTTTTATAAAATCACATTACTTTTTCTTAATTATTTTAACTTAGAAAAACGAAAAGTGTTAAGTGTGAACATTTATAAATTTAGAATTTTTCCCTCTACAAAAAAGCGACCCGAGACAAATTTTCTGGGCTTTTCGAAACTCGAAATTTTATTTCATGCGCCACGTGTATAAAACACTATAATATTGTCAAATTTATGAATATTCGAACTTCATTTAAAAGCTGTGTTTTATACGCGTTGCGCATGAAGTAAAATTTCGAGTTTAGAAAAGCCCAGAAAATTTGTCTCGGGTCGCTGCGCGACCCTCGACAAATTTTCACGGGGCTTTTCTAAACTCGAAATTTTACTTCATGCTTAGTCTGGGAGTGGAAAACACTAGTTTAACGCTTTAAATTGAACCTAAATAAAACAGCAAATATCCGCAATTGTTGTATCAATTCCATGGTATGTCATTAATTTTATAAAATCACATTACTTTTTCTTAATTATTTTAACTTAGAGAAACGTAAAGTGTTAAGTGTGAACATTCATAAATTTAGAATTTTTCCCTCCACAAAAAAGTGAAATACATTTTGTCTCTAAAATAAATAGGGAAGCCAATATTTGAACACTTTAAAATTAACATGCGATTTCCTATGTTGCGTCCGCCAAGTCAACACCCGGTATACAGATTCAATTTAATTTACCCGCATTTATAACAACAACGAACGCCTGAAAATTATAGCGTAAACATTGAGAGCACTTAGTGACCATTTTCTTTAAACTGGTGTTATAAAATCAATAATTTGATTAAGTAACATTAAAGCCAATCAAATATAACTACACGGAAACATTGTTAAGGGAAAATTATAAGTCTTCCAGATAACTTATTTCAAAAAGTTTATACAACACATACACAAGCTTTATTCACCATCAGCGTATTGAACTATATTCCCGTTTGCCAACTATATTTAACTTGAGCACAAAACTAGCAACTTTGGTAAGCTCGATATATACATACATATTATGAGTAATCATCCAAAAACTTTCCCATGAAAAGATATTGATACATCGCCTTCCCAACAATGCCGTCTAGCCTGCTGCAGGAGCGATGTATTTATACACATTGTAATCAATATAGATTTTCTGCTGTGTAAAACATTTTATCAAAAGCGCACGTACACACAAAGTTTTTATCAGTTGGTGATAAAAAAAGGGCGAGAAACATTAATTAGGGGCGAAAACGTCTGGAGTCGAAAGCAAAGATGCTTTTACACAATATTTCTCTCGTCTAGAAAACAGAGTGGTTTAACAAATACAGGGAGTTTTTCTTTCAAGTATACATATCCCAATTACAGCATATATACTGTAAATCTGCAGATATCAATTTGAAGCTTTAAACGAGGATTTTCCACTGCCAGATTAAGCATGAAGTAAAATTTTTTAAACTCGAAATTTTACTTCATACGCCACGCTTGTTAAACACTGGTTATAAGTGGAAATCAAGATATACGTATATAACATGCTGTTTTAGTAACATATTGTAGGCAATATTTATGTGTTTTATACGCATAGCGCATAAAATAAAGCTTCGAGTTTAGAATAGCCAGAAAACTTACTTCATGCTTACTTAGCCTAGGAGTGGAAAGCACTCGTTTAAAGCTATAAATTGAACTGTAAAAAAATAACGAATGTCGGAAAATTTGCAGCAAATATATAATTAGTGATGTAAGACTACCGGTAATTTAACATTTGGTAATATTCTAGGTAATATTACCGGAAACACGGTAATATTTAGTAATTTAAAATTATACCGTTTTTTTTTTATTGTGAGCTAAAAACTATACCTTGTGTTAGTGTATTTTTATCTAAATTGAATTTGTTTTTAGTATTCCGGCACCAGGTACCCACAGACGAGTTTCGGACTTCAAGGTCCTCTTCAGTGTGGTCCCGACCCAGTGCTGAGGAATACTGAACATTTCTGACTATTTCAAGCCAATATGTGAAAACTATTAATGATTTCGATAGCTAACGCCCTCTAATGCGTCAGTGACGGATGGCGTTAGCTACCGAAATCCATTAATAGTTTTCACATATTGGCTTGAAATAGTCAGAAATGTTCAGTATTCCTCAGCACTGGGTCGGGACCACACTGAAGAGGACCTTGAAGTCCGAAACGCGTCTGTGGGTACCTGGTGCCGGAATACTGAACACAAATTCAATTTTGATATTTGTTTTCTGGTTTCACAAACAGAGTTCTGCTCGCTCGTGGACGAAACAGTGACCTGTATATGCACTTTGTGCATTCGTGTCACTGACGATGCCACTATGAAGCATTAGATGGCGTTAGCTATCGAAATCATTAATATTTTTATCTATTTGAAGCATTTTTTTATTGTTATTAATAAATCAATAATCTACATGATGTTTAATTAGAATAACATATTTTATTCCATTAAAAAATGAAATTATTAAATATAAATAACTGAGCAAAAACTATTAAAGGGCCTTAAATTTTCAAAATAGATTGATTAGTAAGACAAGTAATTAAAAGCATTTCAACAATTTCTGTGTTATTTTTTTAATATTTCGTTACTGTTCTATTTCTATAGTTTGCTAACATATTATTAAATCGTTTAATTTTTACTTTCCCCCGTATGTAATACAAAGGGAAAGTATTGTTTTCGTGAAAATTTTCGAATCAAAAATTTTAGCGGAAATATCCGTTTTGAGGTCCCCTGAGTCGAATAAGACCATTTTTGAAAAATGTCTGTCTGTCTGTGTGTCTGTGTGCGCTGTACCGCAAAAACCGCTAAAGATATCGAGATGAAACTTGAAACTTAAGCTTTTTGTTACAATCGGAAGAACTGAAAAGCTTTTGGTGAAAATCGGAAAAATGGAAGTGGTACTTTACTCTTAGCGTTTTTCAGTTTTTTCAGATTTTTTCAATAAATGTTCATCAAACAAAAAATTCTTTCAAATAAAAGTTGTAGAAAATAACAAAATAAAGATGTATTGTTCATTTACTTTTTGTCATAGCACTCTTAGTTTTTGAGATATTTCAAAAGTTGTGTGTTTTATCTAGTTATTGGTGTGTGACAGTGTATGTGTCGATACAATTGAAAAATGTTTCAAATAACAGTTGTAGGAAATGAAAAACTAAAGATTTTTTGTAGATTCACTTTTTGTCATAGCACTCTTAGTTTTTGAGATATTCAATAAATAGTGTTTTTTTATCTAGTCATTGGTTTGTGTCAGTATGTGTTGATCCAATTGAAAAATGTTTCAAATAAAAGTTGTAGTTATCAAATAGTTGAAGACATTTTAAAAATAATAATGCTACAAATATTTTAAAAGTGATTTAATACGCAATTTACGGGGGAAAGTACTATGATGGACACATCACCATTTTTTAATCGAGTAAAACATGTTTATTTTATTCTAATTAAGCTCATTTACTTAAAAAATATATGATAAAAAATAAATTACCACAAGTTATAATTTATAGCATGTAAAATCCTATGGTTCGCGATAAAAAAAAAACATACTGTATATAAAACTTAGTGTACAGTAAAAACAACATGTAATCCTATTAATTGTAAACATTTGAGATAAAAGGGATATTACACATTTCTACGAGTTTTATTTTTCATCCAAAATATATAAAAGTAAAATATATTAAAATTCATGTGGATTTTTTTGGAAATCTATGAAACCCGAAAAAAAATGCGTGATGACAATTTTTTGCATTTTTTGAAGTTTTTTTTCGTATTAAATTTAAAAAATATTTGATTGGTTGTTTGCCGTATAATGTTTCATTTATTTATCTCAATTATATATTTTGTAAATTTATTAAGGAGATTTTGTAAACAAAGAATCAATCAACTCAAAGAATAAAGATTAATGTAATTTTACTTACATGTAAGTTTTTATCATTTAACTCAACATGTCCAACAAATTATGACTTTGTTTGTTTTAGACTACTGTGATCATTTAACTTATTTATATTTCTTATTTTATTAACATAGCTTTAGATATTTCAATAAATATTATTATTATTTAAAACCCAATTTAAACATATCGTCCTTAAAATATATATTATAGACCTGTGTAAACTTTTTATATTGTCTGAAATTTTTTGGGACACAAAACTCTACAATTATATTAAATTTCATTTTATTGAAATTTAATTTAATTGTAGAAAAAAATATTTCACAAAATTTCGACATTCAAAATTATTAGAGAACTGTTAAACGAAAGCGTTTTCAAACTTCGCACGCCTAGCGGATGAAGTAAATATTTCGAGTTTGGAAAAGCCTAAAAATTTGGATTTTCTTGCTTAATCAAGAAGCTGAAAACACTCCTTAGACATTTAAAAATTGTAAAGTCAAGCATTTTGACGTTATTTATCATCAAACGTAACCAAAGTCATTGTTTTCTAAGCTAATCTCATTGACTGTCATCAACATTTGTGAAAAATGACAATATCAATAAAAAATCCAAATATTACTTTTTACAGAAAAAAATTAAATTGAATAGAAAATTCAAGAAAACAATGCAATTATAATTTTTTTCGGTTTTTTAAATTTTTTATACAAATCGATAAAATATAATTGAATCTAGGCAAAACGTCAACATTAAAAAAATAGTTATGAAAATATCGGAATCAATACAATTTATAAAAATATCTCAAAAAAATAAATTTAATTTGCAGTATCATAAACGATTAATAAATCATTAGATAACTATTTGTGGAGTAAATTTATTTACCTAGTAAACTAATGGGCAAATAAATTTGCGTATTATAAAGCAAACCTACCAAATAAATAGCAATTCTAGAAATAAATAATTTAATTAGTAGATTACAGACCGAAATTGGGCCTCTCCAAAACATCTAAACCAGCAAATTTTGAAGAGAGACACCCTCTACAAGCGCAGGAGCATAATGGAAGAAAAGAAACCACAATTTATGGTGTGTTGATGTTACAATTTATGACTTTATCTGTTTGAATAGCAGGTAGTTTCCCTTTTTGCCCTTTTTAAAGCGTTTTAAACGGTCGTTCATGTTCATTTGATGACTCCAACAATTTAACTCATTAATCAATATGTTATGCAATGGTATTATTTGGTTACGTTTTAATCAAATCGATTAAATAGAGCACGCTAATCTAGCAATAAAATAATGCAAAATAAGGTTATGATATGGGTTTAAAACGTGTTAAAAAAATGTTTAAAACACGTTTAAAAACGTGTTTAAAACACGTTTAAAAACGTGTTTAAAACAGAATACACAGGGCGTTTTTCTTTTGAGTATACATACCCCGATAATTAGAGCGTTTTAACAGTTGTGGGAAATCGTTGTTTTAATGCGGTTAATTTGAGGCTTTAAACGAGTGTTTCCCACTTCCAGACTAAGCATGAAGTAAAATTTCGAGTTTAGAAAAGCCTAAAACTTTGGATTGGCCGCGTAGCGAAGCGGAGCGGCCAATTCAAATTAGGCTTTTCTAAACTCGAAATTTTACTTCATGCGCCACGCTTAAAAACAGTGTTTTACAGTGAAGTTCAAAAAACACACACTTAGAACAACGGTTATAGGCAACCTAATATACGTTAGAGTTTATAGGTTGCCTATAATCACTGCTTTAAACAATTTTTTCAGCGCAGAACTTGACTCACGTTTTATCCACATTTACATATTAGATTGCTAAAGCCGTATATTTTAAACATTACGATATTTCAGTGTTTTATACGCGTGGCGCATGAAGTAAAATTTCGAGTTTAGAAAAGCCTAATTTGGATTGGCCGCTCCGCTTCGCTACGCGGCCAATCCAAATTTTCAGGCTTTTCTAAACTCGAAATTTTACTTCATGCTTAGTCTGGGAGTGGAAAGCCTTCGTTTAAAGATTCAAATTGAAATCTTGAACAAGAAACAACGAACGTCGAAAAATTTACAGTGAATGCTTATGTATACCTGAAAGATAAAATCCCTGTGTTTAAAAACCACAGTTTTATTGTAATAAAATGTTATGTTTGATACTGTAATTTGAAATATCTTTAACAATTTAGCTAGAATTTAAAAACAAACAAAAAACTTTAATGAAGTAATATAAAATATAATTTAGCAAATATTTATTTTTAGCAGTTAAGATAATAAAAAACGGTTTTAAACAAATCCAACGTTTAAAACATGTTTTAAACAAATTTAAGATTTAAAACATGTTTAAAACAAAACCGTTTAAAACATGACGGCTGTTATTAAACATGTTTAAAACACTATTTTAAAACAAGTGTTTTAAACATAACAATCCTGGTTATGATCGATCATCTAACTAGTCTTTCCAATCCCAGATTAAGCATAAAATAAAATTTTGAGTTTAGAAAAGCCTGAACATTTGGCTCGGGCATAGCGCAGCAGAGCGACTGAGACAAATTAGGCTTTTCTAAACTCGAAATTTTACTTCATGCGCGACTCGTATAAAAAGGTGATTTAATGTAAAATGGTCTATATCCAACCAATTAGCAAGTGAAATAAGTTTAGTACGACAATCATCAATTCTTTAAATGACGGAAAAAGTGCTATAATGAACATATATATTATTTTTGTATTAACGACGTGAACACTATCTACTGTCAATAGCACTGCTCAAAAATTGACAGCAGATGGCGTTCACATCGTCAATTTATATGTAAATTACACATGACTACTAAAATGGTTATAGATGTTTAGTTTTCTTCTGGATTTTAAACAGCACAATCAATTGACGTTTATAATAGTCATTTTGTGAGTACAATAGACAAGACTATTGGAAGTAGATGGCGTTTACGTCGTCAACCTAAATGTAAATTACATATGACTATTAAAATTGCCAATTTATTTATATTTATATGAAAATTGCGTATGACTACTAAAATGGTTATAGAAGTTCAGTTTCCTTCTGGATTTCAAAATGCACAATCAATTGACATTTATAATAGTCGTTCTGTGAGTACCATCGACAATGCTATTGAGAGTAGATGGCGTTCACGTTTTCTGGATTTTCTTTTGGATTTTCATATTTCTTTTAAGAATATTTTTTCTGAATTCAATGATGTATTACACTTATAGTTTATTATACAGGGTGAGCGAAACTCGATGTCTCCGCTCTATTATATGAAAAGGAATAACGATAGAAAAATCTGAAATCTAAAATCAAATGACAACAAAACAATATTTGTTAACCATTAGTTTAATTATTGACAGGTGCGGCTTTGTTATTTGCTTCCAAAGGCTACTTGTTTAAGTCGTGACAATTTGGAATTTTTGATAATAATTTTTTTTAAGTTTGCTTTTAATTTTTTAATGAAAGAAGATAGCAATTTTTTTTCTCTACAAAGCTCAGAAAAATTAGCTCTTTTGAAATATCCAAAAATATAGGTATGTTTCTGGGGAAAAAATATTCGATGACGTCATTACTTCACTTTCAAAATTTATAAGAATATGCAATTTTGGATTAAAATAAACCTTAATCAATCCCGATTATGAACCTCTTTTCAGATTTTTTCTATCGGTTTTTCTTCCCTTTTAATAGAGCTGAGTCATCGAGTTTCTCATCTTGTACATTTCATATGTAAAATATTAATCTTTTGTTTTCGTAAAGATTTCCTTGGAAACAGTTGAGTAACTCACTTATTTGACAACTCCTAAGACCCATAATTTACTTACATATCACCCCTGAAGACGGGCATCCAACGATACATATTTTACCAATTGTGATGTATTTTAAACTAACGACTGTTTTCCACTCCCAGACTAAGCATGAAGTAAAATTTCGAGTTTAGAAAAGCCCCGCGTAGAAAATTTGTCGACGGTCGCGCAGCGACCTGAGACAAATTTTCACGGGGCTTTTCTAAACTCGAAATTTTACTTCACGCGCCACGCGTATAAAACACTGATTTAATGTAAAGTTAAAAATGCACTGAAAACCAACAAAACTTCGATATTTTTTTCAAAATTAGATGTGTTTTTTCCTATCCATGCAGTAAACCTTCAGAATTTCGTTGTTTTCTTGTAAAAAAACTTCGATTCCCTGTAGTCCTTTGGTCTCCGAAGACCATGATCGGTCCTTCGAGCTGTAACCTTTGTAAAATTGTAATAAACTTAGTAAACTTATTAGAGTGATTCTTTAATTTGAAACTTTTAAGAACGAGTGTTGTCCACTCCCAGACTAAGCATGAAGTAAAATTTCGAGTTAAGAAAAGCCCCGTGTAGAAAATTTTCACGGGGCTTTTCTAAACTCGAAATTTTACTTCATGCGCCACGCGTATAAACCACTGATTTACAATAATGTTAAAATATAGTATAACGTTCAGATGTGATGATCAATATTTATCGAGATGTAAACGTCAGATACGTTTTAAAAAATTCTATTGGCCTAAAATTGTACACGTAGACAAAATTTCGACTTTATTTTACAAATGTCGTATTAATTATAATTACATTTTAAATAATTTCATAAATATCAAATAAATATTCCTATCAAAACCACCCCAAGTCGGACAAAAGATAACGCTACGCGCTGGCTGAAAACAAATAGACTTCTTACTACCTGCTAATATCGGGTTGACATTGACATCAAAAAATGCGGTTGGTGTTCATAATGGATTACCCCCTGAGTACTCGGTCTCTTTCCCCTTACCCTCTAACATTTTAGGAAAGAGATAGAAATCTGAAAATTTTAGATATTTTCGTGTCGTCGCGAAATAGGGCCTCTCCAAAACATCTAAACCGAAATTATACATTTTCATTGTGGCCATAGCTGGAACCACCCATTTTTATAAATTGAATTGTCAATATTTCAAATTAAATTGTCAATTAAATTGCAAATTAAGTATAATTCCTTATAATTATGGAGAATAGCCGTGGAATAGGACAGAATTACACAGAACAAGAAAGAGAAAGCTTATTAGAAATTATAAGAGACCTTAACAAGTGTTTTCCACTCCTAGGCTACGCATGAAGTAAATTTTGAGTTTAGAAAAGCCTGAAAATTTGGTTTGGTCCCGTAGCGCGAAGCGCGGAGCGGCCAAACCAAATTTTCAGGCTTTTCTAAACTCGAAATTTTACTTCATGCGCCACGCGTACAAGACACTGATATCAAGTGAAGTTCACTTGTTCACAATATTTCAGTGTTTTCTGTGTTTAATACGCGTGACGCATGAAATAAAATTTCGAGTTTAGAAAAGCCTGAAAATTTGGTTTGGTCGCTTCGCGCAACGCGACCAAACCAAATTTTCAGGCTTTTCTAAACTCGAAATTTTACTTCATGCTTAGTCTGGGAATGGAAAACACTTGTTTAACACTTTAAATGGAACTAATTTAAAAAAGCGTATGCATAAGTATAAAAATCCCTGGTTATGTCTGACTTGAAAAACTCTAGGTCTTCGACTCCTTAGAATGTCTTGTGGTTCGAGTTAATCACTGTCAGGGAAGATACTACAAGCAAACTTAAATCTGGCACGGATGGTATGATAGACATGATAACCGTAATGAAATTAATAAATACAAGTAGTAGAATCTAAAGTAATTATGATAATATAATACACTTTTGACTTTTAACTGTCAAATTATTTAGAGAATAAAATTTACTTGGTAGAAAAACAAACAAATAATTTACTAAGGAGATTTATTAGCCAAATAAAGTTATTTTGTGTTTATAATACCGAAATCTTTGGAATAAAGTAATTTATTCCTAAAGTAAATTTTATTTAAGTAATAAAACGTTTTATAATACCTGGCATAAGTATATATTATGTAACAGTAAATACAAATAACATTTAATTTTAGTCCAGGAAAGATTTTGACATGTTCTCATCCTTTGCACATGCGTACGAGATAATGTTACTAATGTTACCAAAACACCAGGGTAATATACCGTACCCCGATTATGTTTTTTATAAAGGTTTAATTTGAAGCTTTATTTTTCTTACCCGTAATTAATTACCGAAAATTTTACATCACTGCATACAGGGAATTTTTCTTTTAAGTATACATACAAGTAATTTTTTTTAAGTATACACATGCATACGCTATTTTTCAAAAGAGTTCAATGTGAAGCTTTAAATGAGTGTTTCCACTCCCAGACTAAGCATAAAGTAAAATTGCGAGTTTGGAAAAGCCTTAAAATTTGGTTTGGTCACTGCGCTCACGTTGAATATTCTACATACTTCTAGGTTAGGTTAGGTTAGGAGAAAGTTTTGCAATAGAATAAATTGCGTAAATCTCTTTGCGTACGATGATTATTTTACATACTGCTAGGACTCAATATTTTCAAACTTTTCAATACTAATTTTGTTTTAATATATTTAACATTTTCGGTGGAAATTAATTGCATATCTAGATAGTACTCGTCAAGTACTTTCGAATAATATCATTTTTATTTATAATACCCAGGGGGTGTATAGTAAATTCTTACCAATATTTGGACCAATAGTAATAAAGAAATACTATAAACTCTACACAATATCTGATAATCTGCCCATTATATGATCCAAGTATTATTATTAAATTGGCTGCTATTATAAAACAATGGATTCCTGCAAATTCACCAAGCGTTATAATTATCAGGGTAAGCATACTTAAAACAAAAATTCTTTGTCTAATGGACTTTTAATTAAGGAGAATATTTTAATTTCGCGAATAATACATTCCAGTGTGAATATTTCAAAGCGTATTATTGCCGTCTTTGGGTGGATATTATGTTATTCGAGACCCACAAACATCTCCTCTGCGTTTATGTATGAATGTATAAATGCCACATTCTGCGGAATCTTGCGGAATGTAATATTGAGGTAATAACAATGCGTTATTCCAAGCAAACAATTTAAATTGCAACTCTAATACACATTGAGTGGATGGATGGCTTTACTTGAAGTTGTAATTATTAATTAGCACCGAAAGCACTTTATTATATTTCAATATAAGTATATGCAATTTATATTTATGTATGTAGGAGGTAACTACACTAAGTCACGTTTTTTTTTTTCAAAATACGTTGTTTATACTGTTCAAATCAGGATTTTATATTCTCTCGAGAGGTAAATAGCACTGTAACATTTCAAAAATGTGACTTAGTGTAGTTTACCTCCTACATACAGAATTGTTTAATCATTTTGGTATGCATAAGTATTTGTTTTAAGTATTTGGTTTGGTCGGTCCGCTTCGCTACGCGACCAAACCAAATTTTTAGGCTTTTCTAAACTCTAAATTTTACTTCATGCGCCACGGGTATAAAAAACGATTGAAAGACAAGTTCTAGATACACTGCTTACGTTTGATCTAAAATTAAAAACATTACAACTGCTTATTTTGTGAAGCAATTTGCTTTCGTATTTTTTCTTTTAAATTAACTTACATATCCAAATGAAAATTACTCGAATTTTAAAAGCGCTAGATTTTGTTGCACGGTATAAATACTTATTTGTAAAATTTATTAACTTGAGATCAAACTAAATATATTTTGAACTTCACTTAAAATCAGTGTTTTGTATACGTGGCGCATGAAGTAAAATTTTGAGTTTAGAAAAGCCCGAACATTTTACTTCGTGCTTAATCCGGGAATGGATACACTCATTAAAAGCTTCAAATCAAACGTTTTCTTAAAACAACGAATGCTTGAACAATAACATATTTGAAAGAAACATACCCTGTATATGCGCGTGTAATTTCTAGAGGTTAAATGATGAACAACAGTATTATTTGGACCCAATCGTGCGTCAGAATATGCGCAAATTGGATCCTGCAAATCAGCCGATTAACTCGGGCTAATAATGGGCATAGTCATCATCTATTCGAGGCTATTACTGTTGACGTTTGTTGATACACCCACGCAGGAAACAGCAGCAAATTAGCTTCAGGCTAATGCCGTGATATTTAACTTGCATAATGCACCTCTTGTGCCTCGACAAATGGTAATGGATAGCTTTTACCGAACGTTCCTACTCAAACAACACATTTAATTGGATTTAAATCTACTATAATAGGTATTAGCATTGAGTAAGTTATGTTATTTAATATACAGAGAGTTTTTCTTTTAAATATCCCAATTACAGAGTATATGCTGTAAATCTTTAGATACACGTTCATTTTTAAAATAGTTCAATTTGAAGCTTTAAGGTTGCGGTTTACTACAGTGAGATAGAGTGAGATAGACCTATCTTTCTATTTCCATCATAAAAAAGTAAACGTAATATACCATGGACATTTTTTTATTGAATGTTTAGCTAATTGAATGCAGAATGTATGGACACCCTTGAATTTAACGTAGTACAAGTTTTTGTTGCCTAAGAAGGAGTATACAAATGACAAAAAATATGTATTTTCATGATTTTTTTACAATAAAACTAAATATCCTAATCGTTTTAAATTGGTGACCTTAAAATACGCTAAGTTTTATGATTATTTTGATGTATCATGTAATATTGTCCCATAATCAGAACATGAATGGTGCTGGAACTAGTGACTACCAAAAACGTTGGATTTTACCTATAAT
The DNA here is from genome assembly GCA_932526585.2 of Philonthus cognatus. Classification (NCBI taxonomy): domain Eukaryota; kingdom Metazoa; phylum Arthropoda; class Insecta; order Coleoptera; family Staphylinidae; genus Philonthus; species Philonthus cognatus. Next base: position 32,588,777 of record OW052245.1, on the reverse strand, counting down.
AAATTGAAACCTTAAACGAGAGTTTCCACTCCTAGATAAAGCATGAAGTAAAATTTCGAGTTTAGAAAAGCCCGATCATTTGGTTTGGCCGCTCCGCGAAGCAGAGTGACTAAACCAAATTTTCAGGCTTATCTAAACTCGAAATTTTACTTCATGCGCCACGCGTACAAAACACTAAAATATTATGAAATTCTCAATATTCTACTAAAGCAGTATGCTAAAGACATAGTTTGAACTTTGTTTAAATCCAGTGTTTTATACGCGTGGCGCATGAAGTAAAATTTCGAGATTACATAAGCTTTACAATTTGATTTGATCGTTTAAATTATCAGGCTTTTCTTAAGTAGACATTTTGCCATATGCTTTATCTGGTAGTGAAAAACACTCGTTTAGAGCTTTAAATTGATCACTTTTAAAAAGCAATAAATGCCTGTATGTCATGTCTTTATAACTCCTTTCCACCATAAGCAAAATGCGTTTCATTTAACTTAGACTTATCGAATTATTATAACTGAGTTGTATAATTTATAGTATAACTTTGATTAAAACACTTGGTTTGTTTTACAAATATACAGGGTGTCCCCGAATGGTCTGTACAACGCTCTACAACATATTTTCTGAAACAAAATAAGACGATTTAACTAAACTTATCTCTATCCAAAAGTGGTTCCTAAGCCATCTACGAGGCCTCAAATAAATTATTTTTTTCATTATTTTTCAAATATTTTTATTTTGGAATTAGGTAAGAAAACCTAATTTGGCACATTTAATTACATTGATACCATGCACTTTTTGCGATATGTTTCTTTATCCTACGTGTAAAGTAAGTGGTCAAACTAGGACCATCGACTACTTAAGATACCTAAATCTTTTTATTCAACAGGTCAAATCATAAGGAATACTTTTTTTCTGCAAGATCATTCAATTTTACGTATTTTTTGTCTTATAAAATTTTGCTATTTTCCCCACAAAAAAATATTTTTATTTGTCAAAAAAAAGTAATAAAATTATGAACAATATTTTGCTTCTCAAAACAATTACCAAAGTAGAAATAAAGATAGGTACCTAACAATAAACACAAATTTATTAGTTTCACAACAAATGTTCAAACTGATTGCCATTTTCAGCAATACAACAATTTACACGTCGCAAAAAATTAAAATGGACACGTTGTAAAACACCAACATTGTTTTTAACTGTTTGAAACGCATTCTGTATTCGCGCCCATAATTCGTCGTGCGTATTTATGGGCTTACCATAAACAATAGATTTAATAGCAACATTTTACAAGAGACAAAAATTTTATAAGAGACAAAAAATACGTAAAATTGAATGATCTTGCAGAAAAAAAGTATTCCTTATGATTTGACCTGTTGAATAAAAATATTTAGGTATCTTAAGAAGTCGATGGTCCTAGTTTGACCACTTACTTTAAACATAGGATAAAGAAACATATCGCAAAAAGTGCATGGTATCAATGTAATTAAATGTGCCAAATTAGGTTTTCTTACCTAAGTCCAAAATAAAAATATTTGAAAAATAATGAAAAAAAATAATATCTTTGAGGCCTCGTAGATGGCTTAGGAACCACTTTTGGATAGAAATAAGTTTAGTTAAATCGTCTTATTTTGTTTCAGAGAATATGTGGTAGAGCGTTGTACAAACCATTCGGGGACACCCTGTATTTTTATGTTTACTCCAACAATTTCGAGCTTAAGTTAGGACCCAAGGTCGAAATTAGTTGGAGTGAACAGAAAAATAAATTAGTGAAGCAAACCAAGTGTTTTAATCAAAGTTCTACTATTAATTAAATATGTTTCACCACGGGTTAGGTGAGAAATTAATTCAACATATTGTATAATTTAGCTAAGAACTGGTTATGGACAATTGAATATTTGATGGTTATAAATTAATCAATGTTATGGACAATTGAATATTTGATGGTTATAAATTAATCAATGTTATTAAAATTAATCTAAACCCTCATTTAAGCAATCCTGTTTACTGTTATTTAGCGAAGCAAATCCATATTTTGTGTTTATTAACTATGCTAACTATGTCAACGAACTGTGAAGTAACTTGTAACGCGAACGAAGCAACATCATTTTAACAATATAAAAAAGCGAGTTTTTCGTCTTTCTGCAATGCTTTTGTTTCGTTGAGATGTTTTATAATATTCATTGAAAAACCTACTTCCCGCGCTAATAAACTCCGCGGATATCGAATAATACAATGGATATTTGATTTACACAACAGCTTTACTGTTTCTATGCATAATTTATTTGCAAAATCTAACATCACAAAACTAAACGAACAAACAGAAAGTTTTAAATCTGGCAAGCAAAAAATCTTAGGCTACCCATAGAATTAATATTAAAAATGGTTCTTAAATCATCTATAGACGCGTATGCAGATTTATCTCTCATCAGTATAGCTTTATTTAGACTTTATACTAATGAGAAATAAATCTGAAAACGGTTCTATACATAATATATAAAATTACGAAAAAACTATTCGTGAAAATGCAAACAGTGTCTTAATTAATAAGACAATTTAAGACGATAAATATCCATTAAAACAACTACTTCCCGTGCAAATACACCTCCGGATATTGAATTATACAATGAAATATTTAAAATCTTATTTATTTTGATTTGTTACAACGCTCTATTAAAGTATATGTAACGTTTAGGTCAAATTCTCTTTAAACCAACTAACAATACAATTTAAAATGAAAGGAGAGATAACAACAAATTAGAAGTGAAAGGACTTGGATTAAAACTAATGTCTTATGCCATCTATAGACGCGTTTCGAGATTTATCTCTCTTCAGTATAGCGTTGCTTATAGTTTGCACACTTTAAACATAATATATAAAATTACGAAAAAACTATTCGTGAAAATGCAATCAGTGTCTTAATTAATAAGACAATTTAAGACGATAAATATCCATTGAAACAACTACTTCCCGTGCAAATACACCTCCGGATATTGAATTATACAATGAAATATTTAAAATCTATACAATTATAAATATATTTACATTATAATCATTATTCTAAATACAACTATGCAATTGTATCGATTAAAATGAGTATATAAATTAAAGTTTTAAAGCGTATCGCTTTCAGTAAGCTTATCGCAAAATACATGTCAAAAAGTGATTTTTATGTTTTGCATTGAATCTATTAAAAAGTGAGTGAACTTTTATTATAGAGAACGGCACATCTTCATTTCCTCTGGATAGCCACCAGAGTGCAGTTGTGCCGGTATCAACTTGAAAACAACTTGATTAGATTCAATACAAAACACAAAAATCACTTTTTATTAGTTGTGCTACTATCAAAACAAAGCAGCGATGTATTTTTTTTATTTTTGTAATATTTGTACTAAAAATTTGTTTTGTGTGTGCAATTTTAACAAAATATAAAAATACCACTACAAAGAGCGAATATTACAAAAACTGAGTACGATTATTACATGAAAAAAAAATGTTTAAAGCGAATATTCGTTTGTAAACATTTTTTTTCTCTTTTATCAATCCTTTCACATTATTTCGAATACTGATTAGATACCCGAACTCTAGTTCACTATTTGAAATAGTATATTTATATTTTCTTAAAAGTGCACACACAAAATATTTATTTAGTTCATCAACAATCTGAAAAAATGTATGTGCTTAACTATAAACGCACTGTGGAGCGATACGCCTTAATACATATCTGATATATTTGCGTTAGGTGAATTTAGAATATTATTTATAAGATAGTGTATATTTTAAATTTTCTAAATCGTCAAAAATAAAAGTTAAAAATTAATTTGTTAAGTAATGCAACCAGTTAGACAACATTTACATAGTCGGTTCTAAACATCAGCTACGATCGATTCAAATTCAAAATCCTTTATTAACGGCAATAAACCTTTTGACATCAGAATATGAACATTATAAATAACAATTAAAAAATGATACTGTTATTAAAGCAACAGAGACTAATTCTAAATATTGGCGTAAGATAAAATGCAAGTAAAAGTAATAAAAATCAGAAATGTAGTTGCTTTAGTTTTGATATAAATTGATAATGGGATAATTAGGATCAAGAGACAGTAAGTTTGAAATACGCATGCATCTGGAGAGTGGATTGTTGTAGGCGTAATTTGACCTATGCATGGGAATGCAAAATAGTAGTCTATGACGAGTAGTACGATCTGATATATATTAACGTAAAAATCAACGTGCGCCAATAAATACGGACATTGCATTTGGTTACTCAGCAGTTTATAAAGCATTGACAATTTTAAAAGAATCCTGCGTCGCGTAAGCGTATCAATGTTAAATACCAACATAACTTGGTCATCGTTTAAATGTGACTTAAAAGCAAGGATCTTCAGAAATGTGTTCTGCATTCTCTCAAGAACATTACTGTGAGTAATGGTATTGGGAAACCAGACACATAAAACGTATTCCATAAGCAAAATAGACAAGTTTGAATGATTTAGCTGATTAATCTTTGGCCATCCTTTTTATGTAACCCAACATTTTTGATGCTTTGGTGCAAATTGAGTTAATGTGGCTATCAAACGTTAATTTTGTATCCAGTAACACTCCCAGATGTTTAATTTTACACAATTGGTCAAGATGTATATTATTAATACTGTAATTAAATTTAATAACATTTGATTTTCAGGAAATAGTAATTGCTTTACACTTTTGAATATTAAAAAATAAATAGTTATCGCAACACCATTTATGAACAAATATCAAACAAATATTAATAATCAGTAACCGCAATTTCTTACGCGTAGAGTTCAAAATATACTGCTTCCGTGTTATACAAAGATATTTATTTCGTCTAAGCAAATTTTGCTCTGTCAAAATTCGTCCGTTTCACAGTGGTCTAAAACCGACCGAAATGCGACCAAATCACACAGTTTTTTTTTTTGTTATTATCTGAGATATCAATTTGAAATTCAGTATGGTTACACTGAAAGCAAATTCGAGTTAACTGGTAAAAAGCTTCAGTCGCACCTCCAGTTTTACCGGAAATTATATCCGTTTTAAAAATTTAAATAAAGTCACATATTTTTGTTTACGAATTAAGGAGTACATTTCATACACATCAATTATTGATTTAAGACAGCTTACTTGATTATAAAACACACTTTTTTTAATATCTTGCTTTTTTCTATTTATATCTCCTAGCTTAAAGTTTAAAAAGTCAAGACTAATCTTGTTAAATTCTTCAGGTAGGTTTTTATAATGTTTTATTTTCTCGAAGTCCAAAGAAACATTGAGTCAAAAATAAATGTCTAACACGGGTAGTCTGAATCACCCAGTATATCCTAAGGTCGCAGGTTGTTGCAGCTGAAAGTCATCAATTTGTTTACTTTGGAGCTAAGATTGAGTGTTTCGTCAAGTTAGAGTCCTCTGTTAGCCTGCACTTAAAAGTTACGCTTCATAAAAATTAGCACTTATTTAAAAAATTATGCATTTTTTTCAAAACATGTCTTTTAATTTTCTAATTATTTTATTTTATTTAATTTATTATTTTTGTTGTATAAAAAATATGAAATATAACAAAAAAGATAATTTATTATTAAAATTCTTAATTCTATTGCAAACTTCGAAAATTCATTACTAAAATAAAAATTTGAAATTCTGCGACCTAAGTAACAAAAACTTAGTAGTTATATACCTGAAAATAAAAGTTATTTTTAATTCCATAAAATTAAAAATAACTAGGGTTTTGTCGCTGCCAAGACCACTGTGCATCTGGACGAAAATTTAGTGTATTTAAAAAAAAATCTGTTAATGTGCGGTTTATACCTGTACAAACAAGGATTCTATATTAATTCTTGTAGAACATAGACTTTCAAAGATGTATTTAAAGCGCAATACAAAGCAGACAAAATGCATAAATGGTGAATGCGCCGGGTCTTGAGAGTTTTCTAATTTAATCATACAGTTTTCAACAAACTTAATCAACTCAATTATAACTTTAAATCAGATTTATTTAAATATAGAAACATAGTTTAACAAAAATGCATTATTATATGTGTATCCTTAGATAATATTTAATAGAAATATATTGCATGTTTGATACACATTCAGCCTTAATATTTCCTATTAATATAAAACAAAAAAATCTATTAGTTAGATGAATTATTGATAAAATGAACGTGGCAGCTTAGCATTTGCATGTGTTTCAAGTTCACTTTAATACATTTAAAGTAATTTAAAGATTATATAATACTGCTTCTGTTCTATTTAAGAAAATGTGTTTCTTCTGAGGAATCGTGTAATTAAAATGTACATCTATCGATGTTTCCACTCCTTGAACTTTAGTAAAGCCTGAATCCAAACCAAATTTTCCGGCTTTTTTAAACTCGAAATTTTACTTCAGTGTTCTATACGCGTAGCGCGCCTATAGAACACTGAAGTATCGTGAAATTCAAAACATACTGCTTAGGTAGTATTCTAAAGCAGTATATTTTGAATTTTACTTGAAGTTAGTGTTGTATAGCGTTGTGCATGAAGTAAATTTTCGAGTTCAGAAAAGCCGCTACGCGACCAAACCAAATTTTAAGGCTTTTCTAAACTCGAAATTTTACTTCATGCCTAATCTGGGAGCGGAAACACTCTCTAGAAGCTTAAAATTTAACGCCTTCTACAAACATCAAATATATGAATATTTGTAAATCAGCCCTTACGGTGGCGTTTGCCACCACTAAAATTAGGTAAACATGGTGGGAATTTTTCTTATAAATATACATACATGTATGCATGAGCTGTAACTTTTTTGATAAACTTTTGTTTTTTTAAATAGTTTAATTTAAAGTCTTAAATGAGTGTTTTCCGCTCCCAGATTAAGCATGAAGTAAAATTTCGAGTTTAGAAAAGCCTGAAAATTTGGTTTGGTCGCGTAGCGCTACGCGATCAAACGAAATTTACAGGCATTTCTCAACACGAAATTTTACTTCATGCGCCACGTGTATAAAACACTGGTTTCAGGTGGAGTTCAAAATATTCTACTAAAGCAGTATGCTAAAAACGTGTATTCTGAACATCATATCACATCAGTGTTTAGTACGCGTGGCACATAAAGTAAAATTTCCAGTTGAGTAAAAAGCCTGAACATTTTCAGACTTCTCTAAACTCAAAATTTTACTTCATGCATAATCTGGGAGTGGAAAACACTCGATTGAAAGTTCAATTTATATTATTTGAAAAAACTACGAATATCTGAAGATTTACAGCGTATGCAATGAATTGAGATATGTATACCTAAAAGAGAAACTCTTTGTATATCTGAGATAGTAATAAATGATATGCAGTGAATAAAACATTTTTTTGGATACCAGACAAATTTCAGGGCTGAAAGGGTTAAAAGAAGAATTCAATGTATACATTTATTATTTTTAGCATTATAATTAAGTAAATTATAAAACAGATATTTTAAACTAGGCGTAACTAACAATAGTAATCTGCCAAAATGTATCATTATTAATTATTAGTATGGTAACGTCTATTAATAAGGTTTTTTACTTTCCCCCGTATGTAATACAAAGGGTAAGTATTGTTTTCGTGAAAATTTTCGAATCAAAAATTTTAGCGGAAATATCCGTTTTGAGGTCCCCTGAGTCAAATAAGACCATTTTTGAAAAATGTCTGTCTGTCTGTCTGTCTGTCTGTCTCTCTGTCTGTCTGTGTGACTGTGTGTGTGTCTGTGTGCGCTGTACCGCAAAAACCGCTAACGATATCGAGATGAAACTTGAAACTTAAGCTTTTTGTTACAATCGAAAGAACTGAAAAGCTTTTGGTGAAAATCGGAAAACCTAAAGTGGTACTTTACTCTTAGCGTTTTTCAGTTTTTTCAGATTTTTTCAATAAATGTTCATCAAACAAAAAATTCTTTCAAATAAAAGTTGTAGATAATAACAAAATGAAGATGTGTTGTTCATTTACTTTTTGTCATATCACTTTTAATTTTTGAGATATTTCAAAAGATGTGTGTTTTATCTAGTTATTGAGGACCACTTCGTAATATGTTATAAAAAGAAGAACGTTTTTCGGGAACTTTCAAACACAATTTTCTACAGGGTGATTCATTAGCCTCTTTACAAACTTTAAAAAGTGATTTAATACGTAATTTACGGGGGAAAGTACTATGATGGACACATCACCATTTTTATTAACTTTATTGACCAATTAGTTAAAAAGCTATACTTATTACATTTTGCCACACATTGAATAATATTCCTAAAACATTATTTTGTTTTAAATCATCATATACATACCTTCAATTAATAAATGATTAGGATAGTTTAACAAGACATATTCGATATATAGAGAGTTTTATATAACACCGAACATCATAATAAAATACGATTTGACACCTTAAAGTTTTAGGTTATGTGTAAATTGGGTTGCCTATAGGATCATTACAAATTGTAGCTAATCAATTGCAATTATTGCCTTGTATATACAGGGACTTTTTCTTTCAAGTATACATGTTCCAATTAAAGCGTATATGCCGTAAATCTTTAGATAATCGTTGTTTTTTTAAAAGGAGGTCAATTTTAAACTTAAAATGAGTGTGTTCTACTCCCAGACTAAGCATGAAGTAAAATGTCGAGTTTAGAAAAGCCTGAAAATTTGGTTTGGAGCGGCCAAACCAAATTTTCAGGCTTTTCTAAACTCGAAATTTTACTTCATGCGCCACCGGTACAAAACACTGACATATTACGAAGTTTAAAACACACCGCTGAACTTTACATTGAATCAGTGTTTTGTACCGGTGGCGCATGAAGAAAAATTTCGAGTTTAGAAAAGCCTGAAAATTTGGTTTGGCCGCTCCGCGCTTCGCGCTACGCGACCAAACCAAATTTTCAGGCTTTTCTAAACTCGAAATTTTACTTCATGCTTAGCCTGGGAGTGGAAAACACTCGTTTAAAGCTTCAAATTGTTTGTTTTTAATAAACTGAGCGTGGTAAAATGTGCAACGTCTGCATATATATACTTAAAAGAAAAAATCTCTTTATGAAAATATTCGGTGTTACATAAAACTCTCTGTATGTCAAATATAGCTTGGTAAACTATACGAATCATCCAATAATTGCAGGTATGTACATCATGATTTATAAGATATCCTATTCAATTGTACACAGTGCGAGTAAACATTTTTTCTTTGACCTTTCTAAGAGTAATATTTATGAGGTATAAAGATATTATTATATTCGGGGAGGCCGCTCATAAAGTGACCATTGCCATTACCAAGTCATGCAGAAACTTTGATCTTTTTTATCGGGGAGTCTCATTCCGACCCTAATAAAATTAAACTGGGGCAAAGGGGAAGCTGGATGGAGCCCGAGATAAAGATTCTAATCAGTGTGGATTGCGGCCATCTTTATGTCCAAAATCAACTTTTTCTTATAATCCAATTGAACTTTTCAATTGAAATTCACTTTTACGGACACCATTGTGATATATCGTCGTTGATATTGCAAGATAGCATATGGATTATTCACATGCGTTACAATTTTTTTGTTTTGTCTCTTTCTAATAATTTTGCCATAACACATTATAGCGATTTTATTAATATTCATTAAATATACACTTTATATTCTTTAGTATTAATAATGTTATTAGTTATAGCGGCAGTAGATTATTTATTTTATAAAAAATTGTTTTATAATACGTGCCAATATTCCGCCAATTATTGTTGGCTTCTACAAGTCATATTAAAGGTTGGGGTGTGTATAATAATTGTCAAATCTATAACATTTTGATGTAAAGATATTTAAGATCTTTAGGATAACTGATACTGCCCGCCGAAAGTAAATGAACACCCAGTAAACGTGGTTTAATTTTAATGAATTTTTTAGGGAAGATGTATTTTATCCGTGCTAATAAATTATGAAAATTTTAACAAGATTATATTAAAAAATTGTGTTGCCATAGACAACGAAACAAAAGTGTTTGGTTTTTTATTTTGACATTATTTATTAGTTGCGCACTTTAATCAAAACTTTTAAGTTAATTAGTCGATTGTAAAATAATGGCATATATTCCAAATTGCACAGTTGTTCGCTAAATTAGTGACTTTGGACGAGGTAGAATAATCAGTATACGATAAGCAGGATTATCCATTTGTAATGATGCCTATCGTGTGGAACGCAGTGTCGCTAGAATTTTTCGATGATAGACAGAAACACATGATAAACGAGAACGTTTACGACCTGGATATCCTAAAAGCACAAATAATTGTGTTTTTCGGCTGGCGGTTCTTCGGCACCGTTCGTCGTCAACAAGGGATTTTTTTATTGTAAAGAGGTTTAATTAATTATCAAATCTTCATACAATATGTCTATAGATGAATTCGAAGTATTGGCTTCAAACCGGACCGATCATTTCTTTGTTTATTAAAAACTCCTAAACATCGAATTTTATAACATTTATTGTTGAAATGTTCATCAATTATTAGTAGGAGTAAAATTAATGTTTCCAAATTATTACTAATAATTGATAAACATTTTAAAATTTTAACAATTAACATTAAAAAAATCGATGTTCTTTGATCTTTATTAAACGGTAGTCCAATACATAAACATAAAAATACAGAACGAGAACATATAAATAAATAATACAATACAGAAATAAGCACAAAAAAACATGGTACTAATAATAAAAGTATATAACAATTACGGACAAACCAAAATAAGACAAAATTTACAACGATTACAATGAGCGAAGTAAGGTGTTGTAGGAGTTATCAAAGAAGTCAATATTGACTTCGTTGGCGTTCCTTAATATACGCGTAGAGGCCAAGTGCAGAGCATAATCCGTCCTTTTAAATGGAACGTTAAATGTTGGATTTGTTGTTAAAGTTCTAGAGGGAACATGCACTTCTATCCAATTTAGAAGGTCCGGATAATCGATTTGACCATTTACAATTTTATATACAAGAGTTTTGTCAAAGTTAAACCGACGTTGCTCTAAACTTTGGGTGCCGAAATGGTTACAGAGTTCTGTAGTGTTTGCGATAATGTTGAATCTATAATCTAAAAATCGAATAAACTTACTTTAGATGCATTAAAACCACGGCATCTGGCGCATATGCGAACTCGCATGAAAATGTTTATGTTATCGGCGTATAGAAGACATTGAGCGTTAGAAAAACATTTAATTACATCGTCCACAAACAGGTTAAAAAGCAGTGGTTCCAGGTGAGACCCTTGCGGAACACCGGAGGTGACAATAATGTTACGCGAGACACACTAGCCAATCCGAACGCGTTTAGATCTTCCCGTAATATACGACTCGATCCATTGGAGAACAAAACCTCCAATACCTAGGTTACGTAATTTATTAATAAGAATACAATGATCAACATTGTCAAACGCCTTTAAGAAATCGGTATAGATGTGTAATATTGTGTGCGTTTGTAAAACGTACTTTAAATATTAATTGTATTCATATAGTAAACCGGGCTGTGGGGATGCTCGCTTATTATTGTTTTTATGTGCGAGACTTTTTTGTGTGTATCTATTTTGGTGAATAAAATCAGTCTTGAGTCAGCTGTCATTGTGCGTGTTAGTTATTTGGAACCTGTTCCCCATAAATTGAAATATAAATAATACTAAATATACAGCAAGATGGAATCGACTTGTACTCGATCGACAAAGGCACTGACAATGTATGTACGGAATCCGTGCTGTTTTAAACAGATTAATTGTTGGAGTATTTCAGTCAAGTAACGAGTTACTAGTCGTTCAAAAAGCTTAGGCATCGATGAGAAAATTGATATCGGCCTGTATTTTTAAATATTTTCTCATTCCCTGATTTATGAACGAAAGTGACGAACGCTTCCTTCCAAATGGAGCGGAGTTGCGGAGTTAGTGGTAAACAAAGAAATGGTTAGTACGATTTAAGACGAAAACTTCGAATTCTTCTATAGATAGATTCAATTAAGTTTTGATGATTAATTAAAACTCTCCACCATAAAAATAATCTTTTTTGACGACGAACGCTGCCCAAGTGCCACCAGCTGAAGAACATGATCTTCACGATCATTTGTGCTTTTGGGAGATTCAAATCGTAACCGTCGTCGTTCCTCCTGTGTTTCTGTTCATTTGGTTAATATAGAAAAATTCTAGCGGTACTGCGTTCCACACGATTAATTACCAACAATGCAAATGAATAATTCTACTTCCCGTAGACCGATTATTCTACTTCGTCCAAAGTCACTCATTGAGCGAAAAATTGTACATCTTTGTATAGGTGGCATTTATTAACAATTAACTGAGACTAATTAAACTTAAACGTTTGGTTTAAAGTGCAGAACTAATTATTAATGTCAACATAAAAAACCAAAGAATTTTTGTTTTATTGTCTATAGCAACTCGATTTAATAATTTAATCTTGTTGGAATTTTTATCGTTTCATAGCACAGATAAAATACATGTACATCTTTTCTGATAATTTGATCAAAATTCACCTACGTTTAGTGGGTGTTCATTTAATTATGGCGGTGAGTATATATGTCAGGATACTAAAGCAAGGAAATGTGATAATGATTGTCACAAAATAAACTCAAGTATCTTACTAAAAACATGTAGTCATAGACGGACGTGTTGGGGTCGCTGGTCTTTTAATTGCAAATTTTATTATTTTTAATTTCGAAGCAGTGAAGTGTTTGTTTATGTTGCTTATCAATTATCATAGCGAATGGTAACCACCAAACCTAGCCATTAGAAAGTATAATTATTTGCGTACTTTATAACTGAGTCGAATGTGAATTACAATCATGCAGATCTAAGCATATTTTGGACTTTAAATCAGTGTTTTATACATCTGGCGCATGAAGGTAAATTTCGTGTTTCGAAAGCCTGAAAATTTAGATTTTTACGCTACGCGCCCAAATCCAAGTTTTAATAAATAATCGTCTTTGCGTTTATTAAAACATGTCACAAAGTGCAAGTTCGTGAAATGTTATTGGTTCTTAATATTTTGAGTGAAATAATTAAAATACGATATTTATTGGATTAATAGTTTATAAATTAAAAAAAGGCTCAATTACTGCATTTATTTGTATTATTTTTTAATAATTAAAAGTTTTAATTATTATAATAAAAAATTTATTTGATTCAAATCCATTTATATCATGTATTTAAAAAATCTATTTATTTATTTATTCATTAACTGCAAACACCACTAAAAAAAATAAGAAAACATGTAAATAATTAAAAAAAGAGCAGTAAAATCTATGAATTTACCATAGAAAATGTACACAATAATGTAACAATATGTTTACAACATAATATAATAATATTTTACATAAAATAATTTTTAATATACCTAATATTAATTTTGACTGATAGCTCAAATTCTTTAATATTCTTTCTAATGCTGTTATTAAAATAAGAATATATTAAGTTCACACAATAATTTTAAACAAGTCGTCAAATTATTCAAATCAATGTAAATAATCATCATTTTATTGAGAATAATTTGACCTGAATTGTTTTCCACTCCTTGTTTAAAGTATGGAGGAAGAAATTTAAGTTTAGAAAACCCTATAAATTTGGATTTTGCAGCGAGAAGCGAAGCAAAACGCCCGGAAAATCTAAATTTTCACTCCTTTCTAAACTCGAAGTTTTACTTCAAGTACTGACTTATTCGTTTATATATAACTTTAGATATTGTATAGCTGAGGCTGTTAGTTGTTGAAACTCCATAATATTACTTTAATAACACACTTAATATGTTTAGGTTTCAAAATATTGTTTATTGTACTACAACAATTGTTTAACCACACAGTGGCTTCATCAGGTAGATGAATTCATCTACCTGATGAAGCCTCTGTATGGTGAAACAATTGTTGTAGTACAATAAACATTATTTTGAAACCAAAATATGTTAAGTGTGTTATTAAAGTGATATAACTTTAGCTCTAATTACAATTACACAACTTGTAATACTGATATGTATAAAATATTTGAATAAATTGTATAATAATACAACATAATACAAACAAATAATCACGAAATGACAATATACACAATTAGTGATAAAATATGATAAATTTGACTACGAATACTATGTTCGCATTCAGAATAAATTTTGCGAACATGAAATAAATCCCACAATTGCTACCAATCGATAATTGATTGTACAAATGTATAAACTGTAACAAGTTAAATTGAACGAGTGTTTCCACTCCCAGATTAAACATGAAGTAAAATTTCGAGTTTAGAGAAGCCTGAAAATTTGGTTTGGTCGCTCCGCGAAGGCTTTTCTAAACTCGAAATTTTTCTTCATGCGCTACGCTTATAAAACACTGAAATATTGTGATGTTAGAGATACACTTAAAAATACTTTTATCTACGACACCACTAAAAAGACAACATTTATGCATCGATTAATATGCGCGAACCTCTACTGCATGCATTTTAAATGGGAGATACTTTTTTAAACAGTTTGTATTATCTGTCATTTTTGACAGTTCTTGCGCCGAACATATTAACGACTCTAACCAAAATTATTGTTGCAGAATATCTAAATCATCATAAATATTAATGAAATATATAATCTTAATTAAATATAAATGGATAAAAAACAAAATATTTGTTTATTTTAATTATCTTCTATTACTATGAATATAGCGCCAACGACGCCACGCGACCAGAGTATCAACTAAACGGGAATGCAAAATACAAAACAAACGTCACAACTTTTCTTTGGGGACGTTGGCTTTGTATAAACAAACTGTGTTATTTTGAATCTGGTTGTAGTAAAAGTGTCACGAGTGATTAATTAATTAATCAATACAGTGAATTAGAAATCAAGAATTTGAAATGGATTCAGAAGAAAATGTAATTATGTGTACGCCTCCGGAAGTGGCAGAAATTGCAAGAAACGTCATTTTAAATTTACTCCCGGATAAATCAAAAGATGTATACATGAACACATACAAGGAGTTTATAAATTGGTGCGGAGGTAAAAACAAACAAAATTATTCAGAATATGTACTGCTAACGTATTTGCGATTATGGCACTCGCCTAACGGCTCGTGCCTTAAACTCGCAAGTCGTGCGCAAAAGCCCTACTTCACACACTAGTCACCTAAATACCTATTTTTTAAATTAGGAATAATCAAAATATTTAAATAACTAAATATTTACATTATTGTTTATGCAGTCTCAAGTCTAGTCAAATAATACAATGTATTAAATTAACTTATTTAGTAAAGCGGTGCGACCAAACCAAATTTTCAGACCTTTCTAAACTCGAAATGTTACTTCATGCTTAATCTGGGACAGGAAAACACTTGTTTATAGCTTTAATTTGACCTCTTAAAAAAAATGAATATTGGAATATGTATACTTAAAAGAAAAGCTCCCTGTATATCGGGGCCGCAAACATGTGGGGCCGGTTCCTCCATTCCCCTCTAACTATTAGAGAGCTAGTCCGCCCCTGCATGTACTATTCTGATTATGCTTCATCAAGTTGTTTTTATTTATTTTTGTGTCTAGTACTACTCACATTAATTGGTAAAACAATCAATTCTCAATTGTTTTTTCGCATTACATATTCCACTTCGCGTAGGAATATTTCCGCGGTTATCGAGAGATAAATTGAATCAATTTTTCAACATTTTCAAACAACCAGAGAACGTAATTCCACAATCAACTTCGAATAGTGGAAATCCTAGTTCTCCCAGCGGACGATTTCCATAGAATCTTTTATTCTAATTAATGTAAAATGCTTTTCGTGTAAGAGGTGGATTTTTCCCAATTTTTTTTTTTTTTTCATTTTCTGTGGAAAAAGGAAGTTCTGGAGATAGAGACAAAGTATTACGTCAGGCGGTGTGTCCCCGTTTACAGGCGAGAGCGTTCATCGAGCCTCACGCAACTGGAATAATTTATATCCACCCACCGAAACATTCCACCAGATTATAAGCCACCAACCGCCCCCCGTTTTAATGTCCTCTCTCTGCCCTCATGCCCCGTGTCACTACAGAACGAATTATACGTTATTGCTACTATTTTCAGCTTCTAACACTAGCCGTGTTGAGAATATGCACAGCAGGGATTTAAAGCGAAATGGGCTGAATGCTTAGCGGGATGTTTCATCTCGTGCAGTTTTAGATATGACACTACTTTCATTAAAATACAGGGTGCCCGTATTTCGACATAATGTACTATAATCGTGGAATTTTATGAAAAGCATAAAACATTTTTAATTTACCGAAAATTTATGATATTCACAAAAATAGCCAAGATTTTAAAAATCATCGAAGCACTTCAAAATGCAATGAAAGAATCAACATTTTTAAAATTATCGAAATTCCAGGAATTTTAAGAAAACAGACAACATTTTGAAAAGCAAATTGAGATTGAGAGAATCAAAGAAGGCTAAACTCACAAAAACACATAAAAAACTTGAAAATTATTGAAAATCGTGGTAAATCGTTGACATCGGAACATCCTCACTAAGATGGCTTATATAGGGATCAGATTTGTAATGACAAATAATTTTAAATTGATTATTTTGTCAATTTTAAATAAAATTAAATAAAAACACATACAAAATGAATATGAAAATGTTGTGTTTTATGCATTTTTTAACGTTTTTCATCAAAAATTTAAAAATTAGTCGAATTATAAATAATTTAACTTCTTTCACCTAAAATTACAAGTCTATTTGCAAATCTGATCTTTGCCATTTTAGGTGATCATTTTGATAAAAAAAAAAACTTCTCTTTGGTATATATCCAATTATTGAAACTTCAGACCTCGATAAAATCCTTAAATGACCTAATATCACAAAAACAGTTAGATGTATTCTTATTTTACACAAATTTTTCATTTTTGTTTTCAAATTTCAGTTCAGAAAAAAAAGTTTAAATTGTCGCGGTCAGATAACACAGTTGTCTGACCGCTATAGAAAATGTGTTTTTTGTTCCTCCTGATATCCTAAGTATATACATTAAATCAACAAACTACTAAAATTGACATGAATCTATAATAAATAAATACAGCTATAATAAAACTGGAATTTACACAACAGATCTATTTCGATAAGGCATTTATGACCCCTTCGCATATATTTAGAAGCGAACCTTCGATCGGCTTTCTATGAGCATACTTCAGTGGAAATCCCGCAGTGATTTCAATATTAATTCCGCTCCGAATCGTGTATTCGATTTGCTTTTAATTTGTTTTAATATATTTTACACGCTATCATAAATTATGATTTCATGTATTTTCGGGTGAATATCACACAGCATTCAGGCCTGAAAACATAGGGTGGGGTGTGGGTTAATTTATATTAATGATTATGCCCCCGCGGTTTTCAAAACCGGTCTGCATTGACGTCCAGGAAATTTATTGTGCACTATATCCACAATTTGTTTTATTGTGTAGTAATGCGGTTAGGTGAATTTTAAATTGTATCCAGTATTTTTAAATATATTTGATTAGGAGGCTCTAGAAAAACCCGCGGCTAAAACACAAAAAGTCAAATTTATTGTGAGGAAAAATATCGATCAACTACTTCCGAAACCTCGTAAGTCCCGAAAAAAAAATCCTCGTAAGTCAGACATTATTGATTTAAAATATATAAAATTACGAAAATGTTATTTGTGAAAATGCAAACAATGTCTTAATTAATAACACAACTTAAGACGATAAATATTCATTGAAACAACTACTTCCCGTGCAAATACACTTCCGGATATTGAATTATACAATGAAATATTTAAAATCTTATTTAATTTGATTTGTTACAACTCTCTATTAAAGTATATGTAACGTTTAGGTCAAATTCTCTTCAAACCAACTAACAAATAAAAATTTAAAATGAAAGAAGAAATAACAAAAAATTACAAGTGAAAGGACTTGGATTAAAAGTAATGTCTTAGGCCATCTATAGACGCGTTTCGAGATTTATCTGTGTTCAGTATAGCTTTGCTTATGACGTTTTTTGAAAATTTAGGATTAAAATTAAAATAAACTTACTTGGAAAAAGTGTTGTGTGTGGAATGAACAGGTACACAGAAATGGAATGAGTGAAAAATATGGTCGGTATTTATAGGTAAAAGGGATTATGTCATTAGCAGGTATTATTATACAAATCTTCAGCGGTATTTGTGACGTCGATGACATATTAAAATAATTGGCTCGTTTTATACGTCAATGTATGTAAATTAGTTTACCTACGCCCTATCTAGTAACCGCATCATACAACACTGGCATCTTGACGCGTATGATTGACATTACCTACACATGCACGTAATTGCTTTGACAAGTATATTACATGCTGACAGATGAACAGCTGATTGATTACCGCATAACTAAATGACATTTTTTTATGTATATTGATCAAGTAGTAATTTAGTTTTCATCAATGTCATGTTGTTATAAAAATTATTGAATAAATAAGTTGTTCTCTTAATCTCATTGTTAATTTTGCTAGCGCGTAGGTAAAGTATTGTACGTTTTTCGAGTGGTATGGCAATTACATACTCGCGGTATACTGCACTCGTCGCTGCGCGACCAAGGTTTAGTAATTTCAAGACATTGTAGATTTTATTCAAGTCTGACGTTATAAGTGTTTATTATTAACTAATAACTTCAGGCTTTTCTAAACTCGAAATTTTACTTTATGCTTAATCAAGGAGTGGAAACCCTCGGTTGAAGTTTCAAATTAAACACATATAAAAACAAGAGATGTCTGAAAATTGTATACCTAAAATTCCCTGTATAAATAGCATGTAAATGAAATTGAAATTTACATTAAATAATAAATAACAGAACATGAAAGCCAAACAATTTTCAAATCGATCTTATTGAAGTAGAAAAGCAGCATACATAAATGCTCGCGGATACACATACACATAAATACCATCAAAAGCGGCCTCCGCGCCGCAATAGCTCTTGTTGGCAACAAAGCTCGCATTTAAGCATTCTTAACAGGGTCTTAAGCACACACGCCGACCAAAAGATTTGTCTAGATAACGTTAAACTTATTTCTAATTAATGTAAATTTCACAAATATATTTTTAGGTTTGTTTGTTATAAATAAAAATAAACTTTTTGAATGTTATTTATGTAATTAATTATGAACTCATGTTTCTTCTTTAATTGAGAAGTAAATTAGTTGAAAGGTAAAGCTCAGCAGGTGCTAATATTTGGCCGGTAAACCGGTTTTGATTCACATATTTACTGAATTACAGGTGATTAATAAAGTCGCTAAATTTCCAATACTTATTGATGATTGAATAAAAGTCATTTGGTTTGCTTAACTTCTGTTTTTATTCTCTCCGACTAGTTTCGACTAATCATTATTCTCAAAGAGTAATAGCGATAAGTCGAAACTAGCTAAAATGAATAAAAACAGTAGTGAAAGAAACCAAGTGACATTTATTCCATTATCAATATTGTAAACATGTTGCTGCTGTATGTCTTATACCTAAAACGCCGATTCATCTCAAAAATATTAATAATTATCGCACTATAGCGTTACTTCCACTTATTGCAAAAATATTTGAGCGCGTATTATTTGACCACATTTATATACATCAGGCCTTACATGTCTGATAAACAGCATGGTTTTGTCCCTAACCGCTCAACAGTTACTAATCTTACTTTAGTTACTCATGATCTTGCTGAAACTGTTGATGCCCGGGGGCAGATGAATGTCGTTTATACGGTTATGTCTGAAGCGTTTGACAAAGTCCAACATAATGTTCTTTTATCAAAATTGGATAATTTTGGTTATTGTAACTCATCCATATCATTAATTAAATCATATTTCAGTGAACGTAAAACATATATAGTTGCCAATGGTTTCAAATCTTGCGAATATTATCCAACACCAGGTGTACTACAGGGTTCCATTCTTGGTCCATTACTTTTTAACATATTTATTAACGACCTTTCTCTAAACCTTGATTGTCAACATTTGTTATATGCAGATGATTTAAAAACTTACAATACAAATAATAATATCAATGACTGCCTTAACTTGCAGATTAGCCTAAACAAAATTGTTACTTGGTGTTTGTGTTTAGAGAATAAGCTCGTTTTAAATATTGATAAATGTATAATATATTCCATTTGTTTCTGGATCTCGCCTAGCTATGGAATAGTGACAGTTTAAGTATTGTAAATGGGGCTGGTTGTGTTTTAAATCAGGGTTTTTAAATGTCACTGTCAGATGTTCGATTTTAAGGTTATCATTTCTGGCTATTGTGATCTTACACTGTTGCCTGTTTTACAAATTTTCAGATATAAAAGGATAATAATATGCAGTTTTAATATTAACAAAATTTACTACTTGGTTTTTGTACATACAAACACAGCAATAATATTGTATATAACAAATATAATGAATTCGGCTCTGCAAACTTATTTCGTCATCCATTTGTATTTCTCGCTTGGGTCTTCCCGTTAACACATTTCGATCAACTCCATCCATCCACCTTAATTTTGGTCATTCTCTCTTCTGTTGGCCCTCAGTATTTTTTTGTAGAATTGCAAATTTATTCCCACCCTCTTGTGATACTGATAATTTTCATGTCAAACAATTTTTAAGCCCTCATTCCACTTTTATTATTTAGTCAAGAGAGCCTGCATCTGAATCTTCTGATGTTTGTTCTGAGCCAGATTCCCCAAGCGAAATAATAAAAGGAGGAATTGTTTCAAAAGAAAGGTTCCCCATGTGTTTTGTCCAGTCATCCGAAATAAGTTTTTCACAATGATCACAGAAATTTTGCCACATATCGGATGTACATTTTGAGAGAGACTCAACCCATAAATTCTGAACACGATCCTTAGATGGTTGCTCAGAATTTATGTGCTTATTGTAGTAAGTCTTACAAAACCCCCATGCCATTTCAATTGGATTGTATTGACAATGGTATGGCGGTAATCTAAGAACTTCGTGTCCGTTCTTTCTCAAAATGTCATCAACTACGTAAATTTTGTCATTTGATCGAAAAGGTATAAATAAAGCCCATAGTTACTTTTTGGTTAATTTTTACATTGTGTTTAACCAACCACTCCTGCATTTCGCATTTCTTACAAGAAAATGAAGGAGTTTTATCTAATTGCACAGAATGGTATGCAGCATTATCCATAATAACTACACATTTCCCTGAAAGCTTAGCCAAAGCAGAAATAAGTTGATTAACCACCCAATTTTGAAAAGTATTACCATCCATTGTGGCATGGTAATCTCGGTCATTGTTTTTCGAATGTAATAAAAAATCGCACCCATCCAAAAACCCACCCCTATACCCAGCATGTAGAATGGTGAAGCGTTTGCCTTCATTTTTGAATTTAGTTGGATTACTTTTTATATCCGTTTCATGTACCCAGCGTCGAACCACGGATCCATTCTGATATATCCATGTTTCATCCAGGTATACGAATTGGATATCTTCACTGGAATTTTGATACTGTAAAAATTTTCTTAGAAAAATAATTTTAGCTGCAACAACATGTTTTTGTTCACAGAGAATTTTGCGCTCATTAAATTATTTGAATTTATACCCCATACTTTTAACAACCCTATAAAGTGTTGTTCTACTCCCATGGAACTCATAATTTTCTTTCACATCATTCAAAAGATCTCTCAAAGTAAAATACTGATTTCTAGAGTTATATTGCCAAATTAGTTGTTGCAGATCTTTTCTAGCTAGGTGATTCCAAAAATGGCTGTTTTTAGATCGATTGCCAGAAGTAGTAGATTTCAATTCGTCAGGTCTTTGTCGTAAAATTAATTGTAATGAAAATCTCCCTACCTGAAACGTAATTATCTTTACTTAAATATATATGATAATTAAAATACTAGACATACCCCAAAAATATCTATTAAAATCGTAATAATATTGTGATGCTGTAGATTTGGATTACTTTACCTAAAATGTTTGTAGGATTTCAGAATTTGTAACCTTTTTGATTCAGAGATAATCTTTGGCATGTTAATATTTAATATGTGCCTGAAATTATTTTTCACTTTGACATTGACACAGCATTGCAACACTAGATTAATTTGATTTAATAATAAAATGCTCGAAGAAGCGACCGCGTGGCGAAATAATTGTTGCAAGATTAACAATAAACCTCTTGAAAATTAAAAAGAGGATTACTTATGATATCATAAATTATTGCAACACTGTTAAAATAAGGAATCAGGAGTGGCAATTAATAAAAAATGTAAATGTTGATACTGCAACATAACAACACGAAAGCATGGCTAGGCAAGATCCAGAAACAAATGGAATCGTGTATAAATATATGTGTTTTACTAAAGAAAACTAATTTTGTTCACTTTAACTACGCAATTGATGGTAAACTACTTGAACGTGTTACAACATTTAAGGATCTGTGAGTTTATTTCGATTGTCACCTTAGCTTCATCATATTGACGTTATGGTAAAACATGCATTTAAGTCATTAAGTTTCATATGCCGTAACGCGTTCCAATTGCACAATGTTGTCACACTTAAAAAATTATTTTATTGTTATGTGCGGTCAAAGTTGGAATATGCGGCGTTATTTTGTTTTCCTCAAAATCAGTGTCAAATTAGAAAGATCGAAAGTGTGCAACGCAAATTCCTAAAATTGTTATACTACAAATTTGATCGAGCATAACATATTATTGGAAAGATTTGACGTTGCGTCGCTTGAATCTCGTAAAACTAAATGTATTTATATAAACTTATGCACAACACAATTGATTCGCCTGATTTCTTATCTAAGCTCGGACTGCATATTACTTCTTTTTCAAGCAGGCAGAAACATTTCATGTAAAGAATTATTTGTAATTGTTATAATACAATTTCGCATTGTAGTGACATCTTTCACGATTCTTTAAAAATCTTACTCAGTAACTTGGAGCCAACTGTTAATTAATTAATTATTCGTATTTAAAAATATGTTTTTTATATTTACAGGACATGCCTCCAACATTTAATAAGTAATTTTATTGTTACAGAATTATTCTAATTTAATTATTATTATATTTTTATATGTGTCAGGCTTATGTTTTGTTTTTGTCTTGTAATTGGGAAATGTTTCCTGTTGGGCAATAAATAGATTATTATTATTATTATCATCAATTAATGAGAATCAAATTAAAGATTACTTAGCGCGGTCATAAAACTTTATTTTAAAGTCAATAAAAAGTCAATTCAATTCGTGGATTTTCTAAACACTGAACTGGAATAGATTATCTGCAAAATCTTAAAAATACGCTGTTGTTGTTTTGTTTGACAGTAAATTATTTACAGCCGTATAAATCCGGCGGAATAATAAAAAAATATGTGCCCTCTGTTTAGTAGTGTTTTATGGGTGGTGTGTTGGCATTATATTTGGAGACGCGATCGATGCTTTTTAGTGCACTCCAGAGGATCTTCAAGAAAGGCTTCGTTCGGATGTGTTTTATATTTTCATCGAAATTATGTTTCTGGCAAAAGTTCTTGATATCGTTGTTTGGACAAATTGGAAAAATGGAAGGGATTGTGTTTTTTTTTTCTCTCCTGGCTAGATAAAGTAACGTTATCCTTGGTCGTGACTAGAAAAAGAAAATAATTCAATTGATGTTAGGAGAATTTTATCAACAAACTAATGTAAAATATAAAAACGAATTGAAATATATATCGACTTTCTGAAAAAAAATAGTCTCGTAGTCTCAATAAGACTAAATGTTTGCAGAAAGTCGATATTCATTTTGATTTTATATTGTGTAAATATTCTGCAAACAACAGGCAAATTTATTGTTTCTCTATGTAAAACAAACCAATGTATTTAAAATCACGTTCCTTGATATATTTGTTGTTTCGCTAATTTATTATGACTATTTAACTTTATAAAATGAAATGATAAAAAAACACTATTATCTTTCTATGAAATGTTCAGGTATTTTTCCATTAAAATGTACCTAGATGTTGAAAAAAACTACTCCTGGTGTGAGAATTCAGAATGTGCAATATTTGGTTAGAGAAAATAAAGATTTATAAAACATAGGGATTTTTTTAAGTATACATATGCATACGATGTAATTTTTCCGACATTAGTTGTTTATTAAAGTTTAATTTAAAGCTTTAAACGAGTGTTTTCCACTCCCAGATCAAGCATGAAGTAAAATTTTGAGTTTAGAAAAGCCTTAATATTTGGTTTAGTCGCTCCGCGAAGCGAAGCGACCAAACCAAATTTTCAAGCTTTTCTTAACTCGAAATTTTATTTCATGCGCCACGCGTATAAGACACTGATTTATTGTGCAGTTCAGAATATATGTCTTTAGCATACTGCTTTAATAGTATACTTTGAACTGCACTTGAAATCAGTGTTTTATACGCGTGGCGCATGAAGTAAAATTTTAAATTTAAAAAGGCTGAATATATGAAACAAATTTTCAGTCTTTTCTAAACTTGAAATTTTACTTCATGCTTAGTTTAGGAGTGGAAACATTCATTAGTAGCTTCTAATTGAACTCATTAAAAAATAAATTGAAATAAAATAGATAATATTATGAAGTACAAGTATTTCCCACGTTATTCATGATATATTTATACTTGATATATGTACAGGGAATTTTTGTTTTAAGTATACATATCCCGATGCATGCTTTGTAAATGTTCATGCATTCGTTGTTTTCATAGAAGTTTTCAATTTAAAACCTCTAACGAGTGTTTCCACTCCCAGACTAAGCATGAAGCAAAATTTCGAGTTTAAAAAAGCCTGAAAATTTGGTTTGGTCGCGTTGCGTTGCTTTATGCGTCACGCGTATTAAACACTGAATTATTGTGAAATTAAAAATATACTGCTAAATCAGATTTAAAGATAAACTGCTAAATCGGGATTACAAATATACTGCTAACCAAGAATTGTTGAACAGTTAAAATAAGTTTACATACTGCAAATGACTAAAGCCAGATTACAAATATACTGCTAAACGAGAATAGTTTGAACTAAACTTGAAATCAGTGTTTAATACGCGGGGCGCATGAAGTAAAATTTCGAGTTTTGAAAAGCCTGAAAATTTGGTTTGGTTGGTTCTTTATGATAGTTTGATGAAATATAATGAATTGAATTTGTTATAAATTAACGGATATTTTCAAAAAAATAATAAAGATTAAGTAAATAATGTCCATCCTTAACAGATAACGAGAGAGTAAAAATAAAACATGGTGGAAGTTTGCGATGAATGATTAATCTCGAAACTTTATCTAGCGAACGATAAAGCAAAAAAGGGCTAAGAAAACTTTATCTGGTGGATTAGAGCAGGCGACCTTAAGTCATCCAATTTATCGTCCGTGAGCTAATCCATTTTTTATTATTCACGTTTAATCATTAATTGTAGTGACTTTACCAGGCCGAAATAAACAATATTCACCCAAATTGCGGATTGAATTAATATTGAGGCTCAAAAAAATACATTCTATATTCACTTCGTGATTTTATTACGTTATACGATGTTTCATATTAAAAGTTTTGAACACTTCAAAGTAACTTATTGCTGGAATTGTCTGAATTTATTGAAGAAGGGATAATATACTTGAAGGTGAAGAAACTAATTATTTACCTTCACTAACCGTGCTGTTGTGTCATTAAAATATTAAAAAAGCCAATAAATAATGTAACGTGCATACATTATTTATTGACTTCTTTAATATTGTAATGACATAATTTGATCGATCAATAAACTTGATTTGACTTGAATAATATAAATATGGGCACTTTTATAAATTATTATTTATAATACAGGGTAATTTATACCAGGAGGTAAAAAATTAATATTCGTGTTCGACATTGGATTCTAAGAAAAATGAGAAATAACTTTATTTTAGCTAGGCCTTTATTTTAGAGATATCAAGGTTCAAACTTTCTAAACATATATTAAATTCCAGTTTCACAAAAAAACTAATAGTGGGCAATATTAAAACTTTATTTAGTCAAAGAAAAAAAAAACACTAGTTTAACTTACAAGAGATTTTCTAAATCTCCAAAGGCAGCCGCGATGCAAGCCTGGCAGCGTAAAACTACAAAATTATAAACTGCAGCAAAATCTTGTTCATTTTCAATTTCAAGTGCAGCATTCATAACTCTGTCTCGTAATTGCTCTTAATTCTGAATTTCCCCTGTATACGAATCATCTTTGATATTCCCGACAACCATCTAAAGCATTGCCGTTGTAAAAACCGTAAACACAAATAATGTCGGCATATTCCTTATTGCCAAAATGCATTGTTAACAACATTTGTATCTTTTTTACACTAAAAAGTAATAGCAATACCCAAAGTATGTAACAACTGTCAACATCCAATAAATAAGTATTTTGTTTCAATATAACCTACTACTTATTTTATGGACAAAAATTAAATAGATTCCGAAAACTTCATGCCTCGTTATCTCTAAAACAAAGGCCGATCGAAATTATTATTTCACAATTTTTGCTTAGAATCCAATCTCGAACACGAATACTCATTTTTCGCATCCTGGTATAAATAACCTTGTATATACATTTTCTGCTATATCAATACTACGAGTGCAATTGCCAGAACGTTTTCTTTCTGTAAATCAATAAATCGAAATACTCGAAAAATGTATTAATAATATCATGTATAAACTTTCATGTTTGTGTTCTTCTTAAACTCGACGTTTATTCACCAAAAACGTTTTCGTTCCGTTCATCGAAACCAGATACACATCAAAGTTTAAACAAGCGTACTGGATGGTGCAACAAGCGCATATATTTTCCATTCGCCGGTCCCTCAAATATAATAAATTTTTCCCGAGATCAGGCGAAATTCAATTGCATGTATGAATAAGTTCCCTTTGTGCCATATCTAACCGATACCTTTCCATAAGGGACGCGATTTCCAGTGATTTCTTTTGTAACGGCGTCCTGGCAAACAAAAGGTTTAACTCTAAGAACTGCGTTGAAATCGATTGATTCGAACAAGAAAAACAGAGAAAATATTGCGTCATATAAAAAATTATAGAATTTAGAACACCAACATATAATATTTAATACCGTGCAATCGTTTAAAACGTGATTTGAGGTAGGCATTGAGTTTCAAATTAGATTGGCAATACTGACTGTTAGTACATAGTTTAGCATAACCTCAAATTTATTTCATCATTCAATTAGCATCCTGGGCAATCGCACAAAAAAATGCCGCCTGCTCTAAATCATGATTTAAATAATCGCTCGATATGATGAGATACAAAAAATTATTCAATTTAAGTGGCTGTATAAATAGTTTCATGTACAGGTCATAAAAATAATATTTTAACTTAATATGTAAAACTATAAAAATGTTGGTAGTTATTTTGATCGATGTATTTACCAATGAAATTAATTTTAATAATATGTATACACTAATGGTTCATCGTAGCTTACATTTGCCTATAACAAAATTGGGTATTGTGTAACACTTGTTTTGCTCCATATTTTTATTTTCAGATGGCTGACACGTAATTCGATGTGTTACGATCATTTTAAAAGTTAAACTTGCCTATAACATTTTGTTGTAATATTAAAACTAGAAGTGCTTGTCCTATTACGAATAGGACCATTCAAAGAAAAAATCTCATGTTTATCATTTATGCGAAACTCGATAGTTTAAGAGGTACACTGCATCTTTTTGTAAATAATATACTAGCTTACTTGATTATTAAAAATAATAAAAGGTATTGCATTCGCGAGCGAAACACGGTAGCGTACGTACGTACACGGAGCGAGCGACTATTTACTCCTCAGCGAGAAACAAAAAAAAATATATTCAAAGTGCCACAAGTCAGCAGTCTTCATAAACTTCAGCCATAAGACTGGTACACCCGCATCAGGGCAACAGCCCTTCAAAATATGATTGAATCGGATTTATCCGATTCGTCATACGAGGATACTAAGGACACAGATATTCCACATACAGACGATAACGCAGCGGCCGGCGATAAATTCATCACGGTCACCACGGCGCGCAAGAGGGGCCGAGGACGGCCCAGAAAAAATAAAGCATCAAAAAACAGTCAACAGGTAATTTAAATATGCCTAAAACCACAAACACTCCACTACAACAATTATTATCAAATATTTCAACACAACAATTACAACAAACATTGAACCCTACAGTTACACAAACAGCTCCCATTTCAAATGCCACACAACAATCTACAACACAATAATTAACAGCAAGACAATTAACACAAATACAAGACCTAACACAAACAAATGCTTTATCACAACCATCTTCATGCAATCAACACACTGCACAATATATTCAATTAGCAACTACGTCACATATGCCAACACTACAACTTCAGGAAAGTAATTTAAAAAATATCTATTTTTTAAAACCAACATGCGAGGTAACTCGTATACAAATGGCCAAAATATGGGACACCTATAAATTCGATAGTGAGGACATCGAAATAATTAAAACTAAATTTGGATTCCTTCTAAAATCTAATCAACTAAAAGACATAATTAATAAACAGCTTGAACGACTAGTTACAGAAAAAGTAATTAGCTCATTTTCCGAATACAAAAGAAACACCAGTATCAACGAACGCAACTCAACAAGTCAATCATATTGTGTTATCCGTGGAGTAAAACTCGAAATAGAGGATGAAACCATCAGTAACCGTCTCAACGGCCTCAAAGGCTACAGGTGAAAAAAACAAAGTTATCCGCATTATAACTGGATCCCACGACGCGTATACGAAACTTTTGCACGATAAATTCCGATTTCTATGCAAAATCTACAAAGTGGAAGAAAGCAGAGCACCAGCACCTATTCCATTACCATGTGGCAAGTGCAACAAGTTCAACCACGTGACAGATCATTGTAAAGAGACTATCCTATGCGCCAAATGCTCCGGCCCCCACAACACAACAGATTGCACCACAGCCCTCCCGCCAAAACGGAGCCTCGTCGACCAAGTACCCGAATAGACCGCTACAGCCGATTCAAGGTATTCCCAATGTAAAAATTCACTTTACAAACAAAAAATCATCCCAAATCGACCCCAAACTTACCAAAAACTCCCGAGTCCATCAACCCATAACCCTGCACGATTTCATTATAGACACGTATACAACGGAAATAAATAATAACACCAACAGCGATAGACAAGATCTACTAATAAAACTCAAAGAACGATTCACGAACTCTTTTCGCGTAAACACTCATGCTTCGTTCTCGGGAAATCGAATGTTCATCGTTATGTTTGATTTAGACTTCCCAGAAATGATTCCCTCCGTTATCCCAACAATAGGTGTACAGTCAGGTTCAACGGAAATTGTAAGTAAAAATGGCTAGCGATCTTTGTTTTTTATATACCAACATTAACTCCTTCCACAGAAAATCCCAACTAGTAAAAAACTACCTCTCCAACAATCCTGTCCATATCAATATGATGGTAGAAACAAAGTCCCCAAACCCCATCTCCTTCCATAATTGGTCATCCATCCAAATCCATGCCTCTGTATACAACCAAAACCGACGAGGTGGCGCTTCTAAACTAACCCACCCCTCCATTTCACTAGGAAAAGCTAATCCGCCTCGAATAAATATCCTAAATGAATGTATACATGCAACTCTCAATTTCCCATCCTTCCAAATTCATCTATTCCTGGTGTACATCCATCCTTCCTCGGCAATTGAAGACACAATATTTACAAAGGCATCCCTATACGATAACGTAATAATTATAGGAGACTTCAATATAAACTCTGCCAAAAAGAAGCACTCATCACATTTCCTCTCCCACTCAAATGTTGTCCAAGTTAAAACCGACCCCACCTTCATTATAAACCAACACCAAGCTAGCACGCTCGATATCCTATTATGTACCAATAATTTGAAACCCCTTATCCACTCAGTCCAACTAATTCCAGATCTATGTTCAGACCATCTTTCCATTTCCTTCAAACTCAAAATCCAACATAATCCTACTCAATTGTTACCCGAAACCATAGCAGATTACAAAAATGCAAACATTCCACAAATTACAAATGACATGTTAAAATGTATAGAATGTATAGAAATTGAAGCCTGTACCACTTCGCAGTTCAACAGGCTACTTGTAAAATCTATTGATCAACATACCCCCAAAATCCCCAAACAACACTACAGATATCCTTTACCCAAATTTATCCTTCGACTAATAAAATACAAAAGAGAACTATACCGGGACTTTAGACAGTTAGAGGAAGAACAAGTTAAATTGACATTCAACAGACTAAATTAGGACATTAAAAAACTCATAATAGAATATAAATCACATAAATGGCTTGATGCATGCAATAATATCAATGAGCTTCAAGGAAAAAAATATTGGACTGAAATAAAAAACTCAGTAAATATAAATCTTACAAGACTATCTCAGAAATTATCGACCCAGTAACAAATGACAAACGAACAACAGACAAAGACATTTCAGAGATATTTGCAGACAATTTTAAAAATGTATACAAACAGACGCACGACGCTTCCTTTAACAATGACTTTTTTGAAACGGTAAACAGTTGGTACGAAAACCGCATCCTTCCAGAACCCCTACCTCCCTTTCCTCCTGACGATAGACTGGACGAAGAAACGTATTTTTCGGTACTCCACAAGACAAAAAATACAGCACCAGGACATAATAAAGTACACCGACTAATTTTGAAAGCCCTTTCACATTCCAATTATACATATATCCTAAAAATCCTTAATTTTAATTATACCCATCAAATCTTTCCCTCTGAATGGGAAACATGGAATAATCACCTGCATCCACAAACCCAAAACTGATCCTATACATTCAAACAACTACCGTCCCATTACCTTACTGCCCGTACTCGGGAAACTGTACGAATCCCTCCTCAAACAAAAAATACTCAGCCATGTTTTACCCCATATCCCTATCTACTAATTTGGCTTCCTTGCAAATCGCTCCACAACCCTACCCTTAACCATTCTTGCATCCAACTGCCAAACAATGCATCTAGAAGGTAAAAAATCTGCCATTCTATTCCTAGATATATCTAAGGCCTTCGATTCCGTTTGGCATCAGGGCCTTTTATATAAATGCAGTATCCTCAAACTACCCAACCACCTTATTAACCTAATCCAAAACTTCCGCAAACTTCAAATCCGTATACGACAAACCTTATCCTCGACATTCCATCCTGAACAAGGTGTTCCACAAGGCTCCCCTCTATCTCCTTTATTATACAACATATATTGCTCCGACTTATACCATCCCAATCCCAACTTTATAAACCCAATCTGTTATCCCCTACAGTTTGCGGATGACACTGCATTAATCACCCATTCATCATCCTCAGCCTCAGCCCTTAACTCCCTCCAAGATTTTATAAACAAATCCGATACTTGGTTCTCCAAACTATTCCTACCCTACCATCGCATACCGCCTAATCCTCTCTCCATAAACATTAACGGATCCACTATATACTCCTCCCCATTATGTAAATACCTAGGAATCCTATTTGACCCAAAACTGCCCTTTAAAAAACACACCTCCGATATAAAAGCAAACATCGTAAAGCGAGCGGAAGATTTCCGTTGCCTGACATACAAGAATCAAGGAATTAGTACCAACACCTGTACCAAAATTTACAAAATGATTTGCCGTCCCATCCTAGACTACAGCTCTATCCTTTATATAAACCCATGCAATTCTACCATTAAAAACCTCGAAGTAGCCGAAAGATCCTCCCTGCGTACCATTACAAAACTTCGATACCCTCTAAATCCCCTCCACAATCCATACAATGCACTCCTCTATGAAATAACACAAATTACCCCAATAAAACAAAGACTTCGATTTCTCGTAGAACGATTCGCATGTAACGAGTCGAATTATGAACACCTTAAAAAATGTGCATCCCTAGAAACCACGACGTCATCCCAAAATACAATAACCCACCTAGAACCCTATATGAATACATCTCCTCCTTTTATCCTACTTTCCCACCTTGAAATCGACTAAAAAACACACACACATGGCACAGGGCGGAAAGACCTATGGTCAATAGCCCTTGCAAGAGAGGGAAGTAATAAAATTACTTGTAAATATATTTATAAATCATATTTTATTTTAATACATTTCCATCTTTTTCAATAATGATGATATAGTAGTAAAAGGTATTGTTTTTACAGTGTTTCTTTTAAGTAAACATATCTCAATATACCAAATACGTTGTAAATATTCATTGACTATATTTAGAACTCCACATAAAATCAGTGTTTTATACGCGTGGCGCATGAAGTAAAATTTCGAGTTTAGAAAAGCCTGAAAATTTGGATTTGCCGGGGCGCGACTCGTTTCGCCCGCGCGCCCCAGCAAATCCAAATTTTCAGGTTTTTCTAAACTCGAAATTTTACTTCATGCCTAGTCTGGGAGTTTAAACCCTCGTTAGACAATTATTCAGAAACTTATTTAATTAAATACGCTGGTAAAATAAGTATTTATTAAATCAAATTTTACATTTGATTTGATGTTTTAGAATATCCAGCGAAGATATTTGAATTTAAATTATTACCAACCAAAGTTCATTTCTGTGCAGATTCTATCTAAAATCGTTGATGTAATTGCATAATTTCAACATTAGCTTAATATTATAAGAGGATACGTTAGAATAATTTATTTTCTTGAAAATTTTAAGCTTCCAGGGAGTGTTATCAATCCCAGATTAAGCATAAAGTAAAATTTCGAGTTTACAGAAGCCTGAAAATTTGGTTTGGTCGCTCCGTAGACACTTCATTTTAATTTTATATCCAACTTAACAATCAGAATCAAGTGCGACACTGGTTGATTTGATTTTCGAACTTTACGAACTATTAAACTTTACAATTTTTAAAATACAAATTTAGGAATTTGCTGTTCATAAGTAGACACTTCATTTTAATTTTACATCTAACCCAAAACTCAGAATCAAGTTGTATTTTAACATTGTAGAGTTCAGTTGTTTGACATCAAATGTGACTTGATTTGATTTAATTTTAAAACTACTCAACTTCACAAAGTTAAAATACACAAATTAATAAAACTTTAAGGTATTAGGTACATCATTTTAATTTTATATGTAATTATAAACCAGAATCAATTTCAAAAAGATTTTTGAAACATCAAACGAGTGTTTTCTACTTCCAGATTAAACATAAACTAAAATTTCGAGTTTAGAAAAGCCTTAAAATTTGGGTAGGTCGCGTAGCAAAGCGGAGCGACCAAACCAAATTTTCAGGCTCTTATAAACTCCTATGAAGTTGCCAATTGTTTGCAAACATAATATAAATTGCAGAAAAATGTAAAAAAATATCAAATAATATTAACTCAACAATACCTGTGTGTTAATTTTACATAATTTTTCAGACATATTTTATCTTATTTTATTTAATTCCCACTCAGGATTTATTTATTAAACGGTTCACGATTATTTAGTTATACCGGGTGTTTCAGACCACCCACCAATGGTTACCTGAAAATTGTAATGGAGGTAATTTCGACTTCCGGTAGTTACCGGAAGTGGGCGTTACTGCGCTCAACTTCAGAATTAGACGTTCAAATGGCAAATGGCAATAGGTCGTGTGGGGTATCAACATTTTCAATTTTTATTTTTTTCTCGAAAATCAAGAAATTAATGAAAAATGTATTTAAACAAAAGTTATTAATTTTCTCAGTATCTTTAACTTTTACTTGAAATATTTTGGACTATTATTGCAAAAAAACGGTTAAGGTAAACACCCACTTCCAGTGTTCGAAGTTTTACCAAAAATTTTTCTGTTCTTCAGATTATTAAATAAGGCATATTTATAAAATTTCATTTTATGAACTTCTTGATTTTTGCATAATAATTCAAAATTGAAAATGTTGATATTTTTTGCTTATAATTATGAAACTATTCGGAGTACATAAAATTTACATAGAAAAAGAATTAAAAATTGAGAAATTTATAAAGAATAATTTGCGTAAACCTCATTGTTTTCGAGCAAAATACGTAGAGAGTACTATGATGGTCAAATCATTTTTTTACGTTAAGAAGATATACTTAGAAATAAATGTTTCAAACAAAAGTTATTATTGAGTTAATATTATTTGCGATATTTTTACTTATTTATTATCTTGATATCTTGAAGGCCTGAGACGGGTGGTCTGAAACACCCGGTATATAAAAATCAAAATGATTCGTTTGAAAATGATTGTTTCTTTTTCATATTTTTTAAACATTAATATAGTTATAGAAGTATTTTATTTTTCATAAAAAAGTGTTGAGATCTATTAACTACGTATATTTTTGAAACAGATTGAAGTTTTATTATATCTAAGTAAATTCACTAAATTTAGTATTGAATGATCTATTTTTTAAGAGATTTTTAAATATAATAAACTTTTATCGATCTATATTATGTATCATTTATTTTCAAGAAATTTCAATTTTCTGTAGGAAACAGTGAGGGCATTTTTAAATTATTTTTAAAACAGGTTGAAGTTTTTTAATTCATTTATATCTATTAGTTTAGTTATTTTTAATTAAATTCACTAATATTTATGTTAATTGAATTATGCGTTATTTTTCAAACAAAATTTTTATTTGAAATAATCTTTAAAAAAAATATTTCTATAGGAAATTATGAAAGTAAATTCAAAATAAATTCAATAATATTATAATTTTCAATGTTTTTGTAAAGAATGTTTTTCGCCCCTCGAAACACGAGGGCTGAGCCTGTAAGTGTTTCACAATTATAAAATTAAAATACAGCTTTCGTGTTTTATTACTTTTTGTACTTTCAAAATTGTATAGCCCAGTAGTTTAAAAATCAACTCAAGTCGTGTTGCACTTGATTCTGATTTTTAAATTACATATAAAATTAAAATAAGGTATTTAATATTTTAAAGTTTTATTAATATTTATAATTTAACTTTGTCAAGTTCAGTAGTTTTAAAATTAAATTAAACCAAGTCACATTTGATATAATTTTCAAAAAACTGAACTTTACAATGTTAAAATACAACTTGATTTTTATTTTTGAATTAGATATAAAATTAAAATGAGGTGTCTACTATTTTTACGTTATATTACTTTTTGTTTGACATAAAGAAATAGCAAATTCTTTAATTTGTATTTTAAAAATTGTAAAGTTCAAAATCAAATCAACTTGATTCCGATTGTTCAGTTCTATATAAAATTAAAATGAAGTATCTACGGAGCGACAAAACTAAATTTTAAAAAAATATTCGAGTACATTAATTTTAAAAATTCGTACTTCACTTTGAACTAATGTTTTATGCCCTTGGCGCATGAAGAACATTTCGAGTTTAGAGAAGCCCCGTGATAATTTGTTTGGCGCGACCCTCGACAAATTTTCTAGGCGGGACTTTTCTAAACTCGACATTTTACTTCATGCTTAGTCTGAGAGTGGAAATCACTCGTTTCATCGTTAGACATTAGTTTTCTAAACTCAATAATGCGCAATATGTTGTTTTTCAAAAATATTGTTGTCGAAACAAAATTATAATAAACTTTTGATTTAAAATTATATTTTTCAACAATTATAATTAGTGTGCATTGGAAAAAAATTGACAAATGTCATTTATTGTAAGGTTATCTCTAACTACTCAGGTTTGACACAACACATCAAAGACATCGTTTAAATCAATTTTAGAGCTTACATTGTTAAAATCTCCAGTGGTTAAATCAAATTTGGAGGTTGCGTTTGAAAAATCATGTTTGTTTACACTAATCTATGAGATTATATTTGTTAAATCCTGTTTGCTTACATCAAATTCGGAGTTTAGGATTGTTAAATCTTGTTTGTTGACATCAAATGTGTAGGTTAGGTTGGGTAAATCTTGTTTGTTTACATCAAATGTGTAGGTCAGGCTCGTTAAATCTTGTTTGTTTGCATCAAATTTGTAGGTTAGGTTAGTTAAAATTATCAAGAAAATAAATTATCCCAAGGCATTTTCTTAAAATATTAAGCTAAAGTTGAAATTACACAATTACATCAACGATTTTAGGTGAACGTTTTCTTTGAAACAATTGTAAATAATCAACATCACAACATAAAATTCATAAAATCTACACAGAAGTGAATAAACTATACTTGAAATTCAAACATCTTCGCTGGGTATTCCAAAATATCAAATCAAATGTAAAATTTGATTTGATAAATATTTATTTTATCAGCGTATTTTTTTTATTAAATTAAATTCCATTTATTTTGAATAATTTCTGAAAAAATAAGTTACTGATTGATTGTCTAACGAGGATTTCCACTCCCAGACTAAGCATGAAGTAAAATTTAGAGTTTAGAAAAGCCTGAAAATTTGGATTTGCCAGGGCGCGCGAGCGAAGCGAGTCGCGCCCCGGCAAATCCAAATTTTCAGGCTTTTCTAAACTCGAAATTTTACTTCATGCGCCACGCGTAGAAATCACTGATTTTATGTAAACTTCTAAATATAATTTACTTGATTTTATGTTTAATTTCACAATAATTAATTTTAATAATGTTTATTGCGATTAACCAAATTAGACGCCATCAAAATATGAGCAGTTTGGTTTTTTTTCCAACCAAACTGCTCATATTTTGATGGCGTAAGATTTGGTTAATCGCAATAAACATTATTAAAATTAATTATTGTGAAATTAAACATTTATTTAGGTATACTTAAGTTACAAAAGATCTTTTAGGTCGAGGTAACTTCGAAAGGCCCAGAGGCCATACGACCCACCGACCCCATAGGTATACTTAAAATATATATCCCTTAATAAAATCTAGTCATTTATAAGATGTTTTTTTACCATTGACCCTGCAAATATGCATAGTCAACAAAGCATTTGTTTTTATTTAGTAGAACAAAAGACGTGATTGTACGCTGTAACTGATAATTTCAACAGCTATTGTGATTTTTCATGTCTAAATGTGTTATAATTTCTTGCCTAATTTAATTAAACGAACTATATAGTTAATTTAAGTGTGTCTCTTTTCAAAACCTCACGCGTTTTTATAAAATTAAGAATAAATAGAAATTAAGTTGAATAGTTAGTTAGTCGCGTAATTACCTTATGATAGCGTACTATTACACAATTTGTAATTATCCTAATTGTATTATTATTATTGCAGATTCGTATTCGATAACAAAACCAACTGAACCCATAACATACTGTGTAATCTCTTTGGTGTTCGGGACGAGTGGAATTAATTGCAAACACCGAATTGATTTCTCAGCTCCGCATAACGATGCATTTTGATCTTGGGTGTATCAAGGGGGATCGTTAGAGTATACACACGTATTCGTTACATTATGCTACCACATAACACACACATTGATCGAAATAGTTTACTTTAATAACTACATTACGATAAACTATGATGATTATTCCTGATTACAATATTTAAATACAATCGAATTAAATTGTACTACACAGCAGAAACATATTGTAACTAACGAAAATTATATTAATTAGACTGAGGTAGAAAAGGGAAAATGTAGAATAATTTTTTTAAAATGTAATGTCGGAATTGTGTTTTTAGTTTTGAGGTATGATGCCAATAAAGATATTTTTTTATAACAATATTATTTGTTTTTATTTTATTAGTAATAAAAATAACATAATCAATAACGTAAACAGAAATTAAGAAATTAAAATGAAGTTACAATCTGGATATTTTCCATAATCCAGATTTTCACTCAATTTTCTTATTTTTAAAATTATAAAAAAAAAACACAGGTACTTTTATTAACATTAGAAACAATTTTAGCTACTTATTTCTCAAGAAAACATTATTCATTGAACTTGTTCCCCTCTAATAATTTCCCGAAACTCGCATTTTGTGTTGAAATGTTAGTGAAATATATTTTTCTTTCACAAGCAATAATCTGCTCAAGCTATTTATAACAATAAGAAGAACATTTCAAATATTTTCCTCATTTTTTTAATAAATAAAAATGTCATCGCAAATTTACATTTTTCGTGAAAAAAATTCCAGATTTTCACTAATTTTGTGTTCTTTTTAAAATTTGCAGATACTGTTATCAATATTAGAAACAATTTTAAATACTCATTTCCTTGAGAAAAAAATATTTATTCAACTTTTTTCCATTTTAAGAATTCTAAAATATTGATAAATCCATATCCATAAATCCAATAAACTTTGATTGCCTGGGTCGTGAATTTTGGAGGTGCCACATATGGAAAACTACTTTATTTGAAGAGATATTGCAAAACCGTTTCCGCGAGCCTGAGTAATTTTTTGTGTTTTAATCAATGGTGGAAAGAAAATTGATATATCTCTAACCGATTCCGCTCTATAACCGGAAGTTGATAAAATGTCATTTTTATGAAGTTACTGTAACTCATTTGTTTTAAAAGTTATACCCAAACTGTAAACACTTTCTTATGGCAACTTTTTACGCCCATTAAAATGAGGTACGTGTTTTATTTCAAGGACGTTTCTTTATTGTTTTTCCACACCAAATTGATATGTATATCATTGAACAGAATTTTTGATGCCGATGTACCACTTGTGTGTACCTTTGTGAAAAATAGTATATTGTTTATCTAGTGCGTGAAGTAGACTTTTTTACACAAGCGTGAAGATTGCGAAACGAGCGAAGCGAGTGAAGCAATCACGCGAGTGTAAAAAAGTCTTCACGCACGTGTTACACACTATACTTTTTCTACGACTACACGATTTAATAAATTCCAAAACACAAACAAACTATTAACGTAAAGTATTTATTTATATTTATAATAATTATTATTAATTGTTACAGTGCAGTTGGTTAGGTACATTACACCAGAACTTTCGTTGGATGTAGTATTTAGACAACTATTGTTATTATTATTGCTAATATTCAAAATTTTGTTTGAAACAACTTGCTTCTTTGTTATCGAATTTTCAACATAACTTTCTGCAACAGCAGAACTTTTCCAGCCTCCGTGCTTTTTTAAAGTTAACAGATCGGCACCAGCTTCAACTAACAGAGTTGCAGAAGAACGCTTAAAGCAATGGCCGGTATATTGCTCAGGATTTGGCAATTTTAAAAATTTTGCAACATCTGCGGGTACCTTTCCAATTTTGTTAATGCCGATAACTTGACGGGTACATTTTCCTTTTTGATAATTAATGAAAAATTTCTTTTCAGCGTAATCATTAGGGCGTAGAGCTAAGTATTTTCTGTAGTATTCTAAATGTAGTGTTACAGCAAATTTTCTTGAAATTTTAGTTTTAGTGTCTGGTACAAATATGAGAAGAGATGATGCAAAATCTTGAATATCCTCTACATTCAATTTATATAATTCGTCTCTTCTTAGGGCACCAGCAAGTCCAAAAATTAAAACGACCTATAGTAAGAAAATAAATAAGAATTTTTAAAACTATGCTGCATTCCACTTACCTTATTTAATAAATATATATTATCGGGTGCTTCATTTATAAATTTAAGGATATGTTCTTTATCCAAAACTCGAGATTTCTTTGGAGTATATCCTTCACTTTTTCTCTTTAAAAATGATATTACTTTAGTATAATTACCAATGTTTATGTTATGGTTGACATTTATTGTACTCTTCAACATTGAATAGTGACTCCAAAGTGTTGAGGGCTGGAATTTTGTCGCCAGTTCTGCGAGATATGTTAAAATTACGTTTTCCGAAAATGAATTAATTTCATGTTCAGTGCGCCATTCCATGAATTTTTTATAAATATTTTCATAAATATCAAGAGATTTTTTCGGCAACAGCGACGAACTAGCAGCGTTTGCTGCCGCAATAATCCTTGGTGGGGTATTAGGCCTCTCTGGAGATAGTGATGTCTGCATTTTAACGTTCACCAATGTTCACCAACACACAAAACAGCACAAACTTAACTAAATGACATGTGTCATTTAAAAAATCACCGCCATCTAAAAATTGTTCACCGATGCTGAAAAGTGTATTGTCTCTTATGGCAGCGGTGCGTGAAATAAATCCTATAAGAATTGCATTGTACTTCACGCATCGGTATGAAAAATCAAATTTCACACATTTTTATCGATGTGTAAAATTGTATTTCACAAATAGGAGTAGAAAAAATATTTTTTGTTATATGCGACAAGCAAAGTAGCAGTTTATGTCGATCAAAAGTGCTTATTTATAAAAAAAAATACACCACATCGATAATAGACATATTTTTAAACAAATTGCAAGCATCACCTAGTAACGAAATTATTTACCGCTTATCATGGCAACTTTGTCAATGACTTTTTTTGTCAAAAGTAGGCATGTGGCATATCATTTAAATCAGGGGTAAAGATGCTTTTAATTTATGTGCATATCTCCATATGCGCCCGTAAGAAAAATGTGATTTTGATATAAGAAAACAAAAACGAAACGTCCTTGAAATAAAACAAGTACGTCATTTTAATGGGCGCAAAAAGTTTCCATTAGAAAGTGTTTACAGTTTGGTTATAACTTTAAAAACAAACTGAGTTACAGCAACTTCATAAAAACGACATTTAACGACTTCCTGTTATAGAGAGGAAACGGTAAGAGATATATCAATTTTCTTTTCACCATTAAGTAAAACATGAAAAAATGACTCTGGCTCACGATACGATATTTCAATATCTCTTCAAATAAAAAAGTGCACCACCCTGTACAGTGTAATAGGCACAATACTTAAGTCTCAAAAATGTTTACAAACAACAAATTAGTTATATTTTCCTGTTTAAATATGTTTAAATAAAGCCGTACATTAATTTATAAAATAGCGCATTTTAAATCAATAAGTGGAAAAATTAAGACATTTGCAGTTCTGGCGATGGACCTGGGTTTTCTAATTAGGCAAGAATTCGTTTCTAAACTTTGTTAGTAGATCATTTTAGGAATTCTTTTTAAACATAAATAAAACGTATCGCAATTTGATATCCGAAATCAATGTTATCCATTGATCACCTTGATTGTATTCCTGGATCATTTCAGGCTGAAAAAGTATACAGGGTGTTTCACCTAAAACTCCCCAGTCTAATTAACGAGAAACTAAAACTGTTAATAAAGTTTTGATTGTTGTAATCAATAGATGTTATTTAAGGCTTCAAATTAAGGTGGAATTGGTATCACTCATAACTACAAATTCGTTGTCAGAGGCGTGAGAAAATGCCATTTGATGATCAGAACTTTGCAAGTGACTTTTTATAAAAGAATGAAATATTTTAAAATATTTTTATCATATGTATACAGTCTATTTCACGAATGTTTACACTCACGTCATCAATTATAAAATTCCGAATCAATCTGTTCAAGGTCATATGAAATTGCGCGCATTGGCGTAACGTTAAAAAGGGATTTGATGTTTCATTTGTTTACTGAATCCTGCATTGAAACTCTAGAAATTGCATTTCAACATGTAATCTTAGAAAGAACTCATGCCAATGAATACGCTATTGGAATGCACTTACAAATAAAAAACCCAAACGAATGATTACTGTTATAAGATTGACATTATTTCATGTACAATAATAATAAAATGCAATACAATTAATTTTAATATAAAAATATTTATTTTCACTTCTATCGTGTCCATTTCAAAAACTATGAATCTTCATTCATGATTTTTAAAATGGACGCGATAGAAATCTTTTTTGTGTGGGTGTTCATGAAGCTACTTATTTTAAATTATCTAATTTTCAAACCACGATTAAAAATAGTTAACGACGTTGGATATTAACCAAATAGCGACCTTTCCTCTAAAATGACCGGAGAAGCAGGAAAATGCATAAATGTGGTATTACATGATAAACCCCTACGTATACTTGATCAAATCAACACCCGGTAATTTGGTGCAAGTTGATTTAATCATTATCACTGTCTGTTACATCATCGTCTGAACTACTTCCATCCCCAATACGAATAATAAATTCTGGCACATTATCCAGAACGTTTTGGCTGATGTACCATCTGTCGATAATTGATTCTGTGTGTCTAACAACAGAGTCCCACCTTTCCGGAGTACATGTTTCTAAGGATTTGTGCCACATGACCAACACTTCATTGTCTCCATATCGTTTTTCGCCTATATGAGCATCATAATATTGTTTTACCGGTGCCCATATTGCGAGTCGCAATATTTCATGACCATGTTCGAGCAGATATTCGTCTACCACATATCTGTTAGGTCTAGCATATCGTTTGGCTAGGGCTAACAGTTCCGCCTTGAACTTGTTACTTCCTCAGGTTTATTGCTATCTTGTCGCCAATGTGTGATTTGTGCCTTCGTACAAGAAATTTTGGGCTGCTTTTCTACGAATACGCTGTGGTAAGGTGCATCCATAACCAGTCTGCAAGTTTTGAAGTTGTTGCATAAATAAGGGAAGCATTCTCCACGAAACCTGTAGTCTGACCAGCATGCAAAACAATGAAGCGCTTGCCCTCACCGACAGCTCTCCTTATTTTAACAATTCACCTCATGGACTGCATCCAAAGGTAAAAGGGGACCTTCATTGCATTTTTCCTGGTTAAAGTAGTCCATTACTATAATAATCATATCTCGGGCTACTTCAATAAGTCTTTTTTCAGGCATTTTGAGTTTATGGTTATAAAAAACTATATCTAATCTCAAAACAATTATTTCTACACTTACTTACACTATGAAAAAACCCGAAAAACTCACGAAAAAACTAAAACAAACAGAAATACTTGGAAACTTGAAAACTTCTAACGGATAGTGACGCTACTGATGTTTCTAGGAAGCGTTGTGCTAGAGTAGACATGCACTATAATGGCATCTTTGTCTTATGCATCGCCTCACGTTTCCGAGCGGTGAGCCCTGTTGTCGGTACTTGTATCAAGAGTCACGAGAAATACGTTTCTATTATTTACTACGATGATGCGCATATAATAGTATAAAATGGTAGAATAACTGCTTGTCTTTGATACGTACATAAATTGATGACGTGACTGCCAACATTCGTGAAAAATACTGTATTTTAAATTGTATTGGCCATTTTTAACTTATAACCAATTTTTATAGTTTCAAGAACT
This sequence comes from Philonthus cognatus, assembly GCA_932526585.2. NCBI lineage: Eukaryota > Metazoa > Arthropoda > Insecta > Coleoptera > Staphylinidae > Philonthus > Philonthus cognatus. The sequence goes on along the minus strand of OW052245.1, from coordinate 32,545,733 downwards.
TTTAATACACAGATTTTAAGTAGTGCAACTTCTCAAAATTAGCATATCTAACAATAAAAATTATTCAAATACATTAAAAATTACAAAACACTAATTATAAAAATAATATAGCTTAATTACAGGTTATATGTATTCTCTTAATTGTTTCACAAAACTTATAAAAGATACCCAAATGTTTAACTGGATTGAATGATACATATTTCAAATCGTTTCCGAAAAGAAGCATCATCCTTTGCATCTAAAAGAAATCGTTTTATAATTGATCACAACTTACGTAAATCTTTTTAATCAAGTCTGCGATGTCATCTATTGTTTCAAACCATGTGCTTTAAAGTGCCCCATAAATCATCAGCATAACATTTGTTGCTACACACTATTTTAAGTATTAACCACTAATTTCAATATTAAAGATTCTCTGACAATAACACAGATTCGATCAATAAGATTTACGCAAGTTGTGTATCAGTTAGACAACGATCTCTTTTAGATGTACGTAAATGATTTTAAATATGTGTTTTTCAATATTGTAAAATATTTTAGCGTGTTTTATGACTTTTTTCAACAATTAAGAAAATAAATGTTAACTGTAATGAAGTTATATTATTGATAGTATTAGTGTTTTGCAATTTTCAATGTATTTTAATAATTTCTGTTCTTTGATATGATAATTTTGGAAAGTTGTACTTCTTTAAATGTATGAGTTAAAAGTTTTTAAAAATATTAAATTTGGTTATAACTTAAAAATGGCTAATACAATTTAAAATATGCACATGACAAAAATATCATAAAATATTGTATTCTTTTAGAAAAAGATCATCGAATGATACTTACCTATGCCTCTGACAGCGAAACCGTAATTATAAGTGATATCAATTCCATCTTAATTTGAAGACTTGAATGACATCTATTGAATAGAACAAATAAAACGTTAATAATATTTTTAGTTTCGTATTAATTAGTCTGGGGAGTTTTAGGTGAAACACCCTGTATACAGGGTTTTCCATTAAGAGGTTCCATTTTAAATTCCCTGGCATATTTAAACTGTTTAATAGGGGGCCTTGATTTTTTGACACTTGTCAAGTAAAAAGTGTACGATTTCAAAAAAAGAAAGATAGACACTTCAACAACGTATAAAAATAGTAAAAATTAATTATCAATATGGAGCTTATTTTGCCCAGACAGAGCGCAGCGGAGCGACCAAACCAAGTTTACAGGCTTTTTTAAACTCGACATTTTACCTTATGCTTAACCTGGGAGTGCTAAACACTCGTTTAAAGCTTCAAACTTAAAAAAGAACAACGAATAGCTGAAGATATGCAGCATATACGAGGTAATTAAGAAATGTATACTTAAAAGAAGAATTCTATGTAAAAATACACAGAAAGTTAAACAACATTATTTATATTATTTAAAATAGTATGGGATAAATTGATTTGAACAAACGTACATATTTTTAACATAAAAAAGAACGGAAGAAGTTTGTAGTTAATAGAGCTATAGAAAAGTAGAATATATAATTAGTAGTAGAATATATAATTAGAATATACACATTTTGTAGATTTTGATGAAACCTGTAACAATTATTTAAAGATTTTTTGAATATTAACAATATTTTAAGAAATATTGACATACATAAGGCGTGATGACCTTATTTTTGCACCTAAAAAAATGTTAGATATTTTAGTGATTTCAGAAAGTCGCAAAATTTAAACAAGATTTTTCCTAAATAAGACATCTAAAGGAGCATTCAAAAACATGTAGTCATTTATGATGATGTTTAACACAAAACATGAATGATATCATCAGATGTTTATATTAATTTTTATAATTTAAGTAATCTATTATACATAGAGTTTTTTTTTATTTCGGTATACAAATCCTTATGTATACCCAGATAAAAAACGCATTGGAACTGTCGTGTGTACTATGCTTTATGATTCGATTATAGACAACTAAACTTACGCATTAAAACGTCGATTGTTTCTATTTTGTACGCGTGAAAGTTAACACATTACTGTATTCCGTAGAACACGACAACTTCGATATTTTACACGAACTGGAAGATCGTCGGAAAAGAAGCTGCAACATCATCGTTTATAATGTGCCTGAATCGAAAGCATCTGAAGTTCATGTTCAATTGAACGAGGATCTCGATGCGATTCGTTCAACTTTAACACCATTATCATTGGTAATCGAGCCAGTTAATATGATGCGTCTTGGTCGTACACGTTCTCTAGCTAAACCTAGGCCAATAAAACTAGTACTTGATAGTAGTGATCTGGTTAAAAATATTATAATTAAAACTTCAAAACTAAGAGATAACCTTATCAAATTTAGCTATGATCGAACAAAAATCCAAAGAGAAGAATTCAAGTCTCTTATAACTATATTGGACCAACGGAAGAAAGACGGAGAAGAAGATCTGATCATCAAATATATTTCAGGGGTGCCAAATATAATCAAGAAATCGGAAAAGCTAAATAAATCGGATCCTGTGACAAAAAACTAAACATTTATTACCACAACGTAGGCGGAATGCGCACTAAATTAAGTGATTTTAAATTAAATACTAGTTGCTGCGTGTATGATATTATAATTTTAGTAGAAACGTGGTTGGATACTAACATTGTGAATGCAGAATTGAAACTTATGAATTACGATATTTTCAGATGTGACCGTAGCAGCACTAATAGTACAAAGAATCGCGGCGGCGGGGTGTTGATTGCTATCCATAATAGATTAGGGGGTAACATTATTGATATTGAGTTAAATACGGTTGAGCAATTATTTGTAACTATTCCTAATTTATATCTAATTTTCGGAGTGGTGTATATACCACCAAGCTCATCATCAGCCAAATATTTGGATCATTGTGAAACTTTTGAAAACATTGCTGAAAAATATCCTAATTATAAGTATCTTATCTGTGGGGACTATAATATACCCTCAGCTATATGGCTTAATGATGAGCTCGGTGTTATAAACACTAATACTGTTGAGTGCTCTGCTCAAATTATTTCAGAGACATTCAGTTTTTATAATCTTAGGCAGATTTGTGATATACCAAATGAGAATAATACCTTTCTTGATTTAATGTTTGCAAACGACTGCTTTAATGTTACAAATGCATGTGACGTATTATTTAAGATCAGTCATCATCATATACCTTATTCGATTTCATATAATGTTACGCAACCTATTGAAACACTCCATTTTGATGAATTTATTTATGATTTTTCACATGCCAACTACTCAGCTATTAATGACTATTTGTTATCTATCGATTGGCACAAAACTCTAACTGGCACTGTTGATTCTATGGTTGAACATTTTTATAAGATTTTATATGAAGCCTTGGATAGGTTTGTTCCTATAAAACGTTTAAGATCGTCAAATTATCCTGTTTGGTTCAATGCTGAACTTATTAACTTCATAAAACTTAAAAGAATTGCTCATAAAAAGTATAAAGAATGTCAAAACTCTATAAATTATAGCAAATTTCACGATTTACGTTCAAAATGTACACATCTAAGAAATACTTTATATGATCAATACATACAATCAGTTAATAATAATATTTCTAGAAATCCTAAACATTTTTGGAATTTCGTTAATGCTAAAGAATCACACTCAATGTTTCCAAATATCATGCATTATAATAACGATCGTAGTACTAATGGTGTTGAGTGCGTTAATCTATTTGCGGATTACTTTTCGACTGTTTATTGTGCGGATAAACCTGCGCATATTCCAAGCTTCAAGTATAACTCAAATGCAGCTTATTTACCGTTTACATTTTCTCAAGGTGAAATATTTGATGCAGTTAGTAAATTGGATAATTCCAATAATACAGGTCCTGATGGTATACCATCTAGTTTTCTAAGAAACTGTATAAACTCCATCACCACACCACTACACTTATTATTCGAGGCTTCAATGTCTCAGAGCATATTTCCGACGTTCTGGAAAAGAAATTATATAACACCGCTTTTTAAGTCCGGCAAGAAGGATAACATAACGAACTATCGCAGCATTTCAATACAATCATCTATACCTAAGCTATTGGACAGTCTTGTTTCCATTAAATTAAGGTGGGTTTGCAAAAATGTTCTTCTAGATGAGCAGCATGGTTTCCAAACGGGCAAATCAACAGCTACCAATATTTTATCGTTTACCACTTACGTAATCAATGCTTTTGAATGTAATCAATCTGTGGATGCTATTTTCACAGATTTTGCCAAGGCATTCGATCGTGTAAACCACGATGTTTTAGTTGCAAAACTATCTGCCTATGGACTTCATACTAATATTGTGAGTTGGTTTAATAGTTTTCTAACTAATCGGACGCAATGTGTAAGAGTGAAGAATTTCTTATCTAAAGTCATATCTGTACCATCTGGTGTACCTCAAGGATCACACTGTGGTCCCTTGTTATTGCTGTTATTTATAAATGACATCTCACAAGTGATAACACATTCTTCATTTTTACTCTTTGCCGACGATCTTAAGATATATAAAAGAATAACAACAATTGTTGATTGTGACCTGCTGCAATGTGATATCTCGTCTGTCCATAAATGGTGCTGCGATAACTCTTTATTCTTCAATGTTCAAAAATGTAAGGCGATTTCATTTTCCAGAAAGTCTAATGTAATTAATTTCAAGTACAGCATCAACAATGTTCCCCTTGAAAAATTGTGTGAAATAAGAGATCTGGGAGTATTATTGGATACAAAATTAACTTTTGATAGCCATATAAATTTAATATGCAACAAAGCATCAAAAATGTTGGGATATGTACATAGGATAGCAAAGGATTTATCGGCTCAATCATTCAAATTAGTTTATTTTGCTTACGTACGCTCTAATATGGAATACGTATCATGTGTCTGGTCTCCTAACACTATTACTCACAGTCATGCTCTTGAGAGAATTCAGAATAAGTTTCTGAAGAAGCTTGCTTTCAAGACTCATTTAAACGTTAACACCGTTATGTCGGCATTTTGCATTGATACACTCAAGAGACGCAGGACTCTCTCAGACTTGTCTATGTTTTTCAAACTGCTGAGTAACCAAATACAATGTCCGTATTTATTGGTACAAATCAATTTTTATGTAACCGTATCAGATCGTACTACGCGTCATAGACCACTGTTTCGCATTCCCTTCCATAGGTCAAACTACGCCTACAATAATCCACTCTCCAGGTGCATGCGCATTTCCAACGCACTATCTTTGGATCATAATTTCGATTTGTTTACTGAATCTTATTCTGAATTTATGTCAAAATTAAAGCAGACAAATTTCGGAATTATGTGACTCTCGGAAATGTTTGATGATAGCTTGCTTGGTGTTTTTTTTGTTTTTTATGTTACTTTTATTTAGTTATGTTAGTTTATTTTTTGTATATTAATTTATTATTACTTTATATGTAATATTATTTGTAATTGTAATATGTATGTTATTTTGTTTTTAAATGGTTTTTTGCCGTCAATAAAGGAATTTGAATTTGAAAATTTGAATTTGAACAGGGCTGGCCAACCCACGGCCCGCGGCCACAAACTTCGTTAGTTATTGCGAACATTGGAGAAAGATTTATTGCGAATGTTAGAGATAACCGACTTATTAACTGGGAAAATATCAACGTGTTAATAAATACTTTTTGGCATCGTTTATTTATTCCTAATCAACAAGAACATTAATTTACATATAGGGACTTTTTCTTTTAAGTATACATACACATGCATACGATTATTTTAAGAGAGTTCAATTTGAAGCTTTAAACAAGTGCTTTTTACTTCCAGATTAAGAATGAAGTACAATTTTGAGTTTAGAAAAGCCTGAACTTTTTAGGCTTTTCTAAATTCAAAAGTTTACTTCATCCGCCACGCGTATTAAACACTCAATCACTGAAATATTGTAAACAAGTAAAAATCTCGTGAATTCAGCCTCTTATACGCGTGGCGCATAAAGTAAAATTTCGAGTTTAGAAAAGCCCCGTAAAAATTTGTCTCGGGTCGCTGCGCGACCCTCGACAAATTTTCTACGCGGGGCTTTTCTAAACTCGAAATTTTACTTCATGCTTAACCTGGGAATGGAAAACACTCGTTTAAAGCTTCAAATTAAACTCTTTACGAGGGAACACCGAATATCTGAAAATTTGCAGCATATAATTGGAATATGTATATTTAAAAAAAACTCCCTGTAGACATAATCGACCTATAACTCGTTTTATAGATAGTTAAAAAATGTTTTTCTAAATAAAATAAACGATGTTAGAGATAACCGATTTATTAACTGAGAAAATATCAACGTGTTAATAAATACTTTTTGGCATGGTTTATTTATTCCTAATCAACAAGAACATTAATTTACATATAGGGATTTTTTCTTTTAAGTATACATACACATGCATACGATTATTTTAAGAGAGTTCAATTTGAAGCTTTAAACAAGTGCTTTTTACTTCCAGATTAAGAATGAAGTAAAATTTAGAGTTTAGAAAGACCTGAACTTTTTAGGCTTTTCTAAATTCAAAAGTTTACTTCATCCGCCACGCGTATTAAACATTCAAACACTGAAATATTGTAAACAAGTAAAAATCTCGTGAATTCAGCCTCTTATACGCGTGGCGCATGAAGTAAAATTTCGAGTTTAGAAAAGCCCCGTAAAAATTTTCTACGCGGGGCTCTTCTAAACTCGAAATTTTACTTCATGCTTAACCTGGGAATGGAAAACACTCGTTCAAAGCTTCAAATTGAACTCTTCACCAAAGAACACCGAATATCTGAAAATTTGAAGCATATAATTGGGATATGTATATTTTAAAAAAACTCCCTGTAGACATAATCGACCTATAACTCGTTTTATAGATAATTAAAAAATGTTTTTCTAAATAAAATAAACAGCAAATTGAGAGAAAATGTGTTTAAAAATGTGTGCAAAATGGACAGATGGTTCAGCATAAAACAACATAAAATTCACGAAATTTACACAGAATTCATTAAGTTCTAATATTTAAAAGAAAAATGTTACGACTTTGTGTCGCTCATGTTTAGTAAAAATAAAAAATATAATCTTTAATTTCAAATTACCTTTAAAATTAAAATCTTAGGAGTCAGATGTGCATACATTTTATTAATTATTTCTAAAATTTAAATGCAAAAATACTCATTTATTAATTTAAATAAATAACATTTTTAAAATGGTAAATTCATGTATGTATAAACAACAAAAACACTAGGAGTTTTAAAATTGTGGGGTTTAACCGTTACGAACATTTTTTTTCTACCTTCGCTCTTGCTCTCGGATATCTTATATGTAATTGTATTTTTGAGATATCTAAGAAAAATGACAATCACCTGCTTTTCAAATATTATTTTAAATTAAATCATGACAATGTAAAAATAAAAATATAAACGTATCTAATCATCAACAAACATGATAATAATAATATACAGGGTGACATAGAAAAAATTACATTGCATAGTGCCACACAATGGAGGACACTAAAATAAGAAAAAAGTTCCTATAAACATGGGTCCGCAAGGCCTTCGGTTAAAAGATACGGTGTGTTGAATTTTAATTTTTTTTATTTATTTGCAAAAACAATGATAAATACTTCAACAATGAAATTTTAATGGTATGATGAAAAATATGATTAATTAAAACAAAACATTAGGTTTTTAGAAGATGTTCAAATTGTTGCCCTTGTACTTCAATACATTTTTCCGTTCTTCTTCTTACTGATTCTGGGTTATTACGAAATCTATCTGCCGATTCCATAATTCGTATCCATAATTGTTCTTCATTATGTATTTCTACAGCATAAACTTCATTTTTCATAAATCCCCAAAATGAAAAATCGAGGGGATTAAGGTCGGGACTACGACCTGGCCATGGTACAGGCCCCCCTCGACCAATCCACGTATTTCCAAATCTCCTGTCCAAATATTCCCTTGCCACTCGAGAAAAGTGAGCTGGCGCCCCATCATGCATGTAATACATTCTTCCAATAATGGCCAATGGGACATTATCTAATAATGTGTTTAAATCATTCTCCAAGAAATTTCGATACAGTGCACCTGTTAATCGATTGGGCAATCGGAATGGGCCAATTAAGTAATTGTCAATTACACCTGCCCACACATTAATAGAAAACCCATATTGGTGACTTCGAATTACAGTTTGATGAGGATTTTCATCACTTCAATGGTGCAAGTTATGTAGGTTCAGAATACCATCACGACTAAAACCAGCTTCGTCAGTAAACAAAATTGATGAAATAATGTTTTGTCTTTGGTTTTGCAACCATTCGCAAAATTGTACACGAGGAAAAAAGTCATGTTCCAATAGTGAATGAATTTTTTGTAAATGATATGGGCGAAGAAGTTGTTCCTTGAAAATTTGTCTAACTGATTCACGGTTAAGGTTTCGCACCGCTGAACTTATTTTTCTGGTGCTTGTTCTCGGATTATTTTCTACCATTCGTAAAACAGTTTCTTCGTTTCGCACAGTGCGACGAGTTCTGGAAACCCCACTATTCAATTTTGGTTTTCTAAAACAGCCATCTTCTCCCGAACGCCTATGCACATCAATAAAGGTTCGAACATTAGGAACTTGTCTTAAAGGATATCTTTCTCGATATATACGTTGAGCTTCGTAAGAATTTGATCTAGCTTCGCCGTAACACATAATCATGTCCCTGTATTCTTCAAAAGTGTAGCGAACAATTTCTGAAAGCAATTTTGAATGATCAGTGAGAAAACTAATGAAAAACTTAATCACGAACACAAAATACCTCAAACAATTATTACATTAGTTTGACAAGTGTCATTATGACACATTATTTAATTGTTATTTATCATTGTTTTTGCATATAAATAAAAAAAAATTAAAAATCAACACCCCGTATCTTTTAATCGAAGGCCTTGCGGACCCTTGTTCATAGGAACTGTTTTTCTTATTTTAGTGTCCTCCATTGTGTGGCACTATGCAATGTACTTATTTCTATGTCACCCTGTATTTATAATGCTCAGGTTTAAGCCTTACACTGATCAGTATATTATTGAAGCGACCAATTCCGTGTGTTGGAACAATCCAAAAGATCATGACAAAGTTTTTTTCAAAAAGCTGTGTAGTTAATTAACCTTCAAAGTGCAAGAAATTGAATCACGTTTCAAGCGATGAGTTAAAATTAAATATTTTGTGCTTTATTAAAAAAAAAACTGTTGTTGCACTACGAGATATTGCTAAATACTTTGGAATTTCAAAAAGTTTGGTTTTTAAAACTACAGAAGTAGAGGGTGGTCATTTCCAACACTTCTTTTGTGTTATTTGTATTGTTCAAATGATATTGTACTTATAATTTATGATATTTTCCTCTTAAACAATATCTGCCTTATATATTAGATGTAAAAATAAGTTTTATTGCCCTACTAAGCATTATTTAAGATGCCTAATAAAATCCAAGAAGTACCTTCTAATGTCTATTAATTAAAGCTACGCGAAATAATTTAATTAATATTTTTATAAGATAGCAACATTCTACAATTGTTAGTAATAATAAATGCTCTTAGTAAATTCTTTAATTTACTCCACTATTTTCTTTAATTGTTTTACAATTATTTTAAATAGATATTTTATTTGATTACTTTTTGACATTTTAGTATGTGTATGAAAGTTTGGTTGCCTATGATCGAAACATAAAGCATAGAACACACGATCGTTCCAATGCGTTTTTTATACCGGGTGTTGACTTGGCGGACACAACATAAGAAATCCCATGTAAATTTTGAAATGCTCAAATTTTGGCTCCCCTATTTATTTTAGAAACAAAATGTATTTACCTTTTTTTGTAGCGGGAAAAATTCTGAATTTATTCGCGTCAACGTTTATCACTTTGCCTTTCTCTAAGTTAAAATAATTTAGAAAAAGTAATGTGGTTTTATAAAAATAATGACATGCCATGGAATTGAAACAACAATTGCAGATGTCAAAATGGCAAGAGATATCGCAGTCACTTGATTAAAGTAAATGTTTTCGAAATGATTTACACTATACAAGAAAAAATCCTTTTAATAAATTGGTATTATGCAGACCACAGTTATCACTATGTTTGCGTTATATTTTTTGTCGTTAATTAAGTAACAGTAATATCTTGTGTTATTTTGACATCCGCAATTGTTGTATCAATTCCATGGTATGTCATTATTTTTATAAAATCACAATACTTTTTCTTAATTATTTTAGCTGTAAATTTTCTGACATTCGTTGATTTTTAAAAGAGTTCAATTTAAAGCTTTAAACGAGTGTTTTCCGCTCCCAGACTAAGCATGAAGTAGAATTTCGAGTTTAGAAAAGCCCCGTGAAAATTTGTCGAGGGTCGCGCAGCGACCAGAGACAAATTTTCTGGGCTTTTCTAAACTCGAAATTTTACTTCATGCGCCACGCATATAAAACACAGTTTTTAAGTAAAGCTCGAATATACATAAATTAGACAATATTATAGTGTTTTATACGCGTGGTGCATGAAGTATAATTTCGAGTTTATAAAAACCCAGAAAATTTACTTCATGCTTAGTCTGGGAATGGAAAACACTTGTTTAAAGCTTTAAATTGCAATTTAAAAAAAACAGAGAATATCCGCAATTGTTGTATCAATTCCATTGTATATTATTATTTTTATAAAATCACATTACTTTTTCTTAATTATTTTAGCTGTAAATTTTCTGATATTCGTTGATTTTTAAAAGAGTTTAATTTGAAGCTTTAAACGAGTGTTTTCCACTCCCAGACTAAGCATGAAGTAAAATTTTGAGTTTAGAAAAGCCCTGTGAAAATTTTACAGGGCTGTTCTAAACTCGAAATTTTACTTCATGCGCCACGCTTATAAAGCACAGATTTTAAGTGAAGTTCGAATATACATAAATTTGACAATATTATAGTGTTTTATAAGCGTGGCGCATGAAGTAAAATTTCGAGTTTAGAAAGGCCCAGAAAATTTGTCTCGGGTCGCTGCGCAACCCTAGACAAATTTTCACGGGGCTTTTCTAAACTCGAAATTTTACTTCATGCTTAGTCTGGGAGTGGAAAAAGCTTTAAATTGAACTTAAAAATAAACAGGGAATATCCACAATTGTTGTCTTAATTATTTTAACTTAGAGAAACGCAAAGTGTTAAGTGTGAACATTCATAAATTTAGTATTTTTCCCTCTACAAAAAAGTGAAATACTCTTGTCTCTTAAAAAAATAGGGAAGCCAATATTTGAATACCTTAAAATTAATATGCGATTTCCTATGTTGCGTCCGCCAAGTCAACACCCGGTATGGGTTTACAGTTGCGAGAGAAAAAACTAGTACAGCAGGGAGTTTTAACGTTTTTTTTTTTCTTGTAAAACAAACTTGTCATGTACAGGTTAACAACAATTTTTTTCTTGGTCAATAAAATGGTGCTTTTGTTGACATGTACTTCATTAGCAATGTCTCTAATACTAACACCGTCTCTAAACGGGTCGTTATTATCGCTTTTTGAGTTTCAGTCAGTTGAGGCTTGGTGACGTTAATTAAATTTCGTTTGACATTTTCCGAAGATTTGTCAATTTAATTGACAATTTGAAAAATCAAAGTGAGTTCAGTTCACATAGCTAAATATTTTGCTGTACTAGTTATTTTCTTTCGCAATTGTACATAGGAAAATAAATACCTGACAGAAACATTGCCTGTATATTTGTTATATTATATTACATTATATTTACACAAATAGTATATTATATTGTAGCTACACTCTTACAGAAAAAGGATCAAAGAAAAAATAATATTCCGCTCTGATCAAACAACGCAATTGTAAAATAATTGATAACAAAGTAATTCAATAAAAATGAAATTAGTTAGTTATTTCAGTTTTTCTACTTGATATCGCAGAGAACTGAAAGTAAACTGAAATAATTCTGTACCAGGAATCTCTTACTGATGTATATTAATAAGTTATAATTAGTGTGCTATACACATATATGTATAAACAATCAATATATACATTGATCGATTAATGTGAAGCGCGACAAGAACATCAATTTAAAGCCCACTCTAAATAGAAACGGTTCGAATTGCAGAGAAAATCAGTGGCTTTATGTTAAAGGTTCCATCCCTTTGTCGGCTATTAATAGGCATCGGATAACTAACCAAACCCCCGCTCTCTGGTGGGTTTTGTGGGAAATTCAGCAACAGTAATTAAGTTTGTTGCTAACACTTTAGCACCACCGAACGAAATTGGGGGGGCGAAAAATGATTGAAAAATGGCGCGTTGTTTAAACGTTGATTGACAATCGGATAGCGGAGACACATCTGAACAAACTTTTTGTCGCTCCGCCTAATCATTTTTGATTGATGGATCGGTAATTGAAAGGAAATTGTTGCTGGAGAATCATTTGTCATTTTTTTTTCTGTTTGACGCGAGTTCAGAACTTCTGAAATACATTTTGCGAAATTGTTTGGTTATTGAAATATTTTACGATTGACTGATTTAAATAAATTATTTAGTTATAATGTATTTCAAATAAAATGAAAAAATATAATCTGTTTCTTTTTTATAATATGAGCAATCAAATTTCACATTTCAAGTATTTAGTGGTTTAATGCAGGTTGTGTGATTTAGGTTAGGACAAGATTATTCACATATAATATTGTAAAACAACTTTTAATTTGTAGGTTATGTGAAGGGAAATCATAATATCAGATTTCCCTTCACATAACCTACAAATTAAAAGTTGTTTTACAATATTATATGTGAATAATCTTGTCCTAACCTAAATCACACAACCTGCATTAATGACATGACAATTCTATTAACTCAAAGATTACGATTACAAATTTACCTATCACCGCCTTAAATTATTTGTGTCTACTACCAATTTAATAACACTTTATTAAGTTGGTAGTAGACACAAATAATTTAAGGCGGTGATAGGTAAATTTGTCTCTGAGGATCAGGTAGAATAGGAGGATCAGGTAGTATTCCTTGCTCAGGAATATCTGTCTTCTTTATTATCTGCCTATTTATATGTTCAAATTAAATAAAAGTCCTTGTATTTAGAACTTTTATGAAGTTTTTTTGTAGGTATACGATTTTTCAGTGACAATTTTCAGACATTCGTGATCTCAATTAAAACTTTAAATTTAAAACTCGAACGTGTGCTTTGCACTCCCAGACTAAGCATGAAGTAAAATTTCGAGTTTAGAAAAGCCTGAAAATTTGGCTTTGTCGCGTAGCGCAGCGGAGCGACCAAGCCAAATCAGGCTTTTCTAAACTCGAAATTTTACTTCATGCGCCACGCGTATGAAACACTGATTTAAAGTGAAGTTCAAAATATACAGCTTAGTTCTTATCAGATGGTCATTAATTTTTCAAATGTTCATATAGAATATGGGAAAGTATACTTAAACGACGAAATCCCTATATGTTTTCTAAAGTAGCAACTTGTAGCGTTCTCATTTTTAAAAATCTCTGCATCGTGTACATGTATTTGACAAATTATGATTTATTTATCACATTGATAATTACTTACCAACATCTCAAAATTTGATGTCTAAAATACCTTACTGTTATAGTAGGACTGTAACTGTTCGCAGTAAATACACACTAAGTTTGGTCATATTAAAAAAATTTGTTTAGATACATATAAATTTGAAAATAGCTATTTCTGCTTGACTTAGTTTAAATTTAGCTAATTTATTTTGAACCAAATAAATAGCGATGTTCTCTTAATTACAGAATGTAAGTTTTAAGAAATTCGTTTCTTTTTATTAAAATGCCAATTTGAAGCTTTAATCATAGTATTCCACCCCTTGATTAAGCATGAAGTACAATTTCGAGTTTAAAAAGTCTAAAAATTTAGATTGGTCATCCAGGCCCATCGAACGATAGGTTGAGCATGATGTAAAATTTCGAATTTAGAAATGCCCGATAATTTGAATTTATCAATATTTAGAGCCTATACATGACGATATGTATGTTAAAAAAACATCCTTGTATATTAAATTATATCCACCTACCTACTCCCATTATCACCAAGTTATTGTAACCTTTTAAAGAAAACCGAGCATTCCATCTGACCACTCGAGGGGCTTTGATACAGGATACAAATACAAGGGTTGAATGGGGAAAGCACTCGGAGTAAAATGTTGGCGAGTTGAAAAGAGATGCCCCCGGAAAACATACACTCCCACAATCCATCCCACCGGTATATATTCACAACAGGTTTCGACAAAGAAGTAAGAATGCTTTTACGGGCCAAAAAAATTAACAGCGCTGATTGTTTCGTTTCTGTTTGTTAATGATTAATTGGGATGATTGATGGGGGTGGCGTTACGTGTATATACTGGGAAGTTGTAATTTGTGTGTGTGATTTGTTTTTCGGAGATGTGTGTAATGTGAGGCCTGATGATTTCCAATAATGTTTATGATATGGTTTAGGGATTTTACATGAAATATTCGTATTTTGTTCTAGAGGAAGTCGACCGCTATCTAAATTATAAAACTTAGCATATTGTTGTCTTAACTACTGCGTTTTTTAAGAATAAAATATTTTTAAAAATTGATATATTTTAAGGAAAGTACAAACTTTGTAAAAATCTCATTAATATGTTTCCTATTCTCATGGTTGTTCAATCAAAAAAATAGTAAACATCGATAAATTAACATAATATTGTCTTAAATTACATGTTTGTCTACAATATCTACGAAATATTATAAAAAATAAATTCAGCCACATTGTAAAAATGACCTTTGCAAAGATTTTTGATTTTTTTTCATTCATACTTTACTTAAATAATGTCACTAGGATGTCGCGCGTTAGGCAGTTTTTTCCATTTTCAGAAAATTCAATGTCGTGCGACATTCCAGTAAATTTATTGTACGATAGAAATAAATAAAAAAAATACATATCTTTGCAAAGAAACCTTTTACAATGTAACTGAATTAGTTTTTTAATATTTTTTATAGATATTGCGAAAAAAAAATAATGAATGCATGAATTTTACCGGTATTTTATAAAAAAATAGCAAACATTGGCAAAGTAACGTAACCAATGTTTGCTATTCTTTTATAAAATACCGGTAAATTAAAAAACATTTTATTGAGACAAGCACAAAGTTTCCACTTTTCATAAGGTACTTTTTTCAAAAGATTTCGTCCCTAAATAAGGATGAAGTTAAAAAGACAATATACGATTAGATAGCAGCCGATTTCCTCTTAAGGGAAACAGTTTTGTTTTTGTTTTGTCTGAAAGAGTACTAAAGTGAAAGAGTCATTAATTTCTATTAAGATTGTTAATTTATTCAGTGAGCCTCTCATAATTAATTCTTTGTTGAAATTCCGGTGGCGTAATAACGATAATTTAGGGGAGTTTTGAAATATTTTTGTAACACAATTCTTAAAGCATTACGTTGTTTTTATGGCAAAATAGCTGATTATTATTATATTCTAATGAGTTGTTTATTCCTTGGTGTATTTTCATATAAAATATGTATTAAGAAAAATTTTACGTAAGGAAAAAAATTGTTTGTTAATAGTTTGCAGAATATTTACATAATATAAAAACGAATTAAAATTAATATTGACTTTCTGCAAAAATTTAGTCACATTGAGACAAGTCTCCAAATATTCATTCAATTTCCATTTGGTTCATTTAATTTGGTAAGAGAATAATTTGACCTAAATCTGTCGTGTAACTCAAATATTCATTGTATAGTTCAATATCTGTCGGGGTATTAGCTAGAGAAGTAGTTGTTTCAGTGAATATTTGGAGACTTGTCTCAATGAGACCAAATTTTTGCAGAAAGTCGATATTAATTATAATTCGTTTTTATATTGTGAAAATATGTATTGTATGTGAAATTTGTATATATATATTTATTTATATATATATATATATATATATATATATATGTATCACTGTTTCTTCGGGTTTGGTCCCGCGTATTTTCTTGGCTCTGGTCCATTTTATTTTTAATTCGACGTTTCGATGACGTCGCAGTCATCATCGTCAGGAATAACTATCAAAATTCCATTGCTCTAGCAACCACTTGTTTGACTTTTACGTACTACTTCATGCGTGAATTTCTTGTTTGGCGTCGTGTTACTCTTCTGTTTTGTTCTTCTAATGATGTAGTAGTGACAATTTCAATATTATTTTCGGAAGGGGTTGGATTTAGAATTTCTTGGTTGTTGTTCGGAGATAATATATTTTGACCAGAATTTATACAAGTTTTCCAAATTGGTGGTAGTCTTTTAGCATCATCTCTTTGATTTAGACTGTTACATGTTACGCCCGCGAAAATCTACGTTTTAACATATATATATAGAACATCTTTACTTAGATTATTACAATAATATAATACATATATATTTATTTATGCATATATAATGTAGGGTTAGTCTATCTGGGCTATCGATCAGGGGTCGTTCTGCCCTGTCTTTGATTTAATTTATTTGAAATAAATGTAATTAAATGTTAGGCTTGTGAACTGTCTGTAAAATTTGTATTTAATTTAGTTTTCATGAAATATAAATTGGTTGAATTTGCATATTTGAAATACAGAATTGTTCGTTTGATTTTCATTATGTAACAAATTAAATTTCCCACTTATAACTTAAAAAACTCACATGTCAGTTTGTATTAACATATTTTACTATTTCTCAAATGACTTTACCTTTCTTATCAAATGAAATTGCCGTTTTATCAAAATTAATCAAGTAAGGATGTTAAATACAGGAAATTTCTCTTTTACGTGTTTCGAACGAGTGTTTCCACTCTTTGATTAAGCAGGAAGTAAAATTTCGAGTTTAGAGAAGCCTGAAAATTTGGTTTTGTAGCTCCATAAAGTAAAATTTCGAATTAAGAACAGCCTAAACATTTGCATTTGTCGCGATTGAGTGAGATTCGTTAAATGGGGCTGGAGAAATAATTTTCTTTCGCGAAAGGTTAGCCCGGACGATTAAATTGATAATGATAATTTTAATGAACTCCGCTGACTTTATGAATTATGATAATTTTAACGTTGGCTTTTCTCACGTTCCGTTACCTCATCTTGTTCGCTCAGTCTGCACTTTATTTTTTTATTTAAAACTAGGTCTAAATGCGGTTATTTCGCAAAGCAACATACGTTCTTTTTTATTATTATAAGCGATATATTTTATGTATTTAGAGTTTTATTTGGAAATATATTATATCACACGATTTAAAATGCTTTGTTTAATGATGTACTGAATTTTTTACATGAACGGCTCTTTACAGATTCCAAAAGTTCTAATGTTTTTGCATCAAAAATTTAATTCTTAGCTGTAAGCGTACAGAGAAATTCTTAAGAAAAAAATGTAATTTTGAGTCATTTATATCTCTACTTGTACCTAGAGGATGCCTCTATGAGTGTATGAATTGGAATCTGTCAATTTTGACAATAAGTGTTCTTAAAATGTCAATATCGAAGTGCCCTCTTCCTACATTCCTGAATAGCATTTAGTAAATTTATGAATATTGCATAATATTCATAAATTTACTAAATGCTATTCAGGAATGTAGGAAGAGGGCACTTCGATATTGACATTTTAAGAACACTTATTGTCAAAATTGACAGATTCCAATTCATACACTCATAGAGGCATCCTCTAGGTACAAGTAGAGATATAAATCATATTTATCTTATTCTTAAGAAAAGTTACAGACAGATTTCAAGATGCCTTTTAGAGGTCAGAATTTTAGAATTATATTTTTTTCTTGAAAACTATAAGAGATAAGTTTACATATGTTCGAATAAAATATGTTGCAATTTAAACGAGAAACCTAAAAAATTACTAATATATTGGGTGTTCTATTTAAAATAACAAACTTGGTGCTACTTCCGGTGGAACCGAAAGTGATATAAAGTTGAAAATATTTCACATGAGGACAAGGATTTTTTTTCAAATTTTTAGTGCAACGGCAACCCTATAAACTTTTAACGAAGGGTTTAGCGTAGACAGCCTGTATATATCCCAATTATATTCTATTAATCTTCAGATATTCATTGCTTTTTTAGAAGAGTTAAATTTGAAGCTTTTAACAGGTGTTTTCCACTCCCAGGTTAAGCATAAAGTAAAATTTCGAGTTTAGAAAAGCCTGAAAATTTGGTTTGGTCACGTAGCGAAGCGAAGGGACCAAACCAAATTTTCAGGCTTTTATAAACTCGAAATTTTACTTCATGCGTCACGTGTACAAGACACTGATTTTGTGAAGTTTGCTTATTCATAATATTTTTGTGTTTTCAGTATCTAATACTCGTCGCGCATAAAGTAAATAACATTCTCTATATATTAAATTTAAGAATTTTTGATAATTATAAATGACTCAACATTAAAAACCAAATTTTTAGACTATGCTCAACTTGAAATTTTACTTCATGCTGAATACACTGAAATATGCGAACAAATGAACTTCACTTGAAATCAGTGTCTTATACGCATGGCGCATAAAGTAAATTTAGAATTTAGAAAAGCCTGAAAATTTGTTTGGTCTCCCCGCTTCACGGATCGACCAAACCAAATTTTCAGCCTCTTTAGAACATAAAACTTTACTTTATGCGCCACGCGTACAAGACACTAATTTTGTGAAGTTCTCTTGTTTACAATATTTTTATGTTTTCATTGTTTAATACTCGTCGCGCATGAAATAAAATTTCGAGTTTAGAAAAGCCTAAAAATGTAGTTTAAACCAAATTTTCAGGCTTTTCTAAACTCGAAATTTTACTTCATGCTTAATCTAAAAGTGGAAACACTCGTTTACAGCTTGAAATTAAACTTTTTTAAAAAAGCGTGTGCATATGTACACTTAAAAGAAACATTCTCTGTATACTAAATTTAAGAATATTTGATAATTATAAATGACTTACCATTATAAACTAAATTTTTAGGCTATACTCAACTTGAAAGTTTACTTTATGCGTATTAAACACTGAAAACACTGAAATATTGTAAATAAACAAACTTTACTTAAAATCAGTGTCTTATACGCGTGGCGCATAAAGTAAATTTCGAATTTAGAAGAGCCTGAATATTTGGTTTGGTCGAACCGCTTCGCGGATCGACCAAACCAAATTTTCAAACTTTTCTAAACTCGAAATGTTTCTTCATGCTTAATCTGGGATTATAAACATTTGGCTACAAATTAACTTCTTTTATAAAAAGCGTATGCATATGTTTACTTAAAAGAAAAATTCCCTGTATATTTAATTTAAGTATACTGGATAATTATAAATAACCCAAAAGTATATTTTCTTTATCCTGTGAATTTTACTGTACACCTACTGTTAATACACATTATTACTAAAATAAATTATAACTATTATTTTAACGGGCTGCACAGTTGTTTATTAATTAAAATGTAACTTATAAATGGTGTATGCGCCAGGAAACAGGTGAATAGTTATTTATACTATTATTATACCGAATGTAAACCGCAAAACAAGATCATAGAAAAATGGGATTATTTAAAATGTAGGTATTTAATTATAAGCTTTGATTTGGGTATGAAAAATAAATGTACATACCTAAGTATAATTTAAAGTTCATTTATAATTCAATGTTTTCTACGATTGAAGTAAAACGTTTAGAATACCTGAAAATGTTACTTCATGCCTAATCAGGGAGGAGTGGAAACATTTATTAGAAGTATAAATAAAATCGCAATAGCACAATAACCAAAACTGTAATTGTTGAATATTAGAAAAGATAATAAATATTTATGGTGGAGAAGCCCCTACCATAAATAATAATAATTTTTTTAATTATTTTGGTTGAGTTTTTTAGTTCTTAGAAATTAATTCATTTAAATGATTTATTTTATACATTAAAAAATGACCAAATGCAATTGTTTACATGAAAATCAGTTTGTAGTCACCGAATGAATATCTATTAATATTTGAAAACTATTAATGGATTCGATAGCTAACGCCATCTAATGCTCTATAGTGGCATCGTCAATGATACGAATGCACAAAGTGCATATACAGGTCACTGTTTCGTCCACGAACGAGCTAAACTCTGTTTGTGAAACCAGAAAACAAATATCAAAATTGAATTTGTGCTCAGTATTCCGGCACGAGATACCCACAGACGCGTTTCGGACTTCAAGGTTCTCGTCAGAGTGGTCCCGACCCAGATTAATATTTATTTTTTTATATTTTTCCTTAATTTCACTTACCACATCAGTGAACTAATGGCGCTTTTACACTTGTACATTTTCAGCTGTGTTTGCGTTTGCAAACAACTAAATGTCAGTATAAAGTCACTCAAATCGATGTGTGTAAATTGATAATTGATTGTTTGTGAACAAAGTTTGCTTTTTAAAAACTGCACGACAACAAATTGGGCTATGAAAGTGGATTTGATCCATTAGGTATCGATATGTTCAACAAAGAAAAACAGTGCGGCACTAGAATCCTTACTAAGACTAAAATAATTATCAATCGAAACAAGTAACGTAAGCTTTAGTGAGACTTAATGTTTTTGGAGTACGAAATAATCATCTTTATTGAAGTATTCTACAAATAAGGATTGGCATTCTCAATTACACTTTGTATATAAACGAGAAATAGTAAAAAAGTTAATGATCAAGAGTATAACATTGAAAGACGTGGAAGCTTTTATTCCCTACAGCCAAATATTACTTATGTGTATGTAGAATTATATATTCTTATTAGTTTGGTTTCAATACAGACATTTAAAAAAAAATCTTAGCTGTATTTTATTGGGCCTTATTAAATTTGATCTCTGTTTGGATAAGACTGGCGAGAAAAAAATGACATTTTACCAAAAACAAATTTTGTTTTCATGAATAGAAATCGATACTTAAATATATGTATCAACGGGCGACATCCAATCAGAATGATGGAAGCTGGGAGGCAGGCAAAATAATGAAGCCTTAAAGGCATGTATTAGACGGAATATATTCTCATTAGTGTAACAACAGTTCCAAACTGTAATATGTCAGCCGTATACTGACAGGATGCAGTCGTGTTTGTATGTATTCCAATTCACTAATTTATATTACGATTCGGATTGGAATATACAGAGTGTTTCTAATAATTCTTCAATTATTCACTAAAGTCTAATTAAATTATCAATAAATAACAATGTGTATTTCAAAGTTTAAAGCTGCCCATATCATAGTTATCTCTCGTTTATTTTAAAGCTTTGATGAAATCATTTTAAGCGAAATAAATTTATTAACATATGAGGCTCTTAGAAACAAACGGGTGTAAGTATTACTTGAAAATGTTACTAAGTAACATTTAAAAACAATTAGAATCGCTGGGAAGAGTTATTTTGATAATTACAAAGAGATATATACGTTTTTATTAATAGTTACAGCAATCTAACATATTTTTTAAGCTTCATTCAACTGCACAGCTATATTGTTTAGTTGGTTTTAATATAGCTCAGACTTTTGAGGCGGAATTTTATAATTTTTGTTTTGCATTTACACCCCTTTGCTTCTAGGTGATTCATGATTGTTGCGGCATTTTTGGTGCATAATTGGTCAAACTTTTATTTGTGTTTTAATTTTAGGAGTTAAATTTGTGACCATTTATTTTCTATCATTATTCTAGGGTTTTAAATTTTTACTTGTATATTCGTACTGTTGTTGCATTTTCGGTGCATAATTGGTCAAACTATTATTTGTGTTTTTATTTTAGGAGTTAAATTTGTCACCATTTATTTTCTATCATTATTCTAGGGTTTTAAATTTTTACTTGTATATTTTCTTCGAAGACATTTTATTCTTTTAAATAACACGACCTAATTTAAGTGCATGTTGAAATATTTCTAGCAAATTAGTTAACAAATGCCTTTAGAAATTCATTGACTTTATTGGGCTGTTGCAAACTGTAGCAGACCCTTTTTCGCTCTATAGGGGGTGTTGTTTTGGTCCCAGCACATTTCGTGCAAAGATACCCGTTGAGCCATCTGTGATATCTCAAATTTGGTCCGTTGCAGGCATCAGTTAATTCTAAGAAAATCATCTCTTTCTCTAGACCAGTGGTCTCAAAACTACGGCCCGCGACTTGCATGAATCCGGCCCGCGATTGTTTGTATTTTTTTTTGAAAATGTCATATTTTGAAATATTGTAACAATTGTTCCTTAAATTTTTCATAATTTTATAAAATCAATCGGATCTTGGCCGACTTTATTATGTAGAATTGAATTTGTGGCCCGCGAAGAAGATAGTTGGAGACCCAGGCTCTAGACGAAGGAAGGGGTGCGAAAATCACACCCACGAAATAATACTCATTCTCTCTTAATACTCATTTTAATTTTCTTCTATTTTTAAATACGAAAATCACTCTTGCCAAAAACTTCAAACTGTGAATATCAAAAATTTAAATCTCTAAATTCATCAAAATTCTTACTACTACAACGTTATTGTAAAGATATTTGTATATAAAAGTGTATTTATTTGTACATATACGGTGAATAGAATTATATGTGCAAAGAAGTATTTTATTTCATATTTATTCACCTGCATCAGAAAACTATTGGTGATTTCCGAACCAGTGCAAAAAGAAATCGTCAAAGAGATAATCTCTCCAAAACACGTACATAATGTATCTACGGGGATTTTTTCTTTTAGAGTTCAATTTATAGCTTTAAACGTGTGTTTTCCATTCCTAGGTTAAACATGAAGTAAAATTTCGATTTTAGAAAAGCCTGAAAATTTGGTTTGGTCGCGTAGCGCGAAGCACGGAGCGACTAAACCAAATTTTCAGGCTTTTCTAAACTCGAAATTGTACTTCATGCGCCACGCGTATAAGACACTGATTTCAAGCGAAGTTTACTCGTTCACAATATTTCAGTGCTTTCAGTGTTTAATACGCGTGGCGCATGAAGTAAAATTTCGAGTTTAGAAAAGCCTTTAAATTTGGTTTGGCCGCGTAGCGCTTCGCGCTACGCGACCAAACAAAATTTTCAGGCTTTTCTAAACTCGAAATTTGACTTCATGCTTAACCTGGGTGTGGAAAACACTCGTCTAAAGCTTCAAATTAAACTCTTAAAAAAACAACGAAAATCAGAGAATTTACAACATATACTTGGGACATGTGTACTTAAAAGAAAAACGTCCTATATGTACCATATTATTCGTATATAAACATACATTTTCTTGTTAATACCCACCTTTGTTAAACCCCCTAGTTAACGTTCCTATATTATTAATTACTTCCCGAAGCCATTCCATTAACAGTGTTCATTTCGGCTTGAGCTTAGAAACTTAAACACACGTATATAAACTTAACCGACTTCTATCAATCACGCGACCGTTTGTATACACAAATACATGTTAGCTCGCTTTAATTTGGATTTATTCGTGTTTGATGAAAATAGTCATTTGCGTTGAACACCATAATTAGTTTAATATTGGTATAATATCAATAGATAATAATGGATTGAATTTCTGACATTAATTGTGATAAAATGCCTATGAATGATTTTTCGTAGATATAATATAGCAATTTTCTGTTAATTATATTTCTTATAAGATATTTTTGTTATTACTTTTTTTAACTCCCTGACTTATGATTTAAAATTACATCGGAGATTTATACAGATTTTTTTTCTTTTAAGTATACTTTTAAATATTCCAATAAAATTTGCTCTAGATATTCTTATTATTTAAAATAAACGCTTTTAAAATCAATTTAAATGAGATCAAACATAAAAACAAAGGTTGTATAATAAATGAATTTGTGTTCAGTACAGGGTTCCTACAAGGTTGGTAAAACACAAATGCTAGGGGTTTTTAGTGTCTTTTTTTGTTTTAATGGAATGACCCATTTTTTATCACGTAGTACGATTGGGGGGGGAGATTTCCCACAAAAAAGTATTAACAACTATACTCCTACAGCAAGTGGTTTGTGAATTATTTCAAAGATTCGTTTTTTATAGCATTTATGCAGGGAATAACGCGCGCATAAGTCGCAACTGAATTTTAGTAGGCAAGTAGTAATGCTTTTGTTTGGTCGCGTATGTAATGCGAAATGTCAAATGATAAAAACATAAAACATATAAAACAAAATTATACAGAAATCAACAAAATGAATAAATACACCCATCAACAAATTATCAATTTATTCTTAATACATGGCAACTGCGATAGAATTGTTACTTGAACATGTAGAGTATTTAATAAAACTTATCCACATTTGCCGCCGATGAATAAAACAAGATTTAGAAGATTGGAATAAAATTTTGTTCGATTGGCAGTTGCCATGTATAAAGAATAAATTCATTATTTGTTCATTTGTGTAATTATTCATTTTGTTGATTTCTGTAAAACTTTGTACTAATTCTTTTTATTATTTGAAATTTTGCAATACAACCGCGACAAAACAAAAGCATAGTACTGAACTACTAAAATTCAATTGCGACTTATGCGCGCATTATACCTAGCATAAATGCGACGAAAAACGAATTTTTGAAATCATTCTAAAACTACTTGCTTTAGGAGTATAGTTGTAAAACTTTTTTGTAGAAAATTTTCCCCCCAATCGTACTACGTGATAAAAATTGGGTGATATATATTGACATTTTAAGTATCCGTATTGTCAAAATTGACAGTTTCCAATTAATTTACTCATAGAGGGTTCCTCTAGGTACAAGTAGAGATATAAATCATATTTTTATCTTGTTCTTAAGAGAAGTTACAGACAGATTTCAAGATGCCTTTTAGAGGTAACAATTTTAGAAATAATTTTTTTTTCTTGAAAACTATAAGAGATAATTAAAAGTTTGAATAAAATATGTTGCAATTTAAACGAGGAATCCAAAAATTACTAATATATAGAGTGTTCCGTTTAAAATAACAAATTTGGTGCTACTTTCGGTGGAACCGGAAATGATATAAAGTTAAAAATATTTTACATGAGGAGAACTAATTCAACCATATGACATGAATTTTTTTCAAATTTTCAGTGCAACGGCAACCCCATAAACTTTTAACGAACTGTTTAGCGTAGACACCCTTTAGTTTCCACAGTTAACAGTTTGTTATATTCTTCTTGAAAAGCACATTACATTTATAAAGTGCAAAAGAAAACATGTATTTAAATAATTTACATTTACCCATCAAAATAAAAACAATATTTATTTTTATCCACAACAAACATTTGAAACTAAAAGTGTCGAGTAAAATACAGTGAATTTTTCTTTCAAGTGTACATTTGTTTTGTATACAAATGTTACCATTTTATTCAACTTTTCAACTTTCATAGCCGGTTTCTCCAACATGACTTAGGACGTTGCTTATGTAAGCAGGGTCTAACTTTAATTGTTTATTGTTTATAATCTGTCATCCGTATTCTGCCACAACATATCTAATTTCGCAAAGCTACATTTAAAAATGAGCGAAAAACGCAGTGCAAACTATATCGCAGAAACGTCTTCTATCTTCTCTTGTAGACAAATATAAACATATTGTAGAAAACAAAAAAGAAGGATTCTTTGAATAAGGTAATAATTTTACCGTTATCACAATTTTTAGGTTAGAATCCGTGTCTTAAGTCCTAGAAAACGGCGACCTAGGACTTGAGCATGATTGAAGCGATTTTTTGACGTAAGTCAGTCGGTACAACACTTAACGACGCGGTTATGACTTAAGACTCAGTTTGAAACACGACTAGGACTTACGTAACGTTGGAGAAACAGGCATTAGAGTCCGTAAGTCTATTTATTTCTTAACAATCTCTAGTGATTTTATAGAAATCTTATATTTTCTTAATAATCTCAGACCAGAGAACAAGAAACAGTATCTTTAAGGTCCAGTTGTTGAATTTTGGCTTAAGCTGAGTTTAGATTTAAACTAGGCTTAAATACATTTTGGTGTTTTTCAATCATGGCTTATCGCTAAGCTGTGGTTTAAGCTCGAGTTTTCGTAAGAGGACGACCACCACCGCTTAACGTGCTAAACTCGAACTAATAACCCCAAACATCGAAAATAGTTGACGTTGTAATATTGCGTGGAGAATGAAGTGATTATTAGGTATTTCTATAGTTGAATGGATGTCGACAGATCATTCCTGAGGCGTTCAGATCGTTGACTTAGGTGTTTTCAGTCACATCATGGTTAGGATTAAATCATTGCTTTCTAGTGTACCTACATACCTCATACTACTAATTGTATGTATCTTTTCCTCTTCCTATCCCTCAGAAAGGGCGAATAATGCATCAATGTGTTATTATTATCTCCATGAATTAGAACGTGCTAATCTTATACTTTTAAACCCTTTCGGTCACATCTTTTCTAATATTCATTTTCCTTACATTGTTGTTTTCGAGTGTAGTGTAATGATGCAGCAATTGTGGCAACGTTATGCCAGATTTTAATTCAGTCGAGACTCGATAATATAATGGTCATCTTAATTAATTTAAAATCCCAAAATATGCAAACAAGCTAGAAATGTATAACTGACATAATACGAGTTGTGACTATTTCCTTCAAAAAATGTCTACCAATCATATTACGAGAATTCATTTTCATTGCCCAATCACAATTACATTTCAGCGAAAATTGCATAGTAGGTGAAAATTCTACAAAAAATTACAGCGAAAATTGCACTGTTGTGACGTCACATGTCAGGTATCAATCAATTTCTCTCAATCTTTCAAAATTAAAGTTTTTTGATCTAACTCGTATTTTCATTCATCACAGAATGTCATAAATTGTCTCCAAACAAACTCTTTACTCTTTCTTGTATTTTCGGATGAATTTTTCTCGATATTTTTCGATATATCTTTCGAAGAAAAACTTCCGAAGCGATTCATGTTGACACATTAAGTGACACTGATTGATCATTAATATTTTAAATAATACGTCAACTTGATTAAAAATTGTATTTTTCAGGAAATAGTCTATTAAATACATTTCGTGCATTAAAAATGCTCTGAAAATTTAGTACTCAAATCTCGTTGCCTTTAAGAAACTACATTCGTTCATTTTGATTGTGATTTGACTGAAAAAGTCAAATCACAATCAAAATGGACTCATGCAGTTTCTATGCAACGGCTTTTCGTGCAAAATTTTCGATCATTTTTAATGCACTTAATATATTACTATTGAAAATTCTTGTGTCAGATGATGACGTTTGTTACAACTCGGTACATGTGACTGTCACGAATAGTCGCGCTTGGTGCTGCAGAACATTAGGTGCATTTTATTTATTATTTATTAGGTTAATTATAACCCCAATTCATTTACAATTAGGTAAACAAATACATAAGCACTAAAATTATCAAATTTGGTGAAGAAAAACACTTGTTATGTTCCATTATTTTATTATCAGTTTCCTAACACGTGTTTCGATCTTTACAGATCATTATCAAAGGTTATACTGTATAACCTTTGATAATGATCTGTAAAGAACGAAACACGTGTCAGGAAACTGAAAATAAAATAATGGAACATAACAAGTGCTTTTCTTCACCAAATTTGAATATCCGGTTCCATCAAGAGTGTAGCTCAATATGCATTCACTTTACATACAGATAGTTTTATGTAACACCCAACATTTTCAATGGTTATTTTCGTATGTTCTATTTATTAAACCTGTAATGGGTCAGTAGGGGTCATGTGCAAATATTATTTTTGGCGTCATTAAATTAAAATATTAATACAAGAATCACCCAAGAAAATATTAAAGAAAAATCAACATTCAGTAAATACGAGAATAACATTAGTCGATCAAATTTTTTTTATCTGAAAGAAATAACAAATGCAGCATCGCCTTAAAATAATAAACAAGTTCCGGCGCGTGGAGAAATGCTAAGACATACAGAAAGATTCAGTTCAAGGTTTAACCAAGCGCAAACACAACGAATTTGCGAAGTCGGGGAAATTGCGTGACGTCAGGGATGGGTGGTATTTTATAACCATATATGGTCTGCGCGAAATCTTCCATCTCCGCGATCGGGTGGGAAATTGTTATAAAAGCTGTGCGGAGCGGAAAACATAAAAAAAAGTCATGAGAGTCAAGAAACAGTTCGGAAGAAGAACATCACGAAAAGCACCACAAGTTCCAAATCACAGAGGGAAATAAGAATAACACAACAAAAATCAAAATTATACAACAAATATAAAAACTATACAACAAAATAAGAATACAAAACAGTTAACGGGTGTGGTCGAGCTGTGCGTGGAAAACGGAGGAGTGTTCCCGCTAGTTAATTGCCTGATCACAATTAACGGGTGTGGTCGTCCCGAGTTAGTACTGCAGAGTTATGTTCCCGCTAGTTAACAGCACAAAAAGCAATTGACGGGTGTGGTCGAGCTGTGCGTGGAAAACGGAGGAGTGTTCCCGCTAGTTAATTGCCTGAAAACAATTAACGGGTGTGGTCGTCCCGAGTTAGTACTGCAGAGTTATGTTCCCGCTAGTTAAAAGCACAAAAGCAATTGACGGGTGTGGTCGAGCTGTGCGTGGAAAACGGAGGAGTGTTCCCGCTAGTTAATTGCTGATCACAATTAACGGGTGTGGTCGTCCCGAGTTAGTACTGCATAGTTATGTTCCCGCTAGTTAATAGCACAAAAACAATTGACGGGTGTGGTCGAGCTGTGCGTGGAAAACGAAGGAGTGTTCCCGCTAGTTAATTGCCTGAAAACAATTAACGGGTGTGGTCGTCCCGAGTTAGTACTGCAGAGTTATGTTCCCGCTAGTTAAATGCACAAAAACAATTGACGGGTGTGGTCGAGCTGTGCGTGGAAAACGGAGGAGTGTTCCCGCTAGTTAATTGCCTGAAAACAATTAACGGGTGTGGTCGTCCCGAGTTAGTACTGCAGAGTTATGTTCCCGCTAGTTATATGCACAAAAAAGCAATTGACGGGTGTGGTCGAGCTGTGCGTGGAAAACGGAGGAGTGTTCCCGCTAGTTAATTGCTGATCACAATTAACGGGTGTGGTCGTCCCGAGTTAGTACTGCAGAGTTATGTTCCCGCTAGTTATATGCACAAAAAGCAATTGACGGGTGTGGTCGAGCTATGCGTGGAAAACGGAGGAGTGTTCCCGCTAGTTAATTGCCTGAAAACAATTAACGGGTGTGGTCGTCCCGAGTTAGTACTGCAGAGTTATGTTCCCGCTAGTTATATGCACAAAAAAACAATTGACGGGTGTGGTCGAGCTGTGCGTGGAAAACGGAGGAGTGTTCCCGCTAGTTAATTGCCTGAAAACAATTAACGGGTGTGGTCGTCCCGAGTTTGTACTGCAGAGTTATGTTCCCGCTAGTTAAATGCACAAAAACAATTGACGGGTGTGGTCGAGCTGTGCGTGGAAAACGGAGGAGTGTTCCCGCTAGTTAATTGCCTGAAAACAATTAACGGGTGTGGTCGTCCCGAGTTAGTACTGCAGAGTTATGTTCCCGCTAGTTAAATGCACAAAAACAATTGACGGGTGTGGTCGAACTGTGCGTGGAAAACGGAGGAGTGTTCCCGCTAGTTAATTGCTGATCACAATTAACGGGTGTGGTCGTCCCGAGTTAGTACTGCAGAGTTATGTTCCCGCTAGTTAATGATACAAAACAATCAACGGATGACGTCGGAATCTGCTTGCTAATCAGAAGAGTGTTCCCGCTAGTTGGTTGTCTGGTAAGCTCCGAGATGGTTTTTGTGGGTTTCCCATCTCATAATGCAAATGCAGGGGTTATTTAATTTTGCTCCCACAAGTAGAGTCATATACTTTTTGAGTTTAACTAAATGCATATGGCTTCTAAGTACAAACGAAAATAAAGTATTTCGAGAATATAAATAATTTAAGAAACACAAATTAATTAGAAATGTCATAATTGAGGTCAATAAACTTTGCATCCGTTAAACTCACATCCTGTTTTATTTATTGTCCACACATACTCCTGGTCATTAAAAGGGAAGAAAGACACAGTATTTCCGATAATGCATATTGACACAAACAACGAATCTGTTAAATAAATTAAAAGGGTTACTACATACACAACACAACGTAAATAAAATACAAATTATAAATTTGTATAATGCCTAGGGTCGAATTATTACATTGGTGCCGTGACCAGGATGTTTGTGATGACAATAAATATGTATTACATAATTTTAAAATGCTGTGTCCACTTGTGGACAGGAATACTTCAGATAAAAGAGTTTTAAAAAGGGCCGAAGCAAAGTTTTAAAAGGTGCAGACGTAATTAATATTTAATAAACAACAACAAAAAAAAAAATCATAAAAGCGATTTCAAGTTCATACGTGTTAGTATTTCAAGTTCAAACGCTGACCTATATTCAGAAGATGGGCGCGTAAACAAAAAGAGGTAGAATAAGTATAAAGAAGCACAAACAGAAATTCCATATACGAATAAAAACAAACGCAAGTAATTCAAAAAACAAAACAAACGTGTTGGTATTTCAAGTTCAATCATTGACCCACTTTTAAAGATAAACACACTCTAGAAAAGGAAGAATATGCAACAAAGAAAAAAACGACGATTGGGAAAGGATTTTTTTTAATGCACAAAATGCGCATTATAAGTTCACGTAATAGAGAAAGGAAAACATGCGAAATTCAGGAATACTAGCAAAATGCACAGAAACAATAAATATCAAAGTCACAAATAAATAATAATTAAAACAAAATATTAAAAAAATATATATATCTATTAGGAATGCAATAAAGCATTTTTAAGAGCGATTAATGACCTACTTATAAGAAAAATAAACATGCGTATCCAGAAATCGTAAGCATAAAATAAATGTTACAAACGTGTAGCGTTCAAGAGCGCGCAAAGGAAATAGTAATCAAAACATACAAAGAATTATTTCAAGAAGAGGTAATAATAAATAACAAAAAAAAGGGGGGCACTTAGAGTAGACTCATAAGCTAGCAGAAAATACAATTTTAAATTATTAGCATGAGATAAACGAAAAGAAAAATCTAACTTGTGATTTTAAAATAAAACAAAAAAAAAAAATACGAATTGCAATAACAGGTAAAAATCGAAGCAGGTTTTATAAAAAGAAAAACAAGCAAACAGATGAATCAAGGGTACCTAGGTCAAATAAGAAAGTGACTCAAGTTCATAAAATAATTCAGTTATCTTACGAGATGCAGTTTAAGTTAATATGAAACCTAAGAATAAAAAAAAAACACACACACACACCAAATGACATTAAAGCCACATCAACATAAAATAAAACTCATCCAACAAGGAACAACAAAAAAATAAATTAAAAAAAATATATATATATAGACTTAAATCAGAGATACAATTCAGAGGCGATGATAAAAAGTACAACAAAATAAAATATCTTATGCATTACTGAATTAAAGGTGTGGGCCTTTAACAAAAACAAAAATTAATTGAGTTTCAATTTTTATTTCATGTAGCAGGTGCTTTGTTTGAGTATGATTACAGCAACCACGATGACCAGGCAAAATCAATCATTAAATGGAGAACAGAAACGTGTTTTAAGCGGGGGCGAAAAGTTTAAAAAAAAAAATATGAAAGCAACAAAGCATTGGCAACACCGAAACCGGCGCAAAGAAGCAGCTAAGTCATCAATGGGCGAAGAGAAGGCCGGATAATCAAGAGTACCGAGATGGGAGAAATCAACCTATGGGGAAGATTTACAAAAATGCAAGAGGTTCCAAATGATATCCAAAATCGAAGGCGGAGAAAAAAAAAAGATTTATTCCACATCTGTCCATCAAAAAGAATCAAGTCAACAGAGTCACATTCTACAAGAACGGACAAATTGATTACATATTCGAATTTGAGCAACAAGAAGGCCGTGGACGTAACGATAAAGTTACAAGAGAGGCCGGGAAGGCCGAGAGACTCACAACAACGGCAGGAAAACCACCAAGTACTAGACTCTTTCGAACGGACTTTTTAACTACGAGCGTATCAAAACTGGGAGCGATAGGTCATCTAAATAAAGTTTTGGATCAAAAAAAAGAAACAGCTGCTACTTTAGCTGCCAGTAACACCATCACGACATCTCAACGGCATCCATAACAAACGTAATTCACAAGAAAGCTCGAATTCAGCAGAAACAACGCAACAAAATTTAACATCAATCGAAACATCTTTTAGAATTGATTACATATCCGAATTTAAGAAGAACGACAAAATTGGGAGCGTTACAACAGAGGCCGGGTAGGCCGAGAGACTCACAACAACGGCAGGAAAACCACCAAATACGCCACTCTTTCGAACGAACTTTTTTACTACGAGCGTATCAAAACTGGGGGCGATAGGTCATCTAAATGAACTTTTGGATCAAAAAAAAAAATACTGCTACTTTAGCTGCCAGTGACACCATCACGACATATCACCGGCACCCATAACAAAAGCAATTCACAAGAAAACTTTAATTCAGCAGAAACAACGCAACAAAATTTAACATCAATCGAAACATGTTTTAGAATTGATTACATATCCGAATTTCAGCACCAAGAAGTCCGGAAGCGTCACAACAACGGCATAAAAACCACTAAGTACGCCACTCCTTTGGACTGACTTTTTGACTACAAGCATATCAAATTGGGGGGCGATGCGTTATCTTAATGAAGTCTTAATAAAAAAAAAAAGAAAAAAAAAACACTGACGCTTCAAATTTAAGTGACTCCACCACGACATCCCAACAGCAACGCATTCATAACAAAAACAATTCACAAGAGAGCTCCAACTCAACAGAAACAACGCAGCAGAATTTAAATTTTAATCAACCACAATATGTTTTGGAATTTGTTACGGGTTCAAAGTTAAACATCAAGAAAGTCAACAACGGCGTGAAAACCGCCAAGTACTTCGCTCCTACAAACGGACTTTCCCACTAAGTATCAAAATTGGGGGGCAATGGGTCATCTAAATGAAGTTTTGTATCCAAAAACATCGTCAACATCGCCATCTAAATAAAGTCTTAAAAAAAAAAAAACACTGCCGCTTCAGCTCCAACTGACTCCACGACGACATCTCAACAGGCATATCAAAATGGGAGGCGATGGGTCATCTTTTTGCATCCGTTAAACTTATGATAAAAAATTTAAAAAAAAAAACACTACCGCTTCAGTTCCATGTGACTTCACCACGTCATCTCAACAGCAACGAATTCATAACGAAAACAATCCACAAGAAAGCTCCAACTCAACAGAAACAACGCAACAAAATTTTAAATTAAATCAATCAAAATATGTTCTAGAATTTGTTACAGACTCGAATTTGAGCATCAAGGAGGCCGGGGGCGTAACAAAAAAAATTGGGAGCGTCATGACAGAGGCATGAAAACCACCAAGTGCCACTCTCGGCTGGATAGACAATTCAACCGACACCAATAATCAGGGATGAGGGTTTGCCGCATTTCAACAACACCAGTCCAAGCTGCTACCAAATCTTCGTCTTCAGAGGCATGAAAACCACCAGGTGCCACTCTCGGCCGGACGAATAATTCAATCGACATCAATAATCAGGGATGCTGGTTTGCCGCATTTCAACAACACCAGTCCTTTATCAGGAGCCCACAAGGAAGTTAAGGTCACCAAGGTCTTGATACTTTAAGCTGCGAATCTACGTTTTCATGCCATCGACGAGGCACAAAAAAGGGGAGTATCTGATAAAAATTATAACCATTTAAATACTCGTAATTAACACTTCTTTAGTCAAAAAAAAAAAGAAAAAGAAAAACAACATCAGGAACAGCTTTTCAGGCAAAGTATCGGCATTCTACATCAATATGGCTACTCAGATTTTTTTCTCAATTTCAGACTCGAACCAGGTAATTGGGGTTGCAGCGTTGAGAATAATGAACACTACAAACGAGGGAAAGTCAACACTTACTAGAAGACGATTCGTGACATGACGCAAAAAAAAAGGGGAAATTTTAAAAATCTTAACATTGTAAAAGTTTATATTTTTAAAAGGGGGCGAATGTAATGGGTCAGTAGGGGTCATGTGCAAATATTATTTTTGGCGTCATTAAATTAAAATATTAATACAAGAATCACCCAAGAAAATATTAAAGAAAAATCAACATTCAGTAAATACGAGAATAACATTAGTCGATCAAATTTTTTTTATCTGAAAGAAATAACAAATGCAGCATCGCCTTAAAATAATAAACAAGTTCCGGCGCGTGGAGAAATGCTAAGACATACAGAAAGATTCAGTTCAAGGTTTAACCAAGCGCAAACACAACGAATTTGCGAAGTCGGGGAAATTGCGTGACGTCAGGGATGGGTGGTATTTTATAACCATATATGGTCTGCGCGAAATCTTCCATCTCCGCGATCGGGTGGGAAATTGTTATAAAAGCTGTGCGGAGCGGAAAACATAAAAAAAAGTCATGAGAGTCAAGAAACAGTTCGGAAGAAGAACATCACGAAAAGCACCACAAGTTCCAAATCACAGAGGGAAATAAGAATAACACAACAAAAATCAAAATTATACAACAAATATAAAAACTATACAACAAAATAAGAATACAAAACAGTTAACGGGTGTGGTCGAGCTGTGCGTGGAAAACGGAGGAGTGTTCCCGCTAGTTAATTGCCTGATCACAATTAACGGGTGTGGTCGTCCCGAGTTAGTACTGCAGAGTTATGTTCCCGCTAGTTAACAGCACAAAAAGCAATTGACGGGTGTGGTCGAGCTGTGCGTGGAAAACGGAGGAGTGTTCCCGCTAGTTAATTGCCTGAAAACAATTAACGGGTGTGGTCGTCCCGAGTTAGTACTGCAGAGTTATGTTCCCGCTAGTTAAAAGCACAAAAGCAATTGACGGGTGTGGTCGAGCTGTGCGTGGAAAACGGAGGAGTGTTCCCGCTAGTTAATTGCTGATCACAATTAACGGGTGTGGTCGTCCCGAGTTAGTACTGCATAGTTATGTTCCCGCTAGTTAATAGCACAAAAACAATTGACGGGTGTGGTCGAGCTGTGCGTGGAAAACGAAGGAGTGTTCCCGCTAGTTAATTGCCTGAAAACAATTAACGGGTGTGGTCGTCCCGAGTTAGTACTGCAGAGTTATGTTCCCGCTAGTTAAATGCACAAAAACAATTGACGGGTGTGGTCGAGCTGTGCGTGGAAAACGGAGGAGTGTTCCCGCTAGTTAATTGCCTGAAAACAATTAACGGGTGTGGTCGTCCCGAGTTAGTACTGCAGAGTTATGTTCCCGCTAGTTATATGCACAAAAAAGCAATTGACGGGTGTGGTCGAGCTGTGCGTGGAAAACGGAGGAGTGTTCCCGCTAGTTCATTGCTGATCACAATTAACGGGTGTGGTCGTCCCGAGTTAGTACTGCAGAGTTATGTTCCCGCTAGTTATATGCACAAAAAGCAATTGACGGGTGTGGTCGAGCTATGCGTGGAAAACGGAGGAGTGTTCCCGCTAGTTAATTGCCTGAAAACAATTAACGGGTGTGGTCGTCCCGAGTTAGTACTGCAGAGTTATGTTCCCGCTAGTTATATGCACAAAAAAACAATTGACGGGTGTGGTCGAGCTGTGCGTGGAAAACGGAGGAGTGTTCCCGCTAGTTAATTGCCTGAAAACAATTAACGGGTGTGGTCGTCCCGAGTTTGTACTGCAGAGTTATGTTCCCGCTAGTTAAATGCACAAAAACAATTGACGGGTGTGGTCGAGCTGTGCGTGGAAAACGGAGGAGTGTTCCCGCTAGTTAATTGCCTGAAAACAATTAACGGGTGTGGTCGTCCCGAGTTAGTACTGCAGAGTTATGTTCCCGCTAGTTAAATGCACAAAAACAATTGACGGGTGTGGTCGAACTGTGCGTGGAAAACGGAGGAGTGTTCCCGCTAGTTAATTGCTGATCACAATTAACGGGTGTGGTCGTCCCGAGTTAGTACTGCAGAGTTATGTTCCCGCTAGTTAATGATACAAAACAATCAACGGATGACGTCGGAATCTGCTTGCTAATCAGAAGAGTGTTCCCGCTAGTTGGTTGTCTGGTAAGCTCCGAGATGGTTTTTGTGGGTTTCCCATCTCATAATGCAAATGCAGGGGTTATTTAATTTTGCTCCCACAAGTAGAGTCGTATACTTTTTGAGTTTAACTAAATGCATATGGCTTCTAAGTACAAACGAAAATAAAGTATTTCGAGAATATAAATAATTTAAGAAACACAAATTAATTAGAAATGTCATAATTGAGGTCAATAAACTTTGCATCCGTTAAACTCACATCCTGTTTTATTTATTGTCCACACATACTCCTGGTCATTAAAAGGGAAGAAAGACACAGTATTTCCGATAATGCATATTGACACAAACAACGAATCTGTTAAATAAATTAAAAGGGTTACTACATACACAACACAACGTAAATAAAATACAAATTATAAATTTGTATAATGCCTAGGGTCGAATTATTACAAACCAAAGCATCCAATGCGATTTCACACCTTTAATTTTTAGGTTATATGTAAACTGAATTGCCTATATGACCATTACAAATTTTAGCCAATCAATCGCAACTCAACTTGTACGTACAGTTTTTCTTTCAAGTATCCATGTCCCAATTAAAGCGTATATGCCGTAAATCTTTAGATAATCGTTGTTTTTTTAAAAGAGTTCAATTTGAAACATAAAATGAGTGTGTTCCACTCCCAGACTAAGCATGCAGTAAAATTTCGAGTTTAGAAAAGCCTGAAAATTTGGTTTAGTCGCGTAGCGCGAAGCGCGGAGCGGCCAAACCAAATTTTCAGGCTTTTCTAAACTCGAAATTTTACTTCATGCGCCACCGATACAAAACACCGACATATTACGAAGTTTTAAACACACCGCTAAGTTTTATATTGAATCAGTGTTTTGTACCGGTGGCGCATGAAGTAAAATTTCAAGTTTAGAAAAGCCTGAAAATTTGGTTTTTCCGCTCCGCGCTTCGCGCTACGCGACCAAACCAAATTTTCAGGCTTTTCTAAACTCGAAATGTTACTTCATGCTTAGCCTGGGAGTGAAAAACACTCGCTTAAAGCTTCAAATTGAATTCATTTAATAAGCCGAGCATCGAAAAATGTGCAACGTATGCATATGGATACTTAAAAAAATTCTCATTATGGAAATATTCGGTGTTACATAAAACTCTCTGTATATTATCTACAGCACACGTCCGCTACTACCGCATGTACCCTTTTGGAACATAACAAAGTAAAGCCCAGCTTAGCTAAAACTACAGTTTACGAAATCTGCTGCTTAAGCCATGATTCAACAACTGGCCCTAGGTATTTTTATTTAAATTGACAAAATGTTCGAAGTATGTGATTTTGTTGAAAATAGGTCGATTTTGTCAGCGTTAAACAAAGTTTACTTATTTCATTACTCAAGTTTACTTATTTCTTTCTTCAGCGTTAATATAAAGTTTACTCATTTTTTAAGAACACTTTTTGATTTTAGCAAAACTTTCATCTCCTTGATGACCTCAAATAAGAAAAGGATAACCTTAATGTTTTAATAAATTCAGTTAAATCATTACACTTTATGTCAAATTTGAGCGTATGTAATTTATTTATTTATTTATTTACGGAAAAAATCAATTTTTATACATTTAAATTGTACTAGTAATTGATTTTATTTTCTTCAGAATTATATTTTATCAGCAGAAAGTTTATTAATTTCATAAAAATCTTTATTGATTTTATCTGACAATTTCTTCATAACCTCAGATATGAAAAAAAAACCTACGCTATTTAAAATGTCCAGTTAATCTCCAGACAGTGATGCTCATGTTATTGTTTTTCTTTGTGACAGTTATGATACACATTTTGACAGTTGTGATATATTTTAAGCTAGCGAGTGTCTTCTGCTCCCAGATTAAGCATGAAGTTGAATTTCGAGTCAAAAAAAGCCTGAAAATTTAGTTTGGTCACTCCGTGAAGTGGAGCGACTAAACTAAATTTTCAAGCTTTTCTAAACTCGAAATTTTACTTCATACGCCAGGCGTATAAAACACTGAATTTACGTGAGGTTTAAAATATACTACTTGCGCACACTGCTTTTGCGGTATATTGTAAACTTTTAGGCTTTTCTAAACTCGAAATTTTACTTCATGCTTAACTATGGAGTGAAAATACTCATTAAAAGTTTCAAACTGAACAAAAAGAAAATTTTCCTGGAGATATCTTTAATGTACCACAAAAACAATTGGACACTTTCTATCTGAATGTATTAAATAAACTGCTACTTTCATACACTTAATACTTTTGCAAATATTGTATAATTGCGCTCTTCAATGTGTCTCTCCTTAATTTGTGTTCATGTGTCACAGTTATTTTAAGTATAGAAATAAAATTATTAATTATTCTCTAACACAGAGGATAATTATAAAAATGGTGATGTGTCCATCATAGTACTTTCCCCCATAAATTGCGTATTAAATCACTTTTCAAATATTTGTAGCATTATTATTTTCAAAATATCTTCAACTTTTTGATAACTACAACTTTTATTTGAAACATTTTCCAATTGTATCAACACACACACTGACACAAATCAATGACTAGATAAAAAACACTATTTATTAAATATCTCAAAAACTAAGAGTACTATGACAAAAAGTAAGTGAACAATACATCTTCATTTTGTTATTATCTACAACTTTTATTTGAAAGAATTTTTTGTTTGATGAACATTTATTGAAAAAATCTGAAAAAACTGAAAAACGCTAGGAGTAAAGTACCACTTCCGGTTTTCCGATTTTCACCAAAAGCTTTTCAGTTCTTCCGATTGTAACAAAAAGCTTAAGTTTCAAGTTTCATCTCGATATCTTTAGCGGTTTTTGCGGTACAGCGCACACAGACAGACAGACAGACAGACAGACATTTTTCAAAAATGGTCTTATTCGACTCAGGGGACCTCAAAACGGATATTTCCGCAAAAATTTTTGATTCGAAAATTTTCACGAAAACAATACTTTCCCTTTGTATTACATACAGGGGAAAGTAAAAAATGTTATTAATTTTAAGACTATATTTAAAATAGGTGTTATTGTACCTGTTGGATAATAAACTATTATTAATATTATTGTAGCCAAGTATTTAATTCTAATATAAAAATTGTTATGTTCAATTTTCTTTTATTTTCAGAGCTTTCCTGAGGATCCTGTGCGTTTGCTGTCCTCGGCAAATAAGGCATCGATATCAGCCCGCATTCAGGAGTAAACCTAGCCAGGTAATAATGAGCCCACTAAACGTCTGAAAAGGACACTGAACAAACAGAAAGGGGCGGATCTCGCCCTTTTCGAACGGAACAAAAAAAAACCTGAATAAAATCAAGAGGGGGGAAAATATGCGCATTGAAATTTACCCAACAAATTAATAAAACTCAGTCGCGCTCCAAAAATGATTTAATTGTAATTCTTGATTCGGCCCGGACATTAAAAAAAAATCACTCGGGGTTTTAATTAAATAATAAAATTTTAAGATTTTTTATTGCAGCGCGCATTAATTGCGAAAGGGAAATTTAATTATTATTCTGTTGGATTAAGAGATTAGTTTTTTGTTTGCTCTTGGTGTATTCTTTTAAATTTTAACTACCAACAACTTTTTGTTAAATTATCTTCCATTTTACTTAATTAACTAAATATATATATTGAAGCAGACATGCAAAATACATTAAAATATAATTGTAGCTTCTACCAGTATTTCTCAATCGTATAATTTCGTAGCATTTTTTCCAAAGAAGAATTATTTTACTATTACTGTTATTACTATGATTGTAAAACAAGCCGAGTGTTATTTATCCTTTATTATTATTAGTTCAAAAGGTGTCGCGAAGTAACAAGTGAGAAAATTATTCAAGAAATAGAACAATTATTGCTGGCATACGCTTTAGGAAACCTTATTCTGCGAAATGTTTAAATACGTTGTAATAAGTCCTGATCCAATAAATAATACATAAAACTCCTATTGATAATTAAATAAAAGTCACTTGGTTTGTTTCACTACTATTTTTTTATTCTCTCTCACAAGTTTCGACTTATCGTCATTCTCAAGGAGTAATATATAAAAATATTTTACAAGTTATATATACATATATTTTTTTGAACAAAAAAAAACTATTAAAAGTGCGATTCTTTTCGCAATCTACAACAAGTTAGTCTTACAAAGCCTATATCAAACACTCATTAAAACAACTACTTCCCGGGCTAATACCCCGACGGACATTGAATTATACAACAAGTGTTTGCTGTTACATACAGTAACCTACTGCAAATGTAACAATTTGGGTCAAATTATTCAGGCCATCTATAGATGGCCATCTAATTGTTACATTTACAATGTCCGTCGGGGTATTAGCCCGGGAAGTAGTTGTTTTAATGAGTGTTTGATATAGTCTTTGTAAGACTAACTTGTTGTAGATTGCGAAAAGAATCGCACTTTTAATGTTTGAAGTATTCTGCAACCAAGAATTGGCAATTTCATTTACACTTAATAAAAACTAATTTTTTTATTTTATTTTTTCTATAAAATTCAATTTAATTAATTGCGCTTTGCATTCCTGCTACACAATTACGGTTGTTTGTAATTTTACCTAAATGATCGATTAATAAATTCTTAAATTACAATTATAGTTTTTTCGTAAATTTAATTTTAATATGTGGTTTTAATTATTGGATCATGGCAATATTTTTTTAGTTAACGAGGTTTGAAATTACTACAATTAAAATGTTTGTGGATTTAATTTAATTGCTATTTTACGACTACTTGCAAAATTTAACAAAACTAACTTATTTATTGACAATGCAATATAACAAAATATTAATACAGAGAATTTTTCTTTTAAGTATAAATATCATGTAGCATACGTTGTAAAATTTGAAGAATTCGTTGTTTTTCAAATGAGTTTAATTTGAAACTTATAACAAGTGTTTTCACTCCCAGGTTAAGCATGAAGTAAAATTTCGAGTTTAGAAAAGCCTGAAAACTAAATTTTCAAGCTATAATTTAATTTAAATATACGTTTTTTAGCATATGCTACTTATGCTTTTGTTTAACTCAAAGTTATTTCATAAACACAATTCGTTTATAACCATTATAATTGTTGTTAATTTATATTTTAATAATAAATATTCTTATGTTATATTAATATTTTGCTATATTATATGGTCACTAGTTAATTATAATTAAACATTGGGATTAAATATCAAATTCATTTAATGTGTTTTGCATGCCTGTTCCGCAATTACATTTCTATACCGGGTGTTGACTTAGCGGACGCAACATAGGAAATCGCATGTTCATTTTAAAGTGTTCAAATATTGGCTTCCCTAATTATTTTAGAAACAAAATGTATTTACCTTTTTTGTAGAGGGAAAAATTCTAAATTTATTAATGTTCACACTTAACACTTTACGTTTCTCTAAGTTGAAATAATTAAGAAAAATTAATGTGATATTCTAAAAATAATGACATACCATGGAATTGATACAACAATTGCGGATATTCCCTGTTTTTTTTTTTTTAAGTTCAATTTAAAGCTTTAAACAAGTGTTTTCCACTCCCAGACTAAGCGTGAAAATTTGTCGAGGGTCGCGCAGCGACCCGAGACAAATTTCTGGGCTTTTCTAAACTCGAAATTTTACTTCATGTGCCACGCGTATAATACACTATAATATTGTCAAATTTATGTATATTTGAACTTCACTTAAAATCTGTGTTTTATTCGCGTGGCGCATAAAGTAAAATTTCGAGTTTAAAAAAGCCTAGAAAATTTACTTTATGCTTAGTCTAGGAATGGAAAACAATCGTTTAAAGCTTCAAATTGTACTCTATTAAAAATCAACGAATGTCAGAAAATTAACAGCTAAAATAATTAAGAAAAAGGAATGTGATTTTATAAAAATAATGACATTTTTCTTGTATAGTGTAAATCATTTCGAAAACATTTACTTGAATCAAGTGACTACGATATCTTTTGCCATTTTGACATCGGCAGTTGTTGTTTCAATTCCATGGCATGTCATTTTTTTATAAAATCACATTATTTTTT
Organism: Philonthus cognatus; assembly: GCA_932526585.2. Classification (NCBI taxonomy): domain Eukaryota; kingdom Metazoa; phylum Arthropoda; class Insecta; order Coleoptera; family Staphylinidae; genus Philonthus; species Philonthus cognatus. Next base: position 32,503,709 of record OW052245.1, on the reverse strand, counting down.
CTTAATTATTTTAACTTAAAGAAACGTAAAGTAATAAACGTAAACTCCAATGAATTCAGAATTTTTCCCTCTACAAAAAAGGTAAATACATTTTGTTACTAAAATAATTAGGGAAGCCAAAATTTGAACATTTCAAAATTTACATGGGATTTCCTATGTTGCGTCCGCCAAGTTAACACCCGCTATGTTTAATTTATATGCAGGGAATTATTCTTTTAAATATACAAATACATACGCATTTCTTAAAGAGTTTAATTTGAAGCTATAAATGAGTGTTTCCCACTCCCAAACTAAGCATGAAGTAGAATTCTACAACTTTTGAAACTCCAAATTTTACTTCATGCGCCACGCGTAACTGAAAACACTGAAATATTGTAAAGAAGCGAACTTTACTTAAAATCAGTGTCATATAAACGTGGCGAATGAAGTAAAATTTCGAGTTTAGAAAAGCCTGAAATTTTACATCATGCTTAACCTGGGAGTAGAAACCACTCGTTTAAAGTTTCAAATTTAATTCTAAAAAAAACATGCAATGTGATTTATACCACGAGGCGAAAAATGAATATTCGTGTTCAAGATTTTATTTAAAGCAAAAAATGTGAACTATTTTTTTTTTCGATCGGCCTTTATTTTAGGAATTATTATTATTTTTATTATTATTGAAACGTAAACATATTAAGTGTGTTATTTAAGTGATATTATGGAGTTTCAACAACTAACAGCTTCAGCTATACAATACTTTATTTTAGAGATAAGGAGGCATGAAGTTTTCGGAACCTATTTAATTTTTGTCTATAAAATAAATAACAGGTTATGGAAATTGCTCTGAAATAAAAGACTTATTTATAAGTAGTTGACAGTTGTCACATACTTTGGGTATTGTTATTAATTTTAAGTGGAAGAAAAAACAAGTTTTGTTAACAATGCAGTTTGGCAATAAAGAATATGCCCACAATATTTTTGTTTACGGCTTTTGCAACGGCAATGCTTTAGAAAGTTGTCAGCAATATCAAAGAAGATATGTATACAGAGGAAATTCTGAATGAAGAGACATAAATTCAAAATAAACAAGATTTTGTTGCAGATTATAATTCTGTAGTTTTACGTTGCCAGGCTTACATCGCTGGCGGTAGATATTTTGAACATCTCTTGTAAGTTAAACTAGTGGTTTTTCTTTCTGTGACTAAATAAAGTTTTCATATTATCTACTATTAGTTTCTTTGTGAAACTTAAAATTAATATACCGGGTGTTGACTTGGAGGACGCAACATAGGAAATCTTATGTACATTTTAAAATGTTCAAATTTTGGCTCCACTATTTATTTTAGAAACAAAATGTATTTACCTTCTTTGTAGAAGGAAAAATTCTTAATTTATTAGCGTTAACGTTTATCACTTTACGTTTCTCTAAGTTAAAAATATAAATAATGACATGCCATGAAGTTGAAACAACAAAAAAAGATATCGCAGTCACTTGATTAAAGTAAATGTTTTCGAAATGATTTACACTATACAAGAAAAAATCCTCCTAATGAGACCACAGATATCACGATGTTTGCGTTATGTTTTTTGTCGTTAATTAAATAACAGCAATATCTTGTGCTATTTTGACATTCGCAATTGTTGTATCAATTCCATGGTATGTCATTATTTTAAAAAAATCACATTACTTTTTCTTAATTATTTTAGCTGTAAATTTTCTGACATTCGTTGATTTTTAAAAGAGTTCAATTTGAAGCTTTAACGATTGTTTTCCACTCCCAGACTAAGCATGAAGTAAAATTTCGAGTTTAGAAAAGCCCCGTGAAAATTTGTCGAGGGTCGCGCAGCGACCCGAGACAAATTTTCTGGGCTTTTCTAAACTCGAAATTTTACTTCATGCGCCACGCGTATAATACACAGATTTTAAGTGAAGTTCGAATATACATAAATTTGACAATATTATAGTGTTTTATAAGCGTGGCGCATGTAGTAAAATTTTGAGTTTAGAAAAGCTCAGAAAATTTGTCTCGGGTCGTTGCGCGACCCTTGACAAATTTTCACGGGGCTTTTCTAAACTCGAACTTTTACTTCTTGCTTAGTCTGGGAGTAGAAAACACTTGCTTAAAGCTTTAGATTGAACTTAAAAAAAAACAGGGAATATCCGCAATTGTTGTATCAATTCCATGGTATGTCATTATTTTTATAAAATCACATTACTATTTCTTAATTATTTTAGCTGTAATTCATTGATTGATTTTTAAAAGAGTTCAATTTGAAGCTTTAAACGAGTGTTTTCCACTCCCAGACTAAGCATGAAGTAAAATTTCGAGTTTAGAAAAGCCCCGTGAAAATTTGTCGAGGGTCGCGCAGCGACCCGAGACAAATTTTCTGGGCTTTTCTAAACTCGAAATTTTACTTCATGCGCCACGCGTATAAAACACACATTTTTAGTGAAGTTCGAATATACAGGGTGTCGGGAAAGTCCCGCCGAGTACTTATTATTTTTGATTTAGTAAGTAGACAGTCCCTTGTTAACTACCTAGGGGTTTATTTGTTTTGAAAGCTGTGCCGTCTTAGTCTAATTTTCAGTTGAGTTTTTGAATTTATTTTTTGATTATGTGAACTACAGTGTGAAATATGGGGAAATATTCACTGCAACAGAGATTAGAGATGTCGGAGATATGGTATAGTAAGAAAAAAATAATAGTGCTACTGCGGTGCAAGACCCCATAGAACCGCAGAAGTGTTTGAATCAATTGAGGAGCATTTCGATCAAAGGATTATCGGTTTAGATGCGATCAAACATACTGGAGGAGGCGTAGAATGGCCTCCTTATTCACCAGACTTGAATCCTCTAGATTTTTATTTATGGGGATTTTTGAAGGATAAAATATTCAAAACACCTCCAACAGCATTGAATCAGCTAAAGGAAGCAATGTCAAGTAAAGTGAATGCGATTCAACCTGAAACATTGGTAAAAGTTATTCAAGAGTTCGAAAATCGCCTATTACACGTAGTGGCTACGTCTGGTTCCCACTTTGAACACTTATTTAGTGAATTTTAATCTCTTTAACTGTATGCAATCAAAAAATTTCCAATAAATTCTTTTTTAAACCTCGGCGCCTTTTTCGCCCACCCTGTACATAAATTTGACAATATTATAGTGTTTTACAAGCGTGGCGGATGAAATAAAATTTCGAGTTTAGAAAAGCTCAGAAAATGTTCACAGGGCTTTTCTAAACTTGAAATTTTACTTCATGCTTAGTCTGGAAGTGGAAAACACTTGTTTAAAGCTTTTAATTGAACTTTAAATAAAGGGAATATCCGCAATTGTTGTATCAATTCCATGGTATGTCTTTATTTTTATAAAATCACATTACTTTTTTTAAATTATTTTACCTGTACATTTTCTGACATTCGTTGATTTTTAAAAGAGTTCAATTTGAAGCTTTAAACGAGTGTTTTCCACTCCCAGACTGAGCATGAAGTAAAATTTCGAGTTTAGAAAAGCCCCGTGAAAATTTGTCGAGGGTCGCGCAGCGACCCGAGACAAATTTTCTGGGCTTTTCTAAACTCGAAATTTTACTTCATGCACCACGCGCATAAAACACAGATTTTTAGTTAAGTTCGAATATACATAAATTTGACAATATTAGTGTTTTATAAGCGTGGCGTATGAAGTAAAATTTCGAGTTTAGAAAAGCACAGAAAATTTGTCTCTGGCCTCGACAATTTTCACGGGGCTTTTCTAAACTCTAAATTTTACTTCATGCTTAGTCTGGGAGTGGAAAACACTCGTTTAAAGCTTTAAATTGAACTCTATTGAAAATCAACGAATGTCAGAAAATTTACAGCTAAAATAATTAAGAAAAAGTAATGTGATTTTATAAAAATAATGACATACCATGGAATTGAGACAACAATTGCGGATATTCCCTGTTTCTTTTTTTAACTTAAAAAAAAAACAGGGAATATCCGCAATTGTTGTATCAATTCCAAGGTATGTCATTATTTTTATAAAATCATATTACTTTTTCTTAATTATTTTCACCTAGAGAAACGTAATGTGTTAAGTGAAAAAGTGAAATACATTTTGTCTCTAAAATAAATAGGGAAGCCAATATTTAAACACTTTAAAATTAACACATGATATGTTTCAAAAGTTTGATCCTCGATATCTTCAAAAGAAAGGCCGATCTAAAAAAAGTTATTCCTCATGTTATGCTCAGAATCCAATCTCGAACACGAATATAAATTTTTCGCCTCCTGGTATAAATCCCATTGTATATCTGAAGATTTACAGCATATAATTGGAATATGTATCCTCAGAAGAAAAACTCCCTGTCTATTTTTTAATTATCGTATTATGACAATCGTTTATTTTGTTCTGGATTTAATTGCGAGTTATATAATAATACGAATGTTTCCGTTTCATCGGGTGCAGGTGCTCGAGAAAAAATAATCCAATTAAAATTAAGTGTTTGTTCCTGCTAGCTGAGTGAATAATAATTATGTTTTCAGTAGTTTCCACTTAACCTATTCTTCCTAGATGTCGTAGACTATGGGAGAGCTTTTACATTAATTAACAACTTCCAGTTTGTTATGTACACACTTTACGTACACTGCACACTATTTGTCAATGCAACATTTTAATCAAATTGCATTTACTAAACTATACATTATATTTATGTATTAAGGCTGACTATAAAATTACCAACCACCGTTTTTTAGTATATTATGTAAAGTGAGATCAAACGCGAAATCAACCTCCATTTCAGGTGCTCGAGGCAAAACTCGATATAAATAAAATACGTTGTATAATTAGGTTCACAATCGTTCAATTTCAGTGTGGTAACATTGTAACAATTTTTAATTTAGTTCACAATCGTTTAATTTCAGTTTAATAAAATTTTATCAATTTTAAATAATTTTGTTTATTAAGCTCAATTCAAAAATATGACCCGCAGATGTTATTTTTTATATTTTTTAAACAACATCGCAGTGTTTATTTAAACTTGTGTAATTTGTTAATTAATAATTTCTTGAATTTATTTCTTATCTGGCACGTGGTGAAACATATTACAATATGTAAAGTTGTTTAAATTAAAAATTAAAAACACTTGGTATTGTTTCACAAATTCAAATTTTATTCCGACTAGTTTCGGTTTAGTAGACCATTTTTCCAGGAATGTACAGAAAAAAATATTGTCTAGGTATATATACAAATATTTCTATTTCAGGTAATAACGGAAGTCGAAATTGGGCAATTCCAAATCTCTTTGTCGTTTACGACAACGAGGACATTTGGAATTTTCCACTCTTTTTTTAATTAAAATAACTTTACATATTGTTGAATAATATTGAGTGTCTTTTGTCCCTATCCAGTTGTTGGATTTTATATCTGCCAATATGAAATACAGTATATTATTTATAAATAATAAGCATTCCTAATTCAATCAAAATAAAATATTATTAATACTATTTATTTCTCAACAGATACAGAGTATCCTATTACAAGAAAAAAATATTTAAGATCATACAGCAGAAATATTAGATTATTAGATAATAATGTACAGGGTGGCCCAAATTGGATGTTACTATAGGGAATCTCGGTTATTAGAAGAGATAGAAAAAAATCTATGGCGCATCCTCGAGCTCTTTTTTTCGAGGAAAACTCAATGTCGAAAACAGAAATTAGCTATCGTCTGTTGTTTTCAAGTTATAGCCAAAAATGTAATATTTTCCATATTCGATTTTTATTAATATCTGTCATTTATTATATTATAAAGATAAGAATTGTATGTTCTTTGGTACTATTTTAAGGAGAATCGAGTGCAGTTTACAGATTATTTCTATCTTCATTATTAAAAGAGATACAGCCCAAAGTTATATTCATTTAAATAGAAGTTATAGTTGGCTATGCTATTAATAAATTTGTTATTTTTTTCTCTTTTCATTGATATATAATATGTTGATGTTATATTTGCAATTTATTGAGATATATTATATTTTTATTAAATTTTAAATATTTCTCATTAAACGCAGTATGGTTGTAAATAAAATGGTGTCTGTTACGCATGAAACAAAAAAACAATAACGTTGTTATTATATTAGTTGTTTGTTGTATTGTGTTGTGTATTATTAAACTAAGTGTTTAAATATGAAGTACGAAAATTACGAAAATTTTGATATGTTAGAATGCTTTATTCAAAGCAATAGTAATTCTAATATTGCATTGGAAACATAAATCCATATTCCAGCGGTTGAAGACGAATCTCGCCAACCACGGTTTCTTTACTATCGGGAGATCCAAAGAATATAATATATTAGACGCAGAAGAAGCTGGATTTAGTGTTATTGGGGCTGTAATTGAAAATCCAGAAATATCAAGTGGGCAAATAGAAGACGAACAAAGAATTTCAAGAAATCGTGCCTTAAGGATTCTGAAAAAAAATAAATTCCTTGCACGATTAAAAAAGACACCATTTGAACCCTAAGGATTTTGAACGAAGATTAGAATTTTGTAACTGGTACAAAGCTAGATGTCAACAAATCCGAACTTTTACAACATTATTTGGACCAACAAGGCATACATAAGCTCCGCAGGAAAATTTAATAGGCACAATGCCCATTATTGGGCCGATTCTAACCCTCATCGGATTGTTGATGTTAAGGTACAAGGTAGATTTGGTTTTAGCGTTTGGTGTACTCTACTGGGAAGCCGAATCTTCTGTTATAAAATTTACGAGGGAAACTTGAATGGACGGAAATATACAGACATTTTACAACAAAATATTATTCAGAATTATTTGGTCAATTTGCCATTAGTTGAAGGGGAACATTTGTATTTCCAACAAGACGGCGCACCTCCTCATAATTGCAGAGAAGTGACAAATTTATTAAATGTTAATTTTGGAGCAAAATGGTTAGCCACAAATGGACTGGTAAAATGGCCTCCGCGATCTCCGGACTTAACACCGCTGGACGTCTTTTTTTGGGGCTATATAAAGGACAGTTTATATAAATTAAATAAGAACAATATCAATATTTTACGACAAAATTTCATTAATATTGTAAATTCTATATCTCATATTCATATTTATAATGCATGCAGAAGTGTTACAGATGGTTGCCATGTGCTTAATTACCTTGTCGTAAAGATTAATTTCGCGGCGGAACAGGTTTCATTTATTAATCCCACTTTTTGTCAAATAATTAATCAATGACCATATTTTGTTTATTGACCAACCAGATTTCAGATTTCTTTTTCTTAGGTTCTTTGATTATTTGTCATGAATATATGAATGTCATTTCATGACAAATAATCGAAGAACCTAAGAAAAAGAATTCTGAAATCTGGTTGGTCAATAAACAAAACCTAGGTATAATATCCATTTATTTTCATTAAATTTTTTCGAAATAATTGTAATTATCAAATCCTAATATAAGCCTACTCAAATTCCAGCAATTATTAATTTAATATTAAACATGCCTGCTGCGATTAATAAGAATATTTAGAATTTAATAAAATATAATATATATCAATAAATTTCAAATAAAACATCAACATGTTATATATCAATGAAAAGGAAAAAAAATATTTTTTTTTTAATAACAAAGCCAACTATGACTTCTATTTAAAAAAATATATAACTGTGGGCTGTATCTCTTTTATTAATGAAGATAGAAATAAGCTGTAAATTGCATGTGATTCTCCTCCCCTCCCCTCCCCTAGAACATACAATTCTTATCTTGATAAAATAATAAATGACAGATATTCATAAAAATCGAAAATGGAAAACATTGAGTTTTTGGCTATAACTTGAAAACAAAAGACGATAGCTAATTTCTGTTTTCGGCATTGAATTTGTCTCGAAAAAAGAGCTCGAGGATGCGCCATCGATGTTTTTCTATCTCTTCTAATAACCGAGATTCCCTATAGTAACATCTAACTTGGGCCACCCTGTACAGGGTGACCCAAATTCGATGTTTTTAAAGGCTATCTCAGTAACCTGAATAGTTAGACAAAATCTAATATAAACGTCATGACCCATTTTTCTGACAAAAAAACAATATCATTAACAGATCATGGCTAGCTCGATTAGTTTGGAAGATATTGGGCGTTATATAATTGTCGGCTATTTTAAAATACGTCTCAATAACCATAAGATATATAAACAAATAGTTAAATAGTTATTTTTGTAGTTTTGGGCGTAGAATTCAGTGGCGTACTTATTTTTTAATTTCAATTATTTATTTCAGAGTAATGACACAAAGTTGCATTTTTAAAATTGCCTTACACTAATACACATATTTAACCCTAGAGGACTCGCGCAATCGGCATTTTTCTCACACTTTTTCTGATATTACAATATCTTAGATGTAAACAAAAGCGAGTGGATTTCCTTTTTTCTAGCTGACTTTACAAGTCTATTTAAAAAGGTTTTCAAGCAGATTGCTCATTTAGTTTATTTTTATGTGAGATATCGAATGTTAGTCGACGACTGTGCGTAACCGTGAGCAATTATCTCACCGTGCGAGTCCTAGTGTTGTGTATTTTTTAGTATCACACGAAACTAAATTCTGAACCTAGAAATTCCGACCATATAAAATTTCCTATGTTCAAATTAAAATAACACACTTCAATCGCATTGCACCTTGACAGCAACCAAACGTATAATTTGAGGTGTGTTTTTTACAACTTAACATAGAAAATTTTACATGTTAAGATTTTCTATGTTTAAATATAAAAAAAACGCATGGTATACACTGTTAACAGTTTTATTAAATATATATATATTTACACATTACATTACAATTACAGCGTAATATTTACATATTTGTTTTATAAGTTCAAATTTAAGTTCTAAACGAGTGTTTTCCACTCCCAAACTGAGCATGAAGTGAAATTCATGCGCCACGCGTACAAAACGCTAATTTCAAGTGGATTTTAAAATATACTTCTGAATCATTATGCTGGAGCAGTATAATTTAAACTTCATTTTAAATCAGTGTTTTATATGCGTGGCGCATGAAGTAACATTTGGAGTTTAGAAAAGCCAGAGTTTTGATTTAGACGCTAAGTTTAAAAATCCAAACGCTCAGGCTTTACTAAACTTGAAATTTTATTTCATGCTTAGTCTGGGAGTAGAAAACACTCGTTTAAAGCTGCACATTGAAGTCTTAAAAATAAGAACGAATCTCGGAAAATTTACAGCGTATGTTTACAGAGAGCAGCTCCTTGTATACCATGCGTTTTTTTTTATCGCTGAACATACAAATTTCAAGCATGTACAATGTTCAGTTTTAAAAACCACACCTCAAATTGTATCTTTGGTTGCGAACTGTCAAAGTGCAATGCGATTGAAGTGTGTTTTTAAAAACTGAACATAGAACATTTAATAGGGTCGGAATTTGTATGTTCAGAGATAAAAAACGCATGGTATATCGTTTTGTGTCTCCTTTTTTTTATTAGAATACCTTGTTTTTTTTTATTAGACTGCGTTTTTTTTATTGGAATTCGTATTATTTTGTAATAAGTTGCGTTAATATACTATTTGTTGCATTTAAAACATATTTTAATTTATTTTCTAAGCGTAAAACGTTAAATAATGTAGGGTGAGGGAAATACGCCCCAGTTCGCGCGCGAAGAATCTAGACGCAAGTCCTCCAGGGTTAACAAAAATTCGTAAAACTTAGCAGAAATAACGATTATATTGAAAACTAAATTTACTTTAAATATAATTTTTGCGATCAATTACTGAGTCCACAGACTCTTTTATTATTAATAAATAATACTACCACCTCCGTAATTTTAATAGTATGTATTATAAAAATATTTATCTAAAAGCATCAGCGTTAGAAACAAAATAATTATATATATATATATATATATATATATATATATATATATATATATATATATATATATATATATAAAGATGCAACTTCATATCATAACTCGAAAATTAAAAGTCCGAATAGAAAAAATAAGTAAAATATGCATTTTACTGTGAAAACTACACAAATCCATAATTAATTTTTGAACTGTTTTATTTTTGTATATCTTATGGTTATTAAGATAAAGGCATGTTTTAAAATTGCCAACAATTGAAGAACTTATTGTAACAGCATAAGACACACAAAAAAAAAATTCTGTTTTATTCTTGGATTCGATTAAACAGTGACGATATCTGTTGGACGATGACCACAATTCATCTATTGTGGCTTATTAAGAATTGTGGTCATCGTCCAACAGATACCGTCACCATACCTAAAATCAAGTTATTACATTTTAGGGGCTTTGTATAAATATCACTTTAAAACATGATAAGCCACATTAAAATCGCAACAAGTATTATTGCAAGTTTCGAAAAAAATCGATTTCGTCTGAGAGTTTGAGTTCAAGTGACTAAATGCAAGGCACAATTGACGAGAGTGTGATTCATTTCGGCTTTGTGCTACCAAACGATGGTTGGCCTTCGAATACAAGTGAGCTATGTATTTTATTTCTTTTTTGTGGAATATCATATTTTACCAAGAAAAAAATCAATATTTTTAACATGGCTTACCATGCAATGCTATTGCAGTAATAATATGATAACATTATCCAGAGTAACAGAAACAGCACCTGAAAAAACCCTGAGACGAAAGTTATAAACAAGTCATATAAAAAATAAGGAGCAAGTTAGGAAAAAAATATTCAACAGCAAAAGGCAAGAAAAGTATTAAACCTCGTGAGTTGGGTGCACCATGCAGATGTACGAACAATTGCAGAGAGAAACTCAGTAATACCATTGATTAACTAATAATATTCTCTTTATTCATTAATAATACCCATCAATTATTTTTTACAAATTGAGACTAATCAATATCAAATTTTGAATAAACAATATTAAATTTGGACTTTAAGCACAACTGTCAGTTGAATTGAAATAAAATTGGGAATAAACAATATCGAATTAGAAATCAGCAATTTCAAATTTTTATTGAACTGATATTATTCAAGAAATAACCAGTTTAAATAATGTACCAAAAATAACAGAAACTATATTAATTTAACATATTTTGTATCAGTCTTCTAAATTTAGAGTATTTTTAAATGTGAGCAATATGTAGACAGTTTTTCTATTAAATATACATTTTCCTATTACAACTTATATGCTGTATATCTTGACAATTTTCTTTTTTTTGTAAGAGTTTAATTTAAAGCTTTAAACGAGTGTTTTCCACTCCCAGGCAAAGCATGAAGTAAAATTTCGAGTTTAGAAAAGCTCCGCGTAGAAAATTTGTCGAGGGTCGCGCAGCGATCCAAGACAAATTTTCACGGGGCTTTTCTAAACTCGAAATTTTACTTTATGCTCCACGGGTATAAATCGCTGAAATATTATGAAATTCACAATATGCTACTAAAGCAGTATGCTAAAGACGTATATTTTGAACTTTAATTTAAAACCAGTGCTATTCATTTTTTAACAGTTAATGCAGATTTGTGTGGTGGCAAATATTGACAATATATTTTCTTATAAAAACATATACACTTGTTTTTGTAGGCAATAACATAATGAACCACATTATTTTTAAATAAAATTGTTTTTTAGAAGACAATTACAATTGTATCCCCTTTCTAAGCATATTTGTCAGAAAGATATGTAATAAACTTATTAAAAATGCTTTAATTTTAAATTTCTTAGTAATATTTTTTACACATTTTCTTTTAATTCAAACTCCAATAACTCATTTTTGTTTACTAGTAGCATACCACATTATTGCTATAAGCCATTTAATTGAAATACGCCTGATATCTTTCAAACTAGTGAAGTAAGCCATGATCTGTTAACGCCATTATTATTATCTCAAAATTTCACTTCATACGACCAAACCAAATTTTCAGGCTTTTCTAAACTCGAAATTTTACTTTATGCTTAATCTGGGAGTGGAATACACTCGTTTTAAGCTTTAAATTAAACGCTTAAAAAAAGCGTATAAATATGTGTTCTTAATAGACAAATTTTCTGTATAGCAGCTCATGAAAAACATTAATGGTTTTTTAATAAAAAATAATGTAACACTTTACATAAATATGTATATAGCAGCTTATGTAAAACATTACAGGATTTTAATAACAATAATTTATACACTTTTAACAAAAGTTATCAGACACACATACTCCCACACAAAACATATCAAATTCAAATTCAACTGAGCGAAGAGAACCGCATATTAAATATCATTCTCGCAACATTCCTCCCAAAGACCACGAAACGTAAACCCAAACATATAAACATCTGTATGCATAATATGGAATTATTAACTGTTGCAGAGTTTCTCATCACAGCGTTATTACTCATCATACAATCTACGACACAACTCTTGCGAGCAGACATACATTTAGCACACGGCCCCGCCTCGGCCCACCAACATCACCGCCAACTTGCCCTTCACCAGATCCACGTCACTTTTCTACTTCTAAAACCGCCAACGGATCCCTCCTCTAACTCCCGTCAATTTTCTCGAATATCCTAAATATATCGACACGTGCCTACGAAATTCCCCACTGCTACTACTTTAGAAGACTTTGATACTTAACTTTAATCGGTGGATTAATTCTCTCTAAAGCTTGTGGGCTTAAGGTACGTCATGACTGTGATGTAACTTTGATCTAGTTGGAATTATCTGATAGGTGTGCGGTTGTTTTTGGGTGCTTTGATGATTCCAACTTTTTCTGAATGTTCCCACTAACCACAAACACACAGCATGTTTCTTTTATCTGTTTTTCACTTTTGCTCACTTTTATATGTGCCTTTTAAATGGTTTAAGAAATGTATATATGTATGCTCATTTTTTTAGCTGACTTCAAACAAACACAATTGAAATGTGTAACTCTTTGAAATAATTTACATGTGTATTCACTATAAATCTCGAATCGATTGTCAATTGAAATACCGGGTGTTTCATTTTTAAAAAATCAACTATTACCCAATAGCTTACTTATTATGGACACTGTATGGAAATGGTTTGTAAAATCACGCAAAACAACTATTTCAAATGTTTGTTTTTGTAAATTTTCAAATCGGTTCAGAAATAACCAAGTTAGAATCCCCCCTTCTAACTTGGTTATTTCTGAACCGATTTGAAAATACAAAAAACATTTATGGTGAATCACCCTGTACATTAATTTTTATGTACACCAAAAAATATGTTTACCTTCCCTGGTAACTATTCTGCAAACGCCCATGATTTAAAGAAATTTTAATTTTAGTTAGTATTAACCTTGCCCTACCTGAAAATGTTAGTATTAAATGACACTGTTGGTGATGGTCTATAAAAACCACATAAAAAAATACCGTAAACTTTTCGGGAGCACAAGCATATAAATCTCCCCTCCTACAACACTAACAACTTCTTATACCATAAATGTACTTTAAAAAAACATTTACGGCATGTCCTCATTTATGTTTACGCTTTATGGCCAATTTAACACCCTCTGTATAATAATAAGTAACATTACATAAGCCCTTGGCCGGTGCTAATTAGACAATCGATTCTGTACATAATATACACCTACTAATCCCTATAAATAGTCAGTATTGACAAATTCCGTTGATTGTGGAATTTCGCGCATTTGTACTTAGCAATCACGTAACATTTAGCGCTCGGTCATTTCAATTCGGAAAAGTAATTAACTAAAACCGTTTACTGTTCAATCAAAGGGGGAAACTTTAGTAAAATCAATGTGAACTAATTATTCGGCGAATATGAAAGAATAATTAGTGATTTGTGATTGGAAATGGTATCAATTACTAGCAGGAAACCCTGTATTCTAGTAAATGAAAGTTACTACATTTAATTAAATTATTTTTTTTATTATAAATGTATATTTTTATCTTTTCATAATTGAATAGGGATTAAAGAACATTGTCTCATATATTAGTTCTAAAAATAGAAACATTCTCTCTCGACAAAAATAAATGTCGTATTAACAATATCCCATTCAATTGGCAATTCCAATCCCCCCCCCTAAATGTTCAAAATGTTAATAACAATATTTTTACTATTAAACCCCCCCTCCACCGAAATTTTTTAGCCCCCTCCGCATCTTTTTTCTGACTACGGCCTTGATTCCAATAATATTTTATAGCAACAAACATTGAAAATACGTGTATGGCTTTTGCGTAACTATTTTTATAATTAAAAAAAATATAATGTAGGTATTCTCGAATTTAAATTTGGTAAAGCGTAATTGCAGACACACTTAGACCCTTATACGTATGCAATCAGGCTAACCGGGCAAATCCATCAAAGAACATTTAAACTTTAATAAAAAGGACCGGCGATTTGTAGGAATTCCAATTTAAAGCGGCAAAAAAAAGGAAAATGAAAGAGACCTCTATTGCCCACGCAGTGCGCATTTTTTGCCAATTAACGTCTATCAATTTATATTATGTGTAATTTGTCGTCGGTGACGGCAGCGTTTGTACTTACTAATTCAAAATAATTACTTTTTCACCTAAATGAATTTTGAAAAATTGGGGATTGTAGAAGTTTCTATATAATAGTCAGAAAGCAAAAGAGATTGTATTTTATTTATTAAATTTATTATATTCATCCAATAATTTAAAAAAATATACATGTATTATACAGATAACATTAGTCTTTAAAATTATATGAAATTTCTTAGATAATATTCGTAATTGAGATTAAATAAATGTGTGAATATTAAAAGTGCGATTCTTTTCGCAATCTACAACAAGTTTGTCTTACAAAGACTATATCAAACATTCATTGAAACAACTACTTCCCGGGCTAATACCCCGACGGACATTGAATTATACAACAAGTGTTTGCTGTTACATACAGTAACCTACTGCAAATGTAACAATTTGGGTCAAATTCTTCAGGCCATCTATAGACGCGTTTCGAGATTTATCTCTCCTCAGTATAGCTTTGCCATTCCCTCTAAACAATTTGACACCTTAGACTGGCGGTCACGTTACCGTTCAAACATTAGTATAAATGAAATTGCCAATTCTTGGTTGCAGAATACTTCAAACATTAAAAGTGCGATTCTTTTCGCAATCTACAACAAGTTAGTCTTACAAAGACTATATCAAACATTCATTGAAACAACTACTTCCCGGGCTAATACCCCGACGGACATTGAATTATACAACAAGTGTTTGCTGTTACATACAGTAACCTACAAATTGTTACATTTGCAGTAGGTTACTGTATGTAACAGCAAACACTTGTTGTATAATTCAATGTCCGTCGGGGTATTAGCCCGGGAATTAGTTGTTTCAATGAATGTTTGATATAGTCTTTGTAAGACTAACTTGTTGTAGATTGCGAAAAGAATCGCACTTTTAATGTTTGAAGTATTCTGCAACCAAGAATTGGCAATTTCATTTATACTAATGTTTGAACGGTAACGTGACCGCCAGTCTAAGGTGTCAAATTGTTTAGAGGGAATGGCAAAGCTATACTGAGGAGAGATAAATCTCGAAACGCGTCTATAGATGGCCTGAAGAAATTGACCCAAATTGTTACATTTGCAGTAGGTTACTGTATGTAACAGCAAACACTTGTTGTATAATTCAATGTCCGTCGGGGTATTAGCCCGGGAAGTAGTCGTTTCAATGAATGTTTGATATAGTCTTTGTAAGACTAACTTGTTGTAGATTGCGAAAAGAATCGCACTTTTAATGTTTGAAGTATTCTGCAACCAAGAATTGGCAATTTCATTTATACTAAATGTGTGAATATGTCATTTTTTTATTTAAATTTTTTGAAATATCTTGAAAAAAATAAAATATTCTTCTTGATGTTATAAATAAAATAATGTATTTAATTTCCTGTAAAACAAATATATAAAAATAAATCTAAAATACAAAATTTCAATAAACTGTTTAAATAATGGCGTTTTAAACATCACGGCGTTTAGCGCGCTTTAAGATTTTAAATATTTCATTATATAATTCAATATCCGGAGGTATGTTTGCACGGGAAGTAGTTGTTTCATTTATATTTATTTATCGTTTTAAGTTGTCTTATTAATTAAGACATTGTTTGCATTTTCCGAATAACATTTTCGTAATTTTATATATTATGTTTAAAGTGTGCAAACTATAAGAAGCGTACGCTTATTTTCTCGAATTTGAATAGCTTTGAATTTCAATTTATCTTGTTCATACCGATAAACTCCACAGAGCTAAAAATATGCTCGCATTCCTCGCCTAGTTAAATGGAACTGATTCTACCTGAAAATTGTCATTTGTCAACACGTGTTTAAATGTTTATCTTGTGAGTTTCGGTAGTATATTTAAGAAATTAAATGAAATAGAAAAATAATTTGAATAACAAGCAAATGTATAAGAAAATTATAAGTAAATATAATAGAAAAACCTTGTAAAATACCCTTAGATAATTTGAATATATGTTTTTTTTTTTAGAAGTAGATAGTTTAACAAGTTTTAACAACTCCCGACATCTAGCGAAAACTTTTTTTTTCGGGCATGAAACAAGTTTGAAATCAAGGAAAAATCCCGTTGCACGCAAACGCGCCGGCCCTTATATTATGTTTAAAGTGTGCAAACTATAAGAAGCGTACGCTTAGTTTCTCGAATTTAAATAGCTTTGAATTTCAATTTATCTTGTTCATACCGATAAACTCCACAGAGCTAAAAATATGCTCGCATTCCTCGCCTAGTTAAATGGAACTGACTCTACCTGAAAATTGTCATTTGTCATCACGTGTTTAAATGTTTATCTTGTGAGTTTCGGTAGTATATTTAAGAAATTAAATGAAATAGAAAAATAATTTGAATAACAAGGAAATGTATAAGAAAATTATAAGTAAATATAATAGAAATACCTTGTAAAATATCCTTAGATAATTTGAATATATGTTTTTTTTTTAGAAGTAGATAGTTTAACAAGTTTTAACTTCAACTCCCGACATCTATCGAAAACTTTTTTTTTTCGGGCATGAAACAAGTTTGAAATCAAGGAAAAATCCCGTTGCACGCAAACGCGCCAGCCCTTTTCCTTCGAAAACTCTACAGAAAATCTAATATTGGGGGAGCGCTCCCTTCTGTATATACACGTATAATATAGGGCATTTTCTTATCGGGGGAAAAGGCAAACAAGTTGTAAATTGGTTTGTAAATTCTTATTATAGTCTAAAAGTTATGAATCCCATTAAAAATAGCCAAAAGACCGGCTTTCTCTCGCCTTCTATACAGATTTTGTTTCGCCTGGTTTTGTTTGGGATCGCAATCAATCATTTCGGCCCTTTGCGTTTCAAGCGTATTTTAAATAAAGAAAGTGATTAAGATGAATTTATATGCGATCTCGAAGGTTCGATAAGAGCCGGTTTGTGAATTATTCAGTGGATTCTTAATAATGCTATAATGTACTTTTTCTCAATGTAGCAAATATTAAGAGAGTTGGATTATGTTTGTTCAAATATTATATTAAAAAGTAAAGAATCTTTTAAAAAAATTATTTAGTAAAGACGCGAATGGGGAGATTTGATTAATAAAATGAATGTCTTTAATGCTAAAATATCCAATAAATAATGAAACGTATACTTTATACAGAACATATCTAACTTTTCGTTAACATAATAAAATCATCTTTCAGTAGAATAACACGGAAACAGATGTTTAGTAAGTACTATGGCGGACACTAAACATTTTTGTATACAAAGAAGAGCCTTTTTAGGGAAGCGCAAAAAACAAATATATTTTTTAAATGTATTATTATTATCAATATCAATTAATCAAAAATAGAAAGACTGTTATTCCTTACTTCACTTTTTATTTTTATGTTAGATGTACATTTCGAGACACAAGGTGCTCATTATCAATAACAAACTGTTATGTAGTTTGTTATTGATAATGAGCACCTTGTGTCTCAAAATGTACATCTAACATAAAAATAAAAAGTGAAGTAAGGAATAACAGTCTTTCTATTTGTGATTAATTACTTCACGTAAACTCGAAACAATACAGTTAATATCAATTAATATACAGAGAGTTTTATATAACACCGAACATTTCCAATGTTCATTTTCGTATATTCTATTTATCAAATCAAAGCATCCAATACCTCTCATTTTTAGGTTATGTGTAAATTGAGTTGCCTATATGACCATTACAAATTGTAGCCAATCGATCGCAATTAATACCTCAACTTGTACATACAGAAAGTTTCTTTTTCAAGTATACATGTCCCAATTACCCCGTCTATGCCGTAAATATTTAGATAAACGTTGTTTTTTAAAAAGAGTTCAATTTGAAACCAAAAACGAGTGTGCTCCACTCCCAGACTAAGCATGAAGTAAAATTTCGAGTTTAGAAAAGCCTGAAAATTTGGTTTGGTCGCGTAACGCGAAGCGCGGAGCGGCCAAACTAAATTTTCAGGCTTTTCAAACTCGAAATTTTACTTCATGCGCCACCGATATAAAACACTGACATATTACGAAGTTTTAAACACACCGCCAAGCTTTATATTGAATCAGTGTTTTGTACCGGTGACGCATGAAGTAAAATTTCGAGTTTAGAACTCGCGCTTCGCGCTACGCGACCAAACCAAATTTTCAGGCTTTTCTAAACTCGAAATTTCACTTCATGCTTAGCCTGGGAGTGGAAAACACTCGCTTATAGCTTTAAATTGAATTCATTTAATATATCGAGCATCGGAAAATGTGCAACGTATGCATATGGAATCTAAAAAGAAAAATTCTCGTTATGAAAATGGAAATGAATTTTTAGGTTATGTGTAAACTGAGTTGCCTATATGACCATTACAAATTGTAGCCAATCAATCTCAAATAATACCTCAACTTGTACATACAGAAAGTTTTTTTTTTCAAGTAAACATGTCCCAATTACCCCGTCCATGCCGTAAATATTTAGATAAACGTTGTTTTTTTAAAAGAGTTCAATTTGAAACTAAAAACGAGTGTGCTTCACTCCCAGACTAAGCATGAAGTAAAATTTCGAGTTTAGAAAAGCCTGAAAATTTGGTTTGGTCGCGTAGCGCGAAGCGCGGAGCGGCCAAACCAAATTTTCAGGCTTTCCTAAACTCGAAATTTTACTTCATGCGCCACCGATATAAAACACTGACATATTACAAAGTTTTAAACACACCGCTAAGCTTTATATTAAATCAGTGTTTTGTACCGGTGGCGCATGAAGTAAAATTTCGAGTTTAGAAAAGCCTGAAAATTTGGTTTGGCCGCTCCGCGCTTCGCGCTACGCGACCAAACCAAATTTTCAGGCTTTTCTAAACTCGAAATTTTACTTCATGCTTAGCCTGGGAGTGGAAAACCCTCGCTTATAACTTCAAAATGAATTCATTTAAT
Source organism: Philonthus cognatus (assembly GCA_932526585.2). Classification (NCBI taxonomy): domain Eukaryota; kingdom Metazoa; phylum Arthropoda; class Insecta; order Coleoptera; family Staphylinidae; genus Philonthus; species Philonthus cognatus. The sequence goes on along the minus strand of OW052245.1, from coordinate 32,484,358 downwards.
AAACCGAGCATCGAAAAATGTGCAACGTATGCATATGGATTCTAAAAAGAAAAATTCTCGTTATGAAAATCTTCGGTGTTATATAAAACTCTCTGTAGATATGTAAGTAGTTAGATTCCTTTATCTTCACTGTTTTATTTTAATTCTAGATTAATAGTTTAAGTTCTCAATAGTTTAACCTATTGAAATAGGGCACATCGTGCCTGAAATGTGCATCTAGAATTAAAATAAAACAGTGAAGATAAGGGAATTTAACTACTTACATATCTATAACTAGCACTTCACGTAACTCTAACAAGAATATCTTTGATCCATTAATATGCCTACTAATATTTTGAGCTTAATTTTTCTGCTATATATTTATTATATAATTACGTGTATGTACATACCTACTAGTATCTATAACATAGAGGTTTTTTTTTCCAGACGATAAAGTATTTATGGTCTCATTGAATGTTAAGAGGGTCATTCAAGATAGATAAGGTATGAATTATACATTATTTATCTGGGAATAGCTGGCCCTAATAATTCATACAAACTTCCCGAACTTGTGTTTATCGGTTCATATATTTTATGTAACCTTGATGTCAACGATTTTGGAACTTGGATGCTACGTCGCTACATACATTCTAATTTTAACTAAAAGTAGCTACAAAATATGCGCAAGATTAATCAATAGTGAAATGATTCGTGTGCATATTTGTATAAGTATACGTTTTGAGATAACTTTACACTCACACGTAGTATATTTATATTTTCAGGATAAGATAAAAACAGAATAAACACGAATAAAAAGCATTCAATTATAGTAGAATTCACGAGAGGTGTCCTATGATTCCAGATTTTAAATCTACAGTACAACTTTTCTTTGAGGTATTTTCATATTGACGTTGTTTCTTGTATTTCTGTGTGATCAATTGTAACATATGCTAATTTTTTTAAACTAAAGTATTTAAATTACTATCGTTATTTTCATTTGAACTTAAATGTCACAGGACACCTTTCGTGATCTGGACTAAATTTTTGTATTTAATTGTTTACTCCCCTTAATTTAATTGCACCATGAATAAGTAATCCAATGGAATTATCTTAAAATGAAAAGGGATGAAAAACATGGGTGTGCAACCTTGACAAATTGTCTTGGGTCACAATAAGTGAAAAGCAAAACAAAAAACGGTTGACATATGTTCATTCACAATAGGTGAAGAGGGGAAAAAAAGAAACACATCATTTACAATAAAAATCGTTAATAACAGACTAAATATTTTATTGCGTGTTAGTCTAATTGAAGTACAACTTATGTGTTTTTAAACTTCAGAATAGAACAGTGTTTTATACGCGTGGCGCATGAAGTAAAATTTCGAGTTTAGAAAAGCCTGAAAATTTGGTTTGGTCGCTCCGCTTCGCGGAGCGACCAAACCAAATTTTAAGGCTTTTCTAAACTCGAAATTTTACCTCATGCTTAGTCTGGGAGTGGAAACCCTCGTTCTAAATAAATCATTGTATGCTATTAATGTTCCTTCGATTCCATTTAATAACTGTTATCCGTAAAACAACATTATCGTGATTTTCTGAAAAATTATCTGTACACCAGTTTACAATCACAAATTTACTGAATTACTGGTAAAAAGGATATGGATGGATGCTTGACAAATATACTAAAGTTAATAAAGATTTACAAAGTTCCACACCTAAAAACCTCCTCAACATTAAATAATTAACAGAAATATCTATGAACTGCATTAAAATATTGTTTTTATTTAGGAAAAACAAAATTAGTCTATTGGACATGAAGTAACAAAAGCTTTAACTTGACTAAAATTGAGAACAAACATAAAACCAATATTTTATCTAAAGCCTACAGGAATATTTATGTAGTGAAATAAAACATAAAACCAATATTTTTTCAACTTGTTTCTCATTGATCACTTGATGAAACATGATTAGTATTTTAAAAAAAATAAATTTAAAATAAAATCACTTGGTATGTTTCACTAATTTTACTTCTTTATTCCGACTAGTTTCGGCTATTAGCCATTTTCAAGGAATGTACAAAAATAATGTTTTACAGTAAATATATACAGGTTTACAAAAAGGGGGAGGGTCAGGCAATACGAGCGTTCGCGATCGGGGATGTCCAGATGTCTTCGTTGTCGTTGACGACGTTTTTCTTTAATTTTATGGCTCTGTTAATTTCCAAGCCTTCTCAGAAGTTGAGGATACGACCTTTATTTCCTGTATAGTGGATTTTACAATGTTATATCTAAAGTTTACAGAAATATTTATGTAGTAACTTAAAACATTGTTTTTATTTAATAAAAACAAAATCATTTGATTAGACATGAAGCTATAAAAGCTCGAATTTGATTAAAACTGAAAAAAAAAAACATAACATTAATATTTTATCTAAAGTCTACAAATAATGGGAATATCAAATTTTGATGTAATTAACAGGAATGGTTGCAAACTAAACGAATTTATTTTTCTCCAAGAAACAACAAATTCGATCAATTGGAAATAAAATTACAAAATCTCAAAGATTACTAAAATTTATGCAATAAAGAAATATGCATTGTCATGACTTAAAAAAAAACAACAATTAGATTTGTAGATATCGCTGCTTTGCTTTGAAAATGGCATAAGTGAAATTTGTTAATTTTTCAGAAGGTGCCTGCAATGTAAACTTTTGCAGACACTTTTATTCAAATATTGAAGTCTCTATCTTCACTCGATTTATCTAATTTTAGGCACGTATTTTTATTTGTGTCTCTTAAAGCTGTATTAATTAAATAACTGTATTGAAAAAAAAAACACTTTTTTTTAGTTGTGCCATTAACTAAGTAAAGCAGCGATATGTAATAAATAGATATAAAAATAAATCAATATTATTTCAATTTAATAAAAAAAAATCGATCAATTGGATAAAAACATTACAAACGCTCCAAGTTGACTAAATGCAGAAAATCAATATTTTACTTGATAACTCCATGAGAAAGTACTGAAGTCAATCTCAAAATTTGATATAACTAACGAAAATAGTAAAGATTTATTTATTTAATAAATAGAAATAAAAATAAATCAATATTATTTAAATTGAAATTAAAAATATCAATCAATTGGATAAAAACATTACAAACGCTCCAAGTTGACAAAATGCAGAAAATCAATATTTTACTTGATAACTCCATAAGAAAATACTGAAGTTAATCTCAAAATTTGATATAACTAACGAAAATAGTAAAGATTTCTCTTTGTTTAAATTTTAGAAAAATAAAATCAATTGATTAGAAACAAAATTACAAAAATTTAAAGATTACTGAAATTATGGAAAAATCAAATAATCATTTAAAAAACAATTAGGCAGAATTTTTTGTTAAATTAAAACATAGTGATAATTTATACTAAAACTGAATTTAAAGAAGCTTAAATTATAGAAAACTTGTATATTCTTCATAAATCTCATTAAACAAATAAAAGACATTGCCATTATTAATAACAATTGTTGATAATTGAAAAAAAAATCTTTATTATTATATATCTCTAAAAGTGTCTGCAAAAGTTTTCAATCATTTAAATAACAATTAGACGGATTTTTTTGTCAAATTAAAACATAGTGATAATTTATACTAGAACTCAACTTAAAGAAGCTTTAAGTTGATAAAACATTTTTTAATTATAGAAAACTTGTATTTTCTTTATAAATCTCATAAAAAAACTAAAAGATGTTGGCATAATTAATAACAATTGTTGATAATTGAAAAAAATCTTCATTATTTCATATCTCTAATTATTTTTGTGTGTAAAGTAAATTTAATAAAACGGTGAAGTAATTTACTTAAGTATTTAATGAGTATTTAATGAGTATTTAAACTCCCAGATTAAGGATGAAATAAAATTTCGAGTTTAGAAAAGCCTTAAAATTTGGTTTGGTCGCGTAGCGCTACGAGACCAAACCAAATGTTCAGGCTTTTCTAAACTCGAAATTTTATTTCATGTGCCACGCACGCGTATAAAACACTAAAATATTGTAAAGTTTGAAATATACTAAAAATAAAGCAATGTAGTAGAGCAGTATATTTTAAACTTCGTAATATTTTAGAAATTTATACGCGTTTAGAAAAGGCTGAACATTTGGCAAGGGCCAAAAAAAACGGATGACAAAAATGTCTTTTTCGTGCTAGTGTTTTCAATTTAAGTATACATATTCCGATGCTTACGCTGTAACTTATCAGGCATTCGTTGTTTTTTTAAAAACGTTCAATTTGAAACTTCTAGCGAGTGTTTCCACTCCCAGATTAAGCATGAAATAAAATTTCGAGTTTAGAAAAGCCTACAAATTTGGTTTGGTTGCGTAGCGCTACGCAACCAAACCAAATTTGTAGGCTTTTCTAAACTCGAAATTTTATTTCATGCGCCACGCGTATAAAACACTGAAATATTGTTAAGTTTGAAATATACTAAAAATAAAGCAATGTAGTAAAGCAGTATATTTTAAACTTCGTAATATTTTAGTAATTTATACGCGTTTAGAAAAGCCTAAACATTTGGGCAAGAGCCAAAAAAACGGATGACATATTTTTTCATTCATATTCGTCGAATTCAAGAGAAGTGTCTTATTATTACAGATTTGAAATCTATGACACAACTTTTGTTTGAGCTATTTTTGTATCAACATTATTTCTTCTACTTTTTGTGCTCAATTTCAACTTATAGTAAACTCTCTTAACTAGGGGATTCATATTTTTTTTGTGTGGGAGGGGAAAATCCATTTACGGACGGAGTGTCGGACTCCCTCCAAACTGGTCTAAAAACCCCTTCCACTTACCGGCTTCGACTGATTCATATTATTATAGTTATTTTAATTTGAACTTAAATGTCACAGGGCACTTCTCATGAACTGTACTGTATATTTATTTATCCATAAAGCAACGCTGCAACAAATATAACAATTGTTTAAAACGAGTGAAGTAACTTTAAATTGTTAGAAGTTATCAAGGCCAAGTTTCGAAAGATATCCCTTCGTAAATAATCTCAAAGTTAAAGTGGCTAGAATATAATTGTAGTATACAAAGAGTTTTTTGTAACACCGAACATTTTCATAACGAGAATTTTTCTTTGAAGTATCCATATGCATACGTTGCACATTTTTCGATGCTTGGTTTATTAAAAGAATTTAATTTGAAGCTTTAAGCGAGTGTTTTCCAGTCCCAGGCTAAGCATGAATTAAAATTTCGAGTTTAGAAAAGCCTGAAAATTTGGTTTGGTCGCGTAGCGCGAAGCGCGGAGCGGCCAAACCAAATTTTCAGGCTTTTCTAAACTCGAAATGTTACTTCATGCGCCACCGGTACAAATCACTGATTCAATGTAAAGTTTAGCGGTGTGTTTTAAACTTCGTAATATGTCAGTGTTTTGTACCGGTGGCGCATGAAGTAAAATTTCGAGTTTAGAAAAGCCTGAAATTTTGGTTTGGCCGCTACGCGACCAAACCAAATTTTCAGGCTTTTCTAAACTCGAAATTTTACTTTATGCTTAGCCTGGGAGTGGAAAACACTCGCTTAAAGCTCCAAATTAGATTTTTTTTAAAAATCGAGAATCGGAACATGTGCAACGTATGCATATGAATACTTCAAAGAAATATTTTCGTAATGAAAATGTTCGGTGTTACATAAAACTCTCTGTATAAATAAAATAATTTAAATTAATAACAACTTAATTTGTTTCACAAATTATTAAATGTCTTCCGCCTAGTTTAATTTAAATTATTTATCATGTTTTACCAAGTGATTAATGAGAACATAGTGAGGGATGTTATTGTAGGATTAAATAAACAATATTTTAATAATATTCGATTTAAAAAAAATAATAATAGTAATCGTAATTTATTCATTCGAATAGCTCACATTTATCAAACACAAATGTAATATATACAACCTTATAAAAATATACCAAAAGACCACATCCAATGAGACAATTTTAAAAATTTAACAATAACTTAATTAAGTAAAAGTATTAAAATAATAAACTTAACAAAAACAGAGCACAACACAAAACATTAAAAGCAGCTAAATAATTAATTAAACACTGAGTAATAAATTTAATAAATTATAATCAAAATCAATACCCACACAAATGCCCACGCAATTACTCAGGCAATATCAATGATAGGCATTTGAGTTTTGGGATGTACATATAATTTGACCACAGCTTGATTTTTATATAGAATTAACTATTAATACTACTTCGGGTTTTGCCGGAATTGATATCATTTTTCTAATTTAAAAAAAAAACAACTTTTGTCCAACTTATAACGTTCGTCTCTAAATTCCCTTTCCAATGCTTTATAACAAGCTGATATTTACATTAAAACTAACCTTAAAATTAATATTTTCGAAATTCACTTAGTAAGCCGAGGAATTGTAACTAGGATGAAACATCACAATGTGTGCTGTGAAATGTATATAACAGTCCATTCAACGCCTTTATTTTAATAATATAACAATAATAATAATAATAATGATAATAATAATAATAATCATAATCATAATAATAATACTAAGAGGCTAAAGAAGAAAAAATCTGAGAGTCTACTAGCGGAGTTTAAAACCACAAGAGCGCTGGAAACAGTAAAGAAAAGAGAAGCACAGAAAAAATCATGGCAGAAATATGTAAAAATCATGGACTACAAGACGAACTCATCCGAAATGTGGAACAAAATCAAAATAATGACAGGAAGAAAATCCCCACCACAAATCCCCACATTTGAAGAAGAGGGAATACTACACAAAGGCCCCAACATTACCAGCAATATATTTGGCAAATATCTTCAAGATATATATAGCGAAACCAACTATACAGAAAATTTTAAGAAATACAAGACTGAAGAAGAACAACTAGAACTTCAATTCCCCGATGGAGAAGAAGCAGATTACAACCGACCTTTCAGTTTGTATGAACTTGAAGAAGTACTATCGGGCACAAAGGAGTCGACACCAGGTCAAGACGGAATAACGTACGACATGCTAAAGCACTTACCTACGGAAGCCAAACGTAAGCTCATAGAGATTTATAACAATATATGGACCTCTGGAATATTTCTAGATAGCTGGAAAGAGGCCCTTATAATTCCCTTACCCAAAGACGGCAAGGACCTATCGAAACCAGAAAGCTATAGCCCGATATCCTTAACTAGCTGTGTTAGCAAAATCCTAGAATCTATGATAAATAAACGCCTCACATGGTTGCTGGAGTCGAACAAACTCATAAGTAACTACCAAGCCGGTTTCAGAAAGGGATTCTCCACTACAGACCACGTCGTAATGCTAAACTCAGCTGTCAGGGATACGTTTGCAAAACGGGAACACCTTATTGCAGTATTCTTCGACATGACAAAAGCTTATGATACCATCTGGCGCAGATGCATAATCAAAGGTTTACATAAATGGGGCCTAAAGGGTAACTTAATTAGAATACTAAACAACTTCCTAACTAATAGAAAATTTAGAGTACGAATAGGCAACAACTTTTCACAAACATATAACCAAGAAAACGAAATCCCACAGGGCTCCCTCCTAAGTGTTTCTCTCTTTGCAATTGGAATTAACGGTATCGCCGATAATATAGATGATAGAATCCAAAAGCTGCTATACGTTGATGATCTGACGATCTATATATCAGGCAAGCTCTGTGAAAATCTACAACATATACTACAGAAAAATATACTTACCTTAAGTAGGGAAGCTGAAAACCGAGGCCTATCCTTTTCACTCTCCAAGTCAGCACTAGTACACTTCTGTAGGCTACGTTGCCCGCACGACCCGCCGTTGCTAAGGATAAATGACGCTGCAATTCCAATTGTCGAAAAACAAACATTTCTGGGAATAGTATTTGACCAAAAACTAAAATATAGATCCCACATTGAAATGCTGCAACAGAAAATTAAGAAGACGATAAATATGCTTAAAGTCGTTGGACACCATACATGGGGCGCAGAAAACGAAACACTTTACATGATAATAAATACCTTGATAAGATCCAGAATCGAGTACGGTTCACAGGCACTAACCTCCCCGAAATCTACTTTCCAACCGATACAAATACTATGGAATAATGCACTTCATATAGCAACAGGAGCGTACCGAACCTCGCCCGCTATATGTCTCTCAAGAGTAGCTAACATGATTCCTCTAGACATTCGGCTGCAACAAGTTTATGTCAAATATGGAATTAAGAGAGCTACGAATAGAAATCATCCACTATACAATCTAATAAACTCACCCATGATGAGACCTCAGTACGAGTGGCAATAAACGAAATCCATCCCAAGTTTAATAGTAACCAGAAAATTGCTAGATGAATATAAACTCATGAATTTGCCGATTTATGAGAATATTCTCCTAAAACCATGGCAATCACAGCAGATAAAAATCAATAAAACTCTACTAACCTTAAAAACAGCTGATACATACCTGAAACAAAAGACTACAACAAAATTAATATGTACTTACCATACCTGGGAACAGCTATATATAGACGGATCTGTAACGTCTACAGGAAGTGGAAGTTCCGTTATATACAAAGCCTCTAAGAAGTCCTGGAAAAATCATGAATGGTCATCTTTGCTCACAACAGAACTTAATGCTATCTTAAAAGCCGTAGAGACTGTTAAATGTCTAAAACTGCAAAAAGCAATAATCTTCACAGACTCCGCCGAAGCAATTCAAAACCTAGAATATGCCTACCCTAAAAATGAAATCTGTAAACAAATTATCACGGTGTATAACGATATCACAACCCTGGGCAATATAGTAGAACTGGCCTGGATACCATCACATCAAGGAACCCTTGGTAACGAAGAAGCAGATGAGCTAGCTAGGAAGGCTGCTTGCATGATATCCTAAATCTGACAATACCCGACGCACTCCATCGCATTGAAGAAGAAGTCTCAAACCGGTGGAATAAAGCATGGAAAGAGTATAACGGAAAACTTAAAGAAATTAAACCCAACAGCAAAGACGTCCACGAAGTGAAAATGCCTAGGAAACACAAAATTATACTAACCCGCCTATCAATAGGACATACAAGACTCACACATAACCACCTGCTGAGAAATAAACCTCCTCATAAATGCCCTTAATGCGGTGAACCACTAACCGTAAAGCACATATTGGTCGAATGCAAGGAACTAGAAATATATAGACAGCTGAGTCGTATTCATGATAATAGCTACACACTCCTCTTGCAAAGTGGAGAAAACCAGACCAGAGTCCTCGAATACCTAAAACAAATAAAAATATATGACAAACTGTAAAGACGGAAAAGAGAAAAAAAAGAACAACATACTTACCTCGAACTTAGTATCCACTCCCAGTACAGCACATGCGGACAGCAACACCATCTGCTGAGGAAATACGAGCAAGCCAATGATCAATGCAGTCGACGCTTCTCGTATTGTCTTCCTCAAACGGATACTAATAAAAAATTTAAAAAAAATAAATAAAAAAAAAATAATACTAATTATATATGTTTATTGTGTTATGAGCCTAAGCCTTACACGTGTCAGTACATAATTGAAGCTTAAATATTATTAATACATAATTTAACATTCATACCTACGTCACGAATAATATCACAACATGTATGTATGGGTTGATAATAACAAAATAGTCAAACAGATACAAAACCAAGAAAGTCATAAAGTTGTCAGATAAAATCAAATAAAACTCATTAACAACAAGAATGGTTACTGAAAATATGTATAATAAATAAATTTAAAAAGCACGTCTATATTAAAATGAGAATAGCCAGAATACGCCAAAGATTAACTGACGTGTTTAAACATAAAAAAAAAACTTAAACATGAAACATAGTCTTATCTAATGAAATTACAGTAACAAACAGAATAAACATGTAAAATATAATAAGTTACGTAAATAGTAATAAAATATCTAGAAGAATGTAAAACAACTGTTAAAATATTGAAATTCATGTTATAAAATTAAAATTCATGTATTCTTCCCAGTCATAAAATGCATTTTCAATCAAAATACATCTAACAAGGTGTTTAAATTGATTAAGCGGTAAGTCTTAATATCTTTTGGCAAATCATTGACAAATTTGATGCTGTAATAACTTACTCCCGTTTGCGATTTGATTAATCTAAGCCTGTTTGGATATATTTGCTCACTTTGTATAGTGCAATAGATGTTGACGCTTTGGTGTGCTCTGTACCTATTTATGTATTTCTTAATGTGTATAATACATTCATAAATATATAAAGATAGTAGAGTTGAAATTTCCATTGTTACGAAAGCGGTTTAACAATCATCCATTTATCCCAGATTGTTTATGACTCGTATAGCTTTACGCTGTAGTCTTAAGATCCTGTACCTAATTGAGGAGTGACCCCAGACAAACACACCATATAGTATATGGAATTGGAAAAGTGAGAAATATACCGTTCTCAGTACTTCCCTAGAAACTTGTTTAGATAAAGTACGCAAACCAAATAAACTTGAGCATAACATTGATGCTAGGGCGTATCCGTGGTTTTTCCAGGATAAGTTCGACATAATATTTATGCCTAAAAATGTAGCTCCCTCAATAACATCATTCGTTTTTAGTGAAAATGTTTATGTGACTGATTTGCTAGGATTCACATTCAGTTTATTGCTTTTAAACCATTTTGTAGCTTTTAACTGTGCCTCCCTGTTTTCTAGAATGCAAGATTCAGAATGTTGTGATTAATTTATCAAAGTTGTGTCATCGGCGTACAACACCGCTGTAGTTTTTTTAATTGTGCCGGGTAGATAATTTGTGTATATCAAAAATAACAGACCATGCAGGATTGGCATTGCTGTGGACTTTGTATTTTTTACTGAGGCGTTGTATTCTATTTGATAAGTATGACATTATTAATCTGCAGCCGTTTGGGTAGATATTATAGAAATACAATTTTCGTAATAGCCTTAGAAAGGTCGAGGAAAGATTTTTGACATACATTCTTTTCTATAAAACAATAATTGATCATTTCCACAAAATTACTTATCGCTTTAGTTGTGGAGCAATTTTTTCGGAAGCCATTTTGATTGCTGCATAATAAATTGTTGGTCTCGAAAAAGTCATATAGTTGCGATTCTAGAATCTTTTTGATTACTTTGGAATCGACAAGATTCTAGAATCGCAACAATCTGACTTTTTAGAGACCAACAATTTATTATGCAGCAATTAATATGGCTTCCGAAAAAATCGGTCCACAACTAAAGCGATAAGTAATTTTGTAGAAATGATCAATTATTATTTTATCTAATAACGACTTACTGTTAATTATTTAGCCATTATTATTATAGAGCCAGCTTAGTGCAAACTTTATAAAATTATAATACGGTCAAGTCTGGAACTAATATCAACTTGGAATTTACAGGGTTATTCAAAATAAAGGAACAGATTTCAAACATTTATTTCCTCCAACCTACAAAAGATAGAAACACAACTCCAACGTTACTGAAAAGATAAAAGATCAATTTTTATTATTTCAATATGACCACCACGACAAATATTAAAACGGTGGCTCATTTCTTGCCACACGCGAATCAGCTGGTCTCTAGTTGCCGAATTCACAGCTTTAACAATTCGATGTCGCATATTTTCAAGAGAGGTTTTGGGGCTCCTTTTCGTAAACTGTACGAATACGCTCGACATTTTCAATCGATGTGCGTGGACATCCCGTGCTTTTCTATTTGCAGATGCAACCATCGTCTACGAATTTTCGATGCCACTGGAAAATCGCTCATGACGAGGCGGTTGTTTATTATACTGACGGCGAAATGCAATAATGGACTCTGGTTTTGCTAATTGCAGCCCATAAAATGCTTTTTCTTGCTCTGTCGCCATTTTACTACAGACAATCAACATGACAAGTAATAGCGCCAATGCGGCCATGGTTAAAACTTTTGCCTGGATTGTTAAAATTTTAAACTTTTGTCTGTCCAGGAACGTTGGAATTATGGTTCTACCTTTTGTAGTTTAAAAGAAATAAATGTTTGAAATATGTTCATCCTTTTTGAATAACCCTGTATAATTGTATAGGAAATTTTTAACAGAATATTTTCATTACAAAAAAAAACAGGGTGTGCTATTTGAAATTTTCGTAGTACAGTGCGTTCATAAATTAAAATTTCGGACATTTTAATTTTCGACATTAAATATAAAAATATTTGATGTAATTAGGAACTGTTTTTAGGTAACATGACTATTTCATCCCAGTTACAATTAGTTGGCCTACTAAGTCAATTAAAAAAAATAACAATTTTGAGGTTAGTTTTAACGTAAATATCAACTTGTTATACATCATTGGAAAAGGAAAGACGAATATTACAAGTTATAAACAAATTGAGGTTGCAATTTAAAACAAGAGAAACAATATAACTTCCTGCTTAACCGGAAGTAGTATTTCGAGACAATAAGCTATAGTTAATTTATATATACATTCCAAAAACTCAAATGCCTACCATTTATATTGCCTGAGTAATTGCATAGGCAATACTTTTATGGCCACCATACAGTTAAAATATATAGGTGTAAAAAGTAAAAAAACAACAAGGCGATTCGTTTTTATATTTTGTACATATTTTGCAAACCATTGGTAAATTCAATTGTTCTTTAAGAACAATTGAATATGGAGTATTTATTCACAATGAAATAGTGCTTATTCCTTACTTCGCATTTGTTTTAATTCGTTAGATGTACATTTCGAGTGCTAAGCACCCATTATCAATAACTAAGTAGATGATGTTGACATTATTAGTTCAAAGCCATATTGTAGTCATTATCAAGATATTCTTTCATGTTAATAAAGAGATTTTGGACCAGCTACGATTTTATATCATGTTTGAATTGTTTGCACTTTAACATATTCATCGGTTCAGGTAGTTTATAAAAAAAATGTCCATAATAATTTACAGTGTTTAGTGTAAAAAGTAAAAATGTTAGAATTTGCTCAGACTAGAAAATGTCTGAAATTGTTGTTCATTGAATATTGCTTGTGGAAAGTACTAAATATTATACAAGAATTTGTATTTTGTTGTTCAGTTGAGAAAACGAGTACATGTATATATTAATTAGTTATTCTTTGTTATCTCATTTATATTATGTTTAGAAAAGGGCAAAAAATAGTATGAATTAACTGGATTCTCTTTTATACTTCATGAATGTTGAATTTTTTATATGTTTAAAAAACGAGCATAATAGATACAACGTTGAATTAGATGTTGATAATTCAACGCAAATTAAGGTTAAACTTGCTTGGTGCTTGATATTTGCCCGGAGCATGCACCATAATTCTCATATTAGATGATGTTTTCGAAATTAATTAATTTTTATTATCCTATGGGATCGAACATTATTACATGTTCAAATTAATATTATTTTCATAAAGCTTGATTATAATTAGACGAGTTTTTTAAATTCCGACGCAGCGTCCTTTATAATATTTCTTATACCTACACATTTTTATATTTATTTTACTCTGAACCATAGATTGTAAAATCATTTAATAAAAGACAAAAGGATTTAACAGATAAGGAAAAATAAATTAAATTCATAAAGATTGATAGATTAAATACCCTACATTTAATTTTTCTATTAAATAAACATATCTTGATGTATATGCTGTGAATTTTAAGAAATTCATCGATGTTATGAAATTTAAAGCTTCTAAAAAGTGTTTCCACTCCCAGATTAAGCATGCAGTTAAATTTCGAGTTTAGAAAAGCCTAAAAGTTTGGTTTGGTCGCTGCCAAACTAAACTTTCAGGCTTTTTTAAACTCGAAATTTTACTTAATGCGCCACGCGTATGAAACACTGATTTAAACTGAAGTTTAAAATATACTGCTCAAGTTTTATCAAGTTAATACATTTTACAAATATTTATTTCGTCTAACCTAATCTTGCTCATTTAGAATTCGAGCAGTTTTCTTTGGGATATGTAAGTATAATTAAAAAAAAACAAAAGCAAATTGCAAATTGCGCTTGGGTTTTGGAAAACTTCTAATTTTTGCAAATGTACCAAACGCTGTTGCTATACCTTAGAGAATAATTACCTGTAGGTACTTTTGTAGATATGTACTATAATTTACATGCATTTTAAACAATTGCCTCTCCTTAATAAATAGATTAAATGAGGATACTTAAGAATAGTTTATGTAGATACGCTGCAATATAGAAACAACTCTCCACCCTGTACATATATTGCAAGTATAATGCAACCCAATTAAATCCAGTAAGCAAAACTCTTCTCAACAACTTTCCTTACGCTCATTACATATTATTGCACCGTCTTTTGTATTGTACTCCCACCATTTCTCGTTCTCTGAAAAAAAAGCCTTCACCGATCCCACCCCATTTACCAATTACAGCACACTCTTCAACCGAATAAACAAACTTATTTATCGACCTTCCCTCTTTTATATTTACATACATGTTGTGACAGTCTCGTCCCACATGTTATTTATGAATTTGCATTTTTTCAGTATTTTAATTCCCATCAACACGTGATGGAGCCGACGCCGAGCAACTTGAGCTACTCGTCGACCAGCGGCCAACACGAGCTCTGCACGTTGTGACGTCACGCAAGGACCAGGCAGCAGCATCAGTTGATCCAACAAGGGCAATCATTCGCGCCGTCTTGCCAGAACCACAGGGTGCTAATTAGGTCGTGTTCCCCGACCCCGAGCACCATCCGGATGGCATAACAACAGGAGACTACTCTTTAATCATAGGAATTGTATATAGATATTGTGTCTAGTCTTTGTGCTAGGACTACATTTTAAAATCACTTTTTACATTATCAAATATTAAATTCGATATTTCTTCTTGCCATTCTCTTAGCAAGCATTTTAAACAAGGATTTTTTTAATTTTTAACCGAATATTCACGCTGTAAATTATCAGGCATTGGCAGTTTTTGTTTAAACTCTTTAATTAAACATAAAGTAAAATTTCGAGGTTAGAAAGGCCTGAAATTTTAGATTTGCTGGCCTTAAGCGAAGTGTAATCATATTTCTTATGATTAAGACGTGAACAGCTTCAACGTTAAATATAAGTTGTGCAAATGCCAGAGTCATTCTGATGTCCGTTTACACCCAAATCGATTAACTTGATCAGTGATTAGTACTTCTTAAAAACCCAATTATTTTATTTACAAATTGTTTACACAATCGTATATTGATGAAACAGATATGTTTAGGTAATCTAACAAATTTATAATACTCTTATATCCCAGAATTTTGACTTAATTCAAGGTTTAATCAATGATTAGTAGATGATTAAAGTTAATCAGTTGGGGTGCAAATGAGCCTTAGTGACTCAATAACCGAGCTCGAATAGACAATAATTATTTTTATTCTCTTCTGAACATTCTTCCTCGATATTGTAAATGTATTTTGTTTATTTTCAACAAAACAAATCTATGCATCATCGGTTTAAAAGTTAAATCCAATACAAGCATCGGTAATGAATTGTATTCATTGACTATTCCCTTTAAACCAATGAAATAATATAAAATAAATGTCTGCAATCAATCTAGTCATGATAAAATTATTGTAATAATTACTTTTGATTTATTTTGTAAATATTGAGAGAATGGTGTGTTTTTTTTTTAAGTGAATAGGGTGTGCTCAGAGTATTTAAACATGAAGTTACCTTCATGTTTAAATACTGACGGTATTAATATCGTCATTTTTGGTTTATAAAGCTTGCGCTAATATTATATACACACACAAATTGGTTATTGTTAACTTTCCAAATCAATGAATTATATAATTGATTATTATTATTATGTTATATGCATGAACTATCATCTACAAGTAAACACTTGTGTATATCGATATGCATAAATATATATACAGGGTGAACCTATACAGGATTTTTTTCTTTTAAGCATACATATGCATACGCTGTACATTTTCCGACGTACGTTTTTTTTAAACGTGTTAAATTTGAAGCTTACACGAGCGTTTTTCATTCCCAGATTAAGCATGAAGCTAAATTTCGAGTTTAAAAGAGCCTTGGTTTGGTCGTGTAGCGCTACGCAACCAAACCAGGATTTCCTAAACTCGAAATTTTACTTCATGCGCCACGCGTACAAAACACTGGTTGAGCGTATTGTGAACTTCACAATATTTCAATGTTTTATACGCGTGGCGCATGAAGTAAAATTTCGAGTTTAGAAAAGCCTGAAAATTTGGTTTGGTCGTTTCGCTTCGCAAGGAAGCTTTTACTTCATACTTAATCTGGGAGTGAAAAACACTCGTTTAAAACTTCAAGTTGAACTCTTTTAAAAAAACAACGAATATCTGAAGATTTACACCATATACGCTGTAATTGGGATATGTATGACTAAAAGAAAAACTCGATGTATGTACATATAATTCATATGATGACGCTTGATACCTAGCACTATTTTAAATAAAAATACAGAATAGCTGTTTACAGGTATTCTATTTGAACGGGTCGATTAAAGAAAGTGCGAACCCACATTTTGTATAAATTGAGTTGACTGATCATTTTAAATTAACTGTGAGTTGCATCCATTTAGCGTAGTAGTAATCTTAATGCGTAAAAAATGTGTATGAACTATTAAATCTTAAATATGTTAAATAACCTGATTTATAGATAAAACAACAAGTTTAATACAGAATATATCGCACAGCAGGCATGTCCAAACCAAATTGCTTCCTTGGATTTTTTTTTACAGGATCAAGTTTTCTTCATATTTTAATATTGATCTAGAAATTTGAAACTGTTTTGATATTTTTTTCTTAAGAGTTCTGGATTCGGAAATTCCATTACGGGAATTTGGAAAAAAATATAATTTGCTTTACAATAGGAACCAGTATTTAAAAATAAAAATGTACAAAACTTATTTATTCATTATGTATACTATAGTCGGTTTAAAAACTAGAAGGAGTAAGTGCCAAAGCCCGATTTACATTATAAAAAGTTACCAGAAATATCACTAGATAAATTGGCGGCAATTTTAAATAATTTTATTATTACTCTTTAAATAAAATCAAATATAATGTAAAAATTATTTAAAAATTAATAATAAATAATAATTTTTTTACAAATTTAGTTTATTAAATTCAAAATAAACAAATAACTAAATTATGGACTACATAATAATAATTAGAAACTGAAACTTTTTAAAAGTTATTTATTACAAAAAATAATAAATGTGAGTCAAAATCGTCATACATAGGATATTGTTCTGTTACTGGGCTAGCTCAATGGGGCAGCAAAACGGTACCTGATAACAAACAAGACATTAATAAACTGTATGTGTGAAAATAGAATCCGTGACCTCGTTAGCAAGTAAGGAGCACATGTCGGACTTTCTGGACCATTGAGTGGACGGGGTTGAGGCAAGGAAGCACCGATTAGCATCCCTGAGCTCCAGCACCACGGCAAGGTGAGGCACTCAACACTGGAGTCAACCAGTAATTCTGGGAATTACTGGAGGGGTACAAGACCAAGTCAAAAGGCAGACACTTTAACACTGGGCATAGGAGAGTGTTTCAGGGTTGTATACGCGACACTAAACACTATTCCAAAATGTATGCACAAGGTTGGGCAAGATACCAGAATTATAAAAATATAATTTCAAAATATGTTTAACGTTTGTCAGATTAGTCACTTTCATCTTGACGGGAAATTAAGAATGGTTCTATTAAATTGTCTATGATACCATCCAATTTGGACACTTTTAATTCCTTTTTGATGACATGCTCAACACAATTTTTCTAATGCATACTTGTTACATTTTGTAGTGCTTGTAATAATAGATTTTTTACATCTGCCAATTCAAACGTTTGGTTTCTAGATGCCACTTTATTTTTGAGCCCATATTAGTTCAATTGGGTTCAATTCGCAATGATACGGTGGTAACCTTAATACAGTTTTATTATGAACCTTAGCCATTTCATCTGTTACGTACAAATTATATTGTTCTTTGTGCAAACTGATGACAATTGGAAGTGCAGACCGGACCATATCTTTATCAAATTGGATATTTTGTAATCGTAACCAATCCTGCATATCCTTTTTCTTTAAAGATTTTGTTAGAATTTTTTATAATGGATTGGTTACGATTGAAAAATATCCAATTTGATGAAGATATGGTCCGGTCTGAATTTTCAAATGTCATCAGTTTGCACAAAGAACAATAAAATGTGTACGTAACAGATGAAATGGATAAGGTTCATAAGAAAACTGTATTAAGGTTACCATCGTATCATTTCGAATTGAACCCAATTGAACTAATATGGGCTCAAATCAAAAATGAAGTGGCATCTAAAAACCAAACGTTTAAATTGGCAGATGTAAAAATCTATTATTACAAGCACTACAAAATGTAACAAGTATGCATTGGAAAAATTGTGTTGAGCATGTCATCAAAGAGGAATTAAAAATGTCCAAATTGGATGGTATCATAGACAATTTAATAGAACCATTCTTAATTTCCCTTCAAGATGAAAGTGACTCATCTAACTAACATTGAACACATTTTGAAATTATATTTTTATAATTCTGGTATCATGCCCAACCTTGTGCATAAATTTTGGAATAGTGCCTAGTGTCACATATATAACCCTGGAACACTCTCTTAGTGCCCAGTGTTAAAGTGTCTGCCTCTTGACTTGGTCTTGTACCCCTCCAGTAATTCCCGGAATTACTGGTTGATTCCAGTGCCCCATGTCCACTTAGTGGTCTAGAAAGTCCGACATGTGCTCCTTACTTGCTAAAGAGGTTACGGGTTCTATTTTCACACATACGGTTTATTAATGTCTTGTTTGTTATCAGGTACTCTGCCCGTTTTGCTGCCCCGTTGAGCTAGCCCAGTAACAGAACAATATCCTATGTATGATGATTTTGACTCACATGTATTATATTTAATATTTTGTAATAAATAAAATTTAAAAAAAGTTTTAGTTTCTTAACTACTATTATGTAGTCCACAATTTAGTTATTTGTTTATTTTGAATTTAATAAACAAATTGTTTAAAAAAAATATTATTTATTATTCATTTTTAAATATTTTTTACATTTGATTTGATTTTATTTAAAGAGTAATTATGAAATTATTTAAACTTGCCAATTTATCTAGTGATATTTCTGGTAACTTTTTATAGTGTACATTGGGCTTTGGCACTTACTCCTTCTAGTTTTTAAACGAACTATAGGTCCATAATCCATCATAACAATATAAACAAAACTAACTTTTAAAAATGCTAAAGAAACACCACACAGAAGGTTATTACGAAACACACAAAGTTGCAACTCAGTTATGGTTATGTTAGCTCTTACGTCTAATAATGCCGTAATTAGCATAGTGTAAGATGGGCGTGCTCTCAGCCAATCAGAGTTATAGGTTTTGGCGCGTGAAATTTAAAACGCTCCTCCTAATTAATAAACAGATCATAAACATGATTATTAAGAAACCAAATATCTGTGTTCGTGTTATTCTAATTAAAGATAATGATGATGTGCATTTTAGAACTTCACTTCAAATCAGTGTTTTACGCGCCTGGCGCATGAACTAAAATTTCGAATTTAGAAAAGCCTGAAAATCGCGGAGCAACCCAACCAAATTTTCAGGTTTTTCGAAACTTGAAATTTTACTGCATGCTTCATCAAGAAGTTAAATCGCTAGTTAGATTAAAAAAACGGGGGAAATCAAAGTAAATACTTGATTTTATTTCCAATTTATTTGAATAGTTCAATGAATTCTAAAGAAAATTGTATCATGTTATTAAATGACCAAGCCAAAGTTGATTTTAATTTAAATAAGGTGAATATTTTGTTTGAAATTTCAACACATTTTGCAATTACCATATAATTGTTGGAAGCCTACGGAGATTTTGTTTGCACTTAATTTATTCAATTGTTCTTTTAAATATTTCTTAAACAATAAATTCTTATAAAATAATTTGTTTCTCCCGAAATTTTAACCTTTATATTATTCAAAAATGACTGAAGATGTTTCATTACTTTTAAGTGCTTAGTTAATTTTTTAAGTGAATTTTATATTGAAATACTTCGAACACATTAACTTTAAAGCAATGTTTAGTTTTAACTAATAAATTCTCATAAAATAATTTGTTTCTCCCGAAATTTTAACCTTAATATTATTCAAACATGACTGAAGACATTTCGTTATTTTAAGTGCTTAGTTAATTTTCCATGTGAATTTTATAGTGAAATACTTTCCACTTTAAACACATTGACTTTAAAGCAATGTTTGGTTTTTTGAACAGTTTTGTAAATAAGTAATAAATTTATATTGAAATATTACCCACTTTAAAAACATTTACTTAAAAGCAATGTTTATTTAAAGAAAAATTCTCATAAAAGAATTTGTCTCCCGAAATTATAACCTTCATATTATTCAAAACTGACTGAAGATATTTAATTATTTTGTAGTGCTTATTTATTTTTTTAAATTAATTTTGTATTGAAATACGTCCCACTTCAAACACATTAACTTTATAGCAATTTCTAGGTTTAGCTTATAAATTTCCATAAAATAATTTATTTTTCCATAAATGTTAACCTTAATATTATCAAACATGACTGAAGATATTTCGTTTTATTTAAGTGCTTAGTTAATTTTCTAAGTGAATTTTAAATTTTAGAATTCCCACGTCAAATACAAGCAATTTTTTGTTTATTGAACAATTTTCTAAATAAGTCCTAAGTTAAGTCTTGTTTCAAAATAGCTCAAAGTGTATTTATTTCTAAAAACATTTAGTGGATTATTTTATTTTATAATTTAACTTTATTTTATTTATTCAATTTTGTTAATTTAAATCGACATTATTAACTCCATAACAACCGTAATAAACAAGATTTTATTCACTAGTGATCTAAAATTTGTTTAGGTCACTAGTGAGTTAAAAAATTTGTTATATTATTTATTATTCAATTTTGTTAATTTAAATCGACATTATTAACTCCATAACAACCGTAATAAACAAGGTTTTATTCACTAGTGAACTAAAATTTTTTAGGTCACTAGTGAGTTAAAAAATTTATTTAAAAATAAATGCAAAGTACATTTTCTTTACAATTTCGTCAAAATTGAATAAAAACATATATACGCCACGTGAATTAAACACCTTTATTCACTCAAAGAAATGATTTCACTCGCGCCGAGACGCTCGTGAAATCAAAAATCTTTTCGTGAATAAAATCGTCACTTGATGTATAATATTTATTATTATAAACGGAAACCCGTTTTAAACTTTCAAATATTAAATGATAACAATAATTACAAGTAAAAGTACACTTCCTAATGTTTTTTAATATCACTTTTAAATTTATTATAATGTGAACTAAATAAGATAAACCATAGGAATATGGTTTTTTAAGTTACGTGAAGATATAAATTAAACTTAAATGAAAACTGTAACACTTTCTTCACAATAAGTTTTTATTTTGCTAGATGTACATTTCGAATACTAAGTACTCATTATCAATAGCTTACTGATAATGAGTACTTAGTATTCGAAATGTTCATCTAGCAAAATAAAAACTTATTGTGAAAAAAGTGTTAAATGAAAACAATTTAAGTTTAAGACAAACCATGACTTATCAGACAAATAATTGCACATTCTTATTATTTAACTTTGATTGAACATTCCTTTGACCTTTTTAAACAAAAATTAACGTAAATGAGATTTTCTAAATATACTACAACATTTAAAACTAATTTCAAGAAGCTAACAAAAATTTGCGAAATATTGGCTCGTATAGAAATTGATAAAAAAACAACACTAATAAAAACGCAAATAGTATTATTCTTTCCTTCTTAAATGATTTTGCGATGCTATACCCAAAAATATTAAATTACATTTTGGAAAAAATTATAAATGTTTATTACTGCAATTTTTCTTCCCTGAAAATTAGTTAAACTAAAATTCTAAACGATACAAACGATTCGTAAAATGGTCACAAGATGATTGTTTATTTATTTTTTCGTTGCTTGAGTATTTTAAAAATGTCAGTGTTAAATTATTGTGTCAAAACTAATGAAAAATAGAGTGAATCCTAAACCCATCTTTTTGAAAATGTCGTTTACTGCAACTATTTTTCCTTTGAAATTATATAAATTAAAATCATCATAAGACTCCTAAAATAGGCACAAGATGATGGTTTTTTAATTTGTTGCTTGAGTATTTTAAAAATGTCAGTGCTGAAACTGATAGTGTCAAAGCAAATGAGAAATAGAGTGAATCCTGCATACTTCTTATCTTTGGAAATTCACTCTGTCAAAACAAATTAAAAACTAGATGAAATCCGGCACACAGTCAAAACAATGGAAGTACCGGAGATAATACCGAACAAAACGGATCATAGGATTTTCAATGTTAATTTCTTTATATTGGAATATTATCGTTCGTGATTTTTTTAGGGTAAACATGTAAATTACTTTTTTGTAAAGTGACATTTTCCACATTAAGTGAATCTAATATTTATTTGCATTCATTAAAACGAAAGTAATGGTGCCATGAAATTAAACGAAAATCTGTTGGCTTCAGTGAAAACGATTAGTTGCATGTTTTCTCTCTAAGCTTTAAAATTCCAGGGATATGCTTAAAATGAATGCAGCAAAAATTAAATTTAAGAAGCAGAGGTCAAAACACAACCATCTAGTTTTTGAACATTCCTAAAAAATTAAAATTTATCATTAAAGCTGTAATAAATTGTTAATGTAAGTAGAATTAATTAATTAATGTTTAAGATGGAATCCATTTTTCACCCAGAAGTGATATTACACCCAGGGTTGTTAATAAAACGTTTTTTTTTTTTATATTTTAATTAAAGCAAACAGTTTTTATGCAAAACATGCTTTTTCATTGAAACAGTGCTTAAAACATTAACAATTGATAACATGTTTAAAACGTGTTTAAAACATGTTTAAAACGTGTTTAAAACATAACTAGCGATATTAATAGACGTTAGCATATAGCTTTAACACAGTTCTAAGGATGATATGGACATTTTCGGATTAATAAAACGTTTTAGTATATTACTATTGGTAGCTTACAACTAATAATTTAATAGCCCTAGTTTAAGTCTTATACATAAACTCAACTGTCATAACAAAATTGGGTTATTTAGAATTTATTTAATAATGCAATAAATCTCAAACGTAGAAACCTTATTAGTATATTTTGGCCTTCACTTGAAATCAGTGTTTTATAAGCGGGGCACATAAAGTAAAATTTCGAGTTTAGAAAAGTCTGGAAATATGGTTTGGCTGCGTAGCAGCGAAGGTATGTTACACTGGTTTTTTATGTTTGTGAAAATGTATTTCTTTTGGTGAATTATTAGATTGAAATTTACTTTTAACGAGTCTCCACTCCCAGACTAAGCATGAAGTAAAATTTCGAGTTTAGAAAAGCCTAAAAATTTGGTTTGGTCGCGTAGCGCGAAGCGCGGAGCGGCCAAACCAAATTTTCAGGCTTTTCTAAACTCGAAATTTTACTTCATGCGCCACGCGTATTAAACCCTGAAAACAGTGAAATATTGTGAACAAGTGAACTTCACTTGAAATCAGTGTCTTATACGCGTGGCGCATGAAGTAAAATTTCGAGTTTAGAAAAGCCTGAAAATTTGGTTTGGTCGCTCCGCGCTTCGCGCTACGCTACCAAACCAAATTTTCAGGCTTTTCTAAACTCGAAATTTTACTTCATGCTTAACCTGGAAGTGGAAAACACTCGTTTAAGTGTTTTATATATTCTAATAAGCTTTCTTTTTCTTGTTCTGTATAATTTTGTCCTATTTTTCACAGTTATTCTCCTTAATTATAAGAGATTATACTAAATTTCCAATTTGCTTGACAATTTAATTTAAAAGATTGACAATTCAATTTTAAAAGTTAGTGGTTATGCCTATCGCCACAATGAAAATGTATAGTTTCGATCGGTAATCTACTAACTAAATTATTTATTTCTAGAATTGCTATTTATTTGGTAGGTTTGCTTTATAATACGCAATTTTTTGCCCATTTACTCCACAAATAGTTATCTAATAATTTCTTAATCTTTTATAATACCAGGCATTAGTGTAGTAAAAAAAATGTTTTAAAGAAATGTGACGTTTAAAACATGTTTTAAAGGAATTAATCATTTAAAACATGTTTAAAACAGACCCGTTTAAACATGTTTAAAACACTGTGTTGTAATAATTAACCTATTTAAAGGCTTTATTGAACTTAGAATTGTACTACAGAATTGCGAATGTTGACAGAGTTATGTTGACAACTAAACTAACTAGATTTAACTATGTTCAAATAACCGATCTATAACATTCTTCCTCCCTATGAGCTAACGAAGTCTTACAGATAAGTCGGAGGCCGACGATCCCGAGAGCTACGCCGCGAAGGGGGATCTATAACAGGATTCAGACTCAACCGCAAAGCAGCATCTGGTGTGGGACCCTGTGCAAGTGTAGGCTCGGGAAGTTTTTCCGTATTTTCGGCCGGTTCAATTTCTTCCTGGATCATGTCTTGACCTTTTGGTGGACCGCTACTGTCCATTGATATATCCTGAACGTTCTCACCAGCAGGAGCTAAAAGCCTAGTGGAAACTGTAGTCTCTCTGCCATCTGGATATCTTAAGTGGGCATATTCGGAGTTACCTTCCAACAGAGTAACCTCGTCAACTATCGGGTCATACTTCGATTGACGAACAGTTCGTTTCAGTAAAACAGGTCCACGCTCTAGTAACCATGTGGGTATAGACTGGCCGTAACTTGATCTTCTTGGGTGTGAAAACATTCGTTCATGAGGGGTAGTATTTGTCGAGGTACAAAGCAACGAACGGATAGAGTGAAGAGCCTCCTGTAGGACTGATTCCCACTGAGTGATGTTCATTCCTTTGTTCTTCAGAGATAACTGAATGGTTTTCCACACAATTCCATTGTATCGCTCGACTTGCCCGTTTCCTTGAGGGTTATAAGGAGTAGTTCTACTAGTAGCAACGCCCAATGATGTTAAGAAAATATTCAACTCTTGTGACATGAATATAGTGTCTCGGTCTGAGTGAATATAGGCAGGTGTTCCAAAAATGGCAAACAGTTGTTTCAGGTTCGATATGACGGTAGATGTTAACATGTCAGGGCATGCAAAAACAAAAGGAAATCGGGAGTACTCATCGACTATACTTAATAAGTAGCGATTCTTCGATGTTGATGGAAGAGGCCCCTTAAAGTCAATGTTTAGGCGTTCAAACGGAGATGTTGCTTTAATTAGTTTCCCTTCTTGTTTGTGAAATCTTAGTTTTATTTCAGAGCAAACACGACATGCAGAAGTCATTTGTCTAATTTCTTCCAATGTATAAGGCATGTTTTTACTTCGAACCCAATGATACATTCTTATTTCCCCTGGATGGCAGAGTGATTCATGAAGACATTTCAGTCTCTCAGTTCTGTTGCCAGTAGTTGAGCATGTTCTGGAAAGTGTGTCAGCAGCTGCATTATCTTTTCCAGGGCGATATACAATATCGTATTTGTAACAAGATAGTTCGAGTCTCCATCTCATAATTTTCTCATTTTTTATTTTTCCAGATAGCTTGGCATCGAACATAAAAGATACTGATTTTCGATCTGTAACAAGGAGGAAATGTCGACTCATTAAATAGTGTCTCCATTTCTTTACGGCGTCAACAATAGCTTGTGCCTCCTTTTCTATAGCCGGATGCATTTGTTCAGTTGAAGAGAGAGTTCTTGAGAAAAATGCCACTGGTCGACCACACTGGGATAGGGTAGCAGCTAGAGCAGTGTCAGATGCGTCTGTTTCTACTGTGAATTGAGCTTCAGAGTCAATTGATGAGACAGCAGCATTTTCAATATCTTTCTTCAAGTTTTCGAAAGATGCAATAGCTTCCTCTGATAATGGGAACAAGCATTTAATGAGGGCCTTCTAAGCCTTCTAAGAGGTTTAAGACGGTCTGGATCAGGTTTTATCGTTTTATTGCTAATATTGTATCCTAGTAAACTAATTGGTCGTAGGGAAAAAGAGCTCTTCTCCTGATTTATTCTGAGATTGTATTTATTTACAGCATTCAAAAATTTACTAAGATTTAGGTCATGATCTTCTTGATTTAAGCCACAAACAGTGACATCATCGAGGTAAACATACGTATCTTTCAGACCTTCAACACGAATAACTTCATCAATGACTCGTTGAAAAGCCATTTGTAACACCGAAAGGGATTCTTGTAAAATGGAAAAGTTGTCCGCATGCTTCAAAAGCTGTATAGGTTCTATCTGCTTCGATGATTGGCACCTGATGGTACGCACTTCGCAGATCAATGGTGCTGAATACTTCGTACTTAGCTACTTTGTTTACAATATATTCTATTTTAGGAAGAGGGTAAGCGTCTAGTTGGGTAAACCGATGTATGGTCCTTGTTTGTAGTAATAAGCACTTGGGCTCTCCATGGGGAAAAACTTGATTCTATTATACCTTCTTTCAGTACACGTTGGACTTCAATTTCTATAAACTTAGCGTCGCTTTCAGATTGCTGACGGGATTTAATAGATACGGGCTTACATTCAGGAGACAGATCAAAGAATAGTGAAGCTGGTTTTACTTTGGCAACAGCAAGTCCACAGATTATTAGGCGATCTTTCTTTCCACTAAAAGACATCTCGATGCAAGAATGTGATTTCAGGAAATCATGACCAAGGATAATGTCCACGCAGAGGTCTGGAAGGACATTGAGCTGGATATTTGTATAGCGGCGACCAACAATTTCAAGATTTATATTACAGATTCCAATAATATTTGAAGTAAGCGTGGTCGAAGCCATAGACACCTTCCCTTGTGATGGGTTGATCTTTAACTTAAGTCTTTGGGCTGTTTCATAGTTTATAAAACTCAGAGTACTTCCAGTGTCGATCAACGCAGATACTGTGATTCCGTTTAGAAGGGCAGATACAGTGGCTGAAGTTAAACCAGGTAGTGCAGTGGCTGTACAATTTATAAGACCAGCTAGTAAGGAGGCTGTTTTATTGGAAGTCGAAACTTTATTTCTGTTACCGGAAAATCGGCAGACCTTAGCGTAGTGCCCCTTTTTCAAGCAACGCCTGCAAACTTCATTTCTAGCAGGACATTGGTTTCTGAGATGGAAAGTAAATCCACAAAAATAGCACGGTGATGAGCTGCCCGCTAGAGTCGAATTAGAGGGGCCAATGTTTGCTAAATTATCGGGAGTAGTCCAAGGTTGATTATCGGCAACTGCAATTTACTATAGGTGGTGTAACGTACGTCTGAGATTGTTGTTGGGCTAGCTCTAAGAAACGTGCTTGTGTATAGGCTTCAGCAAGTGTAAGTGAGGGATTCTCGAGTAGTCTCTGTCTGATGTGATTTGATTGTAGGCCGCCAATGAATGAGTCCCTGATGCAGTCATCTCTGTTTATCTCGGCCGTAACAGCTTTAAAATTACAATTTTTGGCAAGAAGCCTCAGCGCCTCGAGATACTGATCTATGGTTTCGCCAGAGTTTTGGTGACGATAAGCAAGTTTATGACGAGCGAACACCTCATTGACAGGTTAACAGACTTACATAAATACTTCTAAGTAAGCTAATCGCTCCATCGAAGGAACTAACATCACTCACCCGTTCATATACTTGCGGCGAAATAAAGTTAATCAATATCTGTAACTTATCTTCATAACTAGGATTTACCGACTTGATGAAATTCATAAAGGTTTTATACCAATGATGCCATTGTAGAGCAGCTGAGCTTGAGTCTGGATCTAAATCGAGTTTATCGGGTTTTAACAAACGGTCCATACTTAAGAGAGTCTAAGTTCAATAAATTGTTGAAATAATTAACCTATTTAAAGGCTTTATTGAACTTAGAATTGTACTACAGAATTGCGAATGTTGACAGAGTTATGTTGACAACTAAACTAACTAGATTTAACTACGTTCAAATAACCGATCTATAACACACTGTTTTAAAACAAAGCGTTTTAAACATAACAACCCTGATTACATCTACACAAAATGAGAATATAGTGTAAATTCTTTAATATTTCAGTGGAATGTTGTTTCATAAATTATAAGAAATCAACATTTTCTACAAAAGTTTTAAAATCTTGAAAATGTATGTAGAATTGATCAATATTTAAAACACAATGAACACAAATTAAATTTTTGGTGGTGGAGGCGGTTATTTTGTAAAACATTTTACCTATTTAAAAATGACACTTTTAACTTTTTTGTATTCACTTTTTTATTTTTACGGTGACTAGTTTCGATTCGTCAGTGAGCCATTCTCAAACCAAATGTTATCATAAATGACTTGGTTTGAGAATGGCTCACTAACGAGTCGAAACTAGTCACCGGAAAAATAAAAAGTGAATACAATAAAGTTAAAAGTGTTATATAATTAAAAAGAAATTAAATTCATCGCCCAGTAGTCAAATTGCTATCACTAAAAACAAGAACTTGAATATTTTTAGTGGGATTTAGTTTAAACATTTGTACAATAAAATCAGTTTTAGCACCTTTTAATGTCGGATTTATATCTTATGAATTTATTAAAAATCATTAAAATTATAAGCGTTTCCTTAGAGTTGTGAAGCTTTAACAGAGAACTTAAATATATAATCCATTTGAAAGAAGCTAACAGGTTTAATAGCACACCATTTTTGTTGAATTTCACGGCAACCATTATTTCATTATCGTTTTTATTTTATTACTTTTACGGGTTTTTATGAATGCAAAGAAAATAAATAATAGCATGACTGCATGCAGAAATGTTTACTCTATAAAAAAATGCATTTACATGTTTACTATAAAATAATTAGGGAAGATAATATTCTAATATAAAGAAATTAACCCACTGAACACGGACACATTTTAAATATTGCACAAATATTGAACATGATACTAAAATAAAACATTGTATTTAAATTATTACAACAAAGTTTTAGCAACATTACAAACATTATATAAACGTTTTCCGTGCAATATTGATTTATATACATTACCGAAATGTTAAACATGATACTAAAATTCAACATTGTTTTATAACGTTTCAAAAATTTTGCGACAAAGTAACACAACGTTATATAATCATTACAATTTGACTGTTATGCAACATTGTATTGTAAACATTGGATATATGTATACTGCCTTTCAAAAAATCAGAACACCAAGTATTTATTGCACGATTTTAATAAAATTTACACAATTTGATCATGTAAACGAACTGTATCGATGATCAAAAAATCAACTTGAAAAACAAAAAAACAATGAATAAAAATTAATAATGTGTTGGGCCTCCACGATTTCCCAAACACTCATTAACACGTCGAGGCATGCTAGAAATCAGGCTGTCAATATCGACTTGGGGTATTTCATTCCAAACTTCGATAATTTGACCTCTAAGTTCCATTACAGTGTTAGCGGGGCGCTGTAAGTTACTTATTCTAACACCTATCATATCCCAAACATGATCTATTGGCGATAGATCTGGAGAACGAGATGGCCAAGGTAACAAATTGATTTCGGCACTATCAAAAAACTGTCTTGTAATGGCCGCTGTGTGAGGTCGAGCATTATCTTGCTGAAAATGGGGTTCTGCAAGCCATTTACATAGGGCACTAACACTGGCCTTAAAATGTTGTCAATATACCGAATCGCGTTAAGACTTGCTTCTAAAAAAACTAGAGGAGACCGACTACCATATGCTATCGCCCCCCAAACCATAACTCCCTGTGTAAGGGCCGTATTTCTTTCAACAGCAAATTGTAAAATTCTGCGTTCACCGCGTCGACGTCTCACTCTTCTGCGACCATCATGAGCCCATAAACAGAACCGAGACTCATCGCTGAAGATAATGTTATTCCATTCATGGGTCCA
The DNA here is from genome assembly GCA_932526585.2 of Philonthus cognatus. Lineage (NCBI taxonomy): Eukaryota > Metazoa > Arthropoda > Insecta > Coleoptera > Staphylinidae > Philonthus > Philonthus cognatus. Next base: position 32,454,424 of record OW052245.1, on the reverse strand, counting down.
ATGTTGTCTTTCCCTGCACCAATCAAGTCTTGCTCTGCGATGCTGCGGAGTAAGAGGTAGACACAATTGTGGACGGTAGGATCTTATACCAAAACTGCGGATGCTTCTGTAAACAGTAGCCATGGATACTCTTTGGCCATTTAGAGCCAACCAGTCATTTCCCAATGCCCGCGACGTTGTAAATCTGTCCCTTAAAGTTGTAAGACGAACAGCTCGATCTTCACGCTCAGTGGTGCTTCTTGGACGTACTGATCCAAGTCTACGTCGATTCTCCCCAGCTTCGGACCATCTAGACCAGCAGCGTACGATCACCGATACACTACGGCCTACCCTTTCAGCAATAGCACGAACCGAAAAACCCGCATCTCGCATTCCAATAATGCGACCCTTTTCAAATTCACTTAGATGATGATATTGTGCACGCCGACGAACACGGGGCATCTTTTTACGTTTTACAAACTGAAACGTCAAACTACTCAGAGGCTACTTGGATATTAGAAGCAATTACATTAAAAAATCAGCAGCTCTTCATAATGGTGAAATCAAGGAAAAATACCATTAAATAGTAACCAAAACAATTAATTTTTTGATCATCGATGCAGTTCATTTACATGATCAAATTCTGTAAATTTCATTAAAATCGTCCAATAAATACTTTGTGTTCTGATTTTTTTGAAAGGCAGTATATATTGAAATTGGTAACATTGCATTTTAAACATTGTATAATTCTTTAAACTGTTGCTGTAATGCAGCATCGTGGATTACACATTTCATGGACTTGTCCCAATTAAATGCTGTGAATCTTCAGATATTCGTTGTTTTTTTTTCAAGGGTTCAACTGGAAGCTTTAAACGAGGGTTTTCCACTCCCAGACTAAGCATGAAGTAAAATTTCGAGTTTAGAAAAGCCCCGTGAAAATTTGTCGAGGGTCGCGCAGCGACCCGAGACAAATTTTCTGGGCCATTCTAAACTCGAAATTTTACTTCATGCGCCACGCGTATAAGCCGCTGATTTCAATTGAAGTTCATGCACTTGTTAACAATATTTTAATGTTTTCAGAGTTTAATGGTACTAGGTACTTAGGGTACTGTCTCCCCTAGACTATACATTACTTTTTGTAAGACAGTTTTTTTCATTTGTTTCTTGTTCCCAATATATATTTGTATTTTTTGACCCATTTAAACCCAGCAATAAATTTTGCATTGAGATTACGAGAGAAACGTTCCTATAACGTTCATTTAATTGCTGCGCATCGGGTTGTATACAATACGGATTCTATGCATTCATCGTATACAACTTAACATACATTCGTATGTTGGGTTCCATACAAACAAATCGCTCGTGTTGCATAGGCGTTGCTTTGTCAACGGTGCAGCAACATTTTTCTTTGAACGTTAGCATGCAACGTTCCTGTAGGCGGACATTCAGCGTTTATTCAACGTTTATTCAACGTTTTTACAACATTCATGCGACTTAAAACGCAACGTTTCGTGTTGCACGGTAACATTGATGCAACGTGTCATGCAACGTTTCTTTGCTCAGTGGGAACATTGAAAAACCTTTGTCCCGTTTTGCTCATCTACTCTAACTGTCTAATAAACGCGGTATGGGTTATGTCAATTCTGTCAAACCAAATGAAAACTATACCAAATACCATACATTTTCCATTTTTGAAGGTTCGCTCTAATTGTCAATACTAACGAACTACGGGCGATAACTTCGCAATGGTGATAGTTGCGTCGATTCTGTCAAAACAAATAAATACTAGATTAGTTCTCACAAGCTTTACATTTTTTAAATTTCGCTCTAACTGTCAAAACAAAGGAACGACGAACTATAACTCTGCAACTATGACAGTTGTGTCTAAATAAACTAAAACGTTTTTCATCAATGAATTTTGGCTCTGGTATGCTCTAATTCAGAAAAAATTTAAAAGAACCAACAATTAATTGTTCAATAATTATAACATAATTATGACATTTTTCTGAAAAAATTGAAATTTCTGTACCAAGATTTCTAAAATATTGAAGTATATTAAAGTGTAAATAAATTTAGAGCCATTAATTATTAAAAAAAATAATTTTAAAATAAAATTCACTGAATATTTCAAATTTAAGAAAATATATCTCTTCTTTGAAAAAGAAAATGAAATATCTGTATTATATTTTTGTTATTAAAGTAAACAGGGACTTTTTCTTGCAGCTACAGGAATCAGTAACATTTCTTGCATATAGCGTTTTATTTGAAACTTTAAGCAAGTATTTTCACTCCTTATTACGAATGAAGTAAAATTTCGAGTTTAGACAATCCTAAACATTTTTTTTTGATCGCGTAGCGAAGCAGAGCGATCAAACCAAATGTTCAGGCTTTTGTAAACTCGAAATTTTACTTCATGCGCCACGCGTATAAAACGCTGATTTTAAGTAGAAGTTGAAAATATACTTCTAAATCAGTGTGATATAACAGTGTATTTTAAAATTAACAGTGTTTCATTGTTATATACGCCTAGCGCATGAAGTAAAATTTCGCGTTTATAAAATCTTGAAAATTTGGTTTGGTCGCTCCGCATCGTGGAATGACAAAACCAAATTTGGTTTGGTCGCTCCGCATCGCAGAACGACAAAACCAAATTTTCGCTCCGCATCGCAGAACGACAAAACCAAATTTTCAGACTTTTCTAAACTCGAAATTTTACTTCATGCGTAATAAGGAGTGAAAATGCTTGCTTAAAGTTTCAAATAAAACGCTATACAAAAACAACGGATGCAAGAAATGTTACTGCGTATATATCAGGATATGTATATTTTAAAGAAAATTACCTTATTTTTAAAGTATTCACTGTTCAAAGGTAAATCAATAGCTAAAAATCTTTGAAATATTAGAAGAACAAGAACATAGTTTTATGTGATCATTTTATGAATAAATGTAAACATCATTTTCACAAGAAAGAAACAATCAATGAAACGACATTAAGACACACATCCGGTGTAATTGTTGCGGTTCAGTCCCAACGCACGTGTAATCTATAGATTTTCCGGAATGAATATGACCGCAACTTCCACCATCATTACACGAATACGAGGATTCGATAACAAATTGCTTAAATCAGGGACGGTCTCCGATTTCGTGAGCCTCATAACAATCGCCCTCAATGTAAATGGATACAATACAGTTAATATTCACGGACTGAACGGTATTAATAATTATCACACCCAAATATTATTAACCCTAATGTACTATAAAGCCTGGGTCTCCAAACTATCTTCTTCGCTCGCAACAAATACATTTCTACATAATAAAGTCGGCCAAGATTCGATTAATTTTATATTATTATGAAAAATTTAAGGAACAATTGTTACAATATTTCAAAATATGACATTTACAAAAAATAATATAAACAATCGCGGGCCGGATTCATGCAAGTCGCGGGCCGTATTTGGCCCGCGGGCCGTAGTTTGGAGACCACTGCTATAAAGCAAAGCAGGTGTTGTTTCAACTTCTATCAGAACTGTGCCTTTTTAAAACGTCTTCTTCAGAACACTAAAAAAAATAATGAAAGTAATGCGCACACCCTATTCTACTCTCGTAAATATTGTATATAAAAGTCAACTCCTCATTCCCCATGAAAAGCTCATTTAAATAATTCAAAACGAGGCCCTTGAAAACAAAACAATACAAAAATCTATATAGAAACCTACTTAAACAAAATAGCACTCGGCCTCGTTAAGTATTGTTTTCTTACTCGTATATGCAAGGTGTTTGAAATTAAATTCAACTAACTGAAAACTTTCTAATTATTTATCTACTAATTTAAAAAAAGTATTTCTGTATGTAGGAGGTGAAGTACACCAAATGACATTTCTTTAATGTACAGGGAGTTTTTCTTTAAAGTATACGTATTTAAAATTCAGCTTATTTTCTTTAAATCTTTAGTTATTTGTTGTTTTTTTTTTTTTAAGAGTTCAATTTAAAGATATAAACGAGTGTTTTCCACTCCAAGACTAAGCATGAAGTAAAATTTCGAGTTTAGAAAAGCCCCGTGGAAATTTGTCGAGGGTCGCGCAGCGACCTGAGACAAATTTTCTGGGCTTTTCTAAACTCGAAATTTTACTTCATGCGCCACGCGTATAAAGCACTAAAATATTGTGAACTCTATGTTAATTTAAGGGGGTCTTCCGGTATAATTGACCCAAACTTTGGATTTTTTTTCCAGGGAACTGGTAAGAGTTAAAGACCTGGGTTTTTTTTTAAATCTTTATTCGTCCTTGCTCTACAATTGGGATTTTTGTCGAGTCGAAAAAATCAAAATGGCGTCCAATATGACGGCTGCCCGGCGGAAATGTTCCAAAACTGCGAGCAGCCTAGGGGTCGCTATTCGTCACCTAGAAACAAAATCAGCTCAGATTCTTGAAGAGTATAGTTCAGAGAATGAAATGAACTACGAAATTTTGAAAAAACTCAAAATTTGACAAAATGGCGGGCATTTGAAAAAAAAGTCGTGTTTTTCGGTCGATTTTTTGACTTTGACAGGCTGTACAAAATCTTTAAAATTGCAAATTGCACCGGGAGGTTAGTTCATTCCATGAAGAAAAGTGTTTTCAATAACGGAAGCAAAGAACGAAGTCAATTGGTTGAACCGTTCAAACGCTAGAATGCTCGCAGTTTTGAAAAATGTAGTTTCGAGAAAAACGCGTTTAAAGTTTGCAAAACATTTTTTCTGTGGAATTCAAAGTATTCGGCGGAAAATTCGCAAACAGTAGTCAATATCTAGGTTTTCGGGGTCGCTGAATACGAATCTGAAAAATTCAAAATGGCGGATCCAATATGGTGGACCAAAAAACTCATATTCATCAAAAGTTATGAAATTCGAGATTAAAGTTATACGCGACCCATACCGCTCGACCCATACCGCTCGGGACGGCGATGCATTCAAAGGCCTGTAGCGACGTAAATATTTGCCGGATCGAAATATCCTTTTACCCACATATTCTAGACATGTTTAGCTTTGATTTCATAAAATCATAAAATCATAAAACTTCACTTGAAATCAGTGTTTTATACGCGTGGCGCATGAAGTAAAATTTCGAGCTTAGAAAAGCCCAGAAAATTTGTCTCGGGTCGTTGCGCGACCCGAGACAAATTTTCACGGGGCTTTTCTAAACTCGAAATTTTACTTCATGCTTAGCCTGGGAGTGGAAAACCCTTGTTTAAAGCTTCAAATTGAACTCTTTTAAAAAACAACGAATGTCAGAAAACGTACAGCTTTATTCCTTGTATATTGATCAAGTAGTAATTTAATTTTCATCATTGTCGTGGTACTATTAAAAATTATTACAATAAATAAGTTGTTCTTTCATGCACATTGTTAATTTTGTTGGGGCGTAGGTAAAGTATAGTACGTTTCTCGAGTGGTGTGGCAATTACATACTCGCGGAATACTGCACTCGCCGCTGCGCGGCTCGTGCGCAATATGTCCGCTTATATGTAATATGCTGCATATCACTCTCGTTACGTTATATACTATTACAATCGTATTCACCTGTCGATACAGTAAAAAATCCTGATTCTAACAGTATAAAATTACGTTTTTTCAAACAAATTTGACATGGTGTAGTTTACCTTCCATATACAGATTTATTAATGGATTATTTCCACAATTATCTAAAACATATTTTACGAAAAAAAAAAGAGGTTATAATTCAATATAAATATTTTTGGTATCATTTCACGCAGGAATGAAAGCCATTTTATGTTCTAATTAAATTAGACAAAATGCATTGTTCAAACTAGTTACTGTGGAGGAACTAAAACAATTACAGCCTTATTAATAGAATTGCTGTTAACATCATTATAGCTAAATGCTAGTAATTAGATGTGTACAAACACGAGACTAACATTTCGTATTAAGATAACAAAATCTACATGCTATTATTAATTTTAAACTATTGATAAAATTAACGTGGCAACATTGCTTTTTCATGTGTTCTAACTTTATTGTTATCATGTAATGTTACGCGTTTTGTTTGTTTGTGAAAATGTATTTCTTCTGCTAAATGATTTAATTGAAATTTATTTCTAACGAGTGTCTCCACTCCCATATTAAGCATGAAGTAAAATTTCGAGTTTAGAAAAGCCTGAAAATTTGGTTTAGTTGCGTAGCGAAGCGGAGCAACCAAACCAAATTTTCAGGCTTTTCTAAACTCGAAATTTTACTTCATGCGCCACGCGTATGAAACACTGATCTCAGGTGAAGTTCAAAATATACTGATCACAAGAGTTGTTTAGAGTTTATTATTAAATAACGCTATAAATCATAAATCTACATATGATTTATAGCGTTATTTAATAAACTCTAAATAACTCTTGTTATGACAATTGAGGCTATATATGGTACAGGATGGGGCAGAAAAACCTATCCGATTTCAAAACGTTATAAAATTAAAACCACTCAACTTGACAAAAAAAAATGTTTATTAACATATCGCAAATTTTATGCCATTTTTTAATTTAAGTTTTGAAAAGCACATCACTCAAATGTTGTCCTTGGGAGCGGATACACTGATTTAGGCGCTCGCGGTAGGTTTCCATGACTTTCACCGTCATTTCCACAGGAATTTCTTCAATTGCCCGAGCAATTTCCCTTCGTAAAGCAAGAAGGGTCCTTGGTCGATGCTGGAATACCTTCGATTTGAAGTAACCCCAAAGGAAGAAGTCACATGGAGTGAGATCCGGTGAGCGCGGCGGCCAGCCAATATAACCTCTCAGAGAAATGAGGCGTCCGGGAAACATTTCCCTGAGAATGTCCATTGATCGTAGCGATGTGTGGGCGGTTGCACCATCCTGTTGAAACCACACATTTTCCACGCCATTTTCTTCCATTTTGGGTTGAAGAAAATGTTCCAGCATGAAACAATAGCGCTCGCTGTTGACCGTTACGGTTTGCCCATTTTCTTCAAAAAAGTAAGGCCCCCCAGACGCCTAGGCGGGAAAGAGCACACCACACAGTCACTTTTGGGCAATGGAGGGGTTTCTGATGGATTTCCCGACAATTTTCGTCACTCCAATATCGAAAATTCTTACTGTGGTGAATATGGGCTTCGTCCGTGAAGAGCACAACATCGTCTATTGGGAGTTCTCGGAGATCGCGACACAGGTTCATATGGGTTTCAAAATCCCTTTCAATTAATTCCTGTGCAACAAACATTTTGTAGGGATGCATTTTGAGGTCCCGATGCAAAATTCGCCGAATACTGCGGTTGGAAATCGCCAAAGCGAGCGAATGTTTTCGTGCCGAACGACGCGGGGAACGTTCAATCGCGGCTCTCACATTGGCCACGTTTTCAGGTCCTGTTGCTGTCCTGGGACGTCCAGGCGACTTCTTTTTCAATGCTGAATCCGTCTGTCGAAAATTTGACACCCACACTTTAATCGTAGCGTGATGTGGAACAGGATCATGACGCCCGAGTCCGAAATGAATTCGAAAAGCACTTGTGTAGCAATTATCGAACCGCCGTTTTCGATAAACCGCTCAATAACAAAAGCACGATGTTCACCAGACCAAGGCATGTTGACTAATGACAAATGGCATAAAACCGGCTTTCTAACGGTTTTTACCCCACTACTCAACCTGTTCCCTCTTCTGAGAAAATGGAATTTAAAATCGGATAGCCTTTTCTGCCCCTCCCTGTATAAGAGTTAAACTAGGGTATCACTCTATTAAATTATTAATTGTAAACTAACAATAGTAATCTACTAAAACGTTTCATAATCAGAAAATGTTAATATCATCCTTAGGACCTTATGCCAACGTTTATTAATGAGGCTGTTAAACTTTGTTTGTATATACAGTAAATTTTTCTTTTAGGTAAACACATACATAAGCTATAAATTTTCCGACATTCGTTGTTTTTCAAAAGAGTTCAATTTGAAGCTTTAAACGAGAGTTTTCCACTCCCAGACTAAGCATGAAGTAAAATTTTGAGTTTAGAAAAGCCCCGTGAAAATTTGTCGAGGGTCGCGCAGCGACCCGAGACAAATTTTCTGGGCTTTTCTAAACTCGAAATTTTACTTCATGCGTCACGTGTATAAAACACAGATTTTAAGTGACGTTTGACGGGGCTTTTTTAAACTCGAAATTTTACTTCATGCTTAATCTGGGAGTGGAAAACATTCGTTTAAAGCTTCAAATTGAACTTAAAAAAAACAAGGAATATCTAAAGATGTACAGAAAATAGTCTGAATTTGGAATACGTATAATTAAAAGAAAAACGCCCTGTATAACTGTTAGTTTGATAATGACAAGTCAAAGTTGTCGAAACTATAACCACAATAAAATACCTCAGTTATACAGGGTGGCGCAAAACTACCAATCTGGTTTGAATGTTTAATAACTTTTTTATTTAATGGTTAATTATTATTATTTTTTTTTTGTTATACAGTATATTAATGGAGAATATTTTTGGCTCAAGTATGAAAAATTATATCCCGCAAGTGGTGGCCATTTTCGGCTTCGCACGTTCGTGCTCTTTCCAGTACATTTTCCATAACTTTTCGTCAAATTTCCGGTGTTATGGCTTGAATTTAATTGCGAATGATTTGTTTTAGCTCTGGTATGGTCGCTGGCTTATTTACGTATACCCTTTCTTTCAAATAACCCCAATGAAAACAGTCTGGAGCTGTTAAATCTGGTGAACGTGGGGGCCAATTGAAATCGCTTCTGCGCGAAATAATGCGTTCGCCAAAGAGGCCCCGTAACAGAGCCATTGTGTCCCTTGCAGTGTGTTCTGTGGCTCCATCTTGTTGGAACCACAACTGTGGATGGTTTTCTACAGCTGGCCTCAAAAAATTATCCAGCATCGTTCGATATTCAGCGCCATTAACCGTAACTGAGACGCCATGTGAATTTTCAAAAAATATGGACCAATGATCCTTTCAGACGATACACCGCACCAAACAGTACACTTAAGTGGGTGTAATTGTCGCTGATGAACTGTTCTTGGATTCTCCGTAGCCCATATCCTGCAATTTTGCTTGTTTACGAAAACATTCAATTGGAAATGGGTTTCATCGCTCATTATTAAATTATTTATGAAATGGCGATTTTCTTCTGCTTTTTATCCGAATGAAATGGCATAATCAAGCCGTTGTTGGTAGTCTATCGGCTTCAATTCTTGCACAAGCTGAACCTTGTACGGGAACATGTGCAATGTGGCCAAAATCCTCTGAATGGACCTCCGCGATAGCCCCAGTTGTGCCGAACGTCTTCTTGTTGATGTTTCTGGACTGTCCTGCACACTATTCACAACACGTTGGATATTTTCTTCCGTGTGGACCGTACGTGGTCTTCCGGTACAAGGAAGGTGTCTTACAGTACCATGTTGTCGAAAATTTACAACTAGACGGTTTATTGTTGATGCTGAATGTCCAGTACGCACATTAAAAAAACGACGATAAGCACGCTGCGTCAAAACAATTGACCGTTAATTTACAAAATAAAATTCAATAATTTTTGATCGCTGTTCTGTTGTTAACTGTATCATTTCAAATTCCCCAAGTTTTCTTCACAAAATTCTGAAATAAAAATAAAAAATATAAATAAATTTAAAAAGTTAGTAAAGATTCAAACCATATCGGTAGTTTTGCGCCACCCTGTACAAACGAAGTTTGAATTTATTTATTAAATTAATATTGCGACTTTAGCTAACCTTAGAATGTTGGATTTTCTGACTAGTTTCCTTGAACAATAACTACTTAGCATTTAACTACTATTATCATTTAATAACTTAGCTTGATTTCAGCTTTTCCGATTACTACAACAATTACAACTCTAAATTTTCTAAATTCAACTTTTTAATATACGTCGCACTGAATATAATTTCAAACACCCTGTAAATTATTCATTTCTTCAAATCTGTGATAAATATGTAAGTATATTTTAAAAAAATGATTTAAAATATATACTATATAAATAAATTAATAATTGTACATAAATCTGTTAGTGTTTGTGTATTTTTATATACTCGTTTCGTATGTTGATAAATATTTTATACATGTTTATCTGTGTTAATTGTACGGAATAAGAAGTAAGTCTATTTTTTCGTTGTGATCATTTTACTATTGTCTATGTTGTTAATTCGATAAATGATATGGATGAGAGATGCATACATGTACTATAGCAAACAAAAATGTAATTTTTATAAAAATATATATTGTAAAGAAGAATAAAAAAACGTCGTCTCAATTTAAAAACCAAATATTATTGTACATGTGTATGTAATATGTGAAAAATATATATTTATTTCGTAATCACTGTTTGTATCTATTTATTATTTATTAAACAAAAAATCAGTTTTAAATATACAAAGAATTTTTTTTTAAGTGTTCATCTTCCGATGTTTGTACTGTAAAATTTCATTCACTCATTGCTGCTTTTAAAAAAATTTAATTTGAATTTCTAACGAGTGTTTTCACTCCCAGATTAAGCACGAAATAAAATTTCGTGTTTAGAAGAAGTTAAAAATTTGCGGAACTACGGAACCAAACTAAATTTTCTGGTTTTTCTAAACTTAAAATTTTACTTCATGCGCCACGCATGTAAAATACTGAAATATTGTGACATTAAAAACATACTGCTAAATCCACAATAAAAGTATACCGCTCCTCGCTGGCTGTACGGAACTGCAAGGAAGCCCTCTGCCAAATGGCACAGGTAAACGGGGTCAGTCTGATGTGGGTGCCAAGCCACTCTGGCGTGAAGGGAAACGAATTAGCCGATTCCCTAGCCAGAGAGGGGGCGCGTACAGCCTACATCGGACCAGAACCCGCTCTGGGGATACCCAGATCAACAGCTAGAGACCGTAACAACGGATGGATGAGACACGAGGCAAAGGATTTCTGGCAAAACCGCCCTGGGATGAGACATTTCAGAGTGGTAACAAGTGGACCATCTGCGGCCAGGACGGCCTCATGGTTGAAGCTGAGCAGATCAGATGTTCACACATTAACTGCTCTCTTCACTGGACACAGCCGTCTAAGGCATCACCTTAATAAACTAGGACTAAGCGACACCACTGAGTGCAGCCTATGCCTAGAGGATGATGAAACAGCAGAGCACGTCATATGTGCCTGTCCAGCTGGCGACCAGATCAGGACCACGGTGTTTGGCACACCGAAGCTAAACCTGAAGGACCTGGAAAAAACTTCACCTGACAAGATCCTTGACTTCATCAAGAAGATGGACTTGGAAGGTGAGCTGTAAGGTCGGATGTTCGACCTTAATTGTGAGCCACAATAGATCCTTGCGGTCGCAGTGGAGGGTAGCATAACTACCCACTCACTTTCAATAGAAATTGAATACCGCTATACCAGGATTGCAAATATTCTTCTAAACGAGAATATATTAAATTTCACAATATTCGAGTATTTTATGCGCCTGGCGCATGAAGTAAAATTTCGAGTTTAGAAAATCCTGAAAATTTCGAGAAGCCTGAAAATTTGGTTTGGACCAAACCAAATGTTCATGCTTTCCTAAACTCGAAATTTTACTTCATGCTTAATCAAGGAGTGGAAACATTCTTCCATTTAAACAATTTAAATTAAACTCGTTAAGAAAACAAACAACGAGTAAAATGCATATGCATCGGGATATATATACTAGTTATTAAACTATCACACAAGAAAAAATTAAACTATTTATAAAGTTTGCCAGTGCGCTAATAAGTCTAAAAAACCTTATCTAGTTTTCCTTTTCGAATACAAAATAATTAAAATCATGTGCAACGTCTAAACCTACGTCTAAGTTACATTTTTTTAAGCGTGTTGTTAAGAAAGTTTTATTTTTGAATTATTATTTTTTACTTCTTCATTCCAATTTATTATTGTATTATATTGTACCTCACATTTTTAAGCACAATCGTTTAAATTTGTGACTACACTCATATTAATATTCATTAATAGCATTTTTCTGTAATCAATAATACAGAAACATGAAAGCAAGTCAATTTTGTCTAAAAATCAATTTATTGGATATGGATCACATGGCATTTAATAATAAAAATGTGTAATCCATTTTAGAGCCCAACTGTTCACTGAGCAAATCCATTTAAATAATGTTTCAATAACGTTTAATGTTGCCCCACTGAGCAAATCAATTTAGGTAATGTTTCATCAACATTAAAACAACGTTTAATGTTGCTACAATGTTGATATAATGTTATTTGTTTGTTTTTTGCTCAGTGGGGCTACAATGTTGATATAACGTTATTTGTTTGTTTTTTGCTTAGTGGGTGATATATATATATATATATATATATATATATATAACTTGCTTGAGTTTTTTGGGCTGCTTTCTCGCGTTGATTGGTTTATTTGCGCTCTACGTTTCGGCAGCATCACTTCTGCCATCCTCAGGAGCTTTTTTGTATACTGAGTGATGGATGTCACGTTCACTGTCAGTACATTTGTTTTGTAAACTAGGGACTTGTAGTCTAGATCTGCTGCGTGTTATTGGTCCACTCGATGTAGAAGGTGCTAAAATTTCTTGATTTGTGTCCGATGTATCTGCATTATTGAAATTACTTGAATCTGTCTGAATATTCCGAAAATTGTTGGATATTGGAGGCAAGTCATTTTTTTGTTGTTTTATAATATTCATCAAAGGTTTCCATGTGGTTTGTAATCTTGTGCCATCATCTCGTTTATTGAGGCACAAAGGATGTTTTTCTATTTCTATGGCTTCACGTACGATTCTTTCTTCAAATTTTGGGATAGAACTAATTACCGAAGTATTTTCAAAATCTATGTTATGGTCTGTATCAAATTTATGTTGGAATAATGAGGAAATTTGGTCATGATTTTTTATGGCTAATTTATGTTCTTCTCGTCTGACGCTAATTCTTCTGTTGGTTTGGCCGATATATGATTTATGGCAGTCTTTACAGGGAATTTTGTATAACTCAAGCAAGTTATATTTTGCTCGCGAAAACCTAAAAATAAATATATATATATATATATATATATATATATATATATATATATATATATATATATACAGCATTTAATAGTGTTAAAACTCCTTTTTTAGTATAATATATTAAAGGCTAAAGGAATTAGATTGATGGCCATTATTTACATGGTATTCCATTTATAATTTAAAAAATTAGCATATATTACAGGCAACATTCCAAATCAACAATGTTTATGACACTTAAGTACCTTACTAATTATTATCTTAATTCCTTGATAGGTATGACATTACTAAGGATATTATATGCTTAGTAAAGTTTTAAAATTCTTTACTAATGAGGCTATTATCAATAAAACAGAATCAATTTAAATCTACATTTTGTTTGTCTTTTAAGGTATCTTCTCTATGTTTAAATAAAATATTCATACTATGGTATTAAAGAAATAACCGAACTTGCCTCCTTTAAACTATTCATTTTTTTTTTATTATTCGGCTTATTATACGTCTGTATGATACAGACTAGTGGCACATCATAGAGAACGTCATAATAGAGAAATCACACATTAACCTAACTTTTCACTATCGAATTGCAAATGACTGAAAAGGGAAAATATATACTTTTAACTGGAATTCCTGGTGAGTTTAATAATGAATATAAAGCCAGTAGTTATACAATAATTATTGCGTTATTGACTATCATATAACTTGTGAAATTCAACATTATTATACGGAAAGAAACGTACGGTTTTATTATAGGCAACTTAACTGACATAGGCAATAAGCATTGGGCCCGTTCAGCAGAGACAACAGTTTAGAGTTTACTGCCAACTGTTGGGGAATTCTCTGATGACCGGATTGTTAATCGTGAACGTGTTTGGAATTTTTGCAATCATACGGAATGGACCGACCGAAGTACCGTTCATTAGGTACCAACATACATCACAAACAAATCCAAACATATTGAACATTTTGCTGAACGGGCCCATTATTGGGCCCGTTTATCAAAGACAACAGTTAGGAGTTTGCTGCCAACTGTTAGGGAATTCTCTGAAGCCCGGATGGTTAATCGTGAACGTGTTTGGGATTTTTGCAATCGTACGAAATAGACCGACCGAAATACTAACATACATCACAAACACATCCCAACATGTTGAACATTTTGATGAACGGGCCCATTGGTTTGAAATGTTGTCTGTAACCAAGGGTAGACAATGCTTATGGGAGAACTGGATTCCGAGTTTTCGAGGATAGAAAAGGAGAGACTGTGGTAGGGGTCCATCTACTTATGAATACAGTAAAGGAGTATTCTAGAGAAAACTGCTCCGGTTGCGTCTACACACACACACAAACGCGCTCGCTCTTATTTCGTCGTGTAATTTGATCCCGTCTACACCACTTGTACGATGATAAATTTGATCTTCAGAAAAAATAAACTGTTCCGAAACATTTCTTTTATTTTCAGATTTCCAGCGTGTTCAAAATTATGGACTTTGGGAATCAGATATATTTAAAAAGCTCCTAAATAAACCTAAAATTTAACTAAAAATCAAAAAATAAAATTCAATGAGTTTACATTAAAGAATTTATTTGATATTATTTTTATCTTGATTGTTTTTTTTTTTCTTCATAAATTCAATTAAAACTTTGATATGTACCAAATTTGGCAAATAATTTATATTATTGATTAGTTATACAGACAGTTTTTTAAATATAAATAACTCAATATACAGAATACACTGTACATTTTTCTGGGCTTTTCTAAACTCGAAATTTTACTTCATGCGCCCCTCGCACAAAACACTGATTTTACGTGAGGTTCAAATATACTTAAATTTCACAATATTTTAGTGTTTTATATGCGTGGCGCATGAAGTAAAATTTCGAGTTTAGAAAAGCCCCGTGAAAATTTGTCGAGGGTCGCGCAGCGACCCGAGACAAATTTTCGGGGCTTTTCTAAACTCGAAATTTTACTTCATGCTTAGTCTGGGAGAGGAAAACACTCGTTTAAAGCATCAAATTGAACTCTTTTAAAAACACAACGAATATCTACAGATTTAAAGAAAATAAAGTGAATTTGAAATATGTATACTTTAACGGAAAACTTCCTGTATATGAACTGTGGTAGACGAATAATAAAATTTATTATCACCACAAAAAGTCTATTCGAAAATATTTCTTTTATTTTGAGATTTCAAGCGTGTTCCAAATTATGAAATTCGGGAATATATTTTATAAAAACAAATTTACAATGAAATTAACAATTCTAAAATATACTTTCAACGTTTTTAGTTATTTTATATATTTTTAATAAAAAAAATTGCTAAAATTATTAGATTAATAGATTATTGTTTCAAATATTCATAATTTGTATAAATAAACAAAGTCATTTTACAATGAAAAAATGTAAAATATATTTCCAACATTTTTAGTTATTATATATATTTTTAATAAAAACGTGTTTAAAAATTAATAGATTTTTAATATATTTATGTTATTAAACATTTTTTATTTAAAAGTTAGATAAATACAAAAATCTTTTTACAATAAAAAAATCAATTTGAAAAATGTTTGATGGGTATTTTAATTGGAATTGATAATAAAAAAACAGAAATTATTTCAATAAAATAGATAAATTATTTACGAATACACAAAACTAAAAACATTGCAATATAGATTCATATAAACATTCATATATACAAAAAACTAACAAACATTAAAAAACTATATTAAATATACATATAACTGTTTTCTTATTTATTAACTATATTTTAGAAGCAGTTTTTTCGTTTTTTTAATTCAGTAATAATTATACAGAATTGATCGAAGTGTAACACAAAATCAACAGAATATATTTTAAATAAAAAGCCAACAAATCAACACCTCATCATTTGCTTGTTTAATTTCATGACACTCCGGTATTTAAAAATGCAATAAATAGCAAAGCTCGGTGTGTATATTTTAACTCTAACCAAATGAATATCATAATTTCCCTGAAATAATTAGGGAAGATAATATTTTAATTTTGAGAAATTAACATTAAAAATGCTACGTTCTGTTTCATCCATTTACACTCTGAATAACGTGTATGAATATCGAATTAACTCTTTTCCTTGACTATGTTCTTTTTGGACAATATTCATTATTTTAGTGGGGATAGCTTTATAGAAGGGATGAAAATCAAATTCTTCGAAGTGATCTATCTGTTTTTACCTATTTGTAGGCATTTTTTCGACCACGTTTTTATTATGGTGTATACCCTCAAATATTGCGCGACCAGAACAATACCACTGCAACTTACAGATAATCCGCAACCTTCTAAAATCCATGAATATTTTGGGATTTAAAATGATTATTTACTGTTGACACATTTAATCCGTATCCGCAGAATCCAATTCGGTAATTTCTTATCATGTTTTTCACTAACCGATATTTTAGTTACACTTTTTGATCGGGTTTTCTTAAATCATTTTGAATTATTTTTACTTACCTATTTAGTCTGTAACATAATCCCATCGGTACCTTTTATAAATGCAATCTGACTAAGAATAAAACCATTGAAATAATTGAATTAACCTGACATACAAAACATTGTAAACTGGAAATAGAGTATTAAATAATTTTTGCAATTACACTTCTCAGAGAAAATCTATTATACTTATTCTATTAAAAGACATCTTGTTGTTTTCTAAATGTTTTTGATTATCATCACTTAACGAGACTTTTCAACATATTTCAATATTTGAGCCAATTATCTCAAATATTATCGATAACACTTGTTTCTGATTCCTGGGACCCTAAAACGTATATTTCCGTACAAAAAAAGATAGCCATGAGGTCGGTAACAATTATTAAAATGTAAAATTTATAATGTTATTAATGTGACTAATTACTTGATTTAACAAGTTTGTTTGTTTCGCAGTTTTTGATAATATTCTCAAATATAAAGTTTCATGATTTTTATATAATTTGTACTTTCTCTATATAACATTTCGTGTATCTCGGGAAGTATTGAGAATATCGAAAAATATTTCTGCTTATTCTTTTATAATTATCCCCATGCAGCCGCACGACGGATGCCATACATTTTAATCCAAAAATTAGGTAACATTTTAGTGCCCGCTGAGTGTTGTCGGTGTTGGTCAAATGGCACACAATAAGCGTTTATAAAATTTCAATCGGAAAAGTACAAGTTGATCATGTAACAATCGTTCAAAGTAAACGGATAATTAAAGTAGTCAGTGCAAAAACCACAAATTTCTGAAACTGTAAATATTTATTAAAAGTATGGTTCATTTAATAAAATACGCATCGTGATTAAAATATATACTGTGTCCATTTTGGGATCTGATTTTTTTCTTTTGCAGAATAAACACTCATGTTGAATTGAATTATTGCTTTGTGTTTTAATAAATTTGATGCCAAACACTGACTTTTCGTAGCAACTACTGTTTAGACGATTTTATTTTCGTATAATCGTTCACTATTTTCAAGCAATATTTCAAATGAAACTGAGGAGAACTCAAAAATAATACCTCGAAAATACTGCTAGTAGGTAAAGAAATGATTTTAATTTTATTGTAATCGTTTTGGTTCAATAAGCGATACAAACTCAAATTCCAATTGCATTGGAAATCTTTACATGAAACATACAATGCGCCTTGAAACGGGACACATAGTATATTTAAAACTATTTTAACCCATTAACGGCCAAGCAATTTTAACTCTAAAAGTTAATTTTAATTAAAATTCTACACTTCTTTTTATGATTTCTATGAATGACTTATTGCATTACATACTGTGAATTTTTTCTTTAAATACACACTGGAAAGTAGCGGAAATGATTATGCTGCCAAAACCTGGAAAACCACCAAATGAAGTAAAGTCATATAGACCGATTTCCTTATTGCCAATAGTATCTAAACTATTTGAGAAAATACTGCTCAAAAGACTTAAGATTATAATAGAGAAAACATGTCTATTCCCAGACTTTCAGTTTGGATTTAGACATAAACATTCCACGATTGATCAAGTGCATCGCATAACAAACATCATCGAACAAGCACTTGAGGGCAAGCAAGTCTGCTCCACAATATTTCTAGATGTTGCTCAAGCCTTCGACAAAGTTTGGCATGAAGGCCTAGTATACAAATTAAATAAAATGTTACCTAGACAATATGTACAGATATTAACATCCTATATATCAGACAGATTGTATAGAATTAAACAGGAGGAAGAATACTCGGAACTAAAAGAAATAAGAGCAGGTGTACCCCAGGGCAGTGTTCTTGGTCCTATTCTATATGTTCTATTCACAAGTGATATACCAACTCTAGAAGAAACAACAATAGCAACCTTTGCGGATGACACTGCATTATTAGTAGTAGATCAACAATAAGAGGTCTCCACCAGGAAACTTCAAACAGCAATTAATTCAATCATGGATTGGACCAAAAAATGGAGGATCAAGCTTAATGAGCTCAAATCTATCCATATCAACTTCACAAACAAAAGGATGACTAATCACCTCCCGTTAGTAATAAATGGCGCAATAGTACCTAACGAACTAAATGCAAAATATCTAGGAATGACCCTTGACACTAAATTACGATGGAAAGTGCACGTTAAAAAGAAAAGAGCTGAACTATCATTAAAATACAGACAACTATATTGGCTCCTTGGTAGAAATTCCAAGCTTTCAATACATAATAAATTGGCAATATATAACCAAATCCTGAAACCTGTTTGGCTGTATGGCATCCAACTATGGGGATGTGCTAGAGAAAGTAATATTAAAATCATTCAAACATTCCAAAACAAAGTGCTGCGCAACATTGTCAAAGCACCATGGTACATCCGAAACTCTGATCTTCATCGGGATCTTCAGATACCTACTGTTAAAGAAGAGATCAAGAGGTACGCTACGAAACATGAAGCAAGACTACACCTCCACACAAATGCAGAAGCTCTACAGCTGCTGGACAACCACTATCAAGTCCGAAGACTGAAGAGAACAAAACCACCAGATCTCGTGTAATGTGATATGTGTAAAAAGCAGAGCATAGTGCCCGAGTGAAATGTACATTTCAGAAAAACTAGAAGACGTCACTGGACCATCTCTAGAATAAAACTACCTAAGTTAAGAATGAATCAGATGTAAATTATTGGTTAGTCACTGTGACTAGTTATAATATTAAGTACAAAAAACAAAAAAAAAAAAAAACAAAAAAATACACATAATGTATACGTGAATTTAATAAAAAGTTAAAAACCATAAATAGTTTATTATTATTATTATATTAAAGTGATATTGGATTTTCAAAAAATTAGTGCCTCAACAATGTAATGTATACGCTGTCAATGTTCAGGCATTCGTCGATTTTATATAAAAACGTGCAATATGAAGTTAAGAACGAGTGTATCCACTCCCAGACTAAGCATGAAGTAAAATTTCGAGTTTAGAAAAGCCTGAAAATTTGGCTCGGGCGCGTAGCGAAGCGGAGCGACCGAGCCAAATTAGGCTTTTCTAAACTCGAAATTTTACTTCATGCGCCACGCGTATAAAACATTGTAATATTGTGAAGTATTTATAATACACTTTAAATAACAAAATATTTAAATTTTTCTTGGTACATTTTCAATTCAGGTCAAATAATATAATATATCAAATAAACTTATTTAGTAACTTAATTATCAAAAAATAATAATGTTGCGTGTATGCATCAACGGCGCTTAATGGGTTAAAAACTTCAAACGGTAATAATTCAAAAACTAAAAAAAAAATGACAACTGCATTTTGCACCGACCTCTTTAATTAAAAAAGAAACCCTTATCGATCAATAGATTTGATCTGATCAATAGGATTGATCTGATTAGTTAATAAAATGATAAGTTGATGTATTTGTTTTACTTTTTATCAAAAGTGAAATAGTTTTGTATTTTAAGTTTTTTGTACAAAATAAATAATACTTAATGAATTTTACAACGTTCACATATAATTTCATAAAATCTATTCTCTAATAACGCAGAAAATAAAATTGTAGAAGGAAACGCATGAATGAATGTAACACGCATCCTTAGCTCGTTAAAAGAAAAAAAAACGTGTTTTCAAGATTGAAAAATCAACATCTGGAATATGATACAACGAGAAGCGTGGAATAGAGGGAGAAAGAAATTGTCTCTCTCTCACTCTCTCTCTGAGACTTGATTTCGCGACATCTGGAGTAAAATAGTCGTAACCGACCGACCGCAGGAAGCCAGACTGGTGTATATAGGCAGCCATATACACCAATTTGGCATCCAGCGCTCTGCTCCCATTCGCGTGTACCCAAAATTTATATGGGGACTGGCTAACTGGATATATATGAACTGTGCTGTAACGTTAGTTTTTCAAATTAAAAATGAAAATTTTATTTTATCCCACCATTAGAGCAATACAACCATAGCTTATTATTAGAATTTACGTCGATAACTTTTTTAAGAACTCTGTAAATATGACCTTTCTCCGAATCCAAATTTTCATAATTCTTCATACTCCATTCCACATGAACAATGTGATAATTCCATAAATCAATTTAGAATGTATTAAAAAAAATCTCTAAATTATAACATTTTCCAATATATTTTAGGTATTGGGAAAACAACGATTATTAAAAAAGTATGCCAAAAACTTGCTGAAAAGAATTGTAAAGTCGTTGGGTTTTACACCGAAGAACTTAGAGATTCGACTAATCAAAGGATTGGTTTTGATGTTATCACACTCAATGGACAAAATGCTAGTCTTGCAAGAAACACGTAAGTTTTTAAGATTAATAAAAGATCAGGTGAATTGAGGTTCTTAAGCTCAACAAAATTGGAAAATTGATTAACTACTTCCGAAACCTCGTAAGTCCTGATTTTTCAAAAAATGTCCTCGTAAATCAGATATTAATTTACCAATCTTAGTATAAACCATCACTCAAAATACTTATAAAAATTACTTATGGTGAAGTTAGTACCATAAAAAAAATTAGAAGCATTACGCAACTCCTATAATAATTAAATAGTATTTTGCATCTCCTATAAAATTAACAATTTGGACTTACGAGGTTTCGGAAGTAGTTAATTGAAATATATTAATTTTGCTCTGCGCTCTATTATTTCTAATGTAATCATTTATTGAAAATTTAATACTTTCAGGAAATTAGTTCAACCATTTGAAATGACACGCTTCAAAGTAGGCCAATATGTTGTTTTTCCAGATAAATTTGAAAAGATCGTGTTGCCTCTCTTTAATGAGGTACGTTTCATTAATTTAAGTTTAGATTTCGCATTTTGAAATAAACTAATATTTTAGGCAAATGTTGATGTTTTCGTAATTGATGAAATAGGTAAAATGGAATTGTTCAGTCAGAAATTTAAGCAGGAAGTGGAAAAGGTGTTTAAAAATACCAACATTTCTATTTTGGCAACAATTCCAGTACCAAAGGCTCAACCAATGCAAACTGTGGATGCACTCAGATCAAACCCGAAATGCGAAATTTTAACAGTAAGTCAAAGTATATTGATTGGTATAAGAAATTAAATTGTTATTATTTTGTTTAAACTACCTTCTTTCAAATGTTGCGTAATAGCTTTTTAATTTTTATTTATTTAATCGAGTATTTCTTTCGTTTAATCTTTAGTTACTATAATGAAATTAGAAATTAATGAATACATTTTTATTTCAGGTGGATAAATCTACTAGAAATGAATTGTGTAATGTTATTTGTAATAAATTATTACAATGTAAATAAAAACATACCTACTATACAAAAAAGTTAAACATACGTATTAAAAAAATGTACATTCTTTCAAAATAAATGTACACAAACATTATTATAATAATAAATTCTATTTCAAGACCTTGAATTAATACTTATAAAAAAGTACTATTTACTTACTTTCTTTTTGATAGAGCAATTAATTGATTAAAACAATTGAATTAGATAACTAAAAAAGGACATTTTTTTATTTATTAACTTTATATACATAACTTCAATATTATTTATTTAGTTTGGGGTAAAAACCGATCCAAAACACCACCAGGCTTTTTCGGTCCCTTCTTTGCTGTCTTCGCTGGTTTTTCTTTTATTTCCTTCATAGTTTTAACGAATTCCTATACAAAAATTATAGTTACACCATGAAATGATCAATAAATACATCAAATTTCATTGTTTACCTTTACAGCATTTAAAATTAATTGGTAACACCAATTACACATGCAGTAATTTATCTGTTAAAAGTCTTACCCAGATATTTTCAGAATGCCTAAACTTATTAAATCTTAAAATAATGCAACATACCTTTTTAGCTTGCTCATTGACAATTTTACGATTTCGGGAAATTTTAGCAGCGCCTCCACGTCCCTTCGCCTTCCTCCTCGGCTCATAATCTATCTTTGGCGGTTTCAAAAACTAAAAATAAATCATTAAAAAGACGCGCTTCATTTTTATAAGCAAACCACTTACCAAAATACCCTTCTTTACTTCCATTTTATCTTTCAACGTAGGAAGATCGACTTCGG
Organism: Philonthus cognatus; assembly: GCA_932526585.2. Classification (NCBI taxonomy): domain Eukaryota; kingdom Metazoa; phylum Arthropoda; class Insecta; order Coleoptera; family Staphylinidae; genus Philonthus; species Philonthus cognatus. The sequence goes on along the minus strand of OW052245.1, from coordinate 32,431,919 downwards.
CAATGGTCAACGGATCAAGAGAAATAAGTTCTGGTTGAATCTAAAACCGTTCACTAAATATAACCCAACTTTTTTGACACCTGATTTAAGTACTGTTTCCAAATCTAACTTTGCATTGATTATGGTGGGTAAATAAAAACACACAAACCTTTTCAAGTAATGCTTTAACTTCTGCCTCTCTTCTCTGTGACTTAGTTTGGAACGGATTTGCTTCCAAAGCGTCGAAATTGGCTTCACCTGCTCCAGGAACGATTAAGCTAGTGAAACCTCTCTCTGTCCCAACACCCAAAACGTCTTCATATGGGCAAAACATCATGTTACTTACAGAATTATTAAACTTCTGTCTTAAATAAGCCCGTTTTGCTGTCGTTGAACAACAATCCCTACACAATGTAATTTCAAATATTTTTTATGGTTATGTTTGGTTAAATTATAATTAAATTTGATTACCTATAAACTTCAACAATATTCCCCATTCCGACAGCCAACATATTTTTTTGAGACAGTTGCAAATTACTCGCAGGGGATCTCAATTTATAAGTTTGCATGGGCCCATCTAATTTTCTAATATCCCAAATTTTTAATTCCTTATTTGCAGCCGCTGTTGCCATGTAAACACCTTTCGGATCTACGTGTAACCCTGATAGTGGGGATTTATGACAGAGCATTTTGGCTAATGGTTCTCTGTTGTTCGGTGACCACATAGCAACGATACCTTTCGAGTGTCCCGTGCAGAGAAGTGCGTTATAAGGATTCTGCGTCATGAGGGATAATCGTCCCATGTGCGTGTTAAAATGCGAAACTGATTGACCTATGGAAATGTCTAACCAAGAAAGAAAACTTTCCTCGCTCTAAAAAATTTATATTTATAAATATAACCTCAATGATTTAATTTACTACAACTCACACAAGAAGCGAGAAGAAAATGGTATGGCAAAAACTCCATTCTCGTCACTTTATTCATTTTCTTGATGCAATGCAACTCGACACCTTGATTATCGTAAATGTAAACCCAATCCTTTTGTGCCACGGCGAACATCGTTTCGATATGCAACCATGAGATGTCGTGTACTGTTTCCATGACGTTTAATTCACAGTGTAATTTTTTGGTGACCCAGTCAAAAGCAGCCACATGCCCTCTTTTGCCCCCCAACAGCAGATGCCGACCATTCCTTGTGTATTTTATTCGGTATGGACCGAAATCGTTAAGATGCAATTCAAAAGTTTTTGTGGCCGCTGATATGTCTACACTAGCCGCTATTTGTTTTTGTGTGAATTGTGTCGTTGTTTCACCTTTATCAGCTTGAAGATACCTGAATATTATTTTTATTATTGTAGAGTATTAATAATAATTTACAATTACACAGATTAAACATAAAAAAAGGAAATGTCAAAAGAGTAATTTTCCTTCACAAATATTTTAACAATGATATTTGTGAAGGAAAATTAAATAATTATTTCGGACTTAATGTACAATTAACCCATTCAGGACGGCCAATGAATGGCATCGCCACTTGTGCTGGCCGAGCTCAGGAATATGCTATCGCGTCTGCCGAGTTGCATAACCTGATCCCTAAAACTATTAATTTTTAATCCATTTATAATTTTACGTACGTTATAATTGTATTTCACCGATAAGGAGATCCAGGAGGAGGTAAATCTAATTATGAATGAGGATACCGATAACGAATTGCTACAGGAATACAGTGAAAGCGAACATTATTGTGAATGTGAAGACGACATTCTTATAGCCGATGTCAATTCTTCGAGTGACGATGAAGAAGAAGATATACCAAGACGTCCAGCCAAGATGCCTCGAAGAAATGTTCCATTGCAACAATTTATTTGGAAATTCAATGAAGAATTTACACCTATGCAATTTATGTTCGATTCAAGTAAGTCTGGCGTTACATCAAATTTCACATTAGCAACAGAACAGAATATGAATATTTTACACTATTTTTTGATGAAGCTATAATGAATCAAATTGTTACCGAAACAAATATTTACGCTAATCATATTAGGGATTCAAGAATATCGAATACTAATTGGGTCGATACAGATATATCGGAAATATATTGTTTTTTAGCAACATCAATTCTGATGGGAATTTTGCAAAAACCTACACTAAAAGACTACAGATCAAAGAAAACAGCCATTGAAACACCATTTTTTGCTAAAATATTTACGCGTGATAGATATTTGAACTTGCTTTATAACCTGCATTTTATGGACAATACTAAAGCGAATAAAGAAGACCCGCTAAGAAAAATTAGGTACATCTTTGATGGAGTAAAAAAAAATTTTGCTGATATGTTTTATCCATTTCAAGACATAGCAATTGATGAAAGCCTTATATTATGGAAAGGAAGACTATCCTTCAAACAGTATATTCAGTCTAAACGGCACAGATTCGGGATAAAATTGTTTGAAGCCTGTGATGCTGAAACTGGGCATATTCTGAACATAATTATTTATACAGGTTCAAAAACTGAATTGGACGAAGATGGGAAAGTTTATGGAACTTCTGGAGCAATAGTCAAAACGTTGATGAAACAATATCTAAATCAACAAAATGTTTTGTATGTGGACAATTGGTACAGCAGTCCCTCATTATTTCAACATTTATTGGATCAAAATACAGGGGCTTGTGGGACCATACGGTCAAATAGGAAAGGAATGCCTCAATTTCTTTGCAGCGTAAACAAGGGTGAAAGTGTAACAGCTTGTACACATTCCATGCTTGCTCTAAAGTGGTGTGACAAGAGATATGTTCACATGCTTACAACAGTTCACCGAGCAACACTCACAGAAACTGGTAAAATAAGTCACAAAACAAAAGAAAAAATGTTTAAACCAGAATGCATTATTCAGTATAATATGAAAATGGGTGCAGTTGACAAAGTTGACATGCAAGTTAGTTTTGTTGATTGTGCTCAAAAAACTTTGAAGTGGTACAAGAAGCTATTTTTTCAACTTGTGGATTTATCATTGTACAATGCATTTATTTTATATCAAGTAAGATCTGGAAAAAAAAACATACTTTTTAGATTTTTGACTAAATGTGGTAACTCAGATAATAGAAAAATATCACACCGTTACGTCAAAACGTCCATCAGTTGCAACTGTCGATTATCCATTACGACTAATTGAAAAACATTTTATATCTCCAGTTCCTCAAACAGAAGCACAAGGGTCTCGAACACAACGAAGATGTCATGTTTGCAGCACATCCAAAATTCAAAAAAGGCAGCGACGCGATACAAGGTTTATGTGTGTAGAATGCAATGTTGCATTGTGCGTGCATCCATGTTTCAGACTTTATCACACCATAAAAAAATATTGATTCATATAAGTTTATAAAATATAATGCAAATGTTATGTTTATTTGTTTTCTTTGAATGAATTCATCAATAAAAAGATATAAAAAATAATTATAAATTTATTTATTATACATTTTCCGTACAGGTAAGACAAATTTTATACATTTTAAATTTTCCGTACTGGTACGGCATCCGGATTCCAAATTATAAACCTTTAACTTACGGGTACGTGAATAATGTACCGAGATAGGCAACTAAATTTGTATATGTACGGCACCCGGCTGGCAACTAGGCGTCAAGCCTGACGTACGCGAACGGCGACCGTCCTGAATGGGTTAATAAAACTCACCCTGAATCTTCTGTTAATAATATTTCAGTCCTAGCGGCTTCTTCATTAGCAAACTTAATATTCTGCTCTTTTCTTATCAATTTCTTTTTGTGGAATTTTGTTTTTACATTAGAATGATCCAAGCCCGAGCCCCGGCTATGTTTCGCCAATAATTTCTCATCAATGGGTGGCTTTTCAGGAAATTTAGGATTAGGATTTGATAATAACTTTTGCTTTTTAGCTATTTTAGCATCCTCCTTTCGTCTGCCCCAAATTGGTTTGCGGGTATCTACTTCTATTTTGATCACATCTTGCGGGCCTAGTTTTTTCCTTTTCTTGATTGTCCTTTCGGGTTTTGCAGCTATTATCACCTCTTTGGAGGGATCTTCGTCTTTGTTAAAGTATCTAGTTACCTTTGAATGTCGAAATAGTAATATTTTTTGTGATCAGGGTTTAAAGAGCAAAAATGATGTAAATAAAAATATTTCGTATTAATGTAATCAGAGTGTAGTTGAGCATTATTTTCTAATTGCAGATAATACAGATTTTTTAATACATACCTTCGTCATCTTAGTTATTGTATTTTAAATGTACACTAACTTTACATTTGAATTATAAATTACGGTTATGTTGACACTCCTTCACGTGTAATAAAAATTTACAGCATAACCTCACCAGGACCCGTCGACTTCATATAAATCTGTAAGTTCACATATTTAGTTGACCGGACCACTCGATATGAGGGCGCAAATGTCGCAATTTCAAATTTCCCGCAATTTCGAACATATGATGGCACAAAAATCAAATTTCCCGCAGTTTTGAGCTCTGCGAGAAAGATATTTCAATCAGCACCTCTTCAAAAATGCTGATAAGTAGAAATATTTTGAAGACTGGCGTGGACGAGTGTTAATATAAATAAACAAAACCGTAAGTATTGGAAAATTTTCAGTTTTTAAGCTATTCATTTCATTCTATCAATGCCATTAAGTCTGTACTTGTGTTTAAATTTGTAAAAATGTCTCATTTTTGTGCTATAAAATCATGCAATAATTGCGAGAAAAATATTCGTATGTATAGATTTACGAAAAGAAATGGGGTAAGCTTTAACATTTGTTATATTAGTTCATTTAAATATTAAAATAAACATAACTTTTATTTGAATCTATCAAAATAAAACTATTACATTTATTTCATGGAAGTTGTAAGTTCTAATTTAATGATATTCGTGCCGATTCAATAATAGAAGTATGTTATTTAAACTTGGGATGGTGAAATTAAAAAGTAACATACTTTAAATTTAACATTTTGTTTTACAGATATATAGTACATATAAAAATTTAACAAAATAGAATCTATAACTTTTGTATAAAATCCCCCCGTTTTTGTACGCGATATGTTAAGTTTACTTTTATTCGTACAAATTGGTTTTTTGTTATTAGGCTTTTGGTCTTTTATTTTTATTAAATCTTAAATTTTTGTTTCAAAATACACAAATAAGTTTATATCATTAAATGAAAAACTAATAAACAATTATTTTATTAATATTTTACATTTTATTCATAACTACTACTCTATTTTTTTAAATAATCCTATCAATTCATTAATCTAAGATTGATATTCAGGTGTATGAGAAGTGGTTAGAGGCTGTTGGCCGAGAAGAGCTGCGAAGAAAATCGAAATGTCAAGTCATTAAATCCACATTTATTTGTGCCAGGCATTTCGATGAGGGGACGAAATGCTTTTCCAGCAAATCTGATTTAAAGCCAGGGAGTGTCCCCACATTATATCTTGATACACCGGCTGGTAAGCTGAATATTTATTTATTACTTTTATACAGCGTGTAATCGAACTAATGTACATCCTCTTAAGGGCGTATACACAAAATATTTTGACACCAATTGCAGCAAAAATAAAATCGGAAAAAAATATGGGATTTTTCATAATATTTCATGCCTTTTTTACTTTTTGAGAACTTCTGGTTACCTGTGTTCATGATATTTTTCGTGGATGCGTAAGTTATATTTTTTATTTACTTTTACTACTGCGAGGCGCATAAATCACTTCGCACCCACTAAACACGCACGCTGTCTCGAATGACTAGATGAAACTAGGTCACTCATTTGTGGTATTGTTTATTTACTGTTACTACTGCGAGATGTATAAATCACTTAGCACGCACTACACACACACACACTGTCTAGAATTACTAGATGAAACTGGGTCACGTATAAAAAAAATCACAATAAGTGTTCAAATTGACGTCCGCCGCACTCAATGCACATTTGGGCTCTACGTATCCAATTTGCACGAACAGTAGCAAACATTTCACGAGGTTTTTCACGAATGGTATTAGCCGCGGCGTTTACTCGTTGTATCAGCATTTCAGCATTGTCAATTTCTGTAGTGTAGACTTCACTTTTAAAGTATCCCCAAAGAAAAAAATCTAAGGGGTTTAAATCCGGACTTCTTGGAGGCCATGGTACAGGGCCTCCACGACCAACCCAACGTCTTGGAAACTCATCATCCAAATATCTTCTAACGCGCCTTTCATAGTGAGCTGGCGCACCATCTTGCAAATACCACATTCTTCTAAGAACCGCTAAGGGTACATTTTCTAGAAGATCTAAAAGGTCATTTTGCGAAAATCGTAAATATCGTTCTCCATTCAAATTAAATGGGAACATAAATGGCCCAATTAATTGATCATTTAAAATACCTGCCCAGATATTAAGGGAGAAGTGATGCTGGAAATGAGTTCTACGCGTAACACGAGGATTTTCTATTGCATAAACATGCATATTATGGAAATTAAAACTTCCAAGTGTCGTTCAGGAAATCGCTCTTGATAAGTTCTTACAGCTTCCGCGGAATTACACCGAGTTTCACCGTAAATAAGAAACATGTCCGCCAATTCAATGTTTGAATAAACGTATCGCGCCATGTTACAAAATGTAGATGTTTCATGGAATAAGTTTCACCATAGACTAAACAGCAAACTATTTTGATGTTTAAAAATCATCCACCCTCGCCGCTCTTATCTAAACATTTCAATAAGAGTGGAGATAAAGTGAAGTGTGAACCTAATAAGGAAAAATATTGAATTTCATTAACACGTTTAGACAATATTCAGAATTTAGTCATCAATGGGTACTTATGAAAACGATAACATAGACATAATTCTTCACAATCTGACCCACTTTTCTCTGGATGGTGTAATATCCAAATCGTTTAAAAACTACCAGTCTCTGTGGAATCTCTCTTAAAATACGCAATGTGCGCGTATACCAGATACCACAAACATGTGGCCTATTATTATTAATTATTTTTAATAATCATTTGTGAGCTACCTACTAAAGGTATGGTAATTTCAAATGCAGCAATTGTTTATTTAAACGCTGCCCCTTATGTGGTAGAGAGCCTGTACAGTAGTTCGTTTACACGCTGTATATTCACATATATCTCTAATAAGTACCAAATAAGAACAATAAATTACTTTTTTTTATATAATATTTTTTTGAGCAAGCGCGCAAGTATAGTATATCTAAATATTTATATATACATATTTTGTTCACAGCCCTCGTTGAAGATTCGGATGATCCAGACGATCCGGAAGATCCGGCTGTAAACTCTTAGCGTTTTCTTCATATCGTGAAAATTATTAATATAATTGGAAAAATCTTAAAGAGAAGTTGTAGAGAATTAAGAATTAAACATTTAATGTGTTTATACCTTTTGTCATAGCTCCTTTAGGTTTTAAAGTTATTTTTAAAAAATATGAATTTATCAATTGTTTCAAATTATGTTATTGCTATGTTTCTGTGATAGAAATAATAGATACAATAATTCTAATTTGCGGTCGGTACCTGTGTTAACTTCAGCAGATTTTTTTCTATATACTTAATTTTGTATAATTCTGTATATTTAAATAAAACACTTGGTTTGTTTCACTAATTTATATTTTCTCCGACTAGTTTTATCCAATGGTCAAAACTAGTCGGAGAAAATATAAGTTAGTGAAACAAACCAAGTGTTAATTTGTTATTTAAATATCCAGAATTATATTCAAAAATGTTTCACCACGGGTTAAGTGAGAAATTAATTAAACATATACTTAATTCTGTGTTTTATTAGTAATAATTTGTGTTTTAATCATAATACTTCTTGTTTTAACATTAACTACTATTTTTAAGAATTAGAAGTATTAATGAGACTAAATAAGATGGAAAACAATCCACGCAGTCATCTTAATGGAAATAAATATTGTTATTTTATTTATATTCGTAAATTATGTATAAGTTTATATTTAAAAGATATTTCAATGGTTACTAAAATTATTCGTTCACTAATTCACCCGGATTGCATTGCTTAGTAACTTTGATCTTATGGTTAATAACAGTTAATTCTTGAAACATGTCTAAGAGCGAATTTTCATAAAGTGAATTAATGTAATCAGTGTTTTATTAAATGTAATTGTAAATATTTAAATTAATTAATGCAAACAATATTTTTTTTAATGAAATTGTAAATATTTAAAATGTCATATTTTTTGTAATATACATTTTGTACTTTTGTACAAATTATTTTGTTATTATTTCTCGCATCGCGCGGTGATTCAAACACCGCGCGGTGTTCCCCGCACCGCACCACACCCCAAATAGTATGACCTCCCGCACCGCGCGTCCCGCACAGCAAGAAGTCTCCTCGCACCGCGCGTCCCGCTCAGAAGAATCCCCCACTCCCCACGCCCGTGACGTCATTGGCGATTGCAGCGCCCACGCATCGAGTGGTCCGGTCAACTAATCTTACGATACGTGGAGCCCCCTAGGAGTTATCAATCTAATTTAATCTATGAACCTCACCTCATTTTCGGCTGGATACTCTTAGCCGTAGGTGGCTCAGAAGTTCTATTCACACTGGCGAAATATTCAATTATAATTTTCACACAGCCAATCCCAGTTACACACTAGTTAGTTGTTTATAAAATTGCCTATGTTAAATTAAGTAAATATGCAACTCAATATACACATATATTGATAAAATAATAATGTGGAACAAAATGATTATCAAGTTACATTTAGATTTTTTTCACATGTAATTTCACCTGTGCAGCTGTACTCTTTTTGAATTAGCTAGTTCTGTCAATTAATGCCAAATTTATGTATCTTTTGAGGTTATGTTAAAATAAGTACAGAATGCACTATCTGTACTTATTTTAACATGCAAAGGTGACTAGATGAAAATCATTTTGTTCCACTTTGTATAATTTAACAGAGACAGCCAATCTAAACCTAAAGGTTTTGATATTAAAATTCACAAACACATAAACGGAGATTTAATTTAGATACTGAAGTGAAAATCATCAAATTTTATCGATTCAGGTAATGTTGTTTTACTAGTTAATACCTTAATTAGCTATACTTTTATTGTTCACAATATTTCAATTTGTTCTTTCTTCACTTTAATGAACATGATCATAAAATATAACAATTTGCAGTAAAATTTATTGTCTGTATTATATACATCTCAACAGCGAAAAATGGTATAAATAAAAATATATTATTATATGCGCGCCTTACAGCTACCAAATTGACTAAAAATCATAAATATGCCCCCCATCGCAAATGCAAATTACGCAAAAATAAGACCAATTTAATACACACAATTCACTCTAGCTGTTCATTTTTATTTTAAATTAATCAATCCACCGATTTGCAGTTACTAATCTCACTTGACTTTAAGCAGTTTTTTAACAGCAGCTATTACATCTTGTGACTGCGGCAAGGCGGCTTGTTCAAGGGATTTTGCGTAGGGCATGGGGGTGTCAACTCCGGTTATCCTAATAGCTGGTTGATCTAGGTGGTAGAATGCCTCGCTTTCCATGATGCGGGCTAGAATTTCGCTTCCGATGCCGCAGGTGGGCCAACCTTGTTCGACTGTTATTAAGTGGTTTGTTTTTACGACAGATGCAGTGATGGTGTTAATATCCAGGGGCCGAAGAGAACGGAGGTTTATTACTTCGGCTTCGATGCCTTTACCGGAGAGTTCTTTGGCTGCTTGGAGGGAAGTTTCCACGGCTCGGGAGTGGGCTACTATCGTTATGTGTTTACCTGTGTAAAATTATTGTTTTTAAGAGCAACATCACAAATGGTACTTTTTCAAATAAAAAATTCAATCTAATAAAATATAAAAATGAAGTTTCAGTATCACAGTTTATTTTACAGAATTGGGCTGATTAATAATAATTTTAAAATTTTATTGTTCTGACATTTGCTTGACCTCAAATAAATTCATAATATACCTGGACGTTCGATTTTAGCTTTCCCAATTGGCAACACGAAATCCTTCGACAGAGCTTGATCTGACATCGGGTACTGCACACCATACAAAAGTTCATTTTCCAAAAACACAACCGGATCTGGATCTCTTATAGCGGCCTTTAACAATCCCTTCGAGTCTTCCGAACTGTAAGGCGAGATAACCTTCAACCCGGGGCAATGTGCATACCAAGCCCCGAAGCACTGAGAATGCTGGGCGGCCACACCGGACGCAGCTCCATTAGGGCCCCGGAATACAATTGGCACATTAACCTGCCCGGCAGACATGTACAAAGTTTTCGAGGCAGAATTGATTATGTGGTCAATAGCCTGCATCGCAAAGTTAAACGTCATGAACTCACAGATCGGTCTAAGCCCGGCGAAAGCGGCCCCCACTGCAATACCAGCAAAACCCATTTCGGTAATCGGTGTATCGATTACTCTTTTATCCCCATATTTCTTCCACAAACCTCTCGTTACTTTGTAAGCCCCGTCGTACAACGCAACCTCCTCTCCTAATATAAAAACTCTCTCGTCCTTCTCCATTTCCTCATCGATGGCAGTGTTCAAGGCATCTCTTACAGTCATCTGTTGTGCGAGGGCTGGTTTATTCGTGGAAAAGGTCCTCCGGGTCACCACCCTTCCAAATACGGACAGTAATAGGTTATTGCTGTGCATTGTGAACAGCCTAAAATAATTATTTGAAAAGTGTATATGAGTGTTTTTGTGTTTACTTGTTCACTAACTGTTCAGTTGAAGGTTATTGAGGTCGAAGAAAGAGAGAAAGTAGTGGGGCCTTAAGATTTGTCGTGGTTATCTCGTGGGGCCATACGTAATAATTTAAAACGGGAGCATTCTGTAATAAATCTGTGCCATTTCGATGCCCCCTGCGGTTACGGTGTTGCTATTTCAAAATAGATGTCACTTCTGACTTCTCAAAGAAATCATTTTTTGCGGTCATAGAATGTAAATTGTAAAGATAAACAAGTTCTAACAATTATATTCATTGATAATACAAGGGGATTTTGATAAGTAACAGAGCTGGACATGATTCGAATCCTTTTAGAAAACTCAATAGAGGTTTTCAAATACTTCATTGAAAAAGTATTCGTGATCCAGATTCGTTACATTTTTTTCCATACCATATACAGTAAAGCTCCACTAATCCGAACTCCAATAATTCTTCATCAACGAAATTGAAATATCAGTTATATTTAATAATAATACCTACTGAGCAAAAAATAAACAAATACCGTTTTATCAACATTGTAACAACATTAAGTGTTGTTTTAATGTTGATAAAATATCAGCGACGGCTCGCAGCCTAACTTCAGGGTAGGCCACAGCGCCAAGGCACACAAAATTTGAGGTTGAGATCGCGCTTTATAAATACAAGGAGCTCCACCACAAAGTCACCTTTCAATAACGGATACATATTACCTTGGGTTTCTGGCCTAACCTGAAATTAGGCTGCGAGCTGCCGCTGTAAAACATACTTAAATAATCTGTGCGACAGATTTCCTAGAGTAGGTGAAGTGAAATAAGGCTATAATACTGTTTCAATCTAACTTAAAAATCTAAATTAATTCAGGGAGGGGGGCGTGGAGTTATGTGGAGGGGTGCGACCTGAAAAAGATTGAGAACCCCTGTTCTAGGGGATAACAAACTCTCTAGTACTTTCATTCTTAAAAAATGCGCGAAATTGAAATGAGACAAAATGTGCAACAATATTACAAAAGTTGAAATTTTGTAATAACGTTGTGTAATGTGTAAAGTTCAAATTTTAAGTTAAATCTGTGGATTTTAGGTTGATTTATCAACTCATTTGATTTTAACTATATTTTTAAAAAAATGGTCATTTAAATAAAAGGGTTCAGAAATATCATGATATTTATATAAATATCAAAATATTAGATGTATATCGATATCTAGCCGATATACTGGGTGTTTGATTATGCTTGGCCACCGGCTGTATCTCAGAAACTATGGAGCGAAGCATTTTGGGGTAAACAAATTACAAAGTGAAAGTGGCCAAAAGAAATCACTAGAAATTAGTTTTAAGTCCCTACCTCTGCCACTAGAGGGCGTAACTTCTATCGCCAAATACAAAAACAGATTTTTATCAAAAAACTGCTAAATTAAGCTTGGTTACAAATATAAAAATCGTAATCTACGCTGAATTCAACTCAATTTTAACTACTCAATTGTGTGTGTGTGTGTGTGTGTAATCATTCAACTGCGTATAGGTCTTGTTAGGATTAACCGAAATTAATCAAGTTAGTGTCATTTGATAGGTAATTAAAAGCACGTTAAATCACTGTCTACTCTCGTTGACTAGTTCTTATAGAAAGCGGCAGAAGGCATTTTTGAACAACTGCCTTATTTTCTAGATTTGAAAATTTCAAATTATAAGCTATTGTTCTCGTACGCTGGTATATTACAGGAAGGAATACTGAGAAAAGTGGTAAGAAACTCATCCCAATATCATTATCCTAACCACAGATATAATAAAAAGTCTAGTAGGTTTGCCCATTTTCAACCGCGCACCATATAAAAATATATTTTAAAGTCTAGTAAATCTTTAGGCTTTTTTGTTTCATGTTCAAAAGGTCAAAAACAATAACTTAAAGAATAACGGAGATCACTTTTCGCCGTTTATATGTTTTGGACAGCGAATATGTAAGTCAATCCATGATTATTTAAAATCTCAAAATATAGTAGGCTATGAGCTTAGTAGAATATTTAAAACAGCGTATATTTACTACAATTATAAACACTTAGTAGAATTCTTTATTAGAAAAATAACAAACAAAACATAAGAAAATTAAACGAATACAATCATTAAATCTAGCTTCGCTGGTAGTGCGCCCTCTACCAGCGAAGCGTTTTTTTCTACCGCAAAGGATAAAAACAAGATTTTATTCAAAATGAAAAATTCAGCTGCACATGTTAAAAATATATAAATCTTAATCTACTCTAAATTTTGTTCGATTTCAACTACCGTCTCGTTTCTTTTGCTTTTACATAAGATGAAAATGGAATAGTCTAATCATTAAAATGGTTGTAACTTTAGTTAGGCTTAACCCAATTTAATAAACTTTGACTAAATTAATGCACTCCTAAATACTATGTACTTTGAATCAATTTAGTGTCTATAGTAAGGATCAGAGAGCGCTATTAGTACAAAATACCCCATTCTGCACAATTTTCAATATATCTCCGGTTAGGATGAAGATATCAGGATGCGGTTTTCGCCAGTGTTCATAATATTTCTAATTTTAATTAACTATCGTAACTTACCTAAACCTTCCAATTTGAAGTTTAAACGAAAATGGAGAAAATTCGGTGATTGCTTCAATTGCACCCTCTGGCGCTTAATATCGAAACTAAAATAAATCGAAGTGAATTATGTTTTGAAGTGCAATTAAATATCTATCACATGAGCCCAGGTTTATTAAATTGAGTGGAACTTAACAAAAGTTATAGGCATTTAATTAATTAGACATTTTCTCTCGTGCATATTATGCGTCTGAGCTGGGATGAATCCTCAAAAACAGGATTCGAATCACGAATCTGAATCACCTAATATGATTCGAACCACGAATACTCGGATAAAGGATTCGTAAGTGAAAAATATGATTCGAATCAAAGATTCGAATCCTCAGTTTTGAATCACGGATACAAATCCTTTAAAAACAAATTTGAATCTATCATTTGCAACCAGTAACATTTTATTCCATCAGTTTCTATTAAGAAAATTGTTAATTTACCGACTAAATATCTGATTAAATAATGATTTTAATTAATTATGATATATGTGTTATTGAACTTCAGTTTAAATCAGTGTTTTATACGCGTGGCGCATGAAGTAAAATTTCGAGTTTAGAAAAGCCTCGTGAAAATTTGTCTCGGGTCGCTGCGCGACCCTCGACAAATTTTCTACGCGGGGCTTTTCTAAACTCGAAATTTTACTTCATGCTTAGTCTGGGAGTGGACAACACTCGTTCTTAGAAGTTTCAAATTGAGTGATCACTCTAGATTACTAAGTTTATTACCATTTTACAAAGGATGCAGCTCGAAGGACCAATCATGGTCTTCGGGGACCGAAGGACTACAGGGAATCGAAGTTTCTTTACTAGAAAACAACGAATAACTGAAGGTTTATAGCATGGATAGGAAAGAAAACATCCAATTTTGAAAAAATATCGAAATTGTGTTGGTTTTCAGTGCGTCTTAACTTCACTTTAAATTAGTGTTTTATACGCGTGGCGTAATAAAATAATTGAATTTTTTTTTACAAGAAAACAATGAATATCTGAAGGTTTACAGGATGGATAGGAAAGAAAACATCCAATTTTCAAAAAATTATCGAAGTTGGGTTGGTTTTCAGTGCGTATTTAACTTCACTTTAAGTCAGTGTTTTATACGCGTGGCGCATGAAGTAAAATTTCGAGTTTAGAAAAGCCCCGTGAAAATTTGTTTCGGGTCGCTGCGCGACCCTCGACAAATATTGTACGCGGGGCTTTTCGAAACTCGAAATTTTACTTCATGCTTAGTCTGGGAGTGGACCGTCAAGATTTTCTACATGTCGAGATTTTCGATATTTCTAGATTATTGTCGATTTATTCACAGTTTGTTATTATATTAAATGCAACTTTAATATTAAATAAATATGGTTTTTCTTAGGAATAGAATATTCACCCATTAAGAGCCGAGCAAATTATAAAGTTAACTCTAAAAGTTCTTTTTAGGTAAAATGTTGCATCTTTTTCTATGATTTCAATGAATGATTTATTATATTACATACGTAGATTTTATAAAACAGTTAAATTTAAAGTTCAAACGAGTGTTGTCCACTCCCAGACTAAGCATGAAGTAAAATTTCGAGTTTAGAAAAGCCCCGCGTAGAAAATTTGTCGAGGGTCGCGCAGCGACCCGAGACAAATTTTCGCGGGGCTTTTCTAAACTCGAAATTTTACTTCATGCGCCACGCGTATAAAACACTGATTTCAAGTGAAGTTAAAAATATACTATTAAGGTTGGAAATTTTATATGATTAAATAACCAAATATGCATTTACAACTATTTTAATTATTGAAAATGTAAATATTTATATTCAAATATGAATAATTTAGTGATTTAAATATTCATATTAGAATATTTAACTATTTGAATTAATCGAATTCGAATCCCAGCCTTAATAGCGGTGATTCGAATTATTTGGGAGGATTTGAATCCGTGTATGAGGATTCGAATCCTATTATAAGGATTCGAATCCTTTTATAAGGATTCGAATCCTGTTATAAGGATTCGAATCATCTACGTCTGGATTCAAATACGAATCCTTTTAAAAAAATGTAACGAATCCGGATCACGAATCCGTTTTTACTAAAGTATTCGAATACCTCTTTTAAATCCTCTAAAAGGATTCGAATCCAGGAATCGAATCCTGAATGATTCGAATCCTGCCCAGCTCTGTTATGCGTGACATAAAAAAAACGAGAAGATAGTTAAAATTAGGTAAAATTTACTGTAGATCAATATTTTCATGTTTTTCACATCGCTTCATTTGGTATTTATTTGATAAAACTTGTATTAATCTTTTTCTATAAAAATAGAGCCTTCTTGCGGCGAAGTTATCATCATCATTTTTTTTTACCGCAACAGGCTACGATGTATAGTTTCTGAGTTACAGCCGATGGCCACGCTTAATCAAACACCCAGTATATCAACTTCTTGATAATTATTCTTGTTCATAAATATTAACATTTATATTATTTATTAGTTATACAGAAAGTTTTTTTTAAGTATACATACCCCAATATACTATATACGCTTAAAATTTTGAGGTATTTGTTGTTATAAAACATCACAAAGTGGGCTGTGAAATGTCTATAACAGTCCATTCAAGGACTTTGTTTTGTCTAAGAACAGCCTACTATTAATTTTTTAGCCATTATTATTATAAAGCCTACTTAGTGAAAATTCTAATGCGGTCAAGTCTTGAACTAATTTAACCTTCCAATATATAATTGAATAGTGAATTTTAAACAGAATATTATAATTACAAAAAAGGCAAGTTGTGCTATTTAAAATGTTTATATTACAGTGCGTTTATAAATTAGAATTTTGGACATTTTAATTTTCGGCATTTAACTTTTTTCGCCGGCAACTATAAAAAAATATTCGATGTATTTGGAAATAGTTTTTAGATAACATAACTATTTCACGGGCTACTTTGTTATGTTTCATCCCAGTTACAATTCCTCGGCCTACTAAGTAAATTTCGAAAAATATAAATTTTGAGGTTAGTTTTAACGTAAATATCAACTTGTTATACATTATTGGAAAGGGAATTTAGAGACGAATATTACAAGTTAAAAAAATTATGTGTAACATCATAGTACTTTCCCCTGTGTTAGATACTTGAAATAATAGCTTTTCCCTGCCTTATTTTGCAACAAATGTTTCTTATTCCTGTTAAATATTGTTCGTAAGCCTTACTTATATTCTCAGTTTTTTACAAAATGTTAATCAAGACAAGGTCAAACTAACGTCATTTATAGCAATAGGTCACTTATTCAAAGTAATTAATTCGTAAAATTCACGCTTTTAAAACTATATTAATAAAAGTACCAAAAGAGCTACGACATAAAGTAAATGCATTAAATGCTTATTTTTCGATTATATACAACTTTTTTAACTAGATTTTTTTTATATGATTAATATTAAAGACAAATAAAAAAAAATGCTAAAAGCAAACTACCACTTTCGGTTTCCGCATTTTCACCAAAAGTTGATCGGATACTACTATTGTAATAAGAGTTTATAGTGTCATCTTAAAAGGGCCAATTTTTGCTGGTAGTGTGTTTCTGGGGTACGAGATGGCGCAGAATAGCAAAATTGCTGAAAGTAGTTTTGACTATGTATTGGTTCATAGTGCCTGCCGAATTTTATCACAACGAATAATAAAAATTTTGAGTGAGGAGCGCGTTGTTCGTTTGTATAGATAGCGCCGGGCGAATGAATGGGCATTTAATTTCAGTAGACAAGTAAACTGGATAAATAAATATTCACGATTTTAATTTCTATGGACAAATATTTAACTGTTTGTGCTTGTCTCATTTCCAATACTTATTTTTTATGTGTATACATAATAATAATTTTAATAGACTTTAATGTCTTTATCAAGAATTTTATGTTCTGTCTGTGGTGCGAAAGTCATGGATAAGTGATGAAATATCATGGCAAAATTATTTAAATTTGCCAGCATTTTGTAAAAATCGAAAACTGTCAAATATTGATGAAATGTTTAAATTTGAGAACAATGTCAAAAAGTGATGAAATGTCAATAAATATTAAAATTTGACAACAATTTGAAGTATGTGTAAAGAGATAATCTATAATAAAATAATGTTTTAAATATTTTAACAATTAATCAGTATTTTATGCGTGTGGTGCGAGAAGTGAAATTTCGTGTTGAGAAGAGCTAGAATTTGCATTTGAACGCTACGCGTCCAAATCCAAATTCTTACAGCATTTCTCAACTCAAAATTTTACTTCATGCTTAGTCTGGGAGTGGAAAACATCGTTAAAAAAGAATTAATGGCTTTTCACAATATTGTAATTAGTTTACAAAATCTTCAGGGGTTTTTAGGTTTTTGTCCAGTTTTTAAAATCTTGTCGATTTTTGTGAATTTCCAAGGTTTTAATTATTTTCAAAACTTTGACGACTCGTGAATTTTTCAATACGTTTGGTAATTTTCAAACTTTTTTTTAATTTTCAAGATTTACAACAATTTTTAAAATTTTTACAAAAATCATGCATTTTCGAAGATTATTGCTGATTTTCAAATTCTTGACTTCTTTCGTTACTTTATAAAACTTTGACACCTTTCATGTACTTCCTTGATATCTTACAACATAAAAAAAACGGTGGTGTTTTGTCGCATTTTGGTCGGTTTCAGACCACTGTGCATCGCTCAATTCAATGAGTTGGCAAATCAGATGGGTCTCTAAGAGTCAGAACTCTTAGCGGATCGCTAGCTCGTAACTGAGTCATGTAACTCTTTTGAGCCGGCTCACTGAACCAGCTCACCGAAGAGAGCCATTTCGCCCATTTCTAGGCGACACTCCAAGCTGAGTAGTCTAAACCACCCGCACAGTACAAAAAAGGGAAATTACAATAATACAATTCGAACTTGGGACCCAAAAAATGCTAAGCTGACTCGGTGCGTCGGTGACCAAATCGCCGAGTGCCGCACATTCAATTTAGTAATTTATAAATGAAATACGATTTTTTCCGACTCAGCACTTAAATCAACATTTACTGGCATCTACATTTTTATTCAACACATGAATCCAGAAATACAATTATATTAACAAAATGTATTGGGAAATATTTTAACAATGTCTTTCTTTGTTGTGTATCAATAACATAATAATTGAATAAACGGCTCGCGTCAGAAAAATTACATTCGCAACTCAAGGTCAGGAGCCGGGAACCAGGAGCCCGTGTCGTGACAAGTGTCGTATATGAATTCTACATATCAATACTAATTTCTTTTCGCATGTTTTTAGAAATCACAGTCTATTTTTAAAATATTACTAAACGACGCTGCCCCCATTTATTGAAAATATGATCAAAATTTACATTGCTCTTATGGAGATTTCCAAACAACGATTAATTTTTTTTAGCATTTATTTTAGATCAATCTATTCAATACAAAATACTTATAATAATAACCTCAATAAATTATAGCAATATGAAGCAGAAATAATGTTTCCTGTGAAAGTAATACACGGATTTATGTAATCATTTAACAGTGTTCCGTTATTTAATTTATATTTAATTTAAGAAACATTTTTTTGAAAAACAAATACTGTCAATTTATTCACAAAGCTTCAATGTACAATATGTATAAATTTCAATGCTCTATTTTCATAATTAATCGTTGTTCGTTCTTATGGCTAAATAACATGTAAATTTCAGACCTTAACAGCTCAATCGGCTTAGACTTTATCGTGGCGACAGAATTACAGAACTACAGAAGGACAGAGAGACATTTTTCAAAAATTATTTTAATCAATAAAATATTTTTGTGGATATATCCATTTTGAGGTCCCCAAGCAAAATGGATATATCCACATAAATATTTTATTTGAAAATATTCGTGAAAACAATACTTTCCCTTTGTTTTGTATATGGGGAAAAGCAGAGCTGGGCAGAATTCGAATCATTCAGGATTCGATTCCCGGATTCGAATCCTTTTAGAGGATTCAAAAGAGGTATTCGAATACTTTAGTGAAAAGGGATTGGTGATCAGGATTCGTTACATTTTTTTAAAAGGATTCGTATTTGAATCTAGACGTAGATGATTCGAATCCTTATAAAAGGATTCGAATTCTTATAAAAGGATTCGAATCATTATAAAAGGAATCGAATCCTCATAAAATGATTCAAATCCTCATACACGGATCAAATCCTCCAAAATAATTCCAATCATTGCTATTAAGGCTGGGATTCGAATTCGATTAATTCAAATAGTTAAATATTCTAATAAAATTATAGTCTAAATTATTCATATTTGAATATAAATATTTAAATTTTTGAATAATTCAAATATTTGTGAATGCATATTTGGTTCCTTAACTATGAAAAATTTCCAACCTTAATAGTTTATTTTTAACTTCACTTGAAATCAGTGTTTTATAAGCGTGGCGCATGAAGTAAAATTTAGAGTTTAGAAAAGCCCCGTGAAAATTTGTCTCGTGTCGCTGCGCGACCCTCGACAAATTTTCTACGCGGGGCTTTTCTAAACTCGAAATTTTACTTCATGCTTAGTCTGGGAGTGGACAACACTCGTTCTTAGAAGTTTCAAATTGAAGGATCACTCTAGATTACTAAGTTCTTTACCATTTTACAAAGGCTACAGCTCGGACCAATCATGGTCTTCGGAGACCGAAGGACTACAAGGAATCGAAGTTTTTTTACAAGAAAACAACGAATATCTGAAGGTTTACAGCATGGATAGGATAGAAAGCAGCTAATTTTGAAAAAATATCGAGGTTGGGTTGGTTTTTAGTGCATTTTTAACTTCACTTTAAATCAGTGTTTTATACGCGTGGCGCATGAAGTAAAATTTCGAGTTTAGAAAAGCCCCGCGAAAATTTGTCTCGGGTCGCTGCGCGACCCTCGACAAATTTTCTACGCGGGGCTTTTCTAAACTCGAAATTTTACTTCATGCTTAGTCTGCTTAACTGTTTTATAAAATCTACGTGTGTAATATAATAAATCATTCATTGAAATCATAGAAAAAGATGAAAAATTTTACCTAAAATTAACTTTTAGAGTTAACTTTATAATTTGCTCGGCTCTTAATGGGTGAATATTCCATTCCTTAAATATTTATTTAATGTTAAAGTTGCATTTAATACAACAACAAACTGTGAATAAATCGACAAAAATCTAGAAATATCGAAAATCTTGACATGTAGAAAATCTTGACGGTCTACTCCCAGACTAAGCATGAAGTAAAATTTCGAGTTTAGAAAAGCCCCGCGTAGAAAATTTGTCGAGGGTCGCGCAGCGACCCGAGACAAATTTTCACGGGGCTTTTCTTAACTCGGAATTTTACTTCATGCGCCACGCGTATAAAACACAGATTTAAAATGAAGTTCGATAACACATATTTCATCATTAATTAAAATCAATATTTATTCAGATATTTAGTCGGTAAATGAACATTTTTGTTAATAGAAATTGATGGAATAAAGTATTACTGGTTGCAAATAATAGATTCAAATTTGTTTTTAAAGGATTTGTATCCGTGATTCAAAAATGAGGATTCGAATCTTTGATTCGAATCATATTTTTCACTTACGAATGCTTTATTCGAGTATTCGTGATTCGAATCATATTAGGTGATTCGGATTCGTGATTCGAATCCTATTTTTGAGGATTCATCCCAGCTCTGGGGTAAAGTAAAAAATTTGGGGATTGCAATTCAAAATAAGAAAAATGATATCACATCTGTCTAAACCGGAAATAGTATTCCTAGTTAATACTATACCAAAATCAAGCTGTAGTTAATTTTTATATACATTCCAAAACTCAAATTTTTACCATTTATATTGCCTGAGTAATTGCGTAGGCAATACTTTCATGGCCGCTCAGTATAGGTACTTCAGAATTATAAAAGTCTCAAAATTCTTCTTATAAAATAGACAAAAATATTAGATTAAAGAAAACTGATAAGTTCATTAAAATTCATTTGAAATCCATATAGTAAATTGACTGTTTTTATAATTTCACAGAAATTGATTTTCAATTAATACGATGTTGAAATTATTTACTAAATCTATGTAACAATACGTTATCACAAAATAATAAGGACATTGTTATAAATTAATTAAAGATTTTAAACATCTATGCATATTCTTGAAATTTTTAACAGAAAATTCACAATTGGACTAATTAATTATTTTTATTCACTTATTTTTATAATTAAATTTCCGTTTTCCAATTTTTAATTAAAACGAGAAAGTATTTTTTTATAATTGTCATAACTTTATTAAATTTTAATTCATGAGATTTAAATAATTTTTTTAAATTAAAAAAAATAATTTGTAATGCTGAAATTTCACCAATCAAGTTGCTCGAATTTTATTACAATGCATTAGTGTTAAAGAAGATTTTTTTTTTGTCATTTAAAACTAGAATTCTACTGCACAGATACTAGATAAGAAACAGAATGAGTAAAAAGTATAAATTTAACACGAAAACGAGTGTCTTCCACTCCCAGATTAAGCATGAAGTAAAATTTCGAGTTTAGAAAATCCTGAAAATTTGAATTTGCCGGGGCGCGCGAGCGAAGGGAGTCGCGCCCCGCCAATTCCAAATTTTCAGGCTTTTCTAAACTCGAAATTTTACTTCATGCGACCCCCGTATAAAACACTGACATAGAAATGAATTCATATTTACGTCACAAACAGTGTATTCTTTAAAATTATTAACGTAATTAATAAAACATGAATTAAATGTTTACAAATAATAATAATTTGTCTTACTTTTTTTAATAGAAATAACGGTAGTCCATAGCCATTTGTCGTTTCTAATATCAAGTAACACAAATTACGGTAAATAAGTCCAAGTTAAAAACATGCGTTGTGATAAACAAACAATAACAAAAAATATGAAACTTTAAAAGAAAAACTACCAAACATTTGGGAAAGATAACACAAACAAATTTAAAAAAAAACAGGAAATTAAAATATAGGATGATTAAGTACAGCGATTGATAAACATTCTCGAATGTGATATTTTAAACTCCTATCTTGAAAATTTTGGAACCTAAAACTTTACTTCATTAACGGAATCCATATAATTACATAAAACAGCTTAAATGAGATATCATTATTGAATTTTGTTTATAATCTGTTTAACAACTAGGAGGAGCGTTTTAAATTTCACGCGCCAAAACCTACAACTCTGATTGGACGAGAGCGCGCCCATTTTACACTATGCTAATTACGTAATTATTAGATGCAACAGCTGACATAACCTTAATTCAAAGCGTTACCGAGTTGCAACTTTGTCTGTTTCGTAATAACCTTTTGTGCGGTTAGTTAGTTTTGTTTATATTGTTGTGATGGATTATGGACCCAGTACAAGCTTGGTGATAATATCACATTCACCACCAAAAAAGCGTAAGAAGTTAGATTTGGGTCATTTATATCTGTCTGAAAAACAGTGCATAATAAATATGTATAAGCAGATAATAACAGATGATCCACATACGAAAATGACTGCTTTTGTATCAGACATTGTTGGTGCAGTAGGTGAGATATCAAATAGCATAAGAATATGCATCAAATAATAAAATGTTTAATTTTTATGAGTTGTAAATTCCACTGTCAATCGTACCATTAGCGAATATAAGAAATCCAGAGAGATTTGTAGCCCTAAACAGCTTGGAGGACATAATTACAAGTTTTGATGACGTAGTAAAGAGATCCGTGCATAGTTTCTTCTATAAAAATGAACTGCTAACTTTGAATAAAGTTTTAAAAAAAGTAAACGATCATGCAGGCATGTCGAAGATGAGTTGTTCAACCTTGTATAGTTTTATGAAACAAATCAATTTTGAGTAAGATAGAGAAAAGAGCTGGGCAGGATTCGAATCATTCAGGATTCAGGATCCTTTTAGAGGATTAAAAAGAGGCATTCGAATACTTTAGTTCAACTGGATTCATGATCCGGATTCGTTATATTTTTTTAAAAGGATTCGTATTCGAGTCTATATGTGGGTGATTCGAATCCGTATAAAATGATTTGAATCCTTGTAAAAGGATTCGAATACTTACAAAAGGATTTGAGTCGTCAAAAATAATTCGAATTAATTGTGAGGCATAACATGAAAAATGTTTTTTTGTGTGTTTCTAAATTTCTCGTTAAATCACTGTTTTATGCGCGTGGCGCATGACGTAAAATTTCGAGTTTAGAAAAGCCCAGAAAATTTGTCTCGGGTCGCTGCGCGACCCTCGACAAATTTTCACGGGGCTTTTCTAAACTCGAAATTTTACTT
This sequence comes from Philonthus cognatus, assembly GCA_932526585.2. Classification (NCBI taxonomy): domain Eukaryota; kingdom Metazoa; phylum Arthropoda; class Insecta; order Coleoptera; family Staphylinidae; genus Philonthus; species Philonthus cognatus. The sequence continues at coordinate 32,408,368 of OW052245.1, read as the reverse complement.
CATGCTTAGTCTGGGAGTGGAAACGCTCGTTCGAAACTTCAAAGTGAATGCATTGATACGAACATTAAATGATTGAATTTTTTTTTAAAGATAATAATCTAGTTTTCTAAATTTTGTTTAATATTGATTGAAGTGAAACTGACATGGTAGCCACAATCTGAAATGTTAAATTTTTCCGACATTTCCCTGACTAAAGATTTTTTCCCTGGCCTTTTAATATAACTTTCTTCTGTGGGAAACCCCTATTCCGTTTAATAGTTTTCATTGTTTTTGCCAATATTCAAGTTAAATTTATAAATTTTTACGTGTTTTGTAATTTGCCTGCTGATTTCGACAAATTTAATAATATCATATGGCTTTTTTGTTAGTGTTTTGGTCAATTTGAATATAATTTCATGACATTTCTCTGACTTTCCCGGTTTTAATGATATTCAGTGAATTTTTTATTTACGTAAATTTTAGGCATTAGTCGATTTTATAATAGAGTTCAATTTGAAGTTTTGAACGAGTGTTTCAACTCCCAGGCTAAGCATGAAGTAAAATTTCGAGTTTAGAAAAGCCCCGTGAAAATTTGTCGAGGGTCGCGCAGCGACCCGAGACAAATTTTCGGGCTTTTCTAAACTCGAAATTTTACTTCATGCGCCACGCGTACAAAACACTGATTTGAAGTGGAGTTCAGAAACACACAAATACATCTTTAACCAGAGTAACAGGGAGTCAGATATTTAGTCTGTTATCAACGATGTTCAGTGGTAATAAATAATTAGGTTTTGAATATTTTTGTTAAAACAACTGGTAACGATATTTATATATTAATGGTTGTAAAAAATTATAAAATCAAATTTATTCTTAAAGGATTTGTATTCGTGATTCGAAAAAACAGGATTCGAATCTTGGATTCGAATCATATTTATCTCTTACGAATCCTTTATTCGAGTATTCGTGATTCGAATCATATTAGGTGATCCGGATTCGTGATTTGAATCCTTTTTACGAGGATTCGTTCCAGCTCTGATAGAGACACATTATTATATAAATTGCATATTATATTATGAACATAATGTAAATATGTTTTATTTCACAGATTATGGCGAGATGCCGTATAAGCATTTGAATTAACGGTATCGTACGATGGAAAAGAAAATACTTAACCACAATTAAGAAGTACAAAATAGATATTTAATATTATTTAGAGAGTAATTATAAAATTATTTAAAATTGCCGCCATATTTATCTAGTGATATTTCTGGTAACTTATTATTGTGTAAACTGGGCTTTGGCACTTACTCCTTCTAGTTTATAAACAGACTATAGATATTGCGAAATTGTCGTTCTTTTTAAACTTTAAATTTTGCATACGCTTTCTTTAAAGAATTCAATTTGAAGCTTTGCATGAATTAAAATTTCGAGTTTAGAAAAGTCTGAAAATTTGGTTTGATCGCGTAGTGAGGTGACCAAAGCAAATATTCAGGCTTTTCTAAACTCGAAACTTTACTTTATACACCAAGCGTATTGAACACTGAAAACACTAAAATATTGTAAACAAGTGATCTTCACTTGAAATCAGTGTTTTATACACGTAATAATAATAATAATAATAATTTTTTTTCCCAACAGAAATTAACATCCATTTACAGGGTAAATATATAAGACTACTTAGACTAAGTGTAAATTTAAACAAACAAAAAAACAATGCTTACATACATACACAAACATACATAAAATTCAGGAGACGTATTATAATATATTTTTGATACATTTTATAAATTCTTTTGGACTAAGCATAATATATCTGCATATTGTTGAACATCAAGATGTAACAGTTTCATGAAATTAATTGGAGAATAATAATATAAATAATGCAAGTATAAGTAATGCAAGTATAAGTAATGCATGAAGTAATACTTCGTGTTTAGAAGAGCCCGTAAATTTGGTTTGGTCATTTCGCGGAGCGACCAAACCAAATTTTCAGGCTTTTCTAAATTCTAAATTTTAGTTTATGCTTAACCTGGGAATAGAAAACACTCGATCGAAACTTCAAATTGAATTTAGAACTTTGCAAAATAGGAACATAAAGTTATATTTTGTATCATACAACTTGTTCCCATGAATCAATTTAGATCACATAGAACTATATTTCTGAACTCGTAATTTCTTTATACTCAAAACTATATCAAAAGGATCTTTAATTTGGTTGGCGTTCACTTTGTGGTACATTTTCATAATAATTTAATTAAAACACTAAACTTTGTTTTACCACTTTTATTTTACTTTTCAGTGACTATAGTTTCGACTACAAGCTAGTCATTATTAAACTTAGTTTGATCAATTCCATTGTATGTCATTATTTTTATAAAATCACATTACTTTTTCTTAAATATAATATATTAAATATAGCTGTAAATTATCTGACATTCGTTGATTTTTAAAAGAATTCAATTTGAAGTTTTAAACGAGTGTTTTCCACTCCCAGACTAAGCATGAAGTAAAATTTCGAGTTTAGAAAAGTCCTGTGAAAATTTGTCGAGGGTCGCGCAGCGACCCGAGACAAATTTTCTGGGCTTTTCTAAACTCGAAATTTTACTTCATGCGCCACGCTTATAAAACACAAATTTTAAGTGAAGGTAGAATACACATAAATTTGACAATATTATAGTGTTTTATACGCGTGGCGCATGAAGTAAAATTTCGAGTTTAGAAAAGCCCAGAAAATTTGTCTCGGGTCGCTGCGCGACCCTCAACAAATTTTCACAGGGCTTTTCTAAACTCGAAATTTTACTTCATGCTTAGTCTGGGAGTGGAAAACACTTGTTTAAAGCATTGAATTGAACTCTTTTTAAAAAACAGGGAATATCCGCAATTGTTGTATGAATTCCATGGTATGTCATTATTTTTATAAAATCACATTACTTTTTCTTAATTACTTTAACTTAGAGAAGCGTAAAGTGTTAAGTGTGAACATTCATAAATTTAGAATTTTTCCCTCTACAAACAAGTGAAATACATTTTGTCTCTAAAATAAATAGGGAAGACAATATTTGAACACTTTAAAATTAACATGCGATTTCCTATGTTGCTACCACCAAGTCAACACCCGGTATAATTATGTGTTACTCTAAACTCATAAAGTGTCAAAATTGTAACATAATACCTTATAATTTCAGCCCAGCGGGATATTTAGTTTGTTTTCAATGATGTTAATAATAAATAAATAGGTTTTGAACATTTTGTCAATTAAAAGTTGTAGCGATTTACAAAATGTTCAAATTGATATATACAACTACTACAAAAAAAAATCATGTCCTGTTGATTTTTTTTAAATTCGAGATTAAATTTGTGAACAAGTTTGCTTTAGCAAATAATGATTAAGTAGATAATATCATCCTCGTTCTAATGATGAAATCCATATCAATCACTTCAAATGCAATTCCTAGAAATAATTAATAACGTCGACGTTTTACTTTTTAACTTTTTCTAATTTCTTTTCGTAATTTCAATCAATTAGAAATGAAAATGCTGTATGAATTCTAAAAAAATCCGACGCAATTGAATAATTTGTGGATGTGGAGTCGAGTTGGATTGAATAGACGGTCTGTGCAAGAGGGGGGAAATGAGGGGAAGTGAACGGCTAAATACGTCGACACGAAGCCGGCCGGTTTTAGTTCAGTTGGAAGCGTTGTTGTGTTCATCTCCTGCAACAAGACAATAATTTAATTGCCGGTAAGTTAATTAATTATAATCAAGTAAAAAGTGATTAATGAAAGTATAAACTCATCCTATATAATAATGCATGCATCACGTAATTATTTAATATAGGATAATTAGTTGCGTTTGATTTGCAGTCATTAATGATAAAACAATAATTATTTGTTGACTTTGTGACCTCTATACTTAATCATTTATTATGTTACATCTGTTTGATAAAGATAAATTAGTGTTAATGAAATATTTCTAGGTTTTTTTACTTACAAATAATTTAATCTACTATTATTATGCAGTTGATATTTCTACGATTTAAAGGTAAAAGTCATTAGTTCTGAAAGTTTACTAAATTATAACAAATTATTTTAATTATATTAGTAGTAAGATTGGTTATTTTTTAAATTAAAATATTCGAATATTCATTTAAAAACATATTCAAATATTTAAATGATGTGAATATTTAAATATGTGAATATTCAAATATTTCAAATATTGGGATATTTAAATATGCTTCTAATTGAATATTCAAATACTTCAATTTAAAAAAGTCCTAGCATTAATCGAAATATGTATCATTATTTTATTTTAATATTGTAATGAAATAAAAGCTAAGTAAGTTTTTTTTTAACTTAACATTAAATCAGTGTTATATGAAATATTTACTTCATGCGCTAAGCGTGTAGTTAAATATTTCGAGTTTAGAAAAGCCTGAACATTTGCAGGCTTTTTTAAAGTCAAAATATTTACTTCATTCTTAATTAAGGATTGGAAAACACTTGTTCGAAAAGTATTAAAACCTTCAACGAAAACAGTGAATTATTAAAACAAAATGGGGGAAACAAACACAACTGTAGTTAATTACATACTCTTTATGAGTTTCCTTAATTTTCGGGTATTTGTTCATTTTATAAAAGTGTTCAATTTAAAGCTTCTAATGAGTGTTTCCAGTCCCTGATTAAGCATGAAGTAAAATTTCGAGTTTAGAAAAGCCTGAAAATTTGGTTTGATCGCGTTTGACCAAACCAAATTTTCAGGCTTTTCTAAACTCGAAATTTTACTTCATGCGCCACTCGTATAAAACACTGATTTCCATTGAAGTTTAATTTATACCATGGACATTTTTCAAATTTAAGTATTCAAACATTCATTTAAAAATATTTGAAATATTTAAATTATTCGAATATACATATATTCTTTCAAAAACATATTGAAATATTTTAATATTCGAATATTTAAATACTCTAATATAAAATATTCTAATATTGAAATATATATATATGAATAATTTAGTAATATTTGAATATTCGACTATTTGAATTATTCGTATTCGAATTCCAGCCTTAATTAGACTCATGGGCGTAGTCAATGAGAGCAGACCAGGGCATTTACATTAGATTTTTAGGCTTATCTAAACTCGAAATTTTACTTCATGCACCAGGCGTATAAAACACTAAAATATTGTGAAATTCTAAATGTTTGCTTAGTAATACATTTTTATTCCTGCTTTATCTGTATATTTTTAATACTGATTTAGCAATATATGCTTAATTTCACAATATTTCAGTGCCTTATACGCGTGGCGCATGAAGTAAAATTTCAGGTTCAGATAAGCCTAAAAATCTAATGTAAATGCCCTGGTCCAAACCCAATTTTCAGTCTTTTCTAAACTCGAAATTTTACTTCACGCTTAATCTGGGATTGTGTAAACACTCTTTCGAAACTTTGAATTAAACGCTTTATAAAAAACGCAATAAATGTCTAAAATTTTACAGCTTATGTATCAGAAAATGTACACTTAAAAGAAAAGATCCCTGTATGTATGGTAGAATAGAGCAAATTGTAATTTTGGTAAAACTTCTATTTTGAATTTAGTTTTGTAATTTGTTGATAAATCTTTAGATACATTATACAATTTATAAGAAAATAAATTACTTCAAGTATTAAATTGGAATATACTTCACAAGACTAATTAAAATCTTGTTTAGTTTAGAAAGCGTTTTCTCACACTTTATATTTACAATTATTTATATTGTTCAGTTTTTTTCTTACCCTGCTAGAATTCACATTTGCGAAAGAATGATCATTATGAACTGTGGAGGCTTCTACTTCGTTATACATGTTAATTCAATGAAATAAAACACTTTAACTTTGTTTGCATAACACTATTTTTATTTTCGTTACGAAAATAAAAATAGTGTGTTATACAAACAAAGTTAAAGTGTTTTATTTCATAGAATGATCATTGTTAGTTTAGAAATAAATCAGGAAAATTTAAGTTAAGTTTCACTTTCGATTTCAAGTTACTTGGCCATTTGAAATTGTATCAAGTTTAAATCACGAAATATCAACTTATTACATGTTCAGTCACTTAAATAAATAATAAATATGAAGTGGTATAATTTTCAATTTTCCAAAAAATAACCAATTAAACAATCCCAATGAAATACGTTTTATTCCTTACTTCACTTTTATTTCTATTCGTTCGGTGTACATTTCGATGTCTAAGCACTCACTGTCAATAACTAATTAGTTAGATTAGCACTCAATATCATCTAACGAATAATAAAAGTAAAGGAAGGAATAAAATGTTTTTGCCGCCGATTAAATATTCCTCATAACTCAATTAAATAATTAGTAATTAAACCATATTGAATTTAATCTCACGCAGTGAAAGTGACGATATTGACGAATGTTTGCAGTTTTGCGAAGAAGTTGATCTTTAAAGCTGTAAAGAATAAATATAGTAGAATTCGCGAGAGGGGTCATATTATTACAGATTTATATACATTATTTCTTCTACTTTTGTGTCATCAATTGCAACTTAAGCTAATTTTTTTAAATAGGGGATTAATATTATTATAATTATTTTAATTTGAACTTAAAAGTCACAGGACATTTCTCGTGACATGGACTATAACTTGTTTGTTTATATTAGATCTTTGTTACATAAAATCACATTTTCAATTTTATCATTGCATGCGACGATAAATTCAATTAGATTTTCATTTGCCGTATTTTGGCTTCAGTGTCTGCCATGCAGTCACGACAAATTCTAATTTTATATTGATTTATAATTGAATAATCAATGCTTTTGTAATTATATTGCAAGCATTTAATGTTCCGTTTATGATTTTGTTTTGTTTACATTAAAGATTAAAGATAACATATTTTATAATAGTTTCATTTGTTAATTTAAAATTGATTACTTGGTATGAAAATTAAATATGTAACTTCCTTTATTTTGTGTTTGTTTGAAAATGGTAATTTATAAAGAAATAAATAAATTACAAATAAAATTCACGCGAGTTGCACAAAGAAATGAATTATACAGCCAGTTTATCTTTTAAGTATACCCATCCCGATAATTACAGTGTTTGAAAAATTTGCAGGAAATTATTGTTTGCATAAAAGCGATCAATTTAATGCTTCTGGAGAGTTTTACACTCCTTGGTTAAGCATGAAGTTATATTTCGAGTTCAGAAATGCCTGAACTTTTTTGTTGGTCGCGTAGCCAAACCAAAATTTCAGGCTTTTCCAAACTTAAAATTTTACTTGATGCTCTACGCGTGTAAAACGCTGATGTAATATGAAGTTCAAAATATACTGCTTAAACTTATGTTAATAAATATTACAAATTTTTATTTCGTGCAACGAAATCTTCTAAAATATTAAAGCAATTTCCTTTCGCATTTTGTTTTTAAGTATACTTACATACTTTTTTTATAAAATCAATAATTGCTTGAAAATTCACAGGATATACATTATAAGAATATTTCAGTGTGTGCATCTCTGAATCGCTGCTCAAAATGGTATTTTTAATTGTTCCAATCTCACTTTAAAATTGGTTTAGAGATTAACTTGTTCTGTTTTATATGTAAGTGATCATAAATACTGCAAAATAAAGGGATGTTAAGTTTAGTTTTATCATAGAAAAATATTTTACCAACTTTAAATTTGATGCCATTGTAACATACATATATTGACCTGTTTTATAACCTCGCATTTAGTGTGTTTTTTATGAGACTTTGCCTTGATGATTTCCAATCATCGCACAGTGTAATTAATATTTTGCAATTCTAGCTGGGCAAAACTATACCGATAGCGTTTATACCATTTGGCATTGAGTTATCGTAAATAAATCAAGATTAAAAGTATGGTAAACCAGAGAAATAATGTTATAATTAATTCGGTTTTTATTTATTTATATTTAATTAATATTATTAATTACATTGGTATTTGTTATGATTTAGTTATTTTTGCATCAATTATCTTACTTTATATTTTGGACAAATGCGTGAGTTTGTTTTTTTCAGTGGCCCATAAACTCTCATAAATTTTACGTCGTGGCCGCGTAAAAATAAGTTTTAAAAAATGTTTAATTAATTTTATTTATTTAAATGAACACTTAGACATTAAATTAAAGTTTGTTTGTGATTACAAAAATTATAAGAGTAATAACGCTTAATAATAAAGTCGAGAAAAGTAGATGTTAACGCGTTGATGTTTACGACAAGAGTGTTTTCATGTGGTCCTCTTCGAAGCTCCTCCGGGTTGTGCGATGGTGGTGGTTTCCACTTGGTCAGCACTTCCTTTGTTTCGGCGTACAGGCTGGTGATGTCATCTGGGACGATGGCGTTTTCATCCAGGTTCCCAGGACAGGATCGAACTCGTCCGAGCACGTTTTAGATACTTTGTTGCAGAACGCGAATACGTGATAAAACGACAATAATAATAATACGAAGTGTGATGTAATCGATGGTACACTTGAGAATACATCATACTCGATTAATGCGTAATATAATAGAATAATATAAAAAAATAATATACTAAAATATTAAATATAAGGGTTATAGGATATAACATAAATGACAGATTATAAAAACTATAAAAAAAACGTATCCTATGTTAGATGGAAATTACTTTTTTTAAATGCTTTTATTGGAATTTACTTTTTTAAATACTTTTATCTACGACCTCACCAAATACCATAGCTTCATTTATGCATCGCTTAATATGCGCGCAGTTCTACTTTTTAGTACTAGTGTTAAAGTGGCTAGTGAATTTTAAGGCCATTTTGACACTAGTACTTAAAAGTAGAACTGCGTGCATATTAAGCGATGCATAAATAAAGCTAAGATATTTCGTGAGGTCGTAGATAAAAGTATTTAAAAAATTAAATTCCATTTAACATACGACCTAGTTTTTTTATAGTTTTTATCATCTGTCATTTATGAGAGTTTATGGGCCACTGAAAAAACATATTCATGCATCTGTTCAAAATATAAAGTAAAATAATTGATGCAAAAATATCTAAATCAGTTTCAAAAAAGTAGCATTACGCATAATAATCGATACAAAAAATGAAGCTTGTTTTGATGAGGTCGTAGCTAATATATTATACGGTATCTGTAGACAAATATGTATATTCTTGCGATCCGCAATTTATTGCACTCAAGATGTTATAGAATCGAATGAATGTGAACACAGGATTTTGCAAATGCTAAAATCAATACGTACAGAACCATTCGCAGTCCAAAAAAATGGATACTTTTAATTGAATTGTGAATATTTAATGAGTTCATAACAGTCAAAATTAGGTGTATTTAAAACGGCCAAAGACTTTGCATTATAAAATACGAGCTGCATACCTTTAGGTAAATTATTCATGCCAATGAATGCATCTACGTAACTTTAACAATGTTTACAATACATTTTTTTTAAATGCACGCGTGGGATTCACTAGCGATCGCTTTTAAAATAAAAATAAAAACGTGTGCCTGTTTTTGTTAAGTAATTGTCAATAGTTACGTGATAATTGTTGGTTCCAATATTTCGGAAAGGCTTAGTTAGTTCAATGACTTCATTTTTTTCATAAAATATCTCTGTATATTGATTGTCAATTTTATGGGTTCGTAAATTGGTAAAATATCAGACTGTGCTCCGAATGAAGAGGGGACTTTAAGAAGAAGAACTTTATATGTCACATTTATGTCACTTAAGTGTTACATACCTCCAGTGTACAAGGGTTTTTTTAAAGTTATTTAAGGGCACTTTAATAAAATTTGGCATTTACATATAAAGGGTCTTTTATTAAGAGTGATAGTATTTTAATTTGTCAACAATGACGCTCCCGATTGCTTTAATTATTAATTACCTTATCTAACATTTGTAGTTGTATGCCTGCTATTGCTTCCAAATGTTCCAAAGTCTGTGGATTTTCAGCATGGTCTCTTTCTTTCACGTAGCCCCAAAGACACAAATTCACGTAGTGAGATTATCTAGTCACCCAACTTCTCCCTCAGTAAATCAAATCAGTATAGACAAACCCGTGGTGGGCAATTAAAACGATATCTTGTTCCGAACATAACTGCATTTTCCAAATTTCAAAACAAAGCAAACACCAAACTAAATTGTCAAACCGTTGTTGTTTTATTTAAAATTAAAATCCTATCACTCTTTATGAAAGACCCTATATTATTATGGCCAGGGCACCTCTAAAGTCACATTTTGGAACACATTTATTTTCGCTTATATCACTTTAAAATGCGATGTACGAATTTGGGCCAGTAAATTTTGAATATTTTCTTTATGAGACATTTTAAAAATGTCTGTAGAGTGAATAACTTTTAATCGTTATTTTTTATTCCGGTTATAATTTACACACATTAGCTATTTTTTTGTTGTTGTTTATTTTGGTTGTTAAATTTTTGGTTTTCAGAAAATGGGCATCGATTTCTACTACGTTCCAGGAAGCGCTCCATGCCGTGCAGTTCTTCTGGCGGCGAAAGCTGCCGGCGTCGAGCTGAACCTCAAATACACCGATCTTATGAAAGGAGAGCAAATGACTCCAGAGTTCTTGAAGGTGAGTGAGGGGACGTTGACTCTATTGCACGATTTAAGGTTTTGCTGACTGGCTCGCATCCAATTTTCCCACAGTCGAACCAACAATTCAATTACATTTCACTCACTCAAACATATTTATTTACATATACAACAGAGCTGAGTAGAGCTTAATTAAATGATTCGAATCACGAACCGAATCATGAATCCCTGAATCAAAGAATAATAAAACCTGATCATCTAAGGGGTGTCCAACCCGTCGATTGCGATCAACCGGTCGATTGCTGGACTATTTTTGGTCGATTACCTACCGGTTTCAACCTCCAGTGAGATTTTGTGAAAATAAAATGTGAAAAAATCATGATCTTAAAGCATGTCTATGTCTAAGCATAATTAGCACTTTTGAAGTTAACTCGATACTCATGATTCTTTTAATAATTATCTAAACAAAACTGGCATCAAGTCTAACGATTTTTTTTACTCTGACTCAACTTTGACATAATTTTTCAGAAAAACCAGTTAAGGTAATTTTCATTCCAACTTTAGGATCTTAAAACGTGTTTATACTTGAGCAAAATTAATGCTTTTGGAGTTGATTTAATAATTTATAATTTTCCTGTTTTAGCATTCACATCACGGTGTATTTTGGGAGGCATTCATTGTTTCTGAACAGTGTTTAATTTGAAGTTTTGAACGAGTGTATCCACTCCCAGGTTAAGCATAAGTTAAAATTTCGAGTTTAGAAGAGCCTGAAAATGTTGGTATCCGCTTCACTACGTGACCAAACCAAATTTTCAGGATTTTCTAAACTCGATATTTTACTTCATGCTCAATCTTTGAGTGGAAAACACTCATTTAAAGCTTCAAATTGAACTTTTTCAAAAAGCAACGAATGTCGGAATATTTACAGTAGTAAAATAAGTATTAGCTCGTAAACACAAATTATTCATCGTTGAAATTGTTAAGTAATTTATCAATCAAGCAAAAAAAAAAAACAAACAATAGTAGCAGTTCTTGTTACATTATGACTATGCATTATTTGCTAGGAATGCTTAAAATAGAAAAAGATGGTATGTCATGTCCAGATAAGATAAGGCGTAAATGTTCGAATGTTTACAGCGTAGCGTACTATCAGTGTAAGTAATTATTTGCGACTTATATAACAGAATGCCTCTTATCTATGCGGTAATAAATATGAATATGCATACTTATTTGATGATTGCAATCAATAAACAAGAAAATCATCATAAAAAATGTTAATAATATGATAGATAATTGTTAGATTATTAAACTTTAATTGAAATAAACAATTTGTTGTGAAACTATTTGAAAGCATACGTGACTGATACTGATAAGAAGGTTTTATATAAATACATATTTGTTTAACGTTTCAAATATTTCGAATTCAGTTCATTTTTTTGTGATTACGATATTGTTTTAAGGTTTAAATAACGCGTATCATGTTAACCTAATCTACAACCGAAATATGTTTATGTTTATTAACCAAACAATTAAATGTTAAACATTAATGATGCATTAATTTCTCACTTTACCTGTGGTAAAATATATTTAATTAATAGTCAAACTTTGATTAAAACAATTGGTTTGTTTCACTAAATTTTGTTTTTACTTTAACTTGTTTCGACCTTAGGTCATTATCAAGGAGATTTGTCACATATCTCCTTGATAATGACCTAAGGTCGAAACTAGTTGGAGTCAAAATAAAAATCAGTAAAACAAACCGAGTGTTTTAATCAGTGTTCTTCTAATAGTTAAACATTCATTCCATGGAACTTAATAAGCTCATGCCCACTTGCACCACAGCTGATTAATTTTAATCAGTGATTAGTACTTCATAAAAACACAACGATTCTATTCAGAAATTGTTTACATTCTTGCATTTTCATAAATGAGACATATTTGGGATTTCTTTAAATTTAAAACATTTTTATATTCTCGAATTTTGACCTAATCAGAGATTTAATCGTGATTAATTTCTTAGTCACGATTAAGTACCTGCATTAACCAAATAATTTTAAAAATCAAAAACGATACTTCGAGATATTTAACTGTTTTTTTGAAATAAGTGTATTTATTCCTATGTAAATTTTGTGTTGGCTGAATAATCTGATTCGTGAAGTCTTGTTTCTTGTACTAGATAATCATGTTGCATTCAAAAGCGTTGTGTAATATACGAATCTTGTAAATATCATCATCATTATCTTCCATGACTTCATCAACACTTCCTTTTTACACATTTGCATGTTGATAAATGAGGATATGTTTGGGGTATCGTACAAATTTAAAACATTTTTTATATTCTCTAATTTCAACTTAATTGGAGGTTTAATCGTGATTAACTTCTTAGTCACGATTAAGTACCTGCATTAACCAATGAATTTTAAAAATCATTAATCATTCTTAGAGATATTTAACTTTTATTTTAAATAAATACATTCCTGTGTTGGCTGAATAATCTGGTTCGTGATGTCTTGTCTCTTGCACTAGAAAAACATGTTGCATTCGAAAGTGTTTAAGTGTTGTGTAATATAACAAGTTTGTAAACATCATCATCATTATCTTCCATGGTTTCATCAACACTTCCTTTGTATTTTTTATTAAATAGCTAAAGAAAAAAACGTTCCATTTATTCTTCTGTAATGACAAAATAATAACTTTTTCCAGGACCCGTTTAAAACTTCCACAGAGAAGAATATCGAAGCAAGAAATTTTAAAGAGCGGAGATTTCTTGCACACAATAGATTTTTTGTTTTAGCATAGTTTTCAATATGAAATCAACACGATTGATTTTAAATAAAATATTTACAGTTTGCATAACATTAAACACATTAATTTGAATTTTAATTGCATTTTTGAATGGAGAAACTGCGAAATATTAACAGATGTTTAATTTCTAAAAGTTGTACTTTATATTTTAATTTATAAGAAATTATCAAAATTGTGTAAACAAATGAATGGAAATTATCATCAAATTATGGAGCCTAACATAACGGGTGGCAAAAATTGTGTGGATGTTTTGAATGCGTCCCCATTTTTCTATAGAATTTTACGCACAGTCTCTAAAGAATTTTAAATAATACTTAAAGTTTTTTTTGTCTTTAACAAGTTGATTGTTTTCACTTTTAATTCAGAGGTAAACACTTGTTTATTATTATTTTTTAATTGAAAACAAAACGATAAATTATAAAATGTATTCCTCAGTTCATATTACATGCATTGCATAATGTGCTAGCTTAAATATGCATAACCTTGGCAGTGAGAGGCGCGATAAATCCTAATTTAAACAGTCGCCCTTGAAATTCAAATAAATAAATCTAGGATATTCTACGATTAAGTCAATAATAACAGAAGCCTAGCTAATGGAGCAGTCGGAGCAAACTGCTCCAAGCGTTAGAATATTTTGAAGGTGCAAAATTGGGTTAGATTAAATAAATATTTGTAAAATGTATTAACGTGAGATCAAAGTTATAATCAAGATAATTAACATGAATATACATATCTAAGTAGTATATTTTGAACTTCACAATATTTCAGTATTATATACGCGTGGCGTATAAAGTGAAATTTCGAGTTTAGAAAAGCCTAAAAGTTAAAAATACTAGATACGATATATTTAAAAAAACGTACAGGAAATTTTCCTGTTAAGTATACACATGCATACGCTGTAAATATTGCGTTTTTAAATAGTTCAATTTGAAGCGTTAAGCGAGTGTTTTCCACTAACAGACTAAACATGAAGTAAAATTTCGAGTTTAGAAAAGCCTAAAAATTTGGTTTGGTCGCTCCGCGAAGCGGAGCGGCCAAACCAAATTTTCAGGCTTTTCTAAACTCGAAATTTTACTTCATGCGCCATGCGTATAAAACACTGATTTAATGTGCAGTTTAGAATATACGTCTTTAGCATACTGCTTTAGTAGAGTACTTTAAACTCCACTCGAAATCGTTGTTTAACACGCGTGGCGCATAAAGTAAAATTTAGAGTTTAGAAAAGCCTAAAAATGTTGTTTGGTCGCTCCGCTTCGCTACGCGACTAGACCAAATTTACAGGCTTTTCTAAACTCGAAATTTTACTTCATGCTTAATCTGGGAGTGGAAAATACTCGTTAGCACATTCAAATTGAACGCTTTATAAAAACAGCAAATGTCTGCAGATTTATTAAATTTAAAATAAAGTGTTTTATATGTAATAAATGTTTAAATATGGGGCTGCTTATATAGCTATGCAACTGACTGATACGTCTCTTTACTAGACTCATTATCATTGTTCTATATTTACAAAATTCATGAATGGTTCTTTCAAAACTTCATTAACCCGGCTTAAAGCGTATAAATTGCAATTATGTCGAGCTAAATTCAAATAAGTATAACCGGTAACTGGCACTTATCGAAGGAAGTTAATGGCTTCGGGGGCACACACAAACTACTTATGTAGTATATAGCGTACTGACCACAAATGGTGCCACGCCGAGCGATAACTTTCACCGGTACACAGGAATGGGAACTTTGGGCGTAATTAATCTTGAATTTCAACACAAAATCGTTTTCCGTGAAATTAGGCTCCTTTGAAATGAAAAAAAGATAATTATTTTCAAATTATACGTGCTCGATCCTTCACGTAGCTTTAATATTTGTTTGGAATTGACCTTGATTACAAAATGAACTATCTTTATACAGAACGAAGAAAGATGGTTGAAACTTCATTTTTCACACTTGATCAAAGGTGGTTGTTTATATATGTAGTTTAAAGGGCGCGCGTGCATTTTTCTTAGAGAAGTTCTCCTGTGCAAAAAATAATGTATATCATGATTTTGTGCTATTTTATTTCTTCTACTCATGGATATTTTCTATTAAGTATACATATCTCAATATATTATTGTATATACTCTAGAAATCTTCAGATATTTGTTGTTTTTGAAATGAATTTCAAATTAAAGCTTTAAACGTGTATTTTCTACTCCCAGATTAAGCATGAAGTAAAATTTCAAGTTTAGAAAAGTCTAAAAATTTGATGTGGTCGCTCCGCTTTGCTACGCGACTAAACTAAATTTTCAGGCTTTTCTAATCTCGAAATTTTATTTCATATTTAATCTGGGAGTGGAAAACACTTGTTTACAACTTCAAATGAAGACCTCAAGTCCAGGTTAGGCAAAATCGCCTATCTAATTAAGAGTAATGAAAATAGTATAAAAACAACGTAAAACATATTTTTCAAATTTAAGTCACGTAAAAAAGTACTTTTCTATATCCACAAAATTTACTGCGAATACGCGAATGTTATCACTATTAAACTCCATTAAATTCAACCAGAATAAGTTACATTAGAAATCGCCCATGGGAAATATCAAACTCTTAATACTTTTGGAACAATAAACGAGAGAGCAGGCAGATTGCTGCAATTCTGCCAAGAAAACAACCCCATTATAACGAATACCTTCTACACACTACCAAACCATCGTCTCTACACCTTAAAATCCTCTTAGGATAAAGCACAAAGGGTTATCAGAAATCAAATTGATTACATCCTAATAAATTATCGATATAAGAATGCAATCAACTCTGTAAAAACTTACCCTGGTGAAAAGAACTCGTTAGATCATAACCCTTTAATATCTCGATTTAACCTTAAACTGAAATAGTAGTTATCTGAAAGAGCAATACAATAGACGTCTCTTATTTAAAGAAGTAAGACAAGAGATGAAGGACAAGGTCAACAACAACTTAAAGAACATACAATTAAATTTACGAGGTAGCTAGATGATATTCCTATACCATAAATAGAAGATGGGATGACTTTAGACAAGCATTAATCGAGCCAGGCAAAACAATTTTAACCGGGCACAGAACAAAGAAACAAAAAAAGACGGATCACACTTGAAATTCTACAATGAACCAACGACGAATCAAGAAAAACAAAATCAAAGAATACAAAACCATCCTGAGCGAAATTCTGGTAATGATAGGACAAGAAAAAGAAAAATGCCATAAAAAGAAGTGCGAAAAATTAAAGAGCTTCAGATAAAACACGATTATTTTCAACTTACACAAACAAGTAAAAGAAATGGCAGGAACGCAAAAACGACAACAATTCTCTGTACTATAATAGATAAAAATTGGAAAATAATAACCTTGTTGAAGACAGAAAGGGTACGTACAAAAACTGTTTAACGATGATAGACAAACAAATATATCAGAAAAGTATTAAGAACTCGGCCGACCAAAAATGACTGAAGAAGAAGTTATTCATGCCACAAAGACTTTAAAAGCAGAAAAAGCTCCGGGAGCGGACGATTTACCATCTGAGATCATTCATTAAAGAGAACAAATTTTCAACGTCATATACAAAACAGCAATTACACCTAAGAACTGGCTTATATCAATGTTTATCACCATTTCAAAGAAAACAAAAGGTTTCTAAAAGTGATACATTACAGAATTTACAGAAAACTGGAAGAATATATCGATGAGATTCAATTCACAGGGCCTTGATAGCCTTGATAGTTAAAGCTTAAATCTTGATAGCCTTGATAATTGTCAACCTCCGAAACGGTGAAGGTACTTAAAGAAGAATAATACTTTTTTGTCAGTTCTGTGTTATTTTTAAGACCAATGAAGTGTTTTTAGAACTGTACACTAAATCAGTGTTTAATACGTCTGGAACATCAAGTAAATAAACTCAAAATATTATTATTAAACTGAGTATATGATTGTTTTGTTATATTAAATTTATACTTGCTCTTAAGAAAACGTATTGTATTTCAAAATTATTAAGCCTCATTAAAGTGAGTAAAAGAAAATACAGTATTCAGTTTATTTTTCATCTTTTAGATCTTCATATTCATATAACTGTTTAATAATATTTTACTGAGTGTTTTCCACTCTTTGATTAAGCATGTAGTAAATATTTTAGACTTTTCTCGAAATATTTACTTCATGCGCCAGGCGTTTTAAATACTGATTTAGTGTGGTGCTCTTTTTAAGACAAAGTTAATTTCCGTGCTGAATTTGCAAACGAATACAATTAATTATCTGTGCAGCTGACCGCAATAATAAGAATAACTTTAATTATTATTTTAACAAAACGTCGCAAATACGCTATTATCGTATCATCAATTGAGCAAGAGAGAAATGATAAAAGCCGAAAATTAAGACATCAAAATATCAATGATTAAATATTTACATGTCACTTGGAGTAGATTGTAAAAAATGTTCCAAGTGTTATTATTATTATTATTCTTTATTTTCCCAACAGCTAAATGCAAGTATCCAATTACAGGGAACTTAATATTATATAATGCTATGCTACTTAATATAATAAGTGTTAAAAAATATTTTTTGCACTTTCATCTTAAAAGTTGACACTTTACAAACTCTAATCAATGTCAAAAGGTGGCATTTAGCAAATGTTACATTGTTTATTTGTATCCAACCATAAAAGTGGTATCGAATGCATAAAGGAATTTCATGATACGCTGTCATCGAAATACCTGCTGTCAGAACAATCAATCAAATTTTCGCGACACAAGTACATCGATAGTAGTTCATCATGGAAGTGGATGATACATCCGACGCGGAAAGCTGCACACCACCAGATGTAGTAAAGGAAGCAGAGATAGCGAGTTTAGAACTACTACCGAAAAATTCAAGGGTAATATATGAAAAACGCTACCAGGAATTTATCAAGTGGTGTGAATCTAGAACCATTAGAAGGTATTCAGAGAATACTTTATTAGCATATTTTGCCGATCTTTGCAGAAAATATAAGCCCTCTAGCATTTGGTCTATATTTTCAATGTTAAAATGCACCCTCGCTACAAAACATAATGTGCAAATTGGAAAATATAGCAAATTAATAGCTTTCATCAAACAGAATGGCGTAGGATTTAAGGCAAAAAAATCTAAAACTCTCTCGAAATCCGAAATATTGGCATTTTTGAAGGAAGCCCCAGATGACAGTTTTCTTATGATTAAGGTTGGCTATTTTTAATTAAACCATTTTAACAATATATTGAAATAGGCATTTCAGGTGGCATTAATATTTGGGATTTTTGGGGCATGCCGCAGACACGAATTGTACAATATCAAGAAAGAGGATATAAAAGAAATTGACAATATGTTAAGTATTAGCATTCCTGATACGAAAACTCACAATCCAAGAAACTTTACTATTGTCAACGATAATGAATCTGATATAGATTATATCTCTTTTTACCAAAAGTATTCAAGATTGCGGACCAATAAAAGTGCGGCAGATAGAAAATTCTTTATAAAATATGCAAACGGACGATGCACCAATCAAGTAGTTGGCATTAACACGTTTGGAAGCTTTCCTTCTATTATTGCGAAATATTTACATTTAGAAAATCCACATCTTTTCACGGGCCATTGTTTTCGACGCTCATCCGCAACATTATTGGCCAATACTGGAGCTAACTTAGTACAAATTAAGAAACATGGTGGATGGAAATCGTTCGCTGTAGCCGAAGGCTACATTGATAATTCCCTTAATAATAAAATCAAAACAGCGGTCGCAATTATGAAAAATCCATCTGTAGCAGGTCCAAGTTCAAGTAATTATGTAGAACCCAGAATAGAAAATTTGACTACAAATGATAATATAGAATATATAGAACCCAATAAGGCAAAAGAAAGCACTATAATCGCACATAGTAATTCTATTAAGGAATGCCAAAACCGTGAAGATGTGAATATTGCAAATAATATATCAGAAGCAAATGCCGATTCCCAAAATGTTATGTTACCAGCACTTACAGCTTCAGGAGTCAATATACAAAATTGCTCCCATTTTAATATAAACTTAACTGTTAATAATAACAAATAATTCCCATTGAAATTTAAAGTCAAAATAAACCTTATTTTTAAATACTATATTGTACTTGTTTACGGTATGACGTGCAAAAAGTTATGTATGTAATGCGTGTGTAAAATAAGCTTTATGGCATTCGTTCAGATGTTTCGTGACTCGCCTTCGGCTCGTCACGAAACATCATCTCAACTCATGCCATAAAGCTCAATTTTACACACTTATTACATAAATAACTATATTATGATTGTATTGCTATTGTTTAAATAATTACATTTATGCCCGGTATTATAAAACGTTTTATTCACTAAATAACATTTAATTTAGCAATAAATTAATTTATTCCAAAGATTTCGGTATCATACACAAAATATCTTTATTTGGCTAATAAATCTCCTCAGTAAATTATTTGTTTGTTTTTCTACCAAGTAAATTTTATTCTCTAAATAATTTGACAGTTAAAAGTCAGAAGTGTATTATATTGTTATAATTAATTTAGATTCTACTACTTGTATTTATTAATTTCATTACAGTTATTATGTCTATCATATCATCATTGTCAGAATTAAGTTCGCTCATAGTATCTTCCCTGACAGTGATTAATTTGAACCACAAGACATTCTCAGGAGTCGAAGACCTCGAGTTTTTCGAGTCAGAAATAACCAGGGATTTTTATACTTATGCATACGCTTTTTTTAAATCAGTTCCATTTAAAGTTTTAAACGAGTGTTTTCCACTCCCAGACTAAGCATGAAGTAAAATTTTGAGTTTAGAAAAGCCTGAAAATTTGGTTTGGTCGCGTAGCGCGAAGCGCGGAGCGACCAAACCAAATTTTCAGGCTTTTCTAAACTCGAAATTTTACTTCATGCGTCACTCGTATTAAACACTGAAAACACTGAAATATTGTGAACAAGTGAACTTCACATGAAATCAGTGTCTTGTACGCGTGGCGCATAAAGTAAAATTTCGAGTTTAGATAAGCCTGAACATTTGGTTTGGCCGCTCCGCGCTTCGCGCTACGCGACCAAACCAAATTTTCAGGCTTTTCTAAACTCGAAATTTTACTTCATGCTTAGCCTGGGAGTGAAAAACACTCGGTAAGGTCTTTTATAATTTCTAATAAGCTTTCTTTTTCTTGTTCTGTGAAATCCTGTTCTATTCCACGGTTATTCTCCATAATTAAAAGGAATTATACTAAATTTTCAATTTGATTAACAATTTAATTTGAAATATTGACAATTCAATTTAAAAAATGGGTGGTTCCAGCTATGGCCACAATGAAAATGTATAATTTTGGTATGTAATCTACTAATCAAATTATTTATTTCTAGAATTGCTATTTATTTGGTAGGTTTGCTTTATAATACGCAATTTTATTTGCCCATTAGATTACTAGATAAATAAATTTACTCCACAAATAGTTATCTAATGATTTATTACTCGTTTATAATACCGGGCATTAACATATATAATTATAAATCACTTATTTTACTTTTGAATGTTATTTAATAGTTAACATTTTTTAGAAGCGGTGTGACCAAACTAAATTTTTAGGCTTTTCTAAACTCGAAATTTTACTTTATGCACCAAACGTATAAAACACTAAAATCATGTAAAATTCAAAATATTCTTGTTAAACAGTATATTTTAAATCCTACTATAGCAGTATATTTCAAATACTGATCTAGCAGTATATTTTTAATTTCACAATAGTTCAGTGTTTTATACGCGTGGCGCATGAAGTCAAATTTTGAATTTAGAAAAACCTGAAATTTATTCATGCATAATCAAAGAGCAATAACACTTGTTCAAAACATTTAAAAGCAAAATTCTCTGTATGTATTGTCCTTACACATTATTTAATTATTTTTATAATAAAATGAAAATTTCAATTACCCGCAAGGTGTTAGAAATAGAATAGGAAAAGCATAAGACAATAGTTTTAAGAACCCACTAAACCTAACGCAAAATAATTAGTGTCTAGTTAGGAATAGCAACTGTGTTATCACGTATTAGTTTTATTTATTAAGCATATATTGTTTACTATTGACAATTCTAAAACAGGATTTTCAGTAAAGCTTGAAATCGTATTAGACTTGCATAATGTTCATAACTGCAATGTTAATTACAACATCAAGTGGAATGTGCGGAAACGGAAAAACCGTCTTTGTTTACACAACATTATACGCAACAAAGTTTCACTGAAAAAAAGGAAACAAGCAAAAGAAATGCATGCAAACTCATTGCGAAGCTAGATAAATTGCTGATTCACGCGTTTAGAGTGATTGAGGCTAATTTCACAAGGCCACATTCTAAACGTTTGAAATGAAATTGTCATTGTTTTCTGAGTCATTAAACACTTACATAATACATTTTATGGTTTTTCCAATTTATTGTGTAAATTCTATTGAAATTTGGGAATTCATTTAAAAGGTGGTATTGATTTCGTAAACTTAATATTGATTTTATATAAAAATAAAATTGTTTTCTTGTTTTGTCATTGGCATTAGCTTAATTAAACCTTATTTTTTAGAAACACGTTTTTAATAAATTAGAGCATGCTAAACTATTTATTTGAAGGTTTTATATCTTTAACTAAAAACTTTCTACAAGTGCGCGTATGAAACACTGACTTAAAGAAAACATATACTGCTTATTTTTAATCACACCATGTATGCGAATAATAAAACACCATGTATTTGTATGTTTATGATTCATAGCCAACACAGCTTGATTTTGTATTTGATCTAACGTTAATAATTTTTACAAATGTTTATTTTGTTTAATTTAATTTTTCGCTTTCAAAATTCGAGCGCCTCTAGTAGTATGCTCTGCTTGCTCCAGGGTAACTACGCTTATAAACTAATATACAGTCTCTTACATAAAACACTTAATGATGTTTAACTATGGTTTGTGTATTTCACGACAATTTTTTCGCAGTTGAAAATTAAGTGCCTCAGCTATCTACGATAACATACAATATTAAAATTATATTCTACCAGTTTTATGATAGATTTTTAAAAAGTTGAATTAAAGAGGATTCCATGGATTGGATGAAAAATATGTGTCTTAATAATAGTGTTTGAATCTATATACGTTAATCTAGATCTCCTGCATTACTCAGAGTGAAAGGAATTATAATTTAAACACAAACCCACATTGCATTTATGTTTAGTAATCCAGCTATCGTGATCGATGCATGGATGTGAATTATCACGTGTGTTGCATGATTACATTTTCATTATTTCTACTGTAATATTTATCCAGTAATTAGTATTTCCTTGTAGTAATATATCCGTGGTTTTGTTGCACGAATAAAAAATATTTTTAAGTTAATTCAATCAGTGGCGCAAAGAGAATTTTGTTTTATTGGGCCCCCCTATCAATATTACAAATTATACATTGAATGTTTATATTCAAGACATTCATTTCTGATGTAAAATTTAACTTTTAAAGTTGTAGATTAATTATTATTTAAATGGTCGTTGGATTGATTTACAATTGTATTCTTGTTTTTTTTTTAAATTTAATTACCTTATTTTACATTTTTTATATTTTACATTTATTCACTTATTTTAACTCACTAAAATGTTATTTTAAGTTTATACTTGTTACTCTGTAATTGGTTTCTTTGCCTGTAAGGTTATAAAGGTTATTATCATTCAGTATACGAGGGTTGCCTTTTATATTTCGGGATTGGGCAACCCTAGTGTTGCAATCTGGCAACTGAGAGCTCTATCGTAAAGTTTGACATTTTTGAGGTTATACGTACTCAGAACGTTTTGACATTGAGCGTTATTTTTGTCGTTTACACTAACTTACAAGATTTATCTCGGCCAAAGAATGGAATTAAATCGTGAACATTTTCGTGCGATTATTTTTTACAACTTTCGACGTAGATTAACTCAACAACAGTGCATGGATGAACTTAATTCAATTTTTGGCGATGAAGCTCTATCAAGGACCAGTGTTTATCGATGGTATGGTGAATTCAACTGAGGTCGTAGTTCACTCCAAGACGAATTTCGTGGAGGTCGACCAAAATCAGTTGTTGTTCCGGATACTATTGATGCTGTGCGCAAACAAATATTGCAAGATCGTCATGTGAGATTGAGACAACCTTAGGCATTAGTGGGACCAGCATACATATTATTGCACGAACATTTGACTGTCAAAAAAAATTGTTCGCGTTGGATCCCACACAATTTGTCAATCGCTCAAAAAAAGGCTCGTGTCGATTGGTGCAAAGAAATGCTCAAAAAATACGATTGCGGTGCTTCGAAACACGTCTATGGCATCCTGACAGGTGATGAATCATGGATTTACGCGTATGAGCCTGAAAGTAAACAGCAGTCGACCGTATGGGTGTTTCAAGATGAGCCAAATCCAACAAAAGTTGTTCGCGCACGAAGTACTTCCAAGCAAATGGTCGCCTGTTTTTTTCGGAAAAACTGGACATGTCGCAACCGTACCACTAGAACAACGCAGAACAGTCAATTCTGAGTGGTACACAACCATTTGTTTGCCAGTTGTCATCCGAGAAATCAGGAAAACCAACCGCCGAAAACGGATCACTCTTCACCACAACAATGCGAGCTCTAACACATCGGCTCAAACAACTGCATTTTTGAGCACGCAAAACATCGATTTGATGAGTCATCCGCCATATAGTCCTGAGTTGGTACCGAATGACTTCTTTTTATTTCCATCCGTAAAAAATAAAATGAGAGGTCAACGTTTTTCGACACCTGAAGAAGCGGTTGATGCGTTCAGAATCCATGTTTTGGAGATACCTCAATCAGAGTGGCAAAAGTGCTTCGACAATTGGTTCAATCGCATGCAAAAGTGTATAGATCTTAATGGGGAATATTTTGAAAATCAATAAAGCGATTTTCAATGATTAATATTTATGTTTGTTCTCTAATCCCGAAATATAAAAGGCAACCCTCATACATGCCCTGATGCATACGTTCTAGATTTTCAGGTATTCTTTGTTTTTGAAATGCGTTCAATTTCAAGCTTCTAATGAGTGTTTTTACTCCCTTTATTAACCATGAAACCAAATTTTCAGGCTTTTCTGAACTCGAAATTGTACTTCATGCGCCAAGCGTCTAATACAGTGTTTTCAAGTAAACTGTAAAATATACTGCTAAAGCAATATGCCACAGCCGTATAATTTAAACTCCACGTTAAATCAGCGTTTTAAGCGCTTCGCGGAGCAAAAACACTCGTTATAAACTTTAATTTTACCGCTCTTCAAAAGCAACGATTGCTTGAAAATGTATAACGTATACATCAGGATATGTATACTTATATACGTTTTTGAAAAATGTTGTAAATATTCAGATCAGCGAAATACTTTGTAAAATATATTCATAAATATTTATAGCTCAATTTAAAATATAATTCTGTTGATCATTCGTTAATCATTTTAAATAAGATTAAAATTCTTCAACTGAAGAAGCTGAAGTGAAAGTGAATATAAACAGTTGAAAATCACAAATATTTTATTTATTAGTTTATTAAAGTAAAATAAGAACATTGTTACTTTACAGCAAAATCCATTAATCAATATATGATATTATAATATATTTATTTTACATGAAAGAATACAATAAAATATAATAATTTTTATAGGATGTATAATTATATTTTTTTTCAAAAAAGTAAAAACAAAACATTAGCGTATTATTTTGCTGATAATACATATATACCGGGTGTTGACTTGGCGGACGCAACATAGGAAATCGCATGTTAATTTTGAAGTGTTTAAATATTGGCTCCCCTATTTGTTTTAGAAACAAAATGTATTTACCATTTGTGTAGAGGGAAAAATTCTGAATTCATTCGTGTTAACGTTTATTACTTTACGTTTCTCTAAGTTAAAATAATTAAGAAAGAGTAATGCGATTTTATAAAAATAATGACATGCCATGGAATTGAAACCACAATTTCGGATGTCAAAATGGCAAAAGATATCGCAGTCACTTGATTAAAGTAATTTTTTTTGAGATGATTTACACTATACAAGAAAACATTTCACGGGGCTTTTTTAAACTCGAAATTTTACTTCGTGCTTAGTCTAGAAGTGGAAAACACTTTTTCAAAGCTTTAAATTGAACTTTTAAAAAACAGGGAATATCCGCAATTGTTGTATCAATTCTATGGTATGTCATTATTTTTATAAAATCATATTACATTTTCTTAATTATTTTAGCTGTAAATTGTCTGACAGTCGTTGATTCTTAAATGAGTTTAATTTGAAGCTTTAAACGAGTGTTTTCCACTCCCAGACTAAGCATGAAGTAAAATTTCGAGTTTAGAAAAGCCCCGTGAAAATTTGGCGAGGGTCGCGCAGCGACCCGAGACAAATTTTCTGGGCTTTTCTAAACTCAAAATTTTACTTCATGCGCCACGCGTATAAAACGCAGATTTTAAGTGAAGTTCGAATATACATAAATTTGACAATATTATAGTGTTTTATACGGGTGGACATGAAGTAAAATTTCGTGTTTATAAAAGCCCAGAAAATTTATTTCGGGTCGCTATGCGACCCTCGACAAATTTTCACGGGGCTTTTCTAAACTCGAAATTTTACTTCATGCTTAGTCTGGGAGTGGAAAACACTTGTTTAAAGCTTTAAATTGAACCTTAAAAAAACAAGGAATATCCTCAATTGTATCAATTCCATGGTATGTCATTATTTTTATAAAATCATATTACATTTTCTTAATTATTTTAGCTGTAAATTTTCTGACAGTCGTTGATTCTTAAAAGAGTTTAATTTGAAGCTTTAAACGAGTGTTTTCCACTCCCAGACTAAGCATGAAGTAAAAGTTCGAGTTTAGAAATGCCCCGTTAAAATTTGGCGAGGGTCGCGCAGCGACCCGAGACAAATTTTCTGGGCTTTTCTAAACTCGAAATTTTACTTCATGCGCCACGCGTATAAAACGCAGATTTTAAGTGAAGTTCGAATATACATAAATTTGACAATATTATAGTGTTTTATACGGGTGGCGCATGAAGTAAAATTGCGAGTTTATAAAAGCCCAGAAAATTTGTCTCGGGTCGCTATGCGACCCTCGACAAATTTTCACGGGACTTTTCTAAACTCGAAATTTTACGTCATGCTTAGTCTGGGAGTGGAAAAAACTTGTTTAAAGCTTTAAATTGAACCTTAAAAAAACAGGGAATTCAATTGTTGTATCAATTCCGTGGTATGTCATTATTTTTATAAAATCACATTACTTTTTCCTAATTATTTTAGCTGTAAATTTTCTGACATTCGTTGATTCTTAAAAGAGTTCAATTTGAAGCTTTAGACGAGTGTTTTCTACTCCCAGACTAAGCATGAGGTAAAATTTCGAGTTCAGGAAAGCCCCGAGAACATTTGTCGAGGGTCGCGTAGCGACCCGAGACAAATTTTCTGGGTTTTTCTAAACTCGAAATTTTACTTCATGCGCTACGCGTAAAAAACACAGATTTTAAGTGAGTACGAATATACATAAATTTGTCATTATTATAGTGTTTTATACGCGTGGCGCATGAAGTAAAATTTCGAGTTTAGAAAAGCCCAGAAAATTTGTCTGCGCGACCCTCGACAAATTTTCACGGGGCTTTTCTAAACTCGAAATTTTACTTCATGCTTAGTCTGGGAGTGGAAAACACTTGTTTAAAGCAGACTATGCATCAGACTATGTATCAGACTATGTATCAGACTATGTATCAGACTATGTATCAGACTATGTATCAGACTATGTATCAGACTATGTATCAGACTATGTATCAGACTATGTATCAATTCCATAGTATGTCATTATTTTTATAAAATCACAATACTTTTTCTTAATTATTTCAACTTAAAGAAACGTAAGGTGATAAACGTTAACGCGAATGAATTCAGAATTTTTCCCTCTACAAAAAAGTGAATTTAATAATAATTTAATATTCTGTAAAGATGATTTACAAATATAATCAACATTTGAACCAAATCAAACAATTATGTGAACGTAATTTTAAAACGCATTCATTTTCACGAAAATATGTAAAAAATTCAACGCGTTGTTAAAATAACTTAAAATTCTGAAAATCTTTTTGATAAGGGTTGCAATTGTATTTTCTGTATTTATAAAATTTGGACAGACATTTATACACATTTGGAATATTTCGTGATAAGTTGTTCATTAACAGTGAAAAATAATCTTTCATTTGAGGAATTTATTAAGAAGTTAATGTGCTATGATATTGATAAAGAACATTAAAATAATACGAAAAATTTTCTAGTAATTGTCAAGTTTGGTACGAAAATTTTTATAATTTTGGTGATAACGTTTATTAAAAATAAGATTTCTAAAATAACTACAAATTTATGAATCTCTTTACACTTTTTACATTTGATGAAAAATCCTTATTGGTTTTGATATAAATTCGAACGAAACTGGAAATTTCGCTGATAATGGTTAACTTAAAGTGTAGATATTTGTTAGAAAATTTATGAAAAATATTTATTTATTTACTCAAAACTCAACAGACTAGACGTCCTATTATAGGGTGGTTACAATACATGTAGTATATCTAAATGACTTAAAACTAGAACTAAGATTAATACGCCTATATAAGTGAAACTAAAATAAAAATAGTGGAAACAAAACAAAAATATAAGAAATAACAACAAAAATAATTATTTTAATACAGATAATAGTTCATTTTAAAACGTCTTAATTAAAGGTTGAAATATGTCTGTCGCATATTGAAATTCATTGTACAGACGTGATAACCGATAAATTGGTGAATTTAAACAGTAATTACTATTTGGAATAGAATATGTAAATGTTCGTCCATTTCGTGAAGTCAGTCTAGGCACACAAAATTTTAAATACGATAAAAAATGAGTATCGTCAATTGAATTATGTATTAAT
Source organism: Philonthus cognatus (assembly GCA_932526585.2). Lineage (NCBI taxonomy): Eukaryota > Metazoa > Arthropoda > Insecta > Coleoptera > Staphylinidae > Philonthus > Philonthus cognatus. The sequence continues at coordinate 32,380,066 of OW052245.1, read as the reverse complement.
TTATACAAATAGCATAAGGATACATATATAAATCTTCCATGAACAGAAAGTAAGTTAAATTCGGATAACAACTCACTATAAGGTATATTGTTATCAATATAACGAGTTGTTGAACTATCTTCAAATTTGAAATTATTATTCAAAATTGAATGCACGAAATACAATCCGTAAGGAAAAATATAACATTTCTATTTATACTTCCACAAATTTTCAAAGAAATGGAGGATTTTTTTTTAAAGAAAACCAACATTTTTTGAATATAAATGCACTTTCTGCAAAGAAAATTGTACAGTTTTCTAAATTGAAACAAATGAATGTGGACATTTTAAAAATAAATCAATCATTTCAATAATAAATATCTATAATAATTATAATCAGAAAAATTGTTAAAATCGCGCCCTTAAAATAATATAAATAATAGTAATAAGTTTAAAGAATTTGCACAAAAATTAAAGTACTTTAATATTTCCTTGAGATAATTAAAAAAATCTGATTCATATTTGAATCACTCTAAATGTTTCTAAAAATTATTTAACTAATTCAATTTTAATTTTCAAAGATTTCAGTTAAATAACCAATATCTGATTTTTTTAAAGTTTTCGTGAACTTTGTAGAATTTCGATATTCAGGGAATTTTATTTTTAGGTATATACATCACGATTTTTCGCTGTAAAAGTACAGACATTCGTTGTTTTTGTAAAAGCTTTCAATTTGAAGCGACCAATCCAAATTAAGCTTTTTTAAACTCGAAATTTTACTTTATGCACCAGGCGTATAATACACTGAAATATTCTGAGGTTCAAAATATACTACTTAAAAATTTCCTCGTTAGATATTATTAATTTACCAATATTAGTATAAACCATCTACTCAAAATACTTATTAAAACTCGGTTATGATGAAGTTATACGTACCATAAAAAAAGAAACAACATAAGGGGGCTCTTATGCTCATTATGCAGATCATAAGGCTAAAAATCTTGAAGTTAGATGCTTAATATCATATTTACTTAAATTGCACATTTTAAGAAATTGATATTAGTTTAATAACCCGACAATGAAAATGTTAGAAATATACCAGAGCTGGGCAGGATTCGAATCATTCAGGATTCGATTCCTGGATTCGAATCCTTTTAGAGGATTCAAAAGAGGTATTCGAATACTTTAGTGAAAACGGATTCGTGATCCGGATTCGTTACATATTTTTAAAAGGATTCGTATTCGAATCCCGACGTAGATGATTCGAATCCTTATAATAGGATTCGAATCCTTATAAAAGGATTCGAATCCTTATAAAAGGATTCGAATCCTCATACACGGATTCAAATCCTTCCAAATAATTAGAATCATCGCTATTAAGGCTGGGATTCGAATTCGATTAATTCAAATAGTTAAATATTCTAATATGAATATTTAAATCACTAAATTATTCATATTTGAATATAAATATTTACATTTTCGAATAATTCAAATATTTGTAAATGCATATTTGGTTATTTAATCATATAAAATTTCCAACCTTAATAGTATATTTTAACCTTCACTTGAAGGCGACCCTCGACAAATTTTCTACGCGGGGCTTTTCTAAACTCGAAATTTTACTTCATGCTTAGTCTGGGAGTGGACAACACTCGTTCTTAGATGCTTCAAATTGAGTGATCACTCAAGATTACTAAGTTAATTACCATTTTACAAAGGCTACAGCTCGAAGGACCAATCATGGTCTTCGGAGACCGGAAGGACTACAGGGAATCGAAGTTTTTTACAAGAAAACAACGAATATCTGAAGGTTTACAGCATGGATAAGAAAGAAAACATCCAATTTTGAAAAAATATCTAAGTTAGGTTGGTTTTCAGTGCATTTTTAACTTCACTTTAAATCAGTGTTTTATACGCGTGGCGCATGAAGTAAAATTTCGAGTTTAGAAAAGCCCCGCGAAAATTTGTCTCGGGTCGCTGCGCGACCCGAGACAAATTTTCTACGTGGGGCTTTTCTAAACTCGAAATTTTACTTCATGCTTAGTCTGGGAGTGGACAACACTCGTTTGAACTTTAAATTTAACTGTTTTATAAAATCTACGTATGTAATATAATAAATCATTCATTGAAATCATAGAAAAAGATGCAACATTTTACCTAAAAAGAACTTTTAGAGTTAACTTTATAATTTGCTCGGCTCTTAATGGGTGAATATTCTATTCCTAAGAAAAACCATATTTATTTAATATTAAAGTTGCATTTAATATAATAACAAACTGTGAATATATCGACAATAATCTAGAAATATCGAAAATCTCGACATGTAGAAAATCTTGAAATTTGTCGAGGGTCGCGCAGCGACCCGAGCCACGCGTATAAAAGACTGACTTAAAGTGAAGTTAAAAACGCACTGAAAACCAACCCAACTTCGATATTATTTTCAAAATTGGATGTATCTTTCCTATCCATGCTGTAAACCTTCAGATATTCATTGTTTTCTTGTAAAAAAAACTTCAATTATTTTATTACGCCACGGGTATAAAACACTGATTAACAGTGAAGTTAAGAACGCACTGAAAACCAACCCAATTTCGATACTTTTTCAAAATTTGATGTTTTCTTTCCTATCCATGCTATAAACCTTCAGATATTCGTTGTTTTCTAGTAAAGAAACTTCGATTCCCTGTAGTCCTTTGGTCCCCGAAGACCATGATTGGTCCTTCGAGCTGCATCCTTTGTAAAATGGTAATAAGCTTAGTAATCTAGAGTGATCACTCAATTTGAAACTTCTAAGAACGAGTGTTGTCCACTCCCAGACTAAGCATGAAGTAAAATTTCGAGTTTAGAAAAGCCCCGCAGAGAAAATTTGTCTCGGGTCGCGCAGCGACCCGAGACAAATTTTCACGGGGCTTTTCTAAACTCGAAATTTTACTTCATGCGCGACGCGTATAAAACACTGATTTAGAATGAAGTTCAATAATACATATATCATAATTAATTAAAATCATTATTTAATCAGATATTTAGTCGGTAAATGAACATTTTTCTTAATAGAAACTGATGGAATAAAATGTTACTGGTTGCAAATGATAGATTCAAATTTATTTTTAAAGGATTTGTATCCGTGATTCAAAAATGAGGATTCGAATCTTTGATTCGAATCATATTTTTCACTTACTAATCCTTTATTCGAGTATTCGTGATTCGAATCATATTAGGTGATTCGGATTCGTGATTCGAATCCTGTTTTTGAGGATTCATCCCAGCTCTGAAATATACCAATATTTAATAATAATAAACATTTTTTATTCACTGTTTATAAAACCATAATATGAAATACAAAATAATACAGCTATGATATAGAATACGTCAATTAAATAATTGATAATAGCAATAATAATAATTCCTCTGACACTTAACAATTTAACAATTTAACAGTATATATACGCTACATATTTAATAATGATAAGTTATTTTCTACTACATAATAGTATCATTCAAATATTCATCAATTGAATAATAACATTTATCAATCAGCAGAGTTTTTAGTCTGTTTTTGAAAACATTTATATTTGTGGAACTTCTAAGATTATGGGGGAGTTTATTGTAAACTTCAGGCCCTTTAATCTGAATAAAAATAAGAAGTTTCTTCTTATTATTAATCTGGTATTATTTATATATATACGTGACTTGCTTCTTGTTGGAGAAGTGTGAACACTAGATGCTTCTTTAAAGTTTGATTTTTGTTTAAACACAAACAGGCATAATTTATACACATAGAGACACGGCAGAGACATTAAACATAGTTTTCGGAATATTGGTCGGCAGTGAGCTGTCATAGGGACACCAGCAATATATCTTATTATTCGTTTTTGAGCGATGAATATAGATTGTAGATGTCTTGAGCATCCCCAGTAGCACACTCCGTAGGTTAGTCGAGATTTGACGGTTGCATGGTAAAAGTTCATTAGTTGGGGTACCTCAAGTACTGCTCGCATACATCTTAATTAAAAACAGGTAACATTTAGGGTTTTAGTTAGGCCATTGCAGTGATATTCCCAGTCCAAGTTTCTTGTTGATACCCATCAAAATAAACTGACAGGAGTTAAGGGATGTTCTAGAATGCATTTCAATATATCTTTTTATAAACATATTTCTCCATTTTATGTAAACATTGTGCAAAAGTGAATCTTCAGGACATATAGTCTGATGATAGCAATAATTTTGTTTTTCTAAAAAAATCTTGAACAACTTGACGTAATTTCTAATCTTAAATTTTGTATTAGATGAATCCACAACATACGGTTCCAACCCTCAACGATAACGGCTTCTGTTTGTGGGAAAGCCGTGCCATTATGAGCTACTTGATCAACAACTACGGAAAAGATGACTCCTTCTACCCAAAAGACGCCAAAAAGAGGGCCCTCGTTGACCAAAGACTGTACTTCGATTTAGGCACGCTTTACCAACGCTTCGCCGATTATTACGTAAGTCCAACAAGATCATACACTGAAAAAAATAAATGATATCTTTAATCAAGTAATTTGTTTATATACGAGCCTGCCAAGTAACATGTTTCCGTCAACGTTTTAACTTGTTTGGATATTTGAATATATTACGTGTTTATATATTAAACAATCTAACTTGTTAGAATGTTTGATATAAAGACGTTACTTGGCAGGCTCGTATATTTTTTGTAGTTTACTCGCTTTTTGTATTAACATTTTCTTTGTTTAATATATAAGTATCCAGTATACTTTGGCGGTGGTGATTTCGACCCAGCGAAAATGACCAAGATCGAAGAAGCTTTCCAATTCCTCGACACATTCCTTGCCAACTCCACGTATTCTGCTGGCGAGAACTTGACAATCGCCGATCTGACTTTGGTCGCCACCGTCACCACTTTTGAAGTAGTCGGATTCGATGTTGCTCGTTATCCGAACGTCTCCAGATGGTTGGCTAAGGTCAAGGCAACCGCTCCAGGTTACGAAGAGGCCAACGGAAAGAACGTGCTTATCTTCAAGCAGTTGGTGGATCATCTCATGAAGGACAGGAAGTGAATTGAAAAGAAACGGCATATATTTTAAAAATCATTTAAGAAGAATTTGCAGATATATAAAATATTAATGGTTATTAATGCACCCATCACAAAAAATTAAATGTACTGTTTGACTTATAATATATTTCACAATAAATACGTATTTTTTATTTCTCCGACATGGTATATATACCAAGTGTTAAGCAATAAACCTGACTTGTCTAAAATATAATTATAATCCTATGAATCATAAACATATATCTAAGATAAAGTGAAATTGAATTTGCTAATTGTTTGCAAAATATTTGCAAAATCTAAAAACGAATTAAAATGAATATCCACTTTCCGCAAAAATTTAGTCCCGTTAGTTCCGAGCTAATACGCCGACAGATAGTGATTTAAACAATGAATATTTGAGTTACACAGCAGATTTAATGTTCAAAGTATAATTTACATGCAAAAACGTCTTAACGAGACTATATTATTGCAGAAAGGCGAGATTAATTTTAATTCGTTTTTATATTTCGTCTATCGAAGTTTTATATAAGTATAAATGAAATTGCCAATTCTTGGTTGCAGAATACTTCAAATATTAAAAGTGTGATTCTTTTCTCAATCTACAACAAGTTAGTTTTACAATGACTATATTAAACACTATAAATGGCCTGAATAATTGTTACATTTGCAGTAAGTTACTGTATGTAAGATCAAACACTTGTATAATTCAATGTCCGTCGGGGTATTAGCTCGGGAAGTAGTTGTTTCAATGAGTGTTTGATATAGTCTTTGTAAGACTAACTTGTTGTAGATTGCGAAAAGAATCGCACTTTTAATGTATTAAGTTTTATATTTTGAATTTCATAATAGTTCATTTTATTATGTTTGTTTATATCTGGCGCATAAAGTAAAGTGCGTAAAATTAGAAAAGCCTGAAAATTTTGACCGGCCCGCACCGGCAATTCAAAATGTTGAGACCCCAAAACGTATATTTCCGTAAAAAAAAATGTTTTACCCATCAGAAAATCTTAATGGAAATAGTTTTGATGTCAGTTGCAGCAAACATTTTAATACGAGTTTAAAACGGTATTGGATCAGTCAAAATTTCCATTTTAAACTTCGGTTCAGAGAGCTTTTAGTGTTAGACTTTAATACAGGGATTTTTTCTTTTAAGTATACTTTTACATATTATATATAAAAATTGTAAAATTAATGAACATGTAATCAAAACCAATCATTGTATTTTTAACTTCACTTTAAATCAATGTTTTATACGCGTGGCACATAAAGTAAAATTTCGAGTTTAGAAAAGCCTAAAAATTTGGTTTGGTCGCTCCGCTTCGCTAGGCGACCAAAGCAAAGTTTCAAATGAATCAACTTCTATTAGCCATAATTGAAATTTAAATATCTTTGCTGGATATTCAAAAATTTTAAATCAAAGTTAAAATTCAATTTGATATCTATTGTATCAGCGTATTTTTTTATTAAACCTAATTCCATTCATTTTGAATAATTTCTGATTAAATAAGTTTCTGATTAATTGTCCACTCCGAGATTAAGCATGAAGTAAAATTTTGAGTTTAGGATAGCCTGAAAATTTGGATATGCCAGGGCGCACAAGCGAAGCGCCCCGACAAATCCAAATTTTCAGGCTTTTCTAAACTCGAAATTTTACTTCATGCGCCACGCGTATAAAACACTGATTTTAGCAACCAAGCCAAAATTTCAGACTTTTCTAAACTTGAAATTTTACTTTATGCTTAATCTGGGAGTTCAAACACTCGTTTGAAACTTCAAATTGAACGTTTTTAATATAACCACAAATGTCTTAAAATTTACATCGACAAGTCGATTAAAAAATTCCGTAGGTATAAATAAGTTCATATATTAAAAAAAAAAATGTTTTGAAAACATCTAATATCACAAAGCATGTTTTGTTTACACTTAAAACCTGAAACCTTCCGAGCCGTTGTTTTTTTTCATGTCAAAAACACAACGACTAGGAAGGTTTCAGGTTTTAAGTTTATTGTTGAATATTGTAAAATATTTCACCACATTGAGCCCGTTCAGCAGAGACTAGAGTTGGGAGTTTACTGCCAACTGTTGGGGAACTCTCTGATGACCGCCCACTGAGTAAAAAACAAACAAATAACGTTTTATCAACATTGTAGCAACATTAAACGTTGTTTTAATGTTGATGAAACATTACTTAAATGTGTTTGCTCAGTGGGCGGATTGTTAATCGTGAACGTGTTCATTAGGTACCAACATACATCACAAACAAATCCAAACATGTTGAATGTTGAACTTTTTGCTGAACGGGCCCATTGGCCGCATTCATCAGATAAAACTGTTGGGAGTTTGATGGCAACAGTTGGGAAATTTTATGGTGAACGCACTGTCAACAGCAAACACGTTTATCATTTTCGCAAGCGTACAAAATAGAATGGCCACGTATGAGAACAAAGCAGCAGCAGCAAAAGTAATTTTCATTTAAATATCGTAGATGTGAATTTCCAAACCGTTTGTAAATAATTTTATCAAAACAAAATATACGGCCTTTCAAAAAAATCAGAACACCAAGTATTTATTGCACGATTTTAATAAAATTTACACAATTTGATCATGTAAACGAACTGTATCGATGATCAAAAAATCAACTTGAAAAACAAAAAACAAATGAATAAAAATTAATAATGTGCTGGGCCTCCACGATTTCCAAAACACTCATTAACACGTCGAGGCATGCTAGAAATCAGGCTGTCAATATCGACTTGGGGTATTTCATTCCAAACTTCGATAATTTGACCTCTAAGTTCCATTTCAGTGTTAGCGGGGCGCTGTAAGTTACTTATTCTAACACCTATCATATCCCAAACATGTTCTATTGGCAATAGATCTGGAGAACGAGATGGCCAAGGTAACAAATTGATTTCGGCACTATCAAAAAACTGTCTTGTAATGGCCGCTGTGTGAGGTCGAGCATTATCTTGCTGAAAAATGGGGTTCTGCAAGCCATTTACATACGGCACTAACACTGGCCGTAAAATGTTGTCAATATGCCGAATCGCGTTAAGACTTGCTTCTAAAAAAAACTAGAGGAGACCGACTACCATATGCTATCGCCCCCCAAACCATAACTCCCTGTGTAAGAGCCGTATGTCTTTCAACAGCAAATTGTAAAATTCTGCGTTCACCGCGTCGACGTCTCACTCTTCTGCGACCATCATGAGCCCATAAACAGAACCGAGACTCGTCGCTGAAGATAATGTTATTCCATTCATGGGTCCAATGTTGTCTTTCCCTGCACCAATCAAGTCTTGCTCTGCGATGCTGCGGAGTAAGAGGTAGACACAATTGTGGACGGTAGGATCTTATACCAAAACTGCGGATGCTTCTGTAAACAGTAGCCATGGATACTCTTTGGCCATTTAGAGCCAACCAGTCATTTCCCAATGCCCGCGACGTTGTAAATCTGTCCCTTAAAGTTGTAAGACGAAGAGCTCGATCTTCACGCTCAGTGGTGCTTCTTGGACGTCCTGATCCAAGTCTACGTCGATTCTCCCCAGCTTCGGACCATCTAGACCAGCAGCGTACGATCACCGATACACTACGGCCTACCCTTTCAGCAATAGCACGAACCGAAAAACCCGCTTCTCGCATTCCAATAATGCGACCCCTTTCAAATTCACTTAGATGATGATATTGTGCACGCCGACGAACACGGGGCATCTTTTTATGTTTTACAAACTGAAACGTCAAACTACTCAGAGGCTACTTGGATATTAGAAGCAATTACATTAAAAAATTAGCAGCTCTTCATAATGGTGAAATCAAGGAAAAATACCATTAAATAGTAACCAAAACAATTGATTTTTTGATCATCGATGCAGTTCATTTACATGATCAAATTCTGTAAATTTCATTAAAATCATCCATCCTTTGTGTTCTGATTTTTTTGAAAGGCAATATATTACAACTGTGTGTTCATAAATGTGATTTAAAACAAAACATTGCATGCTTTTAACACATTTTAAACATGTTGTAAACACGTTTTAAACATGTTGTGAACACGTTTTAAATATGTTTTTAATTGTTAACCATTCAATAAAAAAGTGTTGTACAAAAGACTGTTTGTTTTAATTAAAATAAAAAATAAAACGTTTTTGTAACAATCCTCATAAAAAGACAGAAACGACATAGCCGAAATTCTGGAAATATTCAGCAAAATGTATAAACATAATGAGTTTTCTCAACTTTCCTGCCTTGAAACATATTTAACTGTATTTAAGAAAACATTTGGTTAAATTTCACTATTTTATTTATTTTTTCCAGTTATAAATGGCTTATAATTTAAGAATTTTATACTACATGAACTGTGGTATTATAAGAGCAAATATACAAGAACGAGTGACCCAGCGGAGTCGTAGTATATGCAACATAATACACGATTTTTTCTTGTTCATTAAGTTGCATGCATTAAAACTATGTTAAATAAGTTATTAATATTTAATGTTAAATATTTATTTAGAAAATGCACAAATCAAAAATCTAGATAATATCTATCTATCTATATATCTATCCTTTATTGGTGCATTAACACAAGTCATTACATGTAATACTAATAGTAATAATAAAAAAATAAATAAATTAAAAACACATACACAAATATACACAGTTGATTATCGTATGTTCAATAAAATAAAACCTCTAGAGTGCCATGGAAAATATTGTAGGTTGGCAACTCTGAAATTATACATTATAATTATTATGTTTGACTTTTTATATGTCAATTCCTAAAGCGTGTAGCCAACTTAAATTTTTAAAAAGATAAAATCATGGCACTCTAGAGGTTTTTCTTTATTCAACATACTATATACTCGGTGTAATGATTAGTTGTCAACACAAAACTTGATCTTGAAAACAGAACTATTAAAATAATATTTGTACAATAATACACTATTATTTACAACAAAAATTAGACAAAACAACAAATGGAAAGGTAAATTTATAAATAAAATAATAAATATAATTCAAAACAGCATAAAATAAGACAAACAAATAATTTAAAGTTAAATGTATAAATAAAATAATAACCAAATATAATTTTAAAAATGTTGCAACAAAAAACACTTTAGACAAGTATAGAGAAACGACGAATTTAAAGTTCAATGTATAATTAAAATAAAATAATAAATAAATATATTTAAAAAAAGAAAAAAGAAACAAAGAAAAGAAAAAGTTGCCGAATAAAAATACTAACAATTAAAACCAATATAATATTTTAATGCCTACATCAATAAACAAATATATTGGCTAGCGAGAAAATGCTCTCTGAGTTTTTTTTATGCGGTTAATTTGAAATTTTGATAAAGTGTTTCCACTCCCAGATTAAGCATGAAGTAATATTCAGAGTTTAGAAAAGCCTGAAAATTTGTTTGTCGCGTAACGAAGCGGAGCGATCAAACCAAATTTTCAGGCTTTTCTAAACTCGAAATTTGACTTCATGCGCCATGCGTATTAAACAGTGAAATATTGTGATATACTTGTTTAGCAGTATGTTTTAATTCCGCTTTAACAGCATAGTTTTAATACTGATTCAGCAGTATATTTTTAATTTCATAATTGTTCAGTGTCTTGTACATGTAGCGCATGAACAGAGTTTACAAAAGCTTGAAAATTTACTTCATGCTTAACTAAGGAGTGGAAATAGTCGTGAGAAACTTCAAACTGATTGCTTAAAAAGAAAAACAAACAATGAATGCCTGAAATTTTACAGCGCATGCATCGGAATATGTACACTTGAAAGAAATAATCCCTGCATGTATTATACATATTTTAAATAGTTACCCTAAATACACACCCTTTTTAAAAATTCAGCCTGTTTTTTTAGGCAGTCCTGCAGCCCTTATGGACGAGCCGCCAGTAGTAAAAACACATAAAGTAACATAAACCAAATAATATATTGGGTGTAACATAAAGCAGGCTTACCTCCTACAGTTTTTAATTTTTATTATTTCATATATAAATTTAAGTGGTTATTTACAAACATTAGTTGCACTTCTGGTTTCACCGGAAGTTTTATCGATTTTTAAATTGTAAATGGAACAACTTATATTAGTTAGAGAAGAAATTCTAGCCGTATGCTCAATTTACATATTTAAAGTAATATGTTATGTTATTTGAAATATAATTGAATTTCCCAAAGTAAATACATGCTTGATCATTTCACTAGGCACAAAACTAATATACCGGGTGTTGACTTGGCGGACGCAACATAGGACATCGCATGTTCATTTTAAAGTGTTCAAATATTGGCTTCCCTATTTATTTTAGAGACAAAATATATTTCACTTGTTTTGTAGAGGGAAAAATTCTAAATTTATGAATGTTCACACTTAACACTTTACGTTTCTCTAAGTTAAAATAATTAAGAAAAAGTAATGTGATTTTATAAAAAATAATGACATACCATGGAATTGATACAACAATTGTTGTTGTCCCTGTTTTTTTTTAAAGTTTGTCGAGGGTCGCGCAGCGACTCGAGACAAATTTTCTGGGCTTTTCTAAAGTCGAAATTTGACTTCATGCGCCACGCGTATAAAATACAGATTTTAAGTTGAAGTTCGAATATACATACATTTAACAATAATATAGTGTTTATACGCGTGGCGCATGAAGTAAAATTTCGAGTTTAGAAAAGCCCAACAAATTTTTTCACGGGGGCTTTTCTAAACTCGAAACTTTACTTCATGCTTAGTCTGGGAGTGGAAAGAATATCCGCAATTGTTGTAGCAATTCCATAGTATGTCATTATTTTTCTAAAATCACATTACTTTTTCTTAATTATTTTAACTTAGAGAAACGTAATTTAAAGATTTAAACAAGTGATTTCCATTCCCAGACTAAGCATGAAGTAAAATTTCGAGTTTAGAAAAGCCCCGTGAAAATTTGTAAATTTTCTGGGCTTTTCTAAACTCGAAATTTTACTTCATGTGCCACGCGTATAAAACACTATAATATTGTCAAATATATGTATTTCGAACTTAACTTAAAATCTGTGTTTTATACGCGTGGCGCATGAAGTAAAATTTCGAGTTTAGAAAAGCCCAGAAAATTTGTCTCGGGTCTTTCTCGGGGCTTTTCTAAACTCGAAATTTTACTTCATGTTTAGTCTGGGAGTGCAAAACACTCGTTTAGAGCTTTAAATTGAACTCATTTAAAAATCATCGAATGTCAGAAAATTAACAGCTAAAATAATTAAGAAAAGGTAATGTGATTTTATAAATAATGACATTTTTCTTGTATAGTGTAAATCATTTCGAAAACATTTACTTTAATCACGTGACTACGATATCTTTTGCCATTTTGACATCCGCAGTTGTTGTTTCAATTCCATGCCATGTCATTATTTTTATAAAATCACATTATTTTTTAATAATTATTTTAACTTAGAGAAACGTAAAGTGATAAACGTTAACACGAATGAATTCAGAATGTTTCCCTCTACCAAAATGGTAAATAGATTTTGTTTCTAAAGTAAATAGGGGAGCCAAAATTTGAACATTTCAAAATTGACATGGGATTTTCTATGTTGCGTCCGCCAAGTCAACACCCGGTATATTTGAATAAACACTTTCATAGTTTTTATAAGAAAGCCCCGATCTATGCCGGGTGTGGATTATTTAATAAAGTACCCACTAGTAAAGATTTTTAAAATGGTAAATCCCTACAATCTTTAAAAAGTAAATTAAAATATTTGTTGATTACAAAATACTGTTACACAATCTCAGAATTTGAACAATGCATGGACCAGTGATTTTATATCTCATCTATAATTTTTTTGTTTACAATTGTACTTGTGTATTTTTAACATAAACCAATTGACATGTTGAATCTATTTTGTATGTAGCTTACTGAACCAACAAATAAATATATATATTTTTTATTTTTTAATAAAGGATGTCAATGCCGTAGCCAGGGGGGGGGGAGATATAGGGGTTCAACCCCCCTCCCCGAAATTAGTAAAATGTAAAATTTTTGTATGTAAAAGCGGCCCTGAAAAAGCAAAAACAATAGTTTCACCAATATAACAGCCCCCCCCCCTCCCCCCGAAATTTATATGTCTTGCCCCCGAAACTTATTTCTAGCTACGGCGTTGTAGGATGTGGTTTCACAGACAAATCAATACCTTAAAAAATGAACTTTAAATTGAATACAAAACCAGCTATACGTTTTTTGACAAAGTTGTCTTAAAATGGCAGAAACTGATTTTGCATAGTATTTTAAATACATTGAAAAAGCGTTGAATGAGCGTTGTATCGAATGGGGACAAGAAAAATTATGTAAAACTAAGTAAAAAAAAAATTATGTCAGCATTTGCAATCGAGCAATGTAGCAGGTTTTGCATTTGACAGGATTGTTTAAACTTAATTTTAAATGGTTTGTAATGAGTTTTTAAGGTCAACTTATTTTAAAAATTGTAGTCTGAGACCATTAGAATCCAAGATTACCAAAACCTCAAAATCAAAATAATTGGTGTATGGCTGGTTTTGCATCTGAGTGAATCAATTTAGTACTACATCAATCAATGTTTTTTTGTTTGTATTTGTTATAATCTTTTTGAGATTTTTCTTTCTGTAAATAAAACGCACTCGCAGTAAAAATACAAAAATACGTTCTTTCTTTCTGCAAATAAAACGCATTCACACAATTTCAATTGAATCTTTAAAACATTAGGATCCATTATTGATCACAACCCATCTTCTTGTTCCGGACTTTCGAATTCCTTTCCCCGGAGTGGACAAAAGTCGCGCCATAAAACACTTTTTCTGCGGACGTGCGAAAATTTTTCAACACCCTCTCCAGTCGTCCACTTTACATTCAGCATAAATTCCCCCCTGTCCGCGTTGCGGGTTCCTTTATTTCGGGCGGAAAACTTGTTACTTAGCACAATCGAGTTAAATCTAAATGCGTGTAAAGACGTACAACATCCAGTCCTCTCTCTGCTCTTAAAACAGCCAACTTTCCAGATTCAAAACACGCCCTCACTTCCTTAAAAGGCGAACTCTCGTGCTTTTGCCATCCATCCCCCCTTCGAATAATTGATGCAGACTGGAAAACGGAAACTCGCTCTCAATTATTCTATACAGGATGGATTTATCACACGCACATTGAGAATGAATGGGATTAATGGAATAATTCTATTCAATTTCTTTTGAGAAAATTCCACTTTCGCGTTTTTGAACTTGTAAAGGGAACGCTTGATGTAATCTAAATTGTATTTTTGTATAAAACATTTTCATTTAGACCCCTCATCTCGTGAGAATTTTTATTGGTGGGGCTGTGTTCAATTTGAAGCTTCGGACGAGTGATTCCACTCGCAGATTAAGCATGAAATAAAATTTTGAGTTTAGAAAAGCCTGATAATTTGGTTTGGTCGCGTAGCGAAGCGAAGTGACCAAACCAAATTTTCAGGCTTTTCTAAACTCGAACTTTTAATAAAACACAAATTTTAAGTAAAGTTCGAATATACATAAATTTGACAATATTTTAGTGTTTTATACGCGTGCCGCATGAAGTGAAATTTCGAGTTAAGCAAAGCCCAGAAAATTTGTCTCAGGTCGCTACGCGACCCTCAACAAATTTTCACGGGGCTTGTCTAAACTCGAAATTTTACTTCATGCTTAGTCTAAGAGTGGAAAACACATGTTTAATGCTTTAAATTGAACTTAAAAAAAAAACAGGGAATATCCGCAATTGTGGTATCAATTCCATGGTACGTCATAATTTTTATAAAATCACATTACTTTTTCTTAATTATTTTAGCTATAAATTTTCGGACATTCGTTCATTGTTGAAAAAGTTCAATTAAAGCTTTAAACGAGTGTTTTCCACTCCCAGACTAAGCATGAAGTAAAATTTCAAGTTTAGAAAAGCCCGGTGAAAATTTGTCGAGGGTCGCGCAGCGACCCGAGACAAATTTTCTGGGCTTTTCTAAACTCGAAATTTTACTTCATGCGCGGCGCGTATAAAACACAGATTTTAAGTGAAGTTCGAATATATATAAATTTTACAATATTATAGTGTTTTATACGCGTGGCGCATGAAGTAAAATTTCGAGTTTAGAAAAGCCCAGAAAATTTGTCTCGGGTCGCTGCGCGACCCTCGACAAATTTTCACAGGGCTTTTCTAAACTCGAAATTTTACTTCATGCTTAGTCTGGGAGTGGAAAACACTTGTTTAAAACTTTAAATTGAACTTAAAAAAAACAGGGAATATCCGAAATTGTTGTATTAATTTCATGGCATGTCATTATTTTTATAAAATCACATTACTTTTTCTTAATTATTATTTGTATAAATATTCTGACATTCGTTGATTTTTGAAAGAGTTCAATTAAAGCTTTAAACGAGTGTTTTCCACTCCCAGACTAAGTATGAAGTAAAATTTCGAGTTTAGAAAAGCCCTGTGAAAATTTGTCGAGGGTCGCGCAGCGACACGAGACAAATTTTCTGGGATTTTCTAAACTCGAAATTTTACTTCATGCGCCACGCGTTTAAAACAAAGATTTTAAGTGAAGTTTAAATATACATAAATTTGACAATATTATAGTGTTTTATACGCGAGGCGCATGAAGTAAAATTTCGAGTTTAGAAAAGCCCCGTGAAAATTTGTCAAAACTCGAAATTTTACTTTATGCTTAGTTTGGGAGTGGAAAACACTTGCTTAAAGCTTTAAATTGAACTTAAAAAAAACAGCGAATATCTGCAATTGTTATATCAATTCCATGGTATGTCATTATTTTTATAAAATCACAGTACTTTTTCTTAATTATTTTAGCCATAAATTTTCTGACATTCTTTGATTTTTGAAAAAGTTCAATTGAAGCTTTAAACGAGTGTTTTCCACTCCCAGACTAAGCATGAAGTAAAATTTCGAGTTTAGGAAAGCCCCGTGAAAATTTGTCGAGGGTCGCGCAGCGACTCGAGACAAATTTTGTGGGCTTTTCTAAAGTCGAAATTTTAACCTCTGTTAAGATAGCAGTGCCAAATGGGCAGAATGCACTGTAACCTATAGTAGAATTAAGGGCTAATTAAGGGCTATTTTAGTGCCCTATTGTCGATTTTAGTGCTCCACCCTTAAGAGTGCAAATCGCAACATAGCCACCTTAACATTAAGCTGGCAAGGCAAACTTACAAATCAAGAATTAAAAAACATTTTCTGTACGACATAATTAAGAGCTAATTAAGTTCCCTATAAGCAATTTTAGTGCTCCACCCTGTACTTAGAAAAAAAATATTATCTACCCCAATTTCACTTTTCTCGAAAATAGACGAGCATACTGCAACGAAACTATAGAATAATTTAGAGCTTCTTGTCTACTAATTAGGTGCCCCATTGGTGATTTTAGTGCTCCACCCTGTACTTAGAAAAAAAATATTTTCTAACCCAATTTCACTTATCTCGAGAATGAACGAGCAGACTGCAACGAAACTATAGAATAAATTAGAGCTCCTTGCCTACTAATCAAGCGCCCCATTGCAGATTTTAGTGCTCCACCCTGTACTTATAAAAAAAATATTTTCTACCCCAATTTCAGTTTTCTCGAAAATGGACGAGCAGACTGCAACGAAACTATAGAATAAATTAGAGCTCCTTGCCTACTAATTTAGTGCCCCATTGCAGATTTTAGTTCTCCACCCTGTACTTATAGAAAAAATATTTTCTACCCCAATTTCAGTTTTCTCGAAAATGGACGAGCAGACTGCAACGAAACTATAGAATAAATTAGAGCTCCTTGCCTACTAATTTAGTGCCCCATTGGTGATTTTTGTGCAACTGTACTTAGAAAAAAAAAATTTCTACCCCAATTTTACTTATCTCAAGAATGAACGAGCAGACTGCAACGAAACTATAGAATAATTTAGAGCTCCTTGCCTACTAATTAAGTGCCCCATTGGTGATTTTAGTGCTCCACCCTGTACTTAGAAAAATAATATTTTCTACCCCAATTTCAGTTTTCTCGAAAATGGACAAGCAGACTGCAACGAAACTATAGAATAAATTAGAGCTCCTTGCCTACTAATTATGTGCCCCATTGGTGATTTTAGTGCTCTACCAAATACTTGGAAAAAAAATATTTTCTACCCTAATTTCACTTTTCTCGAAAATGGACGAGCAGAGTGCAACAAAACTATAGAATAATTTAGAGCTCCTTGCCTACTAATTAAGTGCCCTATTGGTGATTCTAGTGCTCCACCCTGTACTTAGAAAAATAATATTTTCTACCCCAATTTCAGTTTTCTCGAAAATAGACGAGCAGACTGCAACGAAACTATAGAATAAATTAGAGCTCCTTGCCTACTAATTAAGTGCCCCATTGGTGATTTTAGTGCTCCACCCTGTACTTAGAAAAAAAAATTTTTCTACCCCAATTTCACTTTTCTCGAAAATGGATGAGCAGACTGCAACGAAACTATAGAATAATTTAGAGCTCCTTGCCTACTAATTAAGTGCCCCATTGGTGATTTTAGTGCTCCACCCTGTACTTAGAAAAAAAATATTTTCTACCCCAATTTCACTTATCTCGAGAATGAACGAGCAGACTGCAACGAAACTATAGAATAATTTAGAGCTCCTTGCCTACTAATTAAGTGCCCCATTGGTGATTTTAGTGCTCCACCGCAGGGTTCAGTATTAGGACCGCTTTTATATCTACATTAATGACCTGTTCACACTGGCCATAGGGAAGGTTGGTCAGGTCTGGCCGGGCGCTGCTATCGAGGCTGTTACCAGGGACTAGATCCCGAACAGACCTCGGTGCAGGGCCTGGGTCCCGACTGAGCCTGCTGGCCCGCCGACGATTGAAGAATTCATCCGTATGAGCAACCCGGAGTTGCCAACAGCGGATCGGATGGTGGTCAGTGTAGGGGAGGCGAGGGGCAATACTAGACCGGTGACAATCACCGTTAACGAGGAGTCCGTCGCCCTTCTAGAGACCTGTGGAGGGGTGATAAGCTATGGCTTTGGGGCGATCACCCTCAAAATCTATAGGAAGGATCGGGAGAAGAATTCATCCGTATGAGCAACCCGGAGTTGCCAACAGCGGATCGGATGGTGGTCAGTGTAGGGGAGGCGAGGGGCAATACTAGACCGGTGACAATCACCGTTAACGAGGAGTCCGTCGCCCTTCTAGAGACCTGTGGAGGGGTGATAAGCTATGGCTTTGGGGCGATCACCCTCAAAATCTATAGGAAGGATCGGGAGACCGCTAATTCCAAGAAGGAGGCGGCCTCCGAGGAGCCGATGGAAACAGCTCCACACCCTGGTGTGGAAACTGGTCCCCACACTGATGTGGACAGTGAGCCTGTACTGGAGGCTATAAATCGCCTGCGTACGCACTCGGAGAAGACGGAGGAGAGTGAAGGAGACGAGGATCTCGCTCTCTTCTCCGGATCTGATCCGGATGATGATGACGACCTGAACACCACGGTCGTCAACCCCTAAAGCGGTACGATGGCGAAGGTGATTCAGATTAACCTGCATCACTGCCTCGGCTGCGCTAATCCTTACCCTAGGAAGGGATGGGTACGATGTCGCCCTGATCCAAGAACCATGGATCGTAGGAGATCGGGTTTGCGGACTGGGCTCAGCTGACTTTAAGGTCTTTTACAAACAAGGGGTAGGTAAACCCAGATCGTGTATCTTAATAAACAAAAGGCACTCTGCTTTCCTGCTTCCCTGTTTCAGCGACTGTGACACTGCTGTCGTCTCGATTGAGAGTGGCCCTTACCAGCTTTGGGTAGCGTCCTCCTACATGGCCCATGACAAGGGAACCCCCCCCAGAAGGCATGGTAATGGCGGTGGGAAAAGCTAACCGGAAGGGGGTGGATCTCGTCATCGGCGCTAACGCGAACGCTCATCACTCAATATGGGGGAGCTCCGACACAAATGACAGAGGTGAGTTGCTACTTGATTTTATTCTGGCCACTAACCTTTCCATATGTAACATTGGTAGTGAACCCACGTTTATTTCTTCCAAGAGACGCGAGGTTCTAGACATAACTTTGGTCTCGGACCAAGCGCACAATAAAGTTAAAAACTGGAAGGTCAGTGGTGAACACTCCTTCTCCGACCATAGGTATATAGAATTTCAGGTGGATATGCGTATCCCAGTAAATCCTATAATCACCAACAAAAGATTAACGAACTGGGACACTTATAGGGCCGTCCTCACTAGGGTTTTGCCTAGCGATACACCACGCAGACCTTCCACTGAGGAGGAGTTGAATTGCTTGGTAACTACCCTCACTGATGCCTGTAATAGCGCAGTGGGCGCAGCCTGTCCTGGAAAAATCCCTAGAGGAAAAAAGAAGCCTAAATGGTGGAACCAGGAGATTTCCTCCCTAAGAAAGGAGTGCAATAGGCTGTTCAACAGGGCAAAACAAACCAGCGAATGGTCTCTGTACAAAGACAGCCTCAGAGCCTTCAAATAGGCTGTCAGGCAGGCAAAGAGAGCCTCCTGGAGAACTTTCTGCAACCAGATTGAGGAAGCCTCTGAGGCCAGCCGACTCAGAAAAATACTATCGGGGAACCCAGCTATCCCGGGTTTTCTCATGAAGCAGGGTGGTGAGTGGACCTCCTCATGCGAGGAGACCCTAGAGGTGCTAATGGAGACTCACTTTCCCTCCGACGCTGGTGGGAGAGGGGCTCTCCGGATACCCAAGAGGAGCTGCCCGACGGGGGATATCCTGAGCAAAGGATAAATTGGCTTGGAGTGTGAACAGCTTCAAGCCCTTCAAAACCGCAGGCCCGGACGGGATTATTTCTGCTGAATTACAGATGGCTGCGGATATTATCATTCCCTGGTTGGAAATAATATTCGAAGCCTGCTTAACTCTTTTGTACATCCCGCAGAGGTGGAAAGAGACTAATGTGGTGTTTATACCCAAAGCGGGAAAAATATCTCACTCAACACCGAAGGACTATAGGCCGATTAGCTTATCCTCCTTCCTACTCAAGACGCTGGAGAGGTTAGTGGAGGCGTACATAAAAGAGGGCATACATCCAGACCTCTGGTCGACTAGCCAACACGCGTACACTAGGGGCAAATCAGTAGACACAGCTCTGCACGCCCTCCTAAGTCAGGTTGAAAATTCCATGCGTAAGAAAGAGTTCACGTTGGCGGTATTCCTGGATATCGAAGGAGCCTTCAACTTCGTGCGCCCATGGGCGATTTTGTCGGCCCTTGACAATCTGCACATGGACGAGTCGATATGCCTCTTCGTAGAAGAGCTGCTAACGAGGAGGCACATTGTCTCTGCGCTGGGTGGCTTACGCTCAAGAAGAGAGGTCAGTAGAGGTACCCCTCAAGGGGGTGTCCTCTCTCCACTACTATGGAATATAGTTATGAATGAACTACTGAAAGGACTAGAGTTTACGGGGTGTAAAACAATTGCCTATGCTGATGACGTGACCCTCGCGGTCTCTGGTAAACACGTAAGCATCCTATCTGAACTCATGGAGAGGGCACTCCGCAAGGTAACCCACTGGTGTGAGGAATGTGGACTGGGGGTAAATGCTCTCAAAACTAAGCTTGTACTCTTCACCAGAATGCATAGGATACCAAACTTCAAAGTTCCCGTCCTAAACGGCACGGGACTGGTGATAAAGGAACAAGCCAAATATTTGGGCACCTTAGTCGATAGGAAGTTAAGTTGGAAGCCCAATATTCAGGAGAGAGTACGGAAAGCGCAGGTCGCGCTATACTCGTGCAAAAGAGCTGTGAGCAAGAACTGGGGTCTGAAACCAAGCGTTGTCCACTGGATGTACACGACTGTAGTGAGACCCATTCTGTTCTACGGCGCTGCAGTCTGGCGGACTGCTCTTGATAAGAAAATTCACCGGACAGCACTGGGTAAGGTACAGAGATCAGCCGAACTGCTCATAACAGACGCGGTCTAGATGTAATACTAAATCTAGCTCCTGTTGACCTTTACTGCAGGTATGCTGCAGCTACCAGAGCGATCAGGATCAACTCGGTCGGGATATGGAATAGTAGCAAACAGGGCCATGGAAGGATCCTGAATGAGCTTGTCGATATCCCACTGAGGACTGATAGCTGTCTTCCAGAACTTACCTTTGGGAACAAGTTCTCCATTTCCATCCCGGACAAAACCGAATGGGTAGAGGGCAAGATTGTTCAGGGAAACGAAGTATGGCTCTTCACGGATGGGTCCAAGTCCAAAAACAGAGTAGGGGGTGGAATTTTCTCACATGAGTTCAACCTCAAAAAATCTTTTCGACTCCAAAACCACTGCAGCGTCCTACAGGCGGAAGTCATGGCTATCCGAGTGGCAGTGGACTGGATAGGTAAAACCAACCTTCAGGTAAACCATATCAGGTTCGTCACCGATAGCCAGGCCGCCATTAGGACATTTAATAGTCCCTACTGCACCTCCAAGGTGGTCAGAGACTGCAGAAAAGTGCTCAACAAGCTCGCTAACAGCTGTGATGTGGGGCTCATCTGGGTACCAGGTCACAGTGATATCAAGAGAAACTCAATTGCCGACGGCCTCGCAAGGAAGGGGGCAAGGATGAGAGACCTATCTACTGAACTTTCCGCCGACATTCCTCTTGGGGAATGCAAGAGACTATTAAGGGACCAAATGACATCATGGGTTAACCTTAGGTGGAAGGATGAAGACACGTGTCACATAACAAGGCAGCTATGGCCTATGTGTGACACTATAAACAGTAAAAGATTAATTGCACTTAGCAGAATCGACATAAGGAAGGCAGTAGGCATCATCACGGGTCACTGTTTTCTGGGTGGACACGCACAAAAGATGGGTCTCAAATACAATGACTACTGCAGAGAATGCCTAGATGAGGAGGAGGAAGAAACAGTACTCCACTATCTAGGTCAATGTTCTGCACTTGAGGGGAAACGAATGAAGTACCTCGGTCTGCACCACGCAAGTGAACTGGCGGAGCTCTCGCCTATAAAGGTGGGAGATCTGCTCGGATTCATTAGGTGCTAGGTTGTATAGGGGAAGGATCTCTCATGGTATCACAACGGACCCTATGGGCCTAAGTGAACAGCCTCGGCTGTTGCCATATAAACCTAACCTAACCTAACCCTACGACCATCCAGGAATTACCCCACAATAAGTTTTATCGGACAATGAAGGAGTTCCTATCAAGTAATGCATTTTACTGCTGGGAGGATTACCTTGATTTTAATTTTAGTGAAGCGTTTAAGTTTTAAATTTCAACTTTTAATATTATATGTTATTATTTTTATTATTAATTTACTATTAATTATTTAAGAAGTGACTTATGTAAAACATGTACATTGTTATTGCATCAATAAATATGAAATAAGAAATATGAAATACATAAAATGAGAATTTAGTCTAAATTATTTAATGTCAGGGGTATTGTGTATAATAAATTGTAAGAAATCAAAATTTTCTAATCAAAGTTTTAAAATCTTAGTAGAGTATGTAGAATTGATCAATATTAAAGACACAATAAACAGAAATTAAATTCATCACTTAAAAGTGGAATTGCTGCCAATAAAAAAAGAACTTGAATATTTTTGGTGGAACTTAGTTTAAAAATTTGCAAAAAAGTCTGATTTTACCACATTATTATTTCATATTTAAATCTTCGTAATTTATAAAATATCTTATTAACTCTAAGCGTTTCCTTAGAGTTTTGTAGGTATAACAGAAAACTTGGAATTAATCGATTTGACAAAAATAATTCTATTTACGAAAAAAAATGATTACAATCATTTTTTTTTTCGTAATTAGAATTATTTTTACATTATAACTTTTTCAGGTTTTCCCGAATGTAAAAAAATACAGCTTGACGGCCTACAGATATTTTTACTCTACAAAAAATAAATGTATATAGATTCTATAACAAAAGAGAGAAATAAAGGGAAAAAAATATTCCAATTTCAAGAAATTAACATTTAAACTCCTTTGCCCCGTTTT
This sequence comes from Philonthus cognatus, assembly GCA_932526585.2. Classification (NCBI taxonomy): domain Eukaryota; kingdom Metazoa; phylum Arthropoda; class Insecta; order Coleoptera; family Staphylinidae; genus Philonthus; species Philonthus cognatus. Next base: position 32,357,045 of record OW052245.1, on the reverse strand, counting down.
GTTCATCTACAACCTGTATAGACCAAGACCTAAGATAAGTTATGAATTTAATTTTGCAAAAAGCCATAATTATAATAATAAAATTAATAAATCAACATTTTTTAAATAATTTTCCATGAAATTTTGTTTGTATGTTAATGAAATTTGGCTCACTAAATACATATATGCAAACATTTATAAATACACAATTTGAATTTATTTCCATTTGACGAATATTATACATTTTCTTGGATGTTAAAAAGAATTATAATTTAAAACTGTGTCACTCGATTTGCATAAAAATGTCATTAAAACCTATTGACACATCTATGTATAGTGGAATTAGGGAGAGATGTCCTATGACTCATTGATGTGGAAATTGTGGTTCAAATTTTTTAGAGAGTATGTCGACAGTTGTATCTGCAACGATTTTTCCTAGTTTTATCAAATTTTCACGTTACATGATAATCTCATACTGTTTAGGTCACGAGTATATATATATCCCAATTATGTGTTGTAGATTTTTAAATATTCGTTGTTTTCTTAAAAGAGGTCAATGTGAAGTTTAAACGAGTGTTTTCCACTCCCAGGTTAAGCATGAAGTCAAATTTCGAGTTTAGAAAAGCCTGAAAATTTGGTTTGGTCGCGTAGCGCGAACGCGGAGCGATCGAACCAAATTTTTAGGCTTTTCTAAACTCGAAATTTTACTTCAAAGTTTACTCGTTTACAATATTTCAGTGCTATCTTGTGTAATACGCGCGGCGCATAAAGTAATATTTCTAGTTTAGAAAAGCCTGAAAATTTGGTTTGGCCGCTCCGAGCTTCGCGCTACGCGATCAAACCAAATTTTCAGGCTTTTCTAAACGCGAAATTTTACTTCATGTTTAGTCTGGGAGTGGAAACACTGGTTTTAAGCTTTAAAATAAACTCTTTAAAAAAAGCGTATACATATGTATACCTGATAGAAAATTCCCTGTATGTATACCTAAAAGAAAAATTTCCTGTATTAACAGATTAATTTGATGACTATTTGCCAAATCTAATAAATGCGCATCCGATTTAACTAACATTTTCGTTTGAGCTTACACAAAATCAACATAAATGCAATATTTATTTCTGTAAATACCCGAACTATTTAGTAGATGTGGAAATTAGAATTATACAACTTAAACTCACTTTTATAACGATTGTGCACATTAATTAAAATGATTTGTGGCTAGGTTATTGCAGATTTATTTTTACGAAGACTTTGTCAAAATGTGACGTTTAACTTTAAAATTTTAAAGCTGTATACCAGAACATAAGTTTTCGCATGTTCCATCTGAAAACCATAGCAGACATATTATGAAGTTTTCTGTATCTTTTTACAGACGCAATCTGATGACATCAAACTATTTTTGTATTACATGTATTGGTGAAAGCACTACAAATCAAGAAAACCATGGGACACCTCTCGTGAATCGTACCTTATAGTTTTTTTTGTGGATATTTTGACTAGTTTTTTAAATATCCATTAGTTAACCTAATACAAGATTTTGTATTTAGTTTTGTGGTACTATGCTGTTTCATATTTTTGGAGAAATCTTATTTTCAATAAACAAATTGTCTATTTTTATGACATTTTCTGCTTTTTTTTTACACCTGAAAACTGTAAGAAATGCACCATACCCTAAAAACAATAAACTATTCTCACATTATGCAGCCGAAACACGATTAGTATGTGTTTAACTAAAGTCAAATTTAATACAGAATTTAAAAATTCATATTCAATAACAACCTCTAAAAATCTATAAAAACCATTCCAGAACCAATCTTCTTTCAAAACTGTGTTGCATCACATATTATGTTGACTTGTTGAGGGTAATTAATTGTCAGATGAAGTTATTGAATTTAATGTTAGTTGTTTTTTTTAAAGAGCCAATTTTGAAAAACCCATAGTTTTGCGATTTTGTCATCTCCTCGGTGATGACACCCTGGTTGGCTTGCACCGCTCGCGCCATTCTTGCTCTACGCCTCTTCCAACATTGACTTTTGGTAATTTAATTTAATTATTTGATTACAATTGATATTAATACAAAAATATGGCATTTTTGAACAACTACTCTGTGGTTTTCTTAGAATCAGTTGATTTAGAAATACATATTTTGAACTATATAGGCGGCAAATTATTTTAGCCTCCATGAGGTCAAATTGTAAATCTGCAGGCACAACATTTTTAATTTTCTGCTGACCTGAAATAAAAAGATGGTTGCTCTTCACTGATTTATTTGATTATTCCACTTTATCTTTAATTGAAAAGAACGATGAAACAGAAAATTCATTGTTTGTACAAGAGAGTATCATCAGTGAGAGTTATAATTAACTTGCCATAATTAATATTCAGAGCATAAATGAATTGATACGGGATAGCCCTTAGGGATCCAACCATTATAGAGACATGATTAGTTGACAAACTCAGTTAATTAAATCTGGTTACGGAATCTCCATATATTTTACCTCAAATCAACCCAAAATCAAATAAAAAATAATAAAAATAAAGAGCAATAAGTAATTAGTGGCGGGTGCAAATTATATTCATTTAATAAAAGTAAATTCTACAAAAAAATACAATCTAATAAATATACTTCATAAGCAGTCAAATTGATATAGCTTTATTATCTTTTTATACAGGGAATAATTCTATTAAGTATACCAATTCCGATGCATTAAAGCATTTGTTGTTTTTGAAAAGTGTTCAATTTAAAGCATCTAAAGAGTGTTTCCAATCTCAGATTAAGCATGAAGTAAAATTTCGAGCTTAGAAAAGCTAGTTTAGTATTCGAGTTTAGAAAAGCCCGAACGTGAACGAAAATTCAGATTTTTCTCAACTCGAAATTTTACTTCATATGGCACGCGTATTAAACATTGACATATTGTGAAGCTCAAAATATACTGTTTTAATGCACTGTTTTACAGTGTATTACAGAAATGTGAAATTTAATAGTATGTTGTACAACGAGCATATGATGATAGCTATTAATCACGAGAACGAGGTTTGCGGAACGAGCCGAAGGCGAATGGAGCAAGTCGTTTGAGTGATTAATAGCCATTATATGCGAGTTATACACTACACTTTTTCACGATAACAACAATATACAACACTACATTTATTATATATATTTATCAAATACGCGTCAGTCTTAATGGTCGATTTTGTATTATAATAATTTGACAGATAAATGATGACAGATTGCGGTATTATAATTTGAATGTGTAATAAGGTTAACTCCACTTTAACACAAATATGAACAATCGTTCAACAATAGATAATACTCACGTAGTCTAACCTTTTGCCTAAGTTACATTGAAACACATTCTTTGCACAAAAAACGAACTCTTCCGTTAGGATGGAGTTAATACGGTGTTAACGTTTGTTCCGCTTTAAAAAAACACTCGCGACGGATAGAAGCATAATTGTTTAACCTATTTAAGAATGATTTCTGTTTACAATCGCGTTTTACGCGGGTTAAACTAGTGAGAACGGTGGAGATGTTGACGCGTAACTTGGTAACAAAATGGCGTCGACGACGTCATCACTACCATGGTCAGATATAAGACAAAAGAAGTTGATTTGACTAGCACAGCTTTGTTGCTGCATACCGGCAAAAAATTGAACTAGGCAATTATTTATATTCGTGTTAAAAAAACACGCAAACCCCGTGTTTAATGTGCTTAAGTGTTAAATGCACTCCATTTATGCTGCCCACATAATTAAATATTGCACATATAATTAGATTGTCCTGAACAAAATATACTTCTTTTGCATACTGCTTTAGCAGTATATTTGAACTTCAAAATATTTCAGTGTTCTATACGCGTGGCGCATGAAGGAACATTTTGAACTTAGAAAGGTCTAAAACTTGAGACTTTCTGACGTGCTACACCTTGCCGAAAATTTTAAGCTTTTCTACACTCGAAATGTTACATATTAAATCAACCAGAAACACGTGCTAGAAGCTTCAAATTGAATGCTTTCCACAAACAAAGAACGACTAGCAATATTCACAACATAGATACATGTACTTTGAGATATGTGGATATACTTAAAATAAGAAATCCCTGTATGTAAAATTGTGTATGTACTTTAATAGCGATGTGTTTAATAATGAGAAAATTAACGTTGTTTACTTATCAAACTTGTGTATGTGTTTTATAAAATTATCGGAACTGAATGCATTTATTCAGTGATAAATTTGGAATGTTAAATGAGTATGTTAAGTGCCAATTTATATAAAAGCTTTGAATTCTAGTTAAATATCTATTTCATGTCATTTCATTACAATAGAAATTCGGATTAAGTTTTAGGTTAAGATTTAAATTGCACTTTAAACATAGAGTACATCGGTATTAAATAAAATGTACTGTATATTTGCTACGAAATAACACTCTGTAGTATTCATCTGCTATTATTTTTATTTGAAATGTACTTTCTACGGTCTTTTATATATTTTCGTTTTCATTTGCGATTTCGATTAATTTAAAATAATGAATCCCTACGAAGTGGCGGCTTTAAAGGCTTCTCCAATCATGCCCGCCCCCCTTTGATTAATCTCGTCATATCCGGTCGGTGCTAATGCCTTCTTTGTCCTCTCGTACCAAGCTATTACACGTTCATGCTTTGAAATATCAATCCCCACGGCCTGCAAAAATGCGATTCAAGTGAGGACATTTACTATTTTTAAATGCATTTTGTTTTACTTCCGCAGTTGAAATTGTGGCGACTAGAGATATATCAGCGATGGTCATTTTATCACCTGCAGCCCATTCCTTGTTTTCCAATATTTTGTTCAGGACTTGAAGGGCGTCTTGGATTTTGGTTACTTTGTCGTTGTTTGGAGATTCTTGCCCAGTAACAACAGGAAACTGTAAAACAAGTTAGTTTTATTTATTATCATTAATAACAACATTTTAGAAGCGAAGACGAATTTTTATTATATTTGAATAAGAATAATAACGTAATTAACATACGGGGAATGTTACTGTTAAACATACATATCCTGATGCATACGTTGTAAATTTTTAGGTATTCGTCGCTTCTGAAAGCCGTTCAATTTGAAAAAGTTTCCACTTCTTGATTTGGCTTGAAGTAAAATTTTAAGTTTAGACAAGCCTAAAAATTTGGTTTGGTCGCGTAGCGCTACACGACTGAACCAAATTTTCAGGCATTTTTAAACTCGAAATTTTACTTCATGAAACTCTAAAATACTGTAAAGTTTGAAATTTACTGCTAAAGCAATATGCCAAAGCAACGTATTTCGAACTTCACGTTAGATCAGTTTTTTTTCCACCTGGCGCATGAAGAAATATTTTAAGTTTAGAAAAGCCTAATCATTTGATTTGGTTGCTTCGCTTTCCTATGCGATGAAACCAAATTTACAGTCTTCTCTGAACTCGAAATTTTACGTTATGTTTAATCAGAGAGTGAAAACACTTGTTAGAAGCTTTACATTGGCCGCATTTATAAAAGCAATGAATTCCTGACAGTATTTGACGATTATATCGATATGTATACTTACAAGAAAAATTCCCTGTATATTTTACTACTGTTAGTTAAAGGCATTTTAAGAAAATAAATAATTTCCCGGCGCATCCACTATTTTTGATGGTACGTTCTAATAAAAGTTGGGGCAATTGATGTCAGAATATTTTATATTTCATTCATTTTTGTACTCATACATAATTCAAATTTATTTTGTTCGTAGCAAAATTCTATGATCCATTAGTCATCATAATACAGGGTGTCTACGCTAAACCGTTCGTTAAAAGTTTATGGGGTTGCCGTTGCACTAAAAATTTGAAAAAAATCCTTATCATATGGTTGAATTAGTTCTCCTCATGTGAACTATTTTCAACTTTATATCACTTCCGGTTCCACCGGAAGTAGTACCAAGTTTGTTATTTTAAATAGAATACCCTATATATTAGTAATTTTTTGGATTCCTCGTTTAAATTGCAACATATTTTATTCGAACATATGTACACTTATCTCTTATAGTTTACAAGCAAAAAAATATTTCTAAAATTTTGACCTCTAAAAGGCATCTTGAAATGTATGTGTAACTTCTCTTAAGTGTAAGATAAAAATATGATTTATATCTCTACTTGTACTTAGAGGATGCTTCTATGAGTGTATTAATTGGAAACTGTCAATTTTGATAATAATTGTTCTTAAAATGTCAATATCGAAGTGCCCTCTTCAATATCTCGTAATTCAATTCTTTTAAATGCAATGACCCATTTTTTATCACGTGGTACGATTGGGGGGAAGATTTCCTACAAAAAAGTATTAACAACTATACTCCTAAAGCAAGTGGTTTTCGAATTATTTCGAAGATTCGTTTTTCGTCGCATTTATGCAGGGAAAAATGCGCGCATAAGTCGCAACTGAATTTTAGTAGTAGTATTACACAAGCGACAAAACAAAAGCATTATTACGCTTTTGTTTTGTCGCTTATGTAATGCGAAATGTCAAATAATAAAAACAATTAGTACAAAGTTATACAGAAATCACCAAATGAAAAAATATACCATCAACAAATTATCAATTAATTCTTTATACATGGCAACTGCTATAGAATTCGTACTCGAACATGTAGAATATTTAATGAAACTTATCCACATTTGCCGCCGATGAATAAAACAAGATTTAGAAGATTGGAATCAAATTTTGTTCAATTGGCAGTTGCCATGTATAAAGAATAAATTGATAATTTGTTGATTTGTGTAATTATTCGTTTTGTTAATTTCTGTAAAACTTTGTACTAATTCTTTTTATTATTTGACATTTCGCAATACAATCGCGACAAAACAAAAGCATACTACTGGCCTACTAAAATTCAATTGCGACTTATGCGCGCAATATTCCCTGCATAAATGCGACGAAAAACGAATTTTCGAAATAATTCGAAAACTACTTGCTTTAGGAGTATGGTATTATAATACTTTTTGTAGCAAATTTTCCCCCCAATCGTACCATGTAATAAAAATTGCGTCAGTCCATTAAAAAAAAATGAATTACGAGATATTAAAGAGGGCACTTAGATATTGACATTTTAAGAACACTTATTGTAAACAGTGACAGTTTCCAATTAATATACTCATAGAGGCATCCTCTAGGTACAAGTAGAGATATAAATCATATTTTTATCTTATTCTTAAGAAAAGTTACAGACAGATTTCAAGATGCCTTTTAGAGGTCAGAATTGTAGAAATATTTTTTTTTCTTGAAAACTATAAGAGATAAGTGTCCATATGTTCCAATAAAATATGTTGCAATTTAAACGGGGAACCCAAAAAAATTACTAATATATAGGGTGTTCCATTTAAAATAACAAACTTGGTGCTACTTTCGGTGGAACCGGAAGTGATATAAAGTTAAAAATATTTTACATGAGGAGAACTGATTCTATATGACAACGATTTTTTTTACATTTTTAGTGCAACGGGAACCACTTAAACTTTTACCGAACGGTTTAGCGTAGACACCCTGTATATAAATAAGGCTTTGTTAAAAGGCTGTATGTTAGGAATCTGAAAGTTTAGTTCTAAAGTTATTAAATGTTTTATAGTTTGGAAAAATGTGTTATCAACACTTTTAATTGGTAGTTCTAATCAGGGCTTTGAATAAGAACTAAGCTAAAAACCGCAAACCGGAAAAATATTGTTACTTTAGTCGGAACGATAACAAAAAAATATATACCGGGTGTTGACTTGGCGGACGCAACATAGGAAATCGCATGTTAATTTAAAAGTGTTCAAATATTGGCTTCCCTAATTATTTTAAAGACAAAATGTATGTAACTTTTTTGTAGAGGGAAAAATTCTAAATTTAGGAATGTTCACACTTACTACTTTACGTTTCTCTAAATTAAAATAATTAAGAAAAAGTAATGTGATTTTATAAAAATAATGACACCATAGAATTGATACAACAATTGCGGATATTTCTTTTTTTTTTTAAGTTTAATTTAAAGCTTTAAACAAGTGTTTTCCACTCCCAGACTAAGCATGAAGTAAAATTTCGAGTTTAGAAAAGCTCCGTGAAAATTTGTTCAACAAATTTTCAAATTTTCTGGGCTATTCTAAACTCGAAATTTTACTTCATGCACCACGCATATAAAACACTATAATGTTGCCAAATTTATGTTTATTCGAACTTCACTTAAAATCTCTGTTTTATACGCGTGGCGCATGAAGTAAAATTTCGAGCTTAGAAAAGCCTAGAAAATTTGTCTCGGGTCGCTGCGCGACCCGAGACAAATTTTCACGGGGCTTTTCTAAACTCGAAATTTTACTTCATGCTTAGTCTGGGAGTGGAAAATACTTGTTCGGCAGCTATAAGAGCCTTTAATGACAATACTGATTTCGTAAAGAAAATGGAAAACAAACAAATTGCAGTTATTTTCATAATCTTTATGAGTTTCGTTAGTTGTCTCGTTGTTGATTTTTTTTTAAGAATAAGTATTGTCATTAAAGGTTCTAATGGTTGTCGAACGAGTGTTTTCCACTCTCTTTTCTAAACTCGAAATTTAACTTCATGCGCCACCCGTATAAAACAGAGATTTTAAGTGAAGTTCGAATAAACATAAATTTGGCAATATTATAGTGTTTTATACGCGTGGCGCATGAAGTAAAATTTCGAGTTTAGAAAAGCCCAGAAAATTTGTCTCGGGTCGCTGCGCGACCCTCGACAAATTTTCACGGGGCTTTTCTAAACTCGAAATTTTACTTCATGCTTAGTCTGGGAGTGGAAAATACTTGTTCGGCAGCTATAAGAGCCTTTAATGACAATACTGATTTCTTAAAGAAAGTGGAAAACAAACAAATTGCAGTTATTTTCATAATCTTTATGAGTTTCGTTAATTGTCTCGTTGTTGATTTCTTTTTAAGAATAAGTATTGTCATTAAAGGTTCTAATGGTTGTCGAAGGAGTGTTTTCCACTCCCAGGCTAAGCATGAACTAAAATGTCGAGTTTATAGAAATTAAAATATTGTGAACATTAGGTATATTTGAACCTCACTTGAAATCAATGTTTTATACGCGAGGTGTATGAAGTAAAATTTCGAGTTTAAAAAGCCCCGAAAATTTGTCTCGGGTTACTGCGCGACCCTCGACAAATTTTTACGGGGCTTTTCTAAACTCGAAATTTTACTTCAAGCTTAGTCTGAGTGGAAAACACTCATTTAAAGCTTCAAATTGAATTCTTTTAAAAATCAACAAATGTTAGAAAATGTACAGCTAAATCAATTAAGAAAAGATAATGTAATTTTATAAAAATAATGACATACCATGGATGTGATACAACAATTGCGGATGTCAAAATAGCACAAGATATTGCTGTTACTTAATTAACGACAAAAAAACATAACTCAAACATCGTGATAACTGCGGTCTGCATAATATCACTTTATTAGGAGGATTTTTTCGTGTTTAGTGTAAATCATTTTGAAAACATGTACTTTAATCAAGTCACTGCGATATCTTTTGCCATTTTGACATTCGCAATTGCTGTTTTAATTCCATGGCATGTCATTATTTTTATAAAATCACATTACTTTTTCTTAATTATATTAACTTAGACTAGCATTTAGCCCGATTTACCAAACGGGGAGCCGACGGCCGAATCAAGGAAATGTAGAAATGCATAATAAAAAAAAAAAAATAAATGATGTTGAAGAAAAATATATGTATAATAGCAGCAAAGGGAAAGGGAGGGGGAAAGGCGTTGGTGCATGAGCCGAATGGTGGTGACTGCAAAGTAAATCGTTGTTTTGTAGTGGTTATGGAGTGGATGGATGTAAAGGTCCGTGAAAAGGTTGGAAGAGATGGTCACTTCGCTCCAGCCGCTCGCTTCGCTCGCTTGCCTTGTTCGCTTCGCTCGCTAGGGTGCTCGCTTTGCTCGCACATAGAGAGGGTAGTTGCTCCTTTATCCCCGCGACAAATTTTCTCTATTTGATACAGTACAATAATAAGAATTATACCAGTAGATAGGAAATATAAATTTGTATATATGCAAAAAATTTCAATCATCTAGCTCAAGTTGGACCGGAGCAATAAATATTTTTTAGTTTTTAGCAATTCCGGAATATTATGCGGGTTTCAATGTTAAATTTTCAATTGATACCATCTTCTAATGGTATCAATCAATTCCTCACTTTTTTCTATGATGTTTTTGTAATTAGTGTTTTATTTCTGCTCAATCGAAAGTATTTTTTTTAATAAATGAAATTTAATAATCACCAAAAATTACAATTTTTTTTTCTTACTTCCGTCATAATAATAGTAGACCAATGGCAGTTGGATCGTAAATGGGCAACACGAATCTGCATAAATGCTAAAAGTTTCATTGATCCAGTTCTATTAGGGCGGAAATTGGTATTTTTTTAATTATAATTATAAATACAATTTTTATTTTTTAGCTCCGCTATTATTTATAGTACAATAATGGAAATTTAATCAATAAATAGGTAATACAAAGCTGTATGAATGCTGAAAATTTCAGTGGCCTAGCTCAATTTAGATCAAAAATAGAATTTTTTTTACTTTTCAAATTATTTAAAAAAACAATTTTTATTTTTTTTGCTATAGTATTTAAAACAGTGAAACAACTGCAATTATACGAATAAATAGGATATACAAATATGTATAAATGCTAAATATTTCATTCATCCAGCTTAATTTGGACAGGAGATAGATTTTTTTTAATTTATCATATTAATTAAATAAAGAAATTATATTTTTTTTGTTTGAGTATTTGATACAGTACAATAATGGGAATTGTACCAGTAGATAGGAAATATGAATGTGTATAAATGCTGAAAATTTCAATTATCTAGCTCAAGTAGGACCGGAGCAATAAATATTTTTTAGTTTTTAGCAATTCTGGAAAATTATTTAGGCGCTGGCTATCAAAAGCCATGAGTGGGAAAAGGACAGACTTATGCGGGTTTCAATGTAAAATTTCGAATCAAGTACCCTTTGCATTTTTTTTTTTAAAAACAACTTTTGTTAAAGGTATCAAAAAATTCCTTATTTTTTACGGTGACGTTTTTGGAGCAAGTGTTTTTTCTTTTTCAACTGGAAGTATTCTTTTTTATTAAATTAAATTTAAAAATAATTAAATTTTAATCGAAATAAATACAAATAGCAAGTGTTACGATATTTTAGCGATTTTAAAAGTAAAAAAATCAAACCTAAGCATGATTCCGTTTGCGAGCGCAGCGAGCAGGCAAGCGAGCAAAGCGAGCTGGGGTGGGCGTTAGCGAGCAGCAGAGTCCTTTTAATATACGAACTGCTTTCTCCATCCACCGCATCAAGGAAATGTAAAAAGAATTGCATAATTATAAAAAAACAAATGATGTCGAAGAAAAATATATGTATAATAGTAGCAAGGGGAAAGGGAGGGGGAGAGGCGTTGCTGCAGGAGCTGAATGGTGGTGACTGCAAGGTAAATCGTTGTTTGGAGTGGATGGATGTAAAGGTTCGTGAAAAGGTTGGGTGGTCGCTAGGGTGCTCGCTTCGCTCGCACATAGAGAGGGAAAATGTGCTGATAGCCCGTGAAAAAAATGTGATTTTTGATTTTGTATTTTTCTCAGTCGCGGATAAACAGTCGAAATCCAAATCTGAAATCCAAATTTCACTATCGCAATTTTTCGCGAAAAACATCAAAATGAAAAATTAAAAAAATTTTTTTTTGTTTTAATTGTTTTGTTTCGTCTCGTTTCATCTTGTTGTCGGTTGCGGATAATTATTCGAAATCGAAATGTGAAAACCAAATTCCTCTACCGCAATTTTTCGACCGAAAATGTGCTGACAGCCCGTGAAGGCGGCCAATAAAAAAAAAAACATGTCCCAACACCGCTAATTTAATCGTAGCGATCTGCGTTTAAACAAAACATTTTGGAGAAAAAATAAAAACCATCGATTAAATGCGAGATTTAGACAGCCGGTATATATTTTTATGAAATTTCAATTGCAAAAAAAAAAACTTTTCCTCGATAGAAAAAATTCTCGATAGATAGGTCGTGTTTCTAATGGAATTCTGAACACGATAGAGGCAAAATTTTGAAAATGTATTTTTTTTTTTTTGCAAAATCGATTTAATGCGATATTTTTTTTAATCGTGGTATGCGCGACCTGAAAAAGTTCCGTGTGAAGCAAGACCAGCGTGTAAAGTATTGAGGTTAGGAAATCCTCCGTCAGGTGTAAAATTAAAAAAATGATTTAAAATAGAAAACGCGGTCGGATTTAAACGCCGCGTAGCCTAAGACACGCGGAATTTTTTTTTTCGGTCCTGTAAAAATTTGAACGTTCTAAAATGAATTCTTCGATTTTTCCACCCCCGTTAACAGTCGTCTCCCATAAGAGCAATGTAAAAGTCGCAGCCTTCTCGGATCCCCGCCGCTTTAACGTTTTTATTAAGGGAGACAAACGTAAAGTAATAAACGTTAACACGAATGAATTCAGAATTTTTCCCTGTACAAAAAAGGTAAATACATTTTGTTTCTAAAATAAATAAGGGAGTCAAAATTTGAACATTTCAAAATTTATATGGGATTTTCTATGTTGCGTCAATACCCGGTATATCTGTTAATTTCGGTTTGGTTCAAATATGCGCTTTAAAATGTGTAAAATCAGTGATGATAAGCATATTAGTTATAAGTAGTTTAACACAAAAATAATAAACGTGCTTATGAATTTCACTATAAATCAATGTTGTATACGCCTAGCGCGGAGCGACCAGTCCAAATTTTCAGGCTTTCCTAAACTCGAAATATTGACTTCATTGTTATTCTAGGAATAAAATACTCGTTAGACATTAATTATATTTCTAACAAGCAACGCCCCAGGTCTATAGAAAATTAGGCCCTATCCCACTAAACAAACAAAGAAAATATATAGTAAAAATAATATAAATTAATTCATTATTGTATTAATAAATAACAACATAAATATAACAGATAGACATATACGGAATTAGGAGAATATTTTTTCAATGTTATTAAAAAACAAAATTTTCAGGCTTTCCTAAACTTGAAATTTTACTTTATCCGCCACGCGTATAAAACACTGATTTCAAGTGAAGTTCAAAATATACTGCTTTTGTTTCAAATGTAGGTATATTTAAAAAAATAAATCTCAGAATATTTTTTACATTTAAAAGGCTCATTTATTATTCGTTTTATTTTAACTATCTTTGCCATTTATTTTAGCATCAATAAATATTTAATATCAAGATCAAATATTTATATAATGTTTGAATCATAAAACGTTGATCAAATAATACCTACATGTTTTTTTATCAATACTACTTTATATATTATTGAACAATATTATAATTTGAAATGTTTGGAAATCTAAATAACAAAATTATGAAAATACATTTATAATTTAATTAAAAACATTTTAAAAATGTAAACCGATAGAATCGTTATTCTGACCGAAACGAAAACCGGAACCAAACTAATACAAATTCATATTCTTGATATTTGTATTCAATTAAATAATGCCCTCTTGTGGACGAACAATTGCTGTATACAAACGTGCAGTTTGCTAGCTATTGACGATGCTACTTGAGCTAAGGGGCATTAGATGGCGTTTACGCTTTCGAAACATATGCAATATATTTTTGTTTAATCGAACTGAAACGAAAAAAATAACGGTTCTAATAATATTAGATGACCCATAAACAAGATACCTAATTTAATTAACTCTTTTTCATTTATAGAATTTTATATTTTTTCAGAACCAAACTAAATTTCTGAAAATAAAACTAACTTACATCCTTTTAAAAAATACTGATGTATATATTATATCGATGCTAGAAATAATAAAAAAACGTGGCGTAAATTTTTATTTTCAAATAAAATAGTAAACACTGAAGCACTTACAAAATATGCCGCAAGTCGTTGATAAAGAGTAGAAACATCAAAATAGAGTATATTATTAACACTCCCCTTATGCTTAGCATCAGTAACAGCAAACTTCTCCTGCTTATCGTACTTATCAACCAAATACTGCATAATAGCACGACTGCAAAAAAAAACATGATAAAAAGAATTGTACTCCATTTCTCATCGTGGAAAATTGTACCTTTCCCATATAACGTATCCGTTATCGTCCATTGTGGGTACGGTGTGCATAGGATTCATCTGAAAAGACATATCAGAATTATTTTCATTTGATTTACCCCCGCAAAGTCCATAAAAAAAGAACTTTATGGCGCGCATAAAAGTTTTGCGTTTATAAAATATATGATTTTTCCCGGAGAGCATGGGAAAGGACCGTACAATAATCTCAATTTATGGTTTATTATTTGCAGATATGAAACCGACCAGACCAGACCAGACCGGCTATCATTCCAATGCAAATATTTTAAATGCTGCATACATAGAGATTTATATAAAATGGTATTTATTCATTACAAATGAAAATATAAAAAAGTGCATCCACTTGAAAACTACATTGTAAATAATTTGTGCATGCAAGTAACCGAACTTTTTTTATATAACTAATTACATTTAAACCATAATCAATGGCAACTACATACATGTACGCAGCACTCTGGAGCAAGTTAAATCAGAGAAATTCTGAGGAATAGGTTTTCAATACAAAAGGCTTTTTCTTTTAAGTATACTTTTACACATGCCATATAATCATTTGTAAAATTAATGAATATGAGATCAAACCAAAGCAATATGTATATTTTATATTTCACATTAAATCAGTGTTTTATACGCGTGGAGCATGAAGTAAAATTTCGAGTTTAGAAAAACTTGAAAATTTGGTTTGGTCGCTCCGCTTCGCGGAGCGAAACCAAATTTTCAGGCTTTTCTAAACTCGAAATTTTACTTCATGCTTAATCTGGCATTGGAAACACTCGATAGAAGCTTCAAATTGACAGATATTATAGAATCAAAGAATATCTGAAAATGTTCATCGAAAAATCGTGATACCTAAAAGCTGTTTTTAGAATACTTATTTGTATCTATTATTTTAATAATTACGTTCTTATTTGTTCTCACTTCTACTATACTAATGCAATATGTATAAAGTGCAATTATATCTGGAGAGAAAAAAAATGTATAAGTGGCTTTATCTTTGAAACTATTGTTGT
The DNA here is from genome assembly GCA_932526585.2 of Philonthus cognatus. Lineage (NCBI taxonomy): Eukaryota > Metazoa > Arthropoda > Insecta > Coleoptera > Staphylinidae > Philonthus > Philonthus cognatus. The sequence goes on along the minus strand of OW052245.1, from coordinate 32,341,911 downwards.
TGGAAGAGCAAAGAGTCTTAAAGATAATCTCGGCGCCCCAAGTATCTCCGCTATCTTTCTTATCTTTTCGTTCGCTGTTCCCACGACAAGCCACAAATGCCTTGAAAGAAAGCTTACGATAAATGTATTCAGGGGAATCGAATACGAAATAACGATACCCAATACAAAACGTCCTGCATATTTCATAAATTCATATATCCTTACATATGGGAAAACGAGAAAAAACTAAAATGAATTTAACTGAAAAAAGATAATATAAGTGCAGTGGCGTAACTAGAATTTTAGGGCTCCTGCAAAACGATATCTGGGGCCTCCTATTTGTAGGGTATCCGTATTTTCTGGAAATTCATGTGGGTTTTATGCAGTTAACAAGTCAGAAGTTAGTTTTAACTGTGTTTTAATATATTTTGCAAACTATATGGATCGATATAAAAATCGACGGTTTATTAATACACGAAATATCAATCTCTAATACATCATTTTAATTAATTAATACATTATTTTCGGTTCGTATTGCATCATTGGAGAGATCGATGAAGTGTTTTTAGAACTTCACACTAAATTAGTGTTTTATACGCCTGGCGCATTAAGTAAATATTGTCGAGTTTAGAAATGCTTGAACATTTTCAGGCTTATCTAAACTCGAAATGTTTAGTTTATGTTTAATCAGGGAGTGGAAAACATTCATTACGATAACAACACCTTAATAAATATGATGCTCTGAAAGAAGAAAATCAAAGTCGATTCAATAATTGAATATATTGTCAATTGATATATAAAAAACCAATAACAAGTTTTTCAGAATTTAATTTAAATTTAAATTAAATTCTACAGATTGTTTAATCAACATAAAATTCAAATATATTACAGAAAATGAAAGAACGTTAAGATGTTTTAAAACTTTGAAATTTTGGAGTATTTAATAACAATTTTACTTATTAATGTGCGCATGGTTGTTTTAAAAGCCCTATAAAACTTAAAATGATTTAACCGTGGTATAGCTGTTTGTATAAATGAAATTGCCAATTCTTGGTTGCAGAATACTTCAAACATTAAAAGTGCGATTCTTTTCGCAATCAACAACAAGTTAGTCTTACAAAGACTATATCAAACACTCATTGAAACAACTACTTCCCGGGCTAATACCCCGACGGACATTGGATTATACAACAAGTGTTTGCTGTTACATACAGTAACCTACTGCAAATGTAACAATTTGGGTCAAATTATTCAGGCCATCTATAGACGCGTTTCGAGATTTATCTCTCCTCAGTATAGCTTTGCCATTCCCTCTAAACAATTTGACACCTTAGACTGGCGGTCACGTTACCGTTCAAACATTAGTATAAATGAAATGCCAATTCTTAATTGCAGAATACTTCAAACATTAAAAGTGCGATTCTTTTCGCAATCTACAACAAGTTAGTCTTACAAAGACTATATTAGCCCGGGAAGTAGTTGTTTCAATGAGTGTTTGATATAGTCTTTGTAAGACTATCTTGTTGTAGATTGCGAAAATAATCTCACTTTTAATAACTGTTTGTTGTAAAAGTCGCCTCGATCTACCCCTTGGCGTGAAGAGTATTCTTTGTTTATTCCTGTTTAATTAGAGCTACCTTGGACAAATCTTATTAAAACAAGCGTTAGTGGCTGAATGGTAAAACCAATGCCAGTAAACAAAAAAAACATAAAAATGTCTATTAAGAGTTTAAAAGTTTACGGAGATTCTTACGTCAAAAAACCTACAACTGTTTAGAAGAAAAGGCAAGACTGTTTTAGGACTCAAATAAAACGTAAAAATGTTTATTAAGAGTTTAAAAATGTATAGAGATTTTTACGTTACTGCAGTGACCTAAAACTGTTTATAAGCAAAGATTTAAAACTCAAATGAGACATACATAAAATTTTAAAAGTCTGTCTAAAATCTTAAACTACCAAGAAACTAATCAAGTAAAATCTGACGAGGTAACTGAAATCATGGCATTATTTGTAGACTGTTTTAAGTTTAAGCACAACCATACAATTTTATAGACAATTATAACTGCTAGGTGTTTTAAGATTATTCTAAGATTTCCCTGGCTACTGAGAGATTTGTGGTTCTTTCAATACACTTATAATAACATTCTACTAAGAGTATTAAGACTAAGTGCTAAGACTAAGACTACACAAGATAATCGTCATTCAATATCATTAAAATTACTGAAAATTAGTATATTCTCTATTCTGTTATAGAAAAAGGATGAGCGAATATTAAATTTAATTCAAATTAATGCAAATTGTTAAAAAAATACACTTTGTTATAATGTTGCAATAAAAAAACAAATTCAATTTCGAATTGTGGATTATACAATTTGAATATAAAATTAGTTCAGATATTTAAATATTTTGCAAGTGGCAATATTCAGTTAACATTGGAATAAGGAATTGTTATTATTATTATTATTCAGCGAATTTAATTTTAAAATTATTTGTTTTGCTATATTTTTTTTATAAATTCTGTCTTTAATATTAATATATATACATATATATATATACAGTGATTTTTTTCTCTTTTAGGTAAACATATGTATACGCTGTAAATAGAGTTTAATTTGAAGCTTTAAACCAGTGTTTTCCACTCCCAGACTAAGCATAAAGTAAAATTTCGAGTTTAGAAAAGCCCCCTGAAATTTTTTTGGGCTTTTCTAAACTCGAAATTTTACTTCATGCGCCACGCGTAAAAACACTAAAATATTGTGAAATTTATGTATATTCGAACTTAAAATCTGTGTTTTATACGCAAGGCGCATAAAGTAAAATTTCGAGTTTAGAATAGCCCAGAAACGGGGCTTTTCTAAACTCGAAATTTTACTTCATGCATAGTCTGGGAGTGGAAAACATTCATTCAAAGCTTCAAATTAAACTTTAAGAAAAACAAGGAATTTCTAAAGATTTACAGAAAATAGGCTGAGTTTGGTATACGTATACTTAAAAGAAAAACTTCCTGTATTAATATACTACAGTATTTTAGGAAAAATATGTACAGATGTTTCAATGTTTTGCAAAGAAGAGATAATTTTCTAGTAGAAGAATTTATGAGATATTATTTCAAAATTCTTTGTTTTTTTAATAATCCGTGTCACTAAATTAATATATATTTTAATATACTTAAATATATTACAAAAAAATTGTACAACTCAAATTAGAGTTTTTTTAAGTTTGTAGCTTTTCTCGACCTGGTATTTCAATTTATAATTAAGAAACTTAAAGTTTATCTATTTTTGAATAAATTTAACGAATTTCATGGAGACTAAACAAATATTTGTTGTTTTTTTTAAGAAAATATGATCCTAAATATAATTTATTTATTCATATATATTCATATATATTCATATTCTCTACTGACGTTAATTACAAAATAGTGTTTAGTGCAGCATTTGGCTTATAATAATAATAAATGTATAAATAAAGCATAGGATAATACATACATGCATACATTTCTAAATACAAGATAACAAATAAAGTGAAAATAATAAAATATATAGACAAAAGGAACGTAAATAAAATAGATATAGTACAGTGATTAGATAAAATATAAAATAAAATAAAAATGTTTCCTATGCAGAAATCACGATTATACAATCACAAGCATTAAATGCACATTTTACGAAATTCAAGCTTTATTTCACTTAGATAAACGTATCAAGATATTATTTATTTTATTTGATTATTAATCAATTCTAACAAACAATAATTCATTTTATATTGATTCGAGAATACCTTCTTTCATTCAAGTTTCCTTTTGAGATGTATTATTATTTTCTATAGTAACTTTATTATTGTATCTGGTATCTGTTATAAGGGGGAGTGCGCATTACTGCACCGCACTTAGACCTCATTAGGCCCATTGTGCTGCCTCCCACTACGGGTCACCCATCCTCAGCTCAACTATCCCACCTTGTCTAGATAGTCCAATATTACTGAGGTGGCCAAATGCCTGATGTCCATTGAGAGTCGGGTATTCACTGAGGATGTGCCTGGCAGTCTCGTCTTCCTCTCCCCAGGACAACTATTCCCATCTTATAAAAGTGTCCATTGAGCCCGCAGTGTCCGGTTAGAACAGCGGTTATCCGTCTGAGGTTCCTTCTGGTCACCTGCAGGTACTGTTTAGCTGAAACCTCGTTGGGGTACAGTAATGTCTCTTTCGAGAGTTTGCAGCTTTCCGTATTATCCCAACGCTTCCTGAATTAATCAAGTGTGTTGAAATGTAACATGTTACATAGTGACAGGGGTGCCAATCGCACTAGCGGCTCCGGTGAGATAACGTTCATCCCAGCCGCTGCTCTGGCCAGTGTATCAGCCCTCTTGTTACCTATGTTTATATCGTGCCCCTTCACCCAGCAGATTTCAATGTTGTTATGCATTGCTGCCTGCCGTAGTTTTTTATGGTACTTTAGTGTTGTCTCTGAAGTAGTGTATAACTTCTTCAGAGACTTGCCTACTGTCTATTAGGATCAGTATGGCTTCATTTGACACTATATGGCTTAAAATGATGTCAGCCGCGTCCAGTTGAGCGACGGTCGCATACTTACCCATGGGGTTTTTCGTATGGATCCTCAGGGTTCTAGAGCAAACTCCAATCCCTAACCTATCCTTTATTTTTGAGCCATCGGTGTAAATTCTTATAGCCGACTCTCTCATATGTTTCGTGGGCTGGATATTAACTGTGTAGGGTGCATTCCGTATTAGTGTCGGTATGCAGTTGTCAGTGCTTGCCTCTAATAGAGGTATATCGTTGCAGAACTTACTCCAGAGGTGACCGCTAACTTACCTACAGTTGTTACTGTTGCAAATCCCGCTACTTTGGAGGCGAAGTATGGTCGCAGTAGCCTCTCTTTCCACGTGAACATCAAGTGGCGGAAGGCATAGCATGACCTCCAGCGCCATTGTCGGAGTTGTGTGCATGGCGCCTGTTATGCTTATACTGTCCGCTGCACTTGCACTAGTCTCTTTATCGTCGTTACTTGTTTGGTCCTGGGCCACCAAATTGAAGCTCCATAGGTTAGCATAGGCCTTATGACAACTGTGTACAGCCACATCGTCGTGCGCGGTTTCAATCCCCAGGTTTTACCCACTAGCCGACGACAGTTTTGATTTCCATGTGTGTTTTCCAGCTCAGTTTCCTGTCGAGTGTAATGCCCAGGTATTTCACCTCGTCGCTGTACTGCAACATCGTATTCAATAGCGTTGGTGCTCTTTTCATGACCTTCCTTTTCTTAGTGAACATGACCAATTCCGTTTTAGCTGGATTTACCGACAAGGAGTGATCATTGCACCACAACGAAACCGTATTTAGAGCTCCCTGCATTTGATTACAGAGAGCGTCTTCAAATTTGCCATGTACTATAATGGCTAAGACGTCAGCATAGGCTGTCGCAATAAGCAACTTTATTATTGTTTGTGTACATTTAGTAAATTTGGTGTTGATTAAAAATTGTTTAAGTTTTTGTCAATTTATGAAACTAAATATTTGCTATATATACATACAAGTTACAAATTATTCAAGGAATTTAAGTAAATTATTCTCGTATCATAGGCTATCGACCCAAGGTCTTTCTGCCATTGTTATACTAAAATGTGCTCTTAAAGTATGTTATGAAAAGATGGTAATGAATGAATAGTATGAATAAATGATGTTCTAGTTAGTAGGTGTTTCTAAGATGAAGTCAGTGATGGTGGAATGGGAAAATTTAAATTTGGGGATTGTGTTGGGGTTTCTGTGTAGGTAAAGGTGGTTTATAGGATCTTGATTAGTGGGTCAGGATGCAAATTTATGCGCTAGGTAGATAATTCGAGTTTCTATAGGAGCAACTTGTGTTTTTTGATAAAGAAGGTTGTTGGAGGGGTTGTGGAGAGGGTTGTTGGGATGTCTGATTTTTGTCAACACTCTCAGGGGCGATCTTTCTGTTACCTGTAAGTCTTTTAGGGCTGTGAGTTGGGGGTTGCAGTAAAGGATGGCCGCGTAGTCAAGAAGAGGACGGCAGATCCTTTTATATATAGTCACAGCAGATTGTGCTGTGATTCCATCGCGTTTATATGCGAGGCATCTAAAATGCTGAGCCCTCTTCTTGAGTGTAGGCTATAAAGGTTATTTTGGTGTCATACAAAATTCTAAGGTATTTACATGTAGGTGAGGGGGATATTGAAATGTGATGTATGGAAATAGTGAAAAGAGAGTTGAGAAATTTATGATAGGGAATAAGCAGCTTAGTTTTTTGGATATTGATGGATATCCTCGATTTGTTAAATCAATCTATTGTTTTATTGATGAAGACCTGAATAGTGTTAACAGCTTTTGCTATAGTGGAAGAGTGAGCAACTAGAGCAGTATCATCTGCATATTGTAAAATACAGGAAGAGGGATTGTGGCAAATTGGGTTAGGATTATATATATCGTGGACGAATATGTTGTAGAGCAAGGGAAATAACGGGGAACCTTGTGGGACACCTTGAAGTGGGGAGAAAGAGTATGAAAAGAAGGTTCTTATTTTAACTTTTAGGCAACGGTTGTGTAGGAAATTGTACAGGATATTTATTAGGTGGGGTGGGATGTTAAAACAAGCGCATTTATATAATAGACCCTGATACCATACTATGTCGAATGCTTTTTTGATGTCAAGGAATAGGATCGCGTATTTATTACCCTGAAGTAGAGTTGAATGTAGGTTTGAGGTGAGGATAGCTAGGGAAGAGTGGTAGAACGGTTGGCCATAAATCCGAATTGATAAGGAGGGAATATTTGGTATTATTCGTGAGATTTATTAAAAATTTTAAACTAGGCTTTATAACTAAAAAAAGAAAATATATAATTTAATTTCCTTTTCAGTTTAATAAAATGTATGTGTAAATTTGGTCACATTTGTTATGGTCAACCCTTTTTTAAGTATACATGTTTTAAATTCAGTGTTATTATAAAATGTGTTAATTTTATTCTAACGAGTCTCTGCACTCCTTGTTTAAGCATGATGTAAATATTTTAGGCTTATCTAAACTCAAAATACTTCTGAAGTTTAAAAATATACTTCATCTATAATTAAATCAGATTAACAAAACCAATTCTGTTAATGTTTTTTTAGAATAAAAATTACAGCCGTAAATTAAACTAATAAAAACCATCAACAATAAAGAATGTTGATTTTAATCATTGATTAATTCTAAGAACGTCTTAATAGGGTATACTAATTGATGCATATTATTAATTTATCATTTTGCTACACTATTTTTTTAAGGAACGTTAGAATATTTTCTTATGTCCATAACCATTATATTATATCCATACCTTAAGGCAACATTGCTAAGGCCATTATACGTTGTGCGGTCTTGCACCCCCAAGTTACGCCGTTGCTTTGACATTTTCAGGCTTATCTAAACTCGAAATATTACTTCTAATCTTACGTATGTAATTAGAATTATAAGAAATAAACCAAACGTAAATTGCTCCAGACACTTGCATTTTTAATTATTTGGTTACACGAAATAAACTTTGGAATATTAATAACATAAATAATTGTGTTATTTTTGTAATATATGTTTAATTTTTAAAGATGATATTTTCTAAAGATTAGTACATTAATATTAATTAAATATTAATAACTAAAACAACCGTAATTATTTACATAAATTAGCTGGTAATTCTTTCCCTAATCCACACATTCCCCTCCAAAATAATGGCAGACAGGGGGTAATGGATGCGCGAATAATAAGATGATTAATAAACCCGCATTACCCGCTTTAGTTGGCGTAAATGAAATTCCGAGGGAAGCGCCAATTAAAAATGATCACGAGATGACTCTTTTTTGAATCCCGTGTGCAAGGAATGAATCCCTCATCAAGGGCAATTACAATTAGCCGCAGGGGGTAACAAAGGGCGAGGTGTGTGCGCCCGGTTTTACATTCGTAATAGAACCATAAATATCCCGAAACAGCTCATAGTTATGGATTCGCGGCCATTATGCTCCAGTTTGCGGCACAATGAAAATGCATTTTGCCACCCGGAAACTCTCTGCTACTGTGTTTACATTGTTCGGAATTAAATACACAAATTGGTAGGGCTTAGGTAATTTTTGGGGGGTTAAAATGTGCTTACCACAAAGAATGGCAATTAGATACTGTTTAAAATGGATACAGATAATGTACGAGTATTTACTTACATAATTATGTAAAGTTTAATGTAATCTGAGAATAAATTAATTAAAAAAATTAAAGACTCAGTGAGAAGTAAAATCTCAGAAATTTCTTGACATACAAAAGCGAATTCTAAAATGTTGGCAAAACTTCTCCAGGCAGTTAAATGACAATACCAGAGGGTTTAAGAAATAAACTTATATCATTTACTTAAATAATTAAAATAAAAGCAAAAACTAGAATTTTCGGAAAAATCTTCTCAGATCATGAAAGCGAATTATTGACTATTCGAAAGTAAATTTATCTCGACTTTGTTCCACGGAGGCGCATCAATTTAGATGCAATAACCTAACATTATTATTTTTTGTTACTTTAATTACTTAATAAATTAATTTGATAAATTGTGGAAAGTAGTGTGCCTTAAGGCTTACACTGTAGACCATTGTTCTTTTTATTTTTTATAAATTACAATACTTTGTATTTAAAATCCTCTAATTTTTGTAAGTCAAAGTTTAAGAAGAATACATTTCAGTTTCAATTTCACAGAGTATATTTTAATCAATTAATTATTAATTTTCTTCTTTCATTTTGATTATGCAATGTACAAAATGACTTAATAATATTTTAATATTTGCTTAACAGGTATTTTCCAATTCTTAGTTAAGCATGAAGTAAAATTTCGAGTTGAAAGAAGCCTGAAAAATTGGTTTGATCTCATAGCCACCAAACTAAATGTTCAGGTTTTCTAAATTCAGAATTTTACTTTATGCGCACGCGTATAAAATGATGACTTAATGTAAAGTTAACAAACACACACTTTAAATTTAATTAAAATAACACAAGATGTACATTTGAAATAGTAATAAAACTGAAAATGAACACCTAGTGTTCCAAATGTTCATCTAGTACAATAAAAGTATTAAGTGAAGAAAGGAATACTGCAATAATTAATAGAAACACTTCACGTAACTAAAAGAAGAATATTGAAAATAACAAGATTAATAAGGATCAAACATGTATTGTTGTTTCTTTACCTGTTAATAATCACTACGCTATTTAGCTTATATCTTTTGGGAATTTAATGGCCTAAAATTAACAAACTAAACTCTAAATTTAATTAAAATAACACAAGATTATTAAGTATAAAACATGTAAAGTTTTTTTTACCTGTAAATAAGCAATAATCAAATGTTGGTTAATTTTTATAACACGGTATTAAGCTTTCATTTTTTGGGAATTTTATGGCTTTGGGTTTAAACTCTGATCACCTTATTGTCCTAATTTTAAACACATGAAAAAAAATCTCCCTTACAAAACTTTCAATTTTTTTATGAAAATGTTCACTTTTTATAAAAACAGAGAAATATTCTCAGACATTCTTCTTGATAATATATAAAATTACGAAAATGTTTTTCGTGAAAATGCAAACAATGTCTAAATTAATAAGACAACTTAAATCAATAAATAATCATTGAAACAACTACTTCCCGTGCAAACACACCTCCGGATATTGAATTATACAATGAAATATTTAAAATCATTGTCTTATTCAATATCCGGGAGTGTATTTGCACAGGAAGTAGTTGTTTTAATGGATATTTATTGTCTTAAGTTGTCTTATTAATTACGACATTGTTTGCATTTTCACGAAAACATTTTTGTAATTTTATATATCATGTTTAAAGTGTGCAAACTATAAGAAGCGTAAGCTTATTTTCTCAAATTAATAAATTGAATAGTTTTGAATTTGAATTATTCTTGTTTAGTTCTTCTTGATGTTGAAAATACACCGGATATTCGGCATTTGCGACCCAATTTTTCAATAAAAGACTATTATCGCATTGAATGAATTAACAAAGTGCAAGAAAGGCATGTGAATATCGGCAAAATACCGGTACGTTTTGGAAAGCATTTTTGGCGATTTACCTATACCGGTGTTCTGGTTTACTGGTATTTCATTCCCTATTTAAAGCAATATATTTGATAGTTTGAAGATATATCTTGCAGTAACATTTTCTATGCATGTTACTGCAAGATATATCTTCACATTCACATTCTTTACAAGTTGGTATTAATTGTATTTTTCTTATTATTGTGCACAAAAGTTAATAACGTACCTCATAAAAATCCTGTTGGCCGTAGTTGTAAATAATACACAGTTATATTATTAATTAGTTTACTAAATAGTTTAAGAAATAGTTATCTTATTTTATAACTAGTGGAATAAAATGAAAGAATACCTTAATGTAATCCGGCTGCATTTGTTCGCCGGCCATAATGTCGACTATTTTCAAATTTAGGGCAACACCGAGGGCTCTGGCCAGCAGCAGAACAGCCCTGGTTGGCGGACTCGCCGGGAAATAGTACATATCTATGGCTGCGTCCATTTCACTTTCCACCGTCCTGAAAATTGAAAACATACAAGAAACTACGACAGTGCATGGATTTCATTTACAAGATAAAAATGTTTCCTCCTGAATGAACACGACGTAAACACAATGGATTAAATTTAGAGCATTGTATTCTGGTTAAATGGATTTTTTTTACAAAGTGCAATAATGTTGTAACTGAAAATTAAAGTAGAGTGTGTACAAGATGTATCATGTTTATTTACGGAAATTCCATTTAAAAGTAAATAATGCTTAATAATAAAAATGACCCAAAAGTAATAAATAAGTTACAATATAAAATCACAAACAGAATACAAACAGAATAAAATAAAAGTAATAAATAAGTTAAAATATAAAATCACAAACAATATACAAATAGAACAAACAAAACATATTAAAACGAGAAGTATCTATTTTGTCTCACGGTGACGCGATTTAAGTGTTTATTTTTATCGGTGATGGCAATATCGATATTCGCTGAGTTGCAATGCGTTGCAACTCTAGACTTTCCGTAGTTTTTCACATAGTTCTATGATATGATACGTTTAAGAGATCGAAGGAGCGCAAACCTCAGCTAGGCACATTGATTTTAAACTGTCCCAGAAGGTATGGGCAGTCGATCCAACCATTTAAATGATTGAAGCCTAGCATTACATCTGCATTCCTTCGTCTCTGCTCCAAGGTATTCATTCCCAAGTCTCTTATAATTTCTTGGTAAGAACCAGAAATCTGAAACTTATACGCGATAAAGCGTATACATTTGTATTGGATCCTTTCAAGTCAATCTATCTCAGACCTGCTATAGGAATTCCATACCACACAACAGTACTCCAAACGTGGTCTCGCAAGGGAAGATATAATGTAGGTAGGGGTACTGATGTTAGTAAACTCGTTAGAGTTTCATTTTATGAAACCTAGTATACGATAAGCTTTAAACGATATATTAGTTAGATATGAGTTAAAATTTCATTATTGAGTCAATGTAACGCCTAAGTCCTTGAAAGACGAGACACGCAACAACTGTGAATTATTAAGGTATCATTTCTAACAGCAGTTGCTCTTCTCTTAGAAAAAGAAATAGTGTTACATTTCCTCAAGTTCAATTTAATGTCATTCGAGACTTAGTGTGTAATCAATGACATGAAATTGAACTTGAGGAAATGTAACACTATTTATTTTTCTAAGAGAAGAGCAACTGCTGTTAGAAATGATTACCTTAATAATTCACAGTTGTTCGAGACTTATTGTGTAATCAATGACATGAAATTGAACTTGAGGAAATGTAACACTATTGCTTTTTCTAAGAGAAGAGCAACTGCTGTTAGAAATGATTACCTTAATAATTCACAGTTGTTGCGTGTCTCGTCTTTCAAGGACTTAGGCGTTACATTGACTCAACAATGGAATTTTAACTCATATCTAACTAATATATCGTTTAAAGCTTATCGTATAGTAGGTTTCATAAAATGAAACTCTAACGAGTTTACTAACATCAGTACCCCTACCTACATTATATCTTCACTTGTGAGACCACGTTTGGAGTACTATTGTGTGGTATGGAATTCCTATAGCAGGTCTGAGATAGATTGACTTGAAAGGGTATTCAAATCGTCCTGCAATAAAGATTATGAATTATCTGATATTTCAGTGAAGATTTTAACATCAGCAAATAATAAGCATTCTGCATGATGGAAGCTGTGTGACCCCCGAAGAACCCCAGATGTTACAGCTATTTCAGATGATACAACACTACCTCTTCTATTGCCTGAGTCCTCCCGGTCAGATATAAACGGATCCATTGAAGCATCTCCCCACAGATTCCAAAAAGCTTAAGTTTTTGAAGCAAGATGATATGCCTAATGGTGTCAAAGGCCTTAGAGAAGTCTACGTAGACAGAGTCAATCTTAAGCCCCCTCTCCAAAGCAGACACGATATAATGGCTATAAGAGAGCAAGTTCGATGAAGTGGCTTCTGAAGCCATGTTGCTTTTCGAACAAAATTTTCAAGAAACACTTTGTTAGATAAGCAGTTAATAATTTCTCAAATATTTTAGGAATATGAGATAGAGAGATATTGGTCTATAATTTGACACGTTTTTTCTTGCTCTTGAAAATGGGTGTTATTTTAATAACACCAATTTTCAAGAGTGGGAAAAAGAACACCGTGGAAAATTATAGACCAATATCTCTCTTATCTCATAATTCTAAAATATTTGAGAAATTAATAACAGCTTCCCTAACAGGGTGTCTCTCGAAAATTTTAGCTTTAGCGTTCTTCCAAAGTATGGGAAAGAACCAGAGTGGAGTGATTGATTAAATAGTAGCTATAATGGGCGACTAAGTGAATAACACCTTCTAAAAATAATCAATCGTAGCCCATCAGGACCAGTACAGTGCGAATTATTTAATTTGTCAAGTTCTTTAAGAACATCAGAAATGTTTACGTTAGGACATATGTTAAAATGAATGTGATTTGACGATTTATTACAAGATTCTTCAGATTATCTGTACGAGGTATGTGTATAAACATCATTATACACTGATCCAAAATGGTTTATGAATAAATCAACAATATGGTGCATATTATTAACTAATATTCCGTTATGATCAAACGTGCTAGGACTGGATGAGCTAGTCCTACTTACATTTACGTGATTCCAGAACAATTTGTGAGAACTTTGCAAAGAGTGATCAGTTGATTGTACATGGTTCCCATAACAAATCAGAGACAAAATCTTACATTGTGAACGTGTAGATCTAAAAAGCTGATAGTCAAAGTCCAGACAAGAGCGCTAAAAATTTAAATGATGCAAATTCTTAAGAGAAATTAGGTCAATGAGTTCAGAACTGGACCATTTAGTTAACTCCGGTTTCGTATTATTCTCTAATACTTTGAGTGTATAAATATCTATAATGGAACACAACACTGAATAGATAAGATGTGTTTAAGTATTGTATACAGGGATATTTTCTTTTACTACACTTACATTACCTACGTATCCAAAAGCAAATTGCCTCGTTAGACGAAATAAAACGTTTTCAAATTTAATTACGTGAAGTCGGACATACAAGGAAGTATTTTTTAAAAATATACATATCCCGATGCATACTCTATAAATGTTAATTTTGGACTTCTAACGACTGTTTCCACTCCTTGATTAAGCATGAAGTAAAATTTAGAGTTTAGAAAAGCCTGAAAATTTGGTTTGGTCGCTCCGCGAAGCGGAGCGATCAAACCAAATTTTCAGGCTTTTCTAAACTCGAAATTTTACTTCAGGCGCCAGGAGTATAAAACACTGATTTAAAGTGAAGTTCAAAATACTCTGCTTTAGCATATTGTTTTAACAGTATGTTTTAAACTTTACAATATTTGTATATTTTGTACGCGTGGCACATAAAGAAACATTTCCAGTTAGGAAATGACTGAAAGTAGTTAAGCTTTTCTAAACTCGAAATTTTACTTCATGCTTAACCAAGTAGTGAAAACACTCGCTAGAAACTTTATATTGAACGTTTCTAAGAAACAACGTATGGTTAAAAATATACAGTTTACAATATTGATAAATGAATACAAGTCACCTAACTGTGTTGTGTCGTAGGCGTTCATTTTAAATACACTTCTAAATAAAACACTTTTTTACTTTGTTTAACCACCGTATTTTGCACTTCATTTGTGACTATAGTTTCGACTATCTAGTAGTCATTATCAAACTAAAAGTTTAGTTTGATAAATGACATGATATAATTATGTGATTCTAGTTCATTTGAAATTCCTGTAATTTATTTTCTATATAAAAAATGTTGTTTAAACAAAAATAAAGCTCATATATTCGTTTTATAAATATTGAAAACATCATAAGAATCTCAGGTTTGTGTAGTTATTTTTAACACATTGATTTTTTTATTTGTTTGTATGACTTAAAATGAAACTGAATTTGCCAATTGTTTGCGGAATATTTACAAAATATATAAACTATAGTCACAAATTGAGTGTAAAATACAGTGGTTAAACAGAGTAAGAAAGTGTTTTATTTACAAAAGTCACTTAGTTTGTTTCATTACTGTTTTTATTCTTCTTAGAGAGAATAAAAAACAGTAGTGAAACAATCTAAGTGTTTTTATTCAATTATCAATATTTTAAACATGTTTCATCAAATAATGAATGAGAATTTAAATTAAAGATTACAGTTTAGGTATGTATCGGGATATGTATACTTACCCTGTATATCACTTTTATTATTGATTATCCGTAGATAAATAAAGCCAACCTGAATACAGCACACATTTACAAACGTAAAATATTTATGATACATACATAATGAAACATTGGAAACGTTAAATTGAAGGAAAATATTGGAACAGCATGCGAATACAGTTCGTTATTTATTAATTTTTTTGTTGCAGTATCATTTTCCTAACAAATACATTTACCATTGGATATACATTTATTCGCATTCATAATTGTTAACAATATTTTCAGCATAATTAAAAATATATTAGGTTACTAAATACAAAATAATAATACAGACAGACCGAGAAACAATTAACTTTAGTTATTAAAATCAACAGAATGATTTTGTTTTGTGTTATATTTATTAATAAAAAACGATTAAAGATCAACAACAACAAAAAATTGTGAAAAAAATGTGATAATTAATTTTTAAGTTCTAATCAAGTAATAAAAGCCGTTTTTAACGTAAATATTTCAGAAATTTCTTGTCTCTTGTGTGTACTTGTAACTGCACTCTGTAATAAAAATTTTAAGTAAATTTTACTTGTGAATTCTTCAATAAAATTTAAAAAAATGCTCCGGGTCATAATAATTCCTAATACTTTAATTTTAGATATAATATTTTTGTTTTTTCTACTGAATAATCAAATTTAGTCAATTTAAAAAGTATCCACAGTAATATAAATAATTTCAATACTAAATATTATATTATTCATTTTGTGTACAAATATCAATGACTATTTTCATACAATGTTATGTTTTGATTTTTTTGGTCTCAACTTGAAAATTGAAAAATAATTTGGTTTTGTTGAATGATAAAATAGAACTATGTACAAACGGATAATGATTATTTAAAATAATTATCCCTATCGATAAACTTCTGGCGAATCTTTGAATAAAAGTCTACAAGAAATACCGATGCTAGATTTGTGTGATGATTTTAAACTGTGATACCGTTTTTATATTTCTTCACATTTCTTATACAGGGTGGGGCATTTAACGTGTTTTTCGCAAATATTTTGAAAACAAAGCATTTTACGCGGAAATGACCTAAGTAAAAAATAATAGTACAGAAGGGGCCCATAATTATGTAATATTTGGTTTTCTCACAGGTGGCGTTGTTATCGCTAAAACAAGGTCAACTCATTTTTTTTTAATGGGACCCTCTATTTTTGATTGCAGTTTTGGATTCCTCGTAAAAAAATAAAAAGAGTTTATTTACCTTATTTTTTTGTTAGCCTGAAAAATGGCGCTGTAATCGAGACAGGTGCTTGTTTTTACAGTGGCATCACGTACAAATGACAAGCAGCATTAGCATTTTCCCGATTAAAAATTGTATCATTTTACTTTATAAAAAATAACTGGAATTTTACCAATATTTCATATTTTGTGGATAATTTCTTAACTGAACAAAAATGAAAAATGACTTTTGTAAAAAGTCCTCCGATTGTTTCGAAACACTTTCTTTGCTTTTTTAGCCATTATATCTCAAATTCAATCTACCCGCAAATCACACGAACAATATTATTTTTCGCGATTACAGCGCCATATATCAGGCTGACAAAAAAATTGTTAAATACATTATTCTTCTTTTTAAGAGGAATCTGAATCTGTAATGAAATATTGGGTTTCCCATTAAAAAAAAAAATGAGTTAACATTGTTTTACCGACAACAGCGCCACCTGTGAGAAAACCAATATTACACAATTATGGCCTCCTTCTATACAATTATTTTTCACAAAGGTCATTTCTGCGTAAAATGCTTTGTTATCGAAATATTTGCGAAAAACACGTTAAATGCCCCACCCTGTATAGAAAATAAATTACAGGAATTTCAAATGATCTAGAATTATGTGATTCTAGTTCATTTAAAATTCCTGTAAATTATTTTCTATAAAAGAAATTTCGTTTACGTTTAGACAAATATATAGCTCATCCATTCGTTTTATAAATATTGAAAACATCATAAGTATCTCAGGTTTGTGTAGTTGTTTTAACAGTTTTATTTTTTTGTTTGTTTGTAGGACTTAAAATGAAATTGAATTTGCCAATTGTTTGCAGAATATTTATAAAATATAAAAATGAAATAATATCGACTTTCTGTTAAAATTTAGTTGATTCAATGAATATTCGAAATAGTTTCAACAGAAAATGTAGTCTTTTTGCGATAAAACAAGTCGATATTAATTCTGTTTTTATTATGTTCGTATGATTCTAGTAATTTTTTTGAGCCTATGTAATTTATTTTACAGTTGGAGGATTTTAATTATTCTTAGATAAAATTCAAGCTTACATAACTCAGCAAACTTTCAAGGAAATCTAATGAATTTGATATGGTACATTGTTATTATATTTATGATTGTCTACTTAGAGGCTTGCAAATTTTAATTTTTAAGAAAATGCTAGAAGAAACAGTAACTAATAACTGGATACGAATTAAATAAATCTCGTTTAATTTGTTGTATTTTGTGTGTGTGCGTTTTTATTTTCTACTTAACGTTTATCATTTATATTTTTTGAACCACTGTAAGCTTTTTTAAATCTGTTCTTCTTTTATTTGTTGTGATTTAAAAAATGTCAATTATTTCAACAACATTATTATTAATTAAAAAACGCTATGTACAACAAGTGTGTGCTGTATAATTCAATGTCCGTCGGGGTATTAGCCCGGGAAGTAGTTGTTTTAATGAGTGTTTGATATAGTCTTTGTAAGACTAACTTGTTGCAGATTGCGAAAAGAATCGCACTCTTAATGTTTGAAGTATTCTGCAACCAAGAATTGGCAATTTCATTTATACAATTAGATAATTGTTTAATAATTAAAAAAGTATTTGTGTTTTTCTTGTATTGTAAATCACATTGGAATTATATATATTTTTATGTTTCATTTTTTAATAAGCAAATTACATTGAGCATACGTTCTCGATGTATTATTTATTTAGAATACGTTATTAATTGTTTTTTTGAGTTATGTAGAGTATTTAATCACAATAAAAACAATTTTTGTTCCTTACTGCACTTTTATTATTATTCGTTCGTGTACATTTCGAGTGCTAAGCACTCATTATCAGTAATAACTAATTTATTGATAATGAGAGCTTAGCACTCGAAATATACATCTAACAAATAAAAATAAAAGTGAAGTAAGGAAGAAAAAGTGTTTTTATTACAATACGTTATGCTTACATATAGGTCATTTTTTTTTTTGAGTATACATATCCCGATAATTACAGCGTTTTTTAAACTTGCGGAAATTCGTTGTTTCAACGCAGTTAATTTGAGGCTTTTATCGAGTGTTTTCCACTCCCAGACTAAGCATGAAGTAAAATTTCGAGTTTAGAAAAGCCTAAGAATTTGGATTGGCCGCGCAGCGAAGCGGAGCGGCCAATCCAAATTTGGCTTTTCTAAACTCGAAATTTTACTTCATGCGCCATGCTTAAAAACACTGATTTACAGTGAAGTTCAAAAAACACACACATACAACAACGATTATAGACAACCTAATATACGTTAGAGTTATTGGGTTGCCTATAATCACTGTTTTAAACAATTTGTTGAGCGCAGAATTTGACTCACGTTTTAATCAGATCTACATATTAGATTGCTAGAGCCGTATATTTTAAACTTTACGATATTTCAGTGTTATATACGTGTGGCGTATGAAGTAAAATTTCGAGTTTAGAAAAGCCTAATTTGGATTGGCCGCTCCGCTTTGCTACGCGGCCAATCCAAATTTTTAGGCTTTTCTAAACTCGAATTTTTACAACAATTGAAATCTTTTTAAAAAACCTGAAAGAAAAATTCCCTGTATATACCTAATGCACACATTGTAAATTATCAGGCACACGTTCTAACCGAAAAAGTTCAATTTGAAGTTTCTAACGAGTGTTTCCACTCCCAGATTAAGCATGAAGTAAAATTCCGAGTTTAGAAAAGCCTGAAAATTTAGTTTAGGCCAAACCAAATTTTTAGGCTTTTCTAAACTCGAAATTTTACTTCATGCGCCAAGCGTGTAAAACACTCAAACACTCTGAATTTTAAAATACACTGCCTTAGCATACTGATTTAGAGATATATTGTAACCTTCAGAATATTTCAGTGTTTTATACGCGTAAAATTTCGAGTTTAGAAAAGCCTGAACATTTGGTTTGGTCGCTCCGCTTCATGCTTAATCAAGCAGTGGAAACACTTGTTAAAAACTTCAAATTGAAATTTATGAAAACAACGAACGCCTGTAATGTATACTTTAAAGAAAAAAAACTAGAGAACTTTATAAAATTTATAAAACAAACTATCTTCTACAAAACAAATCATTACTTATATTTTTTTCTTACATACATGTGTAAAACTTTCTCGAGTTGAAAAATGTGCTCAGATAAAGCGAGACACTTTGTTATTTAAGTAGTTCGAAAACGGTTACCACACAGTGCACAAACACAGACACATGCACATAGCGATATAGCGATTTAATACATATAAAATTACTGTTTACAAACTTGTCAAGTTTTTCGCGTTTTCTTTTCTTTGCCCCGCGACCGATAAAACTTCGCATGAGAAATGTCCCGGTTTTGCCCGCTGTAAATGGAGAAAACTTTATGCTGGAAAATTATCACACTTACGCGGTTTTCGTGAACATCGGGACGACGGTGTCCGGCTCCATACAGTTACCCAGATTGAGATTTTTTTACACACAATTTATAATGTTATTCAACAATACAATACAGTAATCGTTAAATATTTCCTAAAACTGTTAATTGATAACTTTGTTCCTTGACTAAATTCCATTTAAACATTATTTTTACAAGAGACTCTCTTATAAGCTACACTGTTCAATGCTATTTTATAAGGATATATTGTTTTTTTATAATTTATACTTGTCTATTTTAAGAGAGCGCTTTCAAAAAACTACGAATCTCGCAATGGATTTATAGCATTTATAGTTTCGACCCCGTTGGTATGGAAACAGGGTACAAACTAAAACGCTACAAGGCCGTAGAGTGGATTAATTATTTAACCACCTGTGAAACGTCGTGAGAATAATTCCGACGCGTTCGCCGTTTTGGCGTTTAACTCGCAGTGGTTTAATGACCGGGAAAGATAAATAAAAGCGGCTATATCTCATTTTTTCAGTTTTAACGTACCCTGTTTTATTTTTCAACCCCCCGAAAATGGGAGCGAGATTACGCTAATGCATGTGTAATTATTGAAAAGTACATTTTTGTTGTCGATGACACATAACTCGCGTTTGGAGATATTGATTATGATTTAGAGTTCCACTTTTTATTTGGCTTTCAAGGTAATATTCCACTTGTAATCATGTCTAGTTAAAATTAAATAATAAAACTAGTTATACTATACAACACAAACATTTCCAACTGTAAAAAATACATAATTGAAAAATAATATAAAACTGGAAACTCATACTGCCTTAAGGTCAAAAATTTACGTCATTTAGCCATAAGAACGTAGAACAAATAATCTTCCAAAATAGTGATAATATACTTTTGAAACTTAAACATATTGTACATTGAAGTTTTCTGGATAAATTGACAATATTTTTTTCTCAAAAAGATGTTTCTCAAATTAAATAATGTAACTCTGCCAAATGATCTCATAAATTCATGAAATGTTTAAGTAGGAAACATTAGTTTTTGTTCATATTGCTTTAAATTGTTATAGTAATTATTATAAACATGTTGCAATAAATTGATTGATCTAAAATAAATGATAAATAAAATTAACCGTTGCTTAGAAATCTCCATAAGAGCAATGTAATTTTTGATTATGCTTTAAATAAATAGAGGGCAGCATTGTGCCATTTTAGTGATATTTTAGAAACATACTGTGATTTCCAAAAACATGTGAATAGAAATTAAGTGTGATATGGAGAATTCGTGTAGGGCATTTGTCGCGACACGGGCTCCCGGCTCCCGTCCTTGAGACGCGAATGTAGTTCATCCGCCGCGGACCGTTCGTTAATTATGTTATTGATAGACAACAAAGAAAGACATTATTAAAATATTTTCAAATACATTTTGTAAATATAATAGCATTTCTGGATTCATATTGAGACTAGGATGTTGAATGTGGAATGCTGGTAAATGATAATTCAAGTCTTGCTGAGTTGGAAAAATGCCTCCGAACCAATTTTAATACATTTATTTACATTGTAATTTGCCAAATTTAATAATTAGTGTGTTGTTGACCGTGGACTTGTTCTGCTTAGCGTTTTAAAGTCTGGAGTTCGAAT
Source organism: Philonthus cognatus (assembly GCA_932526585.2). Taxonomy (NCBI): domain Eukaryota; kingdom Metazoa; phylum Arthropoda; class Insecta; order Coleoptera; family Staphylinidae; genus Philonthus; species Philonthus cognatus. The sequence goes on along the minus strand of OW052245.1, from coordinate 32,320,878 downwards.
ATATATTTCTGATGTGTATTATTGAAATTTACCAAATTATTTATACGGCGCGCATTTGTTGGCTGCTTACTTATCATAGCGCTTAGAGGTCTGGGGCTCGAATCTATGCGTAAATCATACATTTAAATTTTGAACACTTTGATAACAGAATATTTAATACTAATTATAATTTACCAATTGATTACCAAAATAGAACATTGCAATTGCAATATTCTATTTTGGTAATGAATAGGTAAATTATAATTAATATTAAATATTCTGTTTTCAAAGTGTTCAAAATTTATGATTTAAAAAAGGTAAAAATCAGAGGATTGTTGAATAGTGATACATCATTTTTTTAAATGAATAAACTTTATTCTAACTTTGAAAAAAACTATATTGATTGACTCTTAGAGAAATTGAAACTGCTCAAAGTTAAATCAAATACATGCAGAAAAAGTTTGAAAAACGTTAGAAAAATTAAAATTGTACCAACGATCGGAAAAACAAAATTAAATGACAACGAAATTACAGTTGGTCAAAGTTTACTGAAATGTAAGTATTTATTTAAAGTGCAGAAAACGTGTGATTTCTTGAAAAAAATCAAAAAGCGTCTAATTTAATAAAACTCCTAAAAATTATAAGGAAATAATTGACCTTGGTTTTACCAAAAACCTAAATTCATTAATTAGGTACGAAATTACATTTGTTCGAAATTGATAATGATTTATTTTTCTCTATTTAAAAAATCCCAGAAATTCAACAAAACGCGTTGATTTAATATAATTATCAGAGATTATTAAGAGAGGGCACACTTTTCTCAAGTGTGACGACATAATCGAATTATATTATCAAAATCTCTATAATAGAATAAAATCAACAAAGTCGTAAATATTGAACAGAAATACAAAAACCATTTTAGTGATAGTTTTCGTATTTCAGTTCAATTTTTAAGATTTTGTTGATTTTATTATCGTAAAAAACAACAAAATATATGGAAATTATGAAAATGATTAGAATCAATAAAATGTTTACAAAATGAATTTTTTTGAAAAATGTCAAAGTTTTAGCAACTGGTAATTGTCTTGACAATTATCAAAATTTAAAATTCTATGAATTAACTAATATTATTTGATAAAATCAAATAAAATCACAAAAATCGTCAAAACTGATAAAAATACGTGATAGTTCAAGATTTTTTAAATTTAAAAAACCAAAAAATTTAATGAATATTTCTTGTTAATTTTGGTCATAATTTTTATCATTTTTGTCAATTTTTACAATATACTACTACAATAACATCTTTATTAAAAAAAAAACATCATAATAAAATACATTTTATAATATGTATACATATACTGCCTTTCAAAAAAATCAGAACACCAAGTAATTATTGCACGATTTTAATAAAATTTACACAATTTGATCATGTAAACGAATTGTATCGATGATCAAAAAATCAACTTGAAAAACAATAAAACAAATGTAATGATTCGACCCTAGGTATTGTACAAATTTATAATTTGTATTTTATTTACGTTGTGTTGTGTATGTAGTAACCCTTTTAATTTATTTAACAGATTCGTTGTTTGTGTCAATATGCATTATCGGAAATACTGTGTCTTTCTTCCCTTTTAATGACCAGGAGTATGTGTGGACAATAAATAAAACAGGATGTGAGTTTAACGGATGCAAAGTTTATTGAGCTCAATTATGACATTTCTAATTAATTTGTGTTTCTTAAATTATTTATATTCTCGAAATACTTTATTTTCGTTTGTACTTAGAAGCCATGTGCATTTTAGTTAAACTCAAAAAGTATATGACTCAACTTGTGGGAGCAAAATTAAATAACCCCTGCATTTGCATTATGAGATGGGAAACCCACAAAAACCATCTCGGAGCTTACCAGACAACCAACTAGCGGGAACACTCCTCTGATTAGCAAGCAGATCCCGACGTCATCCGTTGATTGTTTTGTATCATTAACTAGCGGGAACATAACTCTGCAGTACTAACTCGGGACGACCACACCCGTTAATTGTGATCAGCAATTAACTAGCGGGAACACTCCTCCGTTTTCCACGCACAGCGCGACCACACCCGTCAATTGTTTTGTATTCTTTTTTGTTGTATAGTTTTTATATTTGTTGTATAATTTCTTTGTGTTATTCTTATTTCCCTCTGTGATTTGGAACTTGTGGTGCTTTTCGTGATGTTCATCTTCCGAACTGTCGCTTGACTCCCCGAACTGCCTCTTGACTCCCCCTGACTCTCTCCATGTTTTCCGCTCCGCACAGCTTTTATAACTCTATTTCCCACCCGATCGTGGAGATGGAAGCCTTCGCACAGACCATATATGGTTATAAAATACCACCCATCCCTGACGTCACGCAATTCCCCCGACTTCGCAAATTCGTTGTGTTTGCGCTTGGTTAAACCTTGAACTGAATCTTTCTGTATGTCTTAGCATTTCTCCACGCGCCGGTACTTGTTTATTATTTTAAGGCGATGCTGCATTTGTTATTTGTTTCAGATAAAAAAATTTGATCGACTAATGTTATTCTCGTATTTACTGAATGTTGATTTTTCTTTAATATTTTCTTAGGTGATTTTTGTATTAATATTTTAATTTAATTTCGTCAAAAATAATATTTGCACATGACCCCTACTGACCTATTACACAAATGAATAAAAATTAATAATGTGTTGGGCCTCCACGATTTCCCAAATACTCATTAACACGTCGAGGCATGCTAGAAATCAGGCTGTCAATATCGACTTGGGGTATTTCATTCCGAACTTCGATAATTTGACCTCTAAGTTCCATTACAGTGTTAGCGGGGCGCTGTAAGTTACTTATTCTAACACCTATCATATCCCAAACATGTTCTATTGGCGATAGATCTGGAGAACGAGATGGCCAAGGTAACAAATTGATTTCGGCACTATCAAAAAACTGTCTTGTAATGGCCGCTGTGTGAGGTCGAGCATTATCTTGCTGAAAAATGGGGTTCTGCAAGCCATTTACATAGGGCACTAACACTGGCCGTAAAATGTTGTCAATATACCGAATCGCGTTAAGACTTGCTTCTAAAAAAACTAGAGGAGACCGACTACCATATGCTATCGCCCCCAAACCATAACTCCCTGTGTAAGAGCCGTATGTCTTTCAACAGCAAATTGTAAAATTCTGCGTTCACCGCGTCGACGTCTCACTCTTCTGCGACCATCATGAGCCCATAAACAGAACCGAGACTCATCGCTGAAGATAATGTTATTCCATTCATGGGTCCAATGTTGTCTTTCCCTGCACCAATCAAGTCTTGCTCTGCGATGCTGCGGAGTAAGAGGTAGACACAATTGTGGACGGTAGGATCTTATACCAAAACTGCGGATTCTTCTGTAAACAGTAGCCATGAATACTCTTTGGCCATTTAGAGCCAACCAGTCATTTCCCAATGCCCGCGACGTTGTAAATCTGTCCCTTAAAGTTGTAAGACGAAGAGCTCGATCTCCACGCTCAGTGGTGCTTCTTGGACGTCCTGATCCAAGTCTACGTCGATTCTCCCCAGTTTCGGACCATCCAGACCAGCAGCGTACGATCACCGATACACTACGGCCTACCCTTTCAGCAATAGTACGAACCGAAAAACCCGCTTCTCGCATTCCAATAATGCGACCCCTTTCAAATTCACTTAGATGATGATATTGTGCACGCCGACGAACACGGGGCATCTTTTTATGTTTTACAAACTGAAACGTCAAACTACTCAGAGGCTACTTGGATATTAGAAGCAATTACATTAAAAAATCAGCAGCTCTTCATAATGGTGAAATCAAGGAAAAATACCATTAAATAGTAACCAAAACAATTGTTTTTTTGATCATCGATGCAGTTCATTTACATGATCAAATTCTGTAAATTTCATTAAAATCGTCCAATAAATACTTTCTGTTCTGATTTTTTTGAAAGGCAGTATATATGAAAATAATTTGTATTTCTCTTTTCTATAAGGGCTATGGACCATAGGTCTTTCTGCCCTGTGCTATACTTTTTTTTAGTCGATTTCAAGTTAGGAAAGTAGGGTAAAAGGAGGAGATGTATTCATATAGGGTTATGGGTGGGTTTTTGTATTTTGGGATTATAACGGGGTTTCTAGGGATGCACACTTTTTTAAGATGTTCATAATTCGACTCGTTACATGCGAATCGTTCTGCGAGAAATCGAAGTTTTTCTTTTATTGGGGTAGTTTGTGTTGTTTCGTAAAGGATGCATTGGATGGGTTGTGGAGGGGATTGTGAGGGTGTCGAAGTTTGGTAAGAGTAGGGAGGGAAGATCTTTCGGCTACTTTAAGGTTGTTTATGGTGACATTGCATGGATTTATATAATGGATGGATCTATAATCTAGCATGGGACGGCAAATCATTTTATAAATTTTAGTACGGGTATTGGTACTAATTCCTTGATTGAAAGTGTATTTTTTTACGGATAGTTTTGGGTCTAAAAGGATTCCTAGGTATTTACATAATGGGGAGGAGTATATAGTGGATCCGTTGATGATTATGAAAAAAGGATTAAGTGGAATACGATGGTAGGGTAGAAAGAGTTAGGATTTGTTGGGATTAATTTTGAGCTTGGAAAACCAAGTGGCAGATAGGGTTGATGAATGGGTGATTAAGGCGGTATCATCCGCAAACTGCAGGGGATAACAGGTCGAGTCTATAAAGTTGGGATTGAGATGGTATAAGTCGGAGGAATATATGTTGTATTCGGGATAAAATTTCGATGGTGATTGGGCAGATTAGGGATACTGCATTTATATATAAGGCCTCGGTGCCAAACGGAATCGAAAGCCTTAGATATATCAAGAAAAAGAGAGCCGATTTTTTGCCTTCTAGATGAGTTGTTTGGCAGTTGGATGTAAGGATAGTTAAAGGGAGTGTTGTGGTGCGATTTGGTAGGAGGCCATATTGGTAGATTAGGATTTGAGGTAATGCATGGTTATGTATTTTTTCTTTAAGGAGGGATTTCTACAATTTTCCGAGCACGTGGAGGAGGGTTATAGGACGGTAGTTATTTAATTGTAGAGTAGAGGGTCAGTTTTAGGTTTATGGATGCATGTTATTATTTCATTCAGAGGGGAAAGTTTGAAGAGTATAATTAAAATTCAGGAGTTTTAGGATGTATGTATGAATGTTAAAGGAAAGGGCTTTTAGTAATAGTCTGTGTATTTTGTCGTGTCCAGGTGCTGTATTTTTTGACTTATGGAGTATCAATGTATGTTTCTTCATCAAGTCTGTCGTCGGGGGGAGAGGGAGGTGGAGGTTCGGGGAGGATGTGGTTTTCATACCAACTGTTTACTGTCTCGAAAAAGTCATTGGCAAAAGATGTGTCGTGTGTCATTTTATCAACGTTTTTAAAATTGTTTGCAAATATTTCTGAAATGTTACGAATATTTTATTTCAATTTAACCTAATAACTTAGCCTGTGCTTGGTTATGCGGCAGTTTTTTGTACTTTAAACGGTTTAACAAGATTCCTCAAAGTCAGATTGACCATACTTAGAATATAAATAAACATAATTAACAGTAGAAATGATTCGTAAGGTATAATAGAGTAATTGCAAATGCAGATTGTAGAATAAATAAATACCTTAAAAATCGAAAGTGTACCAAAGAATGATTTTCATTTTAAATTATTTAGAAAATCTTTAACTTATTTTCAATGCAACTTAAAACAAATACAGTAAAGCTGCGCTAATCCGAACTTCAATAATCCGGATTTTACAGTAATTCGGACGAAATTGAAATATTAATTATATTGTTTTCCAAAATCCGGTTTTTATTGATCCGGATTAGCAGACCTTTACTGTATTTTGAATGTCATATGTGGTATAAAATAATATACAGTGAATTTTTTCCAAGTATACATATCCCGATATACAAGGTGTGTATAAATTGGCGGATAATCTACAGGTGGTGATATTCTTCGTAAAATTTTAAGCAGTATTTCTTAGTTCTAAAATATTGTACCATGCTTCCTAAGCCTTCACGAGGTCCTCAAAGTTTGAACTTCCAATCATTTCATATGTGTTATAATTCGATAATAATTTACAGAAAACCCTGCAATTAGGGTAGAATGACTAGTTTGTAGATTATTTGGCAGTGTGTGCAATCTTTCTATCTCAAATGTGTGTTTTTAACACTTCTTAATTAGCTTATTTTCATATAAAGTACAGCCGGCAACGCCGACTCCCGCTTACGTCACAAACAAGTTTTGACACATATTGTCACGAATTCAATAAAACTTTCTAGTTCGAATTTTGTGCCAATTCTGTTTTTCTCGTTATTATCAATTTGTATTAGTTCTTATCTTTCAGCGTTTCTGTGTTATTTTCGTGTTATTGTTTTGTTCATTTATAATGGATCTCGCGTTTAATGATTACGCCGACATGTACATGGCTTACGGTTTCTGTAATGAAAATGCACATATGGCAAAAATAGAATATCGAGCACGTTTTCCAAATCGGAGGCGTCCTTCTACAAATGTATTTCGAAGGCTGGATCAACGACTACGTGAAACGGCTATGTTTGTCCCCAAAAAAAACGAACAGTGGTCGGCCACGGCAGAGGCGCACAGTACAACTTAAAGAGCAAGTTCTAGGTGCAATAGAAGAGGATCCCACCGTCAGTACCCGACAATTAGCTGCCACATTAGATATTCCCAGTAACAAGACTGTTCATTTGGTTCTACAAGAAAACCTTCTACACCCATGGATTCACGAGACGTATTCTATGGAGCGATGAGAGTATGTTTACTAGAGATGGGATCTTTAACAATCATAACAGTCACAATTGTGCTGAGGAAAACCCTCGAAAAGTTCGAGAACATGGTCACCAAAGAAGGTTTTCCGTTAATGTTTGGTTAGGCATTATAAACCACACTGTTGTAAGGCCAATTTACTTACCATATCGTATTCATGCTAATGATTACATTAATGTTCTAGAACAAATTATTGATGACTTGCTGTTAAATTTGCGAGTTAATATGATATACATGCATGATGAGGCCCCTGCTTATTTTGCCCGTATTGTAAGAAACTGGCTGGACGAGTAATTCCCAAACAGTTGGATTGGTCGCGTTGGTCCTGTCGTTTGGCCTTGAAGATCACCCGATCTCAATCCATTAGATTTTTTTGTTTGGGGCTTCATTAAAAAAAAGTTGACCCTATGCCTCCGCAAAATTCTGACGACTTTAGAAACAGAATTGACGCGGCGGTTCTGGAAATTACACCAGAAATACTGGAGCGAGTAATGAATACGATACAAATGAGATTGCAACTATGCTTAGAAGCAGATGAGTTTTATTTCGAATAAAATAAGTAAATTGAATGATGCTGTGTCATTCGAAGAAGAAAAAATGCCGCAGTACTACAGTTAACATAAATCACTCAACTACCGGCAATCCAGACGCTTCGCCAATACCTCCCAGGACGACGCGCTCTTCTAGACAACTTCCAAAAGAGACTCTTTTCGACAAATTTACTCATACTCTGTTTTAAATTGCATATACGTCTGTAAATAAACCCTGCTCTACTATTATTACTCTTCTGAGGCAACCTACATAACTAATCATGAGATTAATAAAAAACATGGCAGCCCGGACATGCGCTGTTGCCTAATGTCTATTTCTTGTAAATGGCTCCTGATGGTATGTGAAGCATGATACAACATTTTTGCGTCTACATTTTCTATTCAGAATTTTATGTAGAATATCGTCACGTCTAGCTTATCCGCCAATTTATACACACCCGATATACGCTGTAAATGTTCAAGCATTTGTTGTTTTTTCAAAAGTTCAATTTGAAGTGTCTAACGAGTGTTTGCACTCCTTGGTTAAGCATGAAATATAATTTCAAGTTTAGAAAAGCTTGAAAATTTGGTTTCGGAGCGCCCAAATCAAATTTTCAGGCTTTTCTAAACTTGAAATTTTACTTTATGCGTCATGCGTATAAAACACTTCAGTATGCTAAAGCAATGTAATGAAGTAAAATTTGGAGTTTAGAAGAGCCTGTAAATGTTTAACCAATTATTGCTCATTAAAAAAATGTTTTCAGTGTGCACCATACATCACAATACTTTAGTGTTTTATAGCCGTGGCGCATGAAGTAAAATTTCGAGTTTAGATAAGCCTAAAAATTTGGTTTGGCGACCAAACCAAACTTTTAGGCTTTTCTAATTTCGAAATTTTACTTCATATTTAATCTGGGAGAGGAAACATTTGCTAGAAACTTTAAATTGAACTTTTCTGCAAAGAACAAATGCCTGAATATTTATAATATATGCATCGGGTATGTATACTTAAAAGTATTAATATTGATTAAAATAAAAACCTCTGAAGTGACATGGAAAATATTGTAAGTTGGCAATTCAGAAATTATACATTAGAATTATTTTGTCTGACGTTATATATGACAATTCCTAAAGCGTGTAGCCAACATAAATTTAAATAAATTAAATCATTGTACTTTAGAGGTTTTTTTTATTAAACATACGATACATCGGGAACTTATCCTCAATGTAATTTACAATATAATAAAATCACAAATACTTTATTGATTATTGAATAATTTTTTAATTAACTTTCCGTTTTTTAAATAATAAAGTTGTTGAAGTAATTGACTTTTTAAAATCATAAAAAATAAAAGAAGAACAGATTTAAAAAAGGCTTTCAGTGGTTTATACAACATTAAATTGACAGAAAAAAAAGCACACATAGTAAATACAACCAATTGAGTATGAGACTTTTATTCCAAAAGTGCAAACAAAATATGAATAAAATACGACAACTAAGTTTAAGTTTATATTTTTAATGTTAAACTTTATTTATTTGTTTGCAGATTTATTCGTTGATTGACTGTTGATTGATAGAGTAATTAATTTATTTGTTTATTGTAACTTGAAGGTGAGTATAAGCATGTTTCATATTGTCGCGATTTTAAACTATTGGGATTTGAAATCCAATATATTTGCAAATATTTTTGTAGTTATGAGTTTAATTTTTTTTTCAATTCATTGATGAAGATGTAAATTAAATTAAAATTATACTAAATATATCGTTTTATAAAGTGTTAATGTATTATTGTATTAATAAAATAAATTATATTTACCCAATAGCAGACTTTTAATACATAATGATTTATTTTTGTAAAGCGACTACATTTTGTTTCAATTTACAATAAAAAATTTGAAAAAACAAAGTAATTACTATTTGAATAACCACACTTATATACTCACGCAAATTACTAGTTAGTATCTTTTTAATAGCAGGTTTTGTTTACAAACAATATAGCTGCACGACAAAAAACGCGATGCACATTTACAACCATTTATGCACTGTAAGTGATAAAATCCTATGAAAATTCGAAAAGTTCAAAATTGACCAAACTTATGCAGTCCAGGAAATCTTGATTTAATTCAATTTGCACTACTTTTTACAATTATTCCGTATACATTTTTGTTTGTGGGAGGTAAACTACACCCAATTACATTTTTGAAATTTTACAGTGCTATTTACTTCTCGATAGAGTAAGACATTTTGATTCCAACAGTATACAAAACGAATTTTGAAAAAATGTGACTTTGTGTAGTTTACCTCCCACATACAGATTTATAAAAAATAAAACATTTATTAATATTTATTTAGAAATTAATAAAACTAAAAATATTTTGGAGCCCACAGTTAAACAAAAAAGAGTGCTGGTAACTTATAATTTGTTTTATAAAAGCGTTCAATTTGAAACTTTGAAACGAGTGATTTTATTCCGTGATTAACTCATTAATGGCCGAGCAATTATAGAGTTAACTCTAAAAGTTGATTTTAAGTAAAATTCTGCACTTACTTACATGATTTTTATAAAGTTATTGTATTAGATACTGGATATTTTTCTTTTAAATATACAATATATATACGCGATCAATTTTTAGGCATTCATCGATTTTATATAAGCGGTTAATTTGAAGTTTCGAACGAGTGATTCCATTCCCGGACTAAGCATAAAGTAAAATTACGGCCAAACCAAATTTGTATTAAACGCGTATTAAACACTGAAATTTCGGGAAGTTAGAAATACACTAACAAAATATTTTCTTAAATGTACAATAATCGAAATATTTAAATATTAAAATATTTACATTTTTCTTCACACATTCTGAAGCCAGGTCAAATAATACAATGTATCAAATTAACTTATTTATAAATTTAATAATAATAATTTACATAATATTAATGTTGCGGTATTGCATCAATTGCGCTTAATGGGTTAAGCATGAACGCGAGCGAAGCGAGGCGCATCGGCAAATCTAAATTTTCAGGCTTTTTTGAACTTCAAATATTTCTTAATACGCACTGCATATAAAACGCTTAATATTTCAAGTTCAAAATAAACTGCATATGTAAAATTAAACAAATGCAGTATATTTTAAACTTGAAATATTTCAGCGTTAGTAAATTTCACAATTTTACAATATGGGATATACATAGTTTTCAAACATAAGTACGATATTCCCAATCGATAGGAAATTGAATTCTGGCAAAAAATTCCCTTATGACAATAAATTGACATTTTACTCTAAAGTTAAAAATGACAAAGCTATTGATGATTTTTTAAATTAATCAATATGGGTATGTTAGTTATAAATTTGCCTAACTACAACGTAGAATCTCATGCTATCACTAATATTGATGGTAGAATCATTGCCAGGGCCACTAGGAGCGATTACAAGCGGGCTCAAAAATGCTTGAAGCAAGAAGCTGGTGTTTTTGAGCATCTTGTTTGAATTTTGTATTGTTTATAAAATTAATTTAATATAAACGATACTTCCTACGTTGTGGTTAGGCAAATTTTAAACTAACACAGCCACATTTATTAATTTGAAAAATCACCAATAGCATTGCCATTTTTAACTTTAGAGTGAAATGTCATAGGGCAATTTTTGTTCAGAACTCAATTTCCAATCGATTGGGCGTATTGTATATTGGGTGTCCCATTTGAAAAAATGGAACATTTTGACATAATTCGCTAACGCGATGTTCAATTTATATTCCGTTTTCACCATCGTTATCAGCGGAAAAACTACTAGTTTGCCTATTCAACTGACTTTGTAGCTCCAATAATAATGAAGTTAGCAATAGTGCCGACTTAAGTTTGAAAACCCTGCATAAGACAACCTAAAAGAGTGATATTACAATAAAATACTTTTTACTTGGTTTATACTTTTTTTATTTTATTTGGCTGCAGTTTCGACAAACTTAGCTTGTCATAGTCAAATAATAAAAGTATTTAATATCAATTCGTAATGTGTTATTCTAGTATGGAATTGTTAGATTAAATCCTTGTTATCTTAATACTTTATTATTGATGATACTAATCTTTATTTTGTACACTTAATAGCCATTTAAATAACTTTAGGAGGACGACTCACCTTAATTGATGATAGTAATAAAAGTAAGAAGGAGACGTTAAAATAACGAACTGAGCTAAATCAACGTGAACGAGGGTTTTAATCGTAATGGAAGGAACGCGAATGCAAAACAAAACGGTGCGTTAGACATAATCCGCAATTTATAGCGAACATCGGATTTTCCGCTTTCGGCCCATCGGTCACATGCATGCCCATATCCACATCCACACTCCCCCCAATTCTGAATCCATCCAATTCGTCCCCCTTTTCAATATTTCATGTTTCATGTTTTCGTGCATTTCACCAACGCGAACGCACAAACTGTTGTTTACAATCCTTCTCCACATGCGGAACCGTTTCCTCTGTCATTAATTTTTCATAACAACCGCGCTTTTAAGTCCTAACGATTTTGTTGGAAATGTTTTGATAAATAAGTATTTAACCAATCGATTCGGATATAAATAAAAATGAATTATATTTTTAAGCTGTTATTAAAATGGATTCCGTTAATAAAGTAAAGTAAAGTTCAAAGTTTAAAGTTTAGTAATTAAATATCCTATTATATAAAAAAATAGCTATAGACAAATCCATGTAAATCGTCCATATACACATATGTTTATTTATTTATGCTATGATTTTTTATGATTTATAAATATACCCAATCACTATATTTTGAATTTCACTTGAAATTTGGTTTCGGAGCGACTTAACAAAATTTCTAATCTTTTTTAATCTCGAAATTTTACTTCATGTTTAATCTAGGAGTAAAAACAATTGCTAGAAATAAATTTAAATTCAATAATAAAATCTTTAATTGTATTTGATCTTTAGACGACTGCTTAATACTACTAAATGACTTACAACAGATTTGCGCTTGGAGTATCCGAAATAAACTTGAACTCAACATTTCAAAATGTAAGGTTATGACGTTTTATAAAACAATGCAGCATATTGTGTTTCCGTACATAATAGATAGTAATATCCTAGAGTGCGTTATTGAGGTGAATGATTTGGAAGTAACGTTTGATAAGGAACTCTCGTATACGCCCCATATCAATAAAATCTGTAAGCAGGCCATAAAGATGCTAGGTTTTGTTAGGCGTGCGACTGAATCATTCACTTCTGTATGGGCTATTCGCAAATTATTTCTATCTTATTTGAGATCGAAATTAGAGTATTGCACCGCTGTATGGTCTATTACGTTCAGCACGGATATAAATAAAATTGAAAAAATACAAAAAAATTTTGTAAAGTACCTTTATTTCAAGCAGTCCTTAGTATATCCGGATAGTAATGTCATAGAATACAATATGCTTTTAGTAATGTTTAATTTGCAACATCTGTCAATCAGAAGAAACTACTTAAAACTATTTACAACTTATTACATAACGAGATTAATGATCCAAATCTGCTTGAATTAATAAATATTTATGTTCCGCGTTATAATAATAGAAATGCGTTATTGTTCTTTTGTAATCGCAGTCGAACGAATTTATATTTTAATTCACCACTAAATAAAATGATGCGATTATACAACACTGTTCGCAACTCAGCCGATATTTTTGATCACAGTATTGTAAAATTTATAAGAGATATTATGCCTCACTTATAATCCTCGTATGTATTGTCTACTTTTGTTAATTTTACAAAACTAGTAAATTTAAACTTTAGTTAAGTGTCATGTGTTGTACATGGAAATTTTCCCTGTAATTGGATGTACTTCTGTTGGGAAATAAAAGAGTTATTATTATTAATCCAGCAGATGAAATACTGTTTCAGAAAACTGAACTAGAGTGACACATAATAATGTGTTGAGACACATGAGTGTCGGTTTTTTTAAATGATTTTTTTTCAGTTATTAAAAGAGATAGAAAAAACTATAAATGGCAAAGTTTTGGATAATTTTACGCTGAATAATAAAAAGTTATCAGATTTTTTCTATCGACATTAGTTTAGAAAAAATAAATCCCTTTTTGATGATGATATAGCCAACTATAGTACCCATTTAATAAAAAAAAAAATAAGTTAGTGTTCTATCTTGAAAACTATTCAGTGTAAAATAATCTAAAACTTTGCTATTTGTAGTTTTCTTCTACATCTTTTAATAACTGAGAATAATCGATTTAAAAAACTCGACATTTATACATTTTTTAAAATATCTAGTTACCCTTGACTTTTTTAAAAAATTTTGCAAATATATTTTTATTCAGCTCGTAAAACTGCACTACTTTACCTATTTAACTGTTTCTCTATCTCTTATAGTTTCCGAGATCTTCATAGAGAACATAAAAAAAACTCACCCTGTATCTTGTAATTAGTTACTAAGAGGGGGTGGATATTATGAAGCGATGTTTATTTAAATTTTTGTTATTGTTTATTTGATTTGTTTTTTCTTGTGTATAATTTTTAATTTTTGATAATGTTGTTTGAAATTATATAATTGTGTATGTATATTTCTGCCAATAAAAGCAAATTTCTTCTGTGTATATCTTGTAAAACATCTTTCTGTATTACTCCTTGAGAATTACGAGAAGTCGAAACTTGTCGAAGAGAATAAAAACAGTAATGAAACAAACCAAGAGAGTTTTATTCAATTAATTATATTGTAACCATGTTTCATCAAATGATTAATGAAAAACAAATTGTAGAGATATTACATTTTTGATGACTAATTATTTAAAATAACACAATTAATAATTTTTATTACAATATAAAATGTTTGCAAAATGCCCGACTATATATCTCTTTTCTTAAATTTATTACTGTTTATCACATACAAATGTGTTACACAGGTTAATATAGTTATACTACTACAATGATATAACTTAAAACTAAAGGTATATACATGAAATTATGCAATTACTCTAGTAGAAATTACATCTTGTAGCAACATTGATACAATACATAATAAATATTCTACAATCTTGTACCCAATAGGGATGTGAACACAACTCTAGCTTGTAACAATATTCAAATACAACTTGAAAATAAATATTGATTCAAGATTGACACATGATTGTGTAAAGTTGATACAATATCGTCTTGTGTTTACAATCTTGAGAGACAATGATGAATTTCAAGATTGTGTCAAGTTGATACAATATTTATTTATTTATTTATTTATTAAATTAACGGTACAACACCTTTTTACAGAATAATTAATTAATATATAGTATTATTATCTATGACATTAAAGTAATTAAAGTATCCACGCACAGTTGCGAAGTGCGCAATGAAATATAAATTAAGCTAATTGCTTAATATTGTGTCATATTGACAGAATCTTGACTCAATAATGAATTTTAAGATTGCCTCAATCCAGAAGCTCAACTTGTAGCTCAAGTTTAAATCAAGTTGATACACTATTGTTCAAATCTTGATTTTCTAGTTGTAATTGAATCTTGTAACTATGTAGAATTTCTATTTGGGATCATTATTTAGTGTTCAGCTTATATCTACTAAAATAATAAAGATACAAAAGAAAGTTTAATACGTAACTTATCATGTGCAATGTGATTTTTCTGAAAAATAGGTAGGCCATAGAGAAAAATATTTGTTCCATCATGTAGGGAACAAATATTTTTTTTCATGGCCTACCCATTTTCCAAAAAAAATGTCAACATTTATTTTTTAAATGGAATACTCTGTGTATCTTTGAGAATTAGATTCTTGGTAAAATTCGTTTTTCAATGATGTATCACAAGTACCATTTCACTTGAAGAATTATTCTCAATATATAAAAAAAATTACAACCTGTTAATAGCACAGCAAAATTTTAATTTATTCACATATTCGATAAAAAGCTCCGTTATTTACCTACTGGATTTTTACAATTTTAAAAAAGGTATATCTCCTCAAATCGACTAATTTCAATTAAATATTAATTATTACTTAAATTTACAGACAAACTAAGTCGGATACTGATTATTAAACTGCGTGCATTTTTAAGTTCAGTTTATGAATTTCACAATAATTTAAAATCAGTTTTTTAAAATTAAATCATATTGATTTTAAATTTTGCTCAAAATTACAGAAATAAATATTTGAAAAATAAATATTTAAATATTATTTATAAAATCTAAAAATGATTGGCAAACAATCGTTAATATTTAGAATTACTAAAACTGTTACAATATTTAATATGAAACAATTTAGATAAAATACTTTAAAAATTTGATTTTCCAATCAAACAAACAGAACTAATGTTTTTATTGAAGTTCTTAATACCATTCTAACGAGTGTCTTCCACTCCTTGATTAAGCATGAAGTAAAATTTCGAGTTTAGAAAAGCCTGAAAATTTGGTTTAGTCGCGTAGCGCGACCAAACCAAAAGTTCAGGCTTTTCTAAACTCGAAATTTTACTTCATGCGCCAGGCGTATAAAACACAGACTTATTATGAGTTCAAAAACGGCTAATTTTTCTCTAATTATTGACAAAAGTGTAGTTAAAGAAGGTAAATTAATAAGGGATGCAGTCACAGTCCAAAATTATACAACATTTTAAAGGGCTTCACATTTCTCTATTACAATTCACGCGACCTAAAGAAATTTAATAAATACAAGGTAGCTAGGCTACGAAAGGAGATGACACCAGAGAATAAAGGTGAGAATTGATAATGAAGTCGATGAATTTCGGTGAAATAATTCTGAGAGAGCAAACACTTTGACGTTCACAAAAATATCAATGGGATGGCATCGAACACCGAGCATCGATCGATCAGCCCCTTCAAATTATTAAATGTTAAAGTTTCTTTAAAATGTTTATCTAATAATCGTTAATCCCACAGATTTGAAATTTAAATACTACGCATATCTGAGCATTGCAAATGTAATATAGAAATTTTCACTAGAGCTCACAAAAAAACTTGTTCAATTTTCCCGATTGATTGAATCTAACGTTATTTCCGAAGTTGTTGCGATGTGGTTCAATAAATAATGTCGTTTTTATTATGAATGAGTTCAGTTTAAGGTATACTAGTTATATCGCGTTCATGTATATTAAATGTGAAAATTACACTATTTATAAGCAATTTTATTAGTACGATTTTGTAATAAATTGATAAGTATAGTTTACCAATTCAATAAAACACAACCAATTTGAATAAGGATATTAATATTATATGGTGTACAACTTTTATTATAGAGATTATTCAATATTATCGATTTTAATATTTTTAACTTTACGCTTCAAATTTAATATTTAGGTAAAAATCATAACAGTTTTCAGTAATAAAAAGAATTAATAAATATGTGATTAATTCACATATTTGATAATTTTCTTTATTACTGAAAACTTATGATTTTAACTAAAATCTTAGATTTTGTAGCTAAATACGCAACTCAGCTAAACTAAAAACTGAATTCTGTGTAAAACGCTCCAAAATCTAATATTTAGGTAAAAATCATAACAGTTTTCAGTGAAAAAACGAATTATTAAATATGTTTACTTCTCATATTTAATAATTTTCTTGATAACTGAAAACATTTTTTACTGAAATGTTAGATTTCGTAACAAAATACGCTACTGAGCTAAGCTGAAATTTGGTTATTGTGTATTTTGTTTGATTTCACGAAACTCTAGAAATAGAATCGATGATCGTTCATAGAAACAGAAAAATTAGAATTTCTATAAAACCCTCAACGTTATTCACCCCCTATCACTATTTTTAAATAATTTCACAAACGTGCAGTGTGTGCAGTTGATAAAAATTCGATGGCATTTCGTTATTAAGTCGAACAATGGATGCGTCCCATTTTTTTATACGGGATTAAAATTGATGCACCTCTCACGCCGACGACGACATTATTTCCAGGTGAAAAAGAGCGAGACGGAAACAACATAACGAGTCCACTTATCGTCGGGCTTTTTGCATACACCAGTCGCCTATGTATATGCTAGCCATGGTCATGAATGTTTAATTATTACAACAAAGGCCCTAGTAATTATAATTTACAAGTGCGAGAATAAAACCGCTTTTGTTCGCCGTGAAAATTCAATAAAATTCTGTGGAAATGAATGTAAATGGAAGTGTATATATGCCAGCGAGAAAATTTCTTATTTCGTTTTATTTTTAATGTGAAGTTGATAGATGATTTCTTTCTTTAATAAAGTTTTAATATTTGCTGCATAAATTGATTTCTATTAAATAAAAGTTCAGAATATAATGGCATTTCTAAAGCTTCCATATTTGGAGAAAGCAGTTGATAAATTAACAAATTGCCCAAGGATAATTTTAGCATAAACATTTTATTTTGATTACTGATTATAAGGGGATTTTTCATATTTAAATGAACTCAGTTGACTGAATATATAAATATCCCAATGTATAAGCTATAAATGTTTACGCATTTATAGTTTTTAAAAAATAATACAATTTAAAGCGTATTACAAGTGTTATCAATCCTTAATTAAGTAGCCTGAAAATTTGGATTGGTCGCGTAGCGAAGCGAAGCGAAGCGAAGCGACCAATCCAAATTTTCAGGTTTTCCTAAACTCGACATTTTACTTCATGCGCCATCCGTATAAAACACGGAACTATTGTGAAATTATAAATATACTTCTAGATCAGTTTTAAAAATATACTGCTAAAGCAAACACCGATTGTTTTTTTTCTCTAAACAATCGCTCAAATATGGAGCAGTATGTATTAAAGTTCTAGTGTTCTGAAATTTGATGGTTTAAAATAAATAGTACGTTTTTATTATTAGCGTTTAAAATAAAAAGTAAGTTTTTATTATTAGGACTTGATCAATTAATACATTTCTTTAATAAGCGCAACAGTTTTCCTATTGGGCTTATGAATGGTCTGTAAGGTGGCAGATATACAATGGTAAAATCATTTGATAAAAGGGGAAAGTTATTTGATAAATAGTGAAATATGTTGATGTAAAACTGACATGCGGGATATTCGTTTAATAAAATGGAATTTCATCAGATACATGATGAAAATCAAACGAATAACGCTATATAACTACACTTCAGTCTAAGAAAACAATGTCCGAAACAAAAGACACCTTAAAGTTTAAACTTGATTCTGTTTTTTTATTTTTACAACTAAATTGCGTGTATTAGAAAAGATATATTTCAATGAATTAACTACATATGCATTCTTTTATTTTAATTTTGTTCGGTTTAAATTAATTTTTAATCTCCAGCATCTAAAATATATTTTGTATGATACTTTAATATGTGAAGCAAAAAATAGTCACCTTTCAAGAGCCCTATATAACTGCATAGACTCTATTAAAAAATCCACAAAATTTCATGTTGACACTTTTTACCGGCCCCACTTAAAATTACAACCTTAGGTAAGCGAAAAATAGATTATACCTGGCGCAGGTCGCAAGTCCTCGCACAATGTTTTCTCATTGTCCTCTTTCTCTCCGCCTCCACCTTTTTTTCTATTCATATCCATCCGCCCTTCAAACCGACCCTCATTTGCATACTTTATTTGAAAAAGAAGTCGGCTTGTACCTGGAAAATTTTACGGCAACGGTCGGTCGTAAAATTGTTAAAGTAAAATGCAAATGGCTGATGTTATTGAGATTGTATTATTATTGCCGGGATTGTATGTTTTTATATAATTGCAGGAAATTGTTTAAAATAACTCCGTTTAGAGAAGTTTCCACAATTATTGCGTATTACGATATGAAGTTGAATTACGGGAATTATTTTCATCAAGTCGGTTAATTGCCACTATTGCCATTCATGGTATGGACGATAATATTGTGTTTGGATTCGTATTTTATTTCACTCAACTATTTATAGAATTTGATACTGATACTAGTATTATTATTCGCATTTAATAATAATGTTATACAATTGTTTATTTTACTAAAATATTGATTACCATACAAAATTAATTAAATTGTAAATTGTATCAAAATTTAATTTGCATTTAAATCATTGCGAAAGAGTTTTGAATTTAATATTATTTATTTATTTATTTCCCAGCAGATTATACATCAAATTACAGGGAAAACTTGTATAAAAATATGTTACAAATAATGGGCAATGTAAACTGAAATAATATAATGAATTATAAACAAACAATATGCAAGAATACAAAACAGACTTCACCAAGCAGTGTATTTTGACAATTTTTCAATGAATTATACATGGGCGCATGAAGTAAAATTTTGAGTTTAAAAAAGACTGTGAACTTGTTGTACTTTTTCATACTTTTTGCGGATTTAAAATACGTTTTATTTTAGAAATATTTTATAGTATCTCAAAAAAATCGAGAACAAATATATGTCCGATATTTTTATATACATTTACATACATTGTGCCCGTATTTCGACAGAATGTATGAGGATCTCAGTTATTTGAAGAGATAGAGAGTCGGTTAAATCAAGCCAAAGTTGCGTATTTTAGAGCTTAATAATAACCGGAAAACAAATTTGAAATATCTTTTTTTGTTTTCGATATAGCAACAAAAAACTGATTTTTTAAATCGTTTTTATTTTGTTATTCAAAAACTACTGAATCTGGGCATTTAGAACATTGACAATATAGAGGCACTTTTTAAAGAGGAATTTAGTAGCATTTTTTTTCTAAGATAACTATAACATTTACCTGGGGACCATAGCCAACTAGTGTTTTTCTAATGGGCGCCGTTTTGGATTTTCATATATTTTGAAAGAATATTATTTTCTGAAGTCAGTGATGTACCACACTCATAATTTATTTTAGATTTGATATTTAAAATTATAATATTTTCTTTTTTGCAAAGAGTGCCTTGAAAACACTGAGTGCCTTGAAAACAATGACTTCATATCTGTTAATCAATAAAATCTTGACAGCAATCAATCATTGTTAGCACTCAAAATTAATTAATAACTGTCAATCTTTTGTAATAATAATATTAAGTATCGAATATCACATAAAAGTTGCACAAAGTAAATTTATTCTACTTTTATTCTTATTATTTTAAAACTATTCACAAAAAAAGTATTTCTTGCATTATTTTGCTACATCTCGGTAAATATTGATCACCATCACATCTAAGCGTTATATATTTTCAACTTTACTGTAAATCTGTGTTTGATACGCGTGGCGCATGAAGTAAAATCTCAAGTTTAGAAAAGCCCGGTGAAAATTTATCTCGGGTCGCTGCGCGACCCGTGATTAATTTTCTACGCGGGACTTTTGTATACTCGAAATTTTACTTCATGCTTAGTCTGGGAGTGGAACACACTCGTTAGTTTAAATACATCACAAACATTCAAATATGTATCGTCGGATGCCCGTCTTCAGGAGTGATATGTAAGCAAATTATGGGTCCTAAGAGTTGTCAAATAATTGAGTTACTCAATCTATGGTTAATAGTAAAGAGTGCCTTGGAAACAGTAAAAGGCACTCTTTACGAATAACTAAAGTTTAAAATTTTACATATAAAATGTACAATAAACTATAAGTGTGATACATCTTTAAATTCAGAAAAAAATATTCTTCAAAAACATATGAAAATCCAAAATTTTCAGGCTATTCTAAACTCGAAATTTGACTTCATGTGCCACCGGTGCAAAACACTGACATATTACCGCTAAACTTTACATTGAATCAGTGTTGTGTACCGGTGGCGCATGAAGTAAAATTTCGAGTTTAGAAAAGCCTGAAAATCTGGTTTGGCCGCTCCGCGCTTCGCGCTACGCGACCAAACCAAATTTTCAGGCTTTTCTAAACTCGAAATTTTACTTCATGCTTAGCCTGGGAGTGGAAAACACTCGTTTAAGGCTTCAAATTAAATTCTTTTAACAAAAAGAGCGTCGGAAAATGTACGACGTATGCATATGTATACTTAAAAAAAAATCTCTTTATGAAAATGTTCGGTGTTACATAAAACTGTCTGTATCTATATTATCACTCTTATGTAATATATCTATACGTTTTCTAAATTAATTTACATAATATATTCTTTTAAATTTGTGATTTACTTTTAAATCTGTGGCACCTGTGCAATTTTAAGTTATGTATATCAGGCATTAATTCTTTTATTAAAAACATTTAATGTAAAGCCTCTAACGAGTGTTTCCAATCCTAGGTTAGGCATGAAGTAGAATTTAAAGTTTAAGAAAGCCTGAACGTTGTTTGGATTGAATTCAAATTCAGGCTTAACTAGACTGGACATTTTACTTCATGCGCCACGCGTGTAAAACACTGTTTTAAAGTGAAGTTTAAAATATACCGCTTTGATTTGATCACATGTTTACTATTTTTACTAATGTTTATAAGGAATATGTGAAAGTATACTAAATAGAAAAAAACCTGTATAATCTTCTTTATATGCCTAATATATACATAATAATTATCATGTACACAGGGCGATTTAGTTTGTTGTTCCACCACATTCTAACTTTTTTATTTTAAGAGTAAAGTATAACAAACCATATATATTTCTAAACGAGAGAAAATTCTCTATTTAATAGTGTTACCGAATTGATAATACAATAACAACTGTCAAAGTAGCGAGAGTTAATTTTTTTTTTTCAAATGGCATCATACCTATTTTTTGTTCAATTCGGATAGAAGGCACTTTCCTGCAGAGTGAGGTAGTATTCGAGTACTTTTGTATTTTGAGTAAAAAGTACAAAAGTATTTAATTGCAAATGTACTTGATTACAAATTCACTCAACATTTTAGGTAAATTTGTAATCAAGTACAAATGTACTCAAAATAAATGAATACTAATAAGAAGTTACAGGCATTTTAAATATTATGTACTAAAAATCTGCATTCATAGTTTGTACTCAAATTACATTAATTCTCAAGTACATATTAATGTAATTTGAGTACAAACTATGAATGCAGATTTTGAGTACGGAATATTTAAAATACCTGTAACTTCTGATTAGATAGGATGAAATTTGTTAAATTTAAATTAATATATTCTTTTACATCGGTGCGACAGGGGTGGGTAAATTTACAATCCGTATATAGGGTGTTTAAAATTCGAGCCTTACCATGAGGATCTCGTTTATTATATGAGATAGAGGGAATGTTTTAATTCGGCACTTTTGAAAATTTGATGCTGATTAATAAACCGAAAAAAAAATACGTAAATTCTTTAGTTTTCGAGTAAAGTCTAAAAAAACTGAAAAAACAATTTTTCTCTTTTAATTTATATTTTCGTTATTTGAGGCATTATTTAAAAACGGTAGAGTCCTTCTTATAGCACTTTTTTATTTTCTAATAGTAAGGGTAATTGATTTCTTTATATGTTTCGTTTCTTTTGAACCTTCATCAACTTTATTATTTCTTATGGAGGCCATACTTATTTTTCATCACATCTAATCGCTTTATTTTTTGTGATAACAACGATATATTACAACATACATCTAATTTAATAACCGACATAGTATCGTTAAAAATGCTTTTGCTGCGAATCTATTATTACGCTAACTAAAAATCATCTTTGTCCTGGAATTAAGAACAATAAATAATGTAAAGTACTCAAACATTATTATTGTTTATTATGATTATATCATTATTTTGACAATAAATAACGTATTACATTTTACAATTGGTTGCTGCAAAAGTGCAATAAAGATGATATATATGATAAGTCATCACCAAAACCTCTGGTGGCAGTAAGACGGTGCAATTTGATTCGATTACAAATTTACTAAAAATTTTGAGTAAATTTGTATTTAAGTACATTTGTAATGAAGCATTATACTCACAATACAAAAGTACTCAAATACTGCAACACTCTGCTTTCTTGTATCCGAATATTCTTTGCAACTATATGCTTAAATAACAAAATATATATATATATATATATATATATATATATATATATATATATATATATATAAATATGCGGATGTAGAAGAGTGCCCCTTTCAGAATTGAACAAAGAATAGGTATTGTGTCATTTGAAGAAAAAAAAGTTGACTATCGCTACTTTGACAATTGCCATCGTATTGTCAATTGGGTGACGCCATTAATTAAAGAATTGTCTGCCGTTTAAAAATATGTATAGGTAGTTTGTTATACTTTACTATCAAAATAAAAAAGTTACACCAAACACCAAATTAAATCACCCTGTATATCATGTAATAAAATTTTTATTAATTATATTACAGAAAATATACATTTACATTCTATACCAACTTAACATATAAATTAAGTACATATTTTTACATATTATTTACTTATATATTTATTTGTGTGCTAGATGGGTTAGATGTTTCTTAGTCTTTAGATATTTAACTATTAATTTAGATGCCTATTACACAGTTTATACTTTCATAATTTTTACCGAAATGATACATTTTGTAGCAAAATACTCTACTGAGGTAAACTGAAATTTGGATTCTGTGAATTTTGTTTGATTTGACGAAACTGAAATTGTTATTTGAACTTAAACGCTAGTAATAGGTTACATAAGGTAATAGATCATATATTGGTTTACAATTATATTATGTTAATAAATATAATAGTAAACCAATATCTGATCTATTACCTTATGTAACCTATTACTAGCGTTTAGGTTCAAATAACAATTTCAGTTTTGTCAAAGTTTCGCTTAATTATTCGCAAAGGCGAATTCATTTGCGAACAATTCTTGTCTACATCCGCGAATGCCAGTTCGAGTTATTTAAATTTCATGCTAAATCTAATAAAATCTAATGAAATGTACTTACAATTATTACCGTATCAAGGGTTGTCATTTTCCGCAACTTGTGATTTTTTTTATCGGAATTTGTCTCATTTTATTACATTTAACATAATCAATAATACCAAATATGTGCTTAATTTTCAACAAACTGCACTTCTATAATTTTGATGTTTTAATAAATTACATTCTATATTTTAACACTAACATTGTTGTAAATATATTTTAGTGTTGGGTTGTTTTTCCTAGAATTGGGAATATTGTCATTGAAACGAGGTATATTCAGTTCTCTGCTAGTAAAATCTATAATATACGGTTGGCAACAATTTGTATCCAACTAGCCGCATTTGGCTCACAAACCGCAGGTATTTAAAATAAATTATTTAATAAAATACAACATAAAATGATAAACGAAATTAGTATTTAAAAAATGTGAAATCAAAAATAAATCTAAATTTGAAATTAAACAGATTGTATAATTGTTTAAACACAACAATATCATTTTTTTATTGAATAGAAAATAATTCAAAGTTGTATCACTGTAATGTTTGAAATAACGATTTTTAATTTTAAGAAGGTTTTAACTTATCTAAAAAGTAAAAGGTAATATACAGGGTTGCTACAAAAGAAATAGAAGCTTTCAATGTTTTATTAATCCAGAACTAATAAGGTTATTATGAATTTGTTTACACTGTTTAAAACGCGATTCTTAAAGTTTAGTTTGGGAACTCACAATTGCTCAATACAGGGATTTTTTCTTTTAGGTATACATATGTATCTTCTCTACATTTTTCGACATTCGTTGTGTTTTACAAGAGTTCAATTTAAATCTTTATACGAGTGTTTTCCACTCCTTGACTAAGCATGAAGTAAAATTTCGAGTTTAGAAAAGCCTGAAAATTTGGTTTGGTCGCTCCACAAAGCGGGGCGACCAAACCAAATTTTGTAAACTTTTCTAAACTCGAAATTTTACTTCATGCGCCACGCGTACTAAACACTGATTTCATGTGAAGTTCAGAATGTGCGTCTTTAGCATACATCAAAAAGGGTTCTTTCCCTCTTTAATCTAATATATCATTTGACATACTTATTTATAACAATAACTGAGTTAATAACAATTTTCTATTTCATTAAGAACAATAAATAACTTAGCCATATAACAATAAAAATTATAAAACAACTGCGGTTGCCAAACAAGTTATTTATTATTTCGAATTTCACTTGAAATCAGTGTTTTATACGCGTGGCGCATAAAGTAAAATTTCGAGTTTAGATAAGCCTGAAAATTTGGTTTGGTCGCCCCGCTTCGCGGAGCGACCAAACCAAATTTTTAGGCTTTTCAAAACTCGAAATTTTACTTTATGCTCAATCTGGGAGTGGAAAACACTCGTTTAAAGCTTTATAGCTTCAATTTCTAAGTGAATTTCATATTTGTTATCAGAGCTGGGACAAATCCTTGTTAAAAAGATTCGAATCCAAATCACCTAATATGATTCGAA
Source organism: Philonthus cognatus (assembly GCA_932526585.2). Lineage (NCBI taxonomy): Eukaryota > Metazoa > Arthropoda > Insecta > Coleoptera > Staphylinidae > Philonthus > Philonthus cognatus. Next base: position 32,295,312 of record OW052245.1, on the reverse strand, counting down.
TCACGAATACTCGAATAAAGGATTCGTAAGAGATAAATATGATTCGAATCAAAGATTCGAATCCTGTTTTTTCGAATCACGAATACAAATCGTTTAAGAATAATTTTGATTTTATTATTTTTTTACAACCATTAACATATAAATATCGTTATTTTAACAAAAATATTCAAATCCTAATTATTTATTATTAACACTGAACATCGTTGATAACAGACTAAATATCTGTTACTCTGATTAAAGATGTATTTGTGTGTTTTTGAACTACACTTCAAATCAGTGGTTTATACGAGTGGCGCATGAAGTAAAATTTCGAGTTTAGAAAAGCCCCGTGAAAATTTGTCTCGGGTCGCTGCGCTCGAAATTTTACTTCATGCTTACGCTTCTGGAAGCGGAAGACACTCGTTACTTTAAAATATGTCACAACTCTTAAAGTATCTATCGTCGGATGCCCGTCTTCAGGGGTGATATGTAAGCAAATTATGGGTGCTAGGAGTTGCCAAATAAGTGCGTTACTCAACTGTTTCCAAGGCACTCTTTGAAAAACCAAAATATTAATATTTTATATATAAAATGTACAATAAACTATAAGTGTGATATATCATTGAATTCAGTAAAAAAATATTCTTCCAAAAAAATATGAAAATCCAAAATGGCGCCCATAAGAAAAACAAAAGTTAGCTATGGTCCCTAGGTAAATGTTATAGTTATTTTAGAATAAAATATGTTACTAGATTTATCGTTATAAACTGCCTATAATGTCAAAGTTGTAAATGTCTGGATTCAATAGTTTTTGAATAAAAAAAAAACGAATTTTCAAAAAATTAGTTTTTTGACAATATCTCATTATCGAAAGAAGATATTTCAAACTTGTTTTTAGATTATTATTGGGCCCTAAATTACGCAACTTTACCTAAATTTAACCGACTCTCTATCTCATTAAATAACCGAGATCCCCATACATTCTGTTGAAATACGGACACCCTGTATAATAATATCAATAATAATATAAAATTTATTGTATTGTTATTTTCTAAATTTTTCAATTAAATAAATATTTTACATTGTTTACCGTATATTTCGAATATATTTAAAAATAAATACTTATTTCAGTAATTTAATATTAATTATTCCATCAAATGTCTGAAAGTCTTGTGTTAAAAATCACCAGAAATCATTACATGTTTTTTTATTAAACAAATTTCACTATGGCTTTCGACATCTAAGTGAAAAAATGTTTGAAACAAAAGCTGTAGCCAACGAAAAAATAAATCTTTTTTACCTAAACACTTTTCACCTCAGCTCTTTTGTTTTTGAATTAGAAACTAAATAATCTAGTGGAGATCAACAACTCACCGATTATGGTTTCGACGTCTAAATCAAAAAATGTTTCAAACAAAAGTTGTAGCCAACGAAAAAAATAAACCACTTTTACCTAAACACTTTTCACCTCAGCTCTTTTGTTTTTGTTCAATAAACCGAAAAAGATTTTTTTGAAAATAAATACACAACTTTATGACAACTTTATGATAACTCGAAAATTTATGAACGAGTGTCTTCCACTCCCAGACTGAGCATGAAGTAAAATTTCGAGTTTAGAAAAGCCCATCGTAGAAAATTTGTCGAGGGTCGCGCAGCGACCCGAGACAAATTTTCACGGGGCTTTTCTAAACTCGAAATTTTACTTCATGCGCCACGCGTATTAAACACTGATTTCAAGTAAAGTTAAAAATATAAAAACATATTAAAATTGTTTTCAGTTTTAAAAGTTATCAAAATATGTCAAAATGTTTTAAAGTTGCCAAAAACATCAAATTCTTTCTGTCATCTCGTATATATAAATTTTATGCCAGTACGTGACAGTTTGACAAAAACATTTTTACAAAAACGAAAATTTCTGTCAAAATCAGTAATAATGTCAAAAAAGTTATCTAATAATATAAAAATTGTCATCTAATGTAAAACAAGTAAATATGTAATACCAAAAATATCAAATGTCAAAATTGTCGTCTAATGTCAAAAAAATATAATATGTCAGAACTGCCATCTAATGTCAAATACGTCATTTAATGTCAACATCAGAAATGCTAAAAAAGTAAAAAATTTCATTGTTTATCAAAAGTAACATCCAATGTGAAACATGCCATCTAATGTCAAGAAACGTAGTCTAATATCAAGAATATAATCTATTGTCAAAAATATCAACTCAAAAGGTAAAAAATATCAAAAATGTCATTCAATGTCAAAAATGATTAAATAGGGGAAACGACCTAGTTATTGGCCTCCTCAAGAAACTTTTCAAGTTTATTTATTAATATTATCATTGATTATAGAGATGTTACTTTTATTTTTATTTTAAGTAAAGCTGATTCTGTAAGAATTCTTTATATAAAAAAAAAACTCTTCTGATAACAGTTCTTCGGAACGAAATTAAACATTTTTCCAAAAATACAAGAAAGTTTAGTTATTGGCAGGGTCAGACCAATTATTGGCATGGAAGTTTACTAGTGATTGGCATTGTTTGGTGTTCTGCACAAAACTGATAAAAAGAAAGCGATTCTACTCATAAAACACATTTTTATTAAACTTTATTACCGATATCTTTAAAGGATACGAATTTAATAATACAAATTTAATAATTTAATAATAATAATTAACAATCACAACACACTTGGTTTACACTTCATACATACAAAATTTTCAGAATATAATTTTAACTTTTGTAAACAAATTTTGTGGTATTGCCTTATACGGCATACTTTACATTTAATACCTCTGTTAATACTATTAATATTTCTTGTACATGTGTAACACAAACCTGATGTTGCTATCAATGCATCATTATGCTCATTTTTGGACTCTACCAAGACATTAGAAGCTATATTAATCTTCGTTTTGGTATCTTCTTTCTCATCATCCTTGAACAGGTTTCGAACATGTATTGGTTTCTTGTCGTCGATTTTTGAAGAGGATATTTCTCCTGTATGTTTATTAGTAGTCAATGTTTCTAATAATATATGTTGTTTTTCCTTAAAGTTAGGCTGTAGCAACACATTGGAAATTATGTTAATCTTTGTTTTGATTTCGTTCAAGTCATTTCTTTTTCTTTTATTCTTTTTACAGTTTTTAGCAGGTATGTCGGAATTTTTCTTTTTCGCAATGCTTTTTTTGAGTCTTTCTTCTTTTCGTCTGTCCTTCTCCTTTTCTACCTCTTCTTTTGCGGCTTTTTTGTCACTAACATTTTTTTCCAACCACTAGATGTAATTACATAAGGTATTTGATCTTTTGAAGTGCACAGTTTTTTATTATTCCTACGAGGTGTATCAGGCCAGAATAAATGACTATGTAAACTGTTATTCTCAGTCTCTTCATCAGTGACAGTATTTTTTAGTCCAGGACTAGGATATGATGTTTTTTTAACATCTTCTTCTAAACAGTTTTCATGTGTTGAAATTTGTGTAAGAGGCTAATTTTTCAATTTAATTGATTCGAAAACAATTGGAATCTCTTCAATATTTATCGTGGCTATATCTTCATCAACTGGAGTATCTAAACCAATTTGAGATATTAAATAATCGTAAGATGCAGGCAAATTCAAATGTCCATTTCCCTGAGTTGGTATGTTATTGGTTTCTTCGTATGCACATTCTGTTGGCATATCTTGTTCAAAAGTGTCGTTTTGCAAGACCAAAGTTGTTATTTGTACGTTGTCATTATTTATAACGTTCGGTATATTAAATGATTTCCAAATTTGATACAATAAGTTTTCGTTTTCATCATTTGATTTATTGTTTTCTATATTATGTGCGATTTTTGTTATTTTATCGTATCCAACTATTTCGCAAAATGTATCATAACTTATTGTTGAATCATTATTAGAAATCGAAACACCCTTTTCATCCTTATTGAACATTTTTCCCATGCACTTTTTAAAATCAATGGCCGAGGGATTCCATGGGAATAATCCGCAGGCACGAAAACCATTCTTAATACTACTTTGCTTGATGTTTGTTATCACATGTTCCAAGACAGGTGCGAATTCTAATTTTGTAAACTGTTGGAGAGGATGTTCACGCCTCCATGCCAAAAGCGCTTTTTTCCAGTAATCTTTGATGGGCTTTAATGCGGAAACATTCGCTGGTTGTAATACTCTTGTCGCATTCGGATACAATGCAACTAGTATGATTTGAAGTCGAGTACATAGTTCACTTAATTGCAATGTCATATGGGTTTTATGGCCATCGACAAAAAAAATAACAGGAAATGTAACCCCTCTTTTCACGAGAGCCTTATGTAATACATTGCGTACATATTTATAAAATAATTCGGATTTCATCCATCCATTGTCACTAATACCGACACCCTATTCTGGAGGTACTGAATCCGCTATGTTCTTGGGTAACCTTTTATATGGATAGATAATTGAGGGAGGAGTCGTTTCACCATCGGCACAGAATGTAAACATTACCGTCAAATTTGATTTGGCAGGTGCAACATCTATTTCGTAAACATCTCTACTTCCTTTTAAAGCCAGAACTTTTGACTGTTTGGGACCTAAAAGAAAAGCAGTTTCATCCCCATTATAAATTCTCGACGAATCTTGAAGGATGTAATGCCAACCCTTTTCTTTTAATTAGTGTTCTACCTCAGAAAACCATCTTTTGATATTATTTTCTGAAACATTGCCACTGCTCTGGGTAACTGCTTCGGCCGTTCTTATTCTAAGACGAGGATGACGTTGTTAAAACGACTTAAACCATTTGTCACCTGGCAAATTGTTCTTAAATGATGTTTTCCTTTCGTTGCTATCCAGAAAGTTTTTAACTGAAATCTGCACATCATCTTTCCTACGAGGAAAGCCTATTCTTTGGTTTTCAAGCACCCATTTCACTAATGTGTCTTCTTCGGCAACTGATAGAATTGGTAAAGGTCCATGACCGGTTTTTTTAAATTTATCCGACAATCTATATTGTAAAGTCGGACGCGGGATATCATATACGTCTGATGCTTTCCACTTGGACATGCCGGACGCAATTGCTTCCAGGGCTTTCTTAATTGATTCTTCATTATATGTTTTCTTGTATAATTTACCCTGCATTACTTTAGGCATTTTCTCAGATATGAAAACAACTAAAAATAGGAAAAACAAAGAAGTAAATACCTGGGTACCTAATTATTATTTAATTAAAGCCAATATTTGTATTTTTATACCTAGAGCTGATAGAGTGCCAATAACTAGCATATACAAATATTATCACTTAGTCCAATAATTGGCATCTATGCCAATAACTAGAAATTTATAAAAACATATATCCAGTTATTGGCATTATGTAAAGATTCAAAAATATTGCTTTTTTAGGTTATAATGCATCAAATAAATGTAAAATAATCTTATCTCTGTCTAATAGTACAAAAAAGAAAACACAAAAGTAAACATGCAAACAGAAGTGCTAATTATAAATAATGCCAGACGCTTACCTTACAAAAATCACAAGTTTTCACATATTTCTGACTGGCCAAAAATCAGTCTAACGCCAAAACTGTTGATTGCAAGCTATTCTATTGTGATCATTGCACGCAAAGACGTATGTTGGCAGCTCTAAATTACAGGCGGGAAAATTAAAAGTAGTTAAACTATAAAGTGCCAATAACTGGGAAGGATGCCAACTACTGGGTCGTTTCCCCTATGTCTTGAAGAAAAAAAAAAAAAAATCTCAAATTTGTGTGTACAAATAATGATTCAATAATTTTTGAAAATCGTTACAAATCTGAATAAAAATATTGAAAATCTTACATATAAACATTTTATATAATTTAAAGAGAAAATCTCGAAATATCGAAAATTTCATCAACATTTTATAAATCGATAAAAATGACAAAATATCAAAAATCAAGATATGTTAAAAATCTGATAAACATTTTCATAAATTAATTAAAAATCTCATCAACATTCGATAAATTGAGGAAAATTGAGGAAATATTGCAAAATCTGATGAAAATTTGATGAATCGACGAAAATCACGAAATGATGATAATTTTATGAAAATATCGATTTGTTGAAAATCTTATACAAATGTTATAAATCGATATGCTAAGTGTAAACATTTGATTGGGAATGTCAATTTATATGAAAATGGTCGAAATATATAAATGTCAACAAGTCTTTGTGCGAAAATTGTCAGAATACGATTGAATACGTCGAACATTAAAAATATCATATTTGAGGGAATTATTTAAAAGACAATTAAAAATGTCAAATTTCACGGAAATGATTGAAATTTATCAAATTGTCAAAGTTGACAGAAATCATCAAAATTCTTCAAAATGTTATTTTTAGCGAAATTACCGAAAAACAATTAAAAATCTAAAATCTGGCAAAAATCATCAAAATTTATCAAAATGTCAAATTTGACACAAATCATTAATTTACTTGATTTTTAATTTTATCACTTACAAACAAGTGTCGTCCACTCCCAGACTAAGCATGAAGTAAAATTTCGAGTTTAGAAAAGCCCCGTGAAAATTTGTCGAGGGTCGCGCAGCGACCCGAGATACATTTTCTGGGCTTTTCTAAACTCGAAATTTTACTTCATGCGCCACGCGTATAAAACAGTGATATAACGAGAAATTTAAAAACATACAAAACAAAGTTTTCATGTTAATCCTTACGATTAATTCGAATTATTTTTGACGATTCGAATGCTTTTGTAACTATTCGAATCCTTTTGTAAGTATTCGAATCCTTTTATAAATATTCGAATCCTTTTATAAGGATTCGAATCCTTTTATGAGGATTCGAATCCTTCTATGAGGATTCGAATCTTTTTACGAGGATTCCAATCCTTTTATGAGGATTCGAATCCTTTTATGAGGATTGGAATCCCTTTATGAGGATTCGAATCACCCGCATTTGGATTCGAATACGAATCCTTTTAAAAAAGTGTAACGAATCCGGATCACGAATCCAGTTTAACTAAAGTGTCCGAATGCCTCTTTTGAATCCTCTAAAAGGATTCGAATCGAGGATTCGAATCCTGCCCATCTCTGTTTGTTATGTATACTTAGAACATGATGCCAGAAAATAACATATACGTTAAATTTTATATTTTGCTTACAGAATCAAGAGCAATATGATTTCTCCGTAGAGTTTCTGCAAAGTTGCTTGCGCATTACTACCAACTGTGCTAATGAAACTTCTTCAGTTCCCTAATCTAGCAGCAAATAATTCATGTCGTTATCACAAATAAATTTTGTTTTATACAATACTAAAAGTGTCAATTTCATTTATAGCAACCCAGCATAGTTGGTTTTAAAAAATGTGTGTAAAGTATGAACAAAAAATTATTGATTGGCGCAAAAATTATTCGACCTACAAATTTCAATCCCGTCACTATTAGTCCCAACAAACCCCAAGAGGTTGAATAAAATTTAAATAAAGATCCGCATTAGGATTAGATCGAATGAGGGTGAAGCAGGACGTAAAAAAGAGGAGGATAGATGAATAAGTCCTGGTAATGACTGTTGGGGAATAATAGAGTTAGAAATTTCTTTCATTCTCCGGGCCGAAAAAGAAAAAAAAAATTAATGATTCCCAACCCAAATGATTCGCGTTTCGTCCCCTCTTCGTTTTTTTTTCTCGCGTTCGCTATAAACTTAAAAACGGCGCGCGATTTTATTTTCCCTTTTTTCGCGTTCGGGACGTAACAAATTGCCTGTGTGTTTTGCAATTTCACAAAAGTTTCGCAATCAATAAAAATGTTAGTAGTCTAAAAATGGTGGTTAATATACTGCTAGTGTTGCTAGATACATTACTCGTGAAACTAGAAAAAATGAGCATATTTAAAAAAATCATATATCCATAATTTTAGGTAGTTCTAGTGTATGAGGCTTTTCTGAACACAAAATTTTACTTCAAGCTTAATCTGCGAGTAGAAAGCACTCGTTTAACGCTTTATAAATTTAAATACAAGCGAATTTTGTATTTGTTATGTATACTTAGAATGTGATGTCAGAAAATTACATATAATTCTAAGTAGTGTACTATAATTTACAAAAATGTATATACGGATATCGCCTGCTTAAAAATAATATAATACATTAATTAATAAACAAAAAATGTCAAATATTATTTTTAAGATTAAGAGTAGAAATTTCAACAAAATTATTACGCTTTACGTAGGCAAATTAAAAATAATATAATACATTAATTAATAAACAAAAAATATAATTGAAGTTAAAATTATATCAAATAAATATAGTGTACTATAATTTACAAAAATGTATATACGGATATTGCCTGCTTAAAAATAATATAATACATTAATTAATAAACAAAAAATGTCAAATATTATTTTTAAGATTAAGAGTATGGGAATTTCAAAAAAATTATTACGCTTTGCGTCGACAAATACAAATTTTCTAGCATTTCTAATCTAAAAATTTTACTTCATGCTTAATCAAGGAGTGGATACACATTTTATACAATAATCAAAATCTTATTTTGGAGTTTTGTTTATTTTAAAAACAGACAAAACAACGTTTAGCGTCTACAATTGAAAGAAAGATTGACAAATAATCAAAATTTCCATTGCTCTTGTGGAGATTTCTAAGCAACGATTAATTTTATTTATCATTTATATTAGATTAATCTATTTAATACAACACGTTTATAATAATTACTTCAATAAATTAAAGTAATATGAAGAAGAAACAATGTTTTCTATGGAAGTATTGCACGGATTTATGTTATCAATTAAGAGTGTTTCATTAGTTGACTTATACCGGGTGTTGACTCGGCGGACGCAACATAGGAAATCCCATATAAATTTTGAAATGTTCAAATATTCGCTCCCCTATTTATTTTAGAAACAAAATATATTTACCCTTTTTGTAGAGGGAAAAATTCTGAATTCATTCGAGTTAACGTTTATCACTTTACGTTTCTCCAAATTAAAATAATTAAGAAAAAATATTTTGATTTTATAAAAATAATGACATGCCATGGAATTGAAACAACAACTGCGGATGTCAACATGGCAAAAGATATCGTAGTCACTTGATTAAAGTAAATGTTTTCGAAATGATTTACACTATACAAAAAATGTCATTATTTTTATAAAAACACATCACTTTTTCTTAATTATTTTAGCTGTTAATTTTCTGAGATTCGTTGATTTTTAAAAGAGTTCAATTTGAAGCTTTAAACCAGTGTTTTCCACTCCCAGACTAAGCATGAAGTAAAATTTCGAGTTTAGAAAAGCCCAGAAAATTTGTCTCGGGTCGCTGCGCGACCCGAGACAAATTTTCACGGGGCTTTTCTAAACTCGAAATTTTACTTCATGCGCCACGCGTATAAAACAGAGATTTTAAGTAAAGTTCAAATATACATAAATTTGTCAATATTATAGTGTTTTATACGCGTGGCGCATGAAGTAAAATTTCGAGTTTACAAAAGCCCAGAAAATTTACTTCATGCTTACTCTGGGAGTGGAAAATACTTGATTAAAGCTTTAAATTGAACTTAAAAAAAAATAGGGAATATCCGCAATTGTTGTATCAATTCCATGTAATGTCATTATTTTTATAAAATCACATTACTTTTTCTTAATTATTTTAACTTAAAGAAACGTAAAGTGTTAAGTGTGAACATTAATAAATTTAGAATTTTTCCCTCCACAAAAAAGTAAAATACATTTTGTCTCTAAAATAAATAGGGAAGCTAATATTTGAACAATTAAAAATTAATATGCGATTTCCTATGTTGCGTCCGCCAAGTCAGCACCCGGTATATAATTTAAGACATTTTTTTTTCAAAAAGAATAGTGTCAATTTATTCGCATAGCTTCAATGTGCAATGTGTATGAGTGTCAAAGATCTATTTTCATTATTGTGGAATATTGATCGTTGTTTGTTCTTATGGCCAAATAACATGTGAATTTCCGACCTTAAGCCACACGTACTCAGTGATTTTATAAGCTTATAACGAGTGTTTCTACTTCCAGATTAAGCATGAAGTAAAATTTCGAGTTTAGAAAAGCAGTAAAACTTTACTTTATGCGCTACGCGTATAAAACACTGATTTCAAGTGAACTACAAGTCATACCACCTATTAAATCTTTTAAAATTCGATGGTATTAATCAATTTGCTTTTGGATGTGTAAGTATACTTTAAAGAAAAAAATCCCTGTATATTTTTTACTGTTTCTTTTTGGCAAGTTATATTAAGAACATTATTTAAAATGTCTTTTATTTTATTAATTAGCATTTAATAAATAACTAGTATCGTATGTAACGATACCTACCATATGGTATCGATACTAGCGATATATCGAAAAATGAAACAGCGATATAAATATCGATTATTTTGCACACTCCAAGACATAAATATACATCAAAAATCCCTAATGTGTAGTATAACAAGGGTAGTATTATTAGATTCCCTACTTGACACCCACAAAAAAATATCAGGGAAATTATTTGATAATTGTTTGGGCTATCATCTGGTAACATTTTCATATAACCAAAAGGTAGTTACAATATTAAATACAGGGATTTTTTCTTGTGTACATACTTTTTTCAAACAGTTATATTTAAAGCTTTATTCGAGTGTTTTCCATTTCTAGTCTAAGCATGACGTGAAATTTCCAGCTTGGAAAAGCCTGGACATTTTCAGGCTATTTTAAAATCGAAATTTTACTTCATGCGCCACGCATATTAAACACTGAAAATACTGAAATACTGTGATCAAGTGAGCTTTACTTAAAATCAGTATCTTATATGAGTGGCGCATGAAGTAACATTTCGAGTTTAGAAAAGCCTGAAAATTTGGTTTGGTCGCTCCGCTTCGCTACGCGACCGAATTTTAAGGCTTGTCTAAAATCGAAATTTTACCTAATGCTTAACCCAGGAGTGGAAGACACTGTATTAAAGTTTGAAATTGAACTCTTTAAAAAAACAACAAATATCTAAAAACTCACAGCACATTACAAGCGTATGTATACTTAAAAAAAAACTCTCTGTATTTGCATGATCAAGTTACATAAAATCAAGGAGTGGAAGCATTTGTTAAAACAATATTAAACGCTTTAATAAAAGTGTATTTTTTCTTAATAAAAGATATTGATTTTATAATTGCTACTGGTTTGTATAATGTACAATGGTGATGTAAGTGAACAATTCTGGTCGCAAATCCTGTTAATTACAAACTCAACTTATCGGAACAAATCAAATCCCCACAGCAAATGGCAATACCACTGACACTCCGGGTAAACAATGAATGATCCTTGTGTGATGACACCCTCATAGTATGTCCAATTTTCCACGCCAGCTGATTAATTGATTTCGCCTATATATTTACTATCGGGACGAACGTTCAATTAAACCGTACGCATATGGCATTAAAATCACGATGACAATGACGAAATTATGTCACGATTGAATTCTGCGTAAATTTTTAGGAAATTACGGTAAGAATGCTTAACCACAAGTTTAAGAACGGAGAGGAATATGCATTTTATTTGTTTACGTTAACTCGGTTTACGTTAACGTATAAATTATATGTTGAGGGTTGTCTGTCGGTAAAGATTAGATGTCATTAAATAGATTGCAGTGTATGAATGGATTTTCAAAAGGTTTAATTACGTGAGCTCTAATTATTTAATTTTGTTTCTCTGTGAATATACTTATTCCTAAAGTAAGTATTGATATCAAGTCAGACTGTTTCTGGAAGTAAGTATTAGACTAATTCTTACTTCCAGAAAAGCTTAAGAAACTACTTCTAGAAAAAGTCTGACCTGATATCAATACTTACTTTAGGAGTAAGTATATTCGCAGAGAAACAAAATTAAATAATTAGAGTTTGTTATACTTATATACTTAGTGGAATTTCTTGCACCTTGTTCATTACATTTGTTATTCAATTCAAATTATGTAAACAATCTCCTAACATACTATTTGTAGACTTTGTTTTTAAATCAATATAATATAATTGCATTTTTAATGTTTTATCAATTATTAACAAAATAAGCTGTTGATTAATAAATATATGCGAATTTAGGAAAAGTTGTAAAATGATGAATATAAAGGATAGTATTTTGATATAATTTCTCACCTAACACTTGTTGAAACATATTAAATTATGCAAAGTTATTGAGAGGAAAAACACTTGGTATTGTATTACAAATAAAAAAAATTATTCCGACTAGTTTCGGTTTGTTGGACCATTTTCTAAAGAATAAAAAGAAATAAAATTTAAAATTAAAAAAAAAACTATGAATTTTTTCCATTAAAAACTGAAATCATCAATTCTTATTAAAAACATAAATCAAAAAATATCGACGAAATTTTCAAAAGCTATGACTTTTTTCCAATAAAAACTGAAATCATCAATTCTTATAAAAACATAAATCAAAAAACATCGACGAATTTTCAAAAGCTTGTTTTAACGCTAAGATTTTGAAAAACAACGAAAATCTTAGATATAAAAAAGTAAATGAACGTAAATTGACAAGATTTAGAAAGTTACCGAAAATCTAGAAAGTAACGAAATCAGTCAAGAGTTTTTATGAAATTCAATTTTCAAAAACTAGACGCTTATCGCAATTTTTTTAATATTCGTTAATGTTAACGGAAATCTATAAAATTTATAAATAACATCAAGATTTTGCAAATCACAAAAAACAGTCATGATTTTTAAAATTAGCGAATATTTTGAAAAATTCATGGAAGACCGAAAAATATTCAAAATTGTCGATAATCTTGGAAGTTTACGAAACGTATCAATATTGCTACAATTAAACAAAATCTTGAAAATAAACCACGATCGAATTTTTATAGTTAATTAAAAATTCAATTACTGAAGTTTCGAAGCTTTCCATCAAAAAGATCACCTAAAATTAGTTACCTTTCTTCACCTAAAATTACGTGTCTTATTGCAAGTCTGATCTTCATAGAGGCCATGAAGATCAGATTTGCAATAAGTCACGTAATTTTAGGTGAAAAAAGTTAACTAATTTTAATTCGATTAGTTTTTCAATTTTGCATTAAAAAAGTTAAGAAAAACCGCATGAAACACAACATTTTGTTTTTCATTTTTCATGCGAATTTTTTTAAATTTTTTCTCATCTAAAATTGAAAAACTAATCGAATTAAAATTATTTAACTTCCATCACCTAACATTACGTGTCTAATTCCAAATTTGATCTTTATATAGGCCATTTTAGGTGACCTTTTTGATGAAAACTTCGAAACATCAGACCTCCATATAATCCTTAAATGACATAATATCGCAAAAACAGTTAGGTGCATATTTTCTTTCACACAAATTTTTCAGTTTTGTTTTTAGATTTCAATTCAGAATTTTATTGTCGCACTGTGTAATTAACTCAAATCTTGATAATTAATGAACATTTTCAAAAAAGTAAACGACATTCCCAGGTTGAGCATCAAGTAAAATTTCTAGTTGAGAACAGCCTGTAATTTGGATTTGGACGTGTAAAGATATATTTCGAGTTTAGAAATGCCAAATTTTCAGACTTTTCTCAACTCGAAATTTTACTTCATGCGCCACGCACACAAAATATTGATTTAAAGTGAAGATATTGGCATTTTATATTGAGAAATATCTTTAATGCCAACTGTCATAATAATCTAAATAGCATGTGACATTATGAACTAAATCTGGCATCAATTATTAAAACTTTACTTGTTAATTTTTTATACATTTTTTTTAATTAATTGTTGTTTGCACATTATTTATTTATTTATTTATTATTGATCGTGATATGGTCCTTGTCTCTTTTATTATATACTGGGTGAGCATTTTCAATCCAGTACATGTAATATAAATAATTATATAAATATGACTATTCTTGACTATACATTTATCTATTGTTATAAGATGTCAAACATTTTTTGCAAAATGAATCAATTATACCGCCGAAGAAAGAGTTTTCATAGTTAAAACGTTTTACATTGGAGGCAGTAATTTATTTTCTGTTAATTATCCGAACAACTCTATCCCCCCATACATCGTTTTGTAACAAAATTTAGGTAGTGTAACACCTAAAAGTAGAGGAGGTACCTAGAATTAGGTTAACCCTTTCATCCCTTGAATTTTTCTGGGGCCCAAAAAAATGTTTTGTACACTGCATATTATTTATTACTACTCAGGTATACAGAGAGTTTTTCTTTTAAGTATACATATCTGAATATACTGTAAACGCTGTAAATCATTAGATATTTGTTGTTTTTACAAATATTTCAAATTGAACTTTTAAACTAGTGTTTTCCACTCCTAGTGAAGTAAAATTTCGAGTTTAGAAAACCTGAAAATTTGATTTGAATGTGTATCTAATGGTTCGGTCGTTCAAGTCTCGTCTTACAAAAATGATTTTATTTTTATTACAGTTGGTGAAATTTCGATTTAGAGCATTGCACGGGCCGGGCCTCGAACATTTTCAAGCGGGCCGGGCCCGGCCTCCAATCCAAAATATGAGAACGGGCAAAACTATGCAAAACTATATCTATAAACAAGTAATATATTTACAAGTATATAAAATCTTAATAAACCAATGTTTTAAAACTCTGAACATTTTTTGAATTATTAATACTAATATTGAGCGGGCGGGGCCCGGACTGGGCCGGGCCGTGCCCGTTCTATTATTTACCCTCGCCGGGCCGGGCTCAGGTCAATTATTTCATGACCTGGCTGAATGGCAATAACCTATGCCAAACAAACAAAACAAAAAAGATCTTGTTACGCTTTTGGGCCCTACGGGTCCATAAAGCCCATGGGCCCAGTTTTTGCGCAACCCGCGGAACCCCTATAGATACTCCACTGGTAGTGTTTATGAAAAATGTCCTAATTTAAAAATGAAAAAAAGAAACATTTCGAATTACTTTTAAATACATAGATTTGTAGTTATGCATTGTGTATTTGTAAGTACATAACTATACATGCGTGTATATGCATACAAGTCGTGTTTTCTGTTTATAATTAATTCTGTGATATATTGCAAAATCTATATTAGTTATTGCTGTAATTCGCGGGCAATCAATAACCGCCAAAATTAATTTTGCGTTCCGGCAGTACGAAATTAAACAAAATTCGACTTAAATCACGGAAAAATATTGAGTAATAATAGAATTAAACGACACCCGAATAATTCATTAATTGTTTTATAAATTAATCTGACGTGTAATTGAATACCACTGGCATTTGATATTATTTATTTTCATTTTCGTAATGATTGAAACATTGCCTTTATACATACATTGTCGCTATACCATGCCTAGTGTTGTAATTTTTTTATTACAACTGTTTGTTTTAAATTTCGTCTTCATCACAAGCTAAACTTAAAGCACATGTTGAATTGACAATTGCTTATTTTATTTCACGTAACTTTAGTTTTGATATTCTCAAATAGAAATTGACATTTCTAATATTGTTTACTAACTTAACAGTATTTTTCATTAACATTCGTGTAATGCAAATATGATTCAATTGTTCTTTATAATCTAAATAATGTTTTTTTGAAAAGCGTTTAATTTAAAACTTCTAACAAGTGTTTCCATTCCTTGATATCTACAACATATAATAAAAAACAAATTCAGTAGCATTGTTAAAGATTCCTATGCAAAGATTTGTGATTTTTGCATGCATATATTTACTTAAATAATGTCACTAGGTTGTCGCACGTAAAACAGTTTTTCAAATAATAGAACTTTGATTACAATACTTGGTTTGTTTCACTGATTAAATCAGTGAAACAAATAAAATCAGTGAAACAAACCAAGTGTTTTAATCAAAGTTCTACTATTAATTAAACATGTTTTACCACGGGTTAAGTGAGAAATTAATTCAACATACAGTTTTTCAAATCATCCGCTCAATATCGCGCGACATTGCAGTGAATTTATTCTAGGATAGAAATAAATAGAAAACAACAATTCTTTTTTATAGATATTGAAGAAAAAAATAAAATTTTAAACGTGGTTACGCTACTTTACCAATGTTTGACTTAAAAAAAAAATAACGGTAAAAGTAGGAAACGTTCTACCAAGCCAAGTGCAAAGTTTGTACGTTCTTTAAAGTATACCTATTTTTTCAAAATATTTCCTCTGTAAATAAGGATATAGTTAAGACGACACTATGCAGAGTGTTGTACGTTTAGATAGCGGTCAATTTCCTTCTAAAAAAAGATTCCCTGTATTCATTTGAAAAGGATAAATTCAGGTAAATTCCATTTCCAAGCAAAATAATCTTCGTGCATGACAAAACCGGCGCCGAAAATAAAGCTAATACACCGGAACAATAATCTAATCTCCCTCTTTGTCGCATTCTCTGGAAAAGGACAATCAACCCTCGAACACCTAAAATAGACAAAACGGTCAAAATGGTCAAATTGTGAAACGACCAGGTAAATACCCGAAATATTTGTCTCGCAAAGTGGACAATTGAGGGCGTTTACGAACCGAAGAGTATAAAGGGTGCGCCTAAGGGGCTCTCCGCCACATTCGCAACAAGTGTTTTCCAAAGGTAACAACATTCAGAACAGCTTCAGTACAACAGCCCGGACGTTTTCAGGAGAATTTCGCGTAAGTAAACGTCGCTTTTATCATTTTATCGCTGGCCGTGTCTTAGCGTTCCGAGCTTTAATTACGGTTGGGAATTCCGGATGTAATTGCGGCACCTTTGTCTTGCCTCTTTAAACGTTCAACACTTTCGTCATTTACATGCATGCGGAATGGGATACTCGTAATTCGTAATAGTTGGGTGTTGTGCTGATAACGCTTTCTCTACAACGTTCAAATGTTTCATTTGCATGATTCTCTGCTGCTAACATTACTGTTTAACTTGAAATTAAGTCATACACGCTTTGTGTTAGACTACAGATCTTATCACCTCTCGAATTTAATGGAATATACAGGGCGTAAACGTAAAAATTATTGTTTTTCAAGATGCTAACCTAACAAATAATCGTTTATCACAGTTAATAGTTTAATTATCCTGAAAATTACTTAAACAGGAAAATTTATTTAAATATACATATCCCTGTGTATACGCATTTGGTTTGGTCGCGTAGGGAAGCGGAGCGACCAAACCAAATGTTCAGGCTTTTCTAAACTCGAAATTTTACTTCATGCTTGATCTGGGATTCGAAAAACTCGTTCAAGGCTTAAAATTAAACGATTTTGGAAAACAACGAATGCCTGATAAATACAGTGTATACCGGGTATTGACTTGGCGGACGCAACATAACAAATTCCATGTAAATTTTAAATTGTTCAAATTTTGGCTTTCCTATTTAATTATAACAAAATGTATTTACCTTTTTTGAAAAGGGAAACATTCTGAATTCATTCACGTTAACGTTTATCACTTTACGTTTTTCTAAGTTAAAATAATTAAGAAAAAGTAATGTGATTTTATAATAATAATGACATGCCATGGAATTGAAACAAAAATTGCGGATGTCAAAGTGGCAAAAGATATCGCAATCACTTGATTAAAGTAAATGATTTCGAAATAATTCACACTATACAGGAAAAAATTCTCCTAATAAAGTGGTATTATGCAGACCACAGTTATCACGATGTTTGCGTTGTTTTTTGTCGTTAATTAAGTAACAGCAATATCTTAGGCTATTTTGACATCGACAATCGTATCAATTTCATGGTATGTCATTATTTTTATAAAATCACATTACTAGCGACCCGAGACAAATTTTCGGGGCTTTTCTAAACTCGAAATTTTACTTCAAGCGCCACGCGTATAAAACACGGATTTTAAGTGAATTCGAATATACATAATTTTGATAATATTATAGTGTTTGAAACGCGTGGCGCATAAAGTAAAATTTCGAGTTTAGAAAAGCCCAGAAAATTTGTCTCGGGTCGCTGCGCGACCCTTGACAAATTTTCACGGGGCTTTTCTAAACTCGAAATTTTACTTCATGCTTAGTCTGGGAGTGGAAAACACTTGTTTAAAGCTTTAAATTGAACTTAAAATAAAACAGGGAATATCCGCAATTGTATCAATTCCATGGTATCTTATTTTATTTATAATATCACATTACTTTTTCTTAATTATTTTAGCTGGAAATGTTCTGACATTCGTTGATTTTTAAGAGTATAATTTTAGGTTTTAAACCAGTGTTTTCCACTCCCAGACTAAGCATGAAGTAAAATTTCGAGTTTAGAAAAGCCCCGTGAAAATTTGTCTAGGGTCGCGCAGCGACCCGAGGCAAATTTTCTGGGCTTTTCTAAACTCGAAATTTTACTTCATGCGCCACGCGTATAAAACACTATAATATTATCAAATTTATGTATATTCGAACTTTATTTAAAATCTGTATTTTATACGCGTGGCGTATGAAGTAAAATTTCGAGTTTAGAAATGCCCAGAAAATTTTCTAAACTCGAAATTTTACTTCATGCTTAGTCTGGGAGTGGAAAACACTTGTTCAAAGCTTTAAATTGAACTTAAAATAAAACAGGGAATATCCGCAATTGTATCAATTCCATGGTATGTTATTTTATTTATAAAATCACATTACTTTTTCTTAATTATTTTAGCTGGAAATTTTCTGACATTCGTTGATTTTTAAGAGTTTAATTTTAGGTTTTAAACCAGTGTTTTCCACTCCCAGACTAAGCATGAAGTAAAATTTCGAGTTTAGAAAAGCCCCGTGAAAATTTGTCTCGGGTCGCGCAGCGACCCGAGACAAATTTTCTGGGCTTTTCTAAACTCGAAATTTTACTTCATGCGCCACGCGTATAAAACACTATAATATTATCAAATTTATGTATATTCGAACTTTACTTAAAATCTGTATTTTATACGCGTGGCGTATGAAGTAAAATTTCGAGTTTAGAAATGCCCAGAAAATTTTCTAAACTCGAAATTTTACTTCATGCTTAGTCTGGGAGTGGAAAACACTTGCTTAAAGCTTTAAATTGAACTTTTAAAAAAACAGGGAATATCCGCAATTGTTGTATCAATTCCATGGCATGTTATTATTTTTATAAAATCACATTACTTGTTCTTAATTATTTTAATTTAGAGAAACGTAAAGTGGAAACATTCATAAATTTAGAATTTTTCTCTCTACAAAAAAGTGAAATACATTTTGTCTCTAAAATAAATAGGAAACCAATATTTGAACACTTTAAAATTAACATGCGATTTCCTATGTTGCGTCCACCAAGCCAACACCCGGTATATATCGGGATATGTATACCTAAAAGAAAAGTTCCCTGCATGTATACGTTTACACCCTGCATTGTTTTACCTATTGTATGGATTGGACGGATGGAACACTTGTTAAACATAGCAAATTAAACGCTTTAATAAAACAGCGAATCCCTGAAAAATCACAGCAGGAATTTTGCACGCGTAAAATTACATTAGCCGGCTGTGAATTATAATTGTACATGCTAGGAGTATGAAGTAAAATTTCGAGTTTAATAAAGCCTAAAAATTTGGTTTGGTCGCTTTGCGAAGCGGAGCGGCCAAACCAAATTTTCAGGCTTTTCTAAACCCGAAATTTTACTTCATGTGCCATGCCTACTGGGCACTGATTTCAAGTGAAGTTCACTTGTTTACGATATTTCAGTGTTTCCAGTGCTTAATATGCGTGGTGCATGAAATAATATTTCGAGTTTAGAGAAGCCTGAAAATTTGTTTATGTCGCTCCGCTTCGCTACGCGACCAAACCAAATTTTACTTCATTCTTTATCTCTATTGTGGGAGTGGAAAACATTCATTTAAAGCTTCAAATTTAGCTGTTTGAAAATAATGTACTCATATACTCAAAATATACATTCCCTAAACGCTATTACAAAACTATGAATTTGCTACAATTAATAGAATTTATTCTTGAGTAAATATATCGACAGCTAATAGCTGTAAAATTGTTGTACATTAATAGACAACTAAAGTCGTAAACATTTCTTTGAACATTTGCTTGTATTGAATTTTGAGCTCAGTGGTGTAGATTGCTATTTGCGCTGGTGGGGGATTTAACTTAGTAATTTGTTTCATAAATTAATTTTTCTAAAGTTCTTCAAAAACAACAATTTTAGTGGTTTTATTTTTTCTTAGTTTGAAATAAAAATAAAATAAAATGAATTACAAAATAAATCGCTAACCACGGTTAATAATAATAATGATTTTCAATACAATAAATTCCTTAAGTAGTTAACCGGACATGCTAAATATAAAGTTAAAAATGATAAAAATTTAATTCAGTTAAAATAAAATTAAAATTTAATATTACATTAAGAAAAGTTTGTATTAATCAATACTAATAAACTTTTAATACAACAAAAAATATAGCAAGCGAATAAACATAAAAAAGCACACACACAATACATAATTGTTAAAAATTGACAACTATAACAATAAATAATAATAAATAAAAACCTTTATAAAAACGGTTAGAATTTTAATATCATGTATTACGTCAAAGAAATTAAGTTAAAATTTAGATATTCCTCCCAGCTGTGAAAGGAATTCTGCACCAGCAATAATTTAATAACGTTTTTAAATTGAAAGGTTTGTGTTTAATGTGGCTAGTGAGAACATTATCATTACTGATTGATTATTGGTTGTTATGTTTTACAGTTGTGTCTGCCACGATTTTTCCTAGTTGTGTCAAATTTTGACGTTATACACCATTCCATTTGTTTCTGGATCTCGCCTAGCCATGCTTTCGTGTTGTTATGTTGCAGTATCAACATTTACATTTTTTATTAGTTGCCACTCCTGATTCCTTATTTTAACAGTGTTGCAATAATTTATGATATCATAAGTAATCCTCTTTTTAATTTTTAAGAGGTTTATTGTTAATCTTGCAACAATTATTTCGCCACGCGGTCGCTTCTTCGAGCATTTTATTATTAAATCAAATTAATCTAGTGTTGCAATGCTGTGTCAATGTCAAAGTGAAAAATGACTGGACAAAACACATGGGGAACCTTTCTTTTAAAACCATTCCTCCTTTTATTATTTCGCTAGGGGAATCTGGCTCAGAACAAACATCAGAAGATTCAGATGCAGGTTCTCTTGACTAAATAATAAAAGTGAAATGAGGGCTTAAAAATTGTTTGACATGAAAATTATCAGTATCACAAGAGGGTACATTTGCAATTCTACAAAAAAATACTGAGGGCCAACAGAAGAGAGAATGACCAAAATTAAGGTGGATGGATGGAGTTGATCAAAATGTGTTAACGGGAAGACCCAAGCGAGAAATACAATGGATGACGAAATAAGTTTGCAGAGCCGAATTCATTATATTTGTTATATACAATATTATTGCTGTGTTTGTATGTACAAAAACCAGGTAGTAAATTTTGTTAATCTTAAAACTGCATATTATTATCCTTTTATATCTGAAAATTCGTAAAACAGGCAACAGTGTAAGATCGCAATAGTCAGAAATTATAACCTTAAAATCGAACATCGAACAGTGACATTTGAAAACCCTGATTTAAAACACAACCAGCCCCATTTACAATACTTAAACTGTCACTTTTCCATAGCTAGGCGAGATCCAGAAACAAATGGAATCGTGTATACATGATACTATTTTGGTCGCGAGTATATTAATATTCATTCTTTTGGAAAAGCTTTAAATCATAATTTCTTGTGAATTTTTTATTTTGAGTATACATATCCCAATTACGTGATGTAGATTTTTAAATATTCGTTGTTTTCTTAATAGAGGTCAATTTGAAGTTTAAACGAGTGTTTTCCACTCCCAGGTTAAGCATGAAGTAAAATTTTCAGGCTATTCTAAACTCGAATTTTTACTTCATGCGCCACGCGTATAAGGCACTGCTTTCAAGCGAAGTTTACTCTTTCAAAATATTTCAGTGTTTAATACGCTTGGCACAATAAGTAAAATTTCGAGTTTAGAATCGTACATTCCATTTCATGATTAAATAGTTTGTAAACAAATTAAACGTTTAGACATAACCGCTTAAAACACAACACTTGTTTTTAAACATGTTTAAAACACTGTTTAGAATGGAAACATACCCTGATTTAAAGCCCTTGAAAATTTTATCATATTTTAACATCCTGCATATTGATTTGACTTCTTTAACTTCATTTTTGACAATAATAAAAGATGAACGAGTCGCTTTTGAACTATAGAATGAATCGATGTTTTAGCAATTTTTCAAGCTTATATAAACTCGAAATTTTACTTCATGCTTTATCAAAGACTATAAGACACTCGCTGCAATGATAATGATGACTTCAATAAAAATATATTAGTTCAGCTTTAGTGATTTTATTTAAAATTCACGAATAATATAGATAAGATCTTCTATTTTTATAAGAGAAATTAACGAAATCTTAATTGGCATTGTAAACCTATAATTATTCTGCCAATTATAGGTTTACAATGCCAATTAAGATTTCCTTAACACAAACCTTGAACCTTGAATTTCTTACCTGATTGTGTTAAAATGAACAGATATTATAATAATTGGGCCCGCCGTGGCCGAGCGGTTGAGCCGCCGGTTTCGCCAATCGGACACGGAGGTGATCTGGGTTCGATTCCCAGCGGAGGCGAGTAATTTTTCTAACGAAAAATACTCGTCTCCGGTTCCATGGATGTGTGTGAATGTGTTGTGACGTCCAAATAGTCGAAATATATGTTAATATAGATATTATAAATCGTTAGTGGCTGAATGGTAATACCTATGCCAAACAAACCTAAAAAAAAAAAAAAAAATTATAATAATTATAGAACACAACTTTGAGAGCATTTTATTAGTCAACAAAGATTTTTCACATACCTAGATCTCTGTAATTTTAAAAAAAAACTTGTTCTTTTAAAATAATAATATTAATAATGCATTATTAATAATATTATTATTATAAAAGAATAAGTTTTTCTGAAAATTACAGAAATCTGGGTATGTGAAGGGGCCTCGGTGGCCGAGTGGGTAGAGACCCTGCCCACAGACCAAGAGGTCGCGGGTTCGAATCCCGTCCGGTGGAATAATTTATGAATACTAAATTATTCCATTTGGGTCCATGGATGTAGTGTGAATGAGTTTGTGGTGTTTCCGGAGTAAATGGTTATTTAACGAAATTAGAATTGGTTAAAATACATGAAAAATGTTAAATATATAAATAGATTGATGGCTAATGGTCTAGATACCAAGGCCAAACAAACAAACAAACAAAAAAGAAGGTATGTGAAAAATCTTTGCTGATTATTAAAATGCTCTCAAAATTGTTTTCTATAATTATTATAATATCTCTTCAATTTAGCAGAATAATTTTATTTCTCTAACAGAATTAATTCCAATTACAAAGAAATGTTTACTGAGCGTTTTGTTAAACAATTATCAGATTTAAGGAGACATTTGATTAAAGAATGCGTTTTTGATTTATTTTCAAATTAACAAACTTAGTTAACTTGAAAATACATGCAGATTAATAATTAGTAATGAAAATTTTGTGTCCAGGTTCAAATTTTGTTAAAAAATGACCCAATTTATAAATAAACCGGGTATTGACTTGGCGGACGCAACATAGGAAATCCCATGTAAATTTTGAAATGTTCAAATTTTGGCTGTCCTATTTATTTTAGAAACAAAATATATTTACCTATTTTGTAGAGGGAAAAATTTGTGTTAACGTTTATCACTTTACGTTTCTCCAAGTTAAAATAATTAAGAAAAAGTAATGTGATTTTTAAAAATAATGACATGCCATAGAATAAAAACAACAACAGCGGATGTCAAAATGACAAAAGATATCGCAGTCACTAGATTAAAGTAAATGTTTTCGAAATGATTTACACTATACAAGAAACAATCCTCCTTATAAAGTGGTATTATGCAGACCACAGTTATCACTATGTTTACGTTATGTTTTTTGTCGTTAATTAAGTAACAGCAATACTTTTTCTTAATTATTTTAGCTGTAAATTGTCTGACATTCGTTGATTTTTAAATGAGTTTAATTTAAAGCTTAAAACGAGTGTTTTTCACTACCAGACTAAGCATGAAGTAACATTTCGAGTTTAGAAAAGCCCCGTGAAAATTTGTCGAGGGTCGCGCAGCGACCCGAGACAAATTTTCTGGGCTTTTCTAAACTCGAAATTTTACTTCATGCGCTACGCGTACAAAGAACAGATTTTAAGTGAAGTTCGAATATACAAAAATTTGACAATATTATAGTGTTTAACACGCGTGGCGCATGAAGTAAAATTTCCAGTTAAGAAAAGCCCAGGAAATTTTCACGGGACTTTTTTAAACTCGAAATTTTACTTCATGCTTAGTCTGGGAGTGATAAACACTTGTTTAAAGCTTTAAATTGAATTTAAAAAAAAGACAGGGAATATCCGCAATTGTTGTATCAATTCCATGGTATGTCATTATTTTTCTAAAATCACATTACTTTTTCTTAATTATTTTAACTTAGAGAAACGTAAAGTGTTAATTATGAACATTTATAAATTTAGAATTTTTCCCTCTACAATAAAGTGAAATACAATTTGTCTCTAAAATAAATAGGGAAGCCAATATTTGAACACTTTAAAATTAACATGCGATTTCCTATGTTGCGTCCGCCAAGTCTACACCTGGTATATCATATATCTTTCGCAAAAATTGAATGTGTTATTGAATTAATTAAAAACTCTCAGAGTTTGATAATTAGTTTATACATTTTTTTACATTCAATTATTAGTTAGCATTTTGTCAAACAATTGATCGTTCATTAAAATATATTAATTTTAAAATAATCTGTAAATGATAAGATTCTATTCAAATCGTTTCAAATAAAATCTGTCAGTCTTATAGTGATAAATTGCCCTGTTTCTTCAACTTTAGCTTAAATTTACAGATAAAATCAGCTCAGATGTTTTAAATATAATCTTTCCTGATTATAAGAGTGACTTTAAATCATTTATTTTAATGCTGGCAAATTGTTTTATAAACAATTTATTTCAAGATTGACAGATTTTGTTTGAAACGATTTAAATAAAATCAAATCAAAATTTATGGACCTCATAATATATTGATAAATAGTATATCCTATTTTCGTATGTTTTAATCGCTGTTTAAATAAAAAGAACGCTGTTTTATACAAAAACACGAACACACACACGTTTGTTTTAAATTGAAAAAATAGGTTTTTTAACAACCCTGTCGCTAACAGAAAAAGAGCCTTTTATTTCAATTTAACATTTTTCAAGACTCATCGGGGGGAGGGGGGAGATAATCCTCTAAAAATTGAAATGCTTTAAAGTTAAATATGTCTACAAGTAACTTGAAAAACAATACCAGTGAGTTTTAAAATAGCAAGTACATTTTTAGAGAAATGTTCAAGTTTTTAACTGTCTATTGATTTGATTATGTATTTTGAAGAATTTGCTATTAACCAAATGATAAAATAACGTTGGGTAAAATAAATCAAAACACGGTTATATTCATGTCTGAAATTTATTTGTAAAAATTGGTTGTATGCACTTTTTTGTAAAATGTGCATCTAGTGTTTAAATATAAATGTCGAAGAATTAAAAGGTATTAGCTCATGAAGTAGTTATTTTTATGAATATTTGGAAAAGTCTCAACGAGACTTAATTTTTACATAAAGTCGATATTAATTTCAATTCGTTTTTATATTTTGTGAATATAGGATTTTTTTATAATTGCATTAAAATTAAATTAACAAAATATTGTATACGAACGTACTATCATAAAATAACTTCTCTTGATCTTAACCTATATATATACGTACAGGAGACATCAATTTTTGAATATGTATTAGTCGATTGTAATATGTCATAGTCGTCACAAATATCGCTCGAGATTTGTATAGTCCAGGCACCAAGTTTTTGGAATAAAATGCCTGGTTTTTCAGAATAGACAAAATCATTTACATTGTTATTCATAAATACATTCAAGTATATGTACCATCGGTGGAAACAAAATGTTGGGAGACGTAAAATTTGTTTAGTGTCTGTCAAACTTTGGACCACTCATTTCCTCTCATTTACATATTATTATTGTCACTTCATATTACAACCTTTGATTAAAAAACCTGACAAAACTGATATAAATTTGGTTATATTTGACATTATCCAATTTTCGATTTGTTCTAACATTTTATGTCCACCGGTGGTATATATCAAGTGAAATAAGTAGGTGATGTGTTATAACTATTTGTATTTGACGTGTATTATTGGCATCTTCATTGATTAAATTTTGCAGTGAATGACCTTTTTGAACGTAATTTTATAAAAGTCAAATAAATACTAATTGAAATTGAATATTACCAGTCATTTCTATAATCAGTGGCAGGTAGTAAACGTACGGATTGATGGATTTAATAATTGAATATTCGGTCCGAATTAACCTGATTGCGCTCTGTAAACCGTATATAGATGGCTCCACTGTCGGTCGGCCGGCGTTCGTTTGTTTTCCAGTTTACGCGGGACACATTAATTATCTACTTAAATTGAAAGCCGGACAGATGGCGAAAATTCCGAATTTACAAATAATCAAAATACAAACAACATTTATTAATCCCGCTAATGTCATTACCCGACGTTTTAATTAGTATTATGTTAATTAACTGTTTTATAAATTGAAAATCAATCGAAAATATAGATGAAATAATAATTTGAATATTGCTATACAATATACAGTGAATTTATCATTCAAGTATACATATCTCTATGCACACGTTGTAAATGTTGAGATATTTGTTATTTTTTAATGCGGTCAATTTGAAGTTATCTTTCCAGGTCGTGATTAAGTATGAAAAAAAATAGAGTTTAAAAGAGAAAAAAAAATTTGGTTTGTTTGCGTAGCAAAGCACACAGACCAAACTAAATTTTCAGGCTTTTCTAAATTCGAAATTTCACTTCATGCGCCAAGCGTTTTAAACAGTTAAATATTTTAAAGTGCAAACAGTCGTTAGAAAAGGTAAAATCAAACAAATAATTCTGGTATATACTTTTAAATTAAGAGGACTATGAGTGTAAAAACACTTATGGAGAATCCTACTATTTAAAATGCCTTTTGTATGTAAAGGCAACCCTGAAACAGCAAAACTAATATTTTTACCAGTAACCCCCCCCCCTCGAAATTTTTATAATCCCCTCCGAAATATTGTTGTTCTTGGCAATCTGCAAAAAGCGTTTTTCCCCATGTTTGGTTTACGAATATTCACCCGGTATGAAAACAAAATTATTTATTTATAATCTAGGCTTTTTTTAATTAATTTACAGGGTAGCGACCAACCGGACAAACCGGAAAAGTCAGGGGATATTATTCATCGGCAAAAGTCAGGGAAATTAGGCCTCTTTAGCAAAAAGTCGGAGAATTTTTAAATAAATTATAATGATAAATATGCAGATCATACGATTAAAGAATTAACAAACTGTAAGTTAGTTAGTTAGTTAGTTAACCCAATAATAGCCAAGCGATTATAGCATTAACTTTAAAAGTTGATTTTATATAAAATGCTCTTTATTAATAATTTATATTAATGACTTATTGTATTATATACTGGACCTTTTTTAAATTAAATTTTCTATTAAATATACGTAATGCATACGCTATAAATTTTCTGGCATTCGTCGATTTGATAAAGCGTAAAATTTAAAGTTTCGAACGAATGTTTCCACTACCAGACAAAGCATGAAGTAAAATTTCGAGTTTAGAAAAGCCCCGCGTAGAAAATTTGTCGAGGGTCGCGCAGCGACCCGAGACAAATTTTCGTTGGCTTTTCTAACCTCGAAATTTTACTTCATGCGCCACGCGTATGAAACACTAAAATATTGTGAAGTTAGAAATACACTAAATAATATTTGAATAAACTTGTATCAAAATTGACATTCTGCGTCAATAAAACAACAATAAACTTATTACATCAATTTTCAATTGTCTTAATGGTGGAAAACGACTGTCTTCCACTCCCAGACTAAGCATGAAGTAAAATTTCGAGTTTAGAAAAGCGCCGCGTAGAAAATTTGTCGAGGGTCGCGCAGCGACCCGAGACAAATTTTCGCGGGGCTTTTCTAAACTCGAAATTTTACTTCATGCGCCACGCGTATTCAACACTGAAATATTGTGGAGTACGAAATGCACTGAAATCACTGTCCTTTCAAATAAGTAGCAGTCGAAATATTTAAATAATAAAATGTTTACATTGTTTTTTCACACATTCCCTAGTCAGGTCAAATAATACAATATAAATTGTTATCACACGATTAACTATATTATTGTTTACTAGACGTTGTACTTATTAGTTTTGTTGACTTCTCAATAAACATATTTTTGCGATGAAACAAATAATTAATTTTTCACAGACAGTGGCGTCCTGTTCCCAGCTCAATAACTATGTAAATATTTGAAAAAAAAAGAAATACAAATAACTGGAGCTCCTTCAGTCGGTATCATTAGAGCCATTACAGTTACACAATTGTAACTTCTTAGTATTATATAAATAATTGTAGTTTTGGGTTAACAATAAGGCTTTATTATATTGATATTTTACCGTTAACGTGTAGGAGAGAATAATATCTTCACTTTAAATTGGTTTTTATAGCTCACGATACACCTCTGCACAGCGCAATGCGAAAAAAAATATTCCATAGGACATCTAAGTCTAAAGTAAACAAAAACACTCACAGCCCTGTTAATTCCATGAGTTAACTATATGTGTAATAATAATTGCTTATCGTAATCTAGATTTCATCTTAAATGATTAACACTGATTTATTGTTATGCATTTTTGTTGGTTACAGAATGGATTCGAAATACTTATCAATTATCATATTCGCTTTGTTGGGTGTTGGATCGTGTAAGGGAGCTGCAACTCCAGTGGCGACCACAGAGAAGCAAAATATTGACCCGGTTTACGATCCAGTAGCGGCGTATCAGCCACCGGAAAATTACGTTCCCCATGCTACTTACCCCTATGGTGATGGCTACCCCAGCACTGCGTACGACGCCTATCTGATTCCGGCTGGAAGCCAGTATCCCGCAGGAGAATATATGACTGCACTAATGCCCACTGCACAGGTAAAAACTTAATATTTCACTAAATTAATCTAGATTTAATATATTACCACTCTCTTTTTTATCTGTTTTCTTTAAACGATAATGTTCTAAAAATAAAAGTAAAACTCCACTTAACAATGTACAAGGATACTTAACGACAACATAGTGACATTGTAAATAGTTTACTTGTCCTCAATTTCCCAAGCTAATAGGAGTACAAACACTTGTTAAAAGCTTTAAAAACAACAAAGGCCTGAACAAATACAGCGTATACAGGGAAGTTAGCATATGCATGCGCTGTGAATGTTCAGATATTTGTTCTCTTTTTAAAAGAGTTCAGTTTGAAGCTTTTAACGAGACCCAGATTAAGCATTAAGTAATATTTCGAGTTTAAATAAGCCTGAAAATTTGGTTTGGTCGTGTAGCGAAGCTTTTCTAAACTCGAAATTTTACTTCATGCGCCACGCGTATTAAACACTGATTTCAACTGAAGTTCGAAACATACTAGTTAAGCAATATGCTAAAGACGTACATTCTGAACTTCACATCAAATCAGCGTTTCAAATCGTTGTTTTTCTTAAAGAGTTCAATTTGAAGCCTTAAACGAGTGTTTTTCACTTCCAGATTGCGCATGAAGTAAAATTTAAAGTTTAGAAAAGCCTGAAAATTTGGTTTGGTCACTCGTTTACAGTTTCAAATTGAACTCTTTACGAAAAACAACGAGTATATGATGATTTATAGCATATACTCTCTAGTTAGGATATGTATACTTAGAAGAATAAACTCCCTGTATATCAAGCAGAACCTGAACATTTGATTTGGTCGCTCTAAACTAGAAGTTTTACTTCAGGTTTAATTAAGGAGTAGAAACACTCGTTAAAAGCTTTAAAAACAAAAAAATGCCTAAACATAAACATAAGCGTATATAGCTGAGTAGAATCCTTAATAAAAGGATTCGTATCACGAGTTCAAATACTCATATTTAAAATGATTTAAATCACGAATCGCTGAATCAAAAAATAATAAAATATTATTCGAATCAAAGGATTTAGTTCTTATTTTTGGGGG
Source organism: Philonthus cognatus (assembly GCA_932526585.2). Classification (NCBI taxonomy): domain Eukaryota; kingdom Metazoa; phylum Arthropoda; class Insecta; order Coleoptera; family Staphylinidae; genus Philonthus; species Philonthus cognatus. The sequence goes on along the minus strand of OW052245.1, from coordinate 32,265,204 downwards.
GTACTGTCCTCGTCAGTGCGTAGCAACAAAATTTGAATTTCTTACTACTAAAGTCATCCACTGGGATGTTCCGAATATTTGAAATTGGGTATTCGCGGACGCGAATACAATTATGAATGCGTATACCCTTTCCTAATATTCAAGGACACGAATGTAAATTAAAAAAATCGTCTATCAATAAAACGCAGACATTTGTTTTCTTCGTTTATTTCATAATAAAATCTAAATTAATAAAATTTGTCTAAACTAATGTCGATATTACTATTATAATATAATAATAAATATTTTCACTATTTTTGAAGTTTAATCAAAGATAAAAGACTATCAAAAGAGTGAAAATAATGTACACTGCTTCAAGAAATTAACGCACCACCTGCAATTTCTCCAACATTTTAGAAATGTGTACTATTTTTATGTATTTTACGTTGGCGTGTTTTATATAATGAAAAATGCTATAAATATTGTGTTTATTTTAACAGGTTGCAGTTGTGTAAACACATAGAATGCAAGATACCTGAATTTTGATAAATTGAAAGTTGACATATTTTAAAAATTGTAAGGTGGTGCAGTGTATTTCTGTTAAATATAAAACATGCTTGTTTAGAAAATGTAATAATAAAGGTTGAAAACACAAATTTATCACAATTTTATAACATACAGACATTTTCATCTGCTTTCTTTATAAATTAATAAATGTTAAGATTTTGATAAAACTTTGACATTAGTTTTATGATACAATCACTGAATTCTAAAATCTGTCTAAATTCAATTTATTAATCAATAAACCAAAATTCCCTTAAATAATCAAATTTCGGTTTTACAAAACTAAACTAAAAACATAGTCTACTTTGATGACATTTTTGTAAAAGGTATATAAAAATAGATTTCTCTGTAATGCTAAATGGCATTCATATTGATTTTATTTTATTTTAGAATAATACAAACATAGTTTAAAGAGGTAAACCATTTTATTCTATTTTCATTCAAAACGAGAGACACAAAGACGAACAATTAGTTTAGTTATTTAAGTTTTCTTAGCATAATGTTATTAAAAATATTTAAATTGTTGTAAATTAATGATTAATAATCTGTTAATTTTGCACCATTTTTAAACATATTTTGTACTTATATTTTAACTTAGGTTATTTTTTAGGATGAAATATTTGAATTATGCATAAAAGTACACATTTACAATTTTCTAAATTTCGCCAAATGCAATTAAATTTTCTGTTTATCCCTTAAATTTATGATCTTTTCTTTTAAATTATTTTTCACATAAAATAATTACAAAAGATCTGCATGTTAATAGAAAAATATCTAAAGACATTAATGTGATAAAAATTGTGTATTAGAAATTTGGATTTTCCGGAAAAATTGCTGGATCATATATCATATGTATGTGTACATTTTTGATATAAAAGGTTTAATTACAATGATTTTACAAATTTTAGCTTTTTGAAACTATTAATATTAAATAGTTTTGCTATTAAATTGCAGCATGATGCATTTAAGGGTTAAAATCAATAAATTGAATTTCTGAATAAAAATACAACAAGTAACAGTATTTGAATTCTGTACAAACTAAAATAAAGTAATATACATATTAGCAAATTTTGTATAGTGGAGGCTTCTACTTCGTTATATATGTTAATTTATCAATAAAAAACGTTTTAGCAATAAAATACTTTACTTTGTTTGTATAACACTTTTTATTGAATGTGATTGCAGTTTCGACAAATTTAGCTTGTCATTATCAAACATAAAGTTTTATGTTTGATAATGACAAGCTGAATTTGTCGAAACTGCAGTGAAGTTTCATGTTTGATAATGACAAGCTAAATTTATCGAATTTACAATCACATTCAATAGAAAGTGTTATACAAACAAAGTAAAGTGTTTTATTATGAAATTAACATACAGAGAGTTTTATGTAACGGCGAACATTTTCATAACGAAAATTTTTCTTTGAAGTATCCATATGCATACGATGCACATTTTTCGATGCTTGATTTATTAAAAGAATTTATTTTGAAGCTTTAAGCGAGTGTTTTGTACTCCCAGGCTAAGCATGAAGTAAAATTTCGAGTTTAGAAAAGCCTGAAAATTTGGTTTGGTCGCGTAGCGCGAAGCGCGGAGCGGACAATCCAAATTTTCAGGCTTTTCTAAACTCGACATTTTACTTCATGCGCCACCGGTACAAAACACTGACATATTTCGAAGTTTAAAACAAACCGCTAAACTTTACATTGAATTAGTGTTTTGTACCGGTGGTGCATGAAGTAAAATTTCAAGTTTAGAAAAGCCTGATAATCCAAACAAAATTTTCAGGCTTTTCTAAACTCGAAATTTTACTCCATGCTTAGCCTGGGAGTGGAAAACACTCGCTTAAAGCTTCAAATTGGATTCTTTTAATAAACCAAGCATCGGAAAATATGCAACGTATGTATATGGATACTTCAAAGAAAAATGTTCGTTATAAAAATGTTCGGTGTTACATAAAACTCTCTGTATATAACGTAGTAGAAGCCTCTACAATACAGATTACGTTTTAACACTGTTTGTGAAACTATTTATTTTTACGTGACTTCATGTTTGATAATGGCAAGCTAAATTTGCCGAAATTCAGGTCACGTAAAAATAAATGATGTTATGCAAACAAAGTTAAAACATTTTTTATTGATAAATATTAGCTTTTGTGTAAACTCATTGAATTTTAGGACAGTTTTACATTTGTTGAATTTGCCTGCAATGTTTCAAACAGAATATTTCCCCTAATAACTACATTCGTTGCAAATGAATTAAAATGTGGCCTAATAATTCTGAAAAACAAGTTATTTTTTTAATTGTCTTCATAGCTACTACGCATTTTGTACAGTACTATTGAAGTACATTAAAAAAATAGTATTTAGCTTGATATCCTTATTTCAGATCTTCATATTTATTTAAATGTCCAATAATATTCTAACGAGTAATTTCCTCTCCTTGATTAAGCATGAAGTAAATATTTGGACTTTAGAAAAGCCTGAACATTTGGTTTGGTCGCGTACCGAAGCGGAGCGACCAAACCAAATGCGCCAGGCGTGCTAACAACTGATTTAGTGTGAAATTCTTAAAACGCTTTATCTTAAAAACATTTCAAAACAAACAAAACAAGTACTCAGAAATTAATATTTCTCGAGTTGATAAATCAACGATATGTTATTCTTTCAATTATATTTCTATATATTATATCAGTAATGTTTTCTAACAATAATCAATGCACGTTTGGATTTCAGTGCTTTATTACAGATAATATTTTTAAAGTGCATTTATAAATTAAAATTATTTTTTCTAAATATGCCATATCTAAACGCTTTAGTATACATTTTAAACTGTTTAACTTATCAATTTATTAATTTCTATTTATAAAATAAAATGGTTCTACACGTACACTGCAGGCCAAAAGTTTAGATACATACGAGTCTATTAGTTTATTTAAAGTAAATGATTCGGATTTAAACATTGGCAATTTAACAAAGATGCAATTTAAACCTAGAAATAAACTAAACTTTTAACGCTAAGAATACATATACATAAATAAAAGAAAATAGGGAATACTAATGGTTTTAGGATTAGACATAAATTGAGGATCTAAAACCAATTAATAACCCCAAAAATCGTATCCTACCGCTAACATTCTTTAATATTATATTGAGAGGCGATATTTATGCATTATAATTATGTTTAATATTTTGTTATGAAATTTTAATAAGGTTTCAACTTTTAGAATTTATTCCCCGATGAAAAGAAAGTTCACAAGATTGTTATTATTATAAATTTATTTAGTAAAATAATTTTTCAATATTGTCAATCATTTCAACATGAATACTATTTATCTAATGTTTGTTGTATATATAGAATTAGAACATTTTTCATTCATCTGTGTTTTCTTATAAATTATCCAAATTCTTGGCGTGCAGTGTAAACCAGCGTATTCTCTGTGTAATAGCGATGATTCGAATCCATTGTATGGATTCGAATCCTTTTAGAAGGATTAGAATCACTTATATTTGGATTTGAATACAAATCCTTTAAACAAATTGTAACGTATCCGGATCACGCATACTTTTTCAATAATGTATTCGAACACTTCTTGAGAATCCTTTAGATGGATTCTACTCAAGGATTCGAATCCTACCAAGCTCTAACATCGGGATAAGTATATTTAAAAAATTTCCTGTATAGTAAATTACATAAACATAGCTTGCACTACAATTTTTTAAACTCTTCTAAATCATTTTGCATTTTCTTAAAATCCAAAAAAATATTTAAAACAATGATGAACTTATGTCGCTATTGAAACAAAGCTTGCACCACAATTTTATAAACTTCACTCTTCATTTCATTTCATTCTGCATTTTCATAAAATCCATAAAATATTCAAAACAATGATGAACTCTATAAACCCTCATGCATGCTCAGTTAAGAAACTTTATTTAGAAAATTCCTACCAAACAACTCACCATCATTTGAAAAGTTCCAGTGCCGGTCTGGGAAATCACTAAACTTCCGCTTATTTAAACCACCCCCGCCTCCCCCAGCCCCCTGGCTTCCTTTCATTCTCTGACCTCTCTTCTCCCCCCGGTGGATAAAAAATGCACACTTAATTATCTTCCCTATTATTTTCTTACAGACCGCCCTGCAAATAGCCCTCAGAATCTTCGCTAAGATTGGACTGTTCCTCGTCGGTGGTGTTGCTCTGCTCGTTGTGGGTGGGATTTTTACAACTGCCGTCTGTTCTTTGACACCGGTTTGTACAATCAGTTTTGCCGGATTTAGTAACATCAGTAAGGATAGTATGAGGTCGTATGTTAATCCTGATACGTTGACTGCCGCTGCTAGTTTTGTGCAGGATGCTGTTGGTAAATACCAAAGGTTACAAAGAGCAGTAGGAAACCAATAAAACTGACAAAGACTTCTATAATTAATTAATTATCAACAACTAATGTAAATAATCGCACCAATCTGTTTTCTTCATGAATGTTTCATAATTGAGGGGATCAGTAGAAAAGTAGTCCAAGTGACATGAGATTGATTTGTGTAAATTGGAGATAAAGTTTAACTTTCATAGGAAAATCTGTGGACGTCTAATTAATAATATTGTATATTATATTGAGAAATATACATATTCAATTGTAGCATTTTTTCTATCACTAAATATGAATCTTATTTGTAGATATCCCTATGTGTACCAATTTTTAAGAAAATAGCACTCGTGCTATTTTTCCACCGAGCCTCTCAATTATTAATAATGAGAAAAAAGTGTCCGATATTATTAAAAAATGTTTTTTAGGAACGTATACACCACTAGTAGACTATAATGAAGCAAATATTCCATTGAACCAAAATATTTAAATAATATTCTATCAAACACTGCTGTAATGTTTATCAAACATAATTTATATGTATTTGCACAGTGCCTTAAATTTGACAAAATATTTTGTTCAAATCAACTCCAAAAATATTTCACTTGTAAATTAAACACTTTTTTACTGTATTTAACCACTGTATATTGGACTTAATTCTGTGACTATAGTTTCAACTATCTAGTTGTCATTACTACCAGATAGTCGAAACTATGGTCACAGAATTAAGTGCAATATACGGTAGTTAAATAAAGAAAGTCAAGTGTATTTATTAAGATGTAAACGCCTACAATACAAAACAGCCAAAAATATTTTGTCATTATTAATCAGTCACGTAAGGCGTGGTTTGAAAATTTTTAAAATAAACTAATATTACAGGGTTTTTCATTTCATCTTCATCATGTCTCAAATGAAATTTTCATTTAATAAAATGAAAACCCGACATGGCAGTTTTATATATATCAACATATTTCACTATTTATCAAATGACTTTTCCCTTTTATCAAATTATTTTCTTATTGTATTTTTGCCACCTCACAGACCATTTATAAGCCCAATAGAAAAATTGTTGAACCCATTAAAGAACTGTATCAAAATATCAAGTCCTAAAGCACAAAGATGTGCTTTGTATTTTAAAGCATCAACTTTTACTAACACTAGAACTTTGTTACATATTGATTCATATTTGAGCGATTATTAAGAGAGAATAAAAAAACCTTTGTTTTAATGAGTTGAATTTTAAGTTACTAACGACTGTTTCAACTCCTTGATTAAGCATGAAGTAATATTTCGAGATTAGAAAAGCCTGAACGTTTGGATTTGGACGCGTACGTCCAAATCCAAATTCAGGCTTTGTTAAACTCGCGTAAAAAACACTGAAATATTGTGAAGTTTAAAATACACATAAATTAGAGTGCTAAAACAGTGTATTTTAAACTTCACTTTAAATCAGTGATTTATACGCCTGTCGCATGAAGTAAAATTTCGAGTTTAGAAAAACCTGAATTTGGATTTGGACGCGTAACGTTCAGGCTTTTCTAAACTCAAAAGTTTACTTCATGTTTAATCAAGAAATGGAAACACTCGTTAGAAACACTTAAACGAAATATTCCACGTGTTTAACGTGTTTACATTTTATTTAATTATTTAAAAAAAAAACGGGAATTTCATTTGATAAAAAAGGTAAGTTCTTTGAGAAATAGTTAAATATGTGGATACAAAACTGGCTTGTTTAATTTTTATTTGATAACAAGGGAATTTCATTTGTAACATGCTGAAAATCAAATAAAAATTCCTGTATATTGTTATTGATGCAACCCTTAATATATATATTACATGCCATTAAAATATTTAAGTCATACGTAATAATACAGAGAATTTTTCTTTTAAGTATACATATCCCGATGTATGCGCTGTAATTGTTTAGGCATTCGTTGTGTTCGTAAAAGTGTTCAACATGAGCTTGTAACGATTGTTTCTACTACCAGAATAAGCATGAAGTAACATTACGAGTTTAGAAAAGCTTGAAAATTGGGTTTTGTCCCGTAGCGAAGCGAAGCGACAAAACCAAACTTTCAGGCTTTTCTGAACTCGAAATTTTACTTCATGCGCCACGCGTATATAACACTGATTTCAAGTGAGGTTCAAATATACATAGAGTTCACAATATTTGAGTGTTTTACACGCGTGGCGCATATAGTAAAATTTCGAGTTTAGAAAAGCCCAGAAAATTTGTCTCGGGTCGCTGTGCGACCCTCGACATATTTTCACGGGGCTTTTCTAAACTCGAAATTTTACTTTATGTTTAGTCTGGGAGTGGAAACACTCGTTTAAAGCTTCAAATTAAACTTAAAAAAAAAACACAAAGAATATCTAAAGATTTACTGAAAATAGGCTGACAACATTCGTTGTTTTTTAAAAGAGTTTAATATGAAGCTCCAAACGAGTGTTTTCCACTCCCAGATTAAGCATGAAGTAAAATTTCGAGTTTAGAAAAGCCCAGAAACAAATTTTCACGGGGCTGTTCTAAACTCGAAATTTTACTTCATCCTTAGTTTGGGAGTGGAAAACACTTTTTTAAAGCTTCAAATTGAACTCTTAAAAAAAACAACGAATAACTGAAGTTTTAAAGAAAATAAGCTGAATTTCCAATACGTATACTTTAAAGAAAAACTCCCTGTACAAAGATATATCATTTGATTGTACGGTAAGCAATCAGCTGTTCAGTTGTCAGCACGTAATATACTTGTCAAAGCTATTACGTGCATGTGTACGTAATGTCAATCATGATTGTCAAGATGACAGTGTGGTATGATGCGGTTACTAGATAGAGCGTAGGTAAAAGCTTTAAATTAAACACATTTTAAAACGAACGAAGCCTTAAAAGTTGAAATACATTTGGATATGAATACTTAAAAAAATCACTGTATAATTCGACCATTCTTATAATGACAAAACATGATTACGAAAGGCATAAACCATTTGATTTACTAATATACGATAAACGATAGTTTTAGTATTACAGTAAGCTTAATAAAATATAAAAACTATTTTCTAACGTTTATTAATAAGGCATTTCTAGACCGCTAATGTAAGCTCTTAATAAAAGTGCCAACATGTGATTATACATAGTTATAAGACTAACATTTTAAATAGTGCCAATTTATCTGTAAAAAAACCTTTTAATAATTTTCTTTTCTTTATTTTTATTTGATATTTTAATCTGGAGAGATACAAGACATTATAAATTTATTTGGTATAGGAATGTAATTAAAAAATCCTGTAACATACCAAATAATTAATTTCGTATTTTATTTTTTTTGTAGCATAGAGTGACAAAATAATGTTATTTTATTTTTTTAGTTTTACATGTTGACCAGCAAAGCAAATACGCTTGTATTAATAATATTTTCATTAACGTAGTTTAAGTGATTATATATTGTGATGTATATTTAATTGATAAAATATATTTTATTTCATGATTTAATATATTTTGTTTTAAGAACCCTTTTCATTAACTTAGTTTAAGTGATTTCCACATTGTGATGTATATTTAAATGATAAAATAAATTTTATTTCATGACATTACATTTTGTTTTAATAACCTTTATAGAGACTACATTTCCAATTGAAATTGGTAAACCAAGAAAAACAATTTTACACTATTATATTTATTTAGGGGGTCAGTAAGTCTTGAAAAAAGAAGAGTTAAATAAATGGCGCTATTTCTGTTGGCGATTTATTATGTTATTATTAAATCTAAATGATAAATGGAACCATTTATTGTACTTGTTTTTAAAGAACTGGGGAAACATTAATTTATAAAACTAAATACTAAATCAGATCTCAAAATGATATATGAGGGCAATTTCCAGTCAAAATGGAAGTGCAACCATAGTTTCTTGATAACCAATAAACAACTTCAATTTGTTTTTAGAATAAACGTACCAAATTTCAAATTGATATCTCAATTATTAAAAGACTAAAGAGGGCGATCCTGTTTTGTGTTACTGAAAAAAAAAAATCCCTCTATTATAAAAGTAATGATTTAATTAGAAAATATTATAATTGTAGTTCTTTCGGCATATCGGCATATGTATACTCAAAAAAAAAACTCTCTATTATAAAAGTAATGATTTATTTAGAATATAATATAATGTGTTTAAATTCAATCAACAATTACTAATAAAAAATGGAAATTTTGTCTAAATTAAAATAATTGTAAGAATTAATAAAATCAAGTACCTAAGGTACGATTCACGAGAGGTGTCCCATAGTTTCCTTCATTTGTAGTGCTTTCTGCACCAATCCATATATTACGAAAATAGTTCGATGTCATCAGATTGCGTGTGTGAAAAGAGACAGAAAACTTCATAATATGTCTGCTATGGTTTTTAGATGAAACTTGCGAAAACGTATGTTCCGGTATGCAGCTTTAAAGTTTTAAGGTTAAACGTCACCTTTTGACAATGTCTTTGTAAAACTAAATCTGCAAAAACCCAGCTACAAATCATTTTAATTAATGTGCCAATCGTTTTAAATGTGCGTTTAGGTGGTATTATTCCAATTTCCACATCTACTAAATAATTCAGGTATTTACAGAAATAAATCATGCATTTATGTTGATTTTGTGCAAGCTCAAACGAAAATGTTAGTTGAATCGAATGCGCATTTAGTAGATTTGGCAAATAGTCATCTGATAATTCTGTTAATACAGGGCATTTTTCTTTTGAGTATAAATACATGGTATCTTCTATTAGGTATACATATGCATACGCCTTTTTTAAAAAGTTTAATTTGAAGCTTAAAACGAGTGTTTTCTACTTTCAGACTAAGCATGAAGTAAAATTTCGAGTATAGGAAAGCCTGAAAATTTGGTTTGGTCCCGTAGCGCGGAGCGCGGAGCGGCCAAACCTAATTTTCAGGCTTTTCTAAATTCGAAATTTTACTTCATGCGCCACGCGTATTAAACACTGAAAGTGCTGAAATATTGTGAACGAGTAAATTTCGCTTAAAATCAGTGTCATATACGCGTGGCGCATGAAGTAAAATTTCGAGTTTAGAAAAGCCTGAAAATTTGGCTTGGTCGCTCCGCGCTTCGCGCTACGCGACCAAACCAAATTTTCAGGCTTTTCTAAACTCGAAATTTTACTTCATGCTTAACCTGGGAGTGGAAGACACTCGTTTGAACTTCAAATTGAGTTCTTCTAAGAAAATAACGAATATTTAATAACTTACAACACGTAATTGGCATATGTATACTCAAAAGAACAAAATCAGAAAAAATTATGATTTAAAGCTTTTCTAAAAAAAAAAAAAATTATTATACTCGCGACCTAAACAGTATGATATTGTCATGTAACGCCAAAATTTGACACAACTAGGAAAATTGTTGCACATACAACTGTCGACATACTCTCTAAAAAATTTAAACGACACATCCACATCAAAATTCATGAAAACCATAGAATTACAGCAAAAATCGCAAATAGCCGAAATGCACCCATTCGGCGATTAATTATTATTAATGATAATATATACCGGGTGTTGACTTGGCGGACGCAACATAGGAAATCGCATGTTAATTTTAAAGTGTCAAATATTGGCTTCCCTCTTTATTTTAGAGAAAATATGACTCTTTTGTAGAGGGAAAAATTCTAAATTTATTAATGTTCACACTTAACACTTGACGTTTCTCTAAGTTAAAATAATCAAGAAAAAGTAATGTGATCTTATAAAAATAATGACATACCGTGGAATTGATATAACAATTGCGGATATTCCCTGTTTTTTCAAGTTCAATTTAAAGCTTTAAACAAGTGTTTTCCACTCCCAGACTAAGCATGAAGTAAAATTTCGAGTTTAGAAAAGCCCCGTGAAAATTTTCTGGGCCTTTCTAAACTTAACTTCATGCGCCACGCGTATAAAACACTGATTTCAAGTGAGGTTCAAATATACATAAATTCACAATATTTTAGTTTTGTACGTGTGGCGCATGAAGTAAAATTTCGAGTTTAGAGAAGCCCAGAAAATTTGTCTCGGGTCGCTGCGCGACTCTCGACAAATTTTCACGGGGCTTTTCTAAACTCGAAATTTTACTTCATGCTTAGTCTAGGAGTAGAAAACACTCGTTTAAAGCTTTAAATTAAACTTTTTTAAAAATAAACGAATGTCTGAAAATTAACAGATAAAATAATTAAGAAAAAGTAATGCGATTTTATAAAAATAATGACATTTTTCTTGTATAGTGTAAATCATTTCGAAAACATTTACTTTAATCAAGTGACTACGATATCTTTTTCCATTTTGACTCTCGCAGTTGTTGCTTGAATTCCATGACATGTCATTGTTTTTATAAAAACACATTATTTTATTTTTAATTATTTTAACTTAGAGAAACGTAAAGTGATAAACGTTAACACGAATGAATTCAGAATTGTTCCCTCTACAAAATGGGTAAAAACATTTCGTTTCTAAAATATACAGGGGAGCCAAAATTTGAACATTTCAAAATCTACATGGGATTTCCTATGTTGCGTCCGCCAAGTCAACACTCGGTGTACAAAAAAAAATCACTGTAAGTGGTACATATACAGAGAGTTTTATGTAACACCAAACATTTTTATAACGAGAATTTTTCTTTTAAGTATCCATATGCATACGTTGCACATTTTTCGATGCTGGGTTTATTAAAAGAATTTAATTTAAAGCTTTAAGCGAGTGTTTTCCACTCCTAGGTTAAGCATAAAGTAAAATTTCGAGTTTAGAAAAGCCTGAAAATTTGGTTTGGTCGCGTAGCGCGAAGCGCGGAGCGGCCAAACCAAATTTTCAGGCTTTTCTAAACTCGAAATTTTACTTTATGCGCCACCGGTACAAAACACTGACATATTACAAAGTTTAAAACACACCGCTAAAGTTTACATTGAATCAGTGTTTTGTACCCGTGGCGCATGAAGTAAAATTTCAAGTTTAGAAAAGCTTGAAAATTTGGTTTAGTCCAAATTAACAAAAAGTGACTAATGCATAATTTAAATTTGATTTTTGTGTAATCTTTGCTTTAAAAGTAACAATCGAAAACGGATATATTGATATTTTACTGATAACATCAGAGTCATTTTGTTTAAATATTTCTTTTAATCTGTTTTTTATGTAACATATCAAGAAATCTTTTGTCGGAACGGAATTGTTTGACTTTTTCCGATATCGGATTTATCGGACCCCGCAGGATAAACAGATTAAGGGAATAAATATAAAAATGCGTTTGAGGAAATGGAGTGCTCTTGATCCACTTTATATTCATTATGTGTTGATGTGAGATCGGAGTATTATACAAAAGAGATAATGCCAACATAAAATTTAGCGCATGAATAATGCAAAACACTGCGAGACCGCATCACTTACAAAGGGAATGATCTCTCAGCAAAATTTTGTTTTATATACATCTATAGGTATATATTTTATATAAAAAATAAATATTCGTGAGTCTATTAAGATAATATTTTCTTAAATAAATATATTTTAAATATTTTAATATTCTCTAAATCAAGTAATAACAATATTGAATTTGGATAAACCTTCAACATTGATTGGGCGGCCAATTTTCTCTCATTTATAATAATGCTAAAAATAATTTATTGATGCTAATAGAAAAATACATATAAGGCACTTAGAAGCAAAAAAGTGTAAGTGCTAATTTGACAAAAATGGAGTAAATGCAAGGGAAACTTTTTTTTTTTTTAATTAGCAAAGACATAATATTAAAGGATAAATTAAAAACACTTAGTTTGCTTCACTATTTCACAAATAGTGAAACAAACCAAGTGTTTTTAATTTATCCTTTAATATTAACATTTAACAAAGTTTAAGTGTCTTATTTGTGTTTCATTGATATGTACTGCTACCCATTATATTATCTGTAAATCCACATGACCACTCTGCTATTTTGTTTGTTGCTGTTAATATAACTTGAACTTTAGACCTGGATTTCACAATTGTTTCATTAGTCACTTACACCCTTTTGCTTCTGGATGATTCATATATGTTTACACAGATCAATGCGACATATTCCTCTTACACCGAATGTTTGTTTACAAATACGTTTGTGTTTAATTTGAATTTGCTACACCGAGAAAATTACACGAAAAACCCCTTTACATAAAATTAAAATTCATGAATTGATCGCATTGAGTATATTCTTATAAATAAATATTGCAAGCCGTTCGGTAATCCAGTGGTAAATCTCGTCGAAAGCCCGCACACAGAATAAATAAAGTATTTTCGTCTGTCCTCTCACTCTCCGCTTCTGATGCATATTCAATATTTCCAACCCCGCTTGTTATAAATTAATAATAGCCCAGTTTGCATTGCAAATTTTAAGAGAAACCCTCGGGATTAGCCAATTATTGCATTACCAGATTTCTTAACTTTATTAAAAATCCTATGAAGTGATCGAAACAGGAATTTAAGGAGTTATTTAAAATATTCGAAATGGAATAGTTTGCTTGTTTAACTATACTAGTATACAACATTTTTTTCTTATAAGTATGCATAGATATAACGATGCATACTCACTAAATGTTCAGGCATTCGTTGTTTTTGTAAAAGTGTTCAATTTAAAAGTTTTAACAAGTGTTTTCACTCTCAGGTTAAGAATGAAGTAAAATTTCAAGTTTAGAAAAACCTGAAAATTTGGTTTTGTCGACCAAACCAAATTTTCAGGATTTTGTAAACTCGAAATTCTACTTCATGCGCCAAGCGCCCCAAACACCGATTTCAAGTGAAGTTTAAAGTATACTACTACAGCAGTATGTTAAAGACGCACATTCTAAACTGCACATCAAATCAGTGTTTTATACGCGTGGCGTATGAAGTAAAATGTCGAATTTAGAAATGCCTGAAAATTTGGTTTGGTCGCTCCGCTTTGCGCAGCAACCAAACCAAATTCTCAGGTTTTTCTAGACTCGAAATTTTATTTCATTTTTATTCTGGGAGTGGAAATACCAGTGAAAAGTTTCAAATTAAACACTTTTATAAAAATAACGGATCCCTAAACATTAGTGAGTATGCATCGGGATATCTATGCATACTTAAAAGAAAAAAATCCTGTAAAATATAGTTAAACAAGCAAACTATTCCATTTCGAGTATTTTAAAAAACTCTTGAAATTCCTATTTCGATCACTTGCATCAGGACATGTACCGGGTGTTGACTTGGCGGACGCAACATAGGAAATAATTTGATTTTATAAAAATAATGACATGCCATGGAATTTAAACAACAATTGCGGTGTCAAAGTGGCAAAAAATAGCTGTCACTTTATTAAAGTCAATGTTTACGAAATTATTTACACTACACAAAAAAAATCCTCCTAATTAAGTGGTATTATGCAGACTACGGTTATCAGGATGTTTACGATGTGTTTTCTGTCTTTAATCAAGTAACAGCAATATCTTGTGCTATTTTGACATCCGCAATTATTGTTTCAATTCCATAGTATGTCATTATTTTTATAAAATCACATAACTTTTTCTAAATTATTTTAACTTAAAGAAACGTAAAGTGTTAAGTGTTAACACTAATAAATTCAGAATTTTCCCCTCTACAAAATAGTTAAATACGTTTTGTCTCTAAAACAAAATAGGGGAACCAATATATAAACACTTCAAAATTAACATGCGATTTCCTATGTTGCGTCCGCTAAATCAACACTCGGTATACAAAAAAAATCACTGTAAGTGGTACATATACAGAGAGTTTTATGTAACACCAGACATTTTCATAACGAGAATTTTTCTTTTAAGTATCCATATGAATACGTTGCACATTTTTCGATGCTGGGTTTATTAAAAGAATATAATTTAAAGCTTTAAGCGAGTGTTTTCCACTCCCAGGCTAAGCATAAAGTAAAATTTCGAGTTTAGAAAAGCCTGAAAATTTGGTTTGGTCGCGTAGCGCAAAGCGCGGAGCGGCCAAACCAAATTTTCAGGCTTTTCTAAACTCGAAATTTTACTTTATGCGCCACCGGTACAAAACACTGACATATTACAAAGATTAAAACACACCGCTAAACTTTACATTGAATCAGTGTTTTGTACCGGTGGCGCATGAAGTAAAATTTCGAGTTTAGAAAAGCTTGAAAATTTGGTTTGGCCGCTCCGCGCTTCGCGCTACGCGGCCAAACCAAATTTTCAGGCTTTTCTAAACTCGAAATTTTACTTCATGCTCAGCCTGGGAGTGGAAAACACTCGTTTAAAGCTTCAAATCTTTTAATAAACCGAGCATCGGAAAATATGCAACGTATGCATATGAATACTTCAAAGAAAAATTCTCGTTATGAAAATGTTCGGTGTTACATAAAACTCTCTGTGGATAGCGGTTCCTTCTTTAAAACATACATTTAGAAATATATTTAAAATAGTTTTAAAGTGTTTGTCATAAATAATGAAACATGTTTAAATATTTAAAAAAAATATTACATAAAAATAATTATATTTTATTTATTAATTTCTTTATTTATATATTTATTTTTTCACATTTTTGCTGGATAAATAGTAAAACAAATCAAATAATTTTATTTTAACGTCTTAGATAATGAAACAAAATTTATGACGAATAAAGTGTCAAGAAAGGTTAGTTGTGCTATTTAATTTGATCTTCATATAACTCAAACAATCAATTCAATTTATAATTTATTGTTCAAAAAATATTACATTCAAATAAAATTATATATTTGTTTCATATTTGTGCTGGATAAGAAGTAAAACAAATGAAATAATTTTATTTTAGTGGCATTTTTTAAACACTTATTAAAATGTTATAATTCTATTAGTTTTTAGCTTGTTTGTACAGTATAAATTGTAATTAAATAAATATGTTTTGCAGATAAAAAGTGTTCTTGTAGGTATCTTTTTTCTTTTAAATACAATCGAATGTATCTAAAGAATTTCCACAAGAAAACCTGGTGGTTTTAAATTTCATTAATGGATTTCTTTTATGGAAACAGAACCGCGAAAGAGCACAAAGCAAATTTCAATCTTGTAAATCGCATGTTTAAAGGTAGAAGGTATTGAGTACATAGCAAATCGATAGCACTTTATAACACTTATTTTTATGTTAAAGACATTGAAATATTCCAGGTAGAAAATTATTTATTAATGATATTATTACAATTTAAATTATTTTCCCATTTCGTAGAATTTATTAATGCAGTTATTATCATTATTTTACGAATACTGATACTTTTCATTATGTGTTTATATTTTATTTATTTCTAGTATCACTTCATATACAGGGATTTTTTTTAAGTATGCATATCCCAATTTGCAAATTTTCAGACATACGTTGTATTTCAAAAGCGTTCCATTTGAAGCTTTTAACGAGTGTTTTCCACTCGCAGATTAAGCATGAAGTAAAATTTGGAGTTTAGAAAAGCCCCGTGAAAATTTGTCGAGGGTTGCGCAGCGACCCGAGACAAATTTTCTGGGCTTTTCTAAACTCCAAATTTTACTTCATGCGCCACGCGTTTAAAACACTGATTTCAAGTGAGGTATATACATACATTTCACAATATTTTAGCGTTTTATACGCGTGGCGCATGAAGTAAAATTTTGAGTTTAGAATAGCCCAGAAAATTTGTCTCGGGAGCGACCAAATCAAATTTGCAGGCTTTTCTAGACTCGAAATTTTACTTCATGCGCCAGACGTATAAAACACTGAAATATTGTGAAATTAAAACTATTCTTGTTTAGAAGTATATTTGTAGTCCTGCTTTAGCAGTATATTTCTAATACTGAGTTAATAAAAAATACTAATTAAACAGTAAATAATTTCAGTATGTATCTTATAATATCTAGAAAGTTATTTATTATTGACATTAATACAAGTTTTGTCATATTCTCATTTCATACATTTTATAAATGTAGTTATTATTATCATTTGACGAATAATGACACATTTCATTAGGTTTTCGCGTTTTATTTATTTATCTGTGAGACGTTTTATTATGTTCCCGTCTTTAATTTATTTATCTGTGAGACGTTTTATTATGTTCCCGTCTTTTATTTATTTATCTGTGAGACTTAATTATATTTCCGTCTTTTATTAATTTATCCCCGGGGGGCATTTCATTATGTTTTCGTCTTTTGTTTTTTTATATTTATGAAAAAAATGTAACATAAAGAAAAATTGAGTTAGTCAATAGTTTGCAGAATATTTACAAAATATAAAAAAGAATTGAGACTGAATTTTTGCAGAAAGTCGATATTAATTTTTATTCGTTTTTATATTTTGTTTATTTATTTCCCTGAATCTAATATCAACATATTTCAACATACAATTAAAATAATTACACACACACATTTGAGACATTCTAATTTTCTATAGAGTTGATATTTTTAAAAGACAATTAGATAATAAATAGATTATAGAAAATAATTGTATAATTCTTAATGCAAGTGATTTTTTCGTGAATATTGAGAATGAACGTTTTTACATTGTAATAAAATAATGGAAAAAGCAGTTGTGGAATTGCAATATTCTTTTTTTAAAAATATAGAGCACTATTTTTGGAATATTTAGCAACGTCAATTTATATTATTGTTTTATTTTAAACTTATTACTAAAGAGATCAGACCGGAGAAACAATTAAGTATATTATAATATTTATATTAATGACGCTAAAAAAGCGTCTTTAAAAATGCGCTTAGAGTAAACTAGCATAATAAAAGACTGACAAGCCTGAAAAATCACTCAACAAGTTCAATATAGAGTATTATTATTACAATAGTAAATGCTATTATTATTTATTAATAATATTATTGTAATATCTCTACCTTAGTATAAATAAATTTTGTATTTAGATTATAGCAATATTGTATCTATATTTATATTTTGAAATCATTTAACAACGCGCACTAAATATTTCTGCAATATAGTTTGCGGTTATTGATACTAAATCATTGGTTATTATACAAGTAGATACAATATCGTATAAATCCAGTATAAAATTAATTCAGTTTTCAATATTGCATCAAGAATGAAAATTCAATAATAAATATTTAATTTCTGTACAATATTTTGTCCATAATGAATATCATAGATCAATCAATAATGGTTAATCAATTTCTATACAATAGTGTATCCAATAATTAAAGTAAATGTAATGCACATAATTGGTCTTTCAATATAAATATTCAATACGTGTATACATGTATCTAATCGAAAGCGCATTGATTTATGTTATTAATTTATGTTGTAGACTCCAATTTATCTTATATTGCAGATATTTTTTATATTAGACAGAGCCTATAGTTTATGTATTAAATTATCTATGAAAATGGATTTTCCGTAAATAAATAAAACAATAAATGTACAATATTGTATTAATTCTATCATTCCATTCAGGTATTCAATACATGACAATACTGTATCAATAATGAATCACCGTTTCTAAGTTTCGAACTAATTTCAATATTGTTTTATACGTCTTTACAGTAGTAGAAATTGAAAATTGTATAAATAAAAATTTTATAATACATTGTAACAATATATAATATACACCGATTGAATATTTATATTAAAGGACCAATTATGTGCATTACTGTTACTTTAATTATTGATACAATATTTTACAGAAATTGAATAACTATTATTGAGTGATCTATGATATTCCTTATAGACACAATATGTATCTTCTTCATAGAATAATTATGCAGTATGGAAAACAAATATATTCTCAATAATAATTTTTATATTTTAATTCAATATTGTTACAACATGATCTCGTGCTAACATTTTATGATTGTTACAAGTTTGTAAAATTGTTTTTCAATATTTATACAAGATTATATTTACGCTAGGTTATACCAGCATATTATTTGTGCAGTATACACATCCCAATAAATATACTGTAATTTTTTAGATATTCGTTGCATTTCGAAAAGCGTTCCATTTAAAGTTTCTAACGAGTGTTTCCATTTCTTAGTTAAGCATGAACTGAATTTTCAGGCTCTTCTAAACTCGAAATTTTACTTCATGTGCAACGTGTATTAAACACTGATTAAAGATGGAGTTCAAAATATACTGCTAGGACAGTATGCCAAAAGATTATCCCGGGTGTTGGCTTGGCGGACGCAACATAGGAAGTCCCATGTACATTTTAAAATGTTCAAATTTTGGCTCCCCTATTTATTTTAGCAACAAAATGTATTTACCTTTTTTGTAGAGGGAAAAATTCTGAATTCATTCATGTTAACGTTTATCACTTTGCGTTATTCTAAGTTAAAATAATTAAGAAAAAGTAATGTGATTTTATAAAAATAATGACATGCCATAGAATTGAAACAACAACAATTGCGGAGGTCAAAATGGCAAAAGATTAAGCAGTTACTTAATTAAAGTAAATGTTTTCAAAATGACTAAACTATACAAGAAAAAATCCTCCTAATAAAGTGGTATTATGCAGACCCCAGTTATCTCGATGTTTGCGTTATGTTTTTTGTCATTAATTAAGTAACAGCAATATCTTGTGCTATTTTACATCCGTAATTGTTGTATCAATTCCATGGTATGTCATTATTTTTATAAAATCACATTACTTTTTTTAAAATATTTTAACTGTACATTTTCTGACATTCGTTGATTTTGAAAAGAGTTTAATTTAAAGCTATAAACGAGTGTTTTCCACTCCCAGACTTAGCATGAAGTAAAATTTCGAGTTTAGAAAAGCCCCGCTGCGCGACCCGAGACAAATTTTCTGGGCTTATCTAAACTCGAAATTTTACTTCATGCGCCACGCGTATAAGACACAGATTTTAAGTAAAGTTCGAATATAAAAAAATTGACAATATTATAGTGTTTTATACGCATGGCGCATGAAGTAAAATTTCGAGTTTGGAAAAGCCCAGAAAATGTTCGCGGGGCTTTTCTAAACTAGAAATTTTACTTCATGCTTAGTCTGAGAGTGGAAAACACTTGTTTAAAGCTTTAAATTCAACTTAAAAAAAGAAACTGGGAATATTCGCAATTGTTGTATCAATTCCATGGTATGTCATTATTTTTATAAAATCACATTACTTTTTCTTAATTATTTTAATATAGAGAAACGTAAAGTGTTAAGTGTAAACGTTCATATTTCAATTCAGAATTTTTCCCTCTACAAAAAAGTGAAATACATTTTATCTCTAAAATAAATAGGGAAGCCAATATTGGAACACTTTAAAATTAACATGCGATTTCCTATGTTGCGTCCGCCAAGTCAGCACCCGGTAAATTGTAACACTACTTAAATGTTGACACGAAATTATATTGTAATATAATATACACGTATTGAATATTTATATTAAAGGACTAATTATGTGCATTACTTTTACTTTAATTAATAATACATTTTACAGAAATTTAATAACTATTATTGAGTGATCAATGATATTCAATATGGACACAATATGTATCTTCTTCATAGAATAATTATGCAGTATAGAAAACAAATATATTCTTAATAATAATTTTCATATTTTAATTCTATATTGTTACAACATGATCTCGTGCTAACATTTTACGATTGTTACAAGATTGTTATATTGTTTTTCAATATTTATACAAGATTACATTTACGCTAGGGTATACCAGGATTTTATTTGTGCAGTATACACATCCCAATAAATATACTGTAATTTTTTAGATATTCATTGCATTTTGAAAAGCGTTCCATTTAAAGTTTCTAACGAGTGTTTTCATTTCTTGGTTAAGCATGAACTGAATTTTCAGGCTCTTCTAAACTCGAAATTTTACTTTAATGTGCCATTAAACACTGATTAAAGATTAGCTTCGCTAAGCGACCAACCAAATTTTCAGGCTTTTCTATACTTGAAATTTTACTTCGTGGTAAATCTGGGAGTGTAAACACTTGTTAGAAGCTTTAAATTAAACGCTATTATATAAACAACAAATGCGTGATAATTTACAGCGTATACCTTGGGATATGTATACTTATAAGAAAAATTCCTCGTATAAAAATTATTCACTAATTATAGACGCATATTCATGAGTACGGATTGTAATCAAAAACATTTAATAAGATTGTATAATTTTCTCTTCAACGAAAATATTTTTTAATAAATATTTCTTGTTTCTTATTAATTTTATTGGAGGCGCGCGTCGGTTACGTGTGTGTGTGTATATATATAGTGGTAACAATTGGAGGCGTCGCGACGCCGACGTCGTCTTCAGTCCGTATTCCGCTGGCGTCGAAAGCGCGCGCGTGTCTGCTTGTCATTTGAACATGTGCTTTTAGAACGCGGCGAAAATATTTCCGGTAAAGTTTTCCAGTTGCTAAACAAAAATAAATATTGGCCAACTTTTACAATTAGTGATTCTGTTCTATTGTGGTGATATTGGCGCTATATTGGATATAGGAAATTAACGACTTCCTCAATCAAGGTACATTTTCACACACGTAATTATTATGATGATAAAACTTTTTGTATTGATAATCACGCCAATTATTCGTTTTTGTCCATTGACAAAAAGCATAAATTACTTACAAAACAGGTAAATGAAAGAGATAACGAAGGAATGCAAAAATAATTTGTTTAAAAATTGATCGATTTGCGTACGTAAAAATCTCAATCTATTATTTAGTTATATTGACTTCTAAACATGTATAGTTTTCCAATTAAAATATTTTTGTAAATACGGAAGATAGAAACATGCATAGAATTATAATAAACGTTGGATTGCTAGATGCCAGTTGTTTGACCCTGCTGTCCGAAAACTATCAAATATGTATGTAATAATTGAAACTATTAATAACCAGGTAATGGAGTCTTACTTTACTATCTTCTTACACTCATTGTTATTAGTAAATAAGCAATTAAGACACTTAGAAGCAAAGTGTAAGCGATGTAAGGGACAATTTAAAAAAATTTGGAGTGCATGCAAGAGAAAGAGGGTTTTTGTTAAATATCAAAAAGATATAAAACTATTAATTATAGGTACTGCTAGCTACTATATTTTCCGTAAATGCATATAACCGCTCTGCTATATTAGTTATTGGTTTTTATATAACTTGGATTTTAAAATTGTAAGTCTCAATTTTTGTATTAGTCACGTATATCCCTTTGCTTCTAGGTATTCAATTCTGGTCAATAAAATATTTATAAAAAATTCAAATGAAAAAAAAAGTATCTGTGTGTTTATTGAAATAGTTAAAGGCATTATCGGAAAGAAACACATCTTTAGGTGTGATAATTTTGAATTTTAAAACCACACTTACTTTTCAATGAATAACATATTTTTCAACATATTATATCTTAGTAAAATGTTATTAATCTAAATCAGTAAATAGATAAAGTTGTTGCTATTAGTCAATACATGGCAGTATTAACCCAGTTATTATGTATTTATTGAACGGAAGATCCATTTTACAATATATATATTTAACAAGATATAATAAGAACAAGAAAAATATAGTAATATTAATACATAATATAAACTTACAATACTAATATACAGAGAGTTTTATGTAACACCGAACGATTTCATAACGAGAATTTTTCTTTGAAGTATCCATATGCATACGTTGCACATTTTCCGATGCTCGGTTTATTAAAAGAATCCAATTTGAAGCTTTAAGCGAGTGTTTTCCACTCCCAGGCTAAGCATGAAGTAAAATTTCGAGTTTAGAAAAGCCTGAAAATTTGGTTTGGTCGCGTAGCGCGAAGCGCGGAGCGGCCAAACCAAATTTTCAGGCTTTTCTAAACTCGAAATTTTATTTCATGCGCCACCGGTACAAAACACTGATTCAATGTATAGTTTAACGGTGTATTTTAAACTTCGTAATAAGTGTTTTGTACCGGTGGCGCATGAAGTAAAATATCTTTAATGTCCGATTACAAATTGCGTTAATATGGCTGAAAAACACAATTCTCTAGTATATATGGTTTGTCCGGTAAGTAATAAGAATGATGCCCAGCACTTTTCTATATTTGACAATATAAATAAATAATATAAATTAAAGAATTAATATTCTTAAACATACATCCTGCAGGCATCAATATACCATTTCTCGCGGTTTAATCACATATAGTAATCTTCCAGGAAGTCTTAGACCGGCATGCCGTTCAGAGCGCTCGTCACACACAGTGATCTGAAACCGACCAAAATGCGACAAAACACCACAGTTTTTTTTATTCTGTGAGATATCAATTTGAAATTTAGTATGCATATACTAAACATAAGTTCGAGTTTACAGATCTTCCCTAAACCATATTTGCATTTCCGGTTTCGCCGTAAATGACATTATTTTAAAAGTGGTGATGTGTTCATCATATCACTTTCCCCGTTAAAGATATACCGATTTAAATATCAACAATATGGAAAACTTGCTTAAACTAAATTTATTCTACTTTTATTGTTATTCCAAAACTATTCATAAAAAAGTAATTTTTGCATTTTTTTTGCTACATCTAGGTAAATATTGATCATCATCACATCTAAGCGTTATATAAGATAAATTCAAATTCAAAACTATTTGAATTCGAGAGAATAAGCTTACGCTTCTTATAGTTTGCACACTTTAAACATAATTTATAAAACTACGAAAATGTTATTTGTGAATAACATTTTCGTAATTTTATATATTAAGCGTTATATATTTTTAACTTTATTGTAAATCAGTGTTTTATACTCGTGGCGCATAAAATAAAATTTTGAGTTTAAAAATGCCCCGTGAAAATGTTACCAACCATCATTTATTTAAAATTGTTTCAGGCAAGTTTTCACTAAAATTAAAATAAATAATTAATTATCTAACGATTAGAAATTAAAATGTTCTTAACTACGGAAAATATCTACTTAAAAATTGACAAAAAGGTGTCAAAATTTATAAATAGAATTAGTATGTATAACACTGGTCGGCATGAAAATCGGCCCTGACACCATTCCTGCTGATTCTTATGTAAAATGACCTCCTGAATCCGAATATGACCTCTGTTTTCCCCCATTACCCACCGTTTTCGGGGGAGCCCCCCACCTATTTTTATCACTTTTCGATAATTTGGAGGGATGAAAAGCATTATTTTAGCCTTTACATTTCTTCTGAGGGGCTAGAGAGGTGAAAAGTTCCAAAACATGAACATTTATAGCAAGGAGGTAGATTTGGGGGGAGGGGGGGATTTGCCCCCTTAAATTGTAAAAAGTCCTTAAAAATGATCGATTTTTCCGTTTTTTTCGCAGTTTTTTCACTTATTTTCTACATATTCCAGCTTCCATCCCCCCTCATCCTCCCCCAAACAATAAAAATATATAGCAACAATATATAGCAACAATAATAAAAATATATAGCAACAGTTCGGAAGATTCACTGTACCACGCTTGCGTTCTCAATACCTCGCGCGCACAGGTTTCCCCAGGAATTTTCGGATGAACACGGGGAATGGTTTCATCAAGACATCTCTAAGTTCGAGAGGAGATTTTCGGGGAAGTGGAATGCGAGCATGTTAGCAGAGTACTGCTGGTTTTTGATACGAGAAACTTCTACCTCAGGGTACAAAAGGAAAGCAAGCACCAAATGAAGGTACTTATCTTAGTTATTTATTATTCTTTACATTTATTATTTTACATTTATTATTTTACTTTTTATTTATTATTCTTTACAGCTAAAATAATCCTTTTCACACCTCCAATGGATGGGGGAAACGGGGGGAGTATTGAGAGCGCCAGCGTGGTACAGTGAATCTTCCGAACTGTTGCTATATATTTTTATTATTGTTGCTATATATTTTTATTATTGTTGCTATATATTGTTGCAATATATTTTTATTATTTGGGGGTGTTTGGGGGAGGATGAGGGGGAATGGAAGCTGGAATATGTAGAAAATAAGTAAAAAAACTGCGAAAAAAACGGAAAAAATTGATCAAATCTACCTCCTTGCTACAAATGTTCATGTTTTGGAACTTTTCACCTCTCTAGCCCCTCAGAAGAAATGTAAAGGCTAAAATAATGCTTTTCATCCCTCCAAATTATCGAAAAGTGATAAAAATAGGTGGGGGGCCTCCCCCGAAAACGGTGGGTAATGGGGGAAAACAGAGGTCATATTCGGATTCAGGAGGTCATTTTACATAAGAATCAGCAGGAATGGTGTCAGGGCCCGAAAAAAATTTTTTTTTGCAGACCAGTGTAATCAGCTCAGAAGATTCAACACAATTTGTCAACTAACCGAACAAAATAAAGGCAATTATTTTTAAACTTTACAATATTTCAGTGTTTTATACGCGTGGCGCATGAAGTAAAATTTTGAGATTAGAAAATCCACGAGAAAATTTGCCTCAGGTCGCTACGCGGGGCTTTTCTGTACTCCAAATTTTACTTTATGCTTAGTCTGGGATTGAAAACACTCGTTCGAACCTTAAATTGAACTCTTTTATAAAATTTAAAAAATCCGCAGATGTACAGAGTATACGAATACATAAAGATATGATATATAAAAATGGTAAATTATTTTGTCATATATTAATGATTTTTTTGATTTTGAAAAATTTAATCAAATTTTATAAGATGGTTTTTTTTGTTTTCTTATTGATAATACATTTTATTGCTATTTGTATTATTTTACTATGTCAATACTTCTATTGAAATAAGAGATAGATAGATTATGTTTATTTTTTTTATTTGGTAAATTTTAATTTGTGTTAACTTCACAATTTGAAAGAGTACTGTTAATTTTTGTATTTGTATGTTTTATTCAAAATAAAAATTATTGTTTCAGTTAAAATCAATTCGAATATTATTCAGTATTAGTATTTTTTAAATACAAAAATACAGGAAAGAAATAATAAAATATCAAACATTTTTATTTTAATCAATTTCTTGAGATTTTTTAATTTATTTTTTTTTTTGAAGTTATTTTATTTTCATGTTTATTTATTTTTACAAGAAAATACTGATAACTGAATAAAATTAGAATTGATTTTTATTTGAAATTATTAACTTAAAAACAAAAACGTTATTGATGTGATGCTAATTTTGCTACTTTACCTTAAATCAACTGTTAGAGCAAACTCATAATTGTTCGGCCGTTAATAGGTTAATAAAGAGTAAAGAGTATTGTAAGTTTATTATATTTTATAAAATGTTTGGACTCGTATTATTTTTCTCGTATGTCCGTTAATTGTTTATTAGAATAGTATAGTTGAAAGTTCTTAAATATATAAAATATAAATTTTTCCATCATTCACTTTATTGTTTTATCATTGAATTTAAAGTTCAAATTGTAATGTACTTGAAGTTTTTTATAATTATTGATATCCTTAAAATAAATAAATGATTTATTACCTTAATAAATATCTAATTATCTTTTATCAAGTGAACAATAAGAATCAATCTGGTTTCTTTTAATTTGATTTTTTAATATGACTGTGTGCTTGTTATTAACAATGTCAATATTATTATATTTTTCCAAATGAAAATTATACATGTTTGCCTTAAAGGATGTCACTCTTTGTACTGTTGGAGTTTATTTCACTGCTAACAAGATGTGGAAACATAGATTATTTGCACAAGTCAACAAGTATAAAGTTTAAAGGATATTATTACTTGGAAAGTTTACGCTGCAATTTACGATTTATGAAAAACTTGCAAACTCATTTCTAACAAAGCTTCGTTTCTAGGAAATGTCTGTTTCAAAAATTACAAGTTAAAATGTTAAAAATGTTACTGATTAATGTCATTATAAGACCCTAATTACATCAAAATATAAATAAATAACCAATTTAAACCTATAATGGACACTGTTTAAATTATCTGTAAATGCAAATGGTTTTATCCCCCTTTAGGCGCTAATAAAGTAATTACCGATATAATGAGAAATTAAATTAATAACATTATGCAAATTAAACTATTCCCATTTGATAATTGAATATTCCGGTTGGCATATAAATAGAGTTTATTGTTGCAGATCTGCCGTCGGCGACATTTAATGTTAAATGTGAATGTTTAGGCTCGTGTGCCCGGCGCAGCCACCAAAATAAATACTTATTATGTTGACATTTGAATAAAATAACTTAAATACTTATTGTACAAAGTACATACCAAGAACTTTCTTTTAAGTTAATATGTATATATCAGCCATTCGTTAATTTCATAAAGGCGTTCACTTTGAAGCTTCGAACGTGTGTATCCACTCCTCGATTAAGCATAAAGTAGCGTCCAAATCTAAATTCAGGATTTTCTAAACTCGACATTTTACTTTATGCTTCATGCGTATAAAGCACTAAAATATTGTAAAGTTAAAAGAAATACTATTAGATACGTACGTTAAGGATTTACAGCTAAATCCACTTGATATTATGTTTGATCTTGTAGTAATAATTATTATAATGTTTATTTTGCTTAACCAAATCTTGCTGTTTTAAAATTTGAACAATTTGCTTAATATGTAAGTTTATTTAAATGAAATTTTCCTGAAATATGAAGTTTTATCTTTCTAGAATGAATAGAAAATCATTGTTATATATTACCTTGTAATATTTATATAAAAGAAAACGTTAAATACACGCATAGTTATTCAAACTAAATGACTCTTTTGCATGTTAATAAAGAAAAATGATTTATTACATTAATGCAACACATATATAAAACACTCGCATGTAATACACACACAAAAATTCGATTTATATTTAAATTATTTAAAATATATTAAATTATTTTTAATATATTATCAATAAATATACCCACTAAGTTTTATTTTATGTATACATGTCCTAATTACAATTATATACTGTAAATCCCCAGATATTGGTTATTTTTAAAAAAAGAAGCTGAATTTGAAGCGTTGAACGAGTGTTTTCCACTCCCAGACTAAGCATGGAGTAAAATTTCGAATTTTCAGGCTTTTCAAAACTCGAAATTTTACTTCATGCGTCACGCGTCTAAAACACAGAATTATTGTGAAGTTCACAATATGCTATTAAAGCAGTATAGTAAAGACGTATATTTTGATTTTCACCTAATAACAATGTTTTATATGCGTGGCGCATGAAGTAAAATTTTAATTTTAGATAAGCCTGAATTTAGATTTGAGCACTTCGCGTCTAAATCCAAACATTTCGGCTTTTATAAACTCGAAATGTTACTTTATGATTAGTCTGGGAGTGGAAAACACTAGTGTTAAGTTTTAAATTGAACTCCATTAAATAACAACAAATGTCAGAAAATGTACTTAGTAGGCATATGCATACTTGAAAGAATATTCCCTGTTTAGTTTGAAACCAGAAGCTGAATAAATAATTTAAATTCGTACGTGTTAAAAAAACGCACTTAGCATGTGCGTGAATATTTTTTTCTTTATTCAAATGATGTGTACGTATGTGCGTGGATTAATTAATTCACATAATGAGGTTAATTTAAATTTTAAATTAATTAATGACATTTGCATATTGTAATAAAACAGTCGTTATTTGCATAGAACCAGTTCGGTTTTTGTATTGTTGAAATCTAAATCGTTATCAAAATAATTGATGTTTGAATTTTTTTAGTAAAATATTAATAGAAGTAGTATGTATAAATTAAAATTGTTCGTTATTTAATAATAATTTATCAGAAGTAATATAAAACATATTTCTTTGCAAATTTAGGTAATCCACTTTTCCTTATAACACATCACACTATTTTGACATTGAAAAGCACATTTGCTAAACAATTGTAAGAAGTGATTGATTAAAAAAACAAACATTTTGATTTGTTTAAGTATACCAAGTAGTTCATGAAATCTGTCTGAAATGAAAACTTAAGTCAAATTGGGTAAAGTGAAATACTTGTTTTATCCCATATTTTTAATTTCCGTTGCCTAACACGTGTTTTTATCGTAACGGAAAATAAAAATATGGAATAAGCAACTGTTTTACTTTATCTAATTTAAAAAACTTGGTTCCATCAGAAAAGTAGTATCAACGATACAAAAAAATGCAGTCATATACTTATTAAGTCATTTTATTTGTTGTTTATTGACAAAATTCTACAGTAATTACCAGTTTTATAGCCAAAGTTCAGTAACTGATTTCATCAAATAAAAACCTTATTTAGCAGTTTGATTTTCTTCATGCTTTTTGTATTAGCTTGTGCTCGTAAATAAGCTGAGCTAATTAAAAAATTCGTTACCTTTTTTGTGTGAAAAGAATTCAAGCTTCGTTGTGAAATAAAAAGAAAACGGAGGTGAATTGAAGTTGGTGCACTTTTGCACGGAAACTTTCAGCATGGAAATTACGAGAGCTCAGGTGAATAAATTACATCGATCGGTCCAAAAAATGCTCTCATAAAATCAATACTACATAAAAGTATCATTATATTAAAAGCAAAATTACAAATTTAAAAACATATAATGAAATTAATCGTTATATGCTAATTTCTTTCAGCATGCATAAACATAATTAATAATATGCAAATGAAGATAAAAGCAAGATTTATAAATAATGAATACAAAAATAATAATAATATTATGTATTTTTATATGCAATTATTTATTATACATTACTTCTTCAATCTATTGTTAATTTATTTATAAATCGGGGAGTGGAGGGCTGATTAGACTCTTTATATTTAATCGCTATAGATTTTTAACTCTTTTATTTATTTCTGTATTAAAGCAACTGGAACAACAATTCAACAATTTGTTAATAATATTAGCCACTAAATTACATTCAAAAATAATTAATTGGCACTTAATGAAAATATTGCAGCTGTTGACAATATAAACAATTTACATATTTGACATTTTACTTACACAAACTGCAATACAAAATATTTTTTGGTGTATTGTCAAACAACAACAACAATTAAATTAAGCACAATTAATATTTTAAGCTACATATTTGATTTGGCGCTTTTTGCAGCAGATAACAATTTTAATCTGAAAAACAGTTGTACATTTTTTTTAAATCTTGCTGTCTTTAATTATTCTTGTGTGTTTCTGTTTTTTAGACATCTTTCTCTCTTAACTTAGAAATTTCAGTTGTGCGTCCAACCCCATGTGACAATAATAGGTTAGGTAATGAATTCCTACCAAACAGTACGAGTTGATCTTAAAACAACAATATTACATGTTATCAAAATAGTACGTTGAAAATAAAATTATTTTGACTTATTACTTACCTGAAAAACGTTTATTTTTGAAGCGTAAAAAAAATCATTATTTTTGCGATAACTATTGAATTATCGACCTAAGGTTATTGAAACTACATTATGTGTTTCTGTACAAGTAAAGGCATCCATAATATTTTTATCAGATTTGAATAGTAATAAATTAGCCAAAAAAGGCGAAATGTCCACATGCACCCGCTGTCCACATGAGTATGATAATGATGATGGCAACTACAATCAGAACGAACGTTAGTAAATATTCCCAAAATTCAATTAATTAAATCTGCCATGGTTAATAATAACTCTCCCACGAACGAACAGCAAGTTAATCTCCTTGGCAATCTTTCTTCATCGGCGAGGGTAAATTCTACATCCTAAATATTTAACATCGCTTTTGCGAAAATTAATCAAATATTTGTGTTCCTGTTGGGAAACGAGTCAATCCGATCAAAACGGACGCTCGAAAATCCCATTGGCCTGCGGCGTTCGTTCAAAAAGTTGCAATTCAAACAGATGTTACAATAGTTTACTGTATAAATATTAAAAATTTTGTTTTATAAACGTAAGCAGATTCGTATTCATAAATATATTTTAAGGGCTATAGGTGTATATAACTTCAGGCTTGATTAAGAATTAAAAACACTCGTTAGAAGCTTCAAACTAAATAATTTCATAAAAACGTAGAATGTATAATAATTTATAGAAAAAATCTGGATATGTACACCTTTGTGAAAAATTTCCTGTGTCATAAAAATTATATTTAAACAATGATTAATAAACGATTAATTCTAGTTTAAATTTCTGGACTCAAAATCTCGAGTTATATTTGTGACGTCTGCCACATATCAAATGCATGTGAATGGGTTACAAAATAAACATATTTTACTGGAACACCCAGTATATTTAATAACTATTTGATAGGGATTGTTATAACTAACAATAAACTAGAATTCATCTTTGAAAAACTTAAGAATTCGTGAAGAATTAAGATTCTAACAACTAAATCTGTTAATTTTTATCTTTTGTATCTATAAAATTATCATTCTGTAAATTCTCATCTAACTGGTTTTAATCATTATGTATATTGATATATCATATAAAATAAAATAGTTTCAAGATTAGTGGTCGATATTTTTTAAACTTTATAAAAAATTAATGGAAATAGACTAACTATTGGATTTAAACCAAAATAAATATTTGATGCTTGCAGCAAATACCTAAGAAGCTCATGTTTTGCTTCAACTCAAAATATCTGCCGTTTTTTTGTGTAACTGGCAGATATTGAAGAAACTTCTATATTAGCGTTTATATCGCCTGCATCAATTTTTTTAACATATTTAGCTAAAGGCATGTATGATCAAACTTTTTGTACAAGCATACACAAATTCCCTTTGCCTTGTAGAGGGTGGTTTTTTTTACGTTGATATTATAGGGTGTAGGCTAAACGGTAAGAGATACAAAAACACTAAGATATGCGTCCCGTTCTCTTTTTTAGTGTTTAGTTTAATAGCGCAATCAGATCTACGCTAACTAGATTGGTTTAGAAGATACGGTGTGATTCTCAAAATCTACTGGTTTTTATTATTTCTTATGACTCGGTTATTTATAGACATAAAAAATATTCTAAATATGGGATTTTAATGACTTTTTACGTAAAATCTAGTGGTATTGCAAAAATATGTAACATTTAATATTTCGCTTTGTCCTAAATAGCTAAAATATCAAAAACATAAACAAAAAAGGGTTTCTAGATGGCCATGAAGTAAATAATTATTCATTTCTTTTAAAATAGTTATATTAAAATCCCAGTTAACAAGAATATTGAATCATTGATAAACTAAAACAACAACAACTACAAAAAACAAATAATAATTTATAATAACTTAAAAATTATCTCATTTACTTATACATTTTTTCTTTTAAGCATACATATGCATGCGCTGAAAATTTTACGATTTTTGTTGCTTCTTAAAAGAGTTCAATTTGAAGCTTTAAATGAGTGTTATTCACTCCCGGGCTAAGCATAAAGTAAAATTTCGAGCTTAGAAAAGCCCCGTGAAAATTTGTCTCGGGTCCCTGCGCGACCCGAGACAATTTTTTTGGGCTTTTATAAACTCGAAATTTTACTTCGTGCTTAGCCCGGGAGTGGATAACACCCATTTAAAGCTTCATATGGAACTCTTCTAACAAACTACGCATATCGGAAGATTTAATTATATACGCTGTAATTGGGACCTGTATACTTAAAAGAAAAACTCCCTGTACAACAATTGGCTTGGCTAACTTTTTATGATTAAGCATCTAACTTAATCACAAAAAGTGCTAAAATTATCTTCCATTCTGCTCCATGCATTTTTGGACTCAGCTTGTAACTGAACGAGTGGCGTTATAGATGTGAATATTTGGCCCTCTTCCAATGCAATTAATAAAATTTAATAAAGTTTTTGATAAATCCCAAAAAATGAAAGTCGAGTGGCTTAAGGTCGGGGGAACGCGGAGGCCATCTGTTTGGTCCATATGTACCAAGCCAATTTTCGCTAAAATTGGGAGTTATTGGTTGGTATCACAATGGGCCTTTCAGACCTAAGTATGCGCCTCCTTGGGCGGTACAGCCACCAAAACCTAACCTAACCTAAGTGCCTTACCATATGGCTATGTGATAGAGCACCGTCTTATTGTAAATAAACATTATTTCTTGTTCTTGTAGTAATCAAGTTGAATAACATTCCATTTTATTCAACTCGATTATTACATATTCTTCCAAAATTTGTATGTATCCTTTAGTATTCCAATTTTTTTTTTAAAACCTGTAGTTAAGGACTCTGTTTTGATATAGCGCCACCCATACATGAAACCCAAACCGTCCTTGTTGTACCCTGACGACCATCTGATGAGGATTTATGTTTGACCAATATCGATTGTTCTGTCGATTAAAAATTCCTTCGTTAGATATTAAAGCCTCGTTAGTCCATATTATATTTTAAAAAAAAAATGCGATTCCGAATAATCTGTTGCAAATACCAATAACAAAATTCTAAACGCCGCTTCTAATCTCCAGAATGCAAGTTATGAACCTTTCTTATTTTATACGGTTTATACTTACGCTTGGTTAACGTTTTAAAAACTTTAAATTTAGTTGTGCCAACAGCATTCTTAATATTGCAGCTAGATACCGTCGGATCAGCAGTAACAAAAGCTAATGAATTTATTTCACCCCTTTCTCTATTTTCTTTATTGTAAATCTTATCTCTTGGTTTTCCAAATGATCCATACTCACTTAAATTGTGATATAATCTTTGAAATATTTGTTTTTCTGGCTGTTGTCGTTCCGGATAACGCTCAAAATATAGGTTTAAAGCTGCGTCTTTATTTTTATAATTCTCAATATAGCACTCAAGCATGTTTAATTTTTAATAGTTTCGAAAAATATTCATTATAGATTCCTTTTTCAAAGAAATATAATCGAAAATATTTTACTAATGGCCATCTAGTAAATCTTTTTTTTTGTTTTTTAGAATTGTAGCTATTTAGGACAGAGCAAAATATTAGGTGTAACATATTGTTACAAGAAAAAATACAATTTTTTGAGATACTCAGATTAAGGGTGTGACATTTAAAAAAATGCTAGTTTTGATAATATCTCAAAAATGAAAACATCTATATTTTTTTAAGTACACCACTAGATTCTAGGTAAAAAGTCATAAAACTTTCGTATTTACATTATTTTTATCTCCACAAATAACTAAGTCTAAAGAGATAATAAACATCGGCAGATTTTGAGAATCACCCTGTATGTTCTAAGCCAATCTAGTTAGATCTCATTGCGCCATTAAACTAAACACAAAAAAGAGAAAGGGACACATAACTTAGTTTTTTTGTATCTCTTACCGTTTAGCCGATACCTATAATATCAACGAAAAAAAACAACCCTATACAACCAATATGCTTGCGCAAAGTTCTCACACACACGCTCAAGCATGCATGTACAAAAAGTTTATACATACAATACAGTTGCGTGTGTGGCTACCTTAATGTGCGATAGTTTATACTGAAATCAATCGCAGCTTCGCGAATTAAAATTTTATAAATTTTTACTCTTCTAACAGCTGTCAGCATTACATCGGGAAGGATGTCCCAGCGAAAACTATTTTTTTTTTAATTTCGCACCATTTTGTCTAGTAAAGTAACTTCCTGAAATATATAATATCATCCTACTGGATGGTCTTTGTAAATGGAGGGTTAAGGGAAAAACCAACCATTTTTGAAATTTTACAAGAGAACAAAATGAAATGTAAGAACTCTGTATATTTCATAGGTTATTAATTTTTATCATCGTGAATAACTGGTAAACCATTTGTTTGTTTCCCGTTAAGTTTGTCTACGTGAAAATACTTGTTCTTAGCTACGCAATGGCATCAAAAACTTTCTGAACTTTTTGGTTTTTCCCTCAACCGATCAAATGGGATCAGTTGTCAAAAAAATAAACTGTGACAGCCGACCCCCTCAGACAGCTGCCACGTTTTTATTTCTAGAGCGCTATCAACTGAACTTTTCAATTATACACGTTATATTACATAAAATGTAAAATGATAGTATATTCATAACAATATGAAATCAAAACTAAGCATAACATTAATCAATCAGCACAAACAATCAGCAAGGTTAAGTGAAAATACAGTAATTAAACAAAGTTAAACATGTTTTATTTACAAGATAATAAAAAAATATTTTTAATAATTTACTGTTTTAAATATAAAAACTTGATTTTATAATCTATAATAAACCAGTGAACTTCATTTAGTAATTTCCTCCGTTGCTAGCGCTCCTTCAATAAGTTATTATGATCGATGTTGCGAGGTGATTTCTTTCTCCCAGCCTTCGGGAAATATCGCCCGAGACATTCCTCAAAGATCTTTCGCGCCAATTTATTATGTTTCGTGTCTGCGGCAGTAAAGCGCGAAGATTTAGTGGAAACATGTAGAAGCTATAAAGATATTATGTGAGAAGGGATGGCGCATTTTACACACCCGAACTGTGTCTACTTTAAAGCGCGATAAATCCGGACAGCCTTTGATTTTCACACGTTACGTGTCCATGTGAGGCGGTTTACGTAAGTAAAATGATACAGAATTGATCAGAAATGGAATACAAAGACAAATAACGAAATAACATTAAAATTTTCTTTTCGGATGTAATATCCTGACTACTAGATTCGAATACGAATTATTCAAATAGACGAATATTTAAATATGAATATTACTAAATTATTCACATACAGGGCATTCTTCTTTTGAGTATACATATCCCGATTATTACAGAGCTTTTTAAATTTGCGGGAATTAGTTGTTTTAAAGCGGTTAATTTAAGGCTTTTAACGAGTGTTTTCCACTCCCAGACTAAGCATGAAGTAAAATTTCGAGATTAGAAAAGCCTAAAAATTTGGATTGGCCAATTTAGGCTTTTCTAAACTCGAAATTTTACTTCATGCGCCACGCTAAAAAACACTAATTGACAGTGAAGTTCAAAAAACACACACATACAACAACGATTATAGGTAACCCAATATACGTTAGTGTTATTGGGTTGCCTATAATCGCTGTTTTAAAAAATTGCAGAAAATTCGCAGAATTTGACTCACGTTTTATTCACGTTTACATATTAGATTGCTAAAGTCGTATATTTTAAACTTTACGATATTTCAGTGCTTTATACGCGTGGCGCATGAAGTAATATTTCGAGTTTAGAAAAACCTAAATGGATTGGTCGCTCCGCTACGCTACGCGGCCAATCCAAATTTTTAGGCTTTTTTAAACTCGAAAGTTTACTTCATGCTTAGTCTGGGAGTGGAAAACCCTCGTTTAAAGATTCAAATTAAAATCTTTTAAAAATAACCAACGAATGTCGTAAAATTTACAGTGTATGTATGTGTATTTAAATGACCACACTCGTTGGAAACTTTAGATTCAACGCTTTTATAAAAGCCACCAATTCCTGACAATTTACAGCGTGTGTATAGAGATATGTATAGTTAAAGAATAAATAAAATATATTTTAGTGAACTATAAGCATTTTCAGCTGAAAATCGTAGGAAATTTATGTTGCGCTTAAAAAATTACTGCAACTAGATCAGTATTTATTATTTTGCTTGTATAAACAAAATTAAAATTCCCTAACTAGATAGGAAAAAAATAAAGCAGTTAAAAGTCAATTAAAACTGAAATAAACACATTAAAATCTGATAGTTAAACGTTATTTAAACATCAGATTTTTATGAAAATTGCATTAATGAAGAAAGTTGGTTTAAATCACTGTTCCATAATTACCAGTGCATTGAAATAACATGAGTACATTTTAAATCGTTACAAATACAAAGAAATTCAGAGTAATTATTTACTATTTTATTTTGAGATGTGACACATTATTTACAACTCAAATTTATCGCTTTATTCAATGGTATACAAATCCAATATTTGTACCATAAGAAAAGTTGAACTTTGATGTCGAGTCTTGAAAATGCTCTATATCAGCGGTTCTCAATCTTTTTTGGTGACGGAACCCTTTTGAAAAGCGAAATACTTGACCGAACCCTACAATAAAACAATAGATTTTATAAGTGTATTCTTTATTAATAAGCATAATAAAAGTACCATGTAACAGTTACTTGTTACTTACTTACATAACAAGTATAATAATATAAGATATTAAAAAAGAAAACAAATCTAACTAATGGGAGGTATGAAACTGTTTTTTTTTTTATTTTTCACTGATTATAGAGGCTTCTACTTCGTTATACATTGTTGAACATAAATAAAACACTGTTTATCACTTTGTTTGTATAACAATTGGTTTATTTGGTGACTATAGTTTCGATACTACACGTATCATTATCAAACCGTTAAACTAACGGTTTGATAATGATACGTGTAGTATCGAAGCTATAGTCACCAAATAAACCAATTGTTATACAAACAAAGTGATAAACAGTGTTTTATTTATTTTTTATTTTTCATCAATTGGTTGACATCAGGTTTGATAGAGGACAGTTGAAGTCTCATATCAGGTTCGGCGTCCAGTCTATTGCGGTATTTTGTTTTCGTGGCTGCATCAAAGAATACTGTTTCGCACAAATATGTTGTTGGGAACGGGAGAAGAATATTCAAAGCCATTTTGGCAAGCATTAGATATTCATCACGGATTCTGCACCAAAAATTGTTGAGAGGCGTCGTTTTGAACAGTGACTCCATACTTGTGTCTGATGACATTTATAAAACAGATTCATATATCTCCTTTGACATACTTTCGGGCTTTTGTAAGTTGGGTAAAAAAGGATTATGAATCCATGAATTCAGTTTCATTTTTGTATTCTATTCTTCAGGAAAATACTTCTCAAAAAATGCGCGCATCGAAGTGAGATATTGGACCAATTCTTCAAATACATCATCTTGAAACATTTCTGAGTCGTTATCTCTAACAAACTCACTGAGTGACGTAAAGCTTTCTATTTCTCTCTTTTTAACGCAAATAATCCAAAAATCTAATTTTCTTTTGAAGGCAGTTATTTTGTTACAGGCCTAGAACACTGTTGTCTGTTTACCTTGCAATGATAAATTTAATTCGTTCAAGTTTTGAAAGATATTCGCTATAAAAGATAGTTGGAACAACCAAGTTTTATCATACAAACGGTCTTTCAAATTAAAAGAAGTATCTGAAAGAAACATTTACAACTCGGTTCTAAGTTCAAATAGCCTTGTTCAAGTTTTACCCCGAGACAGCCATCGCACTTCTGTATGGAGCAGCAGTGTATTATGTTTACTGCCATAATCTTCACACAATATTGAGAACAATCGGGATTGTAGTGGTCGTGATTTGATAAAAGTAATTATTTTGACTGCTTCATCCAAAACTAATTTTAGATTTGACGGTATTTATTTCATCGCCAATGATTGTCTATGCAGGATACAATGGCTGGAACTACAATTAGGCGCTTAATTTTTATTCGTGACACTACTCCTGTTTTCATACCCGTCATCGCCTTGACCCCTTCTGTACAAATGTCAATGCAATCGTTCCAACTGAGATTATTTTCCTCAAAAAATATATTTATTTTATTAAAAATTTCTTCTCCGGTAGTGTTTGTAGGCAGCGGTGAACACATAAGCATGTCTTCTTCAAAAGAACTTTCATATGGATATCTTACGATAACCAGCAAGATAGCCAGACCAGCGACATCATTCGACTTATCTATTTGCAAGACAGTAGACTTATCTATTTGCATCGTGTTTTTTGTAGACGTGTAACTAGTTCTTGTTTGGCGTAGCTTGCTAGATCATGAATTTACCGTGAAACAGTATCGTTTGATAGCGGAACAGTAGAAAGATGCTTAGCAGATTTTTCATCGAACATACATTATGTTATGTCTAACACACATGGTTTTATTAAATTCTCAGCGATAGTGTGCGCTTCACCTGCTTGTGCAATGCGATAACTAACTAAATATGATGCCTCCGTGGCCTTTTGATTGATAGTTTGGGTTACATGCATCATAGTTTTTTGTCTTTCCAATAACTGTTCTTTTCTACGTACAAAACATTCTTTACTCTTGTCTTTAGACTCGGGATGTAAAGTTTCTAAATGTCGGCGCAGCTTGGCAGGTGCCATGGAACTATTAGGAAGCAGTTTACTACATAACATGCAGAGAGGTGAGCCGTTGGAATCAACAAATCCAAAACTGATATATGATTCATCATACTTCCCTTTTTTCGCCTTTGAAACCATGGAACTTGACGTCGTTGCATCATCGTCTGGATCGGTAATTGCTGTATACTCCGGGCGTACTGCTTTTGAACATTCGGCTTTGTTAGAAGATGTTGTTGCAACACGTTTAACGCCTTTAAGCCAACGTTCCATTCTTCTTTATTAAAATGTTACATGTCAGCATAGTGGGCTCAAAATAATGCACGATCGTTACTGCGTAGAAGAACTTAGTTCAAAGAATAAATGTACAGAGCTGATACAATCAAAATACAGCAGTAGAACAATAAACACTTTGTTTCTAGCAGGTAGGTACTTATCGCTGCGAACGCTAATCGACTACTGACTGTGTCGAGGCGCGATCGTAGCTTTTATAGTCCTAGCCTCGATCTCGAACATTCTCAAGAATACTCGAATCGGCGCCTTTGATAAATAAAAAGCCGAAATAAAAATTGAATTACAAAAAATGCGGTGTAAACAATCTCGACTTTACGTTTTGAAGTTAGAGCCGAAAGTCGCTTGTTCACAATTATAGCGTCTAATCTCAGCGGCTTTTATCAAAGCGACTACGCGCTTACAAGTAGGCGGCATAGTGGCGGCATAGTAAAATTGTACGAAGCGACTAAGTTCGTGATACGCGGCGTCAGAACGGACGACCAGAGAGAAGTGATTTGAATTTTTTTCTAAATTCTTGCGGAACCTCTACAGGGGCATCGCGGAACCCTAGGGTTCCGCGGAACACATTTAGAGTATGGCTGCCCTATATAAAATCGGTCAATTTTGTAGTGTTTCTTGAATTATGTTTGAGGAAAATTTAACATTTCAGCTCGTTATCTATCTAATTAAGAAAGTTATCGCAAAAAGACCATTTTTCCGAGTTTCAAGTTTTTTTCGCCATATTTGAAAAACAAATGCAGCTAGATAAAATTTTGTGTTAAAAATGTAAACTTTTGTGTTATTTACCCGTCTTCGTATCTCTAATAGATTACGAAATCCCATTGGTAAGCGAGATGTAAAAAACGAATGGTATAGTCTAATGACTGCCCTAGTTAAGGTCCTTGTTACTTTATGTTGTAGTTAAATGACAAAATAACAAGGTGAGCCAATGCTCATGGGAAAACTGAAAATCGAGTAGAAATAGAGAGACTATAGTCAGGATGTGGAGTAAGAGTAAGACAGGCAACTGTATACACCAATCACTACTCTCGTTTCTGGATGCAGCATCCAAACGTGGCTACTAAATTTTATATATGTATATATATATACAATAAAAATTTGAAAAATATCCTTGTCATATGGTTGAATCAGTTCTCCTTATGTGAAATATTTTCAACTTTATATCACTTCCGGTTTTAGCGGAAGTAGCACCAAATTTGTTATTTTAAATAGAATACCCTATATATTAGTATTTTTTTGATTCCTCGTTTAAATTGCAACATATTTTATTCGAACATATGTTCACTTATCTCTTATAGTTTTCAAGAAACAAAATATATTTCTAAAATTTTGACCTCTAAAAGGCATCTTGAAATCTGTTTGTAATTTCTCTTAGGAATAAGATAAAAATATGATTTATATCGCTACTTGTACCTAGAGGATGCCTCTATGAAAGAATTAATTGGAAACTGTAAATTTTGCAAAATGTGTTCTCAATTTAAACGAGGAATCCAAAAAATTACTAATATATAAGGTGTTTTATTTAAAATAATAAATTTGGTGCTACTTATGGTGGAACCGGAAGTGATATAAAGTTAAAAATATTTCACATGAGGAGAACTGATTCAAACGTATGACAAGGATTTTTTTCAAATTTTTAGTGCAACGGCAACCCCATAAACTTTTAACGAACGGTTTAGGGTAGACACCCTGTATATGAATTGTGTAAATACCTAGCAACGTCAAGTATATTATAGTTAAAGTCGCTATTTCTTACATACATCAATCCACCTCATAGGTTATGTGGTCGTTAGCTTAACGAAGACCGGTGCAAATGGATATTAGTGACAGTATTTTGACTGTTGCAACATTGACTATAAGTCTTTAAGTATAATAGGATGTTGTTATTAAATCACACTGTTGACGGTATTTTTAATATTGTGACATTATGATTGTAAGTTACTTCGTTGACTTTTGTCATTAAATGACTCTGGTGACTAATTATAGATTAGGATAGGATTTTGTTATTAAATCAATCTGACGACTACATGTAGACTATTATGATATTATGACTATAAGTAACATAGTTGACTGTCTTTTAATTATGATATGATGGTCTTGTAAAATTTCTCTAAAGACTGTATTTTGACTATTGGGAAATTACAATTGTAAGCCATTGTATTGACTATAATACTTACAAAAGTCGCCGTAAACAGATATTTGGTCCATGTGTCAACTTGACACAAGTTGACGCTAGCCGACATTTAGATTATCGTGTCAACTTGACAAAAGTTTATTTTATTCATCAAATGAGATAGCCATAATATTGTTGTTATTTGTGACAGTTATGACATACATTTTTACAGTTGTGACATATTTTAAACTGACGAGCGTCTTTCAGTCTCACATTAAGCATTAAGTAAAATTTCAATGATGTTAGTAAACATTAGTAAATGCTAGTAATGTTAGTGTTAGTGATTTCGTCAATGCTTACTGTTTCAATTTTACAAATTTTGACGGTTTTTGTTGATGTGTTTCAATTTGTTGATTTTGTTGATTTCATGGCTATTCTGTTCATTTTATCCTATTTTTTTAGATGCTCGAAATTTGGTCTATCGCCTTAACTTTAAAAGGTTTCTATCAAGTAGGTAATTTTTTGTAATTATGGACTTTTGGGATCCCTTATTAAACGTTCACTCGTTTCAAGTAATCATCAAACTACCTCTTAGCTTTAAACTTTCTAAAACATTAACTATTTATTTTATTCTACTTCAAAAAATAAGTGTGTTAATTAGAGAATAGGGGGCCCGGGGCCCTCTGTGGCTGCGGTCCTGTTCAGTAGTTACAAGTTATAAATTATTTATTTTAAGAAAAATGTAACCAGAAGCCTGGTTTATACGGCTAAAATGGCAGAATCTAGTTTCATTTTTGGTCGCGGAATTAAAAATTTAGCGAAAACGTATGTTGACTTGAAATCAGTTAGACCAACATTAATTTTTAAAGAAAAAGTATTCAAATAAGCTGCTAAACAACATTATTTAAAGTTAATTGTTTCTTTGAATACCAATTGACTCCTTTTTACAGTATTTTCCAATATAATTAAAGAACTATATTATTTTTACAATTACATAACTTATTATAACATTATTCATTAATAATTTAAAAAAATAAAAAAAATTCATTACTCAATAAATAATAATGGATTATTTACAGAGCTGAAAGAAAAATCTCGAAATATCGAAAATATTACGAATATGTCTATGGTATTTTTTTATAATTTGACGAAAATGTCGACATATTGAAAATCTTATTAAGATTTTATAAACTGAAACTCTCAAAATATCTAAAATCTCATGAAAATTTTATGACATGACGAAAATCTCGAATTACCGAAAATCATACAAAAATCTCGAAATATTGCAAATCTCATTAAAGTTTTATAAATCGAAAAAAATTAAAAAGATTACGAAAATGTCTTACTATCGAAATCTTCATAAAAATTTTATAAATTGATGAATATTTGGAAAATTCGATCTTATAAAATTTTTCTAAATCGACAAATATTACAAGATATCGAAAATCTAGTGAAAATTTTATACATCTACAAAACTAGTGTTTTCCACTCCCAGACTGAGGATGAAGTAAAAAGCAAAGTAAAAATAGCCCCGCGTAGCATTTGTTGTTTTTGAAAATGAATTTGAAACTGTTAACGAGTGTTTCCATCCCTTGTTAAGCAAGAAGTAAAATTTCGAGTTTAGAAAAGCCCCGCGTAAAAAAAATAGTCTCGGGTTGCGCCAGCGACCCGAAACTTATTTTCATGGGGCTTTTCTAAACTCGAAATTTTACTTCATTCGCCACGCGTATAAAATATTGAAATATTATTATAATTATTTTGTAAAAGGTGAAAATTGATAATTTTGTAACCGTCAATAAACTATTCTTGGCAATATTATCAATTTAAGGTGATGGTCCTCATAAAAATAATTTACACAATTAAATAATTGTAAATAATGAATCTATAATATCTGTTATCAAAAATTATCAATATATTTTAAATATCGATACTTTTTACTACGATATTTTACCGTGTCGATACTTGGCTAATACGATGTAATCGATACCTAATACTAATATTTTTTTTAGGACTGGAGCATCCCCAACACAAATGCACTTTTAATGTTAACCCTTTCTCTTAAAGGAGTGGACAAAATGTCGTATGGTTTTCTTTCTTCACATTCGGTCATCTTTGAATAAGTATCACGACGCACTTTCTTCTTTGGCCATGTTTTAACTTCTCCTGTTGATTCTATTTTAGCAATAATTTTGAACATGGATGATATTGATGTTGCCACATCAGCCCCCTCAAGATGTTTAGCTTTGCTTTCAAATTTTGTCAGAGACTTGCACTTTAAATTAATGGAAACTTCTGTCCACTTTGTCGTTAGTTTTTCATTATTATACATTCTTAATTGATAAAAATTTACTAACAAGTATTTTTACTATTTCAATAAGTGCCATTTATAATTTTAGGGGCAAACTACTTTGTCAACTATAAATTTAATGCCATTATTAATTCCTAAACTAATAGTTCCTTTAAATTTAAATAGAGAGGTCTCTGAATGTCCCAAAAGGGCTTCGACGCAATTCATACGCCCACGACCGTAGTAAATCTTGCACACGAGTCCTAGAGCAATTATCTTAGGTCAAGATACTATTTAACAAGTTCACTCGCCCGACCAACTCGTTAACGAGC
This sequence comes from Philonthus cognatus, assembly GCA_932526585.2. NCBI lineage: Eukaryota > Metazoa > Arthropoda > Insecta > Coleoptera > Staphylinidae > Philonthus > Philonthus cognatus. The sequence continues at coordinate 32,221,508 of OW052245.1, read as the reverse complement.
TGTCCGGAACACGTGCTCTTTCTCTGTTTTCGTCCGTTTTTTTTTCTCGCTTCTTCTCTCTGGATTTTCATTTCCATTTCCGGCTTGGTTCTTCCTCGAGCAGCAGAAACAGCAACCGCTGCAGGTGATTTTCGCTGCAGCGAGTTTTATGTACATAATTAAAACGTTGTCAGCACTGCGATCTCTAATTAACATTTAAACTTGTTTGTCGGAAAGCTCGGGGGTCTAAGTTCGCATTAAAAATACTATTGTTTTAATTAATTGTGAATATAGTATAATTGAATTGAAAAAAAAAATTAAACTGCCCTCGTTAGAACTTATGCTCAGGTATAATTTAAGAGCGACCAATTATGCTTATTGATACATTACTTCTTTAAAATACCACAATATTAATTGATAATTCAATTATACAAGCAATTTTTCTTTCAAGTAAAAAAAAAATGCTAACAAAAACAGCGTATACGTTAGGATATGTATACCTAATACAAAAATTCCCTGGATATATAGCGAATATACAATATATTTACTACTTGAACTGCGTTGCATTATTTAAAATATTTTATCTCAAAATACTACGTTACAATAACGAAGTCACGAAACTCGCCAGCTTAATTAAACCGCCGGATAACACAGAAATCAAAACACGAATTCATTTTTGTAGTACAGTATTCGTATCGTATTGTAATCAAATAACACAAAAGTCGTGAACAAGAGTTGAACATGAAGAAATATTAATTATATTTAATATAACATACAGATATTTCATAATTATATCCGTCACGCATCAACAAAATAATAAGTAGACCACAGTAAGTAACAAAATAATTTCAAGCTGAAATATTACGTCGTTTCAGATAAAACAAAAGCGTTCACATGAAAAATATAAAAATTAAAAAATACGGTGAGCACGTGCAGTATTTGAAGGTGTTATTTATCTACTTTTTTGCCATCAGGATTGTCAAAATTGTTAGTAATGTTTTGGGGAAAGCGGCAGTATTTACAAGATTATGCGTAAAAATTAACCTTACTAACAATTTTCAAGATTCTATTCAATTTGATGATTTTATGAATAAAGATATTCATAAACATTTATAAAATCATCAATGTTAATAAAATCCTTAATTTTAATTTAGATGGTTATGCTTTTTGTCATTGATTTGTATACAGAATATAAATTTAGGATGATTGCCATTATATCGAGTGTTAACCATGAAACTTAAAACAGGATAATTTAGATTATTTAAGAATGAAAAATGAAATACATCAAATCAAACCTTGCGCTTTCAATATTCGAGCAGTTTATTCTGGGATATGTAAGTAATTATAATTTTAAGTAAACACTAGAAAACAGAATACTCCACGTACTTGATTTTTTATAATTTGGTCACATCAAATAAATATTTCTAATATTCATTAACGTGTGATCAAACTTTAGGGAAGTCTGAAATGTTACTTCATGCTTAATTAAGGAATGTAGAAGTATAAATACGATTTTAGAAATATTTTCCAGTTGGGTTAAAACTTAGAGAAAGACTAGACGAGTTATCATTTTAAAAATTAATTCAAAGAATGGTTTATAGAAACCAAAATATAAATTGCCGAATTGAATTGAGAAAAAATATGAACTTTAAAATATTACCTTTCATGGAAAATACCTTAAGAAGAACTTTATTATTTACTATTTTCTCAGAATATATTAATATCATTAATTATTACAGTTATGAGAGAAGAAAATATTATCGAAGTTAAAAATTAATAGTATACCTATGAATTTAGTAAAAATCGTGCAACTGAAAAATTGTTTAATATTTTTTTTGCGAAAATGGAAGGCACAAGCCCCTAAATAAATATTATAGAAAATCAAATTTTAATGAAAAATTTTAAAGCAAGTCAAACATGCGTTGATTTTAAGATAAGATAACACATTATCAACTTTTTAAGGTTATACTAGGATGTGTGATTAATATTTTAATAAAGTTCAGAAGAACATGTAAATTTAATCAAATCTTTGATTTAGTTATCATTCACTTTGTGGTACATCTTTATAAAAATAATATTAAAATCACTTAACTATCTTTTACATTTTTTATTTTTACTTTTACAGTGACTATAGTTTTGACTACCACATAGACATTATCTAAATTATGTTAGTTTGATAATGACTAGCTTGTAGTCGAAACTATAATCACTGTAAAAGTTAAATAAACTGTGGTAAGACAAAGTTAAGTGTTTCTATTATTAAATTAATTCTATTTTAAAAAACTTTAGTAGCATTTAAATGACTGTAATTCTAACTAAAGTGTTTTGAGTCCTTGTTTATAATTCTAAAATAAAGTTTGCTTATTTTATTAATAGCCTAGAGTGTTCTAATTCCTTCTTCATAATTCTAGAATAAAGTTTGCTCATTTCTAAATAACTCCTATAAGTTCTATCAAACTTGGATATTTAAATACAGCAGTATTTTCCTGTATTATTCTTTGACGAAACATCAAATATATGTGATCAATGATGTTTTATCAAAATCTAACACACGTTTGATTTTTTCTTTGAAAATTAGTTTATCAAAATTTAACACGCTGTTGAATTCTTTTGAAGAAAACGTAAATATTTTCAGAACTTCACATTTTGCGATAGAAAAATATTTAACTTGAGCATCTGTAGTTTTATTCTTAGTATTTCCTTTAATGTTCTTTTGAACAGGAAAATAATTAAATTGTTAACTGTGAAGGCTTTTACTTTATTATACATAATTATTTACATAAAATAAGACACCTGAACTTTGTTTGTATACCTAAGGTTTTCATTGTGACTATAATTTCGACAACTTTAACTTGTCATTATTAAACTAGAAGTTTAATAATGACAAGTTAAAGTTGTCAAAACTAAAGTCACAATATAAACCTCAGTTATACAGGGTGACCCATTTTAATTTATCCACTGGAATATCTCGACAAATACCTATCGTACAAAAAGTTGTTTCGAACAAAAGTTTGATGGTTTTGAGGAAGGCATCGGATTCTATGAAAAACCAAAGGGGTGGGGGAGGGGGGCAACTTTGAGATCTTAAATAGAAACCCCTATGTTTTATTAAAAATTCGGATTCTACAGCAAAAATGATAAAGGTTTTATTCGAGAAATTTCTTTGAATTCGTGATAGATAGCTTTGTAGTCGCAAAAATTAAAACGTTCCCGGTAAACCTAAACAATCTGCTATGGCCAGCACAGGTACCGACCGCACATTACAATAATATGGGACTATAAAATTCATTATTCTAATGACTTATTGAAGTTCATCTGTACAATAAAATATTCGCTATTGGCAAAATGATTTTTTTCAACTGTGTCGCGAAAAAAAAAAACTTCCTGTCGGCCTAAAAAAAAAATCTAGCATACACACTGCGGAGACACGTCAATACACGCCCGGACGCGCGAAAAGCGCTCGCACTACGTACCGCGGTACGAGCGGGGATGAAAGCGCCGGACCGCAAGGCTTAAATAGGGCGCACACCCACACAAACAGCATCAGTTCCTTCTACTCTAGCAGGCTAAATAGAGGAACGGGCTTACCAAGCTCACCATAGCACACTAGGCCAAAACAGAATCCACACGGTAATGCCGGATTCAGCCCCAACCATAACAACCTCCAAACCGGGTACCGATTAAAATCATTAATAAAACCTACATAATTTTTGGTGTAGATTCCGAGTATGAAATAAAAAATAGGGGTTGCTATTTAGGATTTCAAAGTTGCCCCCCTTTTTCGTTCACCCCCACCCCCCAGAGGGCAGGGGTAAAGAACATTTCACAAGATCGAATGGCCCCCTCGAAACCATAAAACTTTTGTTCGAAAATTTTTTTTATACGATGCATGTTTGTCGAGATATTCCAGTGGAGAAACTAAAATAGGTCTATAAATTTTTAAAAATAGTGAACATTTTAGTTTTGAAATACTTCAATTCTGCGACGATCATTTAAAATTAAAAGTAAGTTTTTTTGAATTTCATACCTATATTTCATTTCTCACTTTTTTAGATTTGAAACACGGCCCCCATTTAGTCAAATGTAAGTCATGACTAACGATTATTTTAAGCATTATTTACCAAACGCTGTTAATTAGAAAAATCAGGATATGTATACTTATAAGAAAAATGCACTGTATGTGTTAATATTACAATAATTAGTGCTGAAGAATTTTCAGCGAATTTATTAATTAAAATACTAATAAAATTTTAGATTAACTTTACCAAACTTTGTTATTATGATAATAATTACAAAACATAATTAAAATTCACTTTACTAATAAAATATCATCTCCTCCTGCATAATAACGCCAATAACGGTTCTCGAGAGCTCCTAGCCGGTGCTTACCGGCTTAAATAGGTGTTTGAGATGTGCAAACTTCCCAACTACTTTACTCTTTATTATTAATGGCTTGAAAATAATCCGGCATTAAGAAATGGAAATCGGCGGAAAGGGGGTAGGAAATTATACTTGAATATTTATTGATTTTGGGGTAGGTAAAGTGAGGGTGGCCGGCAAGAATCCCCCCGATAAATCTCTTGGAAAATCGATACCGTCGAAGCCTTGGTTAATTTAATACGCGCTATTGCAGGCGGGGGGGTAATTAGTCGCATCGTGTCAATTAATTGAGGTGTTAATTAAACTTTGATAATTGGCTTATTAAATGTTTCATTTAAAATGTTCAATAGCAGTTAAAATGTATCAACATTTAAGTCAGACCTAAACACAATGCTCTAGTGAGCAGTGAATAATTCAAAATTACTAGTTATGTTGGTATTGATTGATTTCACTACCTTAAGGAGGAATCACTCGCTTAAGAAAATAACTTGAAATTTGAATGTATCCCCATAATCAAGTATTTTAATTTTTTTCTAAAACCAGTTTGTGCGTTAAATGCGGGAATTTAAGTTGAATATTCTTTTCAATTACGCTTTTGGATGGAGATGATATCATCCTGTGATGAATTATGATGGATACCATTTTTCTCCGCTTCCCCGTGCTTATTACCTACGCAGAGCGCTCCATCAGGAAAATAAGTGATTATTTCCCGGGCTCGGTCTGCTCGTATGGAACGCGTTATCAAATGTAAATGATTTAGGAAAAGCGGAAAGCTGAGGAGAGAATGCTGTTATTGATGAAAGTCAATATTTTCGCAGAGAGAAGATCAATATGTTTTACCTTTCTTCGTAATATAATATAGTCCAAATTTTGTATAATAAATATCTGAGATTAGTTTGGGATAAATTTAATATTTTTATTTATTTTGGTAACATAGATTGGACTTGGTTTTACGAAAATCCAATTAATTGCTTAGGAATATAATTTCAAAATTTTTATAATATTAAAATTTTACCAAATGTTATACAGGGATTTTTTCTTTTAAGTACACATATGCATGAGATGCACATTTTTCGAAATTCGATATTTGTTAAAATAGTTCAGTTTGAAGCTTTAAACGAGTGTTTTCCAATCTAAGATTAAGCATGAAGTAACATTTCGAGCTTAGTAAAGTCTGAAATTTAGTTCGGTCACGTAGCGAAGCGGTGCACAGTATACGATTTGATCGTTCTAGCGGGACAAAATTCAAATTACTAAAATATGAAAATCATAAATGCATTAATACGAATTATTTATATATGTATCAGAACAAGATTCCTGGTACAGAATTATTTCAGTTTACTTTCAATTCTCTGCGATATTAAGTAGCAAAATTGAAGTAAACAACTTATTTCGTTTATTGTTGATTTATTTTATTATTAGTTATTTTAAAATTGCATCGTTTGATCAAAGCTGAAGAATATTGTCTCTTTGGTGCCTTTTTCTGCAAAAGTGTAGCTACAAGATCGTATATTATTTGTGTAAATATAATATAATATAACAAAAACATAATAGGTAATTTAATTTATAAAAAACAAATATACACATCTGATAAAAACATTCATATGTTTTGTGTCATACATCGTCATACTACTACCTGTCTTCTAATGATCCTCATTATGTCTTATTTACAATAAATCTAGTTAAATTTTGCGACTTTTTGCGATTAGTAAGATATTTAACATTTTTGTTAGGTCTAAAAATTAGGTGAACACGCCTTGTTTATTGTCAATATTTCTTAAAATACTGTTAATAAAAAAAAAGTTACACGTTTTATAAAAATGTATAATAGTATATTACGTAACGAGAGTGGTATGCAGCATGTTACATATGAGCGGACATGACGAGCACGAGCCGCGCAGCGGCGAGTGCAGTATTCCGCGAGTATGTAATTGCCATACCACTCGAGAAACGTACGATATTTTACCTACGCCCTAACAAAATAAACAATGAGCATGAAAGATCAACTTATTTATCGTAATAATTTTTAATAGAAGCATGACAATGATAAAAACTAAATTACTATTTGATCAATAAACTCAAAATATTACTTCATGCGCCACGCGTATAAAACAGTGATTTCAAGTGAGGTTTGAATATACATAGGGTTCACAATATTTTAGTGTTTTATATGCGTTGCGCATGAAGTAAAATTTCGAGTTTAAAAAAGCCCAGATAATTTATCTCGGGTCGCTGCGCGACCCTCGACAAATTTTCACGGTGCTTTTCTAAACTCGAAATTTTACTTCATGCTTAGTCTGGGAGTGGAAAACACTCGTTTAAGGCTTCAAATTGAACTCCTAGACAAAACAATGAATATCTAAAGATTTAAAGAAAATAAGCTGAATTTGGAATACGTATACTTTCAAGAAACACTCTCTGTACATTAATGAAATGTCATTTGGTTGTACGGTAAGCAATAAGCTGTTTAGCTGTCAGCACGTAATGTACTTGATACCGCTATTACGTGCATGTGTACGTAATGTCAATCATATTTGTCAAGATGACAGTGTGGTATGATGCGGTTACTTGATAGGGCGTACGTAAAATGTATAATATAGCTCTATCAACTGCAAATGTATGCTGTTATTTTTTCAAAGCTAGAAATTATGTATTTAATCTTAATCCTTTTTACCTTGCGGTGTAAGGCGGTTTACATATTCATACATAATTATGTTATCATCTGTTTAATCTGTATGCTTCTTTCCATCTCTTTCTGTCTTGTGTTAGATGTATTGCTTCTTCCCAATTCATTCCCCTCTTCTCTATTGTATCCCTGATTCCATCATCCCATTTTTCTCGGTCTTCCTCTCTGGTTCCTCCCTTGTACTCTTGTTTCGTATATCATTTTCGTGTTTCTTTCATTTTTCATTCGGTTTAATGTCCAAACCATCTCATCTGTCCCTCTGCTATTCTTTCATTAATTGGCTCGATGTCTAGGTTCTGTCAAATTTCCTCATTTTTCACCTTGTCTAGTTTTGTCTTGTTTTCTATCTTCCTAAGAAATCTCATCTCTGTTGCGTTTATTCTTCCTTTTTGTTGCTCTGTCATTGTCCAGGTTTCGCTGCTATATGTTAGCGTAGGTCTTATCACTTTTTTTTACAATTTCTGTTTTTATTTCCCTAGGTATTTTACTTTTTACCAAAGAACGTATGTTTCATCATGTTGTACAGTTTTCCAGTTTTTCCTACTTTGTCTTCTATTTCATTTTCTAGTTTGCCATTGCTTTCGATTATTGTTCCCAGGTATTTATAGCGTCCTATTTGTTCTATTGTTGTTCCTCCTATCGTAATATTATGTGTTTTACGCTCCTTTGATATTACCATTGATTTAGTCTTTTGTAAATTTATCCTCATATTTACGTTTGCCAGTTCCCTGTTTAGAATTTGCATATTTTGTTGCAAGTCTTTTTCAGTTTCTGCTAATATGACCATATCATCTGCGAAAAGCAGTTCTGATATTTGCGTCCTTCTCAATTTCCAAAATCCTACTTTCAGTGTTTTCGTCTCTGTTTTGCCTCTTTTATTGCCTCTTTTATTGCAGAGTCTAAAACTAGAGCGAACAGGAGGGGGCTTTGGACACATCCTTGTTTAACTCCTATTCGTGTCGTGAACTCCGTTGATTCCTCGTTGTTGGTTCTTAAGATGTTCTTGTTATTTTTATTCATGGCTTGGATTGTTATGATTGTCTTCTTTCCTATTGCTCTATCTTCTAAAGTTTTCTATATGTCTTCTCGCTTTATCCTGTCAAATTTTTCAAGGTCCACAAAGCACACATGTGTCTCTCTGTTCTTCTTTATAATTTTTTCGCTAATTTGTCTTAGTATGAAAATTGAATCTTGGGTGCTTCTTCCTCTTCTAAATCCACATTGTCCTTCTTTTATTGTATTTTCTACCTTGTCTCTAATTCTTTTTTCAAGTATTATTGCCATTACTTTACCTGGTATGGCTGGTAATGTGATTCCTCTATAATTATTGCAGTCCCTTTTGTCTCCATTCTTGTATATGGGTAGGATTATTCCTATATTCCACTCTGAAGGTATCTTTCAATTTTTTAATATATCGTTCATTAATTCTGTCAGTTTTCTAACTCTCACTTCTCCCATGTTTTTGATCATTTCTGTTATTATTCTGTTATTTCATCTTTGCCTGTTGCTTTTCCATCCTTTAGTTTTTTGATAGCCTCTATTGTCTCTTCTTCCGTAATTTTTTTAGCTTCTTCCATATCGCTGTCTATCTGGTTGTCTTCTTCTTCCGGTTTTCTTTTCGTTTGCGTTACTGTATCTGTCAGCTCCTCAAAGTATTGTTTCCATCTTTGCATTATTTTATCCTCATTTGTCACTATCATTCTGTTCTTATCTTTTATGTTCATTAGACTGTGTTTTTTCTTTTTTTCGATTGTTTAAGAGTTCCATAGAATAATTTCTGATTATCCCGATAGTTTTTGCTCGTCTTTATACCAAATTCCTTCCATGAATCTTGTTTGGACTTCTGTACCTTCATTTTTACTTCTTTTCTTCTCTCTTTTTATTCTTCATAATCTTCGTTTTTTTTTGGTACTTAGATATTTTTTCCAGCTTCCATTTTTATTTTTTATTTTTACTTTTATTTGCTCGGACCACTATTCTGTTTTCTTTCTATATTTGTTGCTTATCTTTGTTGTTCCGCAACTTTTCTTTGATGCTTTTATCAAACATTATTGTCCATTTTTCTTCTATTTCTTTAATATCTTTTTCTTTAGCAAATTCTCTATTTATTATCTCTTGGTATGTCTTTCGATATTGTTCTTCTTTAAATTTGTGCCTCTTTATTTTTTCCTTGATTCTTTTTCTTCTCTTGTCAGTTTGTTCTTGTTGTTTTCTTGCTATGTCTATTTTGAGTAATGAGTAATCACTTCCTTTCTCAGCTTTTCTTGGTACTTTTACGTTTTTCACCATTTTCCATTTATTTTACTTATTAGGCAATAATCTATTAGAGATTTTTCGTTCCTTGCTGCTTGCGTTCTACTATATTTATGTATGTCTTTGTGTTTAAATTTTGTGTTTGTGATTATTAGGTTATTTTCTATACAAAGTTGTATTAATCTGTCTCCATTATTGTTTCTTGTTGCTTCTCCTTCTTTCCCCATGTATTCTTCTATTCCTTCGTTTTCTTTTGTCCACTCTTCCGTTAAGGTCTCCTATGATTATAGTGTTCTCTGTTCCCTCGTCTATTTTTTTTGTAGTTCCTTATAGAATTTGTCTTTGTCTTCTTTTCTTGCATTTTCATCTTCTCCATATGCTGTTATTATAGTCCACTTTTCTTTCTTTGTTAGCATTATGTCTACTGACATTATTCTTTCATTCACCTGTCTTTCCTTTATAATGTCTTTCAGCCTGAATGGTGCTACTATTAATCCTACTTCTCCTTTAACTCTCTCTTTTTCCTCCACTCCTGACCAGATTTACCAGTATCCTTTATGTATTCTCTGTATTCCTTTACCTTTCTTTTTAGTTTCTCTTATTCCTAATATTTCAACTTTGTGTTCTATCATTTCCTCTATTAGTTCTGTTTCTATTCCCTTAAGGCTTCTTACGTTCTATGTGCCTATTGTCAAGTCGTTTTTTTTCTCCCCTATTCCTTTTTTTCATTCGTAAATTTCCTGTGTTTGTATTTTTTGGTTTTGTTTCTTAGGTTTGTCCTTATTATTTGCTTTGGTCGGTTTTGTGTTTCCTTTTCCTTGTGTTATTAGTTTTTTGGCCTATGTTTCTGGCTCCCTGTTACTAGTCCTTTCTTCTGATCATTCTAGGTCTATTGTTCTCCATTTATTATTAATTTCTTATAGCCTACCCGTATTTTGTTCCCTTTGTCTCTTTCCTCTCTGGCTATCATGCTAATTTCTCTTTGTACTTCTCTCTCTGTTGTGGTCATGCCGTTGTCAATATATATTTGAATGTTCTTTAGGTTGTTGCTATTGGCTTTAATAATTTCCTCTTTTTTCTCTCTCGTTTCAATTTCTGCTATAATTATCTCTTCTCTTTTTATTTTTTCCATTTTGTGGGCCTTGACTACTTTGACTTCTACTAGTAGTGTTTCCTTGCAGTCTTTACGTTCTCTTCTCTTATTTTGTGTCCTTTTACCACAATATTGTTTCTTCTCTTATCTTTAACCGATACTATTTTAAATAACTCAAATAATATTTTCTAACTTCCTATGTGTTTATTTTACATAGGGAGTTTTTTCAAGTGTGAATATGTCAATTACTGCGCATATGCTGTAAATCTTCAGATATTCATTTTTTTTAAGAGTTTAGTTTAAAGCTATAAACGAGTGTCGTACACTTCCAGACTAAGCATGAAGTAAAATTTCGAGTTATGAAAAGCCCAGAAAATTTGTCTCGGGTCGCTGCGCGATCCTCGACACATTTTCACGGGGCATTTCTAAACACGAAATTTTACTTCATGCTTAGTCTGAGAGTGGAGAACACTCGTTTAAATCTTCAAATTGAACTCTTTTAAAAATTACCGAATGTCAGAAAAGATATTGCTGTTACATAATTAACGGCAAAAAATATAACGCAAACATCGTGATAACTGTGGTCTGCATAATACCACTTTAATAGGAGGATTCTTGTATATTGTAAATCATTTCGAAAACATTTACTTTAATCAAGTGACTGCGATATCTTTTGCCTGTTTGACATCTGCAATTGTTGTTTCAATTCCATGGGATGTCATTATTTTTATAAAATAACATTACTTTTTCTTAATTATTTTAACTCAGAGAATCGTAAAGTGATAAACGTTAACACGAATGAATTCAGAATTTTTCCCTAATAAATAGGAGGGCCGAAATTAGAACATTTCAAAATTTACATGGGATTTCCTATGTTGCGTCCGCCAAGTCAACACCCGGCATAAGTGTTGATGTGAAAACGTCTAACAAGTTTTCACTCCTTAATTAAGCATGAAGCAAAGATCGAGTTGGAAAAGCCTGAAAATTTGGATGTGCTGGCGCTAGTGAAGCGAATACACAACAAAATATAAAGATCTCTAGATACAATAATAACCCCATCGTCCTGGACATTTAAAAGCAATGACACGATTTAAAATAGTAATTATATGTTCATTATGGAATGATACTAATTAAACAGCTCATTCACTCTCTAAAGAGGCGCGAAATTTAAAATCCACATCATTCAATAAATCCTATTCTCGTTAGCTGCTCTATCCAAACCGAATTTTAGAGCGGAACAAAAAATAATAATTTACGTAACCATTTAATTGCGCCAACGTTATTTATTCAGGGACACGAGCTGGTGATTAATGAAACATTCACAAAACAAACAATTGTGCGTTTCGATTTAATTGCCCAGTGCATGTAATAACAAAGCCCTGCACGTATGAACATGCACACGCGTGTGTGTATTACTTTTTTTATCCTCGATTGTTTTTAGCGGAGTTTTTTTCTGTTTTAGGTTTAGTTATGATATTTTTGGATGTTTTAAATTTTTGGCAAATTTTTGACATAACGGATTTTAAAATTAATGGAAAATTAAAAATAATGTGACTATTGAATATTCAATTGAGGTACTTAAAAGCAAAGGGGTAATTGGCAATTTGAAAATATTGCAGTACATGCAAGAGAAACAGTTTTTTTGTTAATTAACAAAGAGATATGGAGCTTTCATTGTTAGATACTATTACACACTATATTTTCTGAAAATCTACATAACCAATCCTCTATTTTGTTAATTGGTTTTATTATAAATTGAACTTTAAAAGCCCCCATTAATATTAGGTGATTCAATTATTTTTACGCAATATAAATGTTTAGATTCTGAATGCATATTTTTCACAGACAATACAGACAGATACTGGGACAAATTTTAAATATGGCATCTCAATGCGCAATTTCATTATTAATCAGATATGATCATTCTAAATTAAAAATACGCTATCCATTGAGTCGTCCAGATGCAAAACCAGCCATGCGACTATTTTTTCGATTTTGAGGTTTTGATATCCCTAGATGCTATTCGTCTCAGGCTACACTCATAAAAATTAATTGGCTTTCAAAACTCATCCTAAATCTTTGAAAATAAGCTTTCAAAAACCCTGTCGGATGCAAAACCTGTATATTTCTTGTGAGTTAGGCTGCAAAAGCTGACATATTTTTTCAGTTGCAAAACCTGCCAACTTTTTACTTATTACAAATGTGACATCAGCAGTTCGGATGCAAAACCCGACATCATTTTTCTTGTCTCCATTCGATACAACGCTCATTCAACGCAGTTTTAGTTTATTTATAGAAGATTTTTTTTATTGTTTCTTCGACATTAAAATTAGCAAATTGAGTAAATCGTCAGAATTAATAAATATTAGGAATATGATGTAATAAAAACCAATATGTATAAAAATGTGCTTATCTAAATAGAAAATCTTAGACTCTATTGAAAAATTATGGTTAATAATTGTTCTTAGGGTTTATAGTTGTAGGTAATTTTATCATTTTCAACATTTCAAAAATTATATTGGTTTTGTCAATTAAATTCACTTCTTGATAGTGTCTTTAAGCCGAAACTAGTAGAAAAAGAAAAAAAAATATATATAAGTGAAACAAAACCAAGTGAATTTAATGTACAAAAACCAATATATTTTCAACTCAAAAATATTTAAAACTGAACAAAACCTATAAATGTTATAATATTTGCTGCTATAATTGTACGGGAATGCATGTTTTGCGTTTAAAAAAAAACTCAAGAAAATGTAGAAAAAAACCTCATATTTGTAAAATATTCACAAAAATTGCTAAGAAATTATTAAAATTTATTGTGACATTAGAATAGACAAAAGTGATAAACCTGGAGTGAAATTACATTTGCTTATATTTATATGATTTGTATTTGTTGGTGCTTATAATTTTTGTTTTTATTTACGAAGTCACAAAAACAAAATCAACATAACATAATTTAATATTACTTGTACGAACTTACAGTTGCTCAAATTCGACACAAATACCTAACCCAACCCAACCTAACCTGGGTTGGGTTGGGTTGGTGTTAGGTGAACCTGACCTAACACCAACCCAACCCAACCCAACCCAACCCAACCCAACCCAACCCAACCCAACCCAACCCAACCCAACCCAACCCAACCCAACCCAACCCAACCCAACCCAACTCAACCAAACCCAACCCAACCCAACCCAACAAAGCCCAACAAAGCCCAAGTATTTATAAATTGTGTTTTATTAGAAAGAAAAATCACAGAAAAGTAAATATTGTGCAAAGCAAACCAAATTAAGAGACATTTTTAAGAAAAATATAAACATTGCAAACGTTGAAAGAACTAATAATTGACTGATTGTGTTAAATGCAAGTTGCTCAAAGTTAACTAAAAATGTAAGTTATTTTCTAAATGCTAAAAACTAGAAAATATAGTTAAAGCCAACAGTTGAAATTAATATTAATATAGGTAATTTAATAATTAAAAGTTATTCTAAAAATTGGAAAAAATTATTTTAAATAAATTCTTCAACATTTACAAATATTAAAATTGACCAAACATTTTCAAGAGTGGCAAAATTAGCAATCATAAATAAGGTTTTACGAAATTCAACTATTTCAAATAAAAATCAATTCTAATTTTATTCAGTTTTTAGTATTTTCTTGGAAGAATAAAAAAACATCATAATAAAAAAAATAGGATAGAAATTACTGAATCTCAAAAACTTAAATAAAATAATTTCTTTTTCAGACTTAATTATTTCATAAACGATATACAGAGAGTTTTATGTAACACCGAACATTTTCATAACGAGAATTTTTCTTCTAAGTATTCATAAGCATACGTTGTGCATTTGCTGACGCTCGGTTCATTAAAAGAATTTAATTTAAAGCTTTAAACGAGTGTTTCCACTCCCAGACTAAGCATGAAGTAAAATTTCGAGTTTAGAAAAGCCTGAAAATTTGCTTTGGTCGCGTAGCGCGAAGGGCCAAACCAAATTTTCAGGCTTTTCTAAACTCGAAATTTTACTTCATGCGCCGCCGGTACAGTACACTGACATATAACGAAGTTTAAAACACACCGCTAAACTTAACATTGCTGTTACATAAAACTCTCTGTATATATTTTTTTGATAACGACATTTCACGACTATCAGTGACTGTTAGTCATACATTAGACCTATTTTGACATTTAACGTGTTTAGTCGATTATGACTTATTCAGATAATTTATGTCACACATGTGACACTTTTAACATATTTCGACATTTGATACGACATTTGATGAGTACGTCTGACTTATTTTGACCTTATTTGAATTTTCTGTCCTACTTAACACGTTCATTCCGACATTTGACGTTTGTGTCAAATGTGGTGAGCGATGTCACATTTGACGTATTTCGATTGAATATGACATTTCGATTTTCCACATTTTTGTTGACATTTTCGATGACTCATAATATGGTGCATAAAATCCTAGATATTTCTACATTTTGTTGTCTAATCCCACACATTGAAACATTTTACATACCATATAAAATATTTTAAAATTCTGTCGTTTCATACAAAATGTTAATATTTCCATTGATTTAAAAAAAAAATGTTTTTCTTATTATTTTCCTTCATTATTGTTTGTTTATTAGTTAAATGATAACAATGTAAGGCTTTCAGAAAAAAAAAGGAACATTATCCCCTTTTTTAAATCCTTGTATTATTATCATGTTGCCAATATTAATATTAAAAAAATATTGTTGTGTAATATTGCTATAAATACTTAAGTTTTGAATATTATTTCTTTGGCTAAAACTAAAACAATGTCCAGTTTTGCATCCGAACATATTTTAAAGATGGCTACCGCTAGAGTTACAAGACCTGACATTTACAGTTAGGGCCAGATATAAAACCATAACATCTAGTTCATTTTTTGAGCATCATATCAAATTCTTTTGTAGGCCAATAAGGCATTTTTATGTGATTTTTGTTTTAAAAGGGCACAAGGATATCTTGCCCAGAAGTTACGCAATCAGTTTTTGTCATTTTGCACAAGTTTGTTAAAACATTTATGGCTGGTTTTTCATCTGGGCGACTCAATTGATAGATGTTATTTTTTTAACGTAAAAGCTTTCTAGATTCCAACACTGTCTCATAATCTAATCCTTGATTCCATTTTTCAGCGTCCAAATAATTACATTGGACTATATGTTTGTATAATGGTCTGTGATATTTATATAGTCAATATTTAGGGTGATGAGAGCAACAGTGGCTTAACCGACAAAAAATGAAAATGCCAGTAAATGTAGATTTAGAATCCCAGTGCAGTTAGGATGCTAAATCTACAATTATTAGCATTTTAATTTTTTTGTTAGGCCACTCCTGTTAGGCCACTCCTGCTTCCATCGCCTCATTTCCACCTGCACAATTTTTAATATAATATATCGTTACTATTATTTCAATTTTAACATTGTTATTTATTATGAAAACATTTTTTGTAAAGCCACATTTACATTTTCATTGAACTGTATTCACGTGTTGTTTCACATTCTCTGTACAAATATTGCGTATTTCGTTTAGTTTTATTCCGTTGCGTTCGGCCCTTTTTTCTCTGTTATTTATAACATTTTTGGATGAAAGTTGAATTCGGAATTAAGTTGTGTCGTCGTGTGCGATGATAATGAAATGAATGCGTAAAGGGGAGGGCGAGCGTTTGTGTGTAATGGCATTCATATGGATGATAAAAAAGCGGATGCAATTATTTAAAGGAAGGGCAGAGAGTGTACGTCCTCTGGTGATAAATTCCTGTTTTTATATATATATACAAACGAGAGAAAACGGAGAAAGAGGGAATGAGAGAAAGAGGCGCAGATTTGTACATCTAAAAGAGATGTGCTGTAGTTGGGGAATGAAGGGGTGTGCGATTGCTGCTGAATTATCAAGAAGTTCTCTGGTTTTTAAGTCAATTTGATAACGAAAAACATGCTGATATTACAAACAAATGTACTTATTCAGAAAAATGTGTTTGATAGTAGAGATGCTTAAAAGAAAGAATTCTTCTTAAAACTTATTTATTAAAATTATGATATATTTTTGAAGAAAATACAAACTTTGTAATTATCTCATTATAATATTATCTAGTCTCACGGTTATTTAATATATAAATATTAAACATTGCTAAATTAGTATAATAACGTATTAAATTACATGTTTTTCACAATATCTACAACATATAATAAAAAACAAATTGAGACACATTGTAAAAGATTTTTTGCAATGATTAGTGATTTTTTCATTCATATATTTATATTTATTGATATGGGGGTTCACCCATATGACCGAACATTACGATATTAATATTAATAATTATAATATTTATTGCCGAACAGGAAACAATTTCCCAATTACAAGACAATATACAAAATAACAACAATAATAAAGAAGCTTAATATTATACAAAAAATAAAATAAAAACTAATTATTTCATTAACATATAACGACTATGGACTTTAGTGACTCAAAAAATATATCACACGTTAGAGGTAGTTAATTGAAATTACTGGTAATTTTGCTGATGTGTGATTTGCGCCAAAGTTTAATCTATTGTGATTGATATGAAACGTGGTCTTATATCTATTGTTGAAAGTTGGAACCTGCAAACTGATTAGCTGTAAAATATCAGGGCTGTCGATATGATTCTGAGTGAGTTTATGTAAGAATGATAAACCTGACTTGGGATGTCGGCTCTCAAGGGATTCGACATTAAATTTCTTAAACAAACGAGAATGATCATAACCCCTCTCAGGGGTTTCCCTTTAGTCTATAGGTATATAAATTTAAGAAATTTTTGCCGAACACTCTCCATCACATTAGTCTGCAGTTAAGATTGCGGATACCAAATCAATGAAGCATTGAACAGAGATTTCAAAGCATTCTGATTTCGCAAGTTCGCAGAAGTACGATGTATAAATCCTAATGCTTTAAACGAACTCTTAACAAGAGATTTAACGTGAGGATTAAATGTAAATTTATCATCAAACCAAACACCAAGGTCTTTAAAGACTCTGACTTGCTCAATAGAATTTTTACTCACTACATAATTAATTGTAATGGATTTCGATTTTTTGGTAGAGGAGATGAATTTACACTTATTGCCGTTCAAATTAAGATTATTAGTAGTACACCAATTTGAAATAATATTAAGTTGATTTTGTAAGCTTTGACAATCATCTAAGTTAGAACTTGTTGAAAAAATCTTTAAATTATCAGCATATACAAAATGTTTGCACTTAAATAGATTGGAAAGATCGTTAATAAAAGGATTGAACAAGAATGGACCTAGAATAGAACCTTGAGGGATCCCCGAACATAGAAAATAAGAACTTGATTTAATATTATTGATTAATACATACGATCCACGATATGAAAGATAAGATACAATGAGTGAAGTTAAACGATTACACAAAACCAAAGTAACTGAGTTTTTCAAGTAACAGTGTATGGATAACTCTGTCAAACGCTTTTGACATGTCAGTATATATTACATCAATGTGCCCGGATAAAGGATAGAACATCACCGAATGAAACCCTGCTGATAATGAGATAGGTATGGAGAAATATAAAAATAAATTTGATCGTATAGTGTTTTTTTCATAGCGATATGAGAAAGTATTGCTATTGGTCGATAGTTTGCAATATTTCTATGATTAATCGACGTCTTTGGTATAGAGCAAATTGAAGTGATTTTAAATTTGCTAGAAAATGCTGATGTTTTTAGAGACAGGTTAAACATTAGTGCAAAG